>JAFBJZ010000422.1:1790000-3049779 GCA_016785225.1 Psettodes erumei
TTTTTTAATGTGTCTTTCTGAAAAGCCATCATAGCAACAAGTCCACCCAATTTCCAAGACATAGAAAAACTAGTTCTTGCTTCAGTTGGGAAAATACATTTAAAATGATATAACAGTATATCACCCTTTGTCCTGATTTGGAAATATGTTCACATGTTGATTCATCCCTCTGTGAAAATGCTCACTTGTTGGTAGACATATGGAATTATTAAGGCTAATCATCCTGCCTGTTTATTGATTCTGGTCCATCAAATCCAGAGATGGTTCACTATAGACTGTTCAACACTGAAATCCCTCGAATCACTTTGTGAGTGTATCGTTAAAACAACACCTCGTTGACTCAAAAGGGGAAAGTTGCAAATAAATCTCTCCTTTCAACTATTGAAGCAGTTACTGTGAAATGTAATGAAGCACATGTACCTTCGAAGTATAAACGCATGAAGTCACAGGTTATTCTTGGGTGATTAAATCATGAGCCCCAGGCCATTTGTTGATGTTTCTGACCTACCTTGGTGAGATGTCACAGCCTTGACGCATGAAGGCTCCAAGAGAGAACCACAAACTGTTGAATATGCCAAACTCATTGGTCGACTCGTTGGTCTGGATTTGCCCGTCTTCGTATTCCTCTGTGTGCCACTCATACGGACTGAAGCGGCTGACGAGGAACAGCACAACACTCACGCCGATGTAGGCGAAAACGATACACATCCAGATCTCGTAGGCGAGTGGATCCAGAAAAGAGAAGACTCCTGGTTTGGATTTTTGAGGCTTCTTGATCATGATGGAGATTCCCAAAGACATGAAGGGCTTTGAGAAGTCAATCACCTCCTCTCGTACCAAAGTGATGGTCAGAGGGGCCACGGCAATGTCTGCTTTCTGTCAAACCAATGGACAAAAACCAACAAAAGTTTGCAGAATTAAGTCAGTAACTCAGATAGTAGTTTATTTTTACATTTAAATTGTCAAAATGCATATGCATTATTCAGGCCTTAATTCCTTCTGAAATGAAACTAATAACTCACCCCGTACACTAATTCTCCAACCATCCCATTCCAGATTTTGGTCTCTGCATCTCTGGCTCCATATTTTCCATCCCCCACGATTTTCAGTTGATATTTGAAGCCACAGTGCTTTGCTATCTCTGCAGCCAGATCTACACAGTAACCCTCGTAGCGGTCATTGTCAACAAAAAGGTCAGCATTCTTTTTCAGCATTACATAGGGAGCTTCCTGAAGGACAGAGATGAAAACAGAAAACACTGCTCAGCACAAGATGTTGGAATTACAATGCAGAAAGCAGCTTCAGAGGCAAGGGTTTCACATGGGGCTGACAGGTCATTATGAATAAAAGAGAGCACTGGTCTTGAACAGAGCATACACTTGTATTATTCTGTTTGCCGTTCTGAAGACAGAATTCACACAGAAGTGCTTAATTATGCCGTTATAATATTTACCAAGATGGTGGTGACAATAACGGTTTTGTTTTCCATCCCTGTTGTTTCATTTGAAAAAACATCCGATTTGGTTACAGCCATTTTGTCCATCTCATTCCAGTATCCAATCTGTTGGTAAAAACAAAATGAGTGCTAAGATTGGTGTTTAGCTAAGATTGGTGTTTAACAATCTAAAACCCAAATTCAAACCCTCCACAAGATTGGAAAAAACAATTATATTAATTTACATGTGTATTTAATTTCATTGCTGTTGAGGCAGACTTTTCATACACTTACCTTTACAGGACCATTACTCTTTAATTCCATCACATTCACGGAGTAGTTGACTCTCTTGCCATGCTGATCAAACTGGATGTTTCCTGTCAGACCCTCCACACGCACCTTAAAGACACAAAATCAAACTTTTACAATATGGCATCTTGAAAACTGGCTTTCATAGCATCTGAGGGAGCTTTTTGATGTGTCTTGCATAATACATCACACTGTGTTCGATTGAAACAGACAGCTGAATGTGAATTAATATGAAAGAAGACAAACAGCACAATTTGAAGGAATAAAAAGATGTGTCATAATCTTGAATTGTCACTAATACTAGCTCCATCAATAGTGAATACATTGTAACTACAGTGGAGAATCTAACACCCACTGGATTTGTATATTTGATATAAGACGAGGAGACTGATGAAAAATCTGATAGGGGCAGATCGGGAGATGAGTGGGAGTTAATGGTTTGCATTCAGAGAAGTTAAATAAAGCATAATAAACCATAAGCATATGTTGTTTCCTGATATTCTATTTTCTTCCACAAAGTTTGTGCAATGATTTCTAATCATGTCAGTCTGTAAAACACTGTAAAGACACAAGGTAGCAAAATTGTGTACAGACTACAAAAAGAGATTGCAGCATAGATGCAGCATTGTGCTGAGATGCTTGAATAATACTCTTCATCTTGTCTCTTACTGGCAGCCAGTCTAAATGACAGAAGGGCAGAGGCAGGAAGAGCCAAAAGGAGGCTTACAGATATCCTGTGGAGTTCTCGTAAACATAGTAAAGTTTAAATGCAGTAATTCTAATCAAAACATATTAAGTGTATCCTTAAGGCCTGGCTGCTCAACAAAAGTGGTGACTGGATTTTACTTGATTTATGACAATGACCCTCAACTACTGGTGCTATACCATAAGCATTTTTTTGTAAAATGTCAGGTTTATTGGTTTGAGTTTATCTCCTCAGATACCATTATGTAATTTTAGATAAAGTAAATGTATAGTGAATAAGAATACCTAGGTGAAATTAAAGGTCAGACATTTTAGTGGTATCTGTTATCAGTTGCTTTTTGCAAAAAAGGCCTCTCTTCACCTTGCTTGCATTTTGCTTGCCAAGTTCAAACCTGTGGCTATAACCTGAAAAACCTCAAAAAAAGAGGAAAAAAAAATCAATTTTGTTTGCCAAGCTTAATTTCTCAACAGGAGTGAAAATAATCTTCCCTTGCATCAAAGCTCAGAGTACAGTCTGTGTAGCAACAGAAGAAAAATTGTCAGTTAAACTGTACACGCACAAATGCGTGGTGAAAAAAATCGGTGTTTAATCAATCTCTATGAGGTACTTTGTACCATCATGGGTGTATGTGTATTTCTTATGGGAGATCTTCTGTTACCACGGCAACAAATCTTTGCCAGCCGCAAGATCTGTTCTGTGTGTTACCTGTTTTAGAGCTCGCTCAATCTCCACTCCCTGAGCCCAAGGCACAGCAGGGTTGGCCAGGCAATCGCCATTGTTGGCCCTCCTGGTGAAGTCAATGCGCTGTTTATGCAGGTAACGGAAAGCCTCCGTCATCACCTGAACAGCATCGTAGGTCAACGCTGATGTGTACTAGAGTGGGACAATGGCAAAAGATCATGAACATTGGGTTGACATACAGGTAGAAATCCCTTTCCTCTCAGCCTTAAGGACTTGTATAAACAGAAAATAAATAATGTCCTCAGGTCAAACCTTATTTACAGTGCATGCCTACTGTATGTAATGTATAAAAGCAACTAGCATTTATCTCAAGGGAAAATGTACTGTATGTAGGCTTGTGAAGCAGTGCATGATAATCTTAACTGAGAGGTTTGTTTAATAATGTACACTGTGTGCTCATGTGAGTGTAAAGTTTGGGGATGCAGATGGAGAGTAACAAACACTATAGAACAACCCAGGCACATTTAAGTGCTTACAAAGACATTTATGATCAACAATCCCACTCTGAAAACAAAGAAATGTGCACAGTGTTGCTTATACCCACCCTTATTTTACTGTCAGCACCAGGATACTCCTTTTCTTCCAGGGCTTCCCATCTCTGGTCAAACTTGGACACCAGTGGATCATCGAAATCAACGATCTGGAAGCCTGACACATTTGCACCACCATACTGGATTTTGGATAAATCTCCGTCAATGAAACCCTGAAAACATGAAAATTAAAACCCACTTATTGTGTCAATGATGACTGTACAAAACTAAATGGAACTGATGGAATTTAGAAACTGATCACACAATCTTTATTTAGTGCAAAAGCAAGCAGTTACCAAACTTACCAGATTGGCAATAATGTAGTGGTAGCCTTTAACATGTCTGCCAATTGTGATGACCTATAAAGTTATGAGATACGCAAATATAAAGAATTATGAGAAACCACCCATTGGAATAAAGCTGTGAAATACATTTGACTTCTACACAAATTCTTTATGGAGTGTGGCAGTCAGAGATAAAACAATCATAAAATTAACAATAACAATATCTACACTACAGAAATTATATTCAGACATTGTAATTTGTCACTTTCAAAGCTAACAAGGATGACAGTCCTGGCCATTATCACAGAATAAAAACCAATAAGAAAAAGCTGTTTCATTCACATTCCCAAATGCTGCTAGACAGAGATATCCCATTGCTAAACCACTTGTCTTATCGGTGCAGTAACAGACAAAAAGATGAAAATAACAGAAATATCTCAGCTATATAGCATTTCAGTAGATGACACACCTGAAACCAATCTGCTTGAGTGGCACCTCCATTTGTCAGGCTGCTACTTGAAGCAGATTTAAATAATAGTGACTTGTATCTCCTATGTAAATGTCTTTGGAATGAGGCAAAAAACCACCAACAACTTCCACCTGAATGGATTCTGTTTTTCTCAGATAAACAGGCACTGGGCCTGCTGACATTGATTTCATTCAGCATTTGGTTAAACAGACATCGGCACGCTTTAAATGCTAATCAATAAAGCCTCTCTCATGGGTAAAAGGAGGAGTAAAAATAACCTGTTTATGTGCATCTGTTTTGCAGTTTGTTTACAGCCCAAATGAATAATTAGTGTAATTGTTGCAGTGCCTTTCCACGTCTGCTGGACTGCTGGGTCCATGTGATGTCATTTTTGATCAGTGCTATATCAAATACACATATTATGGGTGAAGATCACTTTAGTCCTACAGGAATAATTAAAGCATTTTCTGCCTTCTTCTTGGCTGTTTTCAAATTTCAAGTGTAATAGACATATACAAAGAACAATGAACTAAATTCTGCACTTTAATTTGCATAAAAACAAGCTTTCGTTTTTCTTTATTTTTAGTTAAAAGGACTGCAGTTGTCTTGTTTTGGTTCGTGTGTCGGCTTCCCTGATTGCGTGTTGCTCAAAGCAAGGCTGTTGAAGAAATGTATGAGACCAAAGCGCATATCTCCAAAAAAAATCTCACGAAAGGCAAAAGCTGAGATGTAGAAAGATGGAAGCAAACACAAGCAGCATGTGAACTATTGTTCCCTCCATTTTTTTACAATCTCTACTCTCTTTTGTTAAGGGGAGGATCATAAGATGTCAAAATATTGGCTGCCTTGAATGGATGTTCAACCACACCACAACCTCAACACAAAACACACAGGCACAAAGAAAGACCTGACTTGACCAAATCATAGCAACCCAATTCCCGAGAGCAGACCCTTAAATGCACGTTTTGTTCAAAAAGCTAAAAACATAGCAAAAGTGTCCACTATTCCTTTACTTGAATCCCAGTTCACCAAATCTGATTTAAAGGCTGGGGTCAGCAGTAAAGCCAGTTCACTTATGGAAATCTCACAGAAAGACAGACAACACCACCAGCAACCCCTGTGTACACACATTTAAAGTTGTCCAAATCATATAAAGAGAATACTGTAGGTACTCAATATATTTCTGCAAATTTATTGAACTATCTAAAATTTTGATGGGCTAACCCCAACCCTTTGTTGTGGTGTAGTGTTGAAGTTTAGATAGTACTGGAAAGGTGAATCAATAGGAAGTTAAATATCTAGCATGGCTATGTCTGCAGACTCTGCAACCTTACTTAATACCCTATGAAACTTTAAAAATGATGCCCTCCATGTCTATATCCTACTTTATCAGTAAGTCATAACAGTCTCATCTGTACCTGCTCCATGATGTCTTTTACTTTGTCCTGCTCACAGTCCAGAATCACTCTCCTCTCCTTCTTGTTCTCTAGGTCTTGAAACAGTGAGCGATAGGCCTCATCCTTCCTCTCGTCTTTCAGGTTTCCCACGTTGATGGCAGTCACCTGCCACTTCTTCTCAGCTGCTGTGTCCAGAACAACCTGCAGCGTCGTCAGACCTGAGGACAGATGAAATGTGGAGTTCAGTGCAAACTTCGGTGAATACAGCTCTTTGACTGCAGATTGTTCACTGTCAGCTTGTTCAAAATCTGTGGAAGTTTTTGCAGGAAAAAAATGCTTATCAAGATGAGTCACAGGTGTTCTGGGATAAACCTGACCAACCTCTGGGAGGAAGGCTGGTCTAACAATACACTTGACTGCATCAACAACCGAAGGTTTCTAGTTGCTGCCTTGTGACTGTTGCGATGTTTAAGCTTCACTTTGTTTATTTTTAGTTAGTTAGCAACAAAGCTCTCTCTACAGAGAGTCCACTTACTTGCTTGTTGTGGAGATTTCAATCATATTTTATGGTCTATCTACAGTTCTACGAAACTAATGGGAATATGTTTGCTGCGGGGGATTGTTTGGTGAGCTCAAAAGGTCCAGAAAAAGCAATTAAGTGGACCTTCAGTAAAGACCTTGTAATTTTTTGTACCTAGTGTAGCTCTCCCCAATCCTACATATAGACAAAGAACTTCTGAGGCCACTGAACCCTGCTCTTTGTAGAAGTAGGTTACTGTTGATTAATAAAACAATCTTTACGTCAATAGCAATTTATTGACTTCATCTTTCCAAAAGCAGGTCAACAAGATGATAAAGTGATGTATAGACACAGCTGCCACATCTGAGTAATTCAATTACGTGCAGCAGCCGTCCATCAAACCGCAGTGCAGTCGGTTAAAGGCGAAGAGTACAGTCTCCATTTGAACTTCTATTCCTATCACCCTCTCTATCTAGTTTCACAGCTGAATCTCTGCTGATATTGATCCCTGGCCTGCAAAGGGCAGTTAGAGAGCAGTTTGATAAAAGGGCTGAGTGTTTCATCCCGCCTTGCTACAGTGAAGTGAATTACAGATGTAATCAATTTCATGCGACACTGCAGCGAGTTTTACGATGGTGGGGAGGAAAATGGAGGCTTGCAGTTTTATACGAATGAATGATACATCATAATTACAGTAAGGTCATTATGGTCTGGCTACATTTGACTTTTGGATCAATGCTCATTAAATGAGATAATTGGAATTCAGAGTGATCAGTATGTGAGGATAATGCAAGGACATAAGCAAAAAGGTTAAGGTGAACATTGAGTCTACGTTAACAGTGATTATGGTCAAGTACAATTTTTGATCTCTGTATGAGGTGGAGCTGTCCACCTGTCATGCATGTCAATGTAATTTGGCTCTGTAAGGTATCTGTAATTGTTCATTAAACCTGGTGATTTCTAATATTTTCACGCATTCTGAATCAAATTTGCATTAGTTTTAGAAAAGCCTCTAATGTGGCAGCCTCATCTGTTTTACATTAATACTCACAGCTGGAAAGCGACTTTTTTTTTTTTTTTTTTTTTTTTTAAGCTCTGACACCATCTCCAATCAAAACAAAATGCACTCCACAGAAGTGAAGTCCTCTCCACTTCATGTCAGTGAGGTTGCAGCCTTGTTGTTGCACATTATTTTTAAAACCACTTTACTTATCATCACCACAGAAAATGGTATTTTCTATTTGACTGATCACTTTTTAAATGTTCTTTAAAATTTAATAATTAGCCATCATTTAAAACCATGTTGTGGTCAACAGTTTAACCAGTGTTCAAAATTAGGGCACGTGATAACCATGGCAACAGCACTTTTTCTTCAGGTAAATCCCACTGGTGAAAAAGACCTAACCTTGAGTGAAAATAGCCACAAGCAAGCTTTAAAAAATAGATGATTAGAATTTAGTTTGGGCCTTTAGTGTGGGCAAGATATTTGAAGACTGTATTAATTACTAGGATCACATAACTCAATGAAAAGGTAATTACTTAATTATTCATTAAAAGAAATGAGTTATGTCACAAACGCTGGATTTACTCATTACTTACTGTAAGGCACATGACTGCCTCTGCTTACATAATTCTAATGTTATAGCATTCTTTCTCCAATATGCTGCACATTAATAAAGACATCATCTGTCTACATATCTCTACAATGAACCTTGAAATAACCTTATAACTCAAGCTATGACTCGCCTCTGCTGAATTCCTTATGCAATTCCCGAATTGCTTTTTGATGCATATTTCCCTTGGATAAGATTGGTTTGTTATCACCTCTGTTTAGAATGAAGCATATGTTATGTCTTGGCTTGCAGCCAACATTTTACCAGCCATTCAGAACAACCACTTCACTGCAGAGCAAAGATAACTTGCTTTTACCCCCAAACTCACTGTGGATTTAAAAAGGTCAACTGAGACTATGGGAACATGAATATGATGTTACTCATCCATTTGACATGGCAAAGGAATTTTCACAGCTGTAATTTTGGAGTTAAAGTTTTGCCAGTGAAAGAGATTATTTCTCTTCTTTCAGTCTTTGATTTGTAACGGCTTAACTTCATTGATCAAAAAAAACATCTCAATGAGTTAATGTATGGCAACGAATGACCATTTGCATAATATGATGCAAAACTATTCAAATCAGGCTAAGAAGCGCAGAAAAGCAGTTCAATACCTACAAATGCAGTTTCATATTACCTGTAATATCTTTGCCTGGAGCTATTGTTTACTAACACACACATCATGGCAAAGGTCCAAAGGTGGACCTGTCCACTTTTTGCATCATACCAACTGAAGCACCACTTAAATCAGCTGGTAAGTGGTCATAGACTCTGCTTGGACAAATACAGAGCAGGATTGTGCAATCACCTCCAGTGCTGCCATTTGAGAAAGAACTTGATTTTGATTTTGCAGGTCCAAAGGCCTAAAACAACAAATCAAATCACGGACTCTGGGTTTTCATAAGTAAATTATATAGTTATTATAATCATATACAACAGTATGGTGGAAAAATGTTAAGAGTTGCTTATTTTCATGATCTAGCAGATGTGGTGAGAGATAAGCACTTTTTGGGGATTTTATGTGTGCCCATCTGATGAATGTGAATCTTTTTGCCTTCCACACACTCCTTAAGGAACATAGTTCATAACATTGTTCACCAGCTCAGACTGACCTCCAGCTGTGACGTCTGGCTGGAACCAGGGGGCGAGTGAGAGCTCCCAGTGCTGTGGCTGACTGTGCCGGACTGCTCAGACAAAACTTAGCCGGTCAGCTACGGCAAAGGATGAATTGTGGGCTGTATAGCCACTGTCCCAGCCAGTGGCCATGGCCACAGCTGGAGCTCAGATTTCATTAGAGAGCTTCATAAAGCTGAGAGGAATCTATAATTGGACGATGTTGTCACTGTTAGCAATTTCTCTTACATACACACAGTCATTTGATCCACTGTTAATTTAAAACATTGATTACAGCTGCCTTAACAGTGAAGCCTTGGTGTATACACGGACACACACAGCAGCATCCAAAGAGTCAAAGGAATTCAAAAGAGAACACTCAGAGCCTCTCCGCCCACATGCATACATCCATTATCTTAACCGGCTTACTGACAACAACTGACAGTGGTGACGTTGGTTTCACCATTACTCTTTATGTGCCACTAAAATTCATCATAACCAGTGGCAACTCATGTCGCCTACTCTCCCCAAGAGAAACCCACACACACGTCCTTGCATCATTACCCAACCAGCTCAGTAATTTACAATCTTGCTCTCTCTTTCTCTCTCGTTTCTCTCCACACTTGGTTGCCATGGGAATGAGTGGATCACACTGACCTAATTAGACAGCCATGCAATGATGAAATATGCACAACAGGCTCTTTAGTGCCATCGCCAACATACAGTAGAGACAGCAGGTCAGCGTGAGGACAGTCTGAACCAGCTGGTTGACACCTGCCCTCTGATTTTGGAGAGGTACTATATTTTATGTTGCTCTCAGTTAGCTAGGCTGACTGGGAAGACTTAGCAATGAATTCTGGGAGAATAGAAGAGAAGAATGTGGTGAAAGATGTGAGGGACTGTTCAACATGAGAGATAAAGATGGGGATATGGTATTGATGGTTAAAGAGAGGGCAGAGTGTTAGTGAAGGGAAAAGGTGCAGTGGTACAGTTTAAGGTAAAACTGAAACAAAAAAATAGCACTAAATCCTTCTTAAACCTTTAGCACTACACTCCTCAGCCTGAACACCAGTGTATATACAGCAGCAGCGATTCATTTTACTGACCAGACTCCCTTCCTATTACCTTAAGTCGGTATACTATTTAAATGTTCCTGTAAGTCATCTTTGGGCATTCATAAGGTATCATTCAACACCCTCAATGAGCTTCTTAAAAGCAAGTCTGTGTGCTAAAAAAAAGAAAAATATTTTTGTTCTGCAATGAGTAGTAGAGACAGATCTTAAGGAGGGTAATCTGAGAGCTGAGCATCCCTATCAGACAGAAAAACAGGAACAGATACTGTTATTCCACTGCAACCGGAGAGTATTGAGGTCTTAATTCTATTCTGTCATTGCAATAACACTGTTTAAATAAAAAGGAACTCTATCTAAGAAAGAGGTTTCCTTTCAGCCCTGAATACGCTCTCGCTGCTGCGGGAGTCAGGTACACACTGTACAGAGAAGGGTACAAGTCACAGAACCACAATCAGCAGATGACAAGCAAGCAGCAATCATTGGTTATTTACCCTTTTGCTGTTATCTCATGACATTCTCACATGTTGCCAGCTTATATTAAAAAAGGCCACAATGTCCAAGCTTATGAAGTGTTTACCATTTAGACATAGAAGAAAAAGCACCTGCTCAAAAAAGAAAAAAAGTCTAATCTTATTTCCAGCCTTCAACACTATCAGCGCTGAATAGAAGAATTACTGATGAAAAAGGATCAAACACTTACGACAGAACAAATTTGAATATAAGGTAAGTCTGGATATTACAGTTTGAGGGTGGATAATTTCTCATCTTTGACTGCCTCGCATAAAATCATTCTGTGATCTTATCCAGGTTTGCAATCACAGGTGCATAGACTCAGCATACAGGGACTGCGACAGTTTTGCACCTTCCATAAGAAAGGACATTGTTGTTGCTGTGTTAATGCTTTCTGTGCCTCAAAATGTGCAGACTGACAAATGAGTGCTATCTTTCAGAACACACTCTTTCCATTTTTAGCCCCAACTGCTAAAGTGTCTATAAATCATCTTGGGGAGGGTTTGTATGACACGCTGATAGATACCAGGAGGCTGGTGGTGCTTGACACCAAGCCAGAGTGTTTGATGTGAGGGTCACTAGTTTAAATGCTCCTGAGTGTGTGTGTGTGTTTGTACATGTGTGTATCTTTGTGAGTACCATTGACCTAGAGGCCAAAGGCACAAGAACTTGGTAGCTCCCTGGTGTGAATCTGAGTTTAAACACCCGATCTGATTGCTGTCATACCATTGAATAGGCGTAATTCGTGTACCGTCATCCCACAGACATGGGCCAGTAGGCCCCTACTCTACCTACCTCCCTACTAGTAGGTTAAGGGTTTGGGTTAGGGTTCGGGTTCGGGTTAGGGTTAGGGTAAAAGCGATAATAAGTAATATAATGTTATTATAAATAAAGCTTTTCCAGTGACGTATAATTCCATAGCAAGCCTACTGTGCCTACTGGGTATTGATAACATTGGGTCAAGCATATGAATAGGTGATCACAGCCTTCTAAACCTACTAGTAGGTAGAGTAGGGGCCTACTGGCCCATGTCTGTGGGATGACGGTACACGAATTACGCCTATTCAATGGTATGACAGCAATCAGATCAGCTGGTTTAAAGCAGTGCAGAAAATGTGAAAATGAAATGAAAAACACATACATACTCAATAAACCTTCTCCTGTCCTTTTTGGGTAGTAGGATTTCATTAGCCCACTCGCCCACAAAACTTTATGATTCCTCAAATCACTTTGGTAAAATCATGATGAAATTCAAAACACTATCTTTTTATTAGGTTCTTTTGGCAATTGCAATTAAGAATGTACACTCAGTAAAAACATGGGATATTATAACTTTAAAACACTCAGATTTTGTTATATCCTTCCCACATCAAAAATTTTGTTAATAAGACCTCTATATTTGTTATTTATTATGTCCCCTGTAGAAAGCTGGAGTGAATAGAATAGGATCCAGTTCATTTACTGGTTAGAAATTCACTTGCATAACTTGCTTTTGAGTATTTTTTGTGGGTTCGTCTCTGGTTGAGTTGTAAAACAAGAACCAAGGCAGATCCCTCAATGGCCTGTCACTGTAAGGTGCACAGTTTGAGATGTGAAGCCATTGGCATCTGCTCTAATGGATCACTAGGATCATATCATGAACAAATGCAAACAAATCTGCCTCTGCAGTGAGAGTGTGGAAGTCCATAGCTTCAGGGCACATCACCTCCACTGTGTGTCAAAGAGGACTCTGACTACCTCTCCTCCTCTTGATATTACATAAAACAGACTCTCAAACACAGAAGGTGTTATGGTTGATTGTATATGACGAACTCATGAACCAAAATGCCCTTTACCTCATTTTACCTGAACTGTGTTACATGTATATGGTGCATTTTGCATATAATCTCTTTGGGGAAAACACGGTTTGACAAAGCCTTTGCATTAATTCAAACCATTCTCAGTTGCAGCAGAATAGACATATTTTCTTTGTCTACACAAAGGGCAATAGTTAATTACTATGTTAAAATGGAAACAAAAAAGGTGGTGGTAATTGCCTACATTATCCCTTTAAAATGCGACAACTTTTTGGGAATTAGAGTTGTATACCTGCTTTCGAAACAAACACAACAATGGGCATGTCTTACCTCGATCACTGTCGTAAAGGTAGGCAAACTTGTCCCACTTGTAGTACTCGATGAGGCTGAGGAGGGGTCCCTTGATGTCTGGTCTCATCTGGATGATAAACTGCTGATTCCCATCCAGAGGAAAGCTGGGAGTGATGAAGGAGACATGGAGGGTCCCGCAAAATGATGTGATGGTGTTGACGGACTTCTTGTCGTAGAAACCAAATATGGCATACACTCCTCTTGAGAACTGCGAACAGACTAAAACAAAGAGCGAAAGGTACGTTATGTGATTTTCAGCACGCATCAGCTGAATCTCGATGTCGACTGAGTAAATTGCTCCTTGCAGACACTTGGTCTTTCTTTCGTGACAGAATGCTTGCATTTCTCCTTTTTGAAAAAAACTCCTCTGACGTTTATTTGTGACATTTTCACTACTCTCTGCCATGACTCATAACAATGTACAGTATATATATATCTAAGACCTTTATTGCAATCTTTTAGTGCACATTTGGGGCCACTGACAGCAGTTAAGGGACAACTCTTTCCCTTTCTCTTTCTGCTGATTAATGGATATATTACTTATGGTTTTTCATAAGCTCTGCCAGGGGACTACTTGTTCAACAGTAACAGATCCAATGTACACAAGTCACTGTGTAAAGCTTTTATGAGTTGCCCGATAACACACAGGGAATTAGGGATGTTAAGTGTAATACAAGCATTCCCCAAAACTGTGTATTACTTCTTTATATTGATATCCTTCTGAACAAGCAGAAATCATATCAGGCTTGTCCTATGAGGCAGGGCATCTACAATATGCTACAGTGCCCTGCTTAGATGTGTCCATGATAGGTTATGTAATATCCTTAACACATCATCTTTGGATTCCATTAAACTTGAATACTTGCCTTTGTTAAGATGCCATTTAGGGTATACAACCAAAATCTTGGCTTGGTGTATTTGCACCAGATTATTTCTATGACATGCTCATTATGTTGACTTTGCAAAAATCACCCAAGTTTAATAATTTATGAACCATGCTCGGGTGCATCCAGTACCTTTTCTGGCCTCTTGCATTCATTATGTGGAGAACCAGAAAAGCATTCTGAGGACTGAACGTAAACATGAATGCTGGATGTCGAAGTAATCCCGGGGTTGTGGGTTGTTTCTCAAACATTGTACCAGGGTCAGCAGATTGGCGTGTTGCTTGTAAATGTGTATTGATCTAATGTCAGTTAATCAGGCTTATTGACTCAGACATATGTGCCCTACACAGTAATTCATCTAATGAGTCGTTTCCTCTCCCACAATATAACAGGGATGTCTTGCTGACAAAGGGAATTGGAGTCCGTCCACATCAGATAGCTGGCTTGCTGTAAGTACTGCAGGCATCCTTCCACTTCTGCACTAGCTGTGGCAACTGTCTTTGATAAAGTGGTACATAAAGGTACAATGGGCAGCATAAAGAACCACTACTGTGGTCTTAGCAGCATGGAATGAGGAAAAGCTGTCAACAGATTCACACAAAGGCTTTGCTCTTTAGTCTTTATGTTAAGAGGGGATCGTTTGGAAATGTCTCCTCAGTTCCTGCTTTAATTGTATACACACTGTATTTACTGTGAGTACTGCTTACAGCCACTTTGTGGTACTGCTCAGCACCGAGTACCTTCAGTAGTGAAACTTGTGTTGAAATTAACAGCAGCGCATGAAGCAGTCTGTCTTATTAAGTCTTAATCCATTCTCATACTGTCCCTGCTGAAGAAGACATTCAGAGCACTTCACAGGCTCTACAGGCTACGTATAAAACTGTCAGAAATTAACTACCATTTCCAGTAGTTTTGTGTGGCAGCTGGTGGAAACTAAAGAAAACAATGAGGAGAAAACTGTAAATCCTGAATTCCAGGGGAAATGGTTGGTACCACTGCAGTAACAACGTTCTGAAATGGTGAAACAAAAAAGAGTTGACTGCATGTGCACCAGACTATATTTTGTGTGTCAGTGAGAGTGATACGCAGTTCAGAGTCAGACTTTCTATTCCTTAGTCTTCAAAACATTCACCCAGCATAATCAAACGCCAGCTGTTCTATCCTTGAGGCTACTTCAAGCTCTGCTGCCTTTTTACACCTCAGAGTTCCACAAGAAGCAGCGCTCATCAGCAATGGGCCAAAGCAAGGGGGGTTGGGGGGACAGGGCCAGCTCTCTTCAACTGCTTGTGCTCATGTGCTTCCAAAATCTTAACCAATCCATCGACTCACGCAATTAAATGTTCATCACAGCCGCCCGAGACAAACCATTAACAACAGTCCATCACTCCCTGGCACCATTCCTAATCTTTTCAGCAGATGACAGTGGCCATTGATTTAGCCACAGAGATACCAGACCTCACTCATTTCATTTCACTTTCCTCTTCATGGGAGCTAATAGGACTGAAAGTGTTTTGTCTATTAACTGTTGCAATCTAACTGGAAAATGATTTTGTAAAATTCAGCGGAGGAGAATGAAACATGCCTCAGAAGAGAGGTTAGGTTACGTGTTAAACAAGTCACATTCATGGGCAATAGGTGACTGCACTGAACAAAGCCTTAAGGAAATGGTGACAGTGAAAAGATTTTGTTTTGGGGATAAAATTTTGGAATCAGGACAGATTTGCCTACAACAGGTCACTGACAGAAATTGTATTGAGAAAACGTTAAAACGGGTCAATCTGCATTCAAAATCATTTACCTTTTTAATTTCATGATAAATTTTCCCTGTAACCAATCAAATATCATATACTAGAACAATGTGATGTTTACAGTGTCTGCTGTGGTCATTCCCGGGGTCACTGTACCAAATATATGCACATGCATATGCAATTGTACACATACACATTATGTATATACATATATACATTATTTATATCTATTCCATATTAGGCTTTTATGTGTAAATGCAGCTATGTATGAGTTTGAAATTTGGTCATCATACTGTCCAAGTGGAATTTTCAGAGCAAAATATCTTGAATGACATATGATATATCTTTATAGGTCAAACTACTGAATAATATATAGCAAAGTTAATTTGAATTAGCTTCGACCCATTTACAGCAGGAAAATTTGCTTACACATCAGTATATTATCCAGTAAAAAATAAAATATAAAGTTGACAGGTGCAGGTGTGATCCTTCATGGGATGGATGTTATGTTTCCTGCTGCAAGAAGATGCTAAACACCATAATCAACAGCATATGAATTACCAGCGCAAATCAGATTTTTGCTTGGACTGTCCTTTGCTTTTCTGACATTCAACCATTTTCTACCATTAGAAATACTATTTTCTTTTACAATGTAAAAGATGATAATACTATTGTTTGACACTTTAGCAATCCTGTGCCCAGCTCTTACTATGAGAATATCATATCTGCATATCTTTTGTGTCACATTGGGCTTCCCTTGACTTCAGATTTTCTACTGTACTGTACATGAAGATCACTTTTTTGTAGGTTTTGTTATATTTTGTGCTGCATAGGCATTAGAATGATTGGACTTGTGACACTCTCCATGCCTTGCAAAACTCACATTTGTTCTTAAAGAAAAAAAATCTCATCATTGCATCTTAGAACAAAGAAAATATGTTCTAGCACTGCTCGCTGCCATCCCCCGAAGCTAAAGAGAGTTTCTCTGTGTCACGTCTGTCTATTGTCATGTTTCTAAGGCTTTCTTTGCTGACACCGTCTCACTGGCAAGCTTGCTGAATTTGCCCAGGATTAAAACTCTCTGAGCTCATGCTTCTGGATCCCCATGACTGTGGTGCAGCTTACGCCATAGCCAAATTTGACATGTTACTTTATTGCCAAATACGGTAATTAACATGAAGAAGCAATGCAACATACAGTGAGTGCACTCCATGCAGCAACTGCTCAGAGAGATTTTTTTCTGGCTTTGGAATATGACGGCAGAAGAAAAAAGAGCGATAAGTTTTTAACATGAGTGAGTCATCTACATGTGCTTTTTCAATAGAGAATTTAGAAATGTTTAATTACAGAATAGAAGACGGCCACAAACACTAACTCTTAGAAACAGTGAGGATTGTGGAAAAAGCCATTAAGCCACTGTCACATCCGACTGCTTTTCAATGAAACCAGGGAGAGACTTCGGCCTCAGAAATCCCCCCTCCGAACAGAAAGAGAAAAGAATAGACTGAGTAAATCGTTTTTTTAAAAAAAAGCATTGATGAGGTCACCCTAATTAGAAACCATGGGCAAAATGTTGAAACAAATCTTATTATTCCTCACTGCTGGGTCTGTAAACTGTGATACAGATTCAGCTGCCCCCTCTGTAACTTTCTGTTCAAAAAGATAAAAAAACCAAACCAAACGAAAAAAACAGTCCATACCTAATCTGGGGAATGTTGAGTAAGATGCTGTCGATTTGGGGAATTATATCTAACATGTTACTTACAGACAACAGTTGCGTAGCACATAACACTGTATATTGTGTATCTATGTATATTTTGTTGTATGTATGCTTGTACATGTGGTTTGGCTTTTTAGTCATGGGTGTTAGAGCCGGCTGGTGTTTGAAATTCCTTTTAAAAATGTTAAATTCTTCTATCTACATGTGTCAAAAAAATGAAAAAGGCTGCACATGTAGAGCAAGATTGGGGGAAACCATCATTATGTCCATTACTGTGTGATTTGCATTTTTCTCAGCTGCATTTGTCACTGGAGGAAATTAGCTTTCAGAAAAGTACGTCAGCATGTTTTACATTGGAATAACTGTGAAGAAAATGACAACTTTATCACAGCTGCTTATACATAAACAGAATCTGAAATATCTCACTTTTCACTGGCAGTCACGCTTTCTGTTACCTTGCTGCCATCGCATCAACACATTCAAATGTGCTTTGATGAACACAGTTGCTGTCAGCACAATAAATGATTTGAGATTCCTGATCAGATCATCAGGCTGCATTAAAGGTCAACACATACCTGCACATACTGGTGATTCCATATGTTTTACATTAACATCTGCAATCAAGTTTTTTGTTTTACTATCAAATATATCATGTTATCTGTACTTTGATTTTGATTGACTATGGTTAATGGGCTGATGTGATATTATGAATTATCCATTTTAATTAATCAAGTAAAATCAATTCTTCATGAAGTGATTATGCAGTGTCATGCAATGTTTGTTGTTAAAGTAACATTGTATGGCTAACTTTATTGTAGTTCATCACACCAGTATGCACAGTGCATGATGATCACTGGACAATTGCATTAATTACAAAACAGCATTGATCATTTGCAGTTATGTTCATTTTGTTCACTGAGATGGCTTGGGCTTTGGCTAATACCTGGATCCTGGACCAACAACATCATTTCAGTTTCTTTGAAACAACTCAGCAAGAAGTTCCTGTAGTGGAGTATATTTGAACTAAAAATGTACGGGCACTCATCCAACACTCTGTGGTCATCAGAAGGTCCTAATCGCCTCATTATCACCATGATGTTAAATATGTCGTAGCGACTCTGGCACCGTGTTTCACCTTCCAAGAAGAAGGTGTACCCTGTGAAATATATTTAGCCGTCCCAGTTAGCTGACCTCCTTTTCACCACTGTGGCAGTGAAAGCATCTTTCCACCATGCTGCCACTGTTTACGTTACTGATCAAAAATTAAACTTGCATAAATTAACTGCTAATAAAACATCCAGATCCGACTGACATCTAATATGCCTTGCATCCCTGTGAAATTTAATAAGAAAGTGACTTGAGAGTGATACAGACTGACTCTGATTGCGTTCCTGTCTGGCTTAACTTTTTTGCAAATGAATTAAGTGAAAGAGACCCCAAGACTTACCACAGATTTATGATAAAAAAAAAAAAAACATAATAAAGGCCATGCTCAATATGTTTAAATGCAATAGGTGTTATGGCATATTTATAGGCTGTAGGATATTTGCAAAGTACTTTAATTAGCATATTGACTATAACCTGAAATATTTGGACCCAGTAACCTTGTGTACATGAGTATTTTTAATTCAAAAACTAAACTAACTAAAACGTAATCACAAAAACCACCACAACTACACATCTTAATTAAAAACAAAAATAATAAAAATTTGCAGATTCTTTTTAGGTTTTACAGACTGTTTTCTATGTAGCTGTAGCGGTCAGATGTGAACCATCCATTAAGTCAGCAGTGGACAAAATATCTGATATTTAAGAGATGACCAACAGTGGCTCAGTGCATTACTGAAAAGATGAATCAGTCTAACAAACACATACACACCATGTCACTGTGGTGATGATCATCTGCAGTCCAGTCACAGTGAACAGAACTGATGGTTGGATATCGCACCCTTTCCAGCAAGCCCATTCTCGCCACAGAGAAACATGCCTCAGGACCTTTGGGGGCTTTTGTGCAAAACTGATCTGTCATCAGTGAGCAAAGTGGCTTCCAAGCCACCACCCATTCTGTCTAAGCAGCCTGAACACATCTGCCCCTGATGGAGTTTGACCTTGTATATATCTTGAAAACTGGAATAACTAGATGTTTAATCTGTGCCCTCCAAAACAACCCACTTTAATGGCCGAAAGTGAGTTTAATCCAGGCAGCAAATTGTATCCACCAGAATGCATCTGACAAAGAAATTAAGCATGGTAGCTATAGTTGACTAAATTTAGTTAGTAAGAGACATAAACCAAATGACTGGTGTGGATGGTACACAGAAAATGTGTACTGTTTATAGACATAATCACAAGAATTTAATATCATAAAATGATAAAATGATGTTTTATTGGTTGTAATTCTTTCAGGCATTTGAGAAAGGCATCATGTTTTAGCTCTCCTGAGTCACCTCAATGCTTTTAAGGCCTTTCAAAGTCCTCCTGTCAACACTGCTATGTGGCAAAGAAAAGTACAGCTAAAAGATGCTTTCAAAACCTCTGCTCTCCTCCTAAATTCTCTTGTTATATCAGACTCCCCTTTAATTAGGATTTAAATCCTTGTCATTATGCCTCAGACAAAGAAAATAGACAGAGATAGCTGTCTTAAGGCTCTGACACAAGAACCACTTCAAGACTTTTCATCTTTTCTTCTAATTAAGACACTGTTTAGCCCAGAGCTGAATTCACATAATTCCCAAGGATTTCTTTAGGCTACAAGATTATGAAAGACTTGATATGCTCAACCAGGCTGGAACCTGCAACACTTACATTACAACAAATATATATATCAACAACCTATTAAATATATGGAATGTGGGCAGTGTTTTATTACCTCTAAAAGATTTGTCTGCAGCCCATAAAGGCATGATCTGTTTTTTATTCCCCCTAGCAGACGGTTGCCAGGGTAACATATTTCAGCCATATTCTTTCTACACTCCAGAAAATATTCACCTCAGCACATCATTTCATGTGTTGTCTAGGTTTTAAATGGCATTTGTCTCAAAGCTAGGGAGAAAATCAGCCAAATGGGTCAGATTTCTGCTCCACGGTTTCAAGAAATTTCTCTCGTTACCATAAGTAATACTTAGAGATTGTTTTTGAGTTTATATTCCATACAGTCACAGTAAGTAAAAAACATTCTTAGGAAACTCTTTTACTGGCAGAACAGGCATACATGTGTCGCAGCATCCGCAGCCTGTTGCCTGGGCGACAGCTCCCAGTCAGGCTTCTGGGAGGTGTCGCTGTAGGCCAGTGAGGCGCACTGGGAGGCGTTTTTGTCTGCCTTTGAGCAGCTCTTCCGGCAGCTGGCATCTAGAAGAACAGTACAGCTCAGTTCTTATCAACTTCTGACACCCCCCATCCTCCCATCTCCCATCCTATTTCCCCCCCCCTTTGTTCACTGACCTGTTTCCTGGAGGCTTTCTGATGGCTGTGGATAGAGGATGTAGGTTTCACTAGAACAGAATCTGATGAATGCTCTCAATGAGAAAGCCCCCCATGTGGGATCACCGTGCAGCGCCTGCGATGTCCCGTTCATCATTTCAGCTATTTGCTGTTTTCTATGCACTTTTGAAGTCTATAGCAGCAGCTGAATGGAGACTGTGTGTGGCAGCTCAGAAACTGCCTGAAAAGCTCATCTATGCTAGTTATTGACTCAATAGTACTGACTATCAGTAGCTGACTCCTGTAGCTGCATCACTTAGCACTAATTAACAATGTACTGGACTTGCTACCATTTCTCATGTGAATCAATAGAACTAATAAAATCAAACATTTCAGGAAACACCGACCGACTTTATGCATCAAAGTCATTTCAAGAGTCTAGGTTTGTGTGGCTCAGGTGGTAAAATTAGATAATTCTGCATCTTTTCAAGGTTGAAAAAATGTAATATCACTAAGGTTATCTCAGCTTTGGAGACATCATATTTTTTGTTTTCTTCTTAAGTTTTATATATATCACACACACACTACAATACACAATACACACCACATCTATGTAAGCGCAATGCAGCCACTCTTTCAATGTAAGTGTCCTGTTGGTGCAGAGGAGGTTTCTTAGAGTAATCTGCTAACTAAAAGAAATTGTACAGCAATCCCCTGTTCAACCACGCGAGACCTGTTTCAAACACTGGGCAGGGATCTGAGCATTTAACAAGCAGCATTTCTGCAGGACATGTGCACTTACTTAAAAGACTGCATATTTCAAAGAAACGCTTGTATTGCTCCAACATGCTCAAACCTTTGATGAAGGAACAACATATCTTGCAAACAGATTAAACAAAAGTCTCACCCAGAGCAGCTCTCTCTAATGTAATGTAATCGTAATGCAGTGCTTTGATAATATTTATATAATATTTTCTATAAAACACTGCCTGAGTCTGGACAAAGCGAAGCAGAATGTTTTGTTGCTGTGCACAGGCACACCAATTCATCCCACTAGGCACAATACAGAATTCTTCAGTCATATTGATTCGGCATAGCTGGCCCATGCATCACCCGGTGCCACTTTGTTAGAATTTGGACTGCCTCCTGTTATAAAACACATTGTATGTCCACTGACCTTCTGTGGAAATACCAAAGCAGACTTTGGATCTGTTGTTCTATGTTCTAATGATGTCAAAGCCTGCCGGGGCGAAATTACTTACATCTATAAAAACACAGCTTCAGCCGGCATCCAAGGGGGCAGCTGCCATAGCAACCAGACAGCCAGTGTTTGCTGAGGATGAATAGGGATCAACTCAGAAAGGAAGAGCAATGAGACTTCAATGCACATGATCCTGTGTTTGATAGCCCTTAATATTTCAGGTTTCAGTGTAGGTTTACCAAACCCCATTATTTCCTTCTCTTCTTACATGTCTTCTCCCCAAACAAACCCCTTCTTGTCTTCATTTAGCCTCTTCCCTCCCTCATTAGAGGAACTGCAGCAGGGGGATAATTGGGCCATGAGATACCCCTTCAATAAAAGATCGCCTCGCATCTCTCGGGTTTGCACAAGATGGCCTCAACACGATCATCAGCTCACCATTCCCATTTGACCCCTGACTCTACGACCCCATAGTTCATCCCTCTGTCCATTACCTTTATACAACCATCCATCTATCCATCTATCATTTCTTTTGAAGGATTCTTTCTGAACCATATTAGATTTAGGTTTTGATTCTGCATTATGCTCTGCTTACAAAAATGTCAAATAAAGGACCATAATAAAAAACACAGGCATGGTTAATATGAAAAAATAACTGCCAGTCAGTAAGGCTGAGCTTTCTCTCTGTCTTTTATTTTCAAATTTGAAGGTAGAAGGAAAGCAAGGAAACAAGGAAAGGAAATATTATACTCTTTGAGTTTTATGAAAGACTTTGTCATAAGTCATCAACACAAGAATTGTTCAGTCTCAGTGATGGTGACTAAACAGCACTTGAAAAGTAGCAAAAATAAGAGGCAAATGGAATTGAATGATGAAAACAATACTCTACAAATGAGGAAGCTCAGATGTTGAGTCGAAACAACAGTACTTCTCGTACTGATGGAATTAGAGCTGTACAGATGTACACTACACAGAAATTACTGGAAATTAAAATATAGCCCAATCAGGAAACAGGCTTCTTACAGTAAGATGTACTGACAAAACAATAGAAAAAATGAATAACTAAAAACCTGTCAAAATAAGTTGAATAAGATGGTTTAAAATGAAGGTGTGATTTTCCCTGCAGATGACGTGAATAAATTGAGAATTTACCTAATACCATCACTACTACTAACACTGTCTTGGGTAACAGAAGATACAACATACAGTCCATTCTATATATAAATACACAGTGTTTCCCTGTGCTATTTAAAACAGTTTCCACATCCTGTCTTTGTCAGAGCTTACACACACACTGAATTTACAGCATTAAAACTGCTGTAGAAAAAAGATGGAGATTACACAGTACTCGTACTTCAAACACAGCTGTGACCTTCCAGAGGCCCCGCTTTTCCACAATAACGTGAGCATTAACAAGTAAGATGGAGGTTGCAGCTACAGTCCTTTCATGGGATTTGATGCCTTGCTTTTCTGTGGGGGATTCTCATGCAAATCGGACTATTTCTGACAAACACCCCTCTTGTACAGAGGGCTGTTTTGCTGTGCAGGCGCCACACAAAACAGGACTTGTGTTGTGTTGATAGAACACTGAACCGTGACATGCTGATATTTGCTCAGAAGTAATATGTTTGCTCAGCGAGAGAGTAAATATAATGTATGGGATAGCAGCGAATTAAAGGTATTAAATGCAATTAGGACAGTTGTGTAGCAGATACTATGAGGATTATGAATGATTTTACTCTTGATTGGTATTTTCCTAAAATCTTGTGTTGAATCAGACTTTACCCTGATAGAACAGTTAAATGCTGAAAATAAGCTGAGCCAGGTAGCCACGATAATGAACTAGCAACAAGTTAACGTCATGACTGCTATACGATGTATCCAAAGGTGAATCTTTCTTTTAACCATGGCTGTTCCACAACATCAATCACACATTTATTGCTGTAACCCCATGTTTATTATAATAACCATGATGGCAAAGATCTGCTTACCTGTAAAGAAACATTTATTTTAACCTAAACCACAATCTTTTGCAGTTGGGTCACAGTTTTAGTCCAGGCTGAAATTGTAGATGCACTGTCATGAAAGTTTGTGCAATTTCACATTTGTGGTTCCCCGAAGGACAAATCTCTCTGACTTTGGAAAGCCTTTGCCCTTTTCTTCTCCCATGAGGTTTGCATTTACATAACTGCCATGTATTTTAGTGCAGACACTCAGTTTCATGAAAAGTTATTCTAATAACTTTCATAATCTCCTCACGCCATCAGGTCAAAAATATTTATTTGTACCTGCGAATAAAAATTAAGGACATTCCCATCAGTCTCAGCTATGCTTGTGTTTAGTGATAATTGTGTGATAAAACTATGAAAACCACTTGTGTTTATTATAAGCATTTCTGTTCTGCAAAGCAGTGCTGGGAGAAAATAAAAGGTCAGCATTTGGAGGTATTTTATTGGCTGTACAGTGATGTTAGTGTGACCTCCTTCTGGCAAGCAAATGGCGAGATTGGAAAATGTCAGATAAGTTATGCAGCTGCCCCCTTTTTCCCAGTGTTTCTCCTGCTGCTCTGTCACAGAAGGCGGGTGGGGGGTTGGGGGGGTGAAGCTCCTTTTTTCATCTTCCTCCATTTAGAAACATTTCAGCAGGACTGGACCACCACAGTAAACTCTAGGTTGCCACACCACATGGTCCAAACTCTAAACTGACCTGGATATGCGCGACCTTATGTCTGTCCACTCTATGAACGGACGTCTCTTCTCTAACTTTAGTTTGACAGTGTTAAAAGTATAGCAGACAGCTGAGAACAGTTGCCTCTCACCTCCCATATCGTTACACTCTCTGGCTATCTATTGCCTGAGTGTACAGAGAATTTATCTGCTGTCAGTGTATGTCTATTTGTTTGTCCTCTCTTTCAGACACCTGTAATACACAAAGACCTCTCCTGCCTGGGGACACGGGGTCCTGACGTAGCTTTTGTGGACATAGCCACTGACCTCTCTCCCTCCCTCCCTGTCTCTCTCTCTCTCTTCTTATCTCCCTCATAATTGTCTCCCATGTCATTGTCCAGTTAATGGTTTTGTCCTCGCAGCTATTACATACTTGGCTGTGCTTCATGTCAGTCCCTCTCTGAATTGGTTTTACCTTTGGGAATTTTATCTGACCTCATCCAAGCATTCGAGGCTGATGCTGCTGAGTGCGTTACATTTACCTGTAGCATTACAGGGCACAGAAATTGAGAAAAACAAATCGTGAAGTACCGGAAAACTAAATTAAGCAGCCACACAAGCGCACATAAAACAATGCACACTGGCGACAGTGGAACATAAAACCTGGAGTTTGTCCAGTTGCCATCGTCCCACTCCATCCCATCCAAGCACTTAATGTTATTATGCTTTTTTAAATCATATCATATATCAGTGTCAAATCACTGACACAGATATACAACTGACACAAGGTTTGAATGAGCTTTAAGTATTAGTAGGCAATCATTTTGATTTTCTTTTTTGTTCTATTTCTTCTCCATTAAAAAGGCATTTTAAGGTTTTTGCAGTTGCATTCATTATCATGATTTCCACCCACATGTTGAAGGCAAAATGCTGAGGACATTTACCAAAGAATGCTGAAATTCATTCTGCAGGAAATGCACAAGAAGAGAATTGGCTTCAAACAAACCCTGAAATGCAATAGCACCACAAAATGTTCACATGTTTTTTCTTTAAGATTTTCACTATTGACTGGTGGTATGGACCCACTGAGGCATGAAAAAAACAAAAATTCAGTATAGTAATTAAAGAAAACATGAGTGATAAACCACCAGCTGCTGAGACGTGTCGGCAACCGTCCAGACAAGGCCTTTTGTTTAAGCAGGCAGACCATCGGGGAGAAAGTTCTTACAAGAGTACAATAGCCCTTTCTGGAAAACAGACAGCTCTTTAACAGCACTGCTGATAATATGAAGAAATGTTTCAAGTGGATCAAAGCTCTAAATTAAGAGGACAAAGTGAGCTCATGGGTTAAGAGATGGGGCTGAACAAAAAGAGAAGAACCTGGAGGGCAAATGTAATCATCAGCCCTTCACGTTGATGTACTGGGGCTGACAGTGTACATTTTACAGATACATTACACAGAATGGGGCATTACAGCTATAGTAGTCAGTTGTGTGTCTTTATACATGTACATAAGATGTCATTCTATATGCATGAGTGTAGTTCAGGATCCTTGTCATACAAACAGCTACTGTGTCAAAACAAACGCAAACTTACCAAGGTTTTGTATCCACCTGAGTCATCGTGCCCTTTGAAGGGGACTCCTACATCTGCATGACATTTACATTTTGGTCAGTGAAGACATACGTGTACAACAGCAGAGAATACAAGGACACGTCTGTTCACTGCTCTGCTTATCTGTTATTTTCATTCATCATTTCCTATTTCTTTATCTTACCCTTTGCCTTCCCCTCCCCGATCCCCCCTTCTCACTCTGAACACAAACAAATACACACACGCTCAAATCCTAATAAGTTTGACAAGAACACCCTGTAAGACCAGACAAGGCAACCGGATCAAATCTTAATCACCACAATGAGGAGGACGAATTCTCTTCCCTGCATGCTAACGAGCATCCTGCATCAGCACAAAAGAAACTCAGATTGATGAGATAAATAATTGTCATATTTATACTACTCATACAAAACATGCTTAAAAGTTGTAAAAAAAAAAAAATGTGAGTTTTTTGTGTTCACCTGCGACAATAAATACTGTTATCTACCAAAAGCAAATCATATGGCAATAATTACTAGCTAATTATTAGTTACTGTATTCTAATTTGAGTTTAGATTCTAATTTCATCTACTGATGAAGATCAAGAAATGTAGTGTCTTCCATTAATTTTCAACAGAATTAGAGTGAGACTGCCAAAAAAGCTTATATGACAGATATCAATTAACTTTCAACAATACAGAATTATAAAAGATTATTTCAGCTCAGTCCAGAGGAAATGTGTTTGAATGTGTCTGAATAATTTTGTTTGGCTGTAATTAAAATAATCGTTTGTTAAGCTGAAGCCCAAATGACTCAAATGTTGTCAACAAGGTCACCTGAATGTGTTTATATGTCTATACATTGAAAAGAGGCTTTATTACTAACAAATCTGAACACAACCTCAAGCTCTTTGGATGCAGTTGTGAAACGACATCGTCTCTGTCATGAATTCTCCATGACAAAGGCAGCGAATCCATAATCATTTTAACTAACCCTGCATCTCATTACACAGTAACTCACTGTATGATACATTTCACCTCTGCCACAGGGACAGTTTCTCCCTGAAACCTGATTTGCTCACATATTGAAATAGCGAGCGCAAATGGCGCTGTTGCCAACCATGTTGTTGTCAGTGGACAAGCTCTTACAGCTTGATGAAAGGCTGCAGAAAAATGGACAAGTCATTATTATTTTTCAGATAACAGGTATGGGCAGGGAACATCTAGATAGAGGGCCAAGGATAAAGCCTTGGTAACACAGTATTTGTGTTGGATCTGTGGATCTTTACTTGCAAACCAAAGAAATTAGTCTTCTGTGGCACTGATGGAGAAACATGGAACACTGGTGTCTTGGAAAGAGCAAAATCTGTAAATTGCGATACTGTAAATGAATGAATGAAAAACAATTCATTTTGGTGACAAAAAATGGGATATCTGTTCAGAAGTCAGTTTTCTGTGCTGGTTGTTAAAGCTAAAAGATGGGACTCTTCATCTGACAATGCAGGCCAATCAGATGAATCCATATAGTGTCATCCCACCCTTATAACACTGGAAAATTAAAGTCTGAATGGGAACAATATATAAAAGTGCTTTCCACTCAGCTAATACTCTTAATGACAGTGAATTTCAACCACCACAGTGGACAATGGCTTACATTTCTTGTCTTAGTTCAAGAAGATTCAACTTCACAGAGGATGAATTGCAACTTAAAATGTCTCAGCATATCTGATGAATGCCAAAACATAACAAATGGGAGAAGAAAGAGCAGATAAAATTCACCATAATAAATCATTACTGACCTTAGGAATAGTTGTTTGACTAACAGATCTTGAGTCAGTGTCTACTAAAACCCAGTGAAACAAATGTCATGGCTGAGGTTCTGTAAAGTTTGACCTGAGTCTACTAAATAAAACCTCATTAAAAGGTCGTACTCTGGATCAAAAATGTGGTCTGCATGATGGATTTTGAGATGCACTTGCCAATGTTGCTGGAAGACAAAAAAGATTGTTTCCCGACCAGCTCATGGCAAAAATGCATATGAGCAACCTGCCTTGGAGGCACTGAGCAAACTGGGCCTAAGTCTCGGGATATGAGACAGACAGCGTCTTCCAGCTGAGAGGCTTTGAATCACGCTGCAACCGATGCTATCTCGGCCTTATGTTTTTGAGGACAGAGTGATAAGGGCTCAGTTGGGGGCTGTATTCAGGGCAAGCAAAGATCTGCAAAGGGTTCTCTGGCCTCATTTTCTGACCAGCCAGCTCCCAGGCCTATTTAATATTTCACAGCTCCCTCTGAAATGGAGGAGCATGCACTTAATTAAGTGTGAACAATAAATTGGCTATAACCAATGCTCCACTGCATGTATACGGTTGGTTTAGGTTTTTGATCATTCAGGAAAGGCCTGTGAACACATGTGGCCCTAAGACGCTGTGTGCATGTAGATGCATGAAATTGCTGTGTGACGTGACTCGACCATGACAAACTAGAACTTTGAAGTGTTAAATTCGCCGGATGGGTTTCAGTGACCTCAAGCCGCTGTGCTGGTGTCGGGGGGGAGTGGTGTGCTTTGAAATAGGTGGGTTTCAGAAATAAAAGCATGGGAGTGTACTGAAGCAGAATATTAAATTTAATTTAGCAGGCACACACCTGCACATAAACAGATCTACAGTGTTAAGACTTTATTAAGCTGGTGTCCCTAGATAAGCTTAAACTACTGCTTATCATGAACTGGTGATGTCCATGATGTTGATTTTGATTTACCAATTTGCCATGTTACCCAGAATGCCCTGTGCTACACTTGTGTAGCTGGTTTGTCCATTCAAGAAAAGTCAAACTGCGGATGATGCTGTGATGTACATCTCAGTTTTTCAAGCAACACAGAAGTTGTCAAAGAAGGTGTTGTATCTCACATCACTAATGAAAAAGGTGCAAGCTGGAGCCACATTCTGGAAACTCATAATTGGAAGTTTTAGCAAACTTTAGGCAGTCAGGACACAGTGATCTCTACCTGTAGCCCCTCTTCAGTGGATGTGAGATCGGTGTGCAGTTCAGCTGTAGGGAGATTTGCTCTTCTCTTGCAAATTTGAATCTTGACTGCTAAGCTCTTAAAACTCTTGATCCTACATTTCCCATAATGCAACTACATATAATCTTTCATTCATCTTTCACGTCAATATTTAATTCCTGAGCCGAGACAACCATGATAGCATCATACACATACACAGCCACAATGACCTCCTTCTCCTCCAGCAGATGTGGGCCTGTCTGTCCAGATGAGCTGTTACTGATGGAGGAATGCATCATCCTCCCTCTCCCACTGTCTCTGACACCCTGCATCAATGAAGTACGCTGCCACACAAGACATTAAGTACAACCACGGTGTGATTTGTCAGACTGATCCATGTCCTCCAAGTCTTATTTCATGATATTGAATTATAATATGCATAGATTTCAGTAAAACATGACAAAAGTCAGGAAAAAGCTGATAAAAATAAGTCAACAAACATTCTGTTCCAACTTTTGGTACATGAAACCATTTTCTGTGCAGCAAGCATAGCTTATTTGGGATGCAGTAGCTCTTGTTCCCAACTGGCAAAACTATCTGCTCCTCCCCCTGCAAATGTGTGAGGGCAAATCTGTCTCCAAGTTCCTGTAGTCCAATTCAAGTGAATTTAGTTTTGCATTTTAGTGCGTGTTTCTATCTGGGTTAGGGTACCTGCTCTGCACTAATCAGCAGCTCCCTGTATGAGTGTGTGAGGAGTGCTCAACAGAAAGCTTGTAAAAGCGTGTAGTTACAGTGTTTTATCTTCACACACACATCTCCACATCAGGTCTGCTATTACTTCTATTCACCACTGACCCATGAAGTTCATCTGAACATTTTAAAGACAGAGTGGTGGAGTTAATGCACTGTAATTACAGATAGAGGAGGACTGTGAGGCAGGCTGCCATCTACCGGCTTAAAAGCTAACACCCCACCCACACCTCACCCCAAATACCCTCTTTATAGTGAAGCATGTGCTATACTATAAACCATAGTCTTAGGGGCCCTTTTAATATTTAGCTTGAAAGCTTTGCTCATCTTAACACCACAATTCAAATCTGCAGCCATTCATTCATTTGATTTCATATCCAGCCATTCCCCATTCAGATTCACTGTTAACTCTGTGTAGGTCTTAGTAATTTGGTGTTGAAGTGTTAGACCAACAATGACTGAACTGGAGCTGTTGCTGCTAAAAGCCACCCCACCAGCTACTCAGCATAAACCAGCATGAAGGTGCTCAAATCAGTTAATTACATGCAAACAAAATGCTTGGCTTGAACAAAAATATTAGCTCAAAGCATTTGCAAGGATTGTAGCATGCATTCATTTTGGAAGAACTCTGTTTTGTTTAGTTTTTTCCTGATTTCCTGCTTGTGCCTTCTTGGGTTCAGACCAGGTTCACTCCCTGATCTTTCTGGAAAATGTGCAGGAGTCAAAACACTTAAAGAAATCAGACTGCATGCCATGGCACTTGAAACACTGATTAACACCCCAGGTACTAACATAATGTGAATTTGGTTATGATTTCTCCTATTTCAATAATGATCAGAGACAATCAATTTAGGTGTTTGTAAGCAATTTTTGGGAAAGTTGTGGACCTGTTACACCCGTCAAATATTGGCAGAACAGCCAACACATAGCACATTATTACAAAGCCCCCCCCAGTAAATTTATAAATGTCCACATATGACTAGGAATACAATGTGTTCGTCCTTCCATAACGAACAGGCGATACGCAATACGTTGACCATCGACACTACTCTGTCTATGATCCGTAGGTTGCACTGAAGCTTTTCGAGCAGGAAGATTTTGTGTGGTAATGAAATCGATTGGGCCGATGCGCGCACCAATCAGAAGCGTCTGATTTATGTTTAAGGGACTGTTGAGAGGACTAGTCGCTTGGCAACCGCCTAATGAAATGTGAGCGAGCCGTGGATATTAAAATAGCGACCTCAGAACCTATTTTCTGACTCTTGTTGCAGATATTTCAAATAACAGTAGGTATATTGGCTCTTTTGGGGGAAGAAATGAATATTTGACTCCGATTCTTACAGAAAAGAAAAAAAACTGACCGGAAAAATCGGTAAAAGAAGTGATGGAGCTGGATGTGAGACAAGCTGTCATTTGACTGGAGAGCTGTGATTTAGCTCGGTCAAGAGCTATTAGGCTGTTTTCCTCAAGGAACTGCCAATCATTTGAGGGCCTGGTTACTGTTAATTTATCGTATCACATTAATCCCCAATACTCATGTTAAAGCGTTGCCCACCTATTGTGCTCGACGCTCAGTGGAAATCTATGGATGGAGGCAAAGGAGCCAACAATGGATGAACACCGCTCCTTCTGAGCTGAGAAAAAAGACGTTTCATATATATATATATATATATATATATATATATATATATATATATATATATATGCTACCTATACACAGATGTATGGGCTACATATAAAAATACTGAATTAATTTGTTTCAAGTGCAGGTTTTCTCTTTTGATGAACAGGGGAGAAAACAAAAGTCAAACCTCTAAATCGGTTGCACTTTATAGAAATTACATCTGATTCGACAAACACGTTGAAATCAAGTAGGATTATCTCCACCCCACTTCTTTCTCCACTCACTTTTAGGGGGAAAAACGTTGAGGCTATTGCATGAAAAGAATAAAAATGATCGATATTTCTTTAAAGCACCTCTGAATCTGATGGAATGAAAATGCGATGGAGTGGATGTGACTGACTGTTACTGTGGAAACCAACTTTCCCCCTGCCCACACGATGCTCTTTCATCCTCAACTAGCCAGCTCCACAGCCTCGATATGTTTGCTGACAGAATATAGATTAGACAGATCATATGATCTCCAATTCCATCTCATAACATTTAGCCCCTCCAAACTCGCTATTTATATTAAAAAGATGCACAATATGGACATCGAAATATCAAGGATGACATGTACGCTTGTAGGGAAAGCTTCATTCATTAAAGAAAAGAAAATGTGTTTGTCACTTACAACAGTTGGTAACAGCAAAACTGTTCGCCACTTCCAGATTGTCAATGTGAGGCGTCAGTCTGAATTCCGAAGTGCCAAACTGAACCATTCCTATCCGAAATGCGCTGTACTCTTGATCCGCGCCCCTTGGAAAGAGTCCCCCTGAAACCAACAAAATACCCGTTACACCTGTACAAGCACTTATGATAAGGCACGTCTTTTCAACCGTTTTCTTTGCCATTTGATGCACAAAGTCATCGCTTTTCAGTCGTTTGAAGTAATGGATACCTACCAATCTGAACACTGGGCGAGCCTCCAAGCGCGCATCCCCATAAAACCAGCAGAACTGAAAGGGATAAATTCACTATCTTCTCCATGTCCACAGTTTAGGTGTCCACATCCACCAAAGGGAGCCTGATATTCCTCGTTCTCTCCGGAGAATGTTAGATCCGACACATATTGGAGAGCGTCAGCCTTGGGGAGAAATTAAGAATAATCTGCAGCACAGGAGCGGGGCTTTTTTCCCCTCAGGTGGCTGGCACTGAAAGGACGCCAGCAGTGAAGGAATGGTCGTCCGCACTGTAGGTCTGCTGTCTCTTCTTCCGCTCCTCCTCGTCGCTCCTCTTCTGCCAGCAGCTGATAGCTCCTCTGAACGCACAGGGACACTGCGCGTCTCCGCTCGGCGCGCCGGAGATCCTTTCAGCATCACACCCACATTAAGGAATGTTAATGAGAAGGCGAGCGGAGACGGAAAGAGCCGAGTGGGAAAACGATTGGCTTGAGTGCACACTTAGGGATTTCATGTCTTAATGCTGCTCATTAAAAAGCGTGTAAGGGAAAACACGGTATCCCTTGTTCCAAAATACTCCTGATTCATGACATCCACAGATTATTAAATGCGTGCAGTTAATTCATATTTTTGATGGTAGTCAGTAAGAAGTACAACCACAACATTTGAACCTGTCTTACTCCAAGTTTCCCAATATCCTTTTTGGTTAAAGCTCCATAGTCACAAATTTTCCAATCAACAGAACTTCATGTGGAATCATTTGTCTTCACCAACCTTGGATTAACTGAACCTGCTATCTATCTAGTCACCCACAATAATCTATGTTATTTTCATGATTAATTGTCCAACAAGATGCTCATGTAACATGTTTTATTTGACCAAATAGTCCTAAAACTCAAAATTATACCATTTGTGGTCACAAAAGCAGCACATGGAGAAGCTGGAACCAGGGAGTAGATTGGTGTGTTTACTTGAACTGAAACAGTAAAAAAAATGTTGCTGATTAATTTTGTTTTGAGTGATTGCTTTCAGCTCTAGAGTTTATAATTAATGAGCTGTAAGGACAAGATGATTTCAGGAGGTAAATGAATGTGAACTCTGAATCTTGCAGGGAATCAGATGACCTGTGACCTCGAAACAGGGTGTCTTTAATCATCCTGCTATGGAAGCCACAAAGCATCAACAGCCACAGCTGTTTATTAAGCACATAATAAAATGTGGCTCTGACATTTGTACTTATGGGTATATATATATATAATGTCTACACTGATAATGAAGATTTTCTTCCATTAATGTTGATTCCTAAGAGCGTCAATGTGCTGAATACCCCTATTATTGACTCTTTCTCTCCTAAGAGTTCAGCTAGTTTGGAGACAGTTTGCAACTTTAAGAAGATTTTTTCTGTAATTGTTAAATATAAGACGTGGTGGAGGTGACAGATTGGATTGTGATCTTGAAATTCTGTTTGCTCCCATCTCCCCTAAAGCACATTAAAGTCCAACCTTTCTTAGTGAGAAAACTCATCAAGTGCATCAGCTGGAGGCCATCACTCATGCCCTGCAGGAATAACCATCAAATGAATCTGCTCCTTAACTTTGATCTAGCGCTTATTTCCTCCCTCTGCATACAAATCCAATGCAAATCCCTGGCTGGTTGTGGGTGCCATTTTAACCAGGGTTAAATAGTGAGGAGCTGCCTCACAGCAAACGGGAACTAAATGGCAATCGCATTGCCTGGTTTCATGATATGCATATCTCGGCCTGCGCAGACAGATGTGTATTAATCATTATACCTTGCAAGATAGCAGTCTGGGAGCAAACTAATGAGGCTGACAGCAAGCGGGAGCTGAGGGTGGCAGCAGTTTGGAGCAGCACAGTGTGCCAGATTTCAGCACCATGGACAGCACATCACACGTCACACAGGCTGCTGTGCAAAGGCCCCATAAACTCCATTAGAATTTTAAGGTTACTTATAACGTGGGTCCAGTTTTTTTGGTTTTGGCCATTTTCTGAATTGTTTCTGATAACACTGAACTGACCAAACTAACTGCTGAAATGTAGGATCGAGAAATATTTTCATTACATTCCTTAAAATGACAAATAAAGTGTCTTATCTAGTATATTAACTGAACAGTGTCTATATTCCCTCTGTAATTAGCATATGCTGTTTCCATAAAATATCTTGGGTATTAATAAGAATTGCTCTAAAAAACAACATTAACAATGACTATATGAGTTTGATTAAGCTGAAATGTTGACTGTGTGTTTTTGACCTTTCATCATTAACAATAGGAATGATTACAAAAAATTACAACAATGTGACCAAAGTCTAATCAAGCCATAATTTTCCTTTAACCCCTGATCATTGGAGTTGTGGTTGCCCTCTACCTGGAATGGACACCAAAGCCTTTGCTTTCTAATGCCATTCTCACAGAGGTAATTTGGATGCTACAGTGTTTGCATTCCACAGGTTCACATATGTTTATCTGTTTTGACCTTGTCTGGAGATTCTGCTATGCATGGATTCACTCTGCTGCCAATAGCCCAAAATATAATTTCAGTTTGATTATCTTAACAACACATTCCACAATGCACTGAATGTGCAGCCTGTTACATAATTTAACTTGTCATAAAGCTGACAAGCATTTTAGTGGATTTTTTTAGGAGTGAAAAGAGCTCCTACTAAAATCATGAACCCGCTGGTTGTGTAGAAATGTTTATCTTTGAGAAATGAAGAATGAAGTGGATATTTTGCACATGCTAATGAAAACAGAAAACAGACATCCTAGTAAATGTCCTGTAGAGCAAAAAGCTGGTAAAACCAAGTCAGTGGCCTTTTGAGAAACGTTTAAAACACACAGGTTCGCATCTGCCTCCAAGAAAGCATTTACATTTCTGGCATTTAGTTGGTGCTCTTATCTAAAGTGACTTACAATGAGTAGCATTTTAGTGTCTCACTCAAGGATACTTCAACGTGACACTCAGCCTGTAATAGACAAACACCGGCTGTTGTTGTGGGGATCTGCCACGTGACCTTTCAGTAACAGAGTGCATATTTTAATGATTTCATAGCTGTCATTACCTGAAGTGCACTGAAACAATGGATGAATGTTTCTGTGTATATCCTCTGGAAGTCCACTGGGAGCCTAAAAGCAAGCCTGCTGTCTAAATTATTTCTTCTGCCATTTTGTGTTATTCTGCACTGTGAAATTATTTTCCCTGTTTGGTCTGACCTTCAAAAATAGGTTTGAGGAGAATCTCGAGAGATCCGCTACCCTACATATATGATCAAAAATAAGATGAAATTAAATGAATCCACTTGGGTAAATATGCAAGAAAATAGAAGGCGGAGAGACACTATAGCATGACATATCAAATTTGTAGTTTCCATACCATAACTCTGTCTGGAATAATTGTCATCAGTTTTCTTTGCCAACCCACTATGCAGGAAGTTCAAGAGGACTGGATACTGCAATGAAAATTTGCTAACAGAGATCACACTCATAAAGTTCCCAAGTTCCCATTCAGCTAAACTGCATTTGTCAAAAGAAAAATGTAAAATCTGAATTATATTACAGCAAATAGTCCATATAATGGAGTAGTGATTAATAAATGTGCACTTTTGCTGTGTGCAGTTTGATTTTGGAGTGTACATTTTGCTCTATTAGATAATTACACAATAACTCTGCCCCCTGCTAAACTGAGCATTGCAGCAGTTCTTTACGTATGGGACATTTTTACTACCTCGGGCAAACCGCTGATGCCAACAGCACCGGTCCACTAAATGGCTGAGCATGAGAAAACCAACAAGTACTAAAAAAAATGCATTTAGAGGAGCACACTATGTCCCCTACAGCACAGATTAGCAGGACGAGGAACATCAGCAATTACTGTCAAAATATGGACATTAGCCACATTCACAGGATGTTATGTATAAGTGTTATTATTGCATTTGTAGCTAAGTCTGGCAATTGCAACGAGATGTAATGACAAAAATTGTTAAGACAGTTGCAGCATGAACATCAAAACAAGCAATTTCTCCTTATTTTCACAAGGCTTTGACAATTCTCTCTCATGCCAGGTGATCAGAGAATTGAAAATAGCAGCATGTCAGTTTTTTACAGCTGCTGCTGATGTGACAGTGGATATAGAAAGAGGTAATATGAATACATTATAAGGTTTTTGGACATGCAGAAGTTGCTAAGATAAGCATATACTTCCATAAGAAGAGATCTGGGGAGTTGGAGGACCTTGGGACAGATCCTGGGTCAGAAAGACTGCTGAGACTGAACGCTTTGACTGTGACGGCTTGCACTGCACTCCTTTTACCTCTGACCTCTAAAACCCTGTTTCTAAAATGTCATTGGATCAGATGAGAGATTCCAAACAAATAACTTGAACCCCACTTGATCCAAGATTATGTAATGTGGAAGTAAAACATTTTTCCAAAATTATGTAATTGAAGAAACATAATCAGTTTTGCTATGACATGTAAAACCTATCTCAGAACTTAAAAAGCCATTTTGAAACTGATTCATGGATGACAGATAATTATGGGTAACTGATTTGATTTGACTGTGGCAGTCTTCAAGTGACAGTGCTAAGATGCTGATTTTAAACATGGTATAATGTTTATCATGTTCACTAGCATGCAAATAGTTGCTTGCTAGTGGTAAACAAAGTACAGCTGAAGCTGATGATGGGAATGCCAATAATTTGCAGGTATTTGGACATAGACCGAAGTATTTCGACCTGAAGTTGGTGCGATATGAAAGGAAAGGGATCACCAAAATTACAAAAACTAATTGGGGAACTTGCACATGTATAGCATATGACATAATAATAGTTGTTGAAACATTTCACTATAAATATAAAAGTAAACTATAAAAGAATAAGAGGATCATTAATTTCACTGGGATTCATTAGTGGAGGACCATGAATGTCTGAGAATTTCATGGCATTGAGCTGTTACCAGCATACATGCATATGATTTTCTGAGTCAAGCTGCATAGTGAAAAGGAAAGCGGAGAGTGAAAGACAGCTGTAGCAGATGGAATGTAAATGGGTTGAATGAGGATGGCGATTGTTAACATCATTTCTTAGTTACCAAAGACTGTAATAGTACTTGTATCAGCTTATAGCTCTTGTCTTGCATCTGTTTTTATTCCCTGTGCTCTTACTAACGATGCATCCTTCTGGACCCCTCACTGCTTAAGAGTTTTCATGTTTTTTTCATGTTTTCATGAGTGTTTATGCAGTCCTCATTTTAAGGCCCTGTATTCGTGGACAACCACTCAAAATATCAGTTTCAAATTGCTTGCTGCTTTTCCTGTTCTTCCGTTTAATTTTCCATTTTTCTACTTTTACTCCCTCCTCCTTTACCTCAACTCCATCTGATAATATTTCACCTTTACCACTTCATCACCCTGTCACCCTTTACTCTCTGTCTTCTCTGGTTTTGGGCAGAAGTAATAGTCATGACAGAACCTTCGGTCATGGCTCTTTTTTTAACAGTTTGGTTCAGAGGGGCTGGAACAGAGCTTCTTGCCACCTTGACCTCTGACAGGAAATGGCATCCTCCCCACTTTATAGACCTCCGCATTTCAATCTCTGCCAAATAAAAAATCTGCCGTCAAACCAACACTGGGCCTGTGAGGGGGAGGAAAATTGTGGCCAACCTTAAATCCACTGTGGCATTTGGAAAATAGCCTATTATGGCTCAGGTTTGAGATAATACCTTGAAAATTGCCTCACTACACTGTACAAATATGAGTAAACAAATAAACCAACTAGCAGATATACACGTAAACAAATTGCAGAAGTCACTAGACTGCATGTATGTGTAGATACTGATGGTTGGTGTGTTGTGGCTTTGTGTCAGTCACTATAATGTAAAAATAAGGCCCTGAATCTATGTATGACAATTTTACAGAATATGGCTTTAAATGATGATGACAATAATATTGGACCATGGCATTTCTCTTGTTAAAAAAATCTATTTAGTGTGTGTTCCTTTACTTTTGGGTAAGGATGAGGCTGTAAAAGCACAACGCCGGTGTGTGAAAGCCTTGTTCACAGTAAATGAGCTTCCAATAAGCCCTGTGGCCTCTCCTCCCCCACCATTCCTCAGCTAATCATTGCCTGACTGTGACGGTGGTTTTCTTGGTGGCCCGTGTGGCTGCCTGGTGAGAGGTCATGTTGGATTAGAAAGCACCCTGTGTGATATAGGTTACTGCACTGTGCTGCTCGCAGGGTGCTGTGGGGCATGGGGGCGGAGCGTGCACACACACAAACAAAGAGAAAGACAAAGACACCAGTCACATCAATGACAAAAATTTTGTTCGATAAAACTACTTTGAATTTAATCCTTGCACATTGTATTATTGTTTCCTTGCATCAGTTGCAGGTGGTTACTGTGTCTTACTTTTGCTTAACACACACACCCTTACAGTTTTACCGCTAATAATAAATACCTTTCATTACTGTACCTGTATATGAGAATGACGCCATCTTCCTCTAGCAGTACCATCATCCTAATTTACAACCAACCTGGCTGCTCAATGTTTTTTACCCAGGAGAGCATTGTATCTTCTTTGTACATGAAACCAGTAGAGATTTGGCCATTGGAGGGCACTGCAATGCAGAATCTCTCTCATGTGAGATTCAGGCTTCTGTTGAAAGGAGTCTTCTTATCAGTCTGTATCACCAACAGGTCAATAGATTTCCCATGAATTAAACATGCTTTTCTCTTGATGATACATGGCTCACAGGTGGTTTTTAGAGACCTTTCCATTGTAGCCTTGCCTCAATTTTACATTTGAGGCTGTTTTTCAATCCTGAGTCAAAAACTCCTTCCTATGTCTGTAACCATGGCAGCGACAGAGAGAAATTAAGTCTTATTTAAAAAAAAAAAAATGAAGGGAATGGAGCTTTTTTTTTTGCTCTGATCCACACAAGCAACCCTGAGCCAGTTTGCCTCAAATTTCATTAATATGACCCTGTTGTTGTGACATAAGGTCAGCATCTATCTTGCTTCATTAAGCTGGAGACAGATTTCATATGACTCTCGCAATGATAGTCAGGGGTCATTTTCCAAGCAGGTTTTGTATGAATAATAGATGTCTTGTATGGCACATTAGAAGAGGTCAAGCCTCAGTGCAAAAACAGGCGTGTTGTTTTGCGATGTGCATGGATACGTGTAGGCAGAGCAAAGAGGAAAAATCCTCTGCAGCAAAAAAGACACATGCTGTCAGTACGTACAATGAAGCTGCAGGGAAAATTAAACACTTTACATTGTTTCGGGAATCAAAAAAGTGCATTCACATCAAATGGTGAAAATTAATTTGATAATTTATTTTTCTTTGTCACAAACACATGGTCACGTTGCCGCTGACCCATTTACACACGCTAGATGGGAGATGTCAAACGTTACAGTTGTTGGAGGAGTGGCAGTGTCACATGACCTTCTGGACAGGAACAGGAGTATATCACATATCCACTTATCTTCTCAAGAGCAAATAATAATAATAATAATAATAAAGTTTAATAAATACATTTACTTAGGCCTTTATACTTTATCTTCATATACATGCATTTTTTTACATGCAAGGTAATTACAATGTTACACTTTGCATTGAAGCTTAAATAAAAAGCTGTAACTTATTAAACTTGCAGGCAGACTCCCACTTTGCAAAGGGCTGAAAAATCAAATAGCTATTTACAAATGCTCTTTTATAGATCTCTGCACCTTCTGCTTGGTCGTTATGCAATCAATCTTCTGTGGATTTGTTACACACCATTCATCACAACAGTTATATCTGCAATCCTGTACTGGCCTCTCAAGTACCATTATCAATAAATAAAATATTTCAATACAATATGCCATAGATAATTATTATTGAATACACAAATGATGATGTCTATTTTTATGTGAAGACAAATGCAATAATACTAAGAAGAAGAAGAAGAAAAAGAAGAATACATAGTTCTTCTCAGCAGTCATTTTGTATGGTCAAGATTCACAGTTCTCAATGTTCACTTTGGAAACTGAGTGAAATCTGATCAATAAACAACTCATGGGAGTGAAGGGGGGGTTGATAGTACAAGATGATCTCAAGGTAATCACAAGTATATGGACCAGTAAATCACATTAAAGAAGAGGAAGGAAAAGGGGAAGAGGGCTCGGGAATACAGGTCGATTCTTTTGGCAGCAGAAGGGATGACAGGTTTTGGAGGAGGAGGTTTCTTGTTGTTCTTGGCCTGGGATTTGCCGAGACCAGTGCCAGTATCGATGGGCTTCCCGTAGCAGTCAAAGTTTGACAGCTCAAAGTCCCGCGGGAGCGAGCCCACGATGCTGAAATCATTGGTACGCAGGTCTGATTTGGAGGTGCACACCTTCTTGCAGCGTGTCTCTGCCACCTGGGTGCAGGAGAGCAACATGAGGGGGGAAACAGAATGGATTATTAAGTTCTGCACTGTTTTATGCATTCACAATATCAATGAGAAACATATGAGCAAAGATAAAATTATGCAAATAGTCTGAAAGCACTGACGACAGCCCCTGAGGCACTGTAACTACTGACGACTGAGCAATAGACTGAAGCTGTCACAGCAGCATCACAAAGATCATTCCATCCTCGAAACATTACATTTTTTAAACAATAAAAAAACAATTAAATGCAGTGCATCTTAACTTTGATGTTACTCCAATTTTATACTTTGTATATATGACTAAAATATGACTAATATATAAATATGACTAAGAAATGAGTCACATAAAACTGACAAATGCAAACTACAAAAAGTGGAAGGAGGCATGGTGCACCACAAATACAACAAAGGTTTTTACATCCTACCTACATGAACTATGAAACACAAACACTAAAAAGGGTCAATCAATCTGTTAATGCATTCAAATAGTGGAAGAGTGCTGCATCTTTATATTAGCTAGAGCTCTTGATTGCTACGATTCCATCCTGCATCTCAGAATAGAAGAGGAATGCTGGCAAATATTTCTGGAACTCACATCACATCACATCATTTACTCTTATCTCTGTCTCTCCCACAGGTATATGTGTGTATCTACAGTGGGAAGTGGAAACTGTTCACACCACTCCCCTGCACATTTTATCATGCTGCAGTTGTGGTTTTTGATTTTTCTCAAATTTGCAAAACAATATATATATATTATCCATCTAAAATGAAATCTACAAGACAATAAATTAGGCTAAACGTGAATGAATTCTTTCTTAATCCACTGTATTTACTGTGTATATGTACTTCCCTGTATACATACTAGATGGAGAGATGTATATACACACACAGATACATCAATACATCCACGTACAGCTGCAGCAGATGGTACAGACAGCCACTGCTGACTGAGCTCTTTCTGAATCAAAGCCACCAGTCGGACAGTCTGTCTATCCATTTGTTATTAATCAGTTCTTCAGGCTTTCAGTCGAATGGGAAGGAGTTGGAGAGTTGGCAAACTCATTTAACATGTACTGCAAAAAGGATTAAAAAAACAAACAGAAATTGTAATTTTCTATGACAAGTAAGTTATAGAACTTAGGTGTCAAGTCCTATATATAGATGTCTCATCTGTTACAACACAAAATGTGGCCCTGTATGTCCTTGTGGAGCAAACTACACAAATAATGTGGATATATAATTTTGCTTGTCCGCAGCCTTACACTGGCAAAATCTGAAGCAATGCTCCATCTTCTCAGACTATTGTTTGACACATGAAAACAGTGTTGTGCAGATATACAGGAGCAACGGTGACTTTTCGTCATTCAAAGGTTTCATCTCCACACTGAGGAACATTGAAATGTGGGCGTTTAGGATTGTTGGACTCAACTGAAAACAGACAAGACTTTGAAATCCGAGTATAAGGAAATTTTTGACTCTGAAGCTTGGACAGAGATTATGCTGATAAATCGCAACTACTGTTATTTTAAGAGAAAAAAAGAGATCTTTGCAGCCAAAATTCGATTTACTCTGCACTCTCAAACATTGCCTAATATGGTTTCTCTTCCATCTGGGGTTTTGTGACCCCTATACCCCCTCTACGTGCTATCTAAGTGCTTGTAAAAAACATTGTGCAAAAGGGTTTAGTTTTGATGTCATCCAAAAAATCTCTTTCATCAACATCCCTGAAGGCATGTGGGGTAAACGGGATCTAATCAGACTGTGGATGCTTACTCACTGAAGTCATTAAGCTCATTAAAGCTTCATTATTTTGATTTGGTTTTGACAAGAAAACCTATTAAACCTCAATGGAATAATGTAATCCTTGAAAACCAAATGTGGTCCGCACTGACGGAGACACAGAGGTAAATTAATATCAATTAGGCGTACAACTGGAAGATCCACAGAACGTACTGCATGCCTGATGTGCATGTGAGCATAAGACCTGAGTCCTGACTGAGCTGTGTGTGTTGGTTATATTAGAAACACTGCCAATTTTTAATGACTGGGTATTCCTGCTTTGCATTTAGATTAGATCTCTATGCCTCACTGTTACAAGTCTGCCTGAGGATGTTGGACTGGGATCTGTAATATGCATTTTGACATTGTACCCCTGTACTGTTAGCAGGGAGGTTACATAGAATCATATACATAATCATAGACATATAAACACACTACACACTGACTCAAAGCAGCAAAGAGCATAATCATTGTAATGTTTTGGTGATTAACTACAGCATCAATACCAAGGGGGGCATTATTTATACTCTGATTATGGATATGATCATTATCAGTTGCATATCCTATTTAAGTCATAAACATACACAAGGCTCAACGTTCCCACTAGGAAAAATGTAACTGAAGTCAAGTAGAAATTACAAGCAGGGACATTAGACAAGATTTCATTTCACAAAGTTAGTGAGAAGCAGAAACCTGATCACATACACAAATCTTAATCTTGTCCCAGTGGACAGTGTGGTCATTTATTCCTACTGTATGAACCCAATGGCTGTTTTTGCTTTGGATATACTTTGCTGCAGCTTGAAACTGTTCAGTTTTTTGCCTGTATGTGCAAAGGATTTCAACACAATATTAATATATGTATAAATGAATGGACAGAGGAGCAGTGTGTCAGGGACATTCTATGCCACTGTATTGTCTGAAAATTGTGTGCAGCAAAAAATGGATTTTATTGTAATTATTTAGATTTGGGATTGATTGATTGAAGTCACTGTTAGCTGTGGGCTAACCTGATCACCATAGTTTATTTGTTGCACAAGGCCATGCATGGAGCAACCACTAGGAACCAACCCTAACCCAAAAGAAGAAAAATGTCATAACTGTTCAAAGATTTTCAAAGATTTTTTCGATAGCTATTAGATAAAAGAAAAGAAGGAAAACAGGAGTGGGTTATAGCATGCAACAAAGGACATAGGCTAAAACTGAAGCATAATGTTGCAGTTGTACGGTATGTATGTTAACCAATAGAGCAACAGGAAACATCTTAGTCTAATATCTACATCTACTATTCCAAGAAAGAGTAGATGTCTGATGTCTGTGCACTCTAATTTAAAAGAGTAAAACAATAGAGTAACTTTATAATCTATGAGTGAGGATAGACTTCCACACACGGGCACACACACACACACACACACACACACACAAACACAGTCAAGTTATCAAACCAGATCCACTGACATGCAAGGTGCTGACATGAAGCGGCGTCCCTCCGGTCCCGTTGACCGTGTTGTTCCTGGCAGCGGGGCTCTTTCCCGCCGCCTTCTCCTTGGATGCTATCTTGGCCTTCTCGGCCTCGATGCGCTTTGGGCTGTTGAGCATCACTTGAACCACAGCATACTCCACCAACGAGGCGAAACCAAACAGCAGGCAAGCAATAAGCCAGATGTCGATGGCCTTGACGTAGGACACCTTGGGAAGCTCTGAAGCCAATGAGGTGCACTCAGAGGACAGAGAGAGCACCGAGAGGATTCCTAAAATAAAGAAGGAAGACAGGTGACTTTGAAATGAGGATGGAAAAACTACAAGTGAAAGTTTTATACTGTGAGCGATTGATTTCTCTCTCTTATGCCCTTCCTGTCATTTCACCCTGTATTGAATGAGTTTAATTCCAAGTTTTTATACTATAGTTACAACATGGCACTACATGCTTTGCTTACACCATGCCTTATCATTTGACTAAAGAATAAAAATGGCAAGAACAGATCTAACATCACATTTCATCCCATGGTCAGGTAACTGACACCTTCTGGTATGTGGTAAGTATTGAGGATTGTTAAGAAGTTTAACTTTGATGATAATACAACTGCAACACAAGACATTTCTTCTTGTGGAGCCTAGATGTTTTCTTCCCCTGGGGGAAAGCATACAATCTACCTAATGCTAAGTCAAAAAAGATGCATTTCCTCTTCAATGAAAAAAATACTTAAACTAAAATCCCAGCCTGCAAAGAAGCTCAACACAAGGCTTCTGAAAAAAATCCCACAATTTCGCTGTATGTATGACTGCTCCTTTACCCCTTCTTTTAGGGCATCTCCAAGGGCTCAGACAGCCTCTAACAACACAGTTATTTAAATTTTTTTTGTTGTTTTTTTAATCTATGATAGCCAACAGGATTACAGGTTAGAGACCCCCCAAACCCCCATTTGTTTCAGGCGACAGTAGAAATAATTATAGTGACTATTAAGAGGGTATTCTAACCCCCAATAAAGGGCTTCACCCCCCACACACAGTAAATTTTCTTACAGTAATGCTACTTCAGAGAGACAATAAATGCATCAAAATGAGTCATGGGGTTTGACTCCATTATGATCATCCACCAAAGAAGGGTTCACACGAGGTTCAGGATGTCTGATCAAACTGCTCTCCTCAATGGCTTCAAACAAACTTAAAATAGAGCATTGTCCATCCCAAATCCATGAACGAGGAAAAAGATGAAAGGTGGAGATACTGAGTTAGTTTTGTTTGCCTCGTTCAGTCGTGTGTACAAAATCTCTGGTCTTTATATCAGACAGAAAAGGTTGAACAACATATATTTCTGAAATGAAATGGTAAACTAGTTATGTCATTTGTTATGTGGAAAGAAAACATGATGTGTAAACATAAAGACACACATTCACAGTTAAACACACACAAGGACACATATAGACAAGTGTTTATAGACACATGGCACATATAAAAGCTAACCCCCACATACAGCACAGAGCAATAAAGCAAAGTCCCACACCTGGGTGTTGACTGACCTGGACTGATCCCATTTAGACAGGAGTCAGAGGAGGCTTCCAGGTGGAGTTGGTGTGATGATGAGATGAAAGTGGTGATAAACAACTGGTGGGAGGATGGAGGAAAGGAGGCAGTGGACGACTGGAGTGGGGTGAAAATGGATTATCTTATCCATGCAGCTCGGCACGCACAGAGGTGCCTGCGTTACACTGGATGCAGGTGACACTGACATATTACACATAGGCTGCATTATGGAGGAGGAGAGATTAAGAAGTGGATCTGACATTTTTCCTGCAAACACAATTGTCAGTTCTTCCATGTTAGCTTGTATATATGGGAAATATATTAACATGCTCATTGTTATGCTCAAGCATAGACAAATATATTCTAAATAGAGGTCATGACATGAAATTATTTGTCATTCACATAAAATGTTTTAAACAATATGATGGGCATTTACACAGGGCCTGCTGCAGGCTTTAACAAATGAATGGTATGTTCTTTCTTTTCCCCCCAAAAATACTGTGCAATTACATTTTAGTAATCACCACTGGCATTGTAGGAGTGCTGTTTCCACATTCAAATGACAAAATCCATAGTTGTCAGCTACAAATGAGAGGCCTGCCCTTGTTTACCTTTATGTGACATTGCTTACACAATTTCTGCAAATTGTAACTGGTAAATCTGCCGTCACTGTAAAATGTATATCTGCCATGCTAGATGGCATTTAATGGGTATTGCAAACAATTGGCGCATCAGTTGAAGTTTATGTTCTGTTGTTCAAGCTGTGTTCGCTATTCAAGTTAGTGACAAATATTTACTTTTTAGCTGTCAAAAGCATTGGTCCATGAGTATGTAGCCACTTTTAGGACACAAGTTTTTCAGCACTTCCAATACTGACTTATAACAAATGGAAATATTCTGGGCCACCCAGGGAAATGAAGATGTGATGTGATGAAAAGAGAGTGTCTTAATGAGGTGACGAAAGGTCATCGCTGAGGGAGGTGTGTGAAACAAATACATCTTATAAAACTAGTTTCAAAGGTTCTTTTCCTTCTCCATTGTGCAGGGGTCTGCTAAACTATGGCTGACCCAACAACCAGCACTGTAATCAAGAGGAACACCAGAGATCACTCATCTGGTTCTTGTTTGTGCAGTGTGTTAACAAAAACACAACATAAGTTAAGCCCTACCAGCACTGAACCATTCCTGCATGACTCCAAGTTTGACTGATTAGGCAAAATTTACTAAATGTGGCCACAAAATGTTTAATAAACGATCGACGGGAAAAGATCCAGGCTCAAACACTGAATCCATTGGGTTAATGAGATTAGATTAGATTTTGGACATTTTGCTACATTTCATGGGACTGAGTGTGTTGGCAGATCAATGTCAGATGCAGACATTAAACCAGAGATCAGCCTTGGGTTGAATCTTGGTCTCTCCAATGAACCAGTGAATGAAAAGTACATGTATCCAGTACAAGTATTCAGACCAACATTAGATATGGGCCCCTTGCACCTAAATCACGACTGATGTGGGTCTCATCTGCCAATTATAGTGATTTTCAGTGATTTTTCACATACAAACCAACCCTTGACATGGCACCATGCTTGACAGATAAAGTTCTTCGTGGTATGAAAGTGATTGATGACATGATGGAGATGATTGGGGCCATGACCACTAAAAACACAGAAATCCTCAGAGAGGTTTTTATTTGATCAACCAGAGTCCTTTCCCCACAGCTTTTACACTTAATTACCTCAAAAATACACACTCTCACCCCCCAGCCCCTTTTTTGATCAAACCATATCCTGGTAGGAAAGCACAAGGAATATTTACAGATCTTGTGTATTGGTAAATGTCAGTGAAAGATGGTGGAACTGATGAATAGACTTACCCAAGGGGACCCTGGCAGCACTCGCATCAGGGTTGATCCAGAAGGACAGCCAGGAGAGGACGACGATGAGCAGCGTGGGGGCGTAGACGCCCATCATGTAGAAGCCGACCTGTCGCCTCAGGGTGAAGATAACCTCTACACATGTGTAGTACCCTGTTGTGAGACAGTGGTGAAATGTGAATGAATTAATTCAGGGAGAAAAAACTTAGTACATAGGGTGCTGGGATCATATACATGGTAATTTGTTTTTTCGATGCAGAGGCTGAATCCTTTGAAGGACACAACAATGGACATAAGGTGGGTTTCCCTAGGAACTGACGGCAAGGCTGAGACTGTCCAGCCTCATTGAGACCAAAACTAATGAACCACAGAAGAACCTCCTGTTATTCAATCTTGGAAGTGTTTGCAAATACTTGTAAGATGACTACCCCCACTAGTAGCCTTATAGTTGTTTTGGTTTGGTTTTTTTTTCAAATTTGCTGCTTTCGTTGTTTGTATGTATTTCTAGCTCATTTGTTAATGATTCTACAAGTGAAACCAGACACAAACAAACAGTGCTTTGGACTCTAATTCTTGGACTTGGGGCGGCACCCCAAAAAAAGCACCACTTCCCACTGATAATGTGCCAACTATGTAGGAGACCTGTCAAAGAAACAGAGGACAGATAATATTTCTCAACATGGAAGCATAAATCTTTGATGATCCATCCCTGACATCCCTTGGATCCCTGGATCCAAGACACATCCCTGCAGAACTATGGCTTCCGTTAGCAGTATGCAATAAGCATCCGTACACTTCAGACCTCCTATGGCAGTATTGTGTTTTTGCTCTTTGAGGCATGGTCAGTGGGCCTGACTGGATGGCAGAGTGGATGGGTCGGAGCCACGCCTAACTATTCCGGGGATTTTTGGGCGATCTCTGTACAGCATATAAAGGGCCACCTGTGTCACGGAGCAGGCTCGAACTGGTCGCGCACACAGAGGCGATCTTTGTGTCTGGCCAGGTTGCCATGGCCACCCGTTAAAAAAGGCTGACTCATTGCCAGCAGTGTGCTTCCCAAGCGCAAAAGCACTGAGGTCATATACCAGCTCTGACAGGCTGATATAGATTTTTTTTTCCATTTCATAGCAAATGATGTTTTGTACTCACAGCAGGCTGAATACGTGTATGGCAAAGTACCAGGAGCTTTTCTTCTATTTTATTTTATTATTTTTTTTACAAAGGAAATTAGATTTTCCATGCAAAACCTGATTTGTCTGTCCTAACAGTCAAAGAGCAAGACATGGTAACAAAAGGGTAGAGATGAAGAGCTGACTTCAGCTTCAGTGTCAGACTTGAAGGAGGTTTTGACCTTTAGAGCAATATCTTTGCCAGAACACTGTTGTTTGCACTAAAGGATTCATGATTCACATTCTGCCTAAATTGATTGGCAGATGGTTGCAGCTTTTACTATGTAAGACAGGTGGGATTCATGACGAGGGCAGTACCTGTTCCTGCATAGTATTTGGTGCAGTTCCCATAATCAATATCTTCTTGTCTGATATCAAACTGCGGCAGAGCAATGGCGTCCATCTGTACTGGGTCTCCTGTCTGCCACATGAACTGCAGGTCGTCTGTTGTGTAGCCGACTTGATGAAAGAGGTACAAAAGCACACAGAACATTCAACATGCATTGACATAAAAACACCTCTGCTCAAACCTCAGTGCATACACAAATGCATATATGTTTGCATGTTAAGCACAGGAGCATACAATGCCTGCAGTCAGTTGGCATTTAAGGGGAATGGTTTGAAGTTATTTTCTTATTTAAGTCTAAGCTGCTTTGTAAACAAGATGCAATAACCACAGTCAAGCTCAATTAGCTGACTTTTACATCCTTAAAATATGATGATTTATTCCATTTCTCTAAGTGCTCGCCATTCAACTGACTTCTAAACACAAGCAAGCAGCTCCCATTTACCCCAGGACAACTATTTTATAAAAACAACAAATGTAATTGTGAGTCATAAACACAGACATGTTAACTGATGAGGTGGTGTGAGGTGATGTTATTTTTGGAAAACTCACAGCTTTCAAGTTGCATTTTACACCTCTGCGTGTCCATAGGGAACAATGTCAGGTCCAGTGGACAAGACAGGGTGATAGACAACCTGGAGGAAGATGATGAAAATATTGTTTTTAGATTTTAAATTGTGCTCTGCTTTCGTGCCTCATCTCATACAGAAGCCTCCTGCGCGTGACACATGATGTCACGCGATTACAGGCAAATTTCTCTTTGGAGACGACTCAAGCCAAACATAACTAATTGCAGCTTTGGAACCCCGCTACTTTACATTGACTACCTTGGAAGATAAAATATTTTTCACCAAATGCATCACACGTCAACTTGTTATCTTTCGAGTTTTCACCCTTCCAGCCAACATCATTATTGACCCAGAAACAAAAGAAATTACAAAAACTCTGACTGAAACAAAGCACACAGGCACGTGCCTGAAATTTCAATTTACAAATGTATTCATCATTTCCTATAAGTGGAGATATCTCTGTACCCAACAGTCACCATTGTGCAAAGGTACAAACTCATTTTGCAAATTTTCAGGACGATAACTTTATAGTTATACTTTATAGTTAACTGTCTTTATTAATGAGGTGAGGAAATTAGGGGATTTAAAAATTCTCCACACAGTACCTTTATACCCTTATAGCCGTTCTAATAAAGTGTTACCTTATCTTGCCTTAATGCCAGGCACTCTTAAGGTGGCACAACTTTTCCTGAACAGTTCGATACATGCTTAAACAACAATTGCAGCAAATCTAATCAAAGGATCTTAATTTATTGTGTTAACAGTCCAGACATTTGGTAAGAGCTGTAAAAAAATATTGGTTTTGATTGTTTGGAAGTTAAATGTTGCCCTGACTTTGCCAATCATTTTTAGCAGTGAAAACAATGATGAAAAAGATGAAATTTAAGTGTATTACCTCATGCTGATGAGGACATCTCCATTACGGAAGATGAAGAGGAGAATGTTCTCCTGCGTGACGTCGTGGAAGTTGGCACTCTTCTCATTGGCAAAGAACAGATCAGGTTTCCAGAGACATTTGAACATCTTGGGGTCGACAGTGAGAGAATCTGACTTGAAATCCTGTGGCAGCTTCAGCCTGGGGTCGTTCCAGCGCTGCCGCAGGAAGATGTTGACTCTGTAATCCTGTTAAGTTGAAAGCCAGACACGTATAAACACGGTTAATGTCTGTTTCATGTTAATGCTATCAGACACATGCTTTCAAAGTGATCAATGACCAAAAGTACACTGTAAAAGATGTCTTGAAAGGACAATCACATTTTACCGCTAGCTAACAACTTGCCAACACTACCATGTTTTTATTTCCTGTTTCCAACAGCCACTTTTTGCAGGACATTGCAGTTCCACTCTACTGATACGTTAACACGTTGCACTTCTTTTAACACTCTTTACCTGAGTGACAAGCAATATTTTTTTTGAAGAAAACATCACTCAACAGACCAAAATAAACATGCTGAGCGAAACTACACAACTGCAAAAAAGTTTGTGACGTCTCATTTAAGGCAGTCAATGCGCAGGAAAATGCACAACCCAAGGATCAAATGTTATCAATACAGCAGCATGTGATGAACCTCATTAGTGAGCTTATTAGTGAAATGTCCAAAGTCTTGTTGGTGGGAATATGTCACTCAGTGAGGTTTTACGACATTCGTTTTTGTGTGTCTGCTTTGATGACATGCCTCAAGCTGCTCTGGGACCAGGTGCTAGGAAGGACTGTTAATGGAGGGTGTGAAGAAGGATGACATGTCAAATAAAGCCGCCAAAATACCATCTGTATGCACGCATGCGTGCATGTGTATGTCCTGGGTAAGAATTAACTTCCACCTTCTGTGCCTTCATTATTCCCACTTTTTTGATAGGCTATCAGGTGCCTGCTTTTATTTTTTCTTGTTTAAAGTGTGCTAAATGTCCACATTTGTCACTGTTTCATGCCCTGTGCTCAGTAAAAGCAGCTCAATTTTTCTCAAATACTGTTGAACAGAAAAGTGTAAATATTTGATAACTATAAGCATTAAATGAAAGAAAAAGGTGCTCCATTGCACACTTTGCTGCTAATGTGAGTGTCTGAAATGTGTTGACTTCGGTGCACACCGGTGGTAGAAATTTACAACAGCTGCAGGGGAAGAGGACCACCCATCCTCCAACCTCCATCACCAAGCGTTACCACAGTCGTACATATGCGAATGCATATACATAGAGGACATAATGTTAAACTACCACAACAGAAATAATGGGATCAGAATAAACATATGTAAGACCTTTTTTCCTCTTATTTCTTGGCAACATATATCCCCAAGTGAAATTCAGGTCAGTCCATCCTTTAGTCAAACAGCACAACATCCCATTGAACCACAGATGTAGTAAACATTGGATAAGGTGTCCAAACATGACTGCGTTCATGTCGTTCCCCCAGGTCACCGCTTCCACACACATGATGTGTGTCACGGTCTCCTGTTGAGTCTGGTTGCTTGCTGACTCACAGGAACGGCACCAAAATAATATCTTGTTATGGCAGTTTGTGGCCTTGTCGGATGCAGTGATTCAAATTGTTATTTTTTTGTCAGCAGTCTTTCAAATGGCAATACACAGGAAATTTCTCTTCATAATTTTACAGCTGTGTGTTCTGTGACACGGACGTTTTCGCGGGAGTCATGTGACCTGCATTTCCACCTTTGGCCACTGTGAGGTTTTTTTCTTTTGCTTTAAACTCAGGGGAAACTTTGCTTGTGTGTCAAAAGTCCTGTCTGCAGGATCCAAACATCAAAAATGAATGCTTTTAACAACATTATTATTATTGCATATTTAATTCAGGATTACACTGAGTGTACAGAACAAGATTTTGGCATTTTGTTCATTTTCTCTCATTCCTTCTCTGTCGTCACTGTCAATATGTATATGTGTATATTTAAACATATCTGTACTGGTTTTCTGATCTTCTTACTCAAAACTTTTTCAATTACATCCAGGTTTGATAGTAGGAGACAGCCAGCTGACCTGAATGTGGTTTTATAGTACATCTGTTTTTCATTCAAGTAAAGTATTGCTATAAATGTGAATATGTGAACATAAGGCTGGACTGTCTGTACACATATTCACATTTACAGCAACACTACTAACAAGTGGAGCTACACTGTTTCTCTCCTTCATCCACTGCCCTGTGCCACATGGACAAACTCTTCCTCAGGATATGTGTGCCATTCATATGTCTAAATAAATAAAGGTTTGCATTGTTTTAACAATCGGGGCATTTTCCCTCTTCATCGTGGTTTATGTTTCACCCTGTCCAAGAAGTCAGACCCAACATTCAGGCGTTGACTTTGTAATTCTCAAACAATCCTAAATATCAAAGTGCATACATCCAGAAAAGATAAGAAACCACATGAACTCATATCAATTTACACACAGAGATCTTAGGATAGTCTACGAATTTGTAGTAACCCAGAGAGTTCCAACTAGTCCTCAAGCGACAGTGCAAACAGCTCCTGTTGGCTCTTCTCTGTCTGTCAGAGACACGGGCCAAATTCCCACACCTTCGCCTTTCTGAAATATCAGACGAGGAAATACATCCTCCCTCTGGCTCCCCATCAAGCTGCCAGTGATGCATTCGATCAGGAGAGATTTAACACAGCAGCTCGCTGTAATCAACGAGGAAAACTCAAACTGAGAAGCAGCGAAGAGGACAAAAAATACAGGCACAAAAACTTATTTCACCTCACAATATCAAATTAGTCACACTCTCCTGGCCTGAAGTCCAAACAGATGTGTTAACTACAGTGGACGCGTGGCGGTGTTCGGCCGAGGGAGGTGTAAATGATTGGCGAGGGTTTCCTGGGATCAGATACCCCACTGAGTGATAGATTGTGGGGGAGAGGTAACCAGCTGTCTCTTCTGTCTCCTCTCAGACTTGTTTTGGCCCTTCCTCACTTTAATTCTCTTTCTATCTTTTTTTTAGATGTCCAGGGGGGAAGAGGGAAGAGTCCCTCATTTCTCTGTCTCATGTCCTGGCTCTTATTTGTTCTTGCTCCATCCTATCTCTTTCTTTCTCCTGGCTTCTCTCTCTTTGGATTCGGTCTCACTTCATGTTTTTTGTCAGACTAATTTCTTCTCCCTTCCTTATTACGTCACCTTTGTCCTTCTCCCTTTCTCTTCCCACCTCCCTCTCTTAATCATTTTTTCACGCCCCTACTGCTCGCTGTCTTTCACTTCCTCCTCACGTTCCTATCTCCATTTTCTTCCTCTACCTCCTTCATCTTCCATCTTCTTTTCTCTCTTTTTTATTTTTTCCCTTCCTTTATCTTTTCCTGCCACCATCTACTGGCTGCACTTCTACACATTGAATTTTAAAGATTTTCCACTTTCAGCATGTATCATCTTAATTGGTCTTTAATTGGCCCTAGTGTGAAACTCTCCACAGGAAGATTTTTATAAATGAAGAGACTTAACTGATCTGCAGCCAAAGGAAACATCTCGAGTAGATTTTCATGCCATTCCAATTCCATGATGTCGGCTCGAAGGCTTTATTTCAGACTGTCACTCCTCAGGAAATGAAGCTGGAAGACACTCAGTGCTTTGGACTGAGACTGTGTCCAGAACTGTAACAGGATGCTGAGGGCAAAAGTCTAAAATCTAGTAGTCTCTGTTCCTGTGAAGACTGAGCTAACTGTTCGTACTTGGCTAAATGGCTAATTCTGCCCGAGTTGCCACGCAATAAGGCCTGTTGGCCTGCTGTCCCTGTCTTCACTGACCACGCAGATACACTGATACAGTGAGTAATTAATTTTGATTCACTCTGTTGTTGGGACCTGGACCTGGTGGTGAGCAATGGAGGCTCACCACGCATAACCAAGTTTGGACCACATGGCTTTAATTGTCTTGGAGACAAAGGAAAGCACCAGAACCTTAAAGTCCCACAACCTTCCAGGTGTGAAATCCGATCCAGCAGCCACCACTGGATGACTGTGGCATGTGACCTCTGAGGTCATCAAGTCATATAAAGGCTGTGCTCAGCCTTTATTCGCTCTCTTCTCTTGAAGCTCCTTTCTCTTCCCTCCTCTTCTCTTCTCTTCTCCAAGCCCTGGGACCACTCTCCAGGGACCCCCAGCTGTGCAGCTGCAGCTGGCCGTCCAGGGTAGCCTGCTGACCAAAGCAGATCCTCAGGCCTTTCCTCACAGCAGCGACGTGAGAGCCTGCTGAGGAACAATCAAGATCCGGCAAACAAACTCCATTAGCCAACAAACACAAGGTTTGCAGGCTAATCCTCCATACAACAGGAGCCACACAGCGAGTTAGCACCGAGCTGCTAACCAACTACGTCAAAGGAGCGGCCAGCTTCCCTCCAGCATCCGCCATCAGGACCGCACAGCAAAGACTGCCTTCCAACATCGGAATTCCAACTCTCTCTGCTTGGCCCTTCCATCAGGAACCACCAGCCAAAGGAGCAACACACCGAGTTTCTCTCACACCAGAACTGGTAACACCAACTGGGCCTAGTCAAGCTAAGATAAGCTAAGCTAAAGATAAATCAAGGACTGTGATTTGATGTATTTGTGTTTACTGAGTGTTGTGATCAGTTTGGTAGACAGGTTATTGTATTGTTGGCTCTGCCACATTGTTAAGTAGATGTAGTTTGGTTACGCTTGCATGCTAACTAACCATCCTTCCTCTAACCTGGCACCTCATGAAACACACACCACACACACTCACCCAGCACATGGTCTGAGTGCCTCCACAGATCTTCTTTGTTCAGGGCCTCCAGGCCTCAGCAGCCATTTTGACACACCCAGACACACACACACACACACACACACACACACACACACACGCACACACCTGTAGAAAGTACACTGTAGCTAGATTGTATGTTTCCTTTTCTTTTATTCTTGTTAATAAATGATTATTAAACATACCTGTTGCCTGTTTAATGTTGCACAAGAGTGAATTCCGCCAACCTCTACACGGTCAAGAACTCCAAATTCCTTCTACCTAAACTAGTTGTTAATCTGGTAATTTTGGTTGTAGTTATTAAATTAATTATTAATCAGAGTTCCAAATTGACAATTTAGTATTAGTTATGAGATTGATTTAATAAATTGGCTATCTTTCCCTTGTAACAAGGGTGGTGCCCCGAGGTGATCTAATGTATTAGATCCAATTATTTAATAATTAATAATTATTATTCTAATAATTATTAACTATTTTGGATAGCCAAACCCCAATAATTAGTGCCCTTAGTAGGCAACCTCAAAAGGGTGCTCCAGCAAATGGTGCCCCCGTGAGGTAAAGAACAATTGGTGACCATGTGTTACGCTGGCCCAACACTGTCATTCAATGTTAAGAATTCATAACTCGGTTTGTCTAACTACTTTTTGAATTTATCTTGGATCTGAATGGATTTTTTTCTTTGGTTGTTTTCTGATGTAAAATTACAGCATGAAAAAATTGTAATTGATGACCAAACATAGTTTAAGATATTAAGATCAGGCCTGATGAAACGTCTTGTAGACGAGCCTGTGTGGTTTGTGGGAGATGATATGTCAAAAGTCTTGTTTTAATCTGCTCTCAGTTATTCCATGAGGAAAAGCTTTTGCAAGGAAGCTCTCCAAAGTGAAAAACCATAAAAGTGTGCAATGGGACAGAATGATCGAATTGGGTATTCTGACACTCCGCACTACATTCATAACAATTACATTGAATACATTTACTAAGAGGGGCTGTTTAAGTTTATTAACCCCTCACAGTAGCTTTAAATTACAATGCACTGGTAAAATAGGCCTATTAGGAACCTTCCATCTATTCCATCAGGAATCAGGAATGTTCCATCTATTGTTTCTTTAGTGATCAAGAGTCGACCCAGTGCCGTCCTTGAGTTTAATCTGTTCATTAGCATTAAAACTGCACCTCTTTATCAACAATTAAACCATCAGATAAATGAGGCATACAAAACCCTAATCTTCATAATGATTCACTGCTAAATAATCTGATACCATCGAGAGAACATGCTCATGCATTCTTCCTGAAACTTGCCGGCTAAAGCAGTTTTAATCACTGGACCGCTGCTCCTGATTGGCACAAGTATTGATTATCAATACTGTCAGGAGACAGTATTCAAGTGGATCTTACCATGGTCGTTTCTTGGATGGAGCCAAAGCTGTTGATGAAAATGTTAACTCTGTCCTCCACAGGAATGCCTGGATTTGAGAAGAGGAAAAGAAGTGGTTGCGGTAGTGAGTCCACTGTGTTGCATAATGAAAGTGATGCACCGTTGTGGTTGTAACTTAGAGTAAGTGTCATGAAACCACATGCGTCTTTATTTCGACACCAATACAAACTGCTCCTGGTGATTGAACTGAGTGTTACTCATCAGGATTTGTGAAAGACTTTATCAACATTGCAATGTAATAAACATGCCCTCTTAAGAGCATCCCACTCCTCTGCCAAGCTAATGTTTTATACATTAATAGTCTCCACTCAGCCTTTTGCATAAACTAATAAAACTCTTGACAAAAACAGACTGCTCACGCCACTTTGAATAAATAATTTTCTTTGGAGGTGCCTACTGGCAGCTCAGGAGTTTCACGGGATAAAATCTATCAAGCTATCCCCAAAAATTAGGCTAATGCACATAACATGAAGGTGGCATATGACGTAGACCTCTGATGCATTACTACAACCTGGAAAACTAATTCATATTCAAGAAACCCCTGCGGGGTTACCTAAAAAAAATCTCTATATTCTATAAAAGCAGCTCACCATTTTATAGGCCTGGGCAAAGAAATGCACCAGGCACACTTTAGGATGCAGTTTGGGAGATTATGACACGGATGTTAATGGAAGGGGAGTTTTTAGCCCACCCTGAAATCAAGAGCAGATGTTTGGCCGCTGGACCGGTCGCAGGCAGTCTGGGGAGGGAACCGATTCTGCTCAACAACATATCAAACACAGAGTCCCAGATACGGCTCCTGCTGCCAAGTGCCTGAGGATGGAAACTATCTGAGCATCCACCTGAAGACTCACCCGTCAGTAAGACGGAGAAGCAGCCAGTCACCTCTTTGTTATTTTTATGGCTTTTTCTCTGTTAGATTGGTACTCCCCCTGCAGTGTGATATTTAGAGCACACTGTGAAAAAATTAAAAAGATCGATACTTGGCAGACAATAAGGTACTGTAGAAATTCAGTGGTTAGAATTACTCTCAAGTGGTTAATAGAATATGAAAATAAAGCTATTCCCTGCACTGAAATGTCAAAAATTTTATGGAGAATTCAGTGTTTGCTGTTTTTAAGATTAAAGAATGTCTAAAGTTACAGATTTCATTCCAGTAACAGCCTCTGTGTGTCAGTTGAGGCCAGAAATGAATTTTCATTAATGTCTGAAGCACCATTTATAGTAAATATGCAGATACTTGCTGAGTAGAAATCCAGGGGCACACATTCATAATAAACTCGTTTTTTTAATTACCATGACAGCACTGCAGCAGAAAAAGTAAATTAAAAATAGACAGAGACAGATGAAGGGGGAACGAGACTTGCCTTTGAAGTTGGGCCTTATTCTGGGATCATAGCTGATCAGTAACCTGTTCAAGATGTTACTGGTTGAATTTGCAGGGACTCGAGCCAGATCCTCGGATGTCAGCTGTCTGCAAACAAAAAAGACAGAGAGGCAACTGTAGGCACGATTACATTAGCAGGTCAAATTCCTGGCAGATGAACACTACAGATGCACGGTACGCCAACTTCTACTCTGTATACGCTTTGATTAAACTATAGCCTGAGAGCGCTACCAGTTAGGGATTAAATTAGCTTTTAGGATTTTGGACCACCCAGGCAATGTTAGACTGAAGGAATGTTTAGAAATGTAATGTGGTGCTATTCTGAGTTGTTCCCAGATCATGACTGGGGATAATGACATGATCCCACAGTTTGACGGAGGACAATTTTTCAACTTTGTATAGGACAATTACATAAATTATTTATTCAAGAAATATTATTTTTAGGACGGAGAAAGTACAAAGGTAGAAATTTATCAAGGGCCCACAGCCATGCCAAGGCACAGAGTGCTTTAATGTTAGCATACTAACATGCTCACAGAAACTGATGAAGGTAATGTTTTTCACCAGTTTAGCCTTGTTAATTAGCAGAGGTTTATTGCTGATGAAAATATCATTAATGTTTTTGTCTTTTGTTAAAACGCACTGTGTGGCTATAATGTTTTCTGCACTCTGGTTTGTTTAAGGAAACTTAAAAAGGATCAAAAGATCAATGCAATACCTTCAATTTATCATTATGATATACTACTTTTAAGAAAAAGGCACTTTATTCTTGATTTTACTCACTTTTTCCAGATTTATTTTCAGTTGCCTTGAGACAAATTCCTTAAAGAATTGAGTCAATTAAGAATTGAACCATGTGGGTGGCAAAGATTATAAATGTCTTGTCATGACAAACAATTTTCGTGGGTGTATTTCCGGTTTTTATTGAGACCAAAGTGATTTTTTTCCTTTTGAACCATCCTGCTAAATAGCAGAAATACAGCTGTCTAGTGAAAATTACCACTGTAACCAAAAGTGCTGATTTTCAAAGACGTTCAGCCAAACATCATTTGTTGTCTGAGGTTGACTGATGAAAAACAATGGGACAGAGAGAGGGGAAGGGGAGAACAGGATCTGGCAGGAGAGAAAGGAGAAACAGAAAGCCTCCTTGTGGGTGGCAATGAATTCTCCTGCCAGAGAATTTCCCCTTCTCAAAGCACTTTATATATCATTATGTAAACCTTATCATGCACTGAGGATGAGCTAAAGTGCTCCACAGGAATGCTGCACAGTGCGCGTATGTTCTGCGGTTCCCCTGATCAAAGTGAAAAACATAATTCCCATCCACTAAACCTCTTTTTCCCCTCTCTCTCTTTTCAACAGACCTTTCTGACATCCTCAAGCACAACAGCTAAACTGGAACCAAGTGGTTGCCTGATCCACAAAGGCATCCGCAGCACGAAACACAAAATATGGCATACAGCTTACACTTCCCAGTGCTGGTACAACATCAAACAGTTTCTCCCTTATTTGAAGAAGTTTCATTGTTGAGCCATTTGTTACAATTTAAGGAAGTAGGAGGTCACAGCTCTCCAGTGGAAACTCAAGGACATGTGAGGACAATTCTGATGTTCATTCATGGTGTTATCCCATGCATTATCTACACCACTTATTCTTGTAGGGCCACAGCACTGGGGGTTGGCTGCAGCCAGTTATCAAAGACTATAAACCAAAATAGTGCCAGGCATGTATAAAGGTGTGACTTTTTAAATAGTTCACATTACATGTATTCAGTGTTTTAATTGTACTTTTGGTGAGTTTGGCAACGACTTATGGAAAGGTCCACTGGTCCTATTGAACTCTACTGAAGCGCATATAAGTTCTGCAGTCAAGCATGTGACCTGCTAAAAAGTGACAGATGGATGAAGACAAGAAAGTAAGACAGCAGACGTAAAACAGATCAATTTATGCTTTAACTGAGTGCTGATCTGCCAGTGATATGGCACCTCAATAAGACAGTGAAGGGGAATTCCAATTTTTTCCCCATAAAGGTCAGTTTACTAAGAAATACTACTCAGCCAATGAGAGAAATTGTACAATGTCCACTGTGGCTCTGAAGAAAGTCAAGCCTAAGAAGACAACCATGGTGAATTCATTCAGGGTTGGAAAATCTGTATAATTAATAAAGAAGAAACATAGTTTCAAATTCTTTTGAGCAGACCGCCGCTCCACAGTAAAACTGTAAAGTTACATGAACTCATAACGTCATCACGCTGTCATTACTGTTGCATGAAGTACCTGTGTTATGTATGTCTATTGCTCCGTGTTGCAGCACAAGGTGTTGCTCACAGCATACTTACGATGGGCAGTACACCTGCTTTCCTTTCTTCTTCCCTTTCTTTGTTCCTTTTTCTTTGGCAGACCCTCCCTCCAGATAAAGACAAAGCACCAGGAGGAAGAGGACAAGCTTCTTCACGCACATTGTGGTATGCGTTGAGCCTGAAGAGGGAGAAAAACCCGACCATTTAAATAAAGAGAAGAGGCTGCTGAATTTAAATTGCTCGTCTGGTAAATGGTGCGTAATTTAATAACCCCAAATGAATTGTTTTCTCATCACATGCAACAAATCTTAGCATTAATCTGTAAAGTTGACAGAAGGCGTTGGCTGCTGAACACATACCCTTGGAGTACAAAGCTTCAGAGCATTTTATCCAATCCCTGTGAACACTGTGATTTTGCCTCTTTCCCAATATGATGCATTCCTATTTTCTTTTCTGCATGCATGTCACATATGGTAAATGTCCGAAATGTAAATTAATCAATCTGACATGGTTTAATCAAGCAGAGCAAGTTCAAGCATAAATCCAATCAGCGGAGTAATGCATCTGAATAATGATGGTCATTCAGGACTTGTCAGGTCAATGTGACCTCTAAAGGATGGTTGATATAAATATTATCTTGAACATCCACTACCTGAGTCTGGGCTCAGCATAGCAAAGGGCTAACAATGCTGTTTTCTGCAAATGTAGGCTCTCCTCATTGCAATTTGTTGCACTATACTAAACTATATTGTTAAGTTTGATCTACTATAGCCGTGGTCCAACCATAGCACAGCCACACAAATACAAATGCACACATCTACTCACAGGCAGTGCACTTTTGCATTTCTTGATAGTGGCCATTAATCAGCGTGCAGCCACGGTACCTGTGTGAATCACACCCCATCGAGGAAAGCGGTGCCCTTTCATTGCATAGGGATACAGAGACCAACAGCAAAGCCAAGAGCCCCCCCCCCCCCCCCAATCCCCTGCCAGCAAGACTGTATATTAACTGAAGCAGTTTATTGTCTAGACAGACATTCTCTCCCTCTCTTTTTCATTGCCTTGGCCCAGTAACTCCCTGTCTGCTCCTCTCCTGCACATTGATCATCATGTTCTCCAGCAGAAATCGCTTCTACCACTCAGCTCGGCATCCTCATGCAAAATGCCTCGCTTTGCCCCAACTATGTCAACATCGCTTCATCCATTTGGAAGATTCCTGCAAAAAACAGGAGGTGGATGTCCTTCCGTAGGAGAAACCGGCCGGCGGTGCCGACCCACACGTATCAGATGGCAACAACTGGGTTGAAGGTGAATGTCTGACCATATTTCTTGGAAATCGTTGACCTACAATTCTTATGTTCCATATTCTCTCTGGCGTCGAGATGATAACTCCTGTCTATGACCTTCTACTACACTTTTCCTGTGTGTGTGTGTGTGTGTGTGTGTGTACGTGCGTGGGGGAGGGGGGGGGGGTCCATAAATAGTATGAAGGACAAATTAGTGTACAAAACCCTTTAAAAAATCTTGATTGCCATATAACCACTGATATGAACATGCAGCTGCATTGTGGCACTACAGTTCCAATTGTTTTGGTTTGCTCCCCTTAAGCAATGCCTTTTCACAGGATAAATGCATCCATAAAATGTGATCAGATTAACCAAAGAGGGACAGATTTTGTAAAATTTTATTAGGTTTCACAAACAGAAAAGTTTTGTCCTTGTTGTGCGTCTTTCGTGTACTTTCTCACCACGTATCAAATTGCAAGGTTCATCTTGAGATGCAGACACTTTCGGGGTGACATTGAGAATCCCTAAATTTTTTAAGTTTTAATAATTTTCTATAGTCCTGAAGAGGTAAAATTGCTTCTGAATTTTATGAGTGAAAAAAATAGAAAAGATATAAAAAATAATGTTTCACCTTCTTTCTTATCTAGTGAATTAACCCATCACCCCAGAGATTTATAGTATCTGGCAGCACCGTATCACAGGCTTCCTGCAGATATCATAGTAATTTAAGTTTTTGGTGTTTTTTTTTTTTTTTTTTTTTTTTTTTTTACATTTTTAATTACAATTAATCAAACTGCACAAATCCTCTCCAACAAATTACACTTTATTACACAAACCTTAGCATTTATGAGAGATTTATAAGAGGCTGTCTTCTGTTTTGCAGGAATAGTATAGTGGAGTAACAACATTTTTGAAGCTCATACCAGCCTGCATCCCACTGTGTGTGTATTCTCAAAATAAAAATAATACATAAATGAGAGATTAACAGCACTTCATGCAGAGCCATGCTAAAGTGAGCTGAGCGATGTGGGTGCAGCTGCGACAGCGTCCATAAATTGACCTTGGCACTGCCTGAGTCAACTCTGTGTCACCACTGAGGAACACTGCCCCTTGATGTGTTTTACTACTGGCAATGTTAAAACTGCAGAGGCATCATTACACAGCAGCAGACAGTGATTCAAGGAACCTTATATGGTCTGCCCTATGGGTCCAAGGTCAAGATGCAGTTCTGCTCCACTGACATTACTTCTTCAGGCATTTGTGCATTTTGAGAATCTGGTCCATAAACATGACATTATATGAAATATATTTGGCAATATTGAGGCAAATGAGAGGTTATTACTTTTTAAGTGATTTGGTGTAAGTAATATTTAATTTTCATTATTGCTAGGTTTAGTTCGATTCCACGTAAAATTATGTACTTCAGCAGATTATTAGGTATCCTCATCTAACTGCGAAATGCATTAACTCACGAGTAAAGGCCCTTGCTATGCTCATCAAAACACTGAGATGCATCCAATTCAAAATAACCGGTGGGGTATGCGCATAGTACTGTGGCAGCCACAACCTGTGGCTGCACGTCGCACTGGGTCTGTTTGTAACAAGAGCAAAGTAAGTAAGAGAAGCGGACACTTGCCCAAAGCCTGAGCATCAGGCGTGCACAGGAGCTGGCGTGAGTACAGCACAGAAAAACAGCGACCACCATGACAGAGGAGGGGAGGTGGGGGATGCAGGAAGAAGATGCCAATACACATGAACGCGAGCATGCGATTGCACCTCACGCGAGCGCGCGTCATTCGGACATAAAGATTACGACAGCCGTTCATCACACATCGCGCCACACAGTCCCACTTACCGTTTGGCTTTGTCACCTGTCAGTTCGTTAGAAAACTAAACCCGGTAAAAGCTGACCGTGCAAATAGTGGTTAACACAGCCGTCCAGCCCAGTCGCTGTCTTTATTTCCCATTCTGTTCTCCGCTCTCCTCTCTGAAGCAGTTTGTTGAATGGGTTTAAAAGAGAAAAAAAGTTACATCTCGGCAAATTGCCAATTTTTTTCTTTATTTCCACACCCTGTTTGTTGTTATTTTGGAATCAGTGTGTATATGGCTGCTGCCCTTTCGCCTCGGCTCGGGATGCCCAAGATGGAGGCTTGCGTGTACCTGTCATGCAACATGCGCAGTAGCGGCTGCACGGAGCCGGAGAGCATCAGTCCTCCCATCAGCACCAGGGACAGCCCCCACCCCCCCCCCACCCAGCCGCCGCTAAAGACGCTTAATCGTGACGTAGAAACGCTCGCATTCACGTGATGGGACCAAAGCGCCTCTATTTATGGAAGCGAGTCTGCGTGGCATTTAACGGCAGATGGAGGTGAACAGTGAGGGCTGTATAGACCATAAAACAAGAACCGGGCGCATTATGGATGCAGTACAGTTCAGGACTTCCACTGCCATTAGCCGGCTGAAATAAATTCAAGGCTTGACTTGACTTTATAGGTTGATGATATGGAATTGAGGAATGTGATGGATTGTCTTTGCATTTAGCCTGTCTGGAAATGTTGCTGTTTACAAATGTAATTCATCTCAACAAACCCTCAACAGCATAAGGTAACATGAGAAAAAAAATCTCAACACCCAGTTTTGTAGCTCTTATAGAAGCTTTGAATCATACAGAGTAAAAAAAAAAAGTTTTTGACAACTCTTTGATGAAGATAATGTGATATGATCAAAAACTCCAGAACAGCTACTGATTTGTGAGCAGGTCTGTTAAAATACATATAAAAAATATGATTTTTGATTGTAGTCTGTATTCTATTTTGGTAAACCTTTTGTTCACATTAAGATTATGTGTTATTAACTGAAGAACAGGTAACAGACAGAGTGAGTTCTTGAATGGATGACTTATGAAAGTGTGAAAATCTTGGTAGAAGACCAAACAGTCACAAACTCATCAAATATTATCACTCTCTGCGGTCATAGCATTGATTTTTAGTGTATGAGCCATAAGGTATAACAGCATTTTATGCAGCGGGCAGAGGAATTTTATGTGGCACATGATTGATGTTCCTCTTAAGTACAAAGAATGCATTAGAGAACTGAGCTTTCTGCTGGCAAGTTACATATTAAGATGTATCTCCGCTTGAGAAACTGAAAGCTGAGCCTCAACTAAAGGTGAGACACTACAGGCAAAAACACGCACAAGTCAATTTTGAGATTTGGGCCTTTTTTGCTTCCACAACATGTCTTCTTTCAGACTAGTGGAAAGAAAATATCCAAAATACACATTTAGGTGTTTATTTTGTGACACTTTTGTCTATCTGTGTCTTTAGATTTCAATTACAGTACATATCTTTGAAAGCTTTTCTTTTTCCAAGCTTTCATAGAGGTTTCTTCATATGTCAGTCATAACCTTCAGTTTTATATAACATTGTATTCCTAAAAACATGGTGAAATGGATTCTGTTCTGGCCATTGACTTTCTGATTTATAGAGTAAAGAAAAGAGATCCCCTCAGTGAAAAGCTTTGAAAATTTAGTTTGTTTACACATTAGAGCCAATCTGGTTTTATGCATTGTTTAGATTGCTGTTCTGGGAAATGTATGCAGCTTAGCACATATTTCATGAGATAATGTGTTATTTGCTCATTCAAAAATAAAATTTACTTATTTATTAATTAAAACTTTAATACACAATGACAGATTTATAACTCATGTGTATGAACTATAGCATCCCAGTATTAAATGAAAAATTAACAAAAATGTTGTGGGCTGCAATGAAAGCTGAGCCAGTCTTTAAAAATATTTCACAAATTGAGAATTGATAATCTGGATGATGATAGAAATTGCATTTAACATTTCATATGATGCAAAGACAATTTCTTCCAGATTCTACATTCATTTCTATAAACCACAGCATGCGCCTGGATTTGGTTGTGGTGATAGCTGTTCCGCAAAAAGAAAAAGTACTAACCGTTTGTGTCACTTTTCATTCATTTTGTGAGGTTTGGTTGAGACACATTAAAAAGGACTGAACAGGGAGCCTGATCTTTTGTTCTTTCGATGAAAAATAAAATCTATTGCAGAAGCAAGTGAGCTGTTTTTTTTTCTTTCCCACAATTTTGATCCATATCTCATTCATCACTTTCTGTCAAACAACTTGGGCGGCCTGCACATAATGATCCCCGTAGCATAATTTTGACTGACATGGCATTCCATTTGCATACACAAATTAATCGGCACCATATGCATAGAGATTAATGATTTATGTCACAGGGCATGGTTCTGGTGTTACAATCAAGAGGCAAGCCATCGAGCACAAGGATCCTTTTGTGCTGCGTAGAAAAATGTTCGCTGGCTGGCTACAAGCCATGTGTGTGATGGACAACTACGTGCCATTCCAGAAATATGTCAGGGAGGATTGAACCAATCTATCGTGGTATTATACCTGGCATGCAGGCCACATTTCTGCTACTGCTGTAGCTGAGAAGAGTTATATGTGTTGCCAGTCTTATTCTTATAAGTTTTTGACAGAGGCAGACTCACACAAGTGTTTCCACTAAACATCTTGTTTTTCCCCCCACTATGTGCTGCTCAGTAACATGTTTGTTTTCAGCTCAGGAGTGATGGGTGGGTGTGTAACCGAGCCCAGAGAAGCTTCACACACATAACTTAAGATCAGCAACAAGATAAATGACTTGGAAGAGGAAGGAGCACGTAGGAGCGGCTAGACTGAATGACACTATAATGTAAATCATGAAGGCTGGAGATTCAAGCAGAGGGCAGCCAGACTGGTGGGATTTGCAAAATACAAGCATGTGCATTTCATATATTTCCAAGTGTACATGTGCAAAGTGAATTTGACGCTGGATTTGAAGTTGATTAATGTCAAAGTTATACATAGTTGAGGCTAAAGACATAAAATGAAAATAGGCCTATAAATAGAGCTGTTGTTTCTGTGTAGTGCTGTAAATACAGTTGTATATAGTTATAGGCAAACTCACCAGATAGTGTGGTCACTGCAGTTGGACAGTAGTTCTTCTCTCAACTGCAGTTTGATTACATCCTCTGCTGCAATGTAACTCTTTCACATTTGCCATGTCAACAACAAAATTAGTCTAAACAATGAATAAGTACATTTGCATGGGCACCAGCTTTTAATCTAAAACAATATCATTCTTTTCCAGCAATTTTAGTCACTGTGATTCTTGGCTCCTAAAATGGCTTGAACTCATAGAATCGTGAGGTGTTTTGCTTTCATAATGCATATAGTTTGTCAAAGTTGAGGGAGAATTCAACTGGGCATTTCCCCAAGTAAGAGGACAAGCACACATCCATGCATTTCTGTCCACAGCTTATTAAGCAATTTTGCTTTATCTTTTTTCCTAATTTAAATTGTGCCATTAAAGGAAATAAAAAAATATTTGTAAAATAATAGATTCTGATGGCTTGAGAAAAAAAGTACTTTATCAACCCCCTTGTTACAGCAACACAGTAAATAAGCACTTTTACAGATCATCGACATGTTCACTTATTGACACTCTCCTGGCTGCTGAGTTCTCTCTTCAGCTATTGATCAAAGTCCACCCCCACCCCCAACTAGAAATTAATCACTTTAATTCAATAGTTAAGAGTAGACATATGCACGAGTAGCAGGCTTGCAGATGTTCACCCTCATACAATCCATCACTGACCAGTGCCCGGTCCCTGCACAATACTGTATTGATGAAGTCTGGAACCGTAGTAGATTTGACCCCTGGATCATTAAATAAGCAGATTGCCATAATGGAAAGTGAGTCCTCCCCGTCAGCAGATGTTTAGTAAGTGCAACACCATCCAACATTGTGATGGAGGCATCGAGCCAGAAAGCTGTTCAGCAGGCGAGCTCCTTCCCAGGATTTTTGGACTTCTCTCCACCCTGGTGTAAGGAGGGAAATCCTCAAGGAACAAAGTGGTTCTTTCCAAAATGTGACGTCCAACGTTTCCTAAAGTTTACAGTGAATTAAATGACTGGTTTCTGTTCAATTTTACTGTACATTTACAGTGCAAAAAAGTAGTTCTGTTTATGCTACCAGATGAACTGAAATGAAACATTAACATCACTTGAGATTACGTTTTCTTTGTTTGGTAAATATTTGATTTCTATGACACAATGATACTCCCGATTTCAACCAGGGTTCATTCCACCTTTTACTATTACACTTCCTCCGGTCTCATTTTCAAAGCATGGTGTGGTGACACTGTCGGACGGCATTAACAAGTGAGTTTCAATTCGAATTCAGTTCAGGTTGTGCTGTGAAACACTGGCTGCAGACCACTGCACTGAATAAATTGTACTGGACAAGAGGATCACCATGTTTTTATGTAACTGACTAATGGTGTTGAGTATACACTAACACTATCATGCTTCAATCTCTACAGGCCCACTGTGGTATTCGCATACCTTGAAACAGTGACAGTTTTTGTTATCATGCCTCTGTACACCATTTGTAACAAAGCCATCAAGATGTGATTGAGGCGCAGACTTTCAGCTTTAATTCAAGTCGTTTAGCAATATGGCATTAACCAGCAATTACAGCAATTTTTATACATAGTCCCTCCATTTTCAGAGGCTCCAAAGTTACTGGACTAACTAACCATCATAATACATTTCCTCATTTCTTTACCAGGCCTTTGCTGCTTGGTTGTGGGTCTTTCTACCCTCAGTTTTGTCTTGAGCAACTGAGAAGCATGCTCAGCTGGTTGACATGGCCATTGTTTCGAATCATTTTCCATCTGTACTGTGAAGCACCGTCCTATTTGTTTTGCAGCATTTACACTTCAGAGCTCATCCTTCTTCTATCAGGAGTCACATCATCAACAAACACCTGTGACCCAGTTCCTTTTGCAGACATACGTGCCCACGCCATAAAACTGCCTCCACCATGTTTGACAGATGATGTGATTTGTTTTGGATCAGGAACCATTCCTTTTCTTCTCCAAATGTTTCTCTTCCCATTATTCTGGTACATACGTTAATCTTGGTTTCATCTGTCCTAAGGACTGGACAGGCTTTTCTGTGATCATCCACTGCAGTTGTCATCTGTGGTCTTCCAGAACTTTTGGTGTTGCTGAGCTCACCAGCAGATTAGTCCACTGCATGAAATCATGGATTTGGCCACTCTGAAAGTTTCTGCTATCTGTCTGATAGGACTAATGTAGCACTGCTATTTGATAATGCTTATGCATTAATGTAAACCTCTGAGATGCAGCATTATAAATGGTACACAACTCTGTACTGTGGTAATGATGGGTTGTTTTTAGAGGTGGAATTCAAATACGTGTGAAAAAGAAGGATGCAACCCTGAGCAGGATTAGATTAAGATTAGAAAAAATGGTCAGATGGATGAATGATTCCATTCAACAACATGTTAATGTTTCACTCTGGAATTCATTTGACTCACATGATGAAATATTCCTCCCTTTATTACAGGCTGAACTTAAAACACGTGTTGTTTTCTACAGTTCTTGAAGCGTTGCATCAACAAGTGTTCAGGGGGCACAAAACCCAGCTGTAGGCCTTAGGGGCACCACCAGGGGGCTCTGGTTTCAAAGCCAAATGAAGCCAGGGGCAATTCACCGCTATGACGCCACACTTTCCACATCTCAAACCTTAGTATCCACAAAACATCAGGATCTCACATGATGTATAATGTCCAAATTCTGAAGGACGCAACACCCCTTATGAGCAAACACCAGCTTGACCTTCAGTCTGTGTTATGATGAAGAAAAACTCATCGGGTCTAACAATGAAAATGAGACTTCAATTTGTTATAAATTCTCCGAAAATGTGAGTCATTTCTTTCTAAATTCCTCCGCTGGCACATTTCCCACCTGGAATGAAAACCACAGACAGCCCGCCACTTCTCAGGACCACACAGCAAAAGCTGCTGCTGCTACAGGAGGTTTTACCATATAAATGAAGTCATCTCATAGGCCTTTTTTCTTCAAGGTGCAATAATGAGGTGCAATCTGGTTTTAGCCAACACGTCTGCTCCCTTGTGTTTCACTTCATTTCCCCTGGACCAAAACTGATGTTTTGCAGACACAGCGAGAAATTTGTTGTGTAATACAGACTGATTTGGAGTGGGCATCTGTTTGGTTGACAGTATCTGTCCCAAAAAAGAAAGGCAAGCCTAATGGGATTTTGCCGCTAGCTGATGACTGTGAATTCTCTATTGTATACACATTTCCATCAGTCACCATCACCAGTCGGCTTGGTGGACGCAGAGTCCTCCTGGTTGGCACGCCTCTGTGTGTTAGCTGTGACCCAAAAGGTCTGCCTTGTTTCTAATTTCCTCTGTTTATTATATTTCTTTGTATCAAATCCTGCACGTTTCACAAGACCACCATGGAAGCAGCAATCAAATGTGGACAACGAGACAAAATACCCAGCTTTTACAGACAAAACCTCAAGGGGTGAGAGTGTGTGTGTGTGTGTGTGTGTGTGTGTGTGTGTGTGTGTGTGAAAAAGAGAGAGGGATTCCACAACGTGAAGTGCTGACATCTGCTGCAGGCCCTTGCAGGGGCTGGAATGTGATACTCTCCTTCACACAAAGGACCTTGGCCCTTGCAGCAGGCACAAGAAGACCTCTATATGCCCCTCTCCACGGGGGCAACACACGGTATGAAATGACTATATCAGTGCCCAATACCTTCTTTTCCCAGCCATTAACTTTGATTAAAACCACAAAAAACCTCCTTCATACCGTGATGCCGGAGAGATGGCTGCTCTGCACTTTCTTTGAGGTGGTAGTTTCTGAGCTATGTGAGACTGGGGGTAAATTGCTGCAGCATTGCATCATGTGTCTGACTCAATGGGTTCAATATGTCTCCAGCTCCCCTTTGATTGTTGTGTCTGTGCTGCAGCAGACTTACCATACGGGGGGGAGATACACTGGTGGATTTTGCCGACAATAGGATGGGCTGAACCACATGAAACGCAGTTGATGAGGTACAACAGTGTGCTGGGGAGAAAGGAAATTGGCAACAGGAGGGAGTATTGTTCCAAGCGGTGTCTCCGCTTTGATATGACAAATTGAGAAGCCCTTAAACATTTCCTTCCACAGAAACATTAAGGCAGAACACACAACAGTGTGTTAAAAAGTCTTGTGTGGGAATGCATTTATCTTTCATCTCTGCTTGGAGAAAATGAATCAAGGCTTTAAATAATCACCCCATGGTTAAAACAAGCATACTTTGGTATGTTTTCTAATGGAAACCTTCCTTTTGGATCTTAAAGGTCCTGATGTGAATATGCACTGTGAACTTCATTGTTTAACTGTGTATAAGTTATAACTTTGATGGACCGTGATGCACTGCGCTAAAAAAATAAAATAAATGAGTGGGCCACATAGGCCACAATGCTGCAGCCCAGTAGAATGAGTCAGGAGGAAATGGTATTCATGAACAGCAACACAGTGCCAACTGAACACAGAACCAACTGGTACATACACAGCAGCAAGTGAATTCTATCCTAATTTTCTTTCCTCATATAGATCAAATTCTTATGCTGAACTAAAACTGTAAAATTCCCAGTGGTCAAAAAAATTACAGAAAGGAATTAAATTATAAATTGCTTAAATTAAAATTCCCTTGGGTTGCTCTTGTGAGGACAGTTGCAAATAAAAATGCATCTCTTCCTCCTTCTCTTATTGGAAGGAAAAACTTCAGCTGAATAAGATAAGATTCTCTATCTTGTTTCTTATTTTGCTCGTTTCAGCAGTTGTGACAAAGTTGTTAAAAAAAAAGCCAAGTGAGACAGATAACTCCACTCCCATTACTCTTTGAAAAGTTAAAGTTTTTGTGCTGAGCTGCAAACATATATTTTAATAATCTAATCAGGTGTTTGAGAATGTTGAGAATGTTATTTTGTGCCGTGGAGGAAAGCGTCTGCAAAGTTATTTAGACTCTCCCCTTCATGGCAGACTGTACTGAGCTGCTTTACTCTCTGGAGACGCTGACAATGACATTTGAAGCTGTTTTTGCCAAACTCAGAGTTTGTCAAGCACCTCCTTGGACCCGGCAGCAACGGAATAGTTAACATCCCGGGGAGTTTCCTCGGCTGGGAACTTGTACTTTATGTATAGCACCTGTTGTGCGGTCAGTTGGCAGTCTCCAAAAACCCAACCCCGGTCGCGCAGCGATATTTTATCTCAGTCTCCACCAAGATATGACTCAAGACCTCGCCAGACAACAGAACTCGTCTCGGTGTTGCGAATGGTTTCTGGGTACAGACTGTATCAGGTTGCGGGACTTTTGCTGTCTCCGTGTGTGTGAGCTTTTGCTGTAATGCGTAAAGATCTGCGGGGATTTATTCAGACGGAGTCAAGAACGCACAGCGGACGCAAGCCTCAGCCAAAAATGCATCTGTGCAGCTCTAATGATCTCGCACCATAAGTGATATGCGTACGCGGGGACGCTTTTGCAACTAATTCCAGGATTACAATTACTTGAAAACCCAACTTTGGCCAACCACGCTCTTCAACTCCGCACAGAACCAACAGGTGCGCACTTGCATTGCGCGGCAGGTCTTTGGGAGAGGATTAGTCTTGATTCAGAGAGTAAAACTTTCACTTTCTCCTGGACTGATGATTAAGATTATGTGGATTCTACTCTGCTTCTACCCTCTCCAAATGTGCCCAAAACAGCACTGGTGCCCTGTAAACGACGCATGTGTGTGGTGATACAAAACCATCCCGTCTACAGCGCTTTGTGATCGCCAGCTACCACTCATCCAAATGATCCTTCCATTATTATTCCTTCTTGCATCGCTTCTCCAACAATATGGCTCGGAAGCTGAATCAAGTCATGTCAGCAAATTTCATCCAATTGTGAAGCAGCAAAACGGTGAGTGTTAAGCGCGTTTTTGCAAAGTTACGAAGCTGTTCTTGGGAATCTGTGACACACATGACAAAATGCTTATTCTTGCTGAGTCGTTTTTTCTTTTTTTCCAAGTAACATCTTGCTTGAGTTTATACAGCAATGAATAAGAGCGTTTCATTCGGTTCAAACAACATTATCCGGGATAGGAAGTGAAAAATTACCCTTTACCTTTAAAGTGTACCCGTGTATGTCTAAGGGGGAAAACCCTCTGAAATTTCAGGTCCCCCGGGTAGAAGTTTTTTCCCTGTGATCATAAAAAAGGCTCCATTCATGGAGCAGCCGCTCCGGGCGATGTACTTTGGTTAGCCTCTGAACCGCACTGCGCTGCACTATCACATTCAGAAATCCAGGTTTGTCGCTGTTTAATGACACCTCCGGATGAAGCTGAAGTTGATCTTTATGTTTATATGTACCTGGACTTGGATAAGTAAATAATGAGCCTGCAGTGATTTCTTGCCTTTATGGTTATTTGGCAGTCATGCTCTTTGTATTGATGAGACAGTGTGGAATGCCATCTTTCAAACCATACATTTATTTACTTTGATTTTCCACTGATGCACTGATTCATGTTGATCATTGTTCTCTTATCCTGCTCAACTTTTGTTCATGAAGTGGTTCTTTACTATCACCCTCAAAGACACTTTCTTGGAGACATTTTCTCTCTCTCTCTCTCTCTGTGTGTGTCTTCAGAATGAGCATGTGTACAGCCTGCATATCAATTAAGAAGGTAGAGTAAGCCAGTGCTAGAAAGACAGACAAAAACAGTTTTTCCAAAATTATCCCTAACTGGCATTTGGTCATTCCTGTGCATGTGCACGTGGGCCTCTAAGGAAATAGCAATAAAATGTGAAATGAATATTAATATGCATATTCAAGGGCCAGCTCACTCTGAAAGTAAAGAAAACCATTTGAAAACTATTGTTAAAGTCAGAACTGGAATTGTATTACCTGAAGATTGTGTATTTTTGAACTGATTTATTGTCAGATAACAGTATAAAGAGAAAACAGGACCTCACAGGCAACAGTTCAAAGTAGCAGCGTCCCTTTATCCTGCAGATGTTGCACTGGTCAAACTTCATTCATTACTCAGTCTTCCATTGCCGCTGGGTTTGACTGGCCTTGTGTGAGGACATGCAGTGCTGACTTCACTACAGTAACAGTCAGGGCTGGGAAATCAGAGCCTCCCCCCGGGATCTCCTAGTTTAATCAGGAAGGCTGAGAAAGGAAAACAACAGGGAGGAGAGAGCGGAGGCAGAGGGGTGAGGGAGGTGGATGAGGAGGAGGAAGTGTGTGTGTGTGGTGAGGGGGGGTGTTAAACTGTCAAAGAACTCTTTAAAATGACGGTCTCACGTTGGGTGAGGGCAACGCTGGCCAGGCTGTCTGCAACCTTTGACTAGAGTGTCTGAGTGCTCACCGTTCTGGCACTCTTGATTGCTGATGCTCCTTGAGACAATTTGATATTGATCTGAGGGAGGGGAAAGAGCCAGACCTGTCTGGCATGTTTAGTAGTAGCTGCCTGGAGAGTTACAGTCTCTGGTGGTATTAAACTTAACAGATGACTGCTGATGACTCCATAAGATATCAGAGGGGGCTGTGTCCAATTGAGGGCCATTGCAGGGCTGTGCAGGGAAATCTGTCACAATCAATGACTTTGTCTCAAATGCCTGTCTCCAAAAGGCAAACAGAATGGGCATGAACTCCAAAATGTAAATTTTGTGTGCTGTGGTCGTAAATAATGTGAACGTTTCCTTCCTCAACCACTGAAGATTTTGTTACAATAACACTTATTGCACATGTTACTTTTGTGTGCTCACCACATAACTATAAGGTTTCATAGTTATTAAGAAAAAGCATTTCTATAAATGACATCTGCAGTTGCATTACACAAAGGCTTTGTATGGTTTCAGACTTGAATTAGGGTTGCAGGAAAGTGTATGTACACATCCACCACAACTGCCACAACCTCCGGATGTTTCTTCAGGTTATCCTTTTGTTAGTAAAGTATCTCTCTCACTGTTGATTCAGAGAGGATGTTATGTGGTGTTTCAGAATATCAAGCTCATTTTCCCATGATACTTGGTTAGTCCAAAATGGCTTGATTTACATTACTGTTCCCTAAAAACACTTCCCTACAGTTGTGGCACCTGGAAACTTAAGATAAAAGTAAAAAAGGTGGATGTTGACACAAGGAATTCAGAATGTCTTTTTTCATATTTAAGTAAAACTCCAACCTCTCTCTAACCTTATGAAGAGGGTTAGGGTTGTCTAAACCTGACGACGTGTGGTGCAGGGCATGGACCACAGGCACACAGTGTGAAAGTCCTGAGCCTTGTTAGCCTGTCCATTCTGGGGTTGGAACCAACAATGACATTGAATTTAATCCAGGCACCATTATATTTCTACCACAGGCCTTTGGAAAAGAGTGACTTAATATACAAATGTTTATACAATATATTTTGTAAGCAACATGACTGTGATTTGTCATAAAACAACAGGATTTGTTGAATTTGCATTTGATAGAGTAGCATTCTTAGACAAAGTTCAATTCACTTAATTCTCTCAAAAATATAAACTTTGGCAAGTCACAATAACGCTACACTGTGTTGTCTTTGAGCATGTCAGCTTCCACAAACACACAGGTCATCTCAGGGGACCTCTTCATGTCACCTGTCTTAGTTAACTGATCTGGCTTCACTTTCCCATTGAGAACCATGTCCTCACCCTCATCCCGCCGTTATTAGAGAAATTTGGCTGCAGATATTTGTAGGAGATGTGGATTACTTACCTACCTATTCCCACAACCCCCCCACAAGCACCACTGGAGGAAGGTATGCATTGCTCTTGGACCTGCCAATGATCACAGAGGCTGCTGTTCCGTTAAAGATTACGAGATTAGGGGGAGAACTGGGGTTATAAGGGTCACAGGACCAAGTGGGGCGAAACATGCAGTTTTTCCACGTACACAGGGTTGAAGATACAGAGTTGCATTGTGCATTTATTAGATTGTGATGCAGACAAATAAGCAGTTTAGAGTAGGGCTTTAGAAACAGGAAAGAGACTGGGTGGCCTTGTTAAGAATCATGACTGTTTTCAGGTGTAATGTGAAGTGCACATCATTCTTTCATTCGCAGAAGACTGGGAACATTTGTTAATAACTTATTAGGTGGCGAAGTGGGAGGTGTTCTTTTGGTCACTGATACTTCATTCACTTTTTACTGAGACAAAGTTAGGTGACTGACAGCTGAAACTTTTCTAAGGTTTGTAAAGGCTTTAAATTCTCCCATTTGAATGATCATAGATAAGTAACTGGATTAGAGGGTGAGGGTTAGGGTGAATGAATTTGAATAAAAGAATTCAAAAAGGTATAAGTCTGTAGACATAAAAGGTAAAGAGCAGAAGTCAACTGCAATCCCTTAGATGCATTTTAATGAGAAAAATCTGATCACAGTTTAAACTTCTGTGGGGAACTCCACTATAACAACAGGTTTAAATGAATTTTCTCTTCATAGAACAGAGCATTCTGACACATTGTGACTTTAGACTCTTCAAAATTCAGATTTCTGACACTTTTAATTCTAAAAATTGTCTTATATAGAAGGCTTAAGAAACAGCATGAATGATGTTTTCTATAAAGTTAAGAAACATCATATTTTTTATCCTTCTGAGACAATTGTTACCAAATCTGTCCTGACTAGAGAAAGCGTTGTGGATTATACAGATTCAACCCTCTTCCACTGGCAGCTACAAGTGCGGCCAGCTGGTGTTCAAGTTTCCACTATGTTATTTTAAGTGGTTTCCATGATGCTTAACTCTGTGTTTTAATTTGAAATTACGATACGGCTCTTAAACTGGTGAAACAAAACTAGCCGGCCTTGGAATCTCTGTTCGTTTAATACAGGTCAGATGTTTCCCGAGCCAGCTTCCCTGGGAAAGCTTGTTTCCACTCAGAAGAAGCTGTACTTTGATGGATATGCTTGAAAGAATGACTGCAGCACTCTGCAGTTAATCATTGTAGTGGGCAGTGCAATAGCAGCCGGTATGCCTGGCTGAATTAAAACCATCAAAGAAAATGGATAGCTTGAATGTTCAATGAACTCAGGGCAACAATTACACTGAGTATATCACTGTTGTCAGATGAAAACCACATATACAGAGGGAGGTTTGTCAGGATGGTTCAGATGATTTCTTATTTTTGGAATGAAGTCAGTTCAAGTTTTCAACGTGAACAATGGATTTTTAACTGGCTTTAAAAGGCCCGTCCATCCCTGAATGTCAATAAACGCATTCGCTGGCATGTAAACATTCAGCGTAAGTAAGAAAAAGAAAAGCCCTAAACCTGTGGTTAAGTGATTTTCTTCCATGATAGCAGCGGTGCAACCCCTCAACCATCGAATACAGGCAGGTCTATGTCTCCTGGCAGGTGGAGTTTTTCCCCTCAACATCTCACTCCAGAGTGGGGGACCCTGGATAACAGTGTCTATGTTTTCCCTGTCAGCACCATTTGAACATGGAGTGCTGTATTTGGCAAGCAAAGCATGCCACCGCCTGTCTGCTGTTTGTCATTTCGGGCAGCGAGAGTACCAACTCTCCCACCACCTCAAGCGGCCAAGGGACTTTTCAAGGGATCTGGGTCAAAGGTTTAAGGTTGCCAGAAAAGAAATGTTCTCCACAGACCCAGTCTGTCTGCAGTACAGTGTATCTTAAGTCATGTCTTCATCTATTAATGTAATTATAATTTCTTAAAAGCTGTACCAGACAACAAAGATCACATCCAATATATTGAAAAAATTGTTTTCTTCAGTCAGTGTTGGTGATTTTTTTGTTTACGTAGAGACTACGCCTTGGCTGGTGATGGTCTAATGACGTCAAAAATGTAGTAATACCTTGATCCCTGTCTGTTCCTTGATCTCCTGAAGTAGTGGTTGCTCCTAGTAACATAAGTGCAACAGCAATAACCAATAAGTAAATAAGTCGCAAGAAATGGAGAAGTCAAAGTTCAATGGGATGAAAAAATGTGAATGAGTCACATCCTTATCTCAGTAATTACTACTCAAGTGCCTGAAGCACAACACTTAACCCTAAGCTTCTGAGTGGCCAGTATCAGATGTCCAGTGGGTGTGCTCTCAGGTGTGTCTGAAAGTGTCTGAATGGAAATCAGGGTGTTGGTGAGGAAACACTTTCATGCTGAGCAAACACTGCTGTATAAATAATCTCTTTCATGTGGCAGTGTGTTTTTCTTTTTTTGTCTTTCAGTTTCCTATCAGTTCAGCATCTGAAACGGTGTCATTGTCCTGCCTCCGTCTGCTGCCCTCCAATACGAGACACACTTTTAATAATATTACCAGTTTGCAGATAAGGAATGTCAGTGGGTTGCACCATCAGCTTGGCAATATCATTTCAAATGTTTGTCTTCATCTGTGTTTCATTGCAAGCATTTGTGGTGGAAGCCGCCATCTCATCTTCAGTTGTAAAGATTTTATATTATCACTTTTCCTCACAAGCAAAAAATAAATACAGATAACATTTATATCGTTTCCCCTCCCCCTTATCTACAGAACAAAATTACTCAAATCGAAACAATTTGGCTTCCTTAGCGGAAGGACTTGGTGAATGTTATCAACTGACTCAAGTAGCTACAGTCTTACCAGCTGGCACAGAGCAAAGCAGCACTGGTCTCAATAAAACAAGGCAACAATTTAAGAAATGGCGACATTGTGAGTCAAGTGCAAACCTCTGTAACTCCCTGGGCAGAAAAAATGTAGTTTATAAATTTAGACTTCAAAACAGGGTATTGTAAATAGTGCCAATGCTAACACTGATTCTGGCGTCCGGAAGAAAGTGTCTGCCTGGTGGAATTTGAATATGAACGGTGGAGTATGTCTGCCTTAAGTCAAGGTTACTTGTCAGAGCAAATACCTGCCATTCACTAAAGTGGCATTGCTTCCTTGGCTCCTTTTGTTGTTTTGTTTACTTGGTTGATTGTTGCCCTGAACTACAGTTCTACTGCTTACATTGGCATATTGGTTCAAGGGTGGGTGGTGGAGTCCAGAAAGGAAGGTGTATTCACTTTTTTTAAGGGTCATGAAACTTCAAGTCAAACCATACCATTGCCACTCAAAAACAGACCATTCATGTGATAGAGTCACCCAAACCAGAATGAATAACATAATCTTCATTAAGGGGTGCGTCAGAATTTGTGTAACAGTGGTAATTTATGTACATTTCACACTGAAACCTGAGCATGTCAAGGCACGCGAACGTATGTATCTCCTAAGCTATGTAGTATGATAGTATGAGAAAACAGAGGAGCTCTGAAAGATTGTTTGATCCACTGTAAATGTTGGCAAGAATCATCACCCTTCTTGTTGCTACAAAACTGATTTCCTCTGAAGCAGAAACCGGCGTTGATTAAAAAAAAAAAAAATCGGATGAACTTGAGGCTGCAAGGTTGTGTAACGCTGCCAGTACGACACTGTTTTTATACGCAGACCTCACTTGTCCTCTGAGTATTGGTTGACTTATGGAAACTGGAATTCCAGTTTGACGAAAAATCTTGGCAGTGAGATGGGTTGACCTTGGTTGCCATCTCTGGAGGGCAGGTCTGCATAGCTTGGCAGATGTCATCACCTCCTATCAGAGAGGCATTTTCAAAGCGTCCTGTAATGACTCACTCATGGGCATCACCTTGCAGATAACTGAAAGGTAGCTTGACCCAGAACGAGTGCTGAAGAATCCCACAGCTGTTTCTTTTCTGATAGAACAAGAGCTTCTCAGTAACACTTCACAGTGAGGTGTAAAGAAAAGGTTGATATAAACACTGAGAAGTTGCTAATGAACATATAGGGAACGAATCTGGAACTATTTCAACTGTTTTGCTCAATAACTATAATGAATCACTATATATGTTAATTGGGAACAGGCTACCTTGCTGAGGAACCAGGGTCACATGAACCACATACATTCTTAATGAATTAGAAGCCCCATCATTAAACATGCTAATTTTATCAAGTGGCTGTGGTGGTTACTGATTCTTAAAAACAGACTCATACACTTTAGGCACCCTTGGTGCAGATGTGATGTGACTCCCTAATGTCAGCAGCTGAAATGAGAGTAAAATTAAAGTGTAATCGTGTTTAGTCACTGACCTCCAAACACTATTTTGCAAAAAAAATGTGTGTGCTGTACTTACAGATAAGCCCACATATTTAACTTAATAACACAATGAATACCAAATCATATTTAAAGTCACTTCTTGTACTTAGAATGTGTTACTGCTCAGTCACATGTTTAGAGGGCCCTATAAATGATGACTTGTTTGTCAGTTTACAATTGCTGTACATTATACCAATAAGCTCTTGCCACTAAATGTTAATTTAGGTTTAAAATTTCTCTCAGCAGCTCTTTGCATTGGAAACAGCTGATTGTATTGTTTATACTACACAGTATTGTTCTTTTTTGTATTTTATGTAGCGTAACCTCATGTGCCAGATACCACTGGGACATTGGGCTGGCTGGCTTTCCTTGCTACAGCTCATTTATGCCTAGCTGAACTGATGTGTATCTGAACAAAATTGCCCCCCCCCACCATGTATTGCTTGTGTGGCATGCAGAGCATCCTGAAAGGAGCAGCAGCACTCAAATATTCATCCGAAGTTTCTGTGGAGATATTTTTCTTGCTTTCGGTTCCCATTACCTAAAATACTTACAATACTAACTCATAGGTCATGCATGCCCGTGGAAATCAAACTGCCACTGTGTCTTCTTTATGTGCCATCGAAGAGTTGGAGAGTGAAAAGAACCAGAAGCTATTAAGTGGAGATGTGAAATATCCCAGTTGTAATGCTTTCGGGGGGATAAAAAACACACCTGTCCTAGTAATCATCGGTGCTGCGCCGTCCCATGCTGGCTGGATTATGTCACCTAGCACATGGTGAGATGTGATATACGACGCTATGCCAATGGCATACAGAGGCGGTAACCCAATAACACATACTATTTTGAGAATGTATGGCTTTTCCCAAAGCACAAATAGATTTTCGGCACAGACTGGATACGGTCTGCCATGGCATGCCTATGCTCGGATCCCCACGGGAGGGTATCCATTTCTACGGCCCAAATGGAATGAAAATGCACATTAGCTATTAGGTCTTATGACCCACTGGAATGATTTCACCAACTGCGCATGTATGCGCGTTTGCTGTGTGGCTGCCTGCATGCCCAACATGTACTGCAGAATCTCCATTTAGTGAGTGAAATCACCCCTAACGCCAACCATCTCCTTGGTAAATGCGGGATTGTTCTGCAGTACTGGAAAATGTTTTGTTTTGGATCTTCACATTCTGTCACTATGTAAACTTTTACTTTTGGTGATCTGGCATCTTACTCTGCTGTAACACCCACTAAAAAAGGACAGCTGAAACTAAGGGTAATAGAGGACATACGTCAATACCCATTCAGTTATTTCTTTTTAAATTAGAGTGTGCATAATATCCTGGCTCTTGGCTCTGCCTTTTCTATTTTACTCACTGATGTTCACTGAGGAAACTGTTGTGATGACTATGACACAATGAACAATCTGTAACTTTGTTGCAGTGTGAGGAGCTGTCTTTGTTCTGTACAATGTAGAAAAATAACTTGGCAATGCTGACTAATTTACTGGAAATGTGCACCTTATTAATTCAACAGCCCCAAAACTGAAACACACCACATCTTCCAGTAAGTCAGTGTCAGAGATGCCTAGTTGTTTTTCACATTCGGTTCTCTTATTTTTTGGGTGGCTAGTTGAATGCCAAAGTAGCAAAGCACTGTTAAATGCTTGTAAACGCGTCATACTTGATTAGAAGGGCTTGCAATTTCAGCTGTGGCAAGGCAGTTGGTGCAGAGGTGTGGAGAGGAAAGGGCTTAATGCCCAAATGTTTTTTGGTTCGGCACCAGTTGAGGCGTACAACATATGACAAAGTCAGTCAAGTGATGAAAACACAAGCACATTTGTGGAGGATCTGGAAGATCGATGTAATTAAAGGATGTCAAACAAGCTTAGGACTGGAGGTAACATGATATATTTCAATTGGTTGATGGCTGTGCCAAAGCAACGGAAGCCAGGGTAGTACACAGTAATCTAGTAGGAAGTATTGGGTATACTGTAATTTACCGCTAGTTCGGTTCCTTTTTTGACAATGCTGTTCACAGTAAAAGCAGAATCTTAACCCTGGAAGGTTTGGCTAGCTAATAGACATTTTGGCTTGTCATTGCAGGAAAAGCACAGGTGTAACCAATAACCTCAATCATGGCCCTGCTCCATTTATGTGCACAACACAAGGGCTCTCAACCTAGCACTACTAAACACAGTGCAGCCTCTGTTTGTGCTAGTAATTAGCCCTGTGATTGACAAGTGAAATGCCAACTATAAGAAAAGTCTGTTTCGTGTTGTTGGAGACACAAATAACGATACAGCTTGGAGACAGAGCGGAGAGAGACAAGCAAGTGTCTGTAAATAAAAAATGTCTTAAAATGTCTAAAGTTATGTTGGGTAAATCACAGACCTTTAATCTCCAATGTAGTTAAAGATAGTGTTTTTAGTCTTGAGATGAGTGTGGAGTGAGTTTGTGTTTCTGTCCAGGAGATAATTAACATGACATAAACTGGGCAGCTGGGCACACAAGTCAGTAATAGGCATCAGGAAAGGGTAAACGTTATTTATTAGTGTTTTCATTGTGTTTCCTGACTTGGCTCACTTAATGTGTACAATACAAACACAGCTTCTGTTTTATCTGTCCTATCCACAGTTTGGTGTTGAGTATCCCAGCTGTGTAACACAGTGGCATACACACGGGTAATTTTGTTTTTTTTCTGACATGTTCCTCTGTTGTGTTACAGCAAAAGTGCTGGTTTTTGTAATGAGCACTTACCCAGGCCCATGCTATGCTGGCAAAATTGAAAAACATATGTGCTTCTCTTCGTTTTGACCTTACATTCACAATTAAACATTTTTTACATTTGTAAGAGGTAAAAATATCCAAATTGGCAAAGTTTAAAACCAATGTAGTGTAAACATTTCTGTTTGCACTAATGCAGCTGCTGATTTTGAGTGCCACCTACACATACTCGAAAAATATATATAGACATGTAGGTTCCACATAACACTACTTTGAAGCTTTTTGAAAAGGACAGCCCAGAATGCTAAACATTTTACTGTCACTCTTCATATCTCTCAAAGACTTTTTCACTCCCTTTTCTTCTTCACAGAGAAGACTGTGTGATAACAGCTTGAAGGACACCTTCTGAATGAGTAATGCAGAGAGTGAGAGATCTGAAAGAAGAGTATGACAGGCTACCAACCAGTTAGTAGAAAAAGGTGTTAAACCCCCCTACCCCCCTTCCTCCTTCTCCTTTTCCCTTCACATTTTACATCTGTTCAGCAGCCTCTAATTAGGGCTTTTACAGACGACAGTGCTAAAATGGCCCCAGAACCACGCCAACTAATGAGATGCCATTGACAAGGCAGATCTTTCATGCGCCACAACATTAGTGAAAATTTCTGCCTTGACAGCCAAGTTTGTTCAACACTTTGTCTCCCTTCACACCTGTTGACAGGCCTTAGCTGAGACTTAAAGTGGGTCAGTGAGTTGGCTTGTTTCTTGGCGCACTTTGCGGCATCGGATGCTCGTGGTGACGGATTTTCTCAGGCAGATCGTTGACATGTTTGCATGCATGCTGCAGGACGTGAGATGTTTTTCACCACTGTGTCGCTGCCAGTATTTCTACTATGTCGAGTTGAGACAGTTCAGCTCTCTGCTCTTGTGAATCATTTTTTGTTTACAGCTACGGATGAGAACGGTGCAGCTGAAATGCACAGTGTAAGCCATTACAAAGAGAGCACTGGAGCATGCTAGGAAATCCCAAAACAAAAGCATTTTGCAAGCAAGTGTATTTGCCATAAATAGAGATTATAATAATGAGAGTATTCTACAATTTGGATTCAAAGTGACATGGACTTAGATCATTGAAACATGGTCATTCAAAATGTAGATAACTACCATTTTCACATGCCCTCTAAAATGACCGATAGTGAAAAAAATCAAACAAATGATGATGCATCAACCAGTGTATGAACATAATTTATATTAGACACATACATACCTGTTCATGTGAATGGGAAAGTGGTAAAAAAAAAAAAAAAGTATTTTTCCTGCAGATGTACATATCCACTTTCTACACGCAGTGGGAAAATGCATCTCTTCCATAACCCATTTATCTTAGGGGGTAATTACAAAGCTATTGTCTCTTAAATGCACTCTTCATGAACATTCACTGTTTCCACAGATAAAATAAGGCTCTTGCTGGCTGGCTGTGTACTTTGGTTTCCTCTTCATGTTTCTGTGATAAGGATCGCATCAGACAGCAGGGTTGTGTTTAGAAGTAAATGGACTTAGGTGATTGAAAGGCCTTTTCATGAGCAGTCGGAGTCAGAGAGGAGTTCTGGAAGGCCTTTCTGTTGAACGCGGACAGTCAGAGGCTTAATGACCTGTGTTGAAAATTAAAAAGGCAAACGGGGCCACTAAGCACTTAGCATCTCCAACTTTTGTCATTTTTGAAAACATCCCCACATGCACATTAACATCTGCTGAGACCTGACACCTGCTGAGTCTTGTGACATCACAGCTATCCAGAGAAATGGTGAAATCTGCATGTGGTTAGATAAAACAGTAATTGAAGTTTGAATAAGAGTTACCTGTACTTCAGGTGCACAAAAAGATTAATAAAGCTCAACATGTGCAATAAGGGAATAGTGGTTGGCAATTACATCAAGAATGCGACTGATGAAATAACATACCACAGTTTACTAGCTGTAAGTAATCGCAGTCATATTACTCTTTTGTTTGAAGCTGCAGGTTTTTAACTTACTTGCTTGGTTTGTTTACATGAGGCTGGCTTGTTTCATGTCAGAGAGACTATAGATTGCTTGCAATAAAAACAGACAATGATTGGGTCAGAGGTCTGGCTAAGGATATGAATTCCACCACCCTCTGCTGGTGGCAAACAGACAACGTGTGCAGCTGTGATTATTTTAATCAATCAATCAGGTGAAAAAATTCTTCTGCCGATATTTTCGATAATGTAGCTTATTGGCTGACTAGTTTTATGGGAATATGATGTCCTATCCTACCTCTCAATCCCTTCTCATCTCTGATTGGTCAGTTCTTTTAGGGGGAAACAGCTACCTTCCCAGACCCATGAGTATAAATTATGGATTTCAAAACAAGCTGAAATGTGGGGCAGGAATGCTGTTTAAACTGCATACTGCAGAGACACCCTGATATAATATGTTTATAACCTTGTACTGTTCACTGTACTTTTGATAACATAACTAAGAGAGGCACAGGGAGAGAGTGAGATGAGGCAGCTCATCAAGAGATTTTGAGTTTGGGATTTTTGTAATTTTGCTTTCCAAGACTATGTACACTGCAGCCCTTTGTATTCCTTTAAATGGCGCTGCCACAGTGATTGAAATACAAATCCTTTGGAAGCCATTGGATGAATGGATGCATAGAGAGCTGCTCTGTGAGCAACATTGCAATTATACAATAATTGTATTCCCCTCTTATGGGAATTAACCTGCAGACACTAAGTCACTGCCCTCGCCTGCAGACGTTTCCCCTCAGAAACATCAATTTTCCCATTTTCTAATCCTCAAATTGCTACTCCTGTCAGCTCTGAAGATCCAGGTACAAACTTGCTTGGTTTAGCAAAGGAAGCCCTTTGGCAAATTGTGATGATGGGATGTATGCACAGATAGTGTTCCCTGGGGTTTGAAGGAACAAGCATTTTGTTTTGGCATTGATGGTGGTAAGCAGTGGACTGGGTGGGTGCTTGTTGATAGCCAAATTATTATCACTATTATTATTATTATTATTATTATTATTATTATTATTATTATTATTATTATTATTATAAGGAGGACTGTGGATTAGGCACACTCCTCAACTCTTTCAACAGCTGCCATCGCAGTGCTTTGGACCAAAGAAACAAACCATGGCTGTGGTGGGTAGGAACAGACCTGTCTGTGTGAGCGAGTGTAGGATGTTACAGGAAAGGAGCAGTGGTGCTCAGCAACCCTCCCTTGGTAAATAGAGGTTGAAAGGAATATACTTTCATTACCCAGGGTACTGCAGTGTAGCTCCCCCTTTCTAGACAGCTGGGCCAAAAGTTTAGGAGGGCTTGGTTGGGTGACAGTAATTAGAGATCCAGGGCAACCCACTTAAAGAAATCGATCCGTATCTGGAAGCAGCCCCAGAGAGTTTTTTTTCTTAAAACCGCAACAAGTACAATATTCTTTTACTTGTCTAATTGTCTACAACTTTGGATTAATCATTCAATTTGTCACAGCTGAAAATCTCAGACCTTTGAGGGCTTTCCCCTGATTTGCCCGCATCGCTCGAAGCTTCTTAAAGGGTTGTTCAGAGGTTATGTTTGCTGTGTAAATTGTATGATTGTTTGGAATTCTACACAGCTGTTGTGTTTAGATGGCTGTTATTTAGTGGGTGCAATTTTCAAGAGCCAGGGAATGTAGCTCAGTGAACACTGGGAGGTCTGTGTTACTTGGATTTTCATGATTTAAGATAAGATTAAAGTAATGGGACAAGGGGAGGAAGATGTGTGAAGACAAACTCACTCTGTGTGAATTTGGCCACTTTCCAAGTTGCAACCTAAGCTTTACTAAGATTTCAGGGCAGATATGCATGGTCCCAGATTAATTTAGAAATCATTAAGCCAAAAGCATCGTTGACCTCTACCAAGCTGTTCATTGCAGATTTGAGCATTTCTGTCTTAGAGCCAGGGAGCTACAAAGTGGATTGTGATCAGCTATCAATCCTCTTGGCTACATCCGTGGCAAAACCTGGACCTGTGATCAGTCCTCATCGCAGTGTCTGGATCAGGTTCGGCAAAGCTGTCTCCCAATCTGGCTTACTGCAGATAAAACTGTAATTTTCTCCAAGCATCCAGCTGTCCAGCTCACAGATGTGACTACAAAGCAGCGTGGAGCTGCCGTCCACAGCTGCAGAGAGAAGTTTTAAAAAGACATGCTTCATCTGTCAACGCCTGATTTCCAGCCAGAAGGAGGAGGTTAGGCTCGTCTCCTAATGTTTGTGAGAAACATTTCACAGCCTTTATACAATTTCCTTTTTTCTGCGAAACTATCAATCCATCCACTTAACAATGATTAACTGTGATACAGATTCTGAGTTTGATAGCAGACAAGGAAATTGAGGTTGATACGGGGCACCCTGCATTAATGAAGACACAGGGCTTGATTGTTATTTGAATAGAGACACAGACTGTGTGGCCTCACAGTCAAACAGAAATGAAATGTCAAAACTAATCAAACTGAGAGTGGATGGTTTTTATATTACACTTTATGGCTGATTTTGGTGCAAATATCACATCTAAATCCAGACTCCGGGCTCAGACACAGAATTCCATAGGGCCAACACAAATGGACGGCTGTAATTAAAAGACTGGCATCCAGAAAGGGGAAGATTGAGTGTCAAACACAAGTGTGGGCACTAATTAGAGGCTGTAAGAAATCTTTTGGGGGCGGGGAACTGGCGTAACCTGAGGAGAGGCCGTTGTGCCCATGTGGTGACGGGGTTCACTCGTTGTGCCGGACGGGGCCAAAACCTGAAGAAGGAGTTCAAAGACTTTTTGTTTAGCTTCTGGTGTACCTGCTTTTTGAACAATACCAATTTACCATCATTAACAGCTGTGGCTTGACAAAACCGTATCACTATTTATTGCATTAAAGATACATCAGTTATGAAAATAAAATCCTCCATGGGCTCAAGCGATTCTGCTATTAATCAACATAGGCTATTATTATAGAAGAATTAACAGTTTACAATATTTTGTAAATCAACATTGTCTACTGTTTAAGGCAGTTATAAACATATAAACATATATGTCACACGCTGTCATATTCTATCTGCAGCTTTCCCACAGGTCCATAGTGAGTATAGTATGTGCAAACACACTCGCACACAAAAACTAGCGGTTTCAGGTTGTTTGTCATCTGATATGATCTGCAGATGTTTTTTTGCCTCTGCAGCAGGTGTCAACAGATGTCCCATCTTCCTGCTATGGCCAGGTTGACTTCATGGATAGAGAGACCACCCTTCAGTCAGACGACCTCTGGGTGCAACACCCCTCTTGGAAATAATCTGCCCTGCTGAGCAGGTCATTCTCACCCTGCCCTCTCACTGGTCACTGGATCTTCCTGTAGATATGGACCAGTATGAAAATGGAGCATTTTCATAGCAGGCATCAATAAACTATCACATTATTATGTTGCAACACAGCAAAACCAAGTTGTTCATAGCTTTTAGTGCTGAGACTGATGACGTTTCTTATAACCTTTGACCTTTTTTACTTAAGCCTTCCATGGGTCATAAGTGTCCACCTGTTGATGATGGGACTTGAAAAGGGGAAATAGACAGGACACAGCACTGTGCTCTGGTGACTAAATCACAATTAGTATGATTGTATATTTTACTCTGTAGGCAGTGTCAGTGTAAAGGCACAAAGTCAAAACAGTCAGAGACCTTGTCTGAGACCTCTGCTTAGAGTCATGTGTAACAGCACAGTAAGTGCTGGTGAGCCCCCTGGAGGATTGGGCCCCAACTACATTTGCACTTGCTCAATATCCATGCTGTGTTACTGTATCTTTCTTGACATGACTGGCATAATATCAGACACCAGAATATGATTTAAAACAGACATACCGACTAAAATATATTATGAGTATAGATCATGGATAGTTACTTTGCCAGTCACAGATACAGAGCAGTGATTTGGCAGATTAAAGCGATGGAGCTTCTCTTCAAGCCAGCCATACATGACTATTATTACCATCATCATTTATTTCATTTGTGGGAGGAAAAAAGTGTCCAATCTACTTTTTCAGTGGGACTTACAAGTGAGCGAGGTAGAGGACTGTTGTTTTACTCAAGGGCTCTTCAGCAGGTCATACAATATTGGCAGTTGATGATGGACACTGTGATAAATACATTTCTGCCATGAGATGGCATCTTATGGCTGGGCCATTCTGGGCCCATTTGCAGCTTTACTCAATTAACTGTGCTGGATTTTTCGAACACAGCAGATACATGCATTCAATCACATCACAGGTAAGAAGTGTGTAATTTGGTGAATCACAGATATTATCAAACCCTGCCTGTTATGCTTCCTCTTTAGACCAACATACAGGAGCATATGTCTGGCAGATTAAATCTCTGCAGAAGGGTCCCATGCAGCCAAATTATTTTTTAATGGTATGAAAGATTCCCATGGCGTGTTTCAGCCCTCTTCTTGCAGAAGTGACTGTAAACCCAAAGGCAATAAATATCCTAAGCAGGGTCGGGAATTTACTGCACCTGTAGTAACCGCTGCAGCGTCTTAATAAGCAACAGATGTTGGAAGTGATCGAACCTGAAAAGCATGCTTTGGAAAAAGGGAATTCTTTGTTAGGCCCTGTTTCATCACCTGAACAAAGCTGCTTCAGGGGCTTGCATTCGTTTTGATCAGCAGGTAACAGGGTTGAAATTAAAAACAATTTGGATTAAGTGTCACAGTGACTTGGCTGTCAATTGCAGGTCAGGAAATAGCTGTCGTGAATGGTTATCCATGATGCATAAGGCTGGTAGGAGAACACGGTGTAGCACTGGGCCAATCTTTAGTCCATAACGTGTGAAATAATCATTTGGCGCACTTGCTGAGCAAATACAACCATGTGGGAGCGTAATCCATACCAGTTTGATTTCATTATGGAGTTCATATATTTTTTGTTTTAAGTTTTAGTCAGATCCAATTGAAAGAGGATATAACAGCATGGCCCTAAATGTTCCTCACTCTCCAGATGTAGGCCAAAGTTCTGTCTACTCACATCATGCAGGATGACCACCAGACATGCTCCAAAGCTGAGACACATGTAGCGATGATATCACGTGAAGGAAGATGAATTTGGTGAGCCTAACAGAAGCCAGAGTGAATGCTTTTCATTCCTGCCATTGTTTTTATATGAGGAATATGCAGCAGACTGGACTGTGGCACTGGTCTCATTAGTTAATCTTTGCTTGAAGGCATCTAACATTTATTAATGCAGCTGGGGTACGGATACAAATAAATCTGTGTGTATTTGTGTGTGTGTCGTGTGCATAGAGACTGTGTGATGGTTGTGCAGTTGATATTACTTTTAATGCAGTTATATTTTCTGTTATCATGACTGCTAATAGTAGCAATGGTATTAATGTAGCTGTTCAGTGCTTATGTGCACTGATGCAACAGTGTGGTTCTTTACATGCATGCTCCAGTTTTGTTTTGGCAGGGGAAAGGTTAATGTTTAACAGCATGAATGGTTCACCAACTAATGTGTGAACAAAGCACAATGGCTGCACTGTATAGGCTCCTATTTATTCAGAGTCACTTCCTCCCTTAATAGTCAGCTCTACTTTCCTCACAGAGGGAAAAAGTAGGTCAAGGAAAAGTCATGTTTGAGGTAATTCACTCCAGGGGACCGCTTCTCTGATCATTAGATGACATTGGTTAACCCCGAGAGTGAGGTCATTTTCAAGTCAAAGTTACACCCAGAATCCATGCAGACTGGTAATATGTCAGTTTTACAGTGTGCAGAGGGTAAATCAGAGAGGGAGGATATCAATGGGAAGGTTGAAAATGGAGAAGAATGAAAAGGCCGCATTGTTTATAAAAACAAGATAAAGAAAAGCTTCAGGAAAAGAGGAAGGAGGCTTTTTTCGACCTTGTGGATTCGGCTTTAATCAAATATTGGTTTTCAGCTGATGTACTCTGAGGGAGCTCACTCTTCAGGAGTTTCTGCTTTGATGCAAGTGAACAAAAGATCCACAGCAAAGAAGCACTTGGATACCTCATTCTTGGGCTTCATGCACAAAGACCTGAGCTAAAGAGGAATGCAAACACATTGTTCCCCCACCTACTGAAATTACTTGTGATAAGTGTGTGTGGATTAGGCAAGATATTTGCAGACTTTTTGGATTAGGTATGATTTCACCCATGCAGATCTCTAGACTACCTTTTCATCAGGGCCTAATGCTTTTATTGAAACCTTTTTTTCTTCTTCTTTCTCCTTTTCACTGCAACATCAAGCTCAGATTTTCCTTACGGATTCTCACCTTAATTACAGTCATAATAAAGAGGCATTTCAGTCAATATTGAACAGTTTTCCCCAAGGAATTATGTGCACAGAGTACCTTAAAAAGCTGACATCTATTTACAATTGTGCCAGTAGACATTTGTCTTTTTTTCAGGCCACATCTATTAATACCATATGTCCACACCCTATCACACATGCAATGCAGTACATATTGATTCATACTGTATATTGAATTATCACATTGACATTATTCATATGAAAAAAGTGTACTTCATGAGCCTGTACATTAGAGTCCACACTAATGGGGATGTAATTAAAAACGTGTCATTGTGATGGAGGGCTGAGCTTTAATAGCATGAAAGCCTATCGGCTTCCTGAGCCAGCAAGTGGATATAAAAACAGTCAATCAAACCTAGTATGTTGCAGCTACTTGCACCACAGATTAAAAGAGCAATCAGATGTTTTTCTAAGTCATTCATGCAAAGACATCAAAGAAAACTTGACTCCAGGGACAAAAGGTTTGGGAGATTTATTTGAAAAAGGTATCATGTGGTTGTGCACCCCCTGAGAGAGGTGTAGTCATGAATGACATAATATACTTTAAAGGGTCCTGGGGTTTTTTTTTTTTTAAACAGTGCTTGATAGAATGTCTATTTTCTGTCCGCAAGGAGCAGCTGTATGGTGTTTCAGAAAGCATGATTTGCCAGGAGAACGTGGCACTCATTTGGTAAGACAGTTTGTACTTGAGGCCAAACTCTTCACGCAGTTTATGAAAGAGCCTGTTCATTGAGAAGTCATGCCTGGGCTTTGTTTTTCTTAGCATCTGGCACATTGTCATTCAGCCTGTTCCCACCTGGCTCGGCACCAAACCCAAATGAAAACATCAAAGTGAATCTGGAGTCTGAAGTAATTGTTTTGTTTTTTTCATAAAGTGTCAGTGATGTTTTATGCTGCTGATAGACAGCATCAGTCAGGATGCCAGGGGATCAAATTAAATCCTGACAAAAATGCATTTTTTTTAACATGCAAAGACTTGGATGCCTTATAGATAATGAATTTAAAAAAATCAAATGCACTGATGGCAAATCAATTTGGGATATACTGTAGGTAGATATATGGCTGTTATGAAATTATTATTATGAAAACTCAAATGAGAACAAATATTAAATAGACAATAATTGACTCATTTGAAAAATGATGTGCATTAGTTTAACTTTGCTAAAATCTGCCCACAAACTGAGATTGTCTTATTGGAGGGTCACAATCACAACCAGGCACAGCAGGCTCATTAAGCTTTGGATTTCTCTGCATGTTGAAGTGGTGTGCAGAGAGTAAAACTGAAAACATGCCTCAAGTGACTCCGTCCTGAAATCTTGCTGACTCTGAAATCAACAAAATGCTGTTACAAATGATGCTGAGTGGTAAATCTGTTACTGTTATCACTGTAAACCACTCATGTGCAAGTAAGAAAGGAAAGGTGTGACAGGCTGAGCAATGGAGGGATGAACTGTAAGATCTCGTCCGCTTGTTCCTGACTTCAACTGATCAGAATTTGCACTGCGAGCGAAGTACAGACAGTAACCAGCTGAAGGTGGTTTCACTCACTTTATGATGACCACTCCTTCAGACTGATTTGTTGTCTTTGGAACCATCCTGAGAAACTCAAAGTTCCTGTTGAACTGTTATTTGACATTATACAGAGTGAGCACATGTCACAAACTTAACCTCCCTGTGTTTTTATTTCTATTGCAAGCAAATAACCTCAGAATGAATCAGACCGCTGGGCATGAATCACGTCCTTAAATGAAATTTATGGAAAAATAATGAATAATCAAGGTCAAAACTGTGCTTCAAATATAAATTTGTCTATTGGAGTTGCACTAGGGAAATGGTTACTCATCCGTTTAATGCAGTAACAAACTTCCATCAACACATGCTCCTACTCCTGAGCACATTAAACCCCCACTGCTGGCTCCTCTGATGGGTAGACGAATCGAATTGGTTTATGAATACTGAATGATCATTAGTGGTGCACAAATAAATACCGCTCAAACAAACTGAGGGCTGGCTGGGGGAACAGAATAAATTCATCATTGTAATCTCTAAGAAAGAGTCATCAAAGTTTCAACACAGCATGCTGATACTGATAACAGCATATTGAGCCAGTGTTGAAATTAGCATATTGTTGTGCCAGTAATTTTTGTTATACAGGGGGAAAAAAAAGTCTGTGGGTGTGATGACAAGTGCTACATGAGGAATTTTAACACAGAATCATGTGAAAAAAATATATGCAGGGGTACAGTGTTCAAGTGTTGGCTGCTGTGCTGCATGTCAATTGATTTCATTTTGCATCGCTTAACAGACCTAGAGAGAAACCAGAAAGACATTTTTGCTGTCTTAAATGCACCTACAACTATGTCGTATGTTGTGAAATGCCTATATTTTGCCATATTTCTTATATTATTTTCAGCAATACAATACTAAGCTGTTGTAGCCTAAATTAGCCCGGTTTAGCTCAAAGATTAGCAGCAGGCGGAAATGGCACATTTCACTGACTTGGAAGCCATCTTAAACAATGTATGTGCATTTCACGTGATATAAATCCATCTTCTCACTTACTTACATTTGATCTCTTATTGAAAATGGTCCTGTAAAGAAGGATTTCAGGGTGTTGTCATTTCACCGTTTGTTTCGCCCTGTTGGAAGCAGCCTGGTAATTTTTCTCCTGAAGGTGACAGGGCTTGATGGAGCCCTGGGGGACTGAGTGACAAGCTTCATCACTGTGATTAAAACCCTTGCCATCACTGGTCCCAGTGGGCATTAATGAGAGAGGAGCTTGGTGGGAACCCATCAGGCCTTGATCCATCTGAACTAATGTTTTAAATTCATGGACTCATGATTACCAACATACAGCTACACAAGACCATACAAGTGAAGAACTCAGTTTAGCTTCTTTTGGATTTTTATTTTCTGTCATCTCATTTTTAGGCATTTCTGCTATTCATATTAATAGTAGTCATGATTACATACAATTCAAACATCTTTGGATTCATCTGAGATCTTTGTAAAGCAGGTTGCATCAAATCACTGAATAAATGCAGAAGCTTTTTGACATGGCTGCATGTGTTTCAGAAGTTCACCTTTTTCACAGAGTGCCATGTGCTAGCTTGGTTCTGGTCTAAATTAGCTTTGCGTGCAGCATGTCTCAGCCAAGCCATCACATTTTGCTTATTGATTACTCCTGTGCCAACTGAATATATTTGAGCCTATCGATTTTAATAACTTGCTTCATTTGTTGTTTTTGGTGTCTGTTTCAGGAGTGCAAGATTCCCATCAGGAGAAGATCCTAACAGTGTCCGGCGAGGGAATGATCCACAGCCCAGACTTCCCAAACACTTATCCCAGGAATACTGTGTTGGCCTGGAGACTAGTGGCGCCCAGCAACATGAGGATCCAGCTCACCTTTGATGAGAGGTTTGGTCTGGAGGACCCTGAAGATGGCATATGCAAGTAAGAGCATACTGTAAATAGTACTTTACAATGACATCGCAGTATAAAGACAAGCAGATCCAAATACCTTTCTTGTCTCATGAAGGAAGAATGAGTGAACTACGAGTTGGCAACAATTGCCGGTTAATAATCTTTACAGTGAAGCTGACAGACTGCACAAACACACAGACTGATAGCAGGAGACAGGTTTTTGATTGATGCCTGGGAATTTGACAAAACTAAATATTTCTGGGTAATGTAACATATTGCACGATTAACATATTAGATCATTTCTGCAAGTTATTCCTGTCCTCCAACTATGCTAGCTTTCTGAAATAGTGTAATGTGTGCTAAAGAGTAAATATGCACAAAATATGGATAATTTTTCTGTCAGGGTCCTCTTCATTAAACTTAATGGATGAAGGATCACCTCCTCTCGCAGTTACGAGCAGTGATGTGCAGTGTTTCCTCTGCTTGTTTGGCCAGCTCTCGTCAGATGTGGTCTTTCCCAGTTGGCACGCCAGATACATGTCGGTCTGAGGTAAAAGACATGTCCTGTCTGTATTGTGGCCCATCTTTAAAGATTTAAAGTCAGAGTGTGCCCATTTGTGAAATTACCTTTGGTCTGCTGTGGCAGCTCGTGAATATTGAAAACCCAGTAGAAGAGTGATTTGTTTCGAGACCACGATGACGTAGCTCAGGCCGGCATATTTTTTACTCGATGTAGTCAATATTTTTAGTTGTGCACGTGATTGTTCAAAAAGACACATGCATCACCCTCTGACTGGCAGCATATACACACACACACACACACACACACACACACTACATCCTCCAGTTTATTGAGGAGCTCACTTTCAATTACTGGCTAGGTTTGCCTCTGTTTTCATTCAATTTAAATGGGGATTCCGAGCCCCTGCGATCGATTTTTCCCTGTGTGCATTATGCTCAGTGCTCTGCTGTCAGTATATCACAACTGACTGGTTAGCATGGAGGAGCACGATCAGGGGGAGGGTTGAGAAGAGCTGGGGGAGGCTGACATGCAGTTGCATGCTAGTTATTCCTTGAGAGCCCCCTGATGGAGGGCGAGGTGAATAACAACAGCAGCTTTCTACAGAGATCACACAGTTTACACAAAGTACGTGGCAGAACGGGATGAACATGTATCTTTTCAGAAGTTAACTGGACATGGCAAATTACATGAATATGTGGCCATGAATCAGCACGCCTCTGGCCAATCTGTTTAATTGATGAACAAAGTGTTCTGGACTCAGTTAGAGAGGGGTTGCAGCTGATTCAATTGTCTAAAAGTGCTGTAATGTGCTCTCGCCCAGTATTCGTGCCTCTGTTCTACATTTTACTTTCTACATCATGTCATTATTGGCTGTCAGAAAAACTAAAACTCAGTATGTGAGTGCAGATAATCCGAGCCCTGCAGCACACCTCTGAGGTGGGCCGGGTTCCTGTTGACGAATGAGGTTATAGTTGCTGTCAAAAACCCTGTGAGAAAACGTTCCACAGTGGGGCAGGGTGCAAACTGACAACTTTTGTGCCGTCCTGCCTCCACAAGACCGCACTAGTTGGTGTCTCAGGGAGGAGGGCGAGAGACAATAACAACATCCTTTTTTCCAGGGTCATGCAAGTCATCGCCGCGTCTGCCGCTTTTTTCATTCTGCGCATTACCCCCCCACTGAGGCCCAGCAGGTTGTGATCAGATCTCAAGATACACACTCTTAGCAGGGTTGGCAGACAAATGAGTGCAGCATGCAGTCAAAAGCAGAAACAGACACACATTCACAAGTTTATCTGCTTGTTCCCCCCCCCACCCCCCCCACCCCCCCACCCTAACACGCAATCACTTTCTCCCTGTCCCACACACACACACACACACACAAACACACACACACTCACTCACTCACACACATAAGCCTTTGGCCAAGCCTGCATTTCCACTTTATCTTTCATGTGTGTTTAAAAATGTATTCACAAAATTTCCCCTTAGACTTTAATTCTGGCGGCGTTAAGCAAAAGACGTTCACGCACAGTGTTATTGAAACACTCCTCTTACCCTCGTGTCACTGCACAATGTGATGCAAATAAACAAGACTGTAATCTCCTGTCCAGTGATTCGCAGCAATGGCCGGGGATAAAACAAACAACAGTGGGAGATGTGTTCCGGCTCTGATGCGAGCACGCCTGGAGCGAGAAGCCTTTGCTAAGATGAGAGGGGAGGCTGTGTAGCTGAGATGCTCATCTGCTATTCTGTTTGTCTGTGGCACGATGAAAAGCATTCTTACCAAATCCACTGGAGGAGAGGCATATTGGAGAGGGATTGGTCTTGCTGCTGTTGGCATGGCAGCAGAGTCGTGCTTGACGGCTCACAGATAGGGCTGTTCTCAGAGAGGCATTTGTGCTCCCTGCCCTCAGTCTAAAAAGTAGATGACTAAAGAAAAAAAAATACAGTGCTTTTGTTGCTAATCAGTGTCAACTCTGTGGAAGAGGGTTGGCTATTAATTATGTACATGGAGAAAACTATGTAGGAGAAAGCTTATCAAATATTCACCATGGGTTTCCTTGCAGTGTGAAGAGAGGTAATCCTTCCCAGTGCTGTGCATAAGATTCCTTTGCTTGTTCTCATCCCGTTCGCCGTGACTGTACGTACAGTTTGGTATGTATGTCAGCGCATTTGTAAATCTGAGAAACCGCTGTTCAACATGGTGATTCTGAACACATGGCAATGTGTAATGATCAGGGCATCTTGCATTATTGAAGAGCCATCTGTCAAAGCTCTGGAGCTGTCTGAGGGCTGATCCTCAGAGAAATCATCTCTCTTCACTGACCTCCATCTAGAAGGAGCTAAACTGATATTTCTTTTGTCCTTTTCCAAAACCATTTCATGCCAGTTTGGGTTTGATTTCTTTTTAAATGAATGTGTTACTGGTCGTGCAGTCATCTAATATTTGTTCATTTGAACTGTGAATGCATGGCTTTGCAAAAGCACAGCTTCGGTTTTATCTTTCCTAATAAGTTTGTTTGTGCAGATTACAAGCTTCCAGGATAATTTTCCAAATGAAAGGCAGCAGAATCAGTAAATCTATCGATCCCCCCTTCAGTTTATTTAACATCAGAGAAAATCCATTTTTAGTCTTGCTCATGTCCCTCCATGTTGTTTTATTGAAAGCAGCTTGAACTGAATCTGTCAAGTCTGTGCAAAATGTAAACAATGTCCTTGAAATCCAAATATCCGAATTGGCAGCACTGAATGAGAGGTTAGCGTGCCTGTTGACGCAAATGGCAAAGTGATTAATCCCAGACTGAGAAGAGTCAGTGAAACAAGGCTGTATTGAATGTGGTCCAGCCACTGGTTACACACACACACACACACACAGGTATAAATAATAAAGGCTGAACTCCTGAACTGCGCGTTTTAAGTGCTGAGGTTGGTCGATGTTAGCCTTGGCACACCGAAGGAGTCTGGAGAGCGGCCATACGCTCCTCCACTTCACCGTGTTTACTGGTATTATAGGATGGAGGTGTGGCCAGCGGAGAGAGGGACTGTCATGTAATTACAGGGTCGCAAATTTTGATGCCCACAACAAACAAAATGGTGATTTTATTTATATTTCCCTCAATTTAAATTTATAATGTCAATTTCATTGGGTGGAATTTGTGACACAAAGGGAAAAAAAAAAAAAAAAAAAAAAAAATATAAAAATTATTGTATTTGCAGTTAAGGTGTTTGACATTCAGCCACTAATATAAATCTTTTCATGCTGTATTTTATTTTTGTCCACACTGATATCCCAACCAAGAACAGTTCAAGAAAAGAGCCTGCAGCTTCTTCACAGTGAGCGTACAGTTTTAAGGCAAGCTCAGGTTTAATTAAAGACTATATTTCAATGACAGTGTGTATGTAGCATCAGTGTAATAAGCCTGTCGCACAGCTGCATCAGCGGACATTAAACACTAATCAGTGGCAGCAGCCGCTTATGCTTCACTGACAACCAACCTGAGATTTGTCCTCAGCACACTGGCAATCTTCAGTCCATTTTTATTCATATAAGTCAGGCAGTAAATAACCGAGACAACTCTCGTTTCTCACCACTGAAAAACTGCTGGTAAAGATTTTTCTTTTCTTTTTTTAATGAGGTCAAACCCTTATTTCCCTGGGCAGCTTTATTGATATTAACAATCTCACCTTCAGAAGGGCAAGGCAGAGCTGAGCAGACAGCCATTAAAGGTGCCAGCAGACCTAACAAGCAACAACGTAATTAAAACTACAACAGCTCAAACAAAGCCTACAGTGGCTGGAAATTTTGGTATAACTTGAATAAAAATGATTGCATGATACTGAAACGGTCTCTGAGGGGTTGTGACTATCGTCTTATAAATCAAAATAATCTCTTCCTCACTTTCTCTGTCGAATTCTGCCAGGTATGACTTTGTGGAAATGGAGGATCTGACCGAGAAGACAATCCTGGGCCGTTGGTGCGGGTCACAGTCTGCACCAACTGAACATACATCCAAGGGCAGCCAGATCAGGATCCGCTTCATCTCTGATGAGTACTTTCCCTCGGAGCCGGGATTCTGCATCCGCTACTCCCTCCTGCCTGTGGTAAGTACAGTGTCAATGGTCAGGTATAAAAACAAACACATGCAATGGGAGTAGTCGAGCTCTCCACTGTCATAGCGTTTCTCTCTTTCCATCTCCAACCTCGAGGAGTTCACATGGGAGTGTGCAATGCATCTCCATGTAAGCACAATGAAAATAATTTGCTTGTTGCATAACATGGCCTCCTAATTTGCAGTCATCCATTTCTGCCTGAGTGTTCCCGAGCTCTTAAGCACCGCTCGGGGGTAAATTTCATTATGTGCGTTCTTGGAACACGTGCAGAATTATTTATTTTAGTTAAGAAGATACACAAGAGTCAGGATATGTACACGAGCAAAATATTATCGCAGTGACACTGGTGAGTAAAAGTTTACATTCCAAGTTGCCAACACAAAGGTATAACAGCCAAAGCTACCGCAATACCTGAGTTTTCCTTCAGGAATTAAAATAGGAAATTTCTGGACCGAGACCTGGAGCAGTTCCATTACAATAGAAAGCAAGTGCCTTATCAAGAGTACAATATATTGTACGCTGCTGTCTATCAGTTATAGATTTGAAGCGTATCAATATTTTCTTCAAATGGCTTCTGTAATTGTCTCATTTTCTGGGGCTGGTAAGAAGTGGGCCACTTTTAAGCAACTGTTATCTTCTCCATTACTGTTATATATGAAACCACATACCCTCTGAACTTGTACTATAGGTCCAGTTAGTTGACTGACAGACGAAGTGTCTCAGTGTCACCACTGGTGTTGTTTGGGACTGAAATGGAGAAAATAAGTGGCCTCACATTCACAAAGAGGTGACTTGACCCCAGGAGGATCCTTTCATGCCCCCAAAATGAAAGTAGGAATTAAGAGATAAAAGTGCTTTTTGTGTGGAAAATTGTCAGTTCGCTGTCTGCCTGTCTCATTTTCTGTTCACATTTTATCATCACATACAGTAGCTCAAAAGCAATACCCTTTGTTATGTGTTCTTACTATACCCCACTTCACAAAGATGCTTCCTGTGGGAACATATCATGCAATATAACTTAACCAGCCTTCATTTCCACTTTCACTTCTCTTTGCCTGTAATAGAAACTATAATCACTAGTTTCATCCCACATTACACTTTGTTTCCATTCACTTTTTAGACTTTTGAGAGATAAACTCAAAAACTCATTCAGCACATCACTTTGCTAAAGACCACTGAAGAGCCCAAGCAACCATTGTTGTCAAAGTTTGTGTCACATCAGGTATAATGACAGGAAGTAAATGACAAAGAAAGAAGCTCTTGTTAGTCCCGTCTTCCTTTCATGCTCCTTGACCTTTTACTTGATTTTAGCTTGATCATTGGACTGAATTGCTCGTTTCAGTTATTGTCATGTATTCTGATTTCTTGCAGGGAGGAAGTGGTCTATTGTACTTATTCTTACCCTAACCAGTGAGTCACAAATGACAGATGTGTTAATTTACATTAACTCAAGAGTTGTGGCAACAGTTGCAAAAGTCAGTTTGTATTCAATCTGAGAAATGATTTGGACTGAGTTTACTCTTTGTGCATCTCCTAGCTGGCCATTTACCTCCATGCCAGAGGATGTAATTCATTAATGTACCTAACCAGCCAGGTAGCGCTGAAGCACGATGAAGTTTCCATTCTCATTTCCTACAAAGCTGCGATTGGTCAGTTGCTTTTCCAGCTGAGGCCAACAACCGCCATCAGTGAGTACAACACCAGACCTCTTTGTAACGCGTGATGTGGTCAGTGATTCAGAGGTCAGGAACCAGCTGGGGGAGTTAGACATCACCTCACCAGAAAATGAGTTGTTCGGCTCCACCCGGTGATTCTTAACAGAACCAGTGAGATTAAGTTTTACTTCCAGGACAGCTCTGTTTGTGTAACTACTAGAAATGGGCTTCTTCGTCTATGTACATCTCACTGTCTTTGTCTTGATCTATCCTTTTTCCATTCTTCATGCTCTCTTTCTTGCTTTTTTTCCCCTGTCCCAGTCTTCAGACCAAACAAATGCATGTGAACACACACACAAAGAGAATCCCTTTGTCCCTGCTCCCCTCACTAACCAAAGCCCTGAGATAAACTGAAGAGACAACTGCCATGTTTTAACCTGTCATGTTTTAGTCCTGTTCACTCACTTTGAGTAAACAGCTCCACTCCTCATTAATCCCTGATGACCTGCGGCACTGTGAAATCTGACAAGAAGCTGGGGTCACACTTGGTGATTTGTACTCTGTAAGAATTTTTTTGTCTCAGCTTCGAAAGCCTTTTTTGTTATTTTGTCATTCCTCATTTGCAATATCATTGCATTCTTTCATCACTCTTAAAGCCCCAAACAACATTGTTGATAGGGGCACTAACTGACACACACTGACAGGATGAAAAACACCAAGCCGAGCATCGAAGATTTATTTCACTGGGATAAAGCGATAAAGGTTGTGTACTCTCCCTGTGACAGGGTCAATAAATGTTGTTGAATTGATGTAAACAGCAGCTTGTTGAGTGCCAAATTACTGAAAAGAAAGTTTCTCAGTCCATCTCCTGAGTAACAATTTCCATGTTGGAATGAATTGTGTCAAACTGTGCCATATATTTAGCATAGACTGCCATGGCCTGTGATTTTAGAGGCACAAGCAAGGCCTTTCTGTTTCTATTATATAGTCAACCTTTAAAAAATGCTCATGTTGCAGCAACATTTTATGACTTCATTAAATCTTCAGAAATATTTAACAACAATAATAGAGGACGCTAGGGGACATTAAACTCAAATTAATTAGTTTACATCAGAATGAAAAGTATTCTGCTGTGGTCTTCTGCCTCTAACTGTTTGATGGAACAAAGAGCCAAGTTTGTGTTTCATATCCCAGCTCTCGAAGGTGCGGAAACCATGAGGTGGGGGAGGAAGCTTTGGCCCCTGCACATTCAGTCTGGCTTCCCTTTGAACCTTGGTCTGACAGAGGAGGAGCACACTGGAACAGCGGCACTCTGTTTCCTCTGTGGTCAACCAGCAGCTACTGAAACTTCGTGCCACGCAGGGGCCAGCACTTTAGTTTATATTTAAACAAGCAATAATTCCTCTTCACCACTTCCATGGAATGGAAAGGGTGGGAGGGGTGGGGGGAATAAGACCCGGTCTGTAATTCCCAGGAAGAGATTTAAGGGAAAAGCGAAAGGGCCGAGGCACATAGGTTGTTAAAACACAGAAGAGAGGGAGTCTGTTGAGCAGAGAGCGAAGGTTGTTGAGTTGTGGGCGTTGTGGGTTCAAGGAGCAAACAAAACATACATCATTGTCTCTGTGAGGTCTCAGTCCAGAATTGAACTCCACCGGCACGAATATCACTCCGCCAGCTTAGTTTGTTTTAATGGACTGAGGAGAGCTTCATACGCTCCGGATGTAAATCACTCATGTTATGTTTGCCTTGACGGCTCCTCTATTTGAGAGCAATAGGAGGAAGTAAGAACTAAAATCCCAGTTAAAGCAGATTGTAATGACTGGCAAAGCCATGCAGGAGTCTCACTGCTGGCACGATGAAACCTGAGGTCTGTTTTTACGGCAACCTCAATTGCAGCGTGTGCCATTTAGCCAGACAGGAAAAAAACACTTTCTTTTCACGCACAACAGACCCTGTTGCTTACTCAGAGTGCCCTTGTGCAAGGAAGTGGTTTCGCGACTTCAAGTAAAAGGGGAGATATTGTTTTCCAGAGCTCTCCCAAGATGCTATTTCAGAATTGTCATCTCAACATAGTTAGCTGAACCTGTCATTTCACTTCCCAGAAATAACATGTGCGGTTGTGCACTATAAGAACAAAGAGACTTGGAAATTAGGTAATCACAGTTTGAAGACAAGGTTATTTCTTGGGGTGCGGAAAGGGGGCAGGGGGTTCCGAGACCGTGGAAGTAATAAGAGGTGCATTACAGGATTTCAGTTTTTTATTCTCTCTTGGGTCACAGAGAAAGACACAATAAATATTCAACCATTTACCTTTCAAAATGTTAAATCACTTCAACTCAGCTGTACATCGGAATCCAGTCAACCTGTGAAGCAGCCTGTATACAATGTATTATGTGTAGTATCTGCAGTGACAGTAATGTCAATTGAACAACTTATCCGAGATGGCTGGTTAGAGGACAGAACCCACTCTGTCTCTAAATAGTACTTAGAATCTCTCAGCCTGCCGTGCGCTGCTGGTTCAGCTCTTCTTTTTTTTCCTCAGAGAAGATTGACATGAGCAGCGACTAACAGGAAACTCCTGTTACTAAAGGCAGGCCAAAGAACAGTCTGGGTTTGGGTTTAATACCGTGAGTCTCACTGCCACAAGGCTGAAGGTGTCCTTATAAGGTTAAAGACTTAACATCACTTCAAAAAGAGCAAACATTGCAGCTTCTGCTAATTTTAGGAAAGCATAATTTTGTTGGACTTCTATGCAACTAAAAAAGATTAAAGATTATAGTTTGGTCATTACATTGCAGTCTTTTGTCTGACATGACTTACATTATTGCCCCACATATGGTTCAATATTCATAATCACAATACAGTATTTTCTTGACCATGTCAAAATAAATGCTGTCTGGTAAAAATAAATAAATAAAACAAAGGCTGTAATCATACTGTAGGTAAAAATACATTTTAAATGTCAGGTTGTGCCACTGTGAAGCTCTTACATACAAAAAGCCAAATTTGTATCTGCAGCGCAACAGTGTCGACCTCCCCAGGTCTTTGCAACACTGCTACCACACAGCGGCTTGTGTTTATGCAGGGCATTCCTTTCCCTCCTGTATAAATCTATGTACTCATCAGTGTCTGAGCTTTTAGTTGAAAGGAAATAGCTAGTTTTGCACATGCTTGAGCCTTTGTTTTTATACTGAGGGACACCTAGGCGCAGGACACTGTGCCAGGACCCACACTGACCTGGGGGCTGCGGGGGCTGAGTGGCCATGGTGGATCTGTCATCTCTACATTTTGTGCCGTGTCAAATTGGCATCCTGTTTTCAAATCTATTCCATAAGCCTTTGCTGATCATCATCACTCCCCTAACTCTGTTTCAGCCCATTCTAATTCTATGAAATCATCTTACTGTACTGACACAAAATTAAGAACTTGCAACTTAGTTATGGGAAGCAGCTTTCCAATATTCTGTATTTAAACTCCTAGTTCATCAATCTATCAACATCTTACAATGAATCATTTTTGGAGCTTTGCTGAGCCAAGTTTAAAAGGCTTGTTTGCTCTTTCTACTTAACAGTATTTCCTTAAACTCATTCCATCATGTGTGTTCATGCATCAAGTCAAACTTCAATTCATGCCAGTTGAAGTTGGTGGTCCACCATGGAACGTTGCTCCTGAATTTCTTTTTCAATGGGAGCTCTCGTCTGCTACTTATAGTTTTATTCACACCATCTTAATGTGTCTCCGAAGGATTGCTTGGCTTCCTGATCTGGAGCCGAGCTCGCGGAGCACCGCTAATTGGTGGGAGCGCTGCACCGTCGACATTCACAAGCTGTTAATGGCTCCCGCTCGGAGACAGGGCTGCTCACTTCACTCTTACGTGTGCCTCTATGCTGCTATATCACCAGCTTCTGGACAAATGTATTTTTTAACATTTGTGCCCATTTGTTGCAGTAAGTGCCAAGTAAACCAAAAATATTCTAAGTAGCTATAAAGGCAGCCTCATTAGAATGAGTCAAATCTGTGGCATGAACACAAGCGTGCATCAGCTGGATTTTTGTAGCCTGTGGTGCAGCAATGTCAAACCACTGGCATCTCATCTTAAAGTCTGAGCTGAGGGGGCTTGTATCCTGAGTCGTTTATAAGGACTCGTGCTGTCAGTAAATCTCAGGAGTGTTTCCTGTATTACGCCCATTATTCAGTTTGAAAATGCCAGCACACTTGCTCATCTGATCACTTGTGCCTTAAATATCTCTGCTCTCCAGCTGAAGAACATTATGTTTACTCTGGAGTGTTGATATGGAAATAGTATATATGGTTTGATAACTGTATTCTTTGAAATAAAATCATATAAGCCTCTTGATGGATAACATTTGCCCATGTGGTTTTGGAGTGCCATGAAAAATAACATTATTTGGCATAAGTAGTAACTACTGAAGAAGCCAACCACAGATCCCTGCTATGTAAGTGCCATGGCCTCTGATTAAAAGGAAAACTTTTCCTAACCCCCATTTCTCACTGGATTGCTTTCTAATTCTTCTCTATAAGTCATCAAAGGGAAGGTACAGATTCCTGGAATCATTGTTTTTTTTCAAACATTTCTGCTTCCCCAAAAGCTTTAAGACATGGCCGCCAGCATCTGATGTTTTCAATGCTCCACAAGCTGCATTTTTTTCATAAGTGTCACAATGTTGCCTTCTACCTGTCAGTCACAAAAGATTAGAGAGCCCATCGAGCTGACATGTTGGACAAACGCAGCGTCACAGGACTGAAAGGTTTAACAGATTAGCCTCTTCTCTCTCGGGAAGACCAGCACCCCAGGTATCAATCTTCTCTGTGACTGCGCTCTGCTGCCTGGGGGGAGCTGGGAGCTTGAAAAAAATAACACTGCTGCCTGTGGAAGTTCTCAGGGACAAATGCTGTGATGCCAAGTGGTCAGAGAAGCTGACAAAGATGTAATCACATTCGACAAATGCAAAAAAAAAAGATTCCATTAATTCACCAAACCTCTCGACAGTACATGAAACTGTTACATATACATTCTGTACAATGCAAACTCTCTTGGAGCACAGTTTCACAATAATGCTGCTATTTCTGCACATACAGAGCTTATTATTAATGATGTTCATCCTTATTGTACGTGCAGGATACCAGACCCCAACACACATGCTTTGGAAGAGCTGAGCTGGCAGGTGTAATATTTTATTCAAATAATAATTTGACTGTGAAGGAGCGGGTTGTCCTCATCTTCTTCATCTCTCAGAATCAAGTGACAAAGTGTTTATCCAACAGCCTGATCAATGTGGGAATGCTTCACTGAATATCAGTCTGGCTTTGATTTTCTGGGGCCCTGGACACAGTGCTGCCATATATTACCAGGTCAAACACATTGGGATTAAATTGGGCCCTGGCTGGCCCAGGCTGTCATGGTTTCTGTTTAACTCTACTCAGGTCCAAACCACTGAGCCAGAACCCAATTTAAATCCTCTTTTTTTCTAAATCATGACATAAAATGTACCATTACAGTCAAACTTCACTTCTTTTTATACCTTTCACAGTTTTTCACATTGTAGACATAAAACTTTGTTCCCTCTGTGTAATTTTCCTGTTTTAGGATTCGTAACCAAGAGCAAACTTGTGAGCTGTTAAATGTCTCATAAAGAGTGACACAGCAAGTATTCTGAGTTAGTTTTGGGTTGTGGGAACTGCATCCCTTCTGTGTCCATGGCATGATGCTGAGAGAGTATGTAACAGGAGATTCACGTGGCATACAATCACATTATAATCTTCTGGCAGAGGAAAGGGAAGACTTTTCCAGTGCAAAAGTGTATCAGAAGTGGAAACCAGTGGAAGCAGAAGCCCACATCAAACACATTTTTCTTTTGCAGCTTTATAGATAATGGCTGTAAGTTTTTTTTTTTACCTTTCCCTTCATCATCTGTTGGTTTTTATTCCGACAGAGTGCATCAGAACCTGAAGTTGCTGCAGTTCTCCCTCCATCCCAGCTGGGTATTGAGGAGCTCTCCGTGGCTGTGGCGGGGCTGGGCACCGTGGAAGAGGTCATGAAGTACCTGGAGCCAGAGCGATGGCAACTGGACATGGACGAGTTGTACAAACCTACATGGCATGTGCTGGGAAAATCCTTCCTCCATAATAAGAAAGCCAAAGGTAGGACATTTTCAAACTAAACAAAATTTTAACTCAGAAAAGCCTCAAACTAGTTGATATTGGTATTTGTACTACAAAAATGTGTGAAATGTAGTTAAAGTTTCTTTGGACGTGAAGTGGTTCTGACTGCGTCTCCCTTGGGTCTTTGAGGGGGGGCCGATCTCAATCTGTTGAGAGAGGAGGTGCGACTGTACAGCTGCACTCCGCGCAACTTCTCCGTGTCCTTGCGTGAGGAGCTGAAGAGGACAGATGCCATTTTCTGGCCCAGCTGCCTCCTGGTGAAGCGCTGCGGTGGAAACTGCGCATGCTGCTCTCACCGCTGCTACGACTGTCAGTGCGTCCCCACCCGAGTCACAAAGAAATACCACGAGGTAAACATCAAAATATTGAGAAAGTAGTGATATGACTTCTTAATGATTTGTCCAACTGGACCACAAAATGACATGACAGAGTCTTATTTTAGAAGTCATAAAACAACAAGTTTCTTCAAGAAACTCATTTTCAAATAAATATGAGAAGAAAAGGAAGCCCAACCAGGAAACCAATAGCAGAATGCTCAATTGAAACAGACAGAATGGTGTGATTAGAAACATGTCCTTGTTCTTGACAGGTTCTGCTGCTGAAACATCGAAGCGGTGGAAGGGGCCTGCAGAAGTCCATGACTGATGTGCCCTTGGAGCACCATGAGGAGTGCGCCTGTGTGTGTAAAGATGACTGGGACTGACCTCGGACATGTATAACAGCTGCCACCGGAGTCACGCGGGATGTTAGAAAATGGACCTCTGCCACTGTTGCAGCGTTCTGTATCTCATCCACTTCCACCAGCAGCTAACAAGATTCTCCCTTTATCCTATTGTCCTTTCGCTAATTGGATGGAGCAGAACAGACTGGAATCTAATAAAAACTTCTGAATGGATTTGACTGCTGTGGAATACCAATAGTGTGCTCTGAGTGCATTTTAGAGAGACAGAAATTCACTGGAGCAGATCTGGAATATTACCTATGTGCTCTGAAGACTATTTTCTTCTGCTCCTCAGAAATAAGAGCATTGAGGCATTTTTTGCCTCTTCTTCTTGAGGTCTTTTTTAGAGCTCAGCCAGTGGGGGCTGATATTGTCACGGAAAATGGGAGCTTTTTTGTTCAATACTTTTTTTTTAAAAAATGTCTATAAGTGAGCTGGCTCCAGCTGTCTTACTCACTCTACTCCACTGTTATTACCGTCAAGGCAAAGCAAGGAGCAGTTTTCTTTGCTCTTCCCTTGTCTCACTGTAGATTTAATCTGCATTAAAAGGCAGCAACGGTTTCACCCTAATGAGACTGTAATATTTGTAAATATTTCATTTACATATCATTTCTGTACTATTTTGCTTTTCTACCAAAGATTCTCAAGGAGATGATAAAAGTTGCACATGTAGAATCAGCTGGGTGTCTTCACTCGACCCGTCTTAGCAGCGACTGCTTGCTTCAGGAATGCATAGCACCAAGCAAACCTCACTACATATGAAATTGTTCGTATTGGATATTTATTTGTTTAACAAAAGGGAAATTCTAGTCCAAAATCTTTTGTTCGCAACATGTGTTACCGAGCAGTAGTATTATCCTGCATTTTCATTGTTAGTCATCTTACATTGTGTCATGGATGTTTTCCATTTTCTGTATGCCAAAGTTATTTATCTCTACTTTTCCAGCAACTGTTTGTGTATTTCACTGTACTGAACATCAAAAATAAATTCTTCCATGTCTCAATTTGAGGTTCAGTATTGGGCATAATGAACAGAGACAATAAAAATAGCAACCCAGTGGCTCCATTGACAAGAGCTCTAATGCAGAGATACCCAGGATTATTAAAGACACTGTATAGTTGGCAGAAATGAGAGGACACTTAAGTATGAGTGTTGCTTTAGTTGTAACTTTTCCCCATACAGTATATCTTTTTAACTTAATATTACAAGCGTTACCTTAAAACCTAAATAGTAAGCGCTTCTCCCTCAAGCCATTTTTATTCCGCAAGCTCCTTATCAGACACAGTGCAGTGTTGTTCGCTCTCCCTCCTTGGCCATCAGGTCACCCAGGAGGAGGTTTTCATTTGTCCATCTCACGCTGCTGTCCCGGCCAATTATTCTGATCTAATGTGCGGCCTGGCAGGCATCTGCGGTGACGCCAGATGCTACTGTATAAACCCACCAGCTCCCAGTGTGGTTTTTTATAATATTAAACAGACCACCTTCCTTAGTGGGTGCAGTGTTACTTTGCAGAGGAAACCTCATTGCACTGGCACAAGATGTGACACAGCATGGGCAGCCGGTCTGGCTCTTAGTGTGTTCGTGTATACGTGTGTGTGTATGTGTGTGTCTAAGCATGTGAACAACGACAATCCAACACTTGACGCCTCACTAACCTGCACCCTCCTTCTGCTCATTGCCTCCTTTCACTGTGAAACCAAAGTAGCCTCAGTCGGGCTGGACCGCAGCATTATGGCGCAATTTAAATGTCTCTACTTAACGAAAGAAACCAAATTTTAATGCATTTTGTTGGAGGAAAAACAAACTCTTAACCAGCAACTAAATAAAGAGGTTTTTGGAGTACAACCCATTGCACCATGCTTTACAAAAATAAAAGCTTGAGAGACAAGAAAGAGCAGAAGCTCCAGAAAACAGAAAATCCAAATTATGCAAGGTAGTACAGGGAATTCAGCAATGAATGCGAAGCACCACATATATCACCAAGATAATAAACAGTGCATTATCTCACTGTCTTGAAGTCGATTAATGCTTTTTGGATTTTGATGCCTCCTATTGACCAAGGACTGAAGCCCAACGACAACCACTTTCTGCCTCCTCTGCACATGAATCATCTTTACAACACGCGCCGCGCACTTAGCCCCCAACATCTCCTCCTACAAAGACTCGTTTAATGAAATCACAGGACTAACCTCTAATAAATTGCAGGTTTGACCTTACTTCTGCATATCTGAATAGCTGAGAAGATGAAGCATCCCACACCTCCATTCATATAATAAGCAATAATAAATCAAAACCTGGCATGGTCCATCACAGATAGATGCTTTGTCCCTGACAAATTTTCTCTCAATGCAAAGTGTGGAGGCTGTATTGTTTTTTTGTTTTCTTTGTTGTTGTTTTTCAATCTTATTTTCACTGGTGGAAAGATTTTGTCACTTTCTGACAAAGCCACTTGAAGTGCTTCCTCCTCCTCCCTCCTTCCTTTATGCTAAGCTGAGCTATGAGTGGTTGTTGGCTACAGCTGCATACTCAGCGTACATGCACAGGTGAGCAGTTTTGATCTCATCTAACACCCTGTTAAACCTCAGTGATTTTATACATTACAATTACATCTCATAGTTCTGTCATAAGAGCCGTCAAAATTTCTGATGGTCTCCCCCTTCAGCTTCTTCTAGTTTGTGTTTGCTCACTTTATTTCTTTCTGCTTGTTTTGCAGAATATTGAGAGTAAATATCATCTGTCACACTTGTCTGCTCCCAAGAGCTTAAAAACCCTGCGGCCCAGTCTCAAATCTCAACCACCAGCACTTTAGCCGATGGCTGCAACAACAGTTGACTTGACGTTTGACTTATCTGTGTTATTTCCCATCACTGCACTGTACACTACACTGTTGTCTTCAAACATATGAATCTCAAAGGACAGATGACATTTTGACCATTTCACCTTATTTTTAGATTTTTGGCTCCTTTTCCGTGGCTTCCCTGAAACAGTTTGCAAGTACTGTTAGCATGCCCTCAATAAAAGCTGGGGGTCACACTTTATTGCAGCTACATTGTTTGCATGTTTCTGTGCATTGAATACTAATGAATGAGCAATTTGACATACATATACAGTAGAAGCTTTTTCTTCCTCCATCACCCACATTTGAAAATGTCAAGTCAGAACAACTTTGTAACCTATGCTGCAGGGGGAAAAGAAGTAAATGTGATCCACAAAAAGAAGTGTAACAGTCCCATCCTATTTTCCATCAAGTCATGTTATTGTTGTGTCTACAAGAGGAAATCTTGGGAGATTCACTACAGCCTTTGCAGGGTCCCAACATTTACAACCATCTTTATACTCTACCTGGCAAACGACTATAAATTTCAATGTGCGGCCTGGGAATCAATTGCAACTTGAGGTCAGTTATTACTGTGTTGGGTCTTTGAGCACTGACTTATGAGGGAAATATTGCAGTGCCGTCCAGATGACATCTCCAGCATCCCTAATTAGTTCACAGTATACTGGTGGAAAGGCCAAATTGACGGGTGCATGTTATGTTTTGATAATTACAGGGTGCTACAGTGGCGGTTTCCAGAGAACTGGCTGTTGTTCCTGGGAATGCTCGGTACTCTACTTCAGCGTAGTATTAATCATGGGTCAGGAAATGGTTAACAAAGCAGCCCCTGCAGAGGAGCGCTGCATGTTAAATATGCTGTAGGTTGAATCATTTGACAGATGTCCCCCATTCATGCCCTCATCTCCTCATTACGTCCAAGGTTTAAACCGCTCCATGTTACCACAAAGAGATGAAAGGATCTTGGATTTACCCTGAACTCTGTAATACACTGTGCCTTAAACATTTTGCGATGAATCAAATATGGAAGTGTACAGTATACACAACAATTTTACCAAACAGAGAAACCACAGGGAAAGTCGAGTACTGTACCTATAGTAAAGCCGTTAGAAATTTTGTTTATTTAATGTTTGAACAAAGCAGTTTTATCCAGCAGTCAGACATCCAACAATCATGAACAGCTGAAAAAACAGCCATCACCTCCTCTGCCTCGATTGCATCAGGTCACTTTTAAATCGCTTAGCGAATGTCATCTGACTGAAGCATCGGACTTTGTCCCCAAGCCCTTTTGGATAAGTGATAGTGTGTGATCCCACAATACGCACACATCATGGCGCAGTGTTGTAGAAATGCCGAGGGTCCGGGACTGATGGGCTCTGACAAACCAAGCCGACGGCCACAAAGCAAACGCATCCTTCACAGAAAATAAGCTCAAAAGTCATTCATTCCTGTGTCATGCAGCCTATTGACATGGTGTGTTTTGTTCACCCTTGAGACACACTTTGTAGGTTTCTAATGATGAAGTCAAACTAAAGAAAAAGCATTTTTAGTCTTTGATATAATATTTTAACATTATGAAGTGCATAAAGTAAAATTCCTGGGAATGAAAAAGATTTTTTTTTTTAAATTTCTCTAAATGAAACTGAAGCTGCTTGGGCTCATGATCATGGTTGTGTTTCATTTAGATGTGCCAGTTACATGCCTGCCGGCTCATTGACAGGGCTCACGTGGGACACTTAAAGTGTGAATGAGGACATTGTGGCTGCCATTAGTTATACCTTTGATTGTCTTGTGAGTAAAAATGTTCTCTGAGAAAAAGCAAACACAGCTAGGTGTGCACACTAGACTTGATTAGAATTTTTTTTTTCAAAATGCACAGTTTTTCAGTTATGGGGCTGAAAGAGATCAGGTATCTACTCCTTATCAAACAAACTCAACTTGTACCTGCAAGTTAAATAGAACGGTGAAATAACAATGTATGCATATTAGCATGAGATGTCCTGGTGGGTGACTGATATGTTGTGGCTACATACATACACACACATAAAGGTCACATGATCTCCCAGGGGTCTGTGTGTAATCTTTCTCCAGGAGCTCCCTGCGGTAGCCGGGTGACCAGGATCCCAACGCTCCAGTGACGCTGACAGATATCCAACCACACTCTTCCTGACACTTCAGGACATACATGGAGCTGATTAGGCTTTTACTATTTTTACTCCATGCAATGTTGGATATTTTATTTGACTTCTTTTCTGTAATCTATTTTGGTCTGTTAATCAACAATGTTGATATGGGTGAAATGATAAAAGCATGATTCTGGCACATAAATGTCTTTGTTTGCGTTGATAACCCGCTGCTCTCACTGCTGATATAAGAACAATACGTTGAGGTGATTTTATTTTTTCAAAACAATGCAAAGGGGATGGAAGTTTTGAGATTAGAGATGAAAATCCTGACTCATTGCACATCAAAAAAACTAAAAAGTGAATTTTACTAACTGTTAAAATTCAAGTTTGGGGTTTAACTTTTGTAACACTCTCCCTCCTGAGATGTGGGAATTTTTCTCCAAATTATTGTCAGCACTGAAATGCAGATTAGAATTAACTATCAAATAATATGCTTTTATCTGTGACAACTCAAATGTTTTTTTTACATTGTTTCATATTCACCATGTTTGTTTAGTCATTTACCTTTCCCTGTGTTGCTCTGAAAAGTTAAATATCTTTTTATTTGTATGTTACTGTAAATAATGTGATATACACATCTTTAGTTTCTGCTAATTTTGTGTTCAACCTGTTTTCACCAAACATAAGACACAGAGTCTGTGGTGGTTCAAATTTATTTTCAAATAAAGATAATTCCCTTCATTTACCCTAATAAGTGTTAGTTTTAGTAATAAAATCTGTTACATTCTGCCCAAACAAATTTCACCTCTTTTCTTTTTTTTTAAGTCAGCCGCAGGGACAGCGCCTTTACTCAGCTAGTTAAGACATGATCCTAAGAGAGCGAGAGAGAGAAAACTTACTGCAGCCCTGTGTTAGCTTTTACACCCTCATACCAGCAAAACACAAGGGCTCTCTGTCACACACTGGACAGAGGTTGATGGTGTCTAATACCACTTTGTGTTTCTTCAGGGGGTGAAATTGTGGGATGCTGTGAATGTAGACAAGACTTTTCCAGGTACTTTTATTGTAGAGATGCAGAAGCTATTTTGCCCATGCGTGGATGATCTCTGCCTTTTTATAGTTCAGATGACAATGAAAATACTATATTTATATACTTTAACTTTTATTGGGGTATGAGTATCTTAGACATTGAAAAGTATAGAAATCTTCACTGTTACTATCTACAGTTCTCATCAGTGACAATTGCCCTAAAGGATGACAGGTAATATTTAATTAAGAGGGACTGTTTCTAATTTCATATCTCATATCAAAAGTTGAATATGTAATATTTACTGCAGAACCCTTTGTCCATAAGCTGGTTTCACAGGCAGGGTAAAATTTGTGTTGGGGATTGTGTGAAAGGTTGTGGTTTTGAAGTTTGCTTTGCATTTCAAGAGCTGCACATTAGATCATGGACTGAGCACAGCAGGCGCAGGAGACTCTGACCATCAGCGAATTATTTTCTTTTCTACATGCCTGGACCTGCCCCATCGCCTCACTTCTGGTCACACGCACAAATGGGCCGAGTCAAATGGTTTAGACATCCTGTTTTCTTTTTTCGAAACTGTTTGAAAAGAGGGTCACAGACCACATGTGAGGCACAACACAGGTCCCAGTCAGCAGGCCTCTAAATGTCCCATTCATGTCGAGGCAGTGCCGAGCCAATCCTTAAAAAAAAAAAATCTTCTCGACTGATGTGGCCACTGGGAAAAAAATACAACGGACAGGGTCGGTTTACGCTTCTAGCGGTGAAGGTGTACAAATTTAGGAAGCCAGCCTTGGCTGATGACATGGGCATCATCTTTCCTGCAGACTTTCCAGCCATTCAGCTTCTGGAAACTCTCAACACAACATCGCTGTAATTATGCGAGGTAGCGGTGAACACCCAACATCAGTGCCCTCAGTGCTGATAGCATCAGCATAGCACTAATCTGAAGCAAATGTTTGTCTTTGCTTAAAATCAGGCGAGTGCACTGCACAAACTAGGAATTAAAGGCAGCTCTTAAATATCCAGTTTTATTTAATGAGACAGACACACCACAGCAGAGCTCCGAATAAGTCAACCTTTCTCCGTCTCTGCTGCCTATTAACAATTTAGACAAGTATTTCAAATTAAGTCCTGAGTGAAGCTAAAATAAACTCTCGCGTCAGATAAACCTTATAAACACAGAGCAGCCGGTCTCCTTTTAAGGAAGACCAAACAATGTTTAAACATACCACCATTTCTGAAACATAATGGTGGGCAACATGCACTTTGAAGGGGAGCCCGAAGACAACATCTGATGCCAAGTGGTTTGTCTGTGCTGCCAGTCTCTTGAGCTAACTCAGTTGCTTCCTACTTTTTACATTTTTAAACTCAGAACTACCACATGCATGTTTTTTCTTGCTTGCTTACATTTTGCCCTGTTAAGTTTATGTTGTGTGGTAGCATTATCATCTACAAAGCCAAGTTTGGTCCTAAGGGGCGGTGTGCTGGACGATAATCACCAGCTGTTCTCCTATAAGCAATTGCTGCAGTAGGGAATCTTACAAAGATTGCAAGTATTGGTATATGCTGTGATTATTTGAAGGCTGTGACAAGTCTGTAGTGTAAACTAGCTCACTCAATTCACACTTTTCACTCATGTTCCTCTATGTGATTGCTTTATGAAGGTCTCTGACTAATATCTCTTCAGCAAATATGTGTGGGAGGTATTGTACTGTTTCATCCTGGGTTATCATACAGAAGGTGGGTGAGAGTTGCACCTATTGGGCCACTGAATCACCACAGCAATGCCCAGACAGAACTCTCCAGGAATCCCAGTGCCATGCTGTGCTAACTGAAACTGACAAGTCTGGATAAACATGCACCTCCTTCCTAAAAGTGACATGCAGCCAGAGGCCAAAGTCAGTTGGATGCAGTGATCACATGTGGTGTACTGATTCATGTGGAAAGAGAGAGCTATTATTGACAGTGGTTCCACCCTATGGTATCAGCACACGCCTTGAGCTGAGTGCATTAATACCTGTAGAAGTTTAGTGACAGAAGCAGATAAACAATTGGAAGAACTTGGGGTAAGGTTATGGTACCTGAGTTTACAGTACAATTCATGGCATTTCACTACATGACAGGAAAATATTGCAGGATGTTGATTGTAAATGTACCCATCTGACTTTGAGCTGGGTTGAGGTGGAGGAATTTTCAGTGGTGTAGCTAAAGTATATGTGGTCAAGGTAAGTTGAAGAGGATCATCTCAGGGTTTCATTATGTAAACAAGTGACTGGAGCACAGCAAGTTGTGGAATCAGGATATTTGGCTGCCAAACTGAGACAAAATAGGGCTGCACTGAAATGGGATGAGCCCTATCAAGCTATTATGATGTGTTTGGTCTAGCAACGCAGACTTTGAAAGATCCAGTCCCTGAGCTGGGACAGGGCTATTGTTTAAGTGCACACGGTTTCCATCAAATGTAACTGAGACTTCTGAAAATGTTTGCCATTGTTCCATGAAATGTCTGCAAACACCTCCCTGATAACGGATAGTGAAAATCTGCCAGGTCCTGGGGCCAAATTTCTCCCAAGGTCTCTGGACATGCTGAGAACATTAAGGCTGCACAAAAAAATATATGAATAGTTATCTGGATCACTGCAATCTTAAGATCAAAAGATGCTGCAGCTTTAACAGGAAAATACATGACAGTCCTTCAGCAAATACCAAGCTGCTAAAATTAAATATGAACTGAGAATCGCTTCTTGTCGCCTCATGATTCTTTGAAAATTTTTCTTTTTAATTCTGAAGCACAAATGAAATGAAGTGTCCACACTTAATGCAATACATGTGGCAATTACTGAAACAATTGCATCATGATTTTTTCAGTAACATGGTGCAGCTGTGGCAGTTATTCAGTGGAGCTGATCTTTTTCAGTAAATTGGTGTCATCTTTTGATGCAGGTGAGCCCCCATTTTCCATTTGAATCATTTGTCACAGCCTGCCGAGAGATTTGCTATTTCAATATATGTTGTATTAGAATGACCTTTGATGTAAAAATGGCAAAACACACCCCTTAGTTTGAGAGTTTGTCCTTGGATTTCCAGTTCCTTTTTGTCTGGAGAGTCGCATTTAGTGCACTGCATGGCTTTTTGTTCTGCATCAGCCACTTGAAAGTTTTTCTAATAAAAATGTCTTTGAAGTCTGTGATAAGATCAAACGTTTAAAATGAAACTGTAACTGAATTATTAAATACTGAGCCTATAAAAAAATTATCCACCCTCTCTTTGTCTGAAAAGGCATCAAAGCCTCCGGACCCCCCCAGGTATTTGGTTTGAATAGGTTAAAGTAACATGACAGGACTTGTGGATCAGTGATGTTCTAATGCTGTCATGTATCTCCAACAAGTAAACTTTTCTTTTTTTTCCACAAACAAAAACACTTAGTAACTCAGTTATGGTGTGATTTTGAAATTATTCAACAACTTTGAAGAGCTTGAGGTTAATTAAGGTCAAAAAACTACTAAGGGCTTTTGTTTCAGAACATTTTCTTTGTGGCTGAGCCATCCAGCAATCCATAGAAATATTAAACAAGGGATTAAAATTGTCATCAATGTCTGAATTGAAAATATGGCAATTTGATATACAATTGAATTTCAATAATTAGATATTTCTTATTTCCAGGGTCATAAGTTGTTGAATAGATTCTTAACAGCGGTGAAATTGCTGTTTTAAACGTGGCAAATTGTAATCACTTAAACCCCATTAGGCCTCACAGCATAGGCATGTAACTTATATGGACTGCTCAAAGAACAAGTACAGACTCCACTTTACATTTAACTGCCTTTTTTTTTTTAACACAGCGCCACATGAAATTGATGGGGCGTAGAGGCTGTTTTCATCTCAAGGTACAGTGTGCCAAGAAACTGGAGTTTAAATGAGGCTGTTTTTATTGGCTCTTTAGTGCTTGGCTCATGGAGAGTTTAGCTTGAGAAGGCATAGCCCCCAGTGTCTTTAGTAGCTTGTGAGGTCCTGGCTTTGCTTTCAACTTCACCAGTGAGTGACGCGGTTTGTCATTATTTTAACCGCAAAACAATTATTTACATTCCACCTAATTGATAAAAGCTTCTCTTCCACATGTGTTTGGGGGTTTTACAACACTTGGTGATGTGCACGGTACAACCAGCTCATACCCTGGTAATAGATCTACTGAATAGTACTGTGGCAACTGTGATGGGAGTTTTCATTTAAGAAGACCCTGTATCTGCTCCCTCATTTAAAACTGAGTCAGTATTTAATGAGCAAATAGCTTCACGGTAGTCAGAAAGTCAGAAGCTGTTGCCTTGTGTGTAAAAGATGTGATTGGTGCATTTATAATGCAGCACTTTCATCTCATAACACTCCCAGAAAGCCCTATACAAAAGCTCCTTAGGACATTTCTAATGTGAAGGTGCCCAACAGGGTAGATTTACACCTCTGCACTTCATCGGTGCATGACTCCAGTTTGTGTGATGACATTTAAGGATGAAGCCTGATGAGGTCTCAGATGTGACAAAGACAATACCTGTGCTCACGGCATTTTATTGGCAAAGTGAGATTAGACCAATATCTGATCCTGATTAGTTGTATCAAAAAAATAACTGTCACCATCACCACCAAGGCTGGAGGGATTGTCCTGCATGAAATAACAAAAGGAAAAGAGAAGAAAGAAGAAAATAAAATAGAAAATTCAATTTACAATTTCAATACAACTTTTTATACAACTTAAATTTATACACCAATTCAATTACTTTCCTTAGTAAAAATTTAAAAATGTTACTCAGTGACTGAAACATCTTATTTTTATGTTTTCTTGTGTATACATAATTTGGATCAAGGTGTCTTTTTCTAAAAGAAACTTGAAAATTCAGAATAAATACAGCTTTACAACCTTAAACAGCCTGAAGCATTAGGGGGAAAACTCAAGCAGCTAACACAAAATAAAATACTGACCACCACAGACCACTGCACCTACAAAAAAATAAATAAACCAATTAATGTTGACTGCTGACTGAAACTGGGGAAAACAACGCTGTACTATTCAGTCGGGTCTGATTTCAAGTTTCCAACAGAGTGAACAAATGTGAAATAAGATCAAAACTCTCCAGAAATTAGATTATGAGACCACAGTTTGCCTTCTGGGAGGGGGTTCCTACTCTGCTGGGAAAACTTTAATCAGTAAGGTGTTACAGGTAATGGTTTTTCTGAGATAACCCAATATAAGACAGTGTGTGACCTTACCCATGGAGCAGTGCTGTGTGTGAGCAGTCAAATAGATCTCAGTAACAACAGCAGAGGGCAAAGCCAGACAGACAACAGTCAGCGGCCAGAGGCTCAGTCTCTGCAAGCATCAATCAGTAGTGCACACTGTCTGTGTGGAGCCAGTAACTGCAGTATACATAGATGCATTCACATGCTCAGCCTCTCTGTATGGCAACACTACAGGGTTAACAGCGAGTCTGAGAGTGATACACTGATCAGCCACAACATTAAAAAGCAGTTAGTAGCATTAATGTTGCGGCTGATCGGTGCGTGTGCACAAATGTGACTATAAATCTTGCAATGATTAGTGCAAGCTCAGCCACTATAGTTATTAGATTTTGTTTTTGAAAACCAAGATATGGGTGATGTTGCACGACTGTCTTGTAGTAAATACTCAGATGTTCGACCGAGAGTTTAGCTGTTTTACATTCAAAAGAGAATCCACTGTGTGGTGAAACTACAGACTGATGATAGAGCAGAGTTGATATAAAAATGAACTCTGTGGGAGGAAGCGTGCAGGCATTGGTTGCCTGCCATTACTGGCACCGACTCATAGCGTTTCCACTAGAGATGCCAAATGGTCGCAGGCTGTGCCAGGAGAGGGAGATGGATCAAGGCGACGGGCCGTGGTATTCCCATGTCTCTGAACACAGAAGGTAGACTCTGCAGGGGAACCTGGGAAAATCCGGAGGTGGGAACGGTTTCTGATTTGCTGTCTGAGCAGGGCTAGAACTCGCCTGGGCTGCAAACCTCTGCGGTGCGTTTTCATTTAGATCAAAGGGCCCAACCCCAATTCCAAGCATGCAAACACAGTGAAACAGCTGCAGCAGAATCTATGATATTTCCCCTGAGGATTTTCCAAGTGGACATATTAAAACAAACCCCTTCGTGCTGTCGGCCACACCCCTGACCACTGGAGCTCTGACCACTCGGTGTCCACATCTGTGCCGGCTTGAAAGGAAAACAACCAAGAAAGGCCTTCTTAATCGTGAGAAAATGAGCACAAAGATTTTTGTTGCATTGTGTTGTGTTGCATTTTTAGTTTATTTCATCAGAGATATGTTAGGTAATATACTGCAACCCCCAGGTCCTCAGCGACAGGACGGGACAAGGCTTTTCTTCCAGTGAGCACTGCAAACAAACTTTCTCATGCATATCAAGTGGCTTTTTTTTCCTTTTCAACATACTTGAGCCAGACATCAAACCCACTGAATCTACTCACAGACATCTTCAATTATCTCACATTCTACAGATTTCATGTCACATGTTATTGGAAAGATGATATAATCACAGAATATCTTTTCAATGAATATTTGGCCTGTATAATGCTTTAAATGCACTATTAAGACTGTGTCACCCTTGTAATTTAAAATAATAAAAGCCTAAATACAACAGCCACACCATTATTAGTTTTAAGAATTTAATCATATCTTTGGAAACAAGTCAGATACTGCAGATGTCGTGCCCTTGTGTAAGAGCATTATTTATTAACACAGCAGCTTCCTTGTCTTTGATCAGATAGGCATAGTTACAAATGACTGGCAGGGATGGTGCAACAGCATACTCGTCTGTTCAAAGACCCACTCTGGCTTTCTTGGAGATAGCGTTGCTATGGTAATTGCCGCTCGGGCCTAGTCCACAGAGTTAGTGTATGCAGACATGTCCCCCAGGCAACACATAAATGTGACTGAAAAGCTGCCTGAGGGCATGTTGGTTGAGAAAAGGGGTCATACTGCTATCATACTTGTCGGGATTATTTGTGAACTATTGATGTGCTGAAAGAGAATGGGAAAAGCTTTCATTTCTCTCACACAAACACATACAGTACCTACATAGAAATTACATGTTTTATGAATGAAGTGATCAATAGATAAGGTTGATCACATAAAGAAGGAAAGCCTGATGCTCATGTACTAAACAGGAGCCTTTTCAGACATTTTAGTCATTTATACACGAGAAAACATGTTAGACCACAAAGACGTCTTACCAGAAAAAGAACTTTTCATTTTGCCCTGCAGCTCTCAGGGGATTCCTGTCATGAAGCCCAGACAGCCTTATTCTGTCTGTCTTTCTTTGGTTATTAAAGGCTTGGGCTTTAACAGTACCACAAAATACTGTCATGTATAGTTCAGTTGGTGCAATCAGACCTTTTGCACAAAAGTGCACCTCATCAGCTGTTTTCTCTGTAAATCTTGCAAGTAGCTAACCAGGACATACTGAATCTACTTCCTGGCTACCTTTCAGCTAACAGAATGCAGTAGTTCACAAATAGGATGAAACACAGGTATTGTAAATTCATGGCAACAAAAAGGAGACACAAAATCAACATATTGCACTTTAGATTTAAGTAAAATTTGTTAATTTGTAAGTTAGCTCTTTAGATCTTTAGTCCATTTAAATCTGATAGCTCAAGATGCATTTGCACTACCATTTAAGTAATTACACTGTGCGAAGAGAGACATTTGGGAAGATTGTGACATGTAAAAACTGCATGAGGGTGGAGACTGCAAGAAACGTTTCTTTAATCTGAAAAGTCACAAGGGACTCAGTAGGGAGTGGTGACATCAGAAAGTAAAGCGGCTGAATCTGTAAAAAAGTATTTGTCTGTTTTAAATACATTGCAGTAATGTGAGACACTAAAGTATGGTGATACATAAAATGTTGTCAAAAAGCCATAGAGAAAATATGGGTGTTGCCAGAAAATCCACCCATTAACTGATTTTACATTTTGCAGCACGTTACGAAACGATATGCTTGTGGATCTCACACGTCTCTAAAAAGCTGTATGTGAGCCAGTCAAATATAAACAGTCCACACAGCTACAGGGGCACTCGAATGCCAGCTCCATTTGGCAGGGAGGAAACTCCCAGTTTGGTCATTTCGTACAGAGTGGGTTTATATTTTTTAGGCTGCAGCTCTCGGCCTGACACTATACAACTGGTTGCCAGGCAACAGCAGCGCCAGCTCCTGGATCTGAAGTCTCTTCAGCTAAACCTTCCGGCACAGGGGGCTCCGCAAACATGAGTCAGACATTTAATTTAAGCAACTCAGATGAACGTGGTGACAGTCTAGATTTTTAAAAGGCAATTAGGAATAGATACACACATTTATCCATTCATATGAAGTTCTAACTCATTAAAAAAAGGTTAGAAGCCTGTGTTTAGATTGAACACAAAACCAAATTTTAGGAGGCCACCACCATTACATACTTTAAAGTCAGTAATAGTACAAGTTTGCCCCTAGTGGTTCTTGCTTGTTAGCAAACAATGTATAAGTAAGACAACACAATTTTGTCCAAGAACTCATGTTTCCTCTAAAAATATACTTTTCTAACTTAAGATCCCTTCTTTTCTACATGGTAAGTCCCACAGTGCCATGAGAGGGGATTTGCTCATGTTGCCCAATGAAAATGAAGGGATCAACTTAACGGTGGGTCAACTCAATGCAAAGAGAAAAAATTGTGTAATGTCTGAGCACACTTGCATGTAATGATGCTTAGCGCATGACAGATACTATGATTTACTATGACAAATGACCTCATGTTCACTTGGTCCCCATCTCTGACTTGCAATTTTCCTTTAATTCATCAAAGAACTTTTTCTTTTGATATAAGGCCATTACTTAGAGATAATGACATCATGTTTCAAATGTAGTTTATAATGTAGGTTTTTTTCGCCCGTGCACTTGGCTCTGACATTATACACTATTGTGCCTCTGGGTGAGTGCTGAGACCTGGAAAATCTGCCCATTACATTGCCTGGGGATATTTCAGGCCTTGTTAAAGACCTGCTGTCTGGTCAGAAGATGAATTCCACCCACGCTGTCTTCTGTGTTTTTCCTCCCTCTTTGTAATCATGTTCTCAGAGGTTTCAGTGTGAAATTGGGCTCAGGATGCTGTACCATTTCTCTTTCCATGTGTTGAAGATTCACTTTACCACATTGTGTTAACTATATCATCTCTATATAGCTGAGTTACATGTGCCTTGTGCTCTGGCCAGTTGTTGTTTAAAAAATGGAATCTAACCTTTCAACTAATTAAACTGGCATCTAGTTAGCAAGCTTTGTGACCTCGCAGATATGTAGATGTCACAGCCTAAAAGTAATTAATGCTGGATTAACTGGATTGAGTGAAAGCAAGCTGCCATGTGTGTTGTCCTATGTATTGCTAAAATAGCCATTATACACCAGAAAACAAAATTGTTGGATAGATGAAATACTGAAAAACAACTTTTCAGGGTTTGGTCTACAAAGTTTGGCCTCAAAATATTGCCAGAACAGATAACTTTAGGGTTTTTTTAGTCCCACAGATGTTTATCTCAACCAAAATACATTTTCCCACATCCTGTGTTAGATTAACCCTTCAATCTCCTGTAAACAGGAGAAGGGAATCAGTTCAGGAATTAACTGAAAGCTTGATTTGTTGATAACGACTAGGTCTGTGAAAACAGCACCAGGTGAGCCAGAGGGAATGGCAGCCCAAGCCAGCAGGGAAGGGGAGATGTTACAGGTAGTTTGGGCAGGTATGAAGGTGACAAAAACAGCCAGGAAACCAGGTTTAGAATAAATAAAACTGCCAAATCTTCAAAATGCAAGAACTGGGAGATACAAGAAACATAGCTGGTACTGAAAGTGTGGCCATGGCAGAGCTGAGTATTTGAAGAGATCTTGATTGGCAGAAATGAGGTGCAGCTGGTGAATCTGCCCTGACTGCAGCACACCTGAAGACAATCAAACACAGAGCCAGCGCTGCAGCCTCTGTGAAACAGCTCAAAACTATTTGTCCCTTTTTGTTATCTCCACCAAGAAGGACACATTTTCATTGCTGCTTGTTTGTTTGTTTGTTGTTCTGTCTCTTAGCGTAACTTAGCAAAAACTATTGAACCAATTTTCTTTGAACTTGGTGGGGCTGGGCATGGGCTAAGGAAGAATGCATTTACTTTTCCAGCAGGAATGAAAAATGGTTTGAACACACTGGATGATTGTGTTTGTTCACACCATTTTTTTCACATGTAAAACATTAAGTAATTGCTAAATCAAACTTATTACCCCTAGACATATGTAATAAAGTTATTTATAGCTAACTAAGTCCAAACTATATTCCAGCTGCTAAGAAACATTCATCTATATTTTTTAAGATTGCCATAGTATGAATAAAGAATATATTAAACTGAAAATGAAAAAGTTCAGATATATGAATTGGTTTTATGTGAATGTGTGAGGAGGACAGAAAGATGTGAAGACAATGGAAACATAGTGAGGGACAGCATTGCTAAATTACAGAGATGAAAAGAAAATAATTGCAAATGACAGTGGGAGGACGACTAAGATGAAGTTCCTCCGTCCGTTTTGGTGGCTGGAGTCACACTGAGAAGGCACCTGTGTAAGACAGAGCCCATTAAAGAGCTGTTACAAGGCAATTTCCACAGAGGGAAGACCAAGAGTGGCCAATTAGATAATTAGAGCTTTTTTTTTTCTTTCTTTCTTTTTTTCTCCGTGATGTTCCCTCTGCCTTCCCTTCTCTATCTGTTGCTCAGAAATAAAACCATCTCAGGTTTAGGGTCAGCTGAAGGCACAGGGGGAGCAAGGGTTAAGGCCAAGAGAAGGAGTATGTCATTTGTCTTTGTCAGCACACCACAGAACTGTTTACTCTCTTAACCCAAGTCATTACTACTGCAGACTGTAGAGAATAATTATGCTGGGATGCTTCTGGATTGCAGCATGCACTTACAGCTGGCCATTTATGGAACTAAATTACACTTTTCTCTCAGTTTCAAGCATAGTTTTTTTTTTTACCTATTTATTTTAGTTGTTGTTATTATAGAGGTAATAAATCCTCAGCCTATGTTACAGTATGCAGTATGTTTAGATTCAGCACCAACAGAGGAAAGAGTATGCCTTGGGTGCAGTGGTCAGAGCAGTGATTGGACAGCATTTGTCTTCAACACTGAGACCTCTTGTCCCACCTCGTCACAACAAAAAGTTAATGTTGGTGTCTTTCAAGGATGAGGGTTGTCGGTTGCTTCTATAAATCCTTTATATATACCCACGTATCCTCAATGGGTAAAAGTCAAGCTGGGCACTCGCTAGTCTATCACAGAGATAATATGTAAAGACAGACAACACTTCAAGTCATGTGTCCTGTCTGCCTTTCACATAATGTGATGAATTAAAGGCAAAAATATACAAAAAATAGTCTTTAATCACATGTATTAAATGTGTATTTTTTGGAACTGTCACCATGCACAGCACCATAATTACATGCTGACAAACAGTGGTTGTAGATATAGCCTACCACATTTTGAAGCTGCTAAGCAAACTTCATAGCTCAGACTTAATGGTTATTATTTTCATTTTGTCTGAAGTGCTAAAACAATGGACAATGAACCCAAACAGCTGCCAGAGCAATGACGCTTGCTGAAACGGACCAATTAAAGCTCACTCTGACGCTGAGCGCATGAGGTGTATCAAAGAATAACAGACGATGAGCCTTGTTTTCCCTTGTCTTTCCTTTCCCTTCTGGGCCCCATGACACTCTGTGATAAATAATAGAACTCAAATGCAGCCACAGCAGTTGAGAACGCAGCAGCTCCCCCAAAATCCCAGCCTCAGATCAAAGGATTAGCTGTGGAAATCTATGCACCATGCACAGTAATGGCCGCACGCTTTGTATGTGAAGAGTGTGCTATTATCTCTCAACTGTGTGAGAGAGAGAGAATTAAAATGGTAGGCGTACCTGTCACAGTAATTGAGTCACGACCGTCACAATTGATTTCATTTTGTTATTGTTGTCCGTCTGTAACCAAATTTGACTTCAATGAGAGCGAGACTGATGATATTCATGTATGATTGTCATCCACATATGAGAAGAGTGGAGTTTGTATGGCGAAATCCTCACCACCGGTTCTTTTGTTTTTCTTCCTTTTTCAACGTCTTTTCTCTGTTGTACATCTTATATTTGCTGTATACCCACACAAAAGATCATTTGTCATTTGTCATATCAGGTATTTAAATCTGTCATCTAAAACTGCTCAATGTAGGAAAAACTGAGAAAGAAAAGAAATAAAATAGATGAAAAGAAAAGGGTTGCCTAAGAAAAGCAAATTTAATGAATTCAAGCTGAATCAGTAAATTCAAAACTGGGCATATCTGTATACTGAGCAGTGAGTACCTATACTGAGTAAGTCAAATTACTGAAGAGTGTAGATGTATTTTTGAGATTATTTCAAGTCACACACAGCATCTTTTAGCGCTGGAGGCCTTCAGACAGAGAGGTTAGCAGAACACAGTGGCCAAGTGCAGTCATGTACTGAGTCAACCATGGTATGACCAAGAAAACAGGAAACAACTAACGCTGTTTTTAAAAAAATGTGAATTCACACTGCAACAAAACAGCACACACATCACAGAAACACTCACATACTTGTGCCAGAGGAAGTCAAAGGGGCAACATGTTGCCAGAAAGGCTAAAACAGCAGATACACAGACACCCTGGACCTCAGTCAACAGCAAGACACCAAAGCCAAGATCATGTCTGGCTTTTGACACGTAAGTGATGAAAAATAAAACTTCACCTCAGTGTTAACATTGTTCAGCTTTATCACTGATTATTTGCAAAAGTTTCAGGGGGGCGATGAAACAGCACACACTATAATTTATTTATTTTATAAAGCTGTTAACCAGACTGGTAAGGAAAACTCACAGTTATGACAACGTCCCAAAATGTTGCAAGTTATTAAGTGCTTGAGGGTTTGCTGTGAGTCAAGATAGCATTTAAAAGTAAATATAACATAGATTTGTTTCCACTGGCCCTACTTTACTTTCTGGCTTTCCCTGTTTGTTCTGAACTTAGTGGCTAAGGATATGTTTTCATCCTATATGTTAGGAGAAGAAGAAAGGGCAGGGCTGACAGTTTACCCTCAACACCTGACTTTCCTACTGACCTTTTCTTCTCAAACAGCATAATAATGCAGACTAATACACTGTTGGGATTTATGCTTCAACTTAAGTGGGAGCTTCGTTTACCATGTTACAGGTTTCAAACCTTAAGCAAGCTTGCCAAGGTACAGGCAGCAGTGAGTCATCCTTGTGCTTAACAGACAAATAAGATGACATGAAAAATGGATGAGGATATTATTGAATGGGAAGTCTTTTCAGCTGGCGTCTCATGTGGCTGTATATGGAAGTCTGATGTAACCCACTGCTGTTGCCAAATCTCAGATGAACCTGCTCATAAAGCCAATAAACGGTCATTTACCTTACACCTGGAAACTACTATAGATTGAACAACAATGGATTCGTGTAAAGACATACTCTTGATTTGCACCAGGATTACATACATTTTTGGTATGCCAGAGCGGAGAATTGAAACACCTTTGTTATCAGGTGCTGCTCTGTAGAAGGCAGGTCAAAATGCTAATTCAAAATGAATTGTCAGTGAAATTGAAGTTAGAATTGAGAGAAAGTTTCACTAAATTCCTCTAGAAGATTTCTTTTGTAGAATCAAAAGAAAATATTTCAAAGAGTATGTGGGAACCACAAACTTTACGAAATGATGACTCTGGGAAAAATGTGAGAAATATGAAATATGCACGTATTTTTAAATAAGAAAATCAGCTCTACTTTTATCTCAATTTGATGCTGTTTTAAAACTTGTCAAAGTATTATTTTTATTTTTGCTTCCTGACAGGTCATAGGTCAAGGCCAAGTACAGAACATGACTTCTGACCTCTGTCTGACTTGAGCACAATTTATCCAGGAGGCCGTTGGGTTTGAAGCTTAATGAGAGACTGGTCTGATAACAGTATACTGAGACTTGCTCACGGCCATGGTTTCATGTCCATTCCTGCAAGTGCCATCATTTACATCTACTTACTTGCGCCATTATCAAATTAGCCTAACGGTAGGTTATGCATTCTCTGGGGGTACTAGAAATTGCAATAATGATGTCAGCTGACGATTAAGTTTTCCCTCTAACAGCAGCGGGAGCATTTGGATGAGTTGAAACTCTTGATTTAAACTAATGGAGTTATTCTTATGCCTGATGATATGCCACTAAACTCAGAGATGATCACAGCCTGGTGAAAGAGGTGAAGAGGAAACGAGTAGCTTCATCCATTTCCTCTCACAAGGGAGCATCACTGATGGACAAGGGCACACTGCCACCTTGAGGTGAAATATGTTAACACTGAACTGTAAGGTTTTCTTTCCCTCGCAGCCATTTTGATGTGAATGAATTCATCACTTTCATGTCAAACACCAGACACAAACTTGACTTTTGTGTCTTGCTATTGACCCAGCTCTGGGGTGTCTGTGTATCTGCTGTTTTAGCCTTTCTGGCAACATGTTGCCCCTTTGACTTCCTCTGGCAAAGGTCTGTGAGTGTTTCTGTGATGTGTGTGCTGTTTTGTTGCAGTCACTGACTTCACATTAAAGAAACAGTGTTGGCTGTTTCCTGTTTTTCTGGCTACTCCACGGCTGACTCAGTATGTGGCTTCACAGGCTTGGCCGCTGTGTTCAGCTGACCTCCCTATCTCCCAGAAGGCCTCCAGCTCTGAAAGGTGCTGTGTGTGACTTGGGTGCCGGGATATGGTTTGATGTGGTGAACTGGGCCGTGGCAGCCGGATTAAGCAGTGAACTAGTCATTCTTATATTTTCTTTTCGAACTTCAGTTCATTTTTTCATTTTCTTTTTTTGTCATGTCAGTGTTTTTTCTTCATATATTTATAAAAAAAATCTTAATTAATAATTTGCAATTTGCAACTTTTTAACCTTTGCAACATTAGGAAATAAAATGGACATTTCATTCAGTGAGCTGCATGACCTCTGTCATTTACATAGATGAAACAGAGCTCTTCAGATGTTTCCAGCCGAGAAACAAGAAGGACTTTCTTATTTGGGCACCGAGGGACTGCAAGTGTGTGAATGTGTTCAGGGTGGAGCGGTGGAGTACAGAGCTATAAGCTGTTTTTTTCTTTGCCCAATGTGTGCAACTATTCACAAGCCTTGTTGGCCAAAAATAGTGATGGAACAATAATTTTAAAAATCCTGCACTCAAGAACACACAAATAACACATTATATACATATGATGTCCATTTAAAATGTGTAGGGATCTGTTCGGAAAAAAATGTTATGTACTAGAAGTGCATGCATTGGATTTTCTTTAACAGATAACAGGATAAGTCAATAATATGATGTTGACTGTCTGATTGTTGCCATTCAATTGCCATTGATTGTTCCATCACATTCTATATTTTCATTTTTCATCTCCTCTTTGCAGAGATATTTGATTAACTGTACTTGCAGATTGTAACATTATTGTCAGCATTCTATAATGAATATTTGAATGTGTGTCATGCCAATACAGTGTGTCCCTGGAATAATAATGTAGGTTTGCAAAATGCAAAAGGCAGAAGTTTTATTTCTTGAATATTATGCAAAAACAGTTAAAACTCTTTCTGTATTTCATATACTGCAGAATATTCACATTTGGAGAGTTTCTAATGAGATTCTATAAAAATAGCATTATTAGCAGTCATCAGTTCCCGCCAAGCTGGTGGAGACAGACACTGAAATGTGACCCTGGCACTGCAAGCACTTTTGAAATCCCAGTTGCATAGCAACACATCTCCATCTGCAGTTAAGCTTCTCTCCACCAAAGAAACAACTGTCATTTTTGCTTCATATGCAGTTTTATACAACAAAACTATTCTGGGGAAAACATAAACACCAATCAGCTTGTATCCGAGTATGGACTCTTCTAAAGATGGTCATATCAACACCCTGTAGCTAGTTTGAAAACATGTGTGTGTTACTTTTTCAATGCAATAAATTTTACAAGAAATTAATAAACAGATTATGTTTCTATTTCTTACTTTCTTTAAGAGAAGGTCCTGTGAGTGATAAAACCCAACAAAAAATCCCAATGCAAACACCAAGGTATAAGTGCAATAAAAGTAGAGCCTGACATAAACAGAACATATCTTACAGTGTTCTATGTATTTAATTATGCAGTTGCAAGTCAATGGCCAGGTCATTGCTTTACACCCCATTTCCAAGCACTGGAAAAGGCTCTTGATTTTCATTTAATGAGTGAAATCTCGAGAGTGAAATCATTTCAGACCTCATGAAGTATTCATCAAACAGCCCCATAGACCTCCATAAGTGCAGTATACGTGTCCTCAGAGAGATGCACCAAAAGACAGATTCACAGACTTTTATAAGCACTGTTAATGGCTGCACACTAATTATAATTCCATTTTTTTAACAATCAGGAGCACATCAGGATGATTAAGAGAAGTTTATTACAACAGTTAAAAGATATGTGTAGTTCTCAAGGCAGTTTGCTCAATCCATTAAAAGTGTAATAATCAATTAAACTTGTTGTTGTTAATAATAACAAGCTGTTCAAGCTTGTCATCGTACGGTTATCTCTAATAACCTTATCAGAAGTCTTCTTTAGAAGTCTCCTTTAAATAAAGTTAGAGATACCTTTCCCAACAAAATCACAGGATCATTCATTCATCCTAAAGCAAGACATTGAGTTCCCTTCTGCTATGACTATTCAGATGTATCAAGTTTACATTTTATTACCACAAACATCTTTTATTATGGGCAAGATCATTGTCAAACTCCAGTAGCTCAGTGGCCAGCAGTAGCAGAGTTGTTAAACAGGACATGCTGAATGATTGCCAGATGTGAGTTTGTGGAGGTACTTGAATCACACGGTCAAATGGGAGGCTGATTAAGAGGAAATTGGTACTTATGTGTTGTAAAAATAATTTATTAGTATAAAGAAAATGTGGGTGATGTGGATTGGAAACTGCTTTTTGATATTTAACAATAATGTATTTTTTTGATCCAATGGTGACCAATAAAATTCAACCCAAACTTACATGTGTGTTTTTGTGGGGTAAGGTATATATATACAGCGTAGCATGTGTGGGTAATGAGCATCAAGGGGGTCCTTATAAGATGAAAATACTACTTTCTCTTTATGTTTGCCTATAAAGTGTTAAATGGGCAGATTTCCTTTGCTTCTGCACCCATTAAATAGCGGGATATTATAGAAACGTATGTGATTCATAATTCGGAGAAACATATGAATCAGAATGTGCAAAGTTTTCTGAGATTCCAGCATTTACTGTAGACTTCATATCAGCAGTACACTAAAGTTTAAAACATACAAACAAGATTGAGTATCAAAAAATATGCTGTGTGTCGGCATAAGGGAACATACTTCTGCTGGTCCAGGCACAAGGTGAAGTTGCTCAAATCCACACTCTGAGGATCCATTTCTTTTTGCTTTTTTTGTCCCACACCTGAAAGCACAATGCGTTTATCTTGACACACCTCGACACTCTTCTCCGCAATGCTCATCAGTTTCCTAGCCACACCTGGATAATCATCTAGCTCTTGGAATACTGTACTTCTGGAGCTGCACTTTTTAAATTTTAGCTGACAAACCTCAGGCTCTGCGTTGCTTGCTCCACTGAGTCTGCAGTTGAGTTTTTTTGAGGAGATTTCACAGAGCAAAATGACCTTTCACAAGCCCATTGTGTGCCTAAAAGCTCTAAAGTTTAAACTGGTGCACAGAGCAAAGCTGGAGAGCGAAAGATGTACAATAGGATAAAAATATCACAGTGCAAATTATCTGTGGAGCCCTGTTTACACTCAGATAACTTGGCAACCAGTGTCTTTGTTGCTGTACATCAGGTAAACTCAACAGATTACACTGGATTAAATTTGTTTGTTTTTTATTTATTCAGCTTTTCATAAAACCTTCAAATTCATCAACTACTGTTCTACCCTTGAGTACAAGCACTATGTTTGTCTTTCATCTTGACGATCCTTGTCATTTTTTCAGTGAATTGAAGACAGTGGTTTAGTACAGTAGAGCTGGATGCACACAATCAGAATCCCCTCTGCACTGATAACCAGCATGCACAAGCCTGTTTCTGATACTTCTACTTTCTGCTGTTTAACTTCCTGTCATGTTAAGTCCTTTTTGCAGACCTGACTCTGATCTGATTTGATGTTGCCAACTGTACTGAAAAAAGAACCCTTTAGACTGATTCTGACACATCAGAGACCCATCAGGAAGAAATGGAAAGGACTTTTTGCCCTTTAATCTTTAAGGCGTCTCATTCTTTGGTGGGAGCATAACTCTGCACATACACAGTGGGGATGGGGATTATGTGCTTTAACCCCAGAGTTCTGTGTGTCCTGAGGCAGGAGAGAGGACTTGAAGAGAACACTGTCCATTTTTTTTTTAGCAACATGGATAGAATTACATCATAATGCCTTGGGTGAGACCCAGATTCAAGGCTCCGCTTCCCCTGGAGCCAATGTGAGAGAGCAGCTTCAGATTTTAATACACATTATTGCTGAGTGCTTTCCTTTTTTCCAGGAGGACTGTACACTTGGCTGGAGAACCTATAGTCTATCTATTTTTATCTGGGCACACAGAAGGGCTTCCGGATGGCAAAACTGCAGCGCAAACAAGTTGTTGCAATTACACAAGCAAGCCATGCAGAAAATCTTTTGACAATAATGCAAATTATAATTCCTTTTAATTTTTTTCAGCCAGATGGTACCCCTTAAATGAACATGGAAGGTAGTATGACTAGGCCAAAACTCATATCTAGCGGCTCTATTCAACCTGATGGTTTAATGAATGGAGTCGACGAGACATATCAAGGACATTTTCAGGAACTTGAACACACTGTGTAATGTTAAATGAAAGTCAAAATGTGGTACAGTACTTTAACTCTGTTCTCACTGTTCAAATTATGAGCTACTTTGTACATACGTATATTTATTACATTGTCACTGGATCTACGTTGGTAAAAATCTATCTATCTATCTACTGTACCTATCACATTCAGGGAAGTGGGAAGTGTTACAAGTTAAATCGCAGAGTTGTCGCTAAATGCAAGAGTAATGCATTACCGCCCTCAAGTGGACAATCACTAAAACTACTCTCTTCCATCAATTTACTGCAGATTGTTGGCACCTCTGACAATAAAGTTTTGAAAGACTTAGGTTTATAGGAATAGGAACACCACGAAACCACTGTGAAAACGATTTGTAAAAATGCCAGGCACTGCGAGTAGGTTGAAAAAGTCGGGTTTTTTACATTTAAAACGAACATGACTCTGTCATTACGCTGTCTGTTTCCTTTTTATTTATTATTTGTTCAGTCCTTATAGTTCACATTGTTCTCACCTACTACGGGGTCTTCGGAGCATTTGTTGCTCGAGTCCGCTTTTCACTGTTTCCTTACTTGTAGTACACAGATTTCACCGCAAGATATCGTGAACATATTTAAATGTGTGGTCGTCTATCGTTTCCGGACTGTGCTTCCTTTAAGTTGTCCCCAGTTCAACGTTCGACTCAAGAAGGTTCCACACCACGCGCGTATGTCACTCGTGGGTGTATTGTCAGAATAAAAAATAATATAAATACGTAATAATATATAAATGTTATATATGTCGCTGTGTCTTACTCTTCACGTCGTCACAGTTGCCCCTTATCAGATCAAACTTTTCGTCCGGCATCCCGGTCTTTATACATCCAGGCTGTTTCTGGATACAAACCGCACCGCGCATGCGCCTCGTGGAACTTTCCGGCGGGAAATTTAAGACGTCAACAAACGATTTTCTTAGAAAGTTGGACTACTGGTGCTCATTAAGAAAAGGTTTTCAAATAAACCGAACTCGAAGATGGTTGAAGGTCCGGGCTGCACATTAAACGGAGAAAAAATCCGTGCTCGAGTCCGGAAAGGACAGAAAGTGAAAGAGATCAGAGGCAGTTTGACAACCTCCACCGTAAGTTACGTTATGTCACGACTGAAGCTGGCGTTTTGTTAGCGAGTTATCGAGCAAGCGTTAACCGATGACGTTTTATATCTTTGTGTCTCTATGTGTGTCTCTTTTATGTCTCTTTGTAGAAAAGCAGCCCCGAGGGACATGCCTTCCACAGTTTTCATGGTTGTCTGTACACCGGTGTAGAAACGCTGGGGAAGGAGCTCTTCGTGTATTTTGGTCCCAGAGCGTTGAGGTAATGCAGCCTTAATCGATAACTACACATAATAACTGTGCACTGTGTGCGGAATGTCATCATTAAATTTAGCCCAAGGCAAACTTTTGTTTTAATCAAAATGCGTGCCGCAGTCTAAATACTACAGAGGCAGAGTGGTTGGTTTAAGCTTCTACGAAAAATAAAATACGTTAAAAGTATGATCTCCTGTTAACTCGAGCAAAAACGAATCATAACTACTTTGACAATTAATTATTTAATCAACCCACTCTTTTTGTAAGAATAACTGGTGAAACAATGCCAAATACTGTCAGAATCTAGCCTTTCAAATGCGATTATTTCCTCTTTGTTTTTTCAGATATCATTGTCAACTTAATGTATCAGTTGCTTGGCTGGACCATGTTTTGAAGTTGTGATGAATATTTTTTTCTTTTATTTGACGTTTTATAGATAAAAGATTAGTTTAATAAATAACCAGAAAATATATCTAATATATACATCACACATATCATATACAAAAATCCTAACAAATACAGTAGAGCCCCAATTCCATCACTGATTTTCAACATTCGCCCCAATGGTTGAATACAGCAAAAGCTGTTGGTTACCATTGTATAAATGGAATCATATAATCGATGACACATTTATAGTCTGATAATATCTACAGTTTATTGTCACATCACCTTGCCCCAATTTATAGATATGCAGTGTTAATCATCAAATGAAATCAATATGTCAGGTAAAATTGCCACTGCCTTGCGTGAGAGTTCTTTCATAGACGGACACACACTGCCGGGATGGAGCCTGTGGCATTTCTTTTACACAGTGGAGTCACTAACCATCAGACCCCCTTTTTGTCCTTTCGTTACCAAGTCTTATGTGGATTGAGACATGCTATCTTTAATGCAAACCTGTCTTTTCTGCCTCTCATTCATGCTCACATCCTTTAGAGTCCACTTTGGTATGAATGGATCAATGCGTATCAACCCTGCCGAGAGGACGGAAAGGACGGGTTCTGTACCGGTGCTGAAAATACACCTGACTAACGACACTGTGTGCTTCTTTGACAGCACTGTGGAAATAAGGTAATGGGGACACACCATCCCAGCCTAGATAGATTGAGGTGACAGAAGTTCACCTTGGGGTATGAGTTTCATACAGGGAGTATGTCCTACATTATGCTGTATCTGAAGACAGGGGCTATTGTTGCATGAAAAACGCTGCCTTTTTGGCTTGATATTTGTCCTGTTCATTGATTGTAAGGTCCTGGTGTGCTGCTCAGTAGCCAGACAGACATTTATTTCTACTGTCTGAAAATTTCACCTCTGCTGCTCCATCTCATAATAAACAAACTGAAACAGAATATGTGAAAGAAACAATTTTGAAACGTATAACCTCACAAGTACACCAGTGACCCTGTGGCACACATGCTGTAACAGTGGCCATATATTTTCTAAATTTTCCTGTGCTATAAAATTGTGCACTTACAGGTTGACAGAGGACTGTGAGCAGAGGGTGAGGGCGATGGAGAGCCTGGATGTGTGCTCCCCTAAGTTCAGCTTCCCCCACACTGAGGAGGCTGTGAGGAGCCAACGTAGCAGGATGCTCTGCGACGTTCTTCTAGACCAGGCAGTCATGCCAGGAGTCGGCAACATCATTAAAAACGAAGCCCTGTTTGACTCGGGCCTCCACCCAGCCGTGAAGGTATGGGAAAAGATGATGGATTGTGTTCAGCAGAGGGACAAAAAAAGGAGAGGAAAAATGCAGAGGAAGTTTAAGCCCTCGCATTATTGAGTGATGCATTACATTGAGGAGGGTGAAATGGGGGAAAAACAAATCAAAAGCACTTTGCAGCATAGATAAAGTGTGGTCCAAAAGTCTGAGCCCAAGTTAGTGTAGTTTGGAAATGGAAATGTTTTTTTGTCTTTTTTTCTTCTCGTGTATAACATATTTTTCTTTAAAAAGACAACCTCGATAAAATTAAATCAGAAATTGTGAAATACGAATGATCCAATGCTTCACATTGCTCTTAAGGAATAATTTCCGTCAAGCAAACTGAAGAACAAATGTGTGGACTTAGATTGACCTGTCCACTGCAAGTAAGAGAGACTTTGCAGCATGAATACTTCTGTTACTCAACTATTACCAGGGGCTCAGCTCTGTTCCCCTTGGAAAATATTAGATGGGGTACAAGAATGTAGGGCACTGGACCAAAACGTTAATCTAGGACTTTTGGCCCCTTTTTCTTCTGGGACCACTGAATCTTTATGAACCCCTCCTCTATTATCGAGCCCCTAGGTGTCCTGAAACAAGCTACAAGTGGAGTCTTATTCTTCTTTTTTTGGCACTGTCTTAGCCCAAGTCAGGTCTTTGCTGCCCAGGATGCTCGTCTTGGGAATACCTTATATGTAATTTTTCTCTGTTGCATCACTCCAAATCCAGTTTTTCATTCACGTCTGGTGGTTTTATTGGTGGTATGCTTGTATTATTGATTTGCTGACTGTGAAGCGCTTTTCATCTCTGTTTTGAAATGAAGGGCTATACAAATAAGATTTCTTCACTCTCTGGCAGTGAACAGTAACTTACTGCGCTGCTTCATTCCCAGGTTCAGCAGCTGACAGACGAACAGATCCACCACTTGGTGAAAATGACACGCGATTTTACACTTCTCTTCTATAAGGTTAGACATTTGTTTATCAGTTGAAACTTTTTTTGATTTACTGCAGCTGTTGCGTGTCTGTACGTGCACTTTGATTTAGATGTAACTCACATTCACTTTTAGGTGTATACCTGACACCTCATTCAGTATGACATGCAAGAATGGATTAGCTTTAAATCCTGTATTGCTGAGGATGGAGAGCACAAGTCAGCGCTCCACAGCCTAGTGAATAGATAAAACAAATATTCCTTTTTCTCCATGCATAATAGACAAATCAGAAAGGCTGAATGTTTTTTTTTTTTTACTGTTGTCTTTATCCCTTATCTTTCTATTCACTCCTTTCTGCCCTTCTTGTCTCTATCAGTGTCGCAAATCTGGCTCTCCTCTGTACAAACATTACAAAGTCTACAAGCGTTCCCAGTGCGGCCAGTGCTTTCATGTTATCACAGTCTGTCGTCTTGGAGACAACGGCAGGATGACTTACTTCTGCGAGCGCTGTCAGAAAGGAGATCCCAGCGGGGTTGACATCAGGTAGAAATTCTCATTGGCAGTTTGACTTGAGCAGTATTGCCCTGCATTGTGCAGGGGTGGTTTCACTGAAGGTTGGTTGTACGTGTCATGAACAGGTGACACTAATAATGTTTAAGATGGAAAATTAAAGAACAACTATTGCAGTGCCTTTTTTCAGCAGCTACAATTCATGTTTAAACACCCCAAAGCGATACACTAATATGTTTTTATATATAAGCACAGGGTTTTGATGAAGAATAATAAAATATGGTCGTAATTTGTAGGTTTTTTGCTTTGATTCCCGATACATTTTTTTTTCACACCACTAAAATACAAAAACAACACCATAAAGCTTAGTGACATTTTTTCAGAAGCTAGCCTTTGCAGAAAGTTGTAAAGCCTTTCAGACAATAGGTTCAAATTTAGAGAGGCCATCTTTGCAGGCAGATGGGCTTGGCAGGGAGCGAGAAGTGTTACGGGGTGGAGGGGATTAATGCACATGTACGGCTGTGTTTGCCAGACAGGGCACAGGCTCAGCACCTCCTGGGTTGTGTTTGAGCAAAGCTTTGCGAGGGGTTAGAGCCCAAAGCCCTTACAACACATTACTCCGATGATAAAGCAGTCTGGGAGGGAAGTTTTCCCGAAAGCCGTCGCTTCTCTTTCCTCTTCCATGACTGTTGGCATTGCAGATTTGCCGTCTTTGTCAAACATAGTCAGGCGTGGTGTCACAGCACCAGCATGTGTGCTTGGAGCAAACACACTGCCTCCTCACATATCTTCATCCTCTGCTACAACTGCAAATGTTTGTCTAGTTTAAGTTTGCTCTTTGCCGTATTTCTTACAGTTGGGTTACAATAATGGTTGTTAATTTTTTTTGCCTTTGCCTAGATAGCATAGAGAGATACTGAGGGGATAGAGAAGGGGGGAATGACATGGAAGACACAGACCCTCAAGTACGGAGTCAAATTGTAGATGCTGTGGTCATGTGGCGCTGTGGTTCTTCCTTTAATTTATATGTATTATTCATGTGGCATTTTCAACACTTAAGACTAATTGCATGTAATATAAGTATTCAAGGAAACCCACGTTTATATGTGTACACATAGCAAAAAAGTACTCCTTCGCTGAAGAGCCAAACTGTAAAGTGATAAAATGAAACAGTAATTTATGCAATATTTCCCAGGATGGAAGAATAATTTTCCAAAAGAGGAAACACACTCATTTGCCTGTTTATTAGGTACACCTACATGCTGATAATACTAATGCAGTCTCATACAACAGTTCTGCATTAAATTCGACCCTCATGATGGTTATGATGTTCGGGTTCTGTTAAAACCGCTTCAGAGAGTTGTTGAATCAACTTAACGGTCATTTTGGAGGCTTTCAGCTCATGGTGCTGTTATGCAGTTATGCTGAGAAGTGTAACTCATTGATAGTAGGTGTGTGTGTGTGTGTCTGTGAAAACACAAAAGGATCAAGAGCACAGCAAAAAACAATTTCTGCTTTAGGGCACATGTTTCATTCATTAGTAAGCCTATTAGAACGTTGACACGGCTGTGTTTTCTTTACACAGAAAGCTCCCAGTCAGGAACAGTCTGACTGACTGGGCACGCAGCGAGAGAACTGATGATAATGTGGCCAAGAAGGAGGAAGAGGACTGGGCCTGTCAACTCTGCACGCTCATCAACCAGCCGGCGGCAAAAGCCTGCGATGCCTGTCTCACTCCCAGACCTGAGGGTGAGTAAAGTGCTCAGGCTTCACTGTCACTGGCCCTAATGTGGCGACAGAATGTCCTTGTTAGCAAGAGACAGTAGCCACAGTTTTTCCGTTTAGCCGAATGATGGCACGCAGCACTTGCCCATTGATGCTTGAGTACTTGTGAGCAAGGCAGCGAACACCAAGCTGTTGTGACACTGCAGTCACAGGCTTGTTTCTCCATGTCGCCCCCAAGTAATTAGAATGTCTGTCAAGTGGCCATTTTTTTCAGACTGTGTTGAGACACATTATGGCAGCAGTGTTTTGAAAGACGTGTCTCCGCTGTGTCTGTTGCAACAACCAAACTACAGTCAAATGGTTCACTTTGTATTTTATTTGTTTTGTTTTTATAGGATCATTCTGCCACATTTCAAATAAAGTTTTTCAAATAATAGTTGACTGGAGTGATGCCCATAGAGCCATTCAGATGACAGTTTGAACATTTAGCTATGCTGTGCTTCCCAATCACGGGTAAATGTTCGACTATCATATGTCAGCCTTTTATTTTGGCATTGAGTCTTGCAGTTCATTCCAAACAAACCGCACATTCGACAGGACAAAAACCTGCAATTTCAAGCATCTGTCTGCATTTACAGTTTGTAAAAAATATTTTGTGTTAATTTAGATCACTTACAGAGATCCATGAAGGTCTTTTGTATCTGTTCATGAATGTTAAAAAGCCACATCAAAGCTCCTTTGAATCAGAGCTGTAAACAGTAAAATGTGTAACCTCCGGACCTGTAACATTTTTATGGAGCCTGTACTTAAAACCATTTGAGTTTCAACAGTGTTAGCTGTTCAAAGTAGGCGCAAATGCTCGCCGACTAGATCTACAAATATATAACATACTCTATATACAAAGTTCACCAGTATTTTTAATATGAGTGTAAGTGAGCCGGGAAAATGGTTGCATTTTTAAATGAACTACTCCTTAAAATGGAAATGTAGATGAATAATAAAGTTTTTTTTTCATAATAATCCAATTTGGATTTAATGTTATATGTTAGCTGACCAATGTGGGGCTCTGCTAAAACAACTGGAGGTTCAGTACAGGGCAAATTAATGGTTGATGTCCAAGGACATCTCTAACGATTCCTGGAATTTTTCATCAGGGCATCATCAGCATAACAGACTGTGACTTCTCTGCAGTTGTCTGCTTACTGCTAAATTTTCATGGCAAGCTGACCACTTAAAGCTAACATGCGTTTTACAAGAGCAGCCAGCAAATCAGAGTAAGCTGCGGCTGCTGAGCACGAAACACGTTTCTCACTCTGGCTTCATCTTCACAGTCCACGACGACGACATTAGCGCTGAGCCATCACCCTTCGCCGCTGATTTGATAAAGTACCCCTGCACCGTTTTCAAGAAACCACAAGAGGAGCTCAAAGTCAACTGGAAGTCTGCATTCGGGACTTCCACCCTTGTTTTCTCTGACTTGAGCACGAAGCCAAACCCTGTAAACTCCCCACTCTCCCCAGCCGGCAGTCATTTGAATTCCTTGGCGGCAGAGCGAGGTTTATATAAATACAGCGTCTGCCAAGGGACAACAAGCCCTAATTATGCCTCTGGTGGCTGGCAGAAGCAAAGTGCCGAGCGCTCCAATGGGGAATCACTGGCCTCCTACAGTCACCCATCCAAGAAAATGAGAATTGATCACAGTCCCTTTCCCAGTAACAATGCTCAAAATGGAGCCCCCAACTCCGGGTGAGTGAGTCTCTTGCTTGGCAATTCATGAATAAGTTTATAATAAGAGAAGTTTTTTGCAACTTCAGGGAGATAAGTGGGATAAAAAAGTATCTGACTGTGGAATTTTTAATGCAACATTGTTACAGAAAAGTTGAGATTGATGAATTGCTGTGGTAGGATACGTGCAAATACAATTATTACCAACTCATATCATCACACGGTTGAGGAGTGGTTGTTGGCTCGCTAATAAGGGTCGATGTGACATATAGTCACTGTGCTGTGTTGTCAATTTCTTTCACGCTAATAAGACTGTTTCTTCACTTGTGTCAGTGCGCGCAAACCAGGAGCGACAAGCCACGGCTCCTTCACTCCTTCCAGTCCCAGTGCCCCTTGTTGTGCATCCCATCGCCGTCCAGCTGTCCTCAGAGCGGTCCGCAAGGAGGGAGAGAATAAGGGGCGGCAGTTCTACGCCTGCTCGCTTCCCAGAGAGACCAAGTGTGACTTCTTTGAGGTGAAAATGGAAACAAACTTATCTCTACAAGCAGAGCAAATACATAACTTCATATTATTTCACTGGCATCCTCATATTTATGAATTTTAATTTGATTGCTTCAAATTTAAATGACTTTACTTAACGAAACCATATTTTCTCTGTTGCAGTGGGCGGACATGCATTTCCCTTTTTGTCACCATGCTAAACGCTGTTTAATGAGAACGGTTCTGAAACTAGGACCCAACAATGGCCGGAATTTCTACACTTGCAGCTTTCAAAAGAGTAAACAGTGCGACTTTTTTCAGTGGGCAGACAATGGACCAGGGGTATCCATTCTCCCTGGTTGTTAATGTTTTTTAGCAATACTTTACTGCTATGACATTACATATGTGAAAGACACAAGATATATCTGTCCTGACATATACATTAACAAGAGAATATCTATTAAGTATATGATCATCATGTCGAGCTAAAGCAATTCATTTTTACACAAATATTTTATATAATTGAGATCCAAGTGCTATTATTTTCTACTATGTCCTTCTGTGTCCATCTTTGAGTTATCACCACAAAATTTCCATAAAAGGTAATTGAATTGGTAATGAAATAACAAATGAAAGCATAAAGTGAGTGTATGTGTTTTCAGTTTCCTAATTATATTTTATTTAAGAAGCAAATCCAAAATCATTTGCATTAAAATAAAGCTTGAAGACTTATTTCATTTCATGTATGTAAAAGAATTGCACACAATCCTAAACCATTTAAAAGCAGTCAACAGATTTCAGGAGCAGTGCCTCTGACTCGGGGTTTGACACCATGTAGTGAAACTGGGAGAAGCCGGGGACTTTGTTACAGGCTGCACCTGAGGAGATGAAAGAGAAGGTAATGATGTAGCAGGAGGAGAACAGAATTTTTACCCCCTTCTCATTAAAGCCACATTTATTGCTGATACTGAAATGCCATCTATGTCTACATGTGCTGTGATAATTCCAGGAACTTCTCCTTCAGCTGTTAACAGCTCTTAATGTAGGTGTTTCTGGCGTCTTATTACATTTAAGTCTCATTTTTCTTACCTTTTCATACGTATGTGAGCAGATGGTAAAAAGCATTGTGGATATAGGGGAAATAGATTTATAATCCTGAACAAACTAGGTTATTTGGGGAAAAAAGGTTGTCTAATGGGTTTTTCCTGATGGAGGGAAGAGAAATGACATGCCACCTTTAGCTGCTACAGTAATTTTAAACTTTGTCTCTGTTGTCATGAGAACAAAGCAGTCACTAGGCAGAACGGATTGTGTGCTGAGTTTGAGTCAACGGTGGATGACATACTTCGAGGTGACAGTTTAATATAAAATGGATACAACTGGGTTTTAACTGTCTGCTTCAAATGTTGCAAAAAAGATTGACTTAAATTTTATTCAAATCTTTGACCCTCTAATTCTGGTTGTACTTTGCAAACTCAGTGAAAGCAAATTCAAACAGTAGAAAATGTTTCAGTAGGCTTAATTTTAATGTCATGTTCTTTTGTTTTTTGTGTTTTTCTTACTGTATCCAGGCAAGGCAAGAGACATAATTGGGTTCATGGAGAGACTGGGTAGGCTTATGGGAATAGAAAACTCACTTCTAATGCTCTTGTATGAGTTTGGATTACTTTTGGTGAAACATTTGTTCTAGTTCAAGTTCAGTTTTATTGTCATGTTCATAAATATGTATATCCACATAGAGGAAAACGAAAAATCATTCCTCGCGGACCACGGTGCAATATAGGACAGACAGTTAAGGACAGTTACTTCAACAAACAAAATAATAAAACAACAAAAAAAGTTGAACAAACAGCTACAAACACTGCACAGGAGAAACATTAGCAGCAACAACTCAGTTCTAAGTAAGGTGCAAAAGATGTTGATGTAAATATTTGTAGATGATGCCTTTTTGAATATGGGTAATCAGTAACCAGCTGAATAAGTGAATTGTTTTATCTGGTACAAACCTAGATTAAACTTGGTTAAGGGAATATTTTTATCATGGAATTTGAATGAGCTGTTTGGTGATTTCAATCACATGTGATTAAAAAACCAACAGATATGTGAGTATGTGTGTCAGGGGAATGCCTTGATAGTCTAGTGCATTTGTGAACCCCAAACACGTACCATAATGGCCTGTTGTGTTAGCGCAGATGATGGCACCGAAGAACTGTGAGTAATGCCTCTTGATTCTGGAAATGGCCGTCTTGCAGGCTGCCGAGGGATCTGCCCCGGCCCTCATCAGCTCCACGGCCAAGTAACTGTTGGCAGGATCACATTCAGTACACATGAGGCAAAGTTAAACGCTGCTGTCAAGGCCACCAACAAGGATGATTACTGAGACGTGCTTGTGATTTTGGCGTGCGATAAATCCGATACAAGCAAAAATGATGTCAAGAAACACTGATTAAATGAGATTTAAAAATAACAAAAAACAGTAACATTCCCACAATTTTTCAGTTACAAAATCAGTAGTGGTAGCAATTTTCCATCACTGCAGTGCAAATCACTTCATCTTTATAGATAATAAAGGTCAAAAACCAAGCTGTAATTTGCGAAAAATTGACTTCAGTAAAAGTGTAAGTATTTAAAGTACAAAATGTGCAGACACCTTGTTTCTGACAGGAGATATACCATGTTATGCATTTTTTCCCTCCACACATGACAGCCAGCAAATAGGTATGAGTAAAATTCCCTTTTCTCAGAGAGAAGTACTTTGCATTTAAATACATTTCATCAAGCTTTAAAGAATAAGATTCAGGATTCTGGACTTGCACATAATGACCGTAACAACATACCCAACATCTAGCTTTAAAACAGCCCATTGCTAGTGATGGTCTGCTACTGCTACTTACAATCCTTAGGTAGGCTTGTAATCAGACTTATCAGTTAAAAATACACACACGCACACACGTCTTCTTGAAAAACCCAACCTCTAATAGTTCCAGGATGCGACTGAGAAAGCTATGATTGAAACAGGCAGCCCTCAGGTGTGATTGTGTGTGACTAGGAATGCAAAGCTGAGTGAAACTTTAAAGAGCGGTATGTGTGCTCACCAAACTTTCCTGGATAAATAAAACCCTCTGAGACTGCCTTATTCTCATAGCCTAGAAACAAACAGCAGCTTTAGTGAAGTCTCACCTCTTCTGTGAAATGTAAAAATGACAGTTTTGGGGCAACATAGTCTGTTCTTTATCATGTTATTGTTGCACTTGCATCTATACGCTGGCACGCATGGCTGTTTAAAGTCAGCAGATGTCACAGATGTCAATATTCCCTGAAACATAAATCTTTCATCAAGAAACAGCCATGTAACAGTCCAGTTACAGAAAGAAGTGGCTGGGAAATAATTCCTGGTGAGAGTGCATGAAGGAGCTGGGGTCCAGTCAGCTGTTCCTGTCAAAGGCATTACTGCATGAGGTGAAATCATAGTCTCACTCTTCTGTTTCACTACTTGCAGGAAGCCATTTGGTAAAAAATAAATAAATTTTAAAAAATTAAGTATGTATTTACGTATTTGCCAACAATGAAAAATAAACATTTATTGCATGCCTTTGTGGATCATTTTTTTCTGACACAAGTAAGAAAATCTTTATAAGTAGGTCCAAATATTCTTGACCTTCCTTTTTTCCATGTCCTATTTGATGATTGTGAGATTGCAATTTTCTTCCATACAGTGGAGCATACAGTGACACAAGGTAGCTACATAGGAAATACCTTTTTAATAAAATATGACTTGTTACAAAAGGACGATGGATGAGGTACCTAGGTAGAAAGCGCATCATGATATCTCCATCTCCAGTAGCCGCAGCACCACCAGCTGAGCTGTCTGCATAGGCCCCTGATCCCACTATAGGTGAGTCCCCAACACGACTGCAAGACAGGACAACAGCCGGGTTTAATCACAGCGCCACATGTGATTCACCAAAAAAACCAACCCATTTTAATTCTATTTTGAGAAATAAAATTTTTAATGTTTATGTTTCTCTTTTTAGATGGATTGAATTACTAGAACAGAGTCGTTCTCCCCAAACCCTGACACTAAAATCAGCATATTCTACCTACCCTGGAACTTTGTGAGTAAGTCCATTGGTTGATGTACCGGCCGCCACGTGACCATCTTGATCAACAGCAATCATCCCTGGTGCGAATAAAAAGCCATATGTGAGCATAGTAATGGATTTCTAGCAACTCCTGGAGTTGCTAGGAGTTAAGCTGAGGTTAGATCTTTTTGAACGTAAATGCAAATTCAGAATCTCAAAAACTGAAGTGAACTGATAACCTGCCAAACTATATATTGCCTGAGGAAAGCTGATAAAACATACCTATGGTGTCATGGGAGTGCGTATTAGGGTGCTGTGCCCTCTTCCTCTGTTTCAGTGTCCCCCTGGGCTTGTAGGGTCCACAGGACCTGGAAGGATCTGGAAAGACATTCTTTTGACAGAAGAGAAAGCCTCACGACTGCTTGCATAATACAATTATCCTGGGACTTAATTACTGTAATAGCACACATGCTGATCTGCAGGCATTTACTTTTACTGAACAATCAGCACAATTGTCACCAACTGCTTGAACAGTGCTGTTTGGTTTTGGAATCTCATAAAACCCATGTTTCCAGTGGCCATATGACTGGCCCATTTTTATAACCAAAGCATCTCAGTTTAAATTCCTGCTGCTGCCAAAATGTGGCCTTTGGCAGTCAAATTTTATTTTATTTATTTTTTATTGAGAAGCAGCATATTGTGCCAGCTCATTCATTCTAATTTCACCTCGATAGGGGGAAGTGAATATCTGTCAGAGTGGAGTTTAATTTGACGAAGGTTTCTTTGTCTCTCCACCTAAAGGCAAACTCTCTGCTGTTATGAGTGTACCAGGTTGACCTGCAGGGAGGTGTGAGGAGTTCAGAGTGCCTTATGCTCCTTTGATGTCGCAGATAAGTCAGTTTCTGTTTTAAAAAAGAAAAGAAAAAGTCTAATTTTGTGTTTTAAGTGAAGTCACCAATTGCAGACTTGTTGAACTTAAATATTAAAACAACCATCCTTTCATGTAGAATGTGTATCTGTATCAGCATTACTTTTCTACAGAGCTTTCATCATGCCATCAGTAAGTAAAGTAAAGTTGGGCTCAACTAGTCCGTTCTATGAAAGTGCCTGTACATTATTCATGATGCAAAGTCTGTTACATTCCATTTCATGAAGGTGAAGGTAAAACCCTTGACAACAGACTCTTTAGTGATAAATAATACAGGTACAGTTGTTCTCCAGCGACCTCAACAACAATCAGATTTTTTTTCCAAAAAGAAGCTTGTCAAAGAAATAAATTGTTTCCAAGGTAAAGGAGGAATAATGACACCTTTCTGCAGATTCAAGCTGGTACAGTTATGTATATTCAACATAACTGCACCTAACCCTGCTTTTATTCAGAACTGTAATAGCAGATACCTTCATGATTCTAAAGATGAATGGAGCTACCGTCGAAGCGCTTACGTAACCACCAAGTTTTGCAGTGAAGCTGCTCATTGGCCATCAATAGAGGACTGAAATTATACTGTGCAGCCCCAAGTGTAAATATTGTAAATTTGATCACTAGGACGCCGCATGCTCTCTACAGAACAATAACAGCTGACTTAAAAAGAACAACACCTCTTACTCAGGAGATTTGGGGACATTATTGAGGAAGTGAAGAGAGTTTTATAGAGGGGCATCAACCCAGGGCTGTGGGGCATCACCTTTACCACAAAAGCTGACTTTTTGTGAACTACGTTAGTATGCCTGTCAATTTCCTACCTTAATACCAATCTTTCAGAAGACGCATGCCTGTAGCCAAAAACACACATACACGCACACCTTTCGATAATTAGGTTGGCAGTTGCCCTTCAGCCACTGTGAGAAAATATTCACAGATTTGTTGGTAGTCAGGTCTTCTGCAATGTAGCCCATGTTTTCAGCAAACACTGAAGCTGTAAAGAGACAAGATATACTTTAGGTCAGGTTAGAAATTCTGGGGCTATAAGGGTCACAAACAGAGGAGGAGGCTGCAGGCAATCTTATCTCATCTAAATTAAGCTTGTAGCTTCAGTTTGCGAGAGTCTTACATTACTACTGTTTTTGAACAGTAGTAACTTTACCATTCTGTAAGAATGATGAATAAAGCCAAATGTGGCAGATTATATGATTCACAGAAATTAAAGGCTTCAAAACTGACCTTCAGTTTACCTTTAACTGACTTGCAGAGAGTCCTTCATTTCTAAAAGAATTAGACCCTACACATTTTTTATACTTCAGGCTCTGGCAACATTCAACTTTGAAATAAAATAATGGATTCCAAAGTAATTAAAGAGATACACACAACACCAAACAAAATCAACCTCTGCAGTCAGTCACTGATGTGTCACTGACGTTAACCCATCAACGTCACCAGATACTTTGTATCTTCCGTGGTGATGTTCTTCCAGCCTACTTTGGCTCTGCCTTTAGTCCAGGCTCCAGCAAGTGGAAAGCAGCTCAGTCAGACTGACACGATTAGTCAAGGGTATTTCACCTCTTCACCGTGAAAAGCTCTTTGGTTACATTGGCCATATGTTTAGGACCTCTGTCCTGGTGAATGATGAAATGTCGCCAGTGAGTCTTGATGCATTTGACTGAATGCACTTCTGTCAGCAGTGGCAGCCATACATGCCCGGGCTCTAACAAAACCAGCATCAGATTTGACAAATGAGGTGGTGTGTTTTGAGCCATGAGCTGTTTCTTTTTTCTCCACACTTTTCTCTTTTCACAATGATGATTTTTTTCCCCAGCAGCCCATCGAACTTTTTTCAGAACTCTACTGATTTCTTTTTGTGTGTTTTTGTGAACCGCAGCCTGGCTTTTCTTCTCTCGATCGTTCACAAGGAAACAAGTCCGCCTGCGTCCCGGAAAGCATTCTTGACTTGCTGTGCACTCCTAAAGAGGTTTTTCTACACCATGCAGATGGTTTTCTTTCATCCACAAGACTTGTGCTACTCGGTCAAACAGGCTCTTTGGCATTTTCGAGTCTCTTTGTACACACCGGCTTTTTTAGAAAATAACCAACTGTTGATTGTGGCAAGCTACTTTTGACATCTCTCTGATAGACTGTTGCTTTTTCGAGCCTCATCATTTTGTCCTTCACTTGCCTGGTCACCTCTTCACTCCACGTATTGACGGATGACTCCGACTCAATCTAACAGCAACACTCGCCTCTCAATCCCCTCTTAAGCCACGTGTGATCTTTTTTGTGCATGAACTGACATTAAAATCGGCACATGGCAACCCAAGAAACATTTAGTAAGTGTCCAATTACATTTGAACCCTTGTGATTTGTGTTAATATCTCAGACATAGTTCTTTCATGAACAAAAACTGTGTAACTGTCCAAATTATTACAGTCTAGACTGTATTTTTCTTTTCTGAAAACCTGTCTGTTACACAATCATTCTATTTATGTTCAGAACATTCTGCTGCAGATCTGACCTATACATTCATCGCCAACTGCTTATGTCAGTGATCCAGGGTTACAGCTTATTGAAGTGTCGCAAAACCCAGTAATTTTATATAGCAAATGTTTAAAGGCTTTGGTTTTCACGTGAGCACAGCTTGATGACGATAACTAATGTACATTTAAAGTACCAGGGTGTTTCCTTACCTGACTCTCCAACGAGCAGTGTGTGATCGGTGAACTCCATCACAGCCCTTGCTACTCCAATGGCATTCTTGATTCTTCTCAGGTCTGCGACTGCACCCACCTCCATTGTATCCCTGCTCACAGTTAGTGCTGGGTTAGAGGATGCGCAATAAGCATTACACACAATTCTTCAAGTAAACTGTCTGGATCTTATTTGTATCTCTTACGTATTGTGGTTGAGATGAGCATAATGAATCAACCCATGAAAATCTACTCAGGTGCTATATCTCTTATACCTATAGTACCACGTTCTTTTGTTTTTTTGTGAGGTTCAAGCATATTTGTAATTTACTTTCTAAGGCTGTTGGTAGAGAAGGCGATGCAATTTATTCCACTACAGAGTGATGCTTCTAATATTTATTGCCATAACAAACTTGAGTTTCAAGAATTGCAATAGAGTTGAGTCACCTCCCTCCCTGACAAAATATCAAAAATTGAATATTGTTCTCTAATTTTTTACAAATGGAGTTTTTTTGCAGAACTTCTCTACTGGATTGCATGAAATCGTACAGGTGTTTCGATTCTTATTCTCAGTCACTGTGTAAAATATGTCTGCCAGTGATAACGACTGTATTTCTTATGCAGCTATATTGGATAGTGTGCAGGAGGCTGTCCTCTCCCTAGAACATATTCATGACTATGCAACCAAGAAAAGTCAATTTTCCTGCAAAATGGAGGAAGGAACAGTCCACAGAGTAATACCAAGCAGCTTGCTGCTTGTCTCTTGTCTTCCATCGTGAGCTGACATTTTCCTCTGATGGTGACCTCTGAGTGTGTAAATGTTTGTATTTAAAGACCTTATAATTGGCGAGCCTTTGGATCCTAACGAGACTCTTGATTAGTGTTTTATTAAAGAATGGCTTGCTGAGAAGGTCAACCATTTCAGCTTGTAAGTGGTAAGGATTCATGGACAGCGGCAGAACAAATAGTCAGTTATGCAATATATTGGCAGCTGCAGGTGTCTAATTATTAGTGAGATTTATATAATTTTCATTTGGTCATTTATGCTTTAAAAGATAGCCACAACCATTTCTCCATTCATTTAGAGCTATTTCTCAGTTACATTTTCGGGAGCATTGCCAGAGCTTGATGTCTGTACTTTTTTATTATACTGCATTACAAATATTTTCTATAATATTGTTTCCTATTTCTCAGTTATTGCCAGGGTTTACCCATTCATGATCATGGCATCCAGTGTGGTCTCTCCAGTCTCGTCTGGGCTCCCGCCATAACCTACGCTGCCATCACACTGCTCCATTTCACAGCAGGCACAGCCCCTCTCCACCGCATCCAGCACCGAGCCACCAGACTGCAGGGCACTCCACGCTACGTTATGAAAAATGTGGTCAATTAAGTCATTTGGTGTACAATGTATTACAAAAGAGATGCTGTGCCCATAATAGGACATACAACCTCTGCCAGTGAAATCGTTATAGCGCAGAGAGAGTTGTCAGGGCTACTGATCATTTAGGCAGCTTAACCTACCAGAAGAGTGGAATCACTCTGCCCTTCATTTTTCTATTTGACTAAAAATGGTTGAGTATGACATAAGCACTGCTGACACCATGTTGTTTTTCACCTGTTTTATACAATTTTTTGACATGTAATGTCAAATTACTAATACACAAAAAAATGGACAAATATCTTTAGATGTTGCTTGATTGAGCTTAATATGTGATATGTAACACTGTGTGTTTGTGCTTTTTTGGAGAGCAGGGTATTAAAATGCATTGGAATTAAATCAGATGATGTACTGGATGACCACTGCAGTGGATTTCAAATAAACAGGGAGTGCGAGCTGACAAGCATTTGGTCACTGATCCCCCAAGTGCCCATGGGGGATCAGAACACCAACTGGTAGCACTGTCACCAGCTTGCCACTAAATTCTCAGACCATTACTCTGTGTTCAGCCGGATACTACCACAAATACCTCCTTCTTCAGTTTTGATTTCTCCATCTATACGTTCTGTTCGTCTACCATCTTTGGTAAGTGCTCTTGTCTCAGGATACAATTTTTTTATATATATATTAAATGGAGCATTATAATCCTTTATACTTGGGAAATGTGGTGGAATGGAAGAGGAGGTTAGTCTGCCATTGTCAGCTGCTTCTGTAAGTCCCCAAAGAAAACGAGATTTTCATGGGTGGATCAATAGTAGCGGCTCACAGGATACACGCTTAAATATCTACCCTCAGAACAGATAGCTGCATACATATTTTGTCTTCATAGCTACCGCAAGGGAAAAGATGTGACATACATCTGATAAATTAAAGGGTATCCATCTCTCAAATGGTGAGATTTTTAAGTTCACTTTAATCACCTCCCAGGTTTGATGTGTTGCTTAAGATGTTTTGAACGCCATTCCTACAATTTTTTTTCACGTCGAGCTGTGCACCTGGTGGAAATTCACTTGACTGATAACTGAAAAGCAATGCCGAATTATTTTCAGTTTCAATTTGAACATGTCCAATGTATCATCCTGAAGGAAATCAAATGGAGTGAGGGCAGAGCTGGCAGTGGCAGTTACAGAGCTGAGTGGGTTCTGCCAATTTCCCCTCCACATGAAAGACTCTGATGGTCTTACACACTTGTGTGGTTAAGCTGTGGTGGAGTCACAAGTACACTGCCAAAAAAGCATTTCCTAACAATGTGAGGGGAGAATCCTGTAAATGTGTTTTATGGAGCCTGCCAGCGATTGCACTCCATTACGCATGCAACACACCCACACACATAGACACTCTTTGCCTCTCTGTCTCCTTTCATGATGGAAAATTGGTCATAGGGTGACTATTATTTTTATTATCAGATAATCTGCCAATAATTTCCTTGAGTGTTCGGTCTATAAGATGTCAGAACATACTAAAACAACTCCCTTCACAATTTCCAAAAGCCTGAGGTGATGTCTAAAAGTGTTTCCTTTTTCCCCCATCAACAGTTCAGATCCAACAGGGATTCAATTTTCTATCACGCATGACAGAGACAAGCACAATTCAGAAGCTGAGACCAGAGAATAGCTGACCTATTTAATGGAAAAATTATGTAAACTATTATCGAAAAAATAATTACTTATTAATTTTCTATTCATCAGCCATTCAGTTTGTGGACTAATCATGTCAGCTCCAAATATTGTATTAAAATTTCACCACAGAATAAATGAAAAATATTCTGAAAAGAATCATAGTTACAAAAGAGAAGGGGTGGGGGTTATTCACTTTTAAGACGTGCAATTTAGTCGGGTCTTCACTGTAAACATAGCAAAACTGTTAAAGTACTTTTTTTAAAAACTGATTTTCCAACATCCATAAGTCATGGATGTCACATCAAGCCACCTTTGTGATGTGCATTTACAAAAACTGCTGCTGTCTGCAGCTTACTAGACTGTCTGCAAAACGTAAAGCAGAGAATACCCTAGAATAATAAGTCATATCAGACTGTCAAAAGGAAAGCGGGTTTATCTTCTTTCAAATGTCACTGCTCGACTTTTAGTGCTTTTCCTGCAAACTTAAATAATTGGAGCTGGTGGATTTGCAGCATTGTCACAATTGTCACCGCATTAAAAATACCTCTTCACAGAATACTTTTGAGGCCATTAAAGATAGAAAATACCCTCTTACAAAGGCCAAATACAGGTTCTTTGCGAGTAAACTGGTGACGAAACAACTGATTTCATCTTCGAGTGAAAATGGAAAGTACAGTGCATTGTACGTCGTTCAGAATGGCCTATAGCTGGTGTTATGAACAAGTAAAAACCAAACTGCCGACACACACTCACATTGATTTCGGTGTGTGTGGACGTTAGATTTGTGGCCGCGGTTTAGACTTTTGAAGCGGTTGTGAGTGGTTTAAATATCGTAAAGCCTACCTGCAGCCGTAGCATTCTTAAATGGCCAGGTATTAATAACGAGAGGCAGTGACGATTGACCAAGTGGGAACAGTAACGTTAAAGTGGAGACGAGGAGCGGTATAAACATTTTTGCCCCGACAAACCGTGGCATGGACTTTACAACACGCCGTTTCCTGTTTTTTCATTCATTGCGGGTTTTCACGCCACGAAGAAGTCGTATTCCCGCAGACTGCCAACTACGGCGGGGCCTTACATGTAACTGTAATGTAATGTTCATAAAGAAAAAGGCGACACGGCCGTTCGGCTTAATAACGAAACGTTACATCTAAACTTCCTTGTTGCGTCACGTGCTGAGTGGGCGGGCCCTTCATTAAAGCGGCAGTGCGAATACGTCGGAGCAGGAGGACGAAGTCTCGTCGTCACTTTGTCGGCTGTGGTTTTTTCATAGCCGACCTGAATGGCCTGCTTTAATGAAAAGAGTGGTGGAGTTATTAGCCCGCATGTATTTGATCACTGCAGTAGTAATTTATACCCGATATATTGAAAAAAAAAACGTCTCAGGACTTTTGTGTTTTCTGAATTTGCGAAAATTATTATGGCCAAAATAAGTTCAATTGGCTGGAGATTCATTTTGAATTATTTTGAAGAGAGTCTGTCTTCAATATGATACGTATAATTATAAGAAACAATATTTTGTCGTTGTTGGTGAAGTTGGCGGCAGTTAAATTAAACTATAAAACCATTACAAACGCTTCTCCGACACTAGAACGGCTAGGCCAACATGTCAGCAAAACACTATTGTAAGCCTATGGAACGACATTGGCAGTCAAAGCACATATTAATTATTAACCATTGCGGTCAATTTCTAGCGTTCTAACAAGCAAACGTGCTAAACCTTACTCACTAAAAACACATTTCAATATGCTAATGTTTATCGGCCTAGACAGGCTAATGCCCGTTTTTATGCTGAACATCAGTTATGTAATAGCTGTTATACTAAGCGAACGACCATGTACGTTATTGCGTCACAGGGAGCAGCACTGAGCAGTGGAGGACATTGGATTTTTACAGCAGGTATTCTGGCATGTCACAGCATGAATGATACGGGATTAATTAATGTAATTAAGGATTGCATTCCATTTACTGTAGGTGATGATGGTGACTCATTGGTGAAGCATGGTAGGTACAATGAAAGATACTGAGCCCCTCATTATCAAAATTAATCTCACCTGTGCTTCCTTCCGCAAGTCAAGTCAAATCAAATTGTCTGCTGTGAGAAAAGTGTAATGCGTATCAGCGAAAGTTGAGTAAGCTGACTGACAGTGACTTTTCTTCTCCTCTTATACTGCTGAGAAGTTCACTTTCCCTCCAGTGAGTTTATATTGTCAACTTTCTCCCACTGAAGAACTTCATGAGCACTGACTCATTTAAAATGTGAGGTTTGACTGGGTAGTACTTATTGAACTGGTAACTAGAAATCAAATCATTCCCACAGGTGTGCAGGGTGGCCTTTGTGACCTGGCAGATTTCACTGGCTGTGCTCATTATTCACACTTGACTTGACCTGTTCAAGGCAGAAGCAGAAGCCCGTCTATGCTGTTGGCAGTTTGGGATCATGGTGACTTTTCTCAAGGGATTCATCCACTGTGGGGACTCCTGGAAACCAAGGTATGTATATGCTGCTTGTACATTTGGTAGATGCCTTGGCTGAGGACAGTCTGTTTGTGCTTGCAAATGTCAGCCAGCCGAGTGAGCTGCCCTCATTGCTGGCTGTCTCTCAATCCAGTTCCAATTTTTTTTGTCGTCTTTGTTGCCGGCAAGGGCTTGACACAGATTCAGTTTGAAGTAGGCATGAATTTGTTACAGGGTGTTTGTGGCTCTCTTGCAGGTCTGCTGGTAGTTGCTGTCTTAGTTGTAGGGCCTGCTGCCTGCTTCTTTGTCATGCTGCTGCATCTTCTTACTGTATGTGTACTGTACTGATTTTTGATTTATGTTGTTTACATTATTTTGGGGGATATCTATTGACTCACCAATCAATCAAGTGGAGGCTATATATCTCTTGGAAGGTACATAACTATTCTGCTTTATTTCGCTGCAATTTTGGCATCATGCTAAGCAAGGCAACTGTCACATGCAGTCGTTTTGACTGAAGGGGTTGCTTTAATATTCTTTATTGGATATAAATATTTGTTTTTATGAGTTTTCGGTGAGGATGGAACAAAATGCTTGAACAAAATGCATTGTGTACATGTCATTTTAGCATATTTGTCTTATGCTGTAGCTCAATAATGTACTAACTAACCTCAGATGAGACTGTAGCAAGAAAGTATCCCAGTACATCATAAGTGTACATATGTACATGTTGCTTTGATTGTGTAACGTTCCCACATTGAGAAAAGCATGGAGAAATTCCTTGACTCGTATGACTGAAGTGATCTTAACAAAGTACAGCAATGGCTGATGAAAGCTGAGCATATCCTAATAGCTCTGTCCCAATTCAGAGGCAGGATCTTTCAAAGGCTATGCTCGACAAAGACTGGTCTTTCAAAAGATCTGAAGTCAAGGATGAGCCTGCAACTCTTTCAGAAAATGAGATGGTCTAGTCAGAGACCAAAACTAATTGTAGATTCATGTGGTTCTTATCAATTCATAAAGCCAAAAATATTCAAGGTTAGTTCTCAAACAGATAAGAGAGTGCAGCAGTGGAAGAGTGGGGAAAGTTTTTCTGGACAAACGATGAGATTTCACATAACAACGCATAAAGACAAAATAATGTACAAGTTGATCATAATGAAATAAATAGATAAAGTCATGAGATAAAAAAAGAATGTAGTTGACAAGAACACAGTAATTTCTAATGACAAAGTTCAAAAGCACTATGTGAGTCCTTCACTGTTAGAGCTTTAGACGATGCCTCACATAAAATAAATAAATCCAAACATAAATAATCTTCAGGCTGAACAAAACTTAAAAATGTAATAAAGCTAAAGATTTTGATTCTTATAAAATAATGCAGGAAATAGAAGATACCGCTTTTCTAGTGGAATACAGTATGCTGTAGCCCAAAGGAATCATGATTGATTACTTTATTTTTCTGTATGTTATACATAAGGAGGACAGTCAATACAGAAACCCAGAAAAAGTCTAGCAGGCTTGCAGATTTTGTTCTTTTTTTGTTTTTGCTGTGCATATATCATACAGTGACAGTTCAGCTGTAGTCCTATGCAAAAGTGTGTTCCACTTCTTGTTTTCCCTGCAGTATTCTGTTCATAAAAATAAACTGCACGACCAGCACAGTTCATTCATGGCTGCTGCTCAATGGCGAGATTATGGTCCCATCAAAGAAGGCACAAATGATGAATGGAAACCTTTAGATTTCATGGTTAAGATTTTGATTACAGGTAACAAATCAAACTGAAATTTCCTCGGGGGAACAGTTTTGGCACAAAGCCATCAGTTAAGTGTCATCTTTAATCATTTGAGCATATAAATCTGCCCCAATTTTCTATCAGTCCATTTCCTCATCTCCTTCAATTAACCTCCTGCTAGGAAGCTGTTGATTGTGACAGAGTAAGGGAAGCTGGTTGTGGTAAAAAAAAGTTTTGGCACAGTCTCTTAAGTCATGCCATATGGCACTCCTTGACACCACATAACCTCATGCTGGGTATGGAATGTTTCTTTCAAGTCCCTGGAATAACATATCCTGGCAGAGGAGGCAAAGTGTCCCTCATAACAGGGAACTTGATAGATTGGATCCTCTCATTTCATACTGAACAAGAACAAAGCGTGGGCCAAGATGGGGAAACGAACAACATAGTCTAACCTTGAAACGTGGATGCCAACAGAATGCCCTCTTTTACATTATTCATATGAAAAATACAATTTTCACTTATATTTTATTCATTGATTTTTCCTTAAACACTGGGACGTCCTACTGTGATTTTGACAGGGGTATCTGACGGCAAGGAAACAGATGAGAGAGAGAGAATATTATTAGTTTTACTTGTGTTATTGATTGAAATTAAAGAACAGCAGCTAAAAGAATAGCCTTTTAATAATAACTTCATCAATCACCTACATTCTTTCAAGCTGTTTCATAATGTCCTTCATAAGACTGTAAGAGGGCATACTCAATGTCAGTATGGTTGAAAGCAACGGCATCTTAAAGAAGCATATATGGGTATGTGAACCACTGCACTGCTGTATATAAGCCTGAGGGACTATATATGTTTAGTGATTGACAGTTGACAAAATGTAGTAGGAACATAAAGTAGGTGATACAATCCAGTGATGCTGGATTTTTGAGACTGATACCAACGCAGACATGAGAGTTAAACATACAATCAGCCAATATTTCAACATGTAAATTCAATACGTTTTGCTCAGACATTTAGCATTTGAAAAAATTAACTTGTCAGCACACTCTGCTGGAAAAAACTATGTAAAGAAGACACTGACTAAATAGCCTAAGACATATCTTTGGAATTTGTGTACTGCAGTGTATTGTGAATTTGCAGATTAAAGCACCCATATCATATCTTTTTACAAGCTGTACACGTTGGCCTGAAATGTGCTCAGTTAGTTAGTCGAGCCATAATCCAAATGATGTTGAATGCATGCAATTAGCTGTGAATGGGCGACATGGCACAGAAGTGAAGCAGCTAACAGATGCTGCTGTCACTGGACTATTACTCTAAAACCTATCATGTGTCCCTAGCTTGCAGAGTAAGTGCACTGTATTTAAGTCAGGGTCTGCAGCGTGGGAAAAGCTGTTTAAAACAGTCACAGGTTCATCTGATTGCCAGTCGTAAGATTTACTGCTAATGCAGGATGTGCTGTGCCACAGCAGTGGGGTTTAAAAAACATAAAGATGGAGGGGCCGTGGGCGTAAAAGGTCATGTAGTATGATCACCGGACCAAAATTGTCGCATTGACATTGAATTGGCCCAGTTGCCTTTCCTTAAGCATGCGCAATATGTGGATATTGTATCATTCGGTAGTCATTCCTAATTAATCTTGTGTTCTGGCAGAATTAGCCAATTGAAACACTGTATTTCTTCAGGGACGTTTTATTGATGTAGCCAAGCAAAATGAAGCTAACAAGACCTGATAGAAAGCATTGATTTTTCAGTAGAAACTGAATTAATGGCTGTACTTCAATGTTCCCGTTTGAAAAAGAGCATTATCTTAGTTTTTGAAGCACTAATAGTTTGTTCCACTGTGCCGTCTTTAAGCTCAGAGGGATGCAGCAAACTGGTTAGGTTCCATAGACAATCGCTATTATTGAAGTTTAGTTGATTATATTAATGGTGGGAAACAGCCTCTTTTTTAGGAGCTGAAATAAAGCAATCTCACTTTTTAATTTGAGGTTTTTTTGTTTTTTTTAATCAATTCTTGTTTATTTTAAATATAATGATAGACAATGTCAGCATGAAATGATCTGGAAATGGGGGCTTCAGTTCTGTTTCAGCATTTTGATCTAGAACTTGTACTTCTTCACTGGTACTTTTGTTGCAAATGCTCAGAGAGAATGATACATTTTTATGTTTTTGGTGGGACAACTTATCAAATCAGCATTTTTCAATTCATTCTCCAACACAGAAAATCAAGAAAAAAGTCCACTGAAATCCCAAGAGTAACTGCCTCGAATGCCAGCTAACTCAATTAGCTCTTTTTTTACATTCTTCCATAGTGTCCAAAACAGATGGTACGAAGGGCCTGTCCAGAGACCTGCCTTTGTACCACAGTTGTATAGATAGGAAAGTTGAGATGGTGGCATTTACAGGTCTGTTGAAAGACAAGTTTACTTTGAAAGGCAGTAAAGGGGGTAAAATGCCAACTAGGTAAGCTGCGATACCAGCTGTCAGACACAAGAACAAAATCTCTCAGTGGATGGCTGGCATAGGACGAATTATTCAGCCGAACAGATCTCTCTTCAGAGAAAACATAACCTAAATTTATCACACAATATCAGTTAAAAAAAGGACTTCCACCAGAAAAAGTTTTTTTTCTCATGAAGTTACTAAAATAGTAGAGAACCTATCTCGTTTAAGGCATAGCCAAGAAATCCCAATTACCTTGCTAACATATTGCACATGCCTTCTCTCCCATGTTTTGTGACCAACTGGACTATCCACTACCACTTCATACATGTATGAAGTAAGTATTATATTTTTGTTTTAGTTTGTTGTGTGAAAACCTAAAGCTAATACTACATTTACCATGAATGATGAGTTTCTGAAAGCCTTATGTTACATTTGTCCATATAATTGCAGTAAATCAGTGACGTTATGCAGGCAATAAATATTAAATTAGAAATCAAAACCTAACTAATAAGGAAGCTATCAGTTTTATTTCTCTGATACACTCAAATTTTGAGGAACAACAGCACCCCCTGGCTCTTGCCCAGTACAGTGGGATGGGCTAGCTTTTCAGTATGCTCATATCACACAAATGCCATATTGCAGTTTACCATATGTAAAATCACTGTCAATGTACCTTTTTTTTTTACAGATTTACATACAAGACGCATATGTTCATAATGTCAGTGTCATTGAACACCAAGACCCAATTTGAGCCAATACACTGCACAAACCTTTTCTTTTTTCTCCCCTGAAACCTCCAGTCATGTCAGCTCTTGAGATCATGTTAGCAAATCTGCATAGTCAGTCAGCTATCTACAGAGGCTTCAGGAGCTTAGATACAGCTGCATTATTTGCGATTGAATGTTTGAGTCTCCTGCAAACTAGGATTTGAGCCCATTCACTGTTTGCTTTTTCATTTAGTTGAAGCTTGCTGAGCAGACTGTCAGACATGCCGGATTAAATATAAATCCATGCATGCACTTCTAACTACCAGCCAGACTTCTACCTCCTGGGAGAAACAAAAACTGTCAGGTTTCATAGCAGAGAATACAGTGTGAACTATATAATGGTTTGTGTCATGATGAGCAAGTGGTGTCTGTGGGAGGATGCAGGCTTCGGAGAAGGTCACAGCTGTCCATTCTGTTTTGTACCAGAAACTGAGCAGGTACACTTGTGTGTACAGCAGGTAACAATTTGCTTGCATCTGCTTTGAAGTTTGACTGAAGTTAATTGAAGCATGAAATATTTGAAAGCTTTTGAACTTTATTCAGTGATATTCCAGTATTTCCTTATCTGCACACCTTGCCTTCCTGTGTTTTACATTATACAGTCTATTACTGTTAGTGTGTTAGCATCATGTCTTCAGTGATGTGTAGCATGTGTAGCAAAACATTCCATTAAATGGTATTTTTCACTGAAATACCTGTCTCAAGTCAATACAAGAATTCCCATACTTACTTGCACTGTAATCTCTAGCAGGTGCAATAAGGTAAAATGTCCTCTCTTTTGTATGAATGGAGTTTCCTGATAAATGACACAGTAAGTCGAAGCTTGTTTGCTTAACATATGAAAAAGGGCAAGAGGAAATTAAGCATTACTCTTATTTATTTTTAACTCAGAGGAGATTCATTTCTCAGGAATAAATTTGAATAAAGTTGAACAAAAAGGCCCCCAAGCATGTCAGTGAAAAAACTGGACTTGGGGATTAGAAAGTATATTAAATCCCTTGCAAATTTACATCTGGGACAAGGCTCCTTCATTCCATTCCATAGATTTCTGTGCTGCTCTATCCATTTATCGAAATCAGTCCTCACTGCTCCTTTTTTGTCCCAAGTGATAACTTTAAACATCACAGCTAAGGATTTAGATGCACCGCACACCCTGTTAAAGTTACTCTGCTGGGAGGAGAAAATGCTGCTCAGACAAAGGGAAGCGACAGAACCGTGCTCATCAGTAGCTTTAGTGATTCCGCTAAGTCAATCACAATGTAATTGTGCCTCTGATCCAGAGGATGGGGCTGAAGCATTAACCACAACAGTGTTGTTCTGCTCTTCTGTTTATGGCACCGTGTGTCTAATGATATGGCTGCAGCCGGGGATTGCATGACGGGGCTGATTGTAAATTGAATTGCAGCTCACATCACGACCAACAGATATTTAAAATCAGATGTGGCTGTGGTCGAGCTGATTCTTCCACTGCACTGGATCCAAATACTGCGAAAACACCTTCAAGAAAAAAAAAATCTTGGTAAATGTATCACAAAACCACAGGTATTACTCTGGAGATTTACATTCCTCTTCACGCATAAGAGAGCAAAAAGAGGCACTTTTTCCAGCATTGGCAGGGGCACGTCTGTCTTTTCTTTTTCCTCTCTCTATTCCCTGCTGCCTGAGAAGTCCTGATAAGACAGGCAAGTATCTGGGGAAGACTAACCCCAGCGTGCTGAGGTTGGAATCAAATTGTTTGATGGAGTAACTGATTAACTGTTTTCATTTTTAACAGCCTGCTGTTGCTGCTATGGGACACGATCCTTTGAGGTGGTGACAGTAGTGCTATTACTGTTTTTCTGCCAAGCCACTGTGTACGATGGATTAAATTATTCCTGGCATTGTACTATAATTTGCACTCCACAACTGTAGGGCCATTGTCAAGGCTGTAGTGGTAGACCTGAGAATCTATTTCTGTTGCAGTAAATCTTTGAATTAATTCATTTTATACCTGTATGAAAAATGCATTCAGAATAATTAATTGCGGGAACATCCCAAAAAATCAGAACTTCTATTCTTTATTCTAACAGCCTGTTATAAATAAGGAGCATCCAAATACAAATCAAATAGCTTAAACTTAACCATTGCAATTATCATAAAAGGTGAAAAGCTTTTAAACATTCTTTAAGTCAGTCAAATCAAAGTTGTTTTTTTGCGTTTGCCTCAAGGAACTGTTTTTGTCTGTGTTGTCGAGCTGCAATCAAAACTCCCACTATGCATTGATTGCTACCTCGAACCTATTTCACAGATACTGTATTTGAAAAGCTACTGAATGATACAGAAGTTGCATTATTTAACTACTAAGATTATGTGACCTTAGCATTACATGGCCATGCTATTTCCTCAGGTTAAAGTAAAGTTTAAAGGAAAAGGCTGGTGATATTTTTTACTGTCTACAAAGTGCATGAAAAGAGAGAAACTGTCTCGTAATAATGTCTGTGGAAACCAGCCTCAAACCCATTAGTTCCAACTGGTTTCCACTGGTCACAGACACTCTCCTTAGTTTTTAAAAGGCACAGTGATTTAAGAAAACAGCTTGGTACTGCATGAATACTCAAACAGAAGTAAATGGTGCATTTGCTGGGGGCCGTTTTGAGTCACACATTTGGTGCACTAGTGCTTACAGCAGTAACACAGTGTTTGTGGCCACTTTCATGGTAATGACGTAACCCGGTGCAACAGTGGTTCAGTAGTGTGTATTTATTTAAAGTTAGTTTTTGAAAACATAAAGAATTGCTATTGAGTTGAAGACTGAACTTTGTTTGCTGGATTAATCCTCGTCCACCAGCGGCATATCAACGTTATTCCTCAACATGATATCCTGACATCAAACATGGTACCTGTTTGTAGTCCTCCATGTAATCCTTTTGTGGTGGAGAAGCTTAATCAGAGGACATAGTGTCTGTCATTTGCATTTAAAAGCTTTACACTTGAAGAGTTTGGGGTCAAGGGCCTTTGTCAGTCACTTTGTATCAGCGCTGTTCCGTAATAAAGAAGTAAGACTTGGACGCCTTCAGTCACTGGCTCACAGAGGGAATACAGCCTCCCGTCAGGGATTGAGCCAACTACCTTATTAATTAGCCTTTGCAGCTGCAGGCCAACCTGCTAACCCATTTAATGAGTAAATAATTGCGTCTTAGGTCTTATGTCACCATGTCTTTTATTAATATGGGAACTTATCTTAAAATTACTCTTGAACCCTTGGAGTGCCAAAACAAATTTGGAGCAGAGGGGAGATTTGGCCCAAAGATCCCTCTTTGGGCTGTAAATCTTGGAGGATTGGCTCCAAAATAAGATAAAGTTCTGATTTGATTCCTCAAGGATTTTTTTGAATTGTTGAAAGACTTTTTTGACAAGGGATTGTTATCAAATAATTGGAAAAGTACAACCAATTTAAATATCTTTCCAGAACTTGGACAAAAAGATAAATGCAATGTTTTGCTCCTTTACCACTGTTCACTGTTATTCCTTGTTTTCACTTTCACACTTGCTAACAACTGAGCCTAATAGTTAATTCATTTCAAAACAGCTTTTTAATTATTTGTATACCAAGAATAACAACCATACAGAGCACGGAAAGTCACCTGCACCCGTGATAAAAAGATACTTCTGTCCCCGGGGGTTTCACTATCATGAAGAGCAGAGGTAATTTGAGTAACTGATATCGTTTTACATGTTGACTTCACTTTGAACAATTCTCCAAGGCCTCGGTGGCTCTAAGTCAGTAGCAGTCATTCCACTTTCACTGGAAATCATTAACTTGTCTTTCTTGGTCTATAACTTGCGTGTGATTGATGCATTACAAATCAATGAAGATTTTTATGGCGTTGATATCCCTATTGCTCTGTTCTGATGTTATATCAATTATGTAGCTAGTCAGGGGTGAGCTGTGTTCCTGTGCAGTTATTCATGTCATGAAATAGATAGTTCATGTTTTTCCTTATTTGTGAAGAAGACTGTTGATCTCGGAAGATGTGGTTTGGGACAATATGCTTTTTTTTTGGGGGGGCTATAATGTGCTGTCTTAATTTTTTTATTTTATTGATACAATTAAAATGTTAAGTTTCATGATATTCATTTGCATTGGAAGGAAATGTTAGTTCAGTAAGAGTTTGGTGGCAACTGTGGAATACAGTGTAATAACATATGTTGTCGGCAGTTCAGTTCACTTAATCAACAAATCTCAAATGTGACTAATTTACTAATTCAACCAAGTTTCAACTGTACAGCTGAGATTACGTGACCTATTTTCTCAAAGTGGAGAATCTGTATGAACGTTAAAGTTATTGGAAGTGAATGCCTCAATCACCTTCTCGCCTCATGATGTCTGCGCTTCACTCAGCTGGTAATGTAATGACCATCAGTCGCTTTAAAAATAACCTACTTAGAGGAAATTATGCTGGAAAATGTGCTCATTAGCAAGAACAATGCTTGCACTGGCAGTGTAAAAAACCATGTAATCCTTGTCCTCTATAGCTTAATGCTTGTGGCTCATACTTCAAGGTCCATTCACTAACACTGCAAGAGTTAGGGAATCATTTCTTTCCTGTTCCGAAAACTTGCATGCTTGTTCACGCTGTGCAGTGTTTTCAATAAATGTTTTCAGTATTAAATAAAAAGCTGGAATAAAAATATGATTGCAGTTCATGCCATGCATCATCAGAGAGTGGTACAGTTAGTGCTCACCTTTTTTTTCCTTTTTTGAATGTAATTCAGATATTTAAATAATGAGAAATGGGAAAACATGCTCCTCACCAGTGAAGGAGGCTTTTGAAATATATAAAACATTAATATGAATTTTGGGGGGGATTTAAGGATTGGATGAAATATGTAGGAAACTAAGGCAAATGATTGTTTTCTGAATATGCCCTGTAATACCTGTAGTAATTACACATTCTTGGTCATTACCACTATGGAGTGATATGACCTGTTTTTTGACAAGCCCTGGTGCCAAGCGTACATGCATCCCAGTCGGTGTGAAAGTATGATGGCAATTTGAAATGTAACATTTGTATCAACGCTGACAGAAGTTTTCTGAGGGAGTTTTTTTTTCATTCTGAACCCTGTGAACTTGCTGTTGGCAAGCTACATTGTGTCTGAACAGCTCTGAAGAGCAGAAAACACTCTCTTGCTGCTGTACATGCTGATGCCTAACAGCTATGACAACAGCTGCTTTTTGACTGGCTGGTTACGAAGCAATTTGTCAAGATTTCTTGACAACTTAGACTAGAAATTCTGCAATATAGGAACCTATGTGTCAGTGCGGGCTTTGTAATGTAGACAGGCAGCAATGAGTCGAGATAGGGTGCTAAAGACTGAGTGAACTCTTGACTGTCCTGAAGGAGCAGTGCTGTGGATGTGAAATTGCTTTGGTCTGAGCCAAAATTCACGAGTGATTGACCTGTAGTAAGAATGCTCATTTGGGAGAGAAATTGCTTGTGTGTCAGATGCACTTAAAGTGTACGTGCTAGAGCTGAAACAATTAGTTTGTCTATTAGGGGTCACTTAATCAATTATTTGTTTTAAAAAAGTCTTAATCTTCTCAGTTTCTACTCTGTTAATGCTTTAAGTATAAGGCAAACAACAGCAGATGTTCTCAAATGTGAGGACTGCTGGCTTTCCCTGCTTTATATCCCTGTTTTACACCATTATTGTCTTATTTAACAAAGTATTGTGCTCGACAAAAGTAGCAGTTTCAAGAAAAGTTTGTGAAATAGACATTTCACAAGGACAAAGACCGGAAACGGAAGAACAAAATCCACCACCTCACGGATTACCACATTATACCTCATTTGTTCAATCTGAACAAAAAAACAAAAGCTGTTTTAATGGCTCAGTCAGTAACCTGCTTCCCATGCTCCCGTCTCATTGAGCTTTGACCCACAAAATCGCAAGGCTCTCTGATGTCCTGCTGGTTTTGAGAGAGGGGGTGGAACTGACCCCTAGTCCAGGAAATTTATATTCTGTTTTTATAATTGCAGGGATATTAATACAAGCTGCAGGGAGGGAGAGATACTGTTTAACAGTGACAGAGGCAACTCTGTAGATTGCTGCAGTTAGCTGGCTAAAAATGTCAAAATTTTGCTTTGCTGATGTCATCACATAGGCTCCGGGAACACATTTTTCATATCACTATGTCATATGTGACATAGACAAAACAACTTACTGAAAATGAGAAAGTACTTGCAGCCCTTCTTTGTGCTGTATATGCAGTATGTTTGTGCAGTTTATGATGGCTCCTCAAAGCCGACTGATTGCTTTTGATTAAATATTCATTTCATTGTCCATGAATCATTGTGACTATTTCCTACTTTATGAGTAGTTGTTGGCTGACGTCAGCCAAATGCTGCTTGACCATGGCACACCATGAAAGAGAGGGGAAAAACCTGCCCTTTGCTGTGCTGAACACCAACCTTTTGAATGTGGCCTTTTTCTGAGCTTTTTTGACCTGTCTCATCTGCAGACTAAACATAACTGCTCAAATGTCATGTTTCAAAGTAAATTCTCACTTCACATTGTGTTTAACCCTGCCCTCGGGATGGTGAATTCAATAGAGTCAGCCTCACTATCTACTGAGCGCTGACCACCTTTACCAACACAAGCAGTTCAATCGCAGGTAATTAGAATGAATGTAGGAGGAATTATTTGGATGATTGAGACAAACAACTAATCTGTGCACCACAATTGAATTGTTTTGTTGGCAATAGAGCTTCCAGTCAGGGTTGGACACCTCTCCTCTCCCTGCTGACTTAAGATACCAAAAGACAATGTGTGCTCATTTGCTTAGTAAAGATTTTTTTAGCCATGCTGATTTCCAAATTCAATTTAAGGGCAATCTCCTCCAAAGCAAAAGAAAAGAAAACGGTCCTCTGGAGTGCTGAGAGTATTGTCGTCCCTGTTTTGATCATTGTTTTCTTTCAGGTTGGAGAGAGAATTATTGATTTAGATTCAAATGAAGCTGTCATGAAGGTGAGGGGTCCATTTGTCGAAACTCGCTGGCGTGCGTCACTCCAGATAATGAGGAAGCATAATGAAGCATGTGAGCACTGCGCTCCGTCATCATCAAAGTCGTCAGCGGCAGCACTTTGATTGGCACCTATCGCCGAATCAATGGAATTGACTAACATTTATTCCTCGCCATCTGTTTTATTGTTGCAGTATGGGTTTCTGAATGGGTGGGAAGATGCTATGATAATTCACTTCCGCTCTCATTTGTCAGTTTCAGGAGCCTAAACGAGCACATTTCGCTGTGTAGAGCTATGTCATTTCCCCTTCTCCTCACAGATGAAATAATACATGGTGTCATGTTGTGGAGTGTGCAGAAAATCTCATGGATGTTTTAATCTCCCCATGTTCTTTTGTTCTCCTTGAAACACAGCAGTATTCTCCCATCAACCTGCCAAAAATAGAACCGCTCCCTCGTCAAATCACAGTGAACTCGGTTACAGAAATGATGTTAAGTATACAGTATGTGCATAGGTAAAAGAGGAAGTGTGCTGTGTTGTTTGAACCAAGGTGATGTGGCATTTGGATGAAACGGTTGATTTAGTCCTCCCATGAGGAGGGTATCCCTTAGATCTTTAATTAGGGCGAGAGAAGACAGGAAAATGTAATCAATCCTCTCACCTCTGGGGGTTTCCATAGTGGGAATATGCAATAATGTGTATTCCCAAGGTACAGTATGTTCATCAATATTCTATCTAAAATTTTTTTTGTTGAAATCATAAATAAAGGTGTTTTTGTAATTCTACAGATCACGTTAAGTGAAATTTTGTACGAATTTCTAAGAGTCTTACACCTGAGTACTGTTGATTGTGAGCAAAATGCTGATAATAAACAATGGTGGCCAGGGATGTGTAAATTAACATCTTCAACAACTGAGTGCTACCCAACAGAATTGCTCCCATTCCACACAATGTAATGTAAATCAGCTAAAGTTGACTCTTTTTTTGGGAAAGGACTCAGAAGTTGTTATAAAGCCACTTGCTGTTTATGAGGATACATCAAGGTTTTGTTATAGTCCTAATGAATGTGTGCAGAGGATTGAAGCCTCCATTTATGCCACAAGACATTTGGGATAACTTTAATTTATAGAGTACAGAGAGAACTGGTGCTCTGACATGAGCAGCAGGGGGTCTTTGAAAGCGGGCGGCATTTTGCTGGGGAAGAGCTTTGAACATCTCTCCCTAAAGCAGGACAGGAATCAAAAGCAAAGGCTAATGTGCCTTATGCACCACAGTGTTCCACGGCAAAAACTGTCTCAAACTGTTCGTTATTCATAACAAATCCTTGTTAGGTTAGATGCATGTCTTACATGGAGACGGGCTTATCGTTTTTCCTAACCGTTAGATACATGTTGATTATTGCAAACATATGTTACTACACAACTATGGTCCTCCAGATATGTGGTACAGTTAAATTTAGCTGATAAGCGCGGTGTTGCTGTAGTGCTGTTTCCAGCTTGGTGCTGTTTGACCTCCTGCTACCTCCTGCAGAGCAACAAAGATGTTGTTGTTCTTGTCAGATGCTCACAGCAGCTAATTAGAGAGGAAATAGGATTGGTGAGAACCAATACCATTGCCACAGGTAGTTAAATGGGGGGAGAATAATCTTACCCGCTTTCAGTAGACATGTCAACAATATGTACTTCAAAGAATTTCCACAAATATAAACCAAAGAAATGGATGCATGAGTCAAAGTGCATGTGACTGACCTCCACACAAAGAAGATGTAAATTGATACAAATCAAGATGCAATGCTGAGCTACTCCTACTGATATCAGCACATCTCAGAGGATGAAAGTTTGGTTTACATGTGTAAACACTTGCCTAACTGAACTATCTTAGACTAGATCTCCAGTAATTGTAAGCATGGGATCAAAGGGTCACGTTGAAGCACACAAGTGCCCTCACTGCCAGAGTGCAAAATGTTTAATTTTGACACTGAAGGGAGCTCAGCGGCTGTTATTAATGTTGGCAAGTGCTGATCGCAGCCCTAGGACCCATTCATTCACATGGTAATTACATGAACTTGAGACCCAACTTGTGTTACATTATCTTGTGACACAAAGATGCATCCACGCAACGTACAAATGACTGCTGACGGCGTACGCTACAGTTATCTCCATGGCTTGTAATGGAGAGAAACAAATTGAATAGCCATATAAATGAAACTGCGAGGAAACCTTATGATCTGTGAAATTCCAAATGTAGCCTCGTGGGGTGCAGCTGTTAACTGTTTTTATCTTGATAAGCCCGAGGAGTTAAATACATTTCATTAAGCTTTTTTTATTCTTTATTTTTTACTTGTTCGAGAGCTGAACACCAGCTGAAAGTTACACTGTCTGCACTTTCCCCTATAAAATCAGTGCCTCGGTTGAAGTAAAACAACCCAGTAATCTGTATTAAAACCCGTTTTCCCTTCGGCCCATTTCAGTTCTGTTGGGATGGCTTGAGAATAGGTTTGGATAAAATGGGAATAGAATAGCCCACCACCATTTTCCTGGCTTTGGCACTCAGGCTGGTAGCCAGTCTTCTGTGGCACTGTCTCTTGTCTGGATTTGTATTGTTTTAGGAAAACAAAAACCATGCATTGTCTTTTAGTTAATGAATGTCGCTGAGGTCATTTGCTGCTGCTCATTAAATTACTAATTAAGCGTTACAAAATTGTGAGACTTGCATTGCCTCCTTTAATCTTATGGATTATTGATAGTGTTTCTGATTTACTGTTTGGAAACAGTTTATTGTGTAGCAGGTTTCACGAGTTAAAATCTGTAAAACGTGGCTCAAAAATGCATTAATACAAAACTAAAAATCCAAAGTAATGTGTCAGTCACATCTGCAGGAATAATGTGTCCCTATACCAGTGAACCTTTCAATCAGATAATTATGTAAGAACTACATTTACATTGAAGATTTGGGCTGGTTATTTCAAACACAGAGAGGGTCTTAAAAAGGTTAAATTCCAAGCTACATGTAGTCAATATGTTTAATCACATGTTAGTACAGTTTGTTTGTTTGATGATTGTCAAGAAAACATACTGTGCATTATCCACCCTGTGGATACAGTGGCAGGAAAAAGTAAGTGAACACTTTGGATTTATCTGCATTTATGAGTAAAAGCCTTTGTTAATTAAAAAAAAACCCAAATCATTTGACCGTTTTTGCTCATGTCCATATTGAACGCACTGTTCAAACATTAACTGCGTAGGCTGGAAGAAGTATGCGAACCCCTTGGCTACTGACAACAACAAAACCAAATTGGAGTAGGGAATTAGCAAACCTGAGGTCCAATCGATGAAACAAGATTGGAGGTGTTTGTTAGAGCTGCTTTGACTTACAACCAACACTCAAACGTTTTGAGTTGGGCCATCCACAAGAAACATCTGCTGATTTGCTTTATTTATTATAGCTTTAGCAGGGGAGAATGCACATTAACACACTGAACCGTGCCTCATAAAAAAGGGACTAATGATCAGAATTGTTGATATGCAGCTTAGCTCAGTGAGGTAAAAAAAAAAACCCAGGAGTAACAGCAAAGGGATTAAATGAATCATTGGAGCAGAAATGTTGGTGAGAGAAAAAGAAAAGACATGACTTGTATCTTACATGATAATATCGGGGGGGAGCTGTATGCCTGCTGAAGCTCAGTAGAAGTTGGGTGATGCGGCAGGAAAATAACTTAACGTAAATGTATCACAGACTGGCTTCATATTAAGAAAACCTGCCTTTTGCAGTGGCCCAGATCTCGGAAAGACCTGTAAAGAGGGATGGTCCAAAATTCCCCCCGAGCGTTGGGCAGGTCTGATTCGCAGCTACCGGAAACTCTTGCTTGAGGCTATATCTGCCACCGACAGGTTATTAAACCCAAGCGTTCACTTGCTTTGTGCATCAGCACAGCAAATGTTTAATGGGTGGGTGCAGTGCAGACACAAGTGCTGATGATTGTTTGTGTGTTATGAGCATAAGCATGTTTATAGTTGGATTGTAGATCAATGAAGATCAAATCACAAATTTGTAATCAATTAATGCACACGAACAGTTCTTTATTTATAGTATTTATTAATTTAATCCACACAAGATATTTATCATCTATTCTAATTGTTTTAATTTTTAAAAACTGGTTAGTGTAGTGTAGTACAAGCTACAGTAAGATCACATTATTTGACCAGGGAAGTCAGTATATGTCAAATTGTTTATTTCTTTTCTACCTACAGTCACATGAGGAGGCTGCGAGTTCGGTATGCTGGAGGAAAGCAGGTAGCTCCACTGACATAAAGCAACTGTGTCTACCTTTGGGATAAAGTATTTCATCGTGACAGAAATAACTTCAGCTCTTTGTCGCCTATTCCGAATCTTAAATCAAGCAACGTTTCCTCTTTAAGCAAAAGATACTTTTTCTACAGTTATCCAAGTTTCACCTCGAAACGTATTGTATATATTGCGCAACCCCTTCGGCGTCTTATGAGTCGTATGAGTATTTTTATCTGAATGCGGCTCTCGAGGGGAGTGAGACTGCCGAACACCCACACAGCCTCGCTGACAGCCTTCAAACTAAGCAACAGCGCTAAAGCCAAGATGCACTACCTTAGTTTGTGTCATTGCAACGCACCTACTTTGACAGTCTTATAGCAAATGGATGCACACCCCTCACACACACACACACACACACACAGTCCATGACATCAAGTGCTGATGGTGCGCCTGCAACCCAAAAACTGCTGAAAAGTGACCCTGACTGTGCCCTTGTCACCAACTTGGGGTAACAAGTGAATGGAAATTGGTTTTACCTGAGTCAGGTAATCATTACTAAATGAATTTGCTCCCGAGCCAAGGGCATAAGTGGGATAAATATATATCTCTGAGATGAATACAAATTTCACTTATGTAATGAAAGGCAGGCTGGTTATTGATTTTGGAGGTTACACTCTGCATGCCTTTCATCGCTGGCCTGTTCTACATTAGAATGATGAGTTTTCAATTTGGCAGGTGTTTAAATGAAGCTGTCAACAATTATAGTGACGGCGATTTTAACGTTTTGTTATTTTTCTCCGGTCGGTCAGACCAGTGCCGATATGCAGAGCAGCTCATTTTTTTTGTTCCACGCATGCATAATGAGTGTTAATGTGAATGTTGCCACCATGTTGATTTTTCCAGCCTGTGTTTCTTTTCTCCGTCTTTTTTTGTGCACCGTCATCATCATAGCAGGCACACATCACGTTCATTATCATCATCATCATCTCCACTGCCATCATTTGCCTCCTAATCATCATTATAATCAGAAATGTCATAATTATTACCGTTGCGACTGTATGGATGGCGCAGTCATTGCTATTTTTGTACGCTAATAAAGTGGCAGTGATTCATTTCGCCGTAGCTCTGACTGTGTTCATTATGCCTCAATAACAGATGGACCCTGTTAACTGCACACGTCTGACGACTGCTGAAGTGTCGGCTTCAGCACACGGAGCAGCTGGGAGGACATGGCCCGTGTTTCAGAGCTGGTCCGTGCTCTTCAATAATTCAACCCTTCCAGCTGTCTCATATCGGGCCCAAAGCACCACGGCCTCCAAGCTCACATCAGAGTTACACCAAGGCACTGCAGCGGACCAACTATAAATGGACCATTGCACTAGTGTTGTTACTTTAACAAAACAGTCTTAAGCTCAGAGGGCTGCCATATGAAGCATATGCACACCATAACCTCGACCTTCATTTAAAAGAAAGTTTCCCATATTCCTGATTCAGCTTAACCAATTTTCTTTAAAAATTAAAGATATTAGCCTTTTTCTTTTCCTCAGAGCAGACTTTTTTGTTACAAAAGATATCTTTAATTATTGACTGGTGCCCTGAAGGAGAGTGGTTAAAGACCCTTGAATTTATTTTTTCTCCTATAGGCCTCCTGGTAGAGGAGAATGGATCTATGGATGTGGCATCCTGGTGAGATGAAAGTCTAATTATCTCTCAAGAAAACGAGTGGAAAGGCTTTTTAATTAGGACCCAACCGAATCCGCGCACTGAGAATTTGTACATTGTGATGGATGGTGTGTGCATCTCCTTAGTGACTGCAGACAGAATAATAATCTGACGAGGGGTGGACCACGTTAAGCAGGGTGGCCAGTGAACAAGAAACCGAGGAAGGAAAGTGTTTGGTGGAGGATGGGAAAACCCAAGGTTGAGTGGGCTGGAATTGGATGGGGCGTGCTCAGGACGTTAGAGGTCAGGGCGAGACTAAAAGACATGCGTGAAGCCCAATCACATGATTCTTGAGGCAGAGAGCAGCAGAAAAGATGGGCTACGAGTGGAAGTGAACACGCGATCAAAAATAGAGAGGTAAATAAGATGGAGATATAACACAAAAGGGAGAATTACAGAGAAAGATGGAGCAACAGAGCCCCGAGCTGTAGCCATGATTGGTCCCATTCCCAGCGCGCAGCTGATTGGTTAGCCTTCCCCACACTCCCCTCTCCTTGGCTCTTACCTCCCCCTCTCATCTCAGCAGGGGGTCCCACAGTCGCCAAGCCCCTTAATGCTCCCCTTCACTTTTCTGCTGTGTGGCTGGCATGCAGAATGCATAATTACTATATAATCGTAATCAATTTCTTTACATGTGAAAGAGGAGTGGAATAGTGGCTGGAGTTTTTTTAATATTGTTTTTTGGTAAGTGAGAAATGAGAGCGGCATACTGCATATGTAAGCATATGCATAAGTACGCATGCAACAACAGCCTTGCATGTAAATTTACTGGTAAAAAGAGAAGGCATGATAACGTGATTATGTCTGCGCTAACTTGATTATGGACTTGAAAGAGTGGATGTGAGCTGTGGGTGCATGAGGTGTGCCTCAGAATACCGCCTGCCTGTCATGCATTCAAAACTAGCTCAGAAAAAAAACAGGTGATATTCATTTATTCAAAAATAAACATGCTGTTTTTGTTGCAGGTTCACTGTCAAAAGCAGCAGCTTATTGATTCCACTTCTCTGGGTTTTGAGCCTCTCCATAACCGTCCTCCTCATCTCACTCATTAAAACTGTTTCATAACCTGGACACAACCCCTCACCTGTTCTTGGAAAATCACTGTCAGCTGATCGAATAGACAGGCTGTTGCTTCAGGGATGCAGGTGAAAGCTAGTTGGCCACTTTGCAGTTGGGTTAACACACTTGACTTCAGCTTTTCTTTTTATATTCACAAATATGCAGAGCAGACATATTTGAAAGGATTCATAATGTCAGGATTTGGATGAACTGATGCCTAAAAATACGCTGTTGACAATCTGTGGATGAGAATCTGTGTGTGGGAGACAAGCTTTTCCTCCTCTTTGTTTGTTTCTGTGCACCAGGATGCACAGGTGGCTCATCTGTTACAACACCCCCCCGTGAGCACACTGGGCAGCATTTATGACTAGCTGGGAAGTTTAGGGTTGGGACTCTCGAGGGGATTGGAGGAAGCCTGGGTGATTTATGGGACATGAAATCTCATCTAATCTAAAGATGTTTTATCATGTCTAATTGTTCCGTGTATTCCTTTTTTGTTTTGAGCTGATGAACATTGTTCAGCCTCCAGGCCTCATTTGATAAGTAATTAAATGAAACAGCTTGAAAATGATGGAGAAAATATCTCATGTTTCATGTATCAGAGTGAAGGAATCTTGTATTTATCTAGTCTAAGCCTTACTAGAGAGACCGACAGAGAGGTCGTTACCTCTATTGTTCCCTTTACATCCTAATCATAACACATTCACTCCGCTCTGGTGAGGACACTGTGACCTGCACATAGCTGTACAACTCCTTTGAACTCTTGAAGAAAGATTAGTGGGATTCTGTCTGTCACAAATCTTCTTTTGATGAGGACTAACAAGACGCTCTCGTCCTTACGTTCCACAGGCTACAAAAGGGAGCGCCCGCATTATTCTTCCTCTTGTCATTATCAGCACAACGTAACAATGATACAGCTTAGTCAGTGGGTATTTCATCACTAACAAACTCTAACTTTTGCCTTTTTAAGCCTTTATTAATTTAGATTTCGTGAGCACCAGTGCGTCCCCTAACAAATATTTTGACCTTTTGGCTGCTTGGCATGAATGTGCAGTAATTAGGCAGTGCCACCACACTGAAGTGCAGGGTTTTCAGCTTGTGAATTAGTCCTAAACACACCTCTTCAACCCTCTATCTTATTGTAAGTGTGCCAATATTACTGTATGCTACATGACGTACCGTCATCGTTCTGGTGTTGAAAACAGATAAAATAGAAATGAACAAGAATATTGTAAGAACAAGATTATGTTATTTATATGTTATTTCTTGTTCAACTTGTAACAGAGATGTCATTCTAAAACTGAAAGCTCCCCCCAGTTCAACCAAAGGCTGGTACTTGGGTAATTCGGTAAATTCAAGGAACTTGGACTTCACATTTGGATTTGCTTCACAGTAAAATATTGCACTCTCTCCTTCATAAATTTTATCATTTGTAAAATTGCAGACCACGCAGAACATACTATATGACAAACACATGCAGTATTTTTGTATTTTTTTGTGATTATGATCAGTAGCCAAGTGAAATGCACAAATACAGTCCACCAGCTGACCAATCACATGGTTCACTGCCGTTCAACAGTCAAATTCTGTTAACGGTGTGGTCAGGAGGTTTTCCCTTTCATCTGCCCTTAGAGGCTTGGAGACCTGTGTCTGTTATCTTTCCAACACATTCCTCTGGGAGGCTATTCCATATTGGGACAGCAGTTTGGATTAAGCCTTTGTCCGAGGCTTGTGCTCCTGGGCAGGAGTGGAGATATGCTGGTCCGCCTTGGCAAGTGGTTCAACACCTGACATATGGTGGCGGAAGCATGGGGCAGTGATGGGTGGGCAGCTTGTGCACGATGGCAGCAACCTGACGTCCGGGGCTACTTCTAGGGATGGTTAATTGACAACCGGCAGGAGACCTGGTCAGCCCCGGTAATTTTCAAAGCCCTTTTCTGGCCAATGTGAGTAGGTTGAGCGCTCATCCATCTCAGTGAAGCACACTCCATGACACCGCCAACCTGTGACTTGTCTCTTGTGATGTTCAATTCAGTAGCTACTCTCCTCATTGTTTCTACTTTTTGATGTGAACGGATGGAGGTGAAACAAGTCAACAAAGTATGCAGCTGTCACACCACTTATAACATCACACATTAACTGCAGGTTAATGCCCGTGTTATTACACACACACACACACACACACACACAATATTCCTCTGGCTCAAATGCAAAGTGCCAGTGCAAGGGTCACTGGTAACAAACAACTCATCATGTACATGGAACATCTCTGGTATGCACTATGCACTTGTGGTTGCCAAGCAACTAAAAGCAAGGAAAATGGTATTGATTGTAAAAATACGCAGCAGAAAGTATTGTTATTTGCTTGTGCCTTATTTGAAGATGAAAGTGAAGAGCTAATTACACACACTGTTAATATTACTCACCAGCTAATGATACTCTCCAGGTATCATATGTAGCCAACTTTATTGCCACACAGGTAAAAACAAATATATCTGTAGAAATATCTGCTAATCAAAACTTAAGTGAATAAGCTAAATTAACAACATCATTGACTTAACAGGTTGTGTTTGAAACCATTAGCATAGCTGCTTATAGTCAATGCATCATGGTGATTATTGCAGAACTTAATGAGGCTCAAGCACCCTTTGTCTGAATGAAATGTCTGACAACATATGTGATGAGAGATGGGAAAATCCATGCTGCATATATTTTTCTAAGAATTTATGTTGGGAGAAAATGTCATTTTAAAAGGTTAGGATTTCTCTATTATGATATGATCAAGGATGCATACAGTAAGATGCACCTGCTAGCCAACCCCAATCATGCATCAGCATTCCCAAATATCTCTCTGCAGCCATTATGGGGTTTTTTTTTTCTAAAATACCAGCCATCCCCAGAGTTTCTTGTTGAAATATACTTCAGTGGTGTTGTAAGATGTAATAAGATTATTTACTTAAGTATCAATAACACTTTGTAAGCAAGTATTTAAATTTCACCCATGTAGATGTACAGAATGATTAGTGGGAAAGACTACTTCCATATCTTTGGTAAAATTATACTCCTGAGTATAATATGTTCTACAATAATTGTATATGTCATACATACAAGCCCATATGGTGAGGTAAAGGTACAATATTTCTGACTGAAAATAAAATTAAAATGTTGCATAAAGCAGAAATAACTCATGCTGCAGGTACCTCAGAATTGTACGTTGTTGCAGTACTGTAGTAAACATACCAAGGTACCTAAAATTTTTAGGTTTCACCAAACAGTGGCCTCTGTACAAGAACATTTTTCCTTCCCTGCTGATACAGACATACACACACACAAGCACACGCAAAATCAAACTGACCGCTCATCGATCAGAGGAAGTCTGGAATGTGTTTAGCTGAAAATAGGTTTAGATGAACCCGAACTCCCACTGTATAAGACACGGCTAGGTGAGTGTTGTGTATCTCTGGTAGCATGCATACTGGTCAAAAGGAGTCAGCCATTTCACGGCCTATTTCTCTCTCTCCCACAACGAAATGGTGACATTCTGCTTCATCACTGTGCCAATGCTCATAGCTCAGTAGGCCTCCTGACAAATTAACCCACACCCTGAGAGTCACTCAGCCTTGTTGCTGCCATGAATTTGTCATGAGAAGTGTCAGTCAGTTGAGCAACACGCTCAGCAGCTTTTTTTTTTCTATTTTACCTTTTTTGGAGAACAAAAAAACCCAAGTATTTCCATCAGCAGTGACACAAACCTGCAAATCAAGTATCTGTTACTTAATCATCCATCTCTGACTGAGAGTACTGTGCACAGAGTAGGTAAAAAGCACCAATTTCATTAATCTCATAATTTAGTTTGTGACCAGTAGGGGGCAGTATAGTAAGTTGGAAACACATGTTTTTCCTCATAAAGTTGACATGGCGAACTTGTTAGCAAAGTACAACTTTGATATAACTGGTTAAACTGACAACACATTTGGCATTTGACCACTAAAAACTGAGCGAGTATTGAAACACACTTTGACCAAAGCACAGCGACACATCGTGGTGTCACATCACGGACAAAAAACATTCTGTACGGGGATATGTCATTGTGTATTATTGCTAACATAAACATGTCATCACAGCGTAACACTGACATAATTAGTCATAATAGACTAATGACAGCACTGTGACATGTTTTATACAGGTGGTTCATTAATCCTTTAAATCCAGATTACAAAATTTATCACAGTGATGATGGCTCTATTTTATTTGGACACTACTGCACGTATAACCTTGGCTACATTTAACATTTGCTACAATGGCTGAAAATAGCTTGTATCCTTGGCATTTGATTGTGTTTTAATTGTATTGGATACAGTTCTATAGGTCTTTTCAGTCAAGTCAAACTATTTGCCAGGAGTCTTGATACTGAAAGGTGGTCGAGGAGCTTATCTCAGGCTTTAACAGTCACATTTGTTGGCCAAATCTATGCTATTGCTTTAATACAAAAAACCAGAAGGGGATCAAGACCTTTATTTAGATGCCTCGTCTCCTCGCGCTTTGAAATGCCTCTGTATCTTTGGAGACACCAGTAGAACCCCTGTGAGCTCCACTTTCTGCCCTCCCACATGTAAATATTGATCCAGAAGAAGTGCATGAGAAATCGATTATTCTATTCAAACACCGGTTCAGGTCAGAAAATATAAACAAGTTTGATTTTCTGCTTCACATAAGAACGTTAGGCTGGCTTCAGTGTAACACACAGTACAATTTACAGAACATACATGATGTTTTTAGTGTTTAAAATATGTTTTCCTGTCTAAAATTGAACTTGTTTGTATATGCGCTGTACATGAACTCAATCCTGGACCAAAACTCAACGAGTTTGGTTCAGTGAAACTGTATAATTGTTGTAGACATGGATATATCAGATAATATTCAAGGAGTTGAAGTCTGTGTCTAGACGATGAAAAACATCTTGTCATCCCTTAAGGCAAGAATTATGTCTTCCATAAAAGACTTGATGGTAGGCAGCCTAAGAGATGGGCCTCTTTTCAACCTCTTTTTAAGAAGTGGAATGAGAGCCGATCGCTCCAATCACTGCAGAGCATTACATTGAACAAAGTATCATTGCCATGGGAGACCAATTTCAGCTCAATTATATCCACTCCCCGCTGCTCCTGCCCTCTGTAGTGCCGAGCCGAGCTGCTGTGAAAGTTCTTCTCATCTTTGAAAGACGTCGAGATAATTATTTTTCCTTAATAGTAAACTTAAGTTCCAGTTGCATTGCTGTTTTTTTAATTAGTGATGTTGATTCATCAGCGCACCGAAACAGCTCCTGCGCTGTCCACTATTTTCCCAAACCAGTCCACCAGACCAGGTCCGATCATGGCTTTCCACGCCTGACACATTTGTATTGACAGTTCGAAGAGACAGGTCAATACCATGTCAGTCAAGTGTTGCTGGTAATGCTTGAACACCCACTCACCCTTCATCCTCAATCACTGAAAATAACATGATATACAGGGTAAAAGGCCTCTATTGGGCTTAGGGCATGTTATGCTTGGAATGTTTCAGGTGGGTATGGAATTTACTGTACACCGGCAGTGTAAATTCATATGATATTGATGGTGATAATAAAGGTCCATGAGATACAGTATATTTAATCCAAGGGGAAAAAACAGAAGAGACGTGGCTTTATAGTTTGGAGGAAATTTACAGAAGGAGAGGCACTGGGAGTAATGGAGCTGCAATGCTACTCCCTTTGCAAATGATCCCAGTTCGAGTCTGCTGTTTAAACAGAAATTCTACTTGAACTCTGATTGGGAGAAATAAATAAATAATTCAAGAGAAGTGATTTTTGTCTAACTGCATACAGGCGGGACGTAGGAGAGAATAAGCGATAGGTCAGGTAGCTGTCTGCCGGAGCTGAAAACCCCCCCAAAATAAAATAATCTTACTGAACTGTCAGCCCGTGCGTTATTTATATATGCTGTATGCAGGCTCTGATGTGGGGTTTCACTTTGAGGCGGTGCCGAGCATGTGTGAACACATGGACTGTGATCTATGCGCACAGTGCTGCACAGCAAATCAGCTGCTGTTTTTCCATTAATCACTGAAGCCATTTTCTTTGTAGCAAACATGCCAAACATTTCTTGGTCCCAGCTTTTGCTTGTGAAGGATTTGTTACATTGGTGAACTGCATATCTTTGGCTGCACTGATAGTAGGATAAAACAACACACTGAAGTTGGCAACTTGGGCATTAGGAAATTATAATGGCCCTTTTCCACATTTTTTAACAATCCATAGACCGAATAGAAGATCATGCAATATGAGATGAACTGTACGTGCTTCAGTCTGAATGACTCAACTGGAATTCACAAATGAACAGTAGGAGGAAATCTTTCTGGTATCAGTATTAACACCCAGCTCTGTCAGTTTAAATAAGCAAATAGTTGAACATGGCATGCAGTGTACATTGTTTGAGAAGATGTGGCTACACAATAATCCCAAAGATGCAGCAAGTTATTTGGAAAGTGTTTCCATTGCATAATTTGTCCACCACAGAGAACTGTTTTTTCCATTTGTATGTCCCACTTAGCACTGATCTGATCTCATAATTCTTTAATCACCAAATGTAAGGACTCCTACGCTGCCTGGAGTCCCAAAACATCATATTTTGTGATCTTGTGTGCACAAGAAAAAAAAATCTTTTAGAACTTCTGGGCCGCCAATTCCCTGTTTTAAATGTTTGTTTTTTAAATATTACACTCAAATGATATCCATATCAACCTAAAAAATCCAGTATTAGTTTGGCTGTAATCACTTACAAGATCATTCGCGAACTGCTGCTTTGATGTAATTTTGTAAAATGACATGACATAATTTGAGTCTAAATGACAATAACTCAACCCTACCGACCTGTTTGGTATGAAAACAGAGATTTGCCCTGCTGCTTTACAAACTGCCCTCTCTGCTGGTTCTTCATGTCATGAGAAATTAACGTAAAACTGAGGAAGATGTTTACATGTCACAGTAGCTCAATAAATCTCAGATTAAGTGTGGGATTTGAATTAAATTTCTCATAATGTCAGTATGAATGTAAACAGATTATTCTGCTACACTGAAATAGAATTATTTCACTGTGTCTGCCTTGATGGTTTCAATGTGGTTGTAAACTAACATCAGCTGTAGCTTTATCCTCTTACTGTCGTGAAAAAGCATTCGGATGAGAGCACAGCCTGACACTGTGCCACACAGCATTGCCACTTGAAGCCGGTGTTGAGCGTCAATGTTGTGATGGCACAGACAGAAAGGAGCGGAAGAGTTGGTGACCTCAGCTCTGTAAATGGAGTTGTTGCTTTTGTCAAGGTGCTTGTACGCATGTCTGCAGCGATATGAAACACACTGGGGCCGGAGAGATGAATCTCAACCGACTGCGTCCATAATTGAATCACAGCGATCGCTCACACCGCCGTCGTTCGCCAGTAATAGTCAAAGAAAAACTATGTCATTAATGAGTGGAGAGTGGAGGAGGGAAAAAAAGGAGTTGGCTGATGTGGTGATGATGAATCTCGATGTGTTCCTGAGAGGCAGGAAGCAGAGAACCCTCTCCTCTCGGTGGCCTCCTGTTTGCCTGTCACAGGAGGAGAGAGAGGAAGTTGAATGAGTGGAATTAGATTGCGTTTCCCATCCCCTTCATTGTTATTTTTGGTCAAATAGCACATTGCTCTTCCACTCACAAGCAGGAGCAAAAAGCAGTTGGTATGTAATCAATCCTTCTGGAAGGGGGGGGCATTCTGTGCCTGCCGCTGTGCACAAAATGGAATAAATGTGACATTAGGGACGCGGGTATCATTACCTTGATGAATTACGGAAGGTATAACGATTATGGAAATTGTCATCGACTGATCATTCGTCTCAATTTATTGCAGCTCAGTGCCACTGTGGCCCAGCACACTGAAATGTTATCATATCAATAGCTCTACGGGCTGTTATCAATGCTCGCGCTGCTCTCACAATGGCCAAGCACTGTAGGGCTGTTGTACGCCATCCATCGCAATGCAGATCGGAACGGCGGTTAGTAAGGTGAAAGGGGAAACTAATTGAAAAATTGAGCAGCCGCAGTTCGGGGGGTGGTCATAGACCAGGAAGAAGATGTTAAACTATCAGTGAAGGGGTTTGTGTTGATTTCAACTGCTCTCTCTCAGTCTCCCCGCCCGAAACACTGAATTAAAACAGCTTGAATGACTCACAGAGGAATTGTTATCATGTCTAAAAATATTTTTTGGCGTGGTAAAAATTATGGCTTATTGTTTTTTCCCTGATTTTACAAGAAAAGGAAAATGTCTGATTTCCTCTCTGTGTTTAATAACACAAACCGCTTGACCGAGAGCATATGGAAAAATGAGGAATCAATCACCAAATTAAAATGCCAATGCTAAAGTAAAAATTACACACAGACAGCACTAACAGTGCTGTTACAATAATTATGTCTTTGAAGACAGTGCAGTCGTAATGTAGCAGCACGCGGCAACACACTGAAGTGTGTCCCAAAGAGATCCCTTGAAAGATATTGCTCTGTGCTCGCCGTGAACAATATCTGGCCACCTCAGGGAGCTTGTTAATGCTCTGCATGTTTGCAAGTATTATCACAACGCACTTGCAGTAAAAAGAGAGTGACATTTAGGCCCTTGTACACACGTGACCCATCATATTCCCCTTGTTGAGAATATATGTGAATATGATTAAACCCTTGACATTCATAATTTGCAGTGCAGTGGTGAAATTGGTAAGCCTCTGAGACAATAAATCATGGTTATGTCAACTGCGCTCATTAGACTTCAATTTATGAAAATTGTGCAGGATATGAAGATTTGCAAAGGTCCAGACTCAATGAACGCCCGTGATAGAGCCCCTCTGGAGAGTTTTCTAATCGCTGCAGCAGGAATATGGCCCCGTAATGGAGGACATATCTCTTCATTAGCCCTGTGTTGGAGTACAGTAGCGTTCACTCAGGCTTTGATAAACGCAGTGCTGTTTTCTTACCCTGGCACTTTTAGCACACAGAAGTTGCCCACGTTTAACCAAGTCCTCTCGGAGTGCATGTTATTGCTTATTGCTCTAAGTGCAATAACCAGCGAGGGAGCGCATAATGGTGTACTTAGCTAACATTAGATCAGAATCACTTTTACTTGCACAGCACAAGGAATTTGGCAGCAGAGCTGCTGCTTAGGTAAAGCAGGGTATTATTACAAGGTGGTCTCGTGTCTTTTTTAAACTTTAATGACTCCAGGTTCTGAATAGTTCAATGCAGTAGCACCGAGGGATTTGCTGGATGTTGGAATTCACGGCGCAGGGCAGACAGCCGCGCAAAAATCCCCACAACCACATCTCAAGTTGACAGAGAAGCTGAGAAGCAGCATGGGGTCGTAATGTGGTGCCGGTGCTCGCCTGTGTGTTGTCTCACTCACAACACATTTGTTATTCCACAGTACGAGAGCTACAGGCTAATCTCCGTAGGTCCATACCAATCTTTAAGCTCTTTTAGGAGAGGTATGGAAATTAGTAGGTCGCAGGGAGGTTTATGTATTTTTTCTTTTTGCTGATGGAAGGAGGATAGTGGTAGATTCCTTGGTGATTGTGAATGTATCTCCCCAGAGAGACTGTAATTAGCCTTTACTCTGCATCTTGGAGGATGTGTCAAAAAATTCAAAAAAATATGAATGTATGTCATACGGTGACGACTCTGAGACTGGCAGGAGCAGTGGTGTGATCTGGTGACGTCAGCATGTTTGGGTTTGGACCAGACAACACCATTTGAAATTCTTTGTGGGCTTTTTGTTGTTTACGACAAAATGAACCACACCAAAGACAATATACTGTTCAAGAGGGTCTTGCTTTGTAAAGCGTGTGACCTTGCCCCCACCCAACCCTAGCGCAGCCACTAACACAAGAAGACAGACTGTGACTACATTGTTCTCCCACTCATACAGCACAAGGCATGAGTGAGTCACAGAGGTTTCTCTGAGATCCTCCTGCTTTCCTTAATGTGAGATATTCAGCGTTGGAATCAGCGGTGTGTCGAGAGGAAAAAACTCTTAAATGAATCAAACAGGAGCATAAGTGGTAAACTTCAAACTGTTATTGCTGAGAGAGTTTGTACTGAGAAGCAACTTAATTTCAGTTTCTCCCTCCATTTACTCTAACCAGACAGTTACAGTATGTTCAGAACCTTTCATTTCAAGCTATAAATTAATTTCATACCAGTTAGAAAAAGGTTTATGGGATAGAAATGGAAGAAAACAGGTGGCCCCAAGTGTGTTGGATGTTTCATGGTGTTCTTTAATATCAGTATGTAATACTAAAAAATTGCATTGCAGTGCCATTCCCAGTATTATACTCCATTAAACTCCATTAAACCACTTTTATCATTTTCCCAAATAGATAGATCTAGTTAAATCTTGGTAAAGCCAATATTATGTCTGTTGAGCACAATTTCCTTTTAAGTAAACACACAAATATAAAAAGAAAATGACAATCCAGCAGCATTAATGTGCTAAAAGTGCCTTTGGGATCGTTCAAAAGCATGTGATGGTCACCACTTATACGTTAAAATAAATTTAAAAAACACCCAGTCGTTTTTGAGAAGAACTGAGCAGTATCTCTAAAGAATATAGAAAGGCCAACATGTAATTTTTGATTTTACTGTGATTGCATGCAATATGTTGCAATCAAATAAACTTGCACTGCTTATTGCCCATTTCAGCAATGTATAGGATTTAAGTACTGGTCTTTGGTCTTGAAAAGCACTTGAACTCAGCTGAGATGGGCTTGACACAGCTCCAGGTGCAATGCAACAATGGGAGAGTAGAAGTGAGCACACAGTGTCCACTGAAGTCAGGAGACGGCCACCGACACGTTTTTGAGTGAAGCTGTAAATGCAGTGGAGGTAAGTTTGGTGTAACTGTTTTTTATTTAATCATTTCTCAGGTCATGTGTCACTAGAAAACTACAGTTTTTCCTGAACTTGCTGCTCTCTTGCAACTAACTACATGCACAAGTAACTGTAAGAAAAGTGTAATACCTTACTTTTTCCTGACATGACATGACATTTTGGCCAGAAATAATTTTTTTAAACATACCATAGACAATCTTGATCCGGATCCTTTACACCATCTGCAAAATCCTTGTCAGTCCTGCCTGGTGGACCAACTGGTGGATCAAACTAATGGATCTACACCACTGTAACATCAGATTAATACTAATACTGATTTATATGTGTAATTCTAGCATGTACAATCATCATCATTTGTTGTAACACGCTAGTGAATCAACATACATTGCCACATCAAAGCCTTAAGATTTGATCTTCTCTAGCAGTGGGCTACCACTTGGCTCACAACTGCATTTTATCATATTTGTATTATATTTTAGACATTTTCAGCCACAGTTTGTTTCTGAATAAACAAAAAAAAATGTGTGGTTTAGTACCAGCCGTGAAATCCCCCCTGCCTGAGCAGTCAAAGGCGAGCGGGCCACCTACAGAAAGGCTTAGTTCATCAGCACAGTGGTAGTTGTGATCGATAGACGAGCAGAACAGCAATAACTTCCTTGACAGATGAGGGCAGAGGTTCGGTGTCTTACACTCCGCTCGAGCGTGGCTGTGTTGTTTACAAAGTGAGAGGCGAGGATGTGTGTTGGTGGCAGTTGACCAGAACAGCCCTTCAACGGACTGAACACCGTCCCCTATAAACAGAAGTTAACTTCCTGCTGTTGTGAGTTTTTCTAAGTGATGTAATGTGGGTGGCACAGTGGTGCAGTGGTTAGCGCTTTTGTTTCACAGAGAGCTCTGGAGTTTGCATGTTGTCTACTCCAGCTTCCTCCAAAAGACATGCAGGTTAATTGGCGGCTATAAATTACCCATAGGTGCACATGAGTGTGAATGGTTGTGTGTCTCTATATATCAGCCCTGTGACAGAATGTCGACCTGTCCAGAGAGTGTCCTGCTTCTCATCCAGTGTTAGCTGGGATTGTCTCCAGCCCCCGCCCGGCTCCGACCCTCAGAGTTTAAGTGGCACAGCCAATGGGTGGAGTAATGTAATGTAGAGTTGGCACAATTAAACAGAAAAAAACAAATCAGGTCTGTGTTTTTTTTCCATCAGTAATTTATCGCTCTCAAAAGTACAGCACTGCATTTACCCCAGCTGACCTTGACTCTAGGTGCAAAAATATTATTCTCATATTAAGCCTCGCATAGTTTGGAAAATGTATTCCAAAACTGGATTAGGTTTTGGTCGCACATTGACTCCCAGTGTTGCCCTGAAGACCACCTGCCAAATGTCCGCTCAAACAAAAACACAGAAAAGACAAAAATTGTGCTTATTGCCGAGGTGGAATCCATGTGTTGTCACCGTGTCTTGTCTGCCAGTGTTACATTATACAGTATATCACTGCATTAGAATTGAGTTACTCACTGAGAAAGTAAACAAAACAGCTCCTGCCTGCTCTGCCACTGTCATATTCCTCATATTCCAGAGAGAGAGGCAGTGTGGTTCATCTCATAACTGAATGTAGTTCACGAGGTGTCCCGCCACAAGACCGAATTCGGCACAAATCTCTCCCATTCCAGGTTGAACCATCTGTCTGAAAATTTTTTTAAGACACCGAGCCTGTCCCTTCTTTGCCACATATTGAAAAAAAAAATGTAATTTCTGTCGGCTTGGGTTTTCTGTTATTAACAAGGAAATCAAAATAAATTGTGAACAGATTTTTTTTCCGAGGAAAATTTCAAGAGCAGAAAATGTATTTATACAACCCAAAAGTTCAAGGTTGTGATCAAGTGTAAAATGAGTTTGTTATTTTAGACCATGTGTAATTTCAAATTATTAAGGAATGGTGAGCGAGGTGAAAATTTTCATCTACCTGATAGGAGCGTTTTTTTTAATTACATGTCACCAGCCTGAAAATTGTTTTCCATTTTCTCAGATTTTCTTCTTCCCTCTTTCGACTTGGAGGTGCTGCAGCGACCCAAGACAATCAATAGAAATGTTCAGCAAATGGCCTCAGAAGGAAACCAAGGCCCTCCCATCTCGTTTCAAAGTGCCCTCTGAGATTTGAGAGCTTGGCAGAGAGGCATCCGTCTCTGTCCTCCTTTACTCAATAAATATGAGGCACATTTGCCAAAGTTAACATTTCCTTTTTTATTAAAATAATATCCCTTTTTTTAAATAGTTGATATTGCCTGATGCAAATTTTAATTGTGCATTAAGCATTTATTTTATTCTTCAGATGTAAAGGGAAGGAAAGGTGCTTCCCTAAAACCCTCGCTGTGTAACCAAGGTTGAAAGCTGTTTTTGTCCCTCTGGAAGAGATTCATTTCCACGTGAAAAGCAAAGTTTCACCCAATCCCTTTATACATGCCCATTTAGTTTGCAGAACACAATGGCAGACTGAGAAAAGGCAATAGCCTTTACAGTGTGAATATAATGCACTGCACATATACAGAGCGCACACCTATTGTTGCGCTCGCTTTTCAACAGACATCGGACAAGACAGGACGCAGCTTTGCACACATCAGCCTGGCTGTCTGACCCCTTGGGGACAAATTCCTGCATACGCGGGAAGAGTTAGGGAGTGTATGCATAATTTGTCTTTTGGCTCTTTTTTTCTGATGTCCACAGGTCTCTCTGTCCCCATGGTGTGTCCCATCTGTTTTCCTCTGCTGATACTGTACATGTGTAAAACATAAGGAGCTGAGGAGAGATATGGGGTTTTATTCTTTAATATATGCTATGCTCCAGGGCTTCAATGGTGAAGTTTCTGGTTCATGGTTTGTGTATTCAGGCACACTCCTTGCAAGCTGTAGGAAGCCTGGGAAGCAAATGCAGCAAGTAATAGGGTGGCATGTTCCTGCATTTAATTTTAGTTACTTTAATCTATGAGTCTAAACAAGGTGCTGCATCACAGGAAGCATGAATCAAGCACAGTGTGTTTGCATGGATAAAAACTGTATCCCGTGAAACTGATCTGTCTGTGGGCCATTTGTTTGATAGAAAGCATTTTTAAAATTATTTTTGTTGAATCCTTACATCTCCATCTGATTTAAGTCACAGTTTAAAATTCATCCAGTGCCTCTTTCATCATGCAAAACACTGCTGCTTTCTGTATGCACGCTCATCACTGCACTGTGCTTTGAATTTTTGAATTTAGATGTTGGAAGTGACTGGTCTCCAATAGAGGGCACAGTTGACTGCATGGACAAGAAGCGAGTGTGTCTGGGAGAAAGTGAAGCTTTGCCGAAGGTCTCACAAAAAATGGATATATGTACCAAGGATGAAAACTGAGGACGAGTTGTAACATTTTTCTGAAAAAGAATGAGAATGAGAATGATTTCCTTTGGTTCGGGAAAGTGAAGGACTGTTAATCTATCATTAACCCCCTGGTGTACTAAACTTAAAAGAACCTTCATGTTAGACTGTGTTGCTTGGTAACTAACTTCCATGTGCAGTCTCTGAAAAGCCCCTAAAAATATTACAAGATGAGGGAAAAAAGTAGTTAGACTTAAAGTAGAGGGAAGAAGGAGGGAGGAGAGGAGCAGCACTGGCTTCAGCCGCCCTTACAAGAATCCATCTCCTTTTTCATGTCCTTTCTTTCTCTCCTCTATTTTTTGCATGCCCTTGACCGAGCATTGAATGGCAGAGTTGGACATAGATTGTTGGGCAGTTGCTTTTCATGCAGATAATGCCATTTGATGGAGGCAGGTTTTTGATGTGCTCCCGGTTTAATAAAAGAATCAAGCATCGAAGGCCAGGGCTGATTTTGCTTGGAGAAAAGCTGTCTTCAGTGATAACTTCATCACGGCATGTGGTCGGACGTGGGGTAAATTCAGGAAGGGGATTAAAAAAAAATTGCCCAGTCAGAACTGCAGTGGTTGGCCCCCTATTGAGCCACAGGCCCTGCAGACCATAGCTTGAAGGTCTGTGATCTACCATTGGTATTGTTAGTCTTTCTCTCTTCTCTCTCCCTCAGAACCAGAACGACTTGGCCTCAAAATGCCTTTCTAGTGGGATTAGTGGGCTGTTGCTTTTGTAATTAATGAAATTCTGCTTTCCATGGTCTATCCTCTAAATGCTATCATTTGAAGCCTATCAGATAGGGTCTCATATGTTTTCTTCAATCACAAAGCTAATTCAAAGTAAATGTGGTTTTGGTTTAAGACCAGGGTGAAAAATGGCCGAAAGGCAAATGTACTTATCTCTGTAGATGGAGCTCATCAAGATGAAGTTTTCTGTTTTTTTTACATGACAAAATTGTGAAGAACTTTTGTTCTGTCAACTGGAGGCCCATATACCAAAGCCCTCAACGCTTGCGCCTGCACGCTCCGTCGCATGTTAATGTGACTGACACAGGGACGAAAATCTTCTAAAATGACACGCTTGATAGAACATAAATTGAGCAAATCTCTTGCACGCCACTGCAGATGGTGGACGGAGCGAACGATATGAATCAAGCTCCATTCGGCTGCCCGTCTTAGAGGGAAACTTTCATGCGAACACCGCGCCATTTAGGCCATCTTGTTTGTCAAACAGTTTAATTAACAGCTTGAGTAACCCTTAGCTGCTGGTGGTCTGTGAGAAGTGATGCATTCATTTCCATCAGCCTGCCTTTCTGTTCCCTCTTCCTTTTTTTTCTTTGGTCAAACTGCAAGGTGAGAAGCTGGAGATGTGAGTTAGCCAATTATGTGGCAGCTCCTGAAAAAGGTAAGGTTTAATGAGCAGCTTCTCAGTACAAAAAGAGAAGAGGGGAGAGAGGGCATGCTGAGGGAGCCAGGCAGGTAGGCTGAGAGGATGTTGCGGCTTACATTAAACCCACCTCTACAGTTTCATACTGCAGTTATGAAAATACTTTTTTTCCCCACAGCCTCTAATTGACTAAAAACCTGAGTTCATTTGCAAGTTGGTTGTCAAGATGGTGCTTCTATGTTAGGTAGGGTTCGTTCCGGCTAAATGGAGTATTTTTGTTCCAACTTGATAATGGAACTACTTTTGTCTACACATGCAGCTGTTTGCGTGTTGCTCGCCGGCTGGAGGTCATAGTTGACCCTCCTTTTTATTTACGGCCCACATCCTCTACACCGGTGCTGATAGGCAGACCAGAGGCGACGCTGAGAGAAGCGACGGGATGCGCAGTTTATCAGCTGACAAGTGCGTATCGGACAAAAGAGCAGCTGAGCGGCGGGTGAGCCTCCGCATCCTCATCGAGTGACTTTTCTTTCTTTCCTTCTTTCTTTTAAAAAGCAGCCCGCACTGCAGCCGGGCCACCGGAACCATACGCTGTAACTGTGTTACGAACTGAAAGAGGACAAGTGTTTTGTTGGAGGTACTGGCTGAGCTGCGAGCCGAGCGGGAGGACCGGGAGGGAAGATTTTCCTGAGCAAGAAACACGTTTCACCACACGGAGCTGGCGGCTTGGAGCTCTCTGCTCCTGCGAGAAAACACCCACAACGCTCCGCTTCCCGAGCCGTGCGCGGTCGTTTTCAGCGTGCAACCAAGCCGCGAGGGTTTTCCGTGGAGGCTTGAGCGAGGCGTCTGCGAAGAACCACGCCGGTGTCAGATCGCACACACGGGCTGCTGAGAGGAGGAAGACGCCGCGACGCGCTCTGCCCGCTGCCGCCTGCACAAGTTTGGACTTAAAGCGCACCGCTGGAAGTTTATGTGCCGCTGAAGCTTCATGCAGGTCAGTGTTCTGTTGGCGTGTCGTCCTTTGCCTTGGCCCTAAATGCATGTCAACGCGCCTAATTTAAATAAATGGCAGAATCGGTGGCCCTCGTTCAGTAATGGTGTCTAATTTGGGCTGCACGCTCTGTTGCACTATTCCCGAGTCCCCTGACATGAAGATGTGGAGCCGGGCTCCGAGCTCCCCCCTATTTTCCCATCAGCATCTTGATAAAAATGAATTAGATCGCACCTTGATTCATCGCCTGTGGATTTTTTATCTGAATTACCGCTTTAATGGGTACAAGTGTTGAGCATGATGTATGCGTTTCCAGGCAGCGCCAATTCTGGGACATAATAACCGCAAGTTGAACATCCAAAAAGGATGCAGTTTGTAAAAGTCACCCGTCATACTTTAGAGAGTGTCATTTGTTGTAATTTTGTCCTTTCAATGATTTTGTAGGTGTTGGGTCTTTTTAAATGTCACGTTAGGAAAACAAAGGTGCAGGAATGAAAATTAAAATATTCTGTCACTGCCCTCTGTGGATTATTAAACTCCATTCATTTTGTTAGTGATGCCAACAAGAACATAATCCTCCCCTCAGTCTCCACCACCTCTCACCTCAGTGTCCTCCTCAAGCCCTCTGACCAAGAGCTGACACGATGGGATAGCTGTGTTCCAAAAAGTGAATTTATCTGCACATAAAAAGTCATATAAAAGCCTGAAAGCCTTGCGTGGAGTGTAAATTACTTGCCTGCTCAATCCACTAATAATTCAGGTGCTGATGAGCATACACACACACACACACACACACACACACACGCACGCTAAACCTTACCAAATCTGTGGTTTCGGCCTCAGGTGCAGGAGCTGGAGAAACTTCATCAGAGCCTCTGAATGAATTTGTGAGAGGCTTGTAGGAAGGTTGGGTTTGGTGCGGGGACTCAAAAGCTCTCAGGTCAGACTCGCGCCTGCAGAAGCAGCAACTTTAAGGGGTTCTATTTTCTGCATTGGGGAAGAGGGAGAGGGACGGTTGCCTGACAACAAGACGGATACGCAACATGTAATATGTGATGTGGGTTTGTTTTTTTCTTTCACAGTAGGATAATTTGAGGAGCTTTAGGAAGTGACGTTAATGAAACCCAATGGTTTACAGACATCAGATGGGTTAATTTCCCCCTGTATTGTGTCTCTGCTTGTATAAAGCTTGTCTCAGTGGTGACTTGTCTCAGTGACTGGCATGAGCCAGAGAGGAATGATCTGATTTCACTGTGGCATAGCTCAGGCTAAACGCAATCTGCAAACATGTGCGTCTGAGTCCACATGATAGCACTGAAGGACATGTATATCTGTCTGGCTAAATTGATTTATGGTTACTGTCCTGAGTGCTGTTGAGGAACTGCTGCAGTTGAGACCATTTTCTGTTTCCCTACTCTACTAAAGTGAATCAGATCTTTGGCAAATTTCAGCCCTTTTTGGTGAAAAATGGCAACTGGAGGGCCCCCCTTCAAAACACATCATGTAATTTTACTATGGCAATCCTTGAGTTTTGTTAGGTGTAAAGCAGCAGATTTATTTGGAAAAAATGTTTTCAAGTGATCAATATCCTGATCTTAATCTTTAGCCTTTGGCCATGTCTCAGGCCACATAACAACAAAAAAGCAAACCAAGAAGAAAAAAACACTCCACAGTACCAGAGAAACAGTCTGTCTTCTTGTGCCTGTCTGTAAGAGCATTACAGTGACACTTATTGGGTGATATTGAACATGTGCATTACAACATGGCTACAGTTGGGTTTAATTTTTATTTTCAAGGCACAGATGATTATTGGAATTGGCTTTTCTTGAATGGGACAATGTGGTCTATGGTATGTGTTGATACCATATACAGAACATATACAAAATCCTGATAAATGAAGTGTGTCGCCTTTACACTTTGCAGAGACACACACCTGGAGTGAGACAGTGCCCCGGCGAGTACGGGGCCATCAACACATATTGCACAGCTCTACAGAGAGAAAGAAAAGACCAAACCTCTGCAGTTGTGTGGTATACATGGTGGTGTGATGAAGCACGGTGACGTTGAGGCTCTCTGCTGTGACCCCTCAGCTTCAAACCTTTAATCCCACTCATCAAAGCAGCTGGCTACAATTTCTGATGCAGCCGAGAGCATGGAATTCTCGAGGTGATTTTTTTTTTTACCACGCTTGTAGCTTAAAATCATCTAATTAATTCAGATATATTAGAAGAACTGTGTACACAACACTGCCACTCCACATTCCTATCCTTAAGTAATTTCCCCTTTCATTATTCCTGTGGAGAATTTAATATTCTGTGTGATGAGAACTGCCTCCTTCAGGGATAATGTCGGTTTGAATACCGGCCCTAAACAGTTTTATAGATTGTTAAGGGACAATCAAGATGACTCCTTTGCCTCAGTAAAAACGACTCCTTCTAGATCTGAGAGATATGGAGGGGGGTCGATGCAGGAGACGTTTGCCTGTAATATCTCACCTTATTACTTGTGGATGCCGACAGTGACTCAGAGGATGACCTTATGAATTATAACATTTGATATGGCAAACAGCATGGCCGAGTCGCCTGTTTCAACACATGGAGAGCAAACACGTGAAGGTTAATGCAGCCTGACAAACTACCCACAGTTCCCAAAGCTTGACGGATCGGTTCCATGTCATATTTACTTTAAATAATTGCTGCCCTCTAATCTGTTACTATTAACACACCTGGCGATTGTGTACTGCACTCGCTTTCACCTGTTTTCTCCCCCCTCTCTCACTACGTTTCCCTTTCCTCCACCGAGAGCAGCCAGACATGATGATAAATAGTTGGCGTGGAACTAAAGCATGCCATGATGTGTTTAGGATCTGTAGAAATTTACAGAAACTGGGCTTCGCTCTTGGTGAAGTATCAGCGGACTTGCTTTGAATGACCTCAGGTTAGGGGATTATTTGGGTTTCATCTGACACTCACAGTTTGCCCTCGTGGCAAAAAGTAGTGTTTCTCCTGCAAGCTGCCAAATTATTGCTGAAAGTCACCCTAGGATTTGGTGGGGGAGTGGATTACATGTTCTTGAAATGTGCTTAGTGTAGGAATATTTAGTGACAGGGCCTGATGCATTACCACTGTGGTCCTTAACTACATTTTATGCTGCACAAGAGAGAGGAGGAGGAAAAATACCACACCCACTTTTGGGCTGTATGTACTTTATGCTGCCTCTGAAGCCATGGGGGTGTGTTTCCATATGGCTTCACTCCATTTCTAAGCATTTTTTAAAAAATTTAAATATGGGTGCCCCACAGCGCTTGCGTAACAGTTAAGAGTATAAATTGTGTTTTATTTAATCTTAAAGATTTACTTATGTAGTATATTTAATCTGATCAGTATGATTTGATACTTGCCACTGTAAGGAGAGAGGATTGTTCTCAAGGGAACAGTACCCGCTTTATAGCTGTTGCGGACTCACTGCATGACCCTATGTTTTGTGCTTAACAGAAACCTGCATCTCATTGAATGCAAATGTGCAGATGCTGGCGGTAATGTACGTGCGTGGGCGTTCGTGGACAAAACGTTGGTGCCGGTAATTGTTCATGATAAAGTGGAAGCCACTTTTTGAGCCGTGTATACTTGAAATAAAAAAAGGGGAATATTCGAGCTTGACAGCTCTTGGTTTTGTTTCATTGCTGCGGCTCTGTGGCCAAAGCGGGCCAAGATGAAAGCCACCTGCGATTAGCCACAGGATGCTGTCCTGCTGGTCCGGCTCCGGGAGCAGCACCGCTTCACTCTGTTGTAACCCACAGATTAACATTTATGGCTCAGCATGCTCTGGTGGACTTTCTGGGTCAAGACCAAGTGGCAAGATTGAGGAGTGAGCCCGACTTTGTAAGAGCACATCTCTCCCGGCGCTCTGGGCTGAGTTTGGTGGGGAGAGCCAAACAGAAATGTGCTTAGTTCTGTCATAGGGAGAACAAAATAGAAATGCATTGTGCTCTCGGCTTGTGAAAATTGCCCTGAGTGAATACCTGCACAGCGTCTAGGTTCAGAAATACAGACATTATATTCAAAGTCAGGAAACATTACATATTTAAAGGTGACACACTTTCTGTCACTATCCACTACATCTGAACAGACTTGCCCTCTTAGTCATCTTTATATATTGTTTAGTTCACATTAAAATATAGATGAGAAGAGAAATTGTATTAATCACATGATTTTTCTGCCCCTCGCCGTGTCTTAATGTGCCTAAATTCTCAAGATAGATTTCCTCTGCTGTTTTGCACAAAGCAATATTAGCCCAGTAGGAGGTTTCCCAGAATAGCTTCAGCCTGCCAAGTGCCTCAGGTCAGGTCTTTTGTGTCCCCTGGACAGCCCAGTGGGAAGTAGGGCGTCAGCTCTGCTCGTCGATGGCGCTGCTTGACGGCTTCAATAATTAAGCCGATGCGACCTCTGTGATCCCGAGAGAGGCAGGTCCGGCGGGTGACGAGGACCGAAGAGGGGGACGAGGTTTGAGACGGCGGGTCATGTGGAAAGCCCGTCCGCAAGGCTTCCTCTGTCTGTTTATTGTCAGCGGGGTGAGAAAGAAGAAAATATTGAATATCAGACCGTTGAGGGGTGTAAAACAGGCGCCTCGGAGTCAGTGTAATGGTATACAGGTCAGCAATCTTTGACTTCCAGTGGAGAGCAGTGTGCATGCTGTAGTTGGTCTCAGCCAGTGGCTGCAGGGCAGACTCTCCAAGTTTCACCCCGGAAAGTAGAGAAACCAATGCAATGTTGGTGAATTTTCAGATTGATGTTTCTTTAATAAGGCCCGCAGTCTCTCAGTATTCCAATAGTGTGCCATCATGACCTACATACTCCTTAAAACGCTGACAACTAGTGAATAAAACCCTTCAGTTTCTTCACGCATTGTGTGGTTTGTGTGGCGCCATGTGCCAAAAGATAAAATACACTCAATAGATTATTCTCTGTAAAGTGCAAAAAAGAAAAAAAAAAGAATTCATTGTGTGCACATTATTTGTATTTCTTCTAATTTCGTAATGCTCAAGTTTGTATTTTTGCTTCCTTTTACAAAAATTGTTTGGATGTGCAACTGCAAGAGCAGGTCAGAGTGTCTGCTCGGTCAGATGAGCTGTTTTCCAGCTGCAGCAGGGGAGGGTTGCATTCCAGCTGCAGTATTGAATCCTCTTCATCCTCTTCAGTTTTCTGCCACCATTATATGATTGCTGGTTTCTCCACCCCCCTCCCCATGCACATGCAAAAATAGGGAGGGGGAGTTTGTCATACAGTCATGTGAGATGCATTTGAATGTCCCCGACTGCCAGCACTTTAAATATCTCTCTGCATTAGATTCTTTTTTTTATCCGGTAACCAGGTTTGTATGCTCACAGCATTTCAAATATAGTTTGAGTAATGACTTTCAGCCACTCTCTGAGTGCTGTGTTGATGGGCTATAGTCGTGCTACAATAACGTCTCCAGATGTCGTGATGAGGCTGTCGAGCAATACTGATATTTGATTGAGAAATTGTAATTAAAAGAGCACTGCCGTTGAAGCAAGTAACTAAGACACCTGCAATAATTCCTTGTCTTTCTTCTCGGGATCATCCGAGGTCTCAGAGTCATTTTCTTTTGTTTACCAGATATGTTGTGGACAGATATGATACGCTTTTCATTCCTTCAGTCACCCTCAGTGGCGTCGTGATTGCTCTGTAGCTTCATTACAATGCAGCTGCGGTATCCATGCAATTTAATTTATTTCCGTTACAATGGGTCTATCATGGATTTTGTCTGTAAATGGCCACAGGTCTGTAGAGTTGATTTTATTTTGCACATCTTGGAGTCAATTCATTATGAGTAGGCATTAGATGACTATTGTCGACACCGTCATGCAAGATTCTCAATTAAACGGATGTACATGATCATCGCTGCTTCCTTGGATCCCTCGTGTGAAATGACACTGCAGTGATACCAATTTGAGAGAATTGCAAACTGTGGCCCATTGAATTAAGACTGTCTGGTGTAATTGAGTGTGTGATACGGAAGGGAGCACCTATTTTTGATAAGAGCTGGGTTCAATACCAGTAGCCTTGGATACAGATGAAAGCTGGAGACTGTGTGTGAATGCACTGAATAACCTGCTATTACCATTGGAGATAGAGGGAGATACTGCAGAGGAACCATTATAAACCCTGCTTATTTTATATTCCAATTGTCCACACCCTAACAATTACAATTCAAAAAATGAATTTGGCTGTGCTTGCAGTTTTCCCACTAAAGATTCAATGAATATATAACTCCCACTGTCACTGGTGAAGGGTTATTTGGGGGATTTGTAAACATCTCCGCTCAGCTTATTATGTTGTGTCCTGGCACTGGCAGATGCCTTTTTTTTATCATTTAATTCACAGACAAAAACAGCGAACAATGACACACATGGTAGGATTAAACATTGACTACTATCGCTTACCACAACAAAACTAATGCAACCCCCCCCAAAAAAACCCCCACTAATTTCGGCACAGATTTTTGGTGATTTGGTATTTTTTCCTAGTTGCAGTAGCTTTGTTTGTCTTCCTAATGTGCTGAAACCATGAGGGATAAGGCTCCGAGCTCGGTGCTATGCGTGGAATAATCTGAAGTGGCTGTATCAGAGATTTTGCAACACTTTGCTCACTTGTGAATATTCTGCATTATACACTGAGACAAGAGACTTAGCATGGAGCAGAATATCATCATCTTTCCTGAGAGTCTCGCTGAGTGTAGTAAGCTCATCCATCACCAAGTATGCTATGGATGTAGCTGCCGCAGGAAATTTAATTGCTGGTAAACGCTGTCATGATTTCGTTTATACTTTTTTCCCCCCACTTGCTCCCTTTCTCTTTCTTTATCTGACACCCTCTTATACAGACAATGATAATTACACATATTTATATATGTAGAAATCACAAGTTAGTAATCAGCAAAAATAAGCACAAGGAAGCTGAGCAGCAGCTGATCAGACCTCAGAGAAACTCCCATATAGAAAGACTGGCTGAACTCAAATTGGTCATCTTCACTCTGATTGTCCTGTGTTTTCAGTAAATAGCTCCGCACTTCATGTTGCAGCAGGGGATGTCGGCAGTGAGCCTCGATTAGAGAAGGAACCCAATCTGGTTCAGATGGCATCCAGAATTCACAGAGTCTGGGCAACTTGCTGCAGACAAACACGTCTGTGTCTCCAAAATCACTGGTGTCATGGGGAAACAGGCAGCATCTGATGGAAGACTGCCCCGGTTCTCCCACTCCCCTTTCTCTGAGCGCCGGGAGGCATGATAGGAAAAAAAAGAAGAGGAAGAACTGAAGAGAAACTGAAGGAGGAGAGGGGGAGAGGAGCGTCAAGGAGGAAAGGGAGTGGGAGAGACTCGACAAGATGAATTATGCAAAGCTGTCAGAGGCGGCTATTGTTGGAGGTGCTGGCTGTGTTAAAGGGAGCCAGCCCTGATCTCCACCAGCTCCATCAACCACTCTCACCACTCCCCGTGGCTGAGAGCCGTCTGATCTGTACTCCGGCCAACAAGAAGTGGGGGGGCATAGTGGGATGGACCAGGCCACTTGGCGACAGGTGGATTGTCTTCCAGGGACCCACCAGCGACGAGGAGTACACTCTTTATTGCCATTATTTACAGAGGTCACCGACGGGGAGATCTGTACAGCAGCCCCCCGGAAATATAATTACCGAACAAAGGCTTCGTCAAGAGCTGCCATTTCAGCATTCTGGTCAGCGGCGGCTACTCCTGTTTTGCAAAATGCTTGGTGTGCTGAAGTCAGGCACGTGTCCCAAGTCAGTTTAAGCTGGTGTATTTGTTTATTAATTCAGTCTCAGACAGAACCCTTTATCAGTTCCAAGATATCTTGGATGTAGGGCTGTTGGAAAACAATGTTAAAAATATATATATATCCAACGCAGAACCAGATTTGACTTGCTCGATAAATCACTTCAAATGTAGCACTGGGCGGTATTCCCAAAATGTGCTTTTGATAATATCCAGACTTGAACCAGCCTATGGATTTATCTATTTGCACCATTTAAAATACAGTATTTTATGAAAGATGCTGTGTGACACTGTGATCACGAGGGAATATGACCACCCCTTCCTTTTTGAGCTGGTTGAGCAAAGGCAGCAACGGTTTCCCACACAAACTATTTCAAACCGGTGGGGCTCTGGTGGAAAAAATGTGATGTCATATACTTCCATACATCAATCAGGACAAAATCTGATAGAGACTACCATTTATTTAGTCAGTGTGAAGAAACAGTGACGTCACTGAAAAGAGTTCCTACAGATTCCTAGATATATTTTTTCTCTCTTGGTTTGATTGTTCCTAATTCTGTCATTAGTAATTAATGTCATAGAGAAGTAGTTAAGATTTGAAGCCAAGTTTTCAGGGGCTTTTAATTATTAATTATCAAAACTGTCATCAATTACTTTCCCAATGCAAGACTGTGTAATCACAGGACTGTCACTAATGATTATTTTCATTATTTTGTGTTTCTTATTTTGTCATTAATCGTTTAGTCTGTGACATGTCAGAAGGTATTGGAAAAAACTACCGCCCATAATACTGTACTTCCCAGAGTGCGGGGTGATTTCAAACTTCTGGTTTTGTGCAACCAACTGTTCCAAAACCAGATACTAAAAATACATCAAGAATGATGATGAAAAAACTGATTTATGCTGCAAATCGTCACACTGGAGAAGCTGGAACCAGAGAGTAATTGGAATTTTTTTCCTTGATAAATTACTGAAGTATTTAGTAAATTGTTGAGGATTAATTCTCTATCAGCTGGTTAATCAGTTCATTGATTAATCGGTTCAGCACTAATCAGTTGACTTATCAGTTTGGCCCTGGTTGGAAAGCATCAAGAAAGCACACGTTTCCTGTTGTGGTTTAGATGAATGCCATACTGAATATCATCTGAAAAAAGAAAACTACTTATTGGTTCCAAGACATCTTTAAAAAAGAAAAAGGTTGCCGTATCCTTTGGTCACCCGCTCCGAATTCCTCGAGCTGGAGGCATAAAACATACCCTCTCACATCGTTTGATGAATAGCGCACTATATGGCAGACATGAAACAAGTAAATCGCACTTGGATCCTTGAAAGTTCTCCAACTGCGCTGAAGAGGCAATTGACTTGGACACGGTTCTCCGCAGCGTATTATACAGATGGTTTATGGTTTATGCTTCAAAGAAGTGCAGAGGTGTAGGACGGTACCAGGCGTCGAGGGGACTGTACTCCACTGGCATGGGAGTCGTTGGGACGTTTGCGGAGCTCCGCTGCGTAGATCATGAACTGTCTTTTTCTCTGCCTCGCTGGCTCGCCAGAGGACCTCTGCATGACACTAATTTTTGCAGTGTCGACTGTTCTGCTGAGCGGTCACGGGTGAGTGGCTGTCCTGATTCAACCGCACGATCGAGGCTAAAATGGACCATAGAAGTGAATGATACCGGAAAAGTAAAAAAAATAAATAAAAAGGATTACAGATTTACTAAAGAATTCATGGTTTTGATGAGTTGTGAAAAAGATGGCATCTTCAGGTCTTCAGAGTAAAGTAGGGATGTTTATGTGGGGACACGCCTGGTCACTCGAGGGCTTATAGAAAATCTAAATCCTCCTATAGTGGAGGCTTGTGGCTCAGTGGGTACAGGACTTGTATCATTAGCTGTTATTCAGACGGTGAATCTCTTTAACAAGTCCATAAAGAGGGGAGGTGGGGGGTTGGGGGTCGTAATCAGGGAGGATTTTGGGCGTGTCTGCTTGCACTCATCCCATACATTAATCTGCCAATCTGGATGTGTGTACAATTTCTTGAAAGTGATGAGATGTGAGTTAGATGTAGTGTGTGTTGGGGCGGTGGTGTTGGTGTTTAGAGTTGACTGTCGGGTTACAAGAGAGTGTGTCGCTGATTGCATCTCAGCCCATTGGGGAATGGAATGATATCCAGCAACTCAGAGAGAAGGGGTGGCAAAAAAAAGAAAATAAGTTGAAGAGGCCTAGAACAGCTCACAGTTTTCATTATGCCTGCATCCTGTGCTCCGCCCGCGAGTGCTTCAGCTTTTTGGGGGGGAGGTCTCTCCGGGACCGGTGCTATCTTGCAACGCGACAGCACACCATCCTGGCTTCACTAGAAGGTTTTGATGCTCGATGTGAAACGAAGTAGATCTCATTTGGGGAAAGGAGGAGTCTGATACTCTCGTCTTACAGTTCAGCCAAGAGAGAAATGAAAGTGTGTTGTGACGTGTGTGTGTGTGTGTGTGTTACAATGCTGTGGAAAATATCTGGTAATAAACACTTCTGACACACCAGGGCTCCCATCCACATTCCACTCAAGGGTGTTTTTGCAGATTAGTCACATTCTCATCCCCCCTTGTCCACATTTTGGAGCACTGCCTCCACCTGTAAGCGAGTCTTCTTTTGAATTTTCAACTGTAAGTATTTTAACCCTGACATACCTAATGTTTGAGAGCACGGAGCCAAATGATGCATTCTAATGCGAGGAACATCCTTGCTCAGAGAGGTTGCGATAGCGCTGACTGATAAATCAAAAAGCGATGAAATACTGTGTCACATCACTGTTATCCTTGCCGTTTTAAGTGGTAAGCTCTTGCTTGACTTCTGTGCATGCATATAATATAAGGAGGCAAATGTCGAATTGACTTGAGCTTTACCCCCCACAAAAAAGATGTATTTTCTCACTTACTTGCTGGTGCGATTTAGTGATGCATGTAGTTTTTCGTCAGTTGCTCTGGCTAATCCAAAGATCTCACTCCAGTCAGTTTTTACTACAATTACTTCCCACTGAGGAAACAGTCCCTCTGAAAACTGGTAATTGCAGGTACTGTAGATTGTCCAGAGAAAACTTAAAAGAATTTGAAAGAATTTCCTTTCACCTCTATTTTATTGGAGGGGAGGGAGAAATCTCATAACCTGGACAAATAAAATTAATAAAATACAATAAAAACAAAAACTAGATACCAGCATGGCTACGTACTACCTCAGTTAAGAGTGGACTAGTATTTATAATACTATTTTTGTAAAATAGGATTTTAATGCTATTTACTAACCCTTACATATTTTATTCACACATGGTAGGTTTGCATCTTTTTGTTCACTGAAATATACCATCCTGTCTTCATCATTGATATTCTGTATATATAATCTGACACTGGGTTAACAGGTACATCGAGGGTCAGAATTATAATTCTGTATGAACTACAGTTTAAATTAAAAATTAAAGCGTGATATGATCGTGTGAAAAAGTCACTCGCCACCATGATGTGTGACGTATTCATTTATGTGGCATTTAACCAGCATTTGACACTTGGTCTGTATTAATTTTGGATCATGTTCATGTGAAAATATTCAGCCCGCTCGAAGAATTTGAATAAAAGAGTTGTATATTGTGAAACCACCACTAAATTTTTTTGTGAAACAGCTTTTGCTTGACCTGAAAAATGTGTGTCTGGAGGACAGCCGTTAAAACGTACAGCGCAAATCAGCCTCATTCTGAACGCTGAAACAGGCGGAACAAAAAAGAGTTCTTTTTAAGAGGGGAAGTCATGTATGGAAGGAGTTCACGGGTGAGATTTCAGGGATGGGGAGGCAGCAGTGGGGGTGGGGCAGTGAGAAGGGGATAAGTGTGTGCTTTTGAAGATGAAGCAGATGGATTAGTGTTATCTGAGCTCCTTGCTTCCTTTCCTCTTCTCTCTTTCTGCAGGTAAAGTGGGTGGAGCACTGAATGGACTGAAGGAGCGACGCCCAAAAGGTTCAGACGCGGGGAGGGGAGAATTTTGGGAGGTGGGGGTCGTAACAGGGTGAGAATCACAACAAGAGGAGGGGGAGAAGAGAGAGAACTAATCCAGTGGCGAGTGTCTGAGGAGAGCATCGGCGGTGAAGGGGAGGGATACCCAGCATGCAGGCAGCATGGAACGGGTGAGGGAGCAGCGGCCTTTCTGCTCGCTGTCCAAGAGCCAGAGAGACAGAGAGAGGGACTACGAGAGAGATAAGGATCGGGAGCGCCGTTACACCGCCTCCTCGTCTGACAGAGAGGAGGCAGCCTGCCGCGTACCCACGCAGAAGTCCTACAGCTCCAGCGAGACGCTCCAGGCCTTCGACCATGACCCTTCGCGAATGCTGTTCGGAGGCAGAGTCAAGGAGATGGTCCACAAGGAAAGTGCAGAGTACAGCAGGCCAGGTTAGCGAGAGCAAACGTTTCCTCGAGTTGACCCACACCAGGACTTTTCAGTTTCGTATCTCCATAACATCAGCGAAGTGGGGGTGGGTTATTGAGGCTGATGTTGATAAGTTAAGTAAGACAGTTACGTTTAACTTTAAGGCCCATGTTATCATGACCTGGCTATAAAAACGTATGATTTATAATTCTAAAAAAAACCACTGTATTAACAGACACTGCACCTTATAGCCTTATTTACAGAAATCTGAAGAGAAGACAACAATATCCACATATCCATGTTCATGTGCTGATTAGGATGGATGCAAGGAATTTATTGTTTGTTGAATTTTACTGAATTCTGCCTCCTTACACTTTATTCCTCGAGATAAAGTTTAACAGGAAATACCAGTATGTCAGACACACTGGTAAACACAATTAAATGATGTCAAAGGAAGGTTTTCTTTAATTTTTTTCCAAACACACATTGGGTGACACAATACCCACACTGGACAATGTTAAAATAATAATGAATAATGCTCAGTAAATAACCCTTTCTTTTTAATTGGCTGCTGGAAAGCGCTGTAATTTCTGTAATTAAAAAAGTTCAAGCAGTTTATTCTGTTTTATGGCACTCCTTTGGCTCATAAGATTGCAATTAGAAAATCTATCCATTAGTCCCTTACATTTTCTTGGTGGTAATTGGTGCCTGTTTTAGAATTAATGGGATTATGATGAAGTTGTTGGACGAATGCTAGTTTGCTTTATTTCTCTTTCAAATCTGGGCATTTAATGTTAACGACTGTTCCTTACATCATCACAGTAAATGTCAGATTTAATGTGATTCACATGGAAGTGGAACAAGAGCATATTTTGTGTAGAAGAGTGTAGATAGTATATCTGGTCATTGTGCTAATTCTGTGTGTGGGTGATATATGCATCTAAAGGTCATGATAAATCTAATGTTAAAAAGTCTATTTTTGAACATTTTGAGACATTTTAATTTTTTCACGTGTGGCACATTAATTTTAAATGGTGTTTTTGCATCATTTTCAACAACATAAAATACATTACAAACATACAAGGAAAGGATAAAATCCTTTCATTTGGTGACCTCGACATTGAAAATAAATTAAGTTTAAATATCTGCAGATTATTATGAACATCTTTTGTTCTCGCTGACACATGTGACCTTAAAATAAAAAAAAACCCTCATTGCTGAATAAAATTGCAACACCAATGGTTTCTGTTACCTAAATGGTAAATATTAATTTTTTCAAATAATTTCACCCAAGACTTTTGCTTTAAAAACAATTAAATGAAAACATTGAGGAGGTTTCAGGTTAATTACAGAAAAGGACATGAACTACTGGCGTGACAGTAACATAATGTATCTAAAAAAATATTACATTTCTACGACCCAATATAGGTTTTAAATGGACTATATAATGTCAGTGAAACATTAAGAATATATATCCTTGTTACTTCAGAGACTTCTTAATGAGGTTAAAATTAGATATTTTTGTTTATTGGCAATATGATGTGTAGTTTAAAAAAAATATTTATTTTGCTACATGCAGTGTCTTTGAAGGCATGGCAGGCCATTATTTTATCTGCAGTCAGCCCTAAGTAATGAGCCTTAACAAATGAAGAGAAAACAAAATTATGGTAATGATTTCTTGTGAAACAGGCTGTGTCTGAAATACTTTCTGAAAACTATAAATAAAAAGTGGGGGAGGGCATCTTTCTCTCATTCATCATATTAACCCAAAAACCTTGGTGATCTGGTTTGGGTTTAAATGTTCAATTAACTTCAGTAATGTTGTAAAAACATCTTATTTTATTACTCTGCTGTGTAATTTTAGGTAAAGAAAATACTTTTGGGCATCTTGATGAGTTGATAAGTGTTAAGTAGCTTGGGAGGATGGTGTAAAGCTTTAATTTAACAACCCCCTCCCCTTCCCCCGGGCTAATGGGTTAAGTGTTTTTTTTTTTTAAGTAGCCCTGCTCTTGGCCATTAACCGCGTTGTTGCTTGGTTTGTTAACTTTACAACTTCTGCTATTCACAGGGCAGACATTTTCACTGAGGCAACTCGGGATCTGTGAGCCATCGGCTCGCAGAGGATTGGCGCTTTGCCCCGAGACGGGCCTCTCCCACCCACTCAGCAGCTACTCCAGAGGACCGGTCGCTACGGAAAACCATGAACCTGTATCACCGGAACGTACCATGGCTCTTTGGGGAACGGGGGCAAAGTCTGGGCAGAATTCGTGCCTCTCCAGTCGCTCAAACTCGGCACTCACGCTCACTGACACGGAAATGGACAATAAATCGGACAATGAGATGGGTGAGTAGAGCATGTTTCCTACTTTTAACGTTAAAAAGCTTATTTGTTTGCAGCTAAAGCTTTCATTGCTTTTCAAAGGGGAGAAATCACTGTGTGGGGGAAAAAAAGCAGCAGTCGGTTGGATTATGGTTGGTGCTGGAGACGAGGCCCTGATTGGTGGAGAAAAGAGGAAGCTCTATTGGTGGGGTTGGTATCTGGAGAGGCATTTGCCTTTCTTTGGATCAAAGGCGTGATTCCTCGCCAGCATGCAGAAAAGAATTTGGCCTTCTGATTGAGTAGTTGCTAGTCACCTGGTCCTTCTCCGCGGGAGGCAGAGGAGTTTGATAAAGTTTCCCCATGGGCTAGCGTATAATCAAAGATAGCTTTGTGTGAGATTTTCCTTAGAAATTCTGCAGTGGTTGACTGGGCATGCACAATGGCTGATTAAATGGGTACAATGGTTTGAAGTGCAAATTTGATCATGCTGGAAACCTGAGATGGAGGGTTGAAGTTCTCTATCTGAAAAGGGCAAATCTTTGTTGCGTCAAATGGAGGCGAGACAGCTGCATATCTGCATTGTTGAAAAATCCACTCTCTTTTCCACATTTTTCATGCTTTCTTGTTTATTATAGCACAGATTCCTGAAAGGTCCATTTGCATCTTGGAAAAGTCTTTACATCTCTGCATCTTTTCAGCCTGTGCTTTAAGTCGGTAATATTTTTCACCCCGTGAGTAAATTCATCCCCTCAGTGTCACAAGTTTTATGTGTAAAGCTTTAAAAATGTCTTTTCTGATCGTGAGTGCTCCTAACGTTGTCCATTGTTCATCATCAGCATAGCGTGAGCCATCACCATCGCAACACATCCAACGTAAAGCTCTAATTATTGTAAGAAGCCGATCATCTCAGAGAGTGGCAGGCCGTTAAAAATAATTAGGGTTAATTACACTTTCCCGGCAAGAGCATTAAAAAGACGGCAAAAAGTAAAATGTCTTGTGTTCAAGTGCTATCAATTTCCATTCTGAAAACACTGGCTACATTTTGACATTTGAGACAAGTCATTTTCTTAATGGTGGTATTCATCATAGTGAGCTTGTCTCTGGGAGCGGGGGAGTAAGTCTTTCACCTTTTTCAAAATGCCATCAGAATTCCAAAACTATGTATTTGTTCCTGTGTGTGCCCTTCGATTTAGTCCAGCAGTACCACCTCTATACATTCATGTCACTAAAAGCCCAGCCTAACCAGAGGTGACGGTAAACATAACCCTCACCTCTGTGGCACCCAGCTCCAGTCAGAGCTGTTGCTGAACATGGCAAGCATGAAACCGTATGAAATCATGAGTGTAAGATGACGCAGAGTTTCAGTATGTTGTCTGTTCTAGCTTAATTGCACCTGCCCTCCACCCCTTGCACTGCACGAGCACACACGCACACACACACACACACACACACACACACACACACACACACACACACACACACACACACACACACACACACACACACACACACACACAACCCAGCAGCCTTTTTTTTATGGAAGGAAGCTGCTGCTGATGGGCTGTAGTTAGCACAACGTCCAACTGAGGCCTTATCTAACTCACTATAGAGGATAAACAATACCTGCCTGATCTTCATCCCAATTGCCCTGCATTTTAATGCTATAAAAAGCAAAAACACCCAAGAACTAATTTATTAAAATATAAGTTTCTCTTCTTTTAACTGCATATCATGTTAATATGCTGAAACTGCTCTGCAGAGCAAGAACAATGTGAGTCATAGTGTAATTTACAATTCTAACCCTTTTTTGTTAAACTATTTTTGGAGCTGAAGTCCTCTTTCATCATTTAGATTTGGAGCTGGAGCAAAGAAAAACCATACCACTGTTCCACCTATAGAGACTGTGGTCTTTTTTTCCTCCTTTTTTGTCAGGAAGCATTGCACTTTTGACTTTCACTATTTAATGAAGCAGCTAAGAGAAATGACCCATCCAGAGGTTTCCATCAACGGAATATGCATGCAGAAGCTCCGACAAGGGGCCGTTCAGCCCCACTTATTCATAAATGAACTCAATATTTCATTCTAATTCGCTCTGTTCTACGGAGTGTTCGACACAGACAAGTACCAAAGCCTCAGTACATTTCCAGATCGCGTAACAGCAAACGTTAACCTCGGCGATCCAGGTGAAAGAGGTCTACTATTTAAGACATGAAACCAAGAGTGGTCATCAAGATTACATTACGTTACATTTTAATTTTCTTGTGTTAAAACAAACAACTGTGTTACAGTAGCGCATAACATAACCAATTATATCAAAGTTTATTCCTGGTGCAATATGAAGTTGTTGGGTTTCAGTAAAAGTGTGTGTGTGTGTGTGTGTGTGTGGGGGGGGGGGGTATCTTTTAAGTAGCTTTCATTGATTTTGCACTTAAGATAATCACCTGCCACTGATGGAATCCCTTGAAAACAAAATTGATTGATTAAGGCATTGGTTTTATTGGTTTTCTGGTTGTGAGAATGGCCATGTTATCCTAGCAGTTCTTGCATATCTCAATGGATGACACCATCGTGCTCCTGCATTGTATCGATTGACCTGTCTACAACATTGCTTGCTTTGAGCAAAGAAGCAAAACTACATCTTCTAATGACATGAATTTATTGCTAAATCCTCTTATTAAGAGCATATGAGATTCCTGATTTCTCATGTGGAGAATTCACATGCATTTTTTGTAAGCTTTTTAAAATATTATACTTATTCATAATTTTCCTTTTAAATACCCGGCCTGCCTAGATTGATGTAGTAGTACATATAAAAAAAAAAAATACCCACGCTATTTCTCCTCAAGAAGAAATTATTTAATATCATCGCCTCTACCTGACAGAGACAGCTATATACATAAACACACACACACCCATGCATGCATGCACAAGCACACACACACACACACACACACACACACACACACACACACACGCGCTAACAGTACATATGCTCACTTACTGTCTTGTGTTACATTAGCGCTGTGACATGTACCAGCTGTAAACTGTCGGAGGTTTGTGTCTGCGGGGAGTGTAAGTTTGCTATAAGTGGTTCCCTGATTTAAAAAAAAAATGTTTGCACTCAGCAGCTGGAGAATTAATCTGCTGTTTTCATTACTGCATCAGACAAAACCCAGCATTAAGCAGTTTACTGCTGGTTAACTACTGGAGATCAGCACAGAACAAAGTTCACACAGTGACAGTAATATATAGATGCTTTTCATGAAGTAAAAAACAACTTCATTACATAGAAGGAATCTACATGGAGTAAGAAAATGACTTGAAATCATTGATGTCCAAAAGTTCTATAAAGTCACATTTTTATGGAATTTGCTATTTACTACAATCACTAATTTGTAACCGTATAATTTAGAGCATAGGATGGAGGAATTTTAAAAAATTCTATATTTGTAAGAATTTTTTATTAGAGATGACAGAAATGCACATAGCGAAGCAAAGAATACAAAGGAACTGCCTTTCAAACACTAATTACAGTAGCACATACCAAGATGCAGAAAAGTGTTTCTTAAGGTGACCTTGGCCTTTACACAAGCAGTCTTTGAACTGCAAATTATAGATTTAAAAAATGCTAGAAATATGAGGTGCTTGGGTTAGAATGGGGGTCAATTGATTGTCCCTGGTTATTACAGTCCCACGCAAACAAGACACTGTCATTACAATGTGTGGAATGTTATTTTCTGGAAAAATGAAGGTAGTTTATGGGATAAACCTTTATCAACCCATGATAATTTGAAATACCTTAAATTTCTAATTTAAACCCTCCAAATGCGTGTGAAGTGTATCAGTGCTGCACTGATCACATTCAATTTTCTCACTTCTCATTTCAAAAATTGAAGGATCTCTTTGTAGATAAACAAAGCCAGCTCTGGGGTAGGACTTAACAATAGCAGTCACCTTTCTGCAGCTACCTGGCCGCTGCTAGTGCTTACAATGATTGTAGTTTCAGTTCAGTTGCTGCTGTTTAAATGTACAGATATTCTTGTTTTAGACCATTAGTTGAACATGTAGCTGCTGTATACAAGTGAGCACAGCCATGGAGAATGAGACACCCCGCCTTAATGTTGACTGTGCCGACTTCAGAATCAATATTATACCCCTCATAAAACATGAATGACTGCGCGAAACAGAAACATAGCATGGCCCAGTTGAGTTGTATTCCTAATAGGGTGTGAAAAAGCTCGTGCTGACTTGTTAGGTACTGCAGCTACAGCACTGCAGCACCTCGTGACAGCGCGCCTCGGCCGTAGAAACCGTCACACGTGGGGTTTATCGTCGCTGGGGGAGTCTTGATGCCTGCTGACCCCTGGTCAGGAGAAAGGGACTTCCACTGCAATGCCTGTCATCCTTTGTTAAGAGGCATCGCTTTCTTTGGCCTAGCCCTTCTGTCCAAATAGTCCAAGTAATTTTTACGGAAAATAGCGCGTCCCTTTGATGTTTTTCTCATGGAGAACGTTAGCCGGCGTGGATGCGCCGGCTCCTCGTCGGCCTTTACTGCCACGTTGTTGTCCGGCGCCTGCTTACGAGGGGATGAATCGGTAAATAATTTCAATTTGCAGAAGTCAGAGGTCTACATTGCAGTCGTACACATTGTACAGTTGAGCAGGGCTCAGAGATTCATTGTGCGAGCTGTGCCAGTAAAAGGTTAATTAAATCAGTAGAGGAGTCACAGCGAAGTGTGCTGTAGCACAGCAAGCACCAAAGGCTTTTTGGGTGGGAGTATGAAAGCATATCACACACCCTCCAACATGCGTCTCCGTGTGCATGGATTCATGTTCTCTCACTCTCGCCTCTCAGTCTCTTCTGTCTCACGTACGCACATGCACACACGTGCACACACACACACACACATTGGCATATCTCACTTTGTTTCTCGCACGTTATCTCTCTAAGATTAGAAAAATCAAGCAAAAGTACAGACATTTGCACGCGCGCGCACACGCGGGGCGTCATGCTGACGAAGGTGACACGCCATCTGTCAAACTCCTGTCTCAGATCTGCGCCTCGTATTGTGACAGTGGAATCAGTGTATTGATCGTAGCAGACAGAAATCCTCCCTCACCACTTTCATAATTCAATATGGCACAAGCAGACCACAAAAAAGAATAAATAACATCAACGTTTTTTTGTCGAAAGGGCTGGCCATCTGTGATGTTTTTTGAAGAGCACTCCAAACCTGGCAGAGAAAACATTTTCATCATTTGTTAATAGGAGCTGGGAAGGTGTCTGAGCCTCATCCCGTGCCTCGTCAAAAAGAGGAGGCACGCTTTGATTGCCATCATTTATCGTCATCACTTCCCTGTTTTGCCGGCGCTGCCGCCAGTTAAGCGCTCACATTGTTAGTGCTCGGGGTGACAGGGGATGCGGAATATGGCGGCGGCATGCCGAGGTGTCAGCAGGCGTTGTGCTCATCAGTCTTGTGAAAGGATTTCTATTTTGGAGCGGGCTGGAAAGCCCGGAGGAGGCCCGTCCCCATGTTTCTGCCGAGAGCAGAGGTCGGTGACATTTGCGGCTCCGTCCAATCAAATGGCCTCAGAAACGGGGAATTTTGATTTGACCGTTTGTCCTCTGGTGGGGACGCACTCCTTTGAGGACATTCACACGACAGCAACACATGGTGAAAAACTTTCTGCACCAGAGCCACCCCCTACAGAGTGGATGATCTGATTAGACTTTGGAGTGTCTTGCCGTATAAATTTGCATATCAATAAGGCAAAACAGATTTTCTTGAAGCTACTATGTCCCTTCTTCACACAGATAGAGTGCCTATTAACATCGATGTGAAGATGGCTGGATTCTTTTTTGGGAAATATTTGACATTAAAGTATTAACGGCTTGATGTAAGGTGGTAAAATATAGAATTTGGATATGGCGCAATGGATTTGTATATTATTTGAAGATCTCAAAATAGGTCTGTTTGCATTACCAGTTATCACTTTTCTTTTTCTTAATGATTTGATTAATCATTTAGTTTACTAAATGTCAGAGAATTGTAAAAAGTGCCCATTAGGTCTGACTAACAGTCTAAAACCCAAAGATGTTTTCTTTGCAATGATATGAAACCCTCACATTGAAGAAGCAGCTTTAACGTTTGACCTTTTTGCATTCCAAATGAGTTTAAAGGCTAATCTATTACCAAATTGTTTCAAACACATTTTTAGAGACTTTCGAGCAGAGGCGCTTGTGTGCAAAGTGGACAGAAGGCGTTTAGTATTTGGGTTAATCTGTCAGGGTTAGAGTTACATAGAGCGCGGAGACGCAGCTGCATCGTAAAATGCTATTAACTCTGCCCGGCATCCATTTTCCCGTCACCTGATCATTAAGTACCAACATTTGCCACTCAGAACTTAAGCTTCACCCGGTTTGGCCGAGCTCCACTGACGACGATGCGGGCTCGGCCCGCGCTCGGCTCGGCCTAATCACCTGCGGGTGCCAGACTGCAGGACGTGTTATTACGATTAGGAATCACTCTGCAGTTGTCAATTACGAGGGCCACTATTTACCGTCCTCAAGAGAAAACGGCTCATTTCATTTCATCTCACAGCTTAATTGAGTGATTGTATTACCATGCAATGTGGAAATAGTCAGGAAGTCATTTTTATACTCTATGAATATCAATGCAAGAAGTAGGGATTAGCATGTAGGTCCAGAGATGTTGGGCATATTTGCATGTAGGTCCATTATCATCTCCTCATCAATCAGGGACCATCAATGTTTTTCTGATCCTGAGAAATCCACTTTTACTCCTGTGAGGTGTGTGTGTGTGTGGTGGGGGTGGGGGTGGGGGGTATACAGGGAAAGGCATATGTAGCACTGATTGCTTTTGATCTTATTTTTTTCCATCTATTGCAAACAACGTTGATCGCAAGTGTAAATGTAAAAAATCTGTAATTTGAAAAGACGGACAGAAGTTTAGGAATGTCAGGTTATAGCGTGTAGCTCTTTTTTCATTCCATATTGGCCGAAATAGATTTTCTCTCTCTGCCTGGAGTGCTGCTGGGCTCTCCGGCGTCGTCCCCAGACTAGTGCCAATGCACCCATCTATTCAGTTTCATGTCTCCTTGCCTTTATGATCTCCTTTCTCTCCCCTATCCTGGGACACAGAAATATTTGTTATATGGTATCTGTTGTCGCGGTGCTGCAGCATTGACCTTTGCACTCTTTAGTGTTGGATGCTGGAAATCAAAATGTTTTAAAGTCAAGGTGATTCTTCTGTTCCCATCTCATCTGAATGTAAAAGCGTCCCCACTTTGCTCGCCGTGTACTTGTAGGATCATCTCATGTCACGCTTGCTCGGGTTTTTTTTCTTGAAAACTGTGGGGTTGGGGAAAAAAGGTCTTTTGTCAGTTGTTTTCTCCATGTCCTTGAGCAAGACACTGAGTCCAAAACTGTTGTATTCAGGAAAGTGGCTATGAATTGAGTTGTACATACACTTAAACTGTAAAACCACTCACGACACTAGATTACGGAGGTAGGCATTTAAGGCCATAGGCTGCAGTGGTGTTAAAAAGCAATCTCAGGAGAGTATTAATCGTAACGCCAAAGTGAAATCACACACATCTTAACACTTTCAGATAGTCCAATTAAGTGGCCAAGTATAATGAGGAAAATAAGTGCAAAAATGTATTGTCTGACTGGTGTTAGGCTGCTCTAATTTCCTTTTTGACAATCGCAATTAAGAGCGCACTTCATCTGCATATTATGTGCCACTGGATCTTTTCACTGGCAGTGGAAATGTGTTGGAGTCTTTTATGCGCATGAATAAATGTTTCATTAGAAGGCTTGACTTCAGTCAGGATTTCAGGGAGTTTTCGTCATGTGAGCGTTTCATCTCGCTCGAACAATGCTGCAAATCAAAGGGGTTTCAGCCTCAATTTATTTTTAGCGTATCAAACAATCTTTAATATTTGCCTGAGTTGATGAGGTGAATGTTGTTGATGGAGCCTGCCGGGTCCTGTTTTCTGTATACAGAAGATATTTTATGTGTAAAATTTCAAGGCATAATTTTCAAGGGGGGGGTCCCCTTTAGATCCTCTCACTCTATATTTTCATGTTGAATTTCTTGAACAGTGTCATTTTACTGTCACCAGAGATGAAAGATGAAAAGAGCTGATAAAAATGGTGAGTTTCTTCAAATTATTATAGAAGCAATTCAACCACAGGGAGTGTTACAAATGGAGTGTTTTTTGCAATGGGTTTTGTCTCTCAGGCTGAAGAAGACCTGCAGTCACTACTTTTGGCATCAAATCTCCTCCCAGTTCTTTTAACAGTTTATATTCTCAGGAATCAAACATGAATCAAAGGCGAGGCAGTAAACGTCAGAGCCCTTCTACTCTCTGGTCCTACCATTAATATGGAGAGCACAATAACCAATACAAAACCTTATATAAATCCCTTATTATGTAAGCAATATTTCCAAATCCTTTTAAAATAACATGGCAACAGTCTGGTAGTCGCACACATATGTGTAATTGATCTTTTTATTTATTTGGTCATTCACTTCTTTATTTTTTCATTAGTAATGGATTAACTAATGCATTTGTTTCATTCAATGACCTATTTAACCTTGCAGATAAATACCAAGGACACGTCCAGTTTAAAAATATCTAAAGTAGCATGATAAGAAAACATTTTACAGTCTTAAATTCAACACCTTCTTTTGAAGATGATTCACTTTAGTTAATACATTTTCCCAGGTGAGGCAGTGTATTGATCAGATTTTTATGTTATGCTATGTAGTTATTGACAGTGTGTATCTCTGCCGTGCAGATAAAACAACAATTAAGAGTGATGTAAAAAATGGCCATAAAATCTAGTCTAGACTCCTTACTGCCGGCATGGGACGTTTGTGGCTCAAGCATATTAAGATGATGTGTGATGGCACCAATATTTTTTAGATTTATTTTTTTAATGCTTTGTTTAAGTAGTCCAGCAGAAACCGCACATGCGCCACAGAAAATACAGTAAGTAGGCTGCGGATGAGAGGATGCGGTGGCTCGTCTAGGAGACAAGGGTAAGAGGCGGGGGTCATCCAACACCCCGTACGATCACTTCACGCTCACAGCTTTCTCCTCACGTCATCCTCGTTTCTGTCACTCTTTAGTTATGGGTGCTGAACTCTGTGAGGAACAGCCTAAAATAATCTCACTTGTCGGTATTTGCATAAAATCTTGGCAGCTCTCCTCACTGGAGTAATAGCATCAAATCACCTTGTAAGCTGTTTAGGTGATGGGATTTTAAATATATTGTCGAAGCCTAATGTCACTGCCCCCCCAAGATTTCTAAGTGTGTTGTCCAAGCTTAAACTAGTTCACACAACAGAATAAAATAGATCAGTATTCCCTCAGTAGGGCATTTTTGTTGTTTTTTTTTTTCAGGCCATTTTTGCTTTTTTGTGGAAAAAAGGACTCCTGCTAAAGGACACTCTTACAGCTGCATAGAAGGACTTCAGGGCTGATTGGAAAGAAGGTGATGGCACAATGAAATCTCAGGGAGCGCACACGTACACACACGCACCCAACACCTACGCACACACTTTCTTTCCTTAAGGGAGAAAGGTCAGTATCCAGAGGAGGAAATGGTGAGCCATTGTTATGATTGATCACACAGCAAGGTCCAGAGAGGACACAGTGTCACTTTCATTGTCAAACTCATTATACCACAGAAGAAGATCCCCCCCACCTCCCTAGCTCTCATGTCCTTTCTCCCCAGCTCTCATGTGAAGAAACCCTTCCACTGCATGCAGAGACAAGCTGGGCACATCGATGTGGAAAGCCAAGTGAGATATGCTGAGCACACACAATATTTCCAGTTGCTACACTATATGCTGTGTTGGGGAAATTGCATAATTCTGCAACTATAGAGAGGAAGCTGAAAATATACGTATATAAAAAAAGACAAAGCATTTTAAATGAGAGGTGCAGCAGTTCTCACTTGGAATATTAGCAACATTAACAATCAACCTAGAGTCGAAAGCGAAGGGAACTGCCAAATCAATTAAAATATAACAAAATTGAAGTCTTGTAGCCAACGTCAGCTTGCAAGAGGTTTGGAAGGATATTCTGGTCCTGATTAAAAATGAATGGTATCAGAATACATAACGCTTTCTGGCCAAGGGCCCAGAGCAAAGCATCCTGAAACTGTGGTCACTTCAGAGGCAGAGGAAAGGCATTAGGTATCCGGGCTATGAGGAGATGCTCAAGTAACAGACTGTTCTCAGTTCAATTCATCTAATCACCAATGCAAACCTAAGCACTTTGCAGATATAGATTTTGAGGCCAACGATTGATATTGTATACCATGTAAACTGATTCATGCTCAAAGAAAGAAAACATATTCTCTTTTGAAAGGGTCTCTTCTTCACATCCAGCCTCCACCTAAATGATCTGGGCCTTTTATCTCCGGGTTGAACACAACCCAACACCACCAAACAGAACATGAAACTGAATCCTTAATTTAGTGGACAAAATCTTATTTTCCCTCAAAATGCACTTCTCATTATTACAGTGCTGGCCCTGGAATAGCCACGATTGTGGTTTGTTTAATAAAATTACTTATGAATCACGGTGCTGACATGTTAAGATATAATTTTTTTACTCTGCTCATCTTGCTTTACATTAGCCATTTGTGATTTGAGAATACACAATTGGATTAGAACTGATTTAAAAGCCCAACAGCAATGTAAACATTCTCAGGTGAAAATAAATCTGACATTAATGAATAATAATCACGTCATGCTTGTTTTGTCAACCATGGATTGTCTTAACTTGCAGCTCTCTGGTTTTTAATCATCTCCAAATAGCACAATAAATACAGTATGAAAAAGTGCACTGACTACACAATCCAGGGTCATAAGAAGGCAGTGAGCTTTTGAATCCTGACTTGCAGACACACGTTGTTTTGGATTGTTTTGCCTCTGTGGTATCGATCCTGCCTAAAGGCTTCCAAGAGAGGTGAGGGCAGTCTCTGCCAAGAGTAGAGGTCACTCAGATAAATTGGCCAGGTTGGCTTTTAGCAGCTGCAGGGTCAAAGCCCATTCATCTTATTAGGCCGATGTATCCTTTTAGAGGCCTCAGCAGTAGGATTAGACAATGGAGCAGCACCAGGGCATTAGATGACAGACTATTTGGCAAATAGGTTAGAGCAGTTTCCACCTATTGTCTTTTTCAACGTTACCCGAAGGAGCTGTCTGCAGAGTTTTGCATGGCAGCTCTAAAGGTTGGAGGGCCTAGAAAGAGAGATTCACAATAGGTGTGCCCAGGCTGGGTGACTGACAGAGGAATGGCTTTACAACACCAACAGAACAAAACAGTATTGTAGCACAGTCCTTGAGACTGAAGACCAAATGACATCACCTTTGACAAAAGATGTTTTTCACCTGAAACAACACAAACCATTTGAAGTTAATTCCACCCATTAGCCCACTTTTTCAGATTTAACTTCATTGTGCCTAAGGGGAAATTTGGCATGCGGGAAAGACAGATTTGAACATAAAACATTAAAAATATGTTAAATAGAATAAACATAAAAACAAATGCCCTAACCTCCCACATAGGGCTCACATCAAACAATATGCAGCAGCAGGCAGCGTATTGTAATATAAAACCTGGTGTACATCCAGCCATTATTGTCCCATTATCATTCATGGTTAAACAAGATCACCATTATATAGAAAACTGATCTCTGCCAAAAGACATTGATCAATCAGAACCTACTGGCGAAATAATATACCTATAAACAAAGTCTTATGTTTCAGCAAACAATGATTTCCATTACAGATTGATGACCTGATTGTTTCCTCGAAATAACTGATTAATAGTTTGATCTGAAGTAGAAGAGAGTTTAAAAAAAGCCCCCTCACTATTCCTACAGCTTGAGATGATATCTTGAAAAAGTCGTCTTTTCTCCAAAAGCCAGACATTCAGTTTGTTTTAAGGAATGAAACTTGACTTGTATTTATTTTGATGTTTTTATTTTTCTGTAAAAAACTCTACGAACAAACTCCATCCATCCAGAAGGAGCAGGGCTTTCGAAAGTTTCAGCTCAAAGTTCGATGCCTCACTTGTCTCTTCAGTATCATATAATACAAAATGATCATACAAGGCAGATGGACAACATGAGCTTCCTGCCTTTGGGTTGCTTATGTCATGTTACATGATTTATGGCTGTTGAATTTTATATTTGGACCTGCCAGTGTGCCCAGACTTGCCCAGTGCCAATTTAAGACAATTTAGATATCAATGCAAGACAGTGTGACTTGTTTCTAATGTACTGTAACTTCATCTGATAGTAGAAAAAACCTTGTACGGGTGGTTACTCCCATTGGTTTAAGAAAATGTTGCTTCGCTCAAGGAAATGTTTAATCACATCAGAACTAAGAGGAAGTATCGCTCCACATTAGTGTTGTTTGTGCTTGTTTGGAAATACAGTGCAAACGGTGACTAAATGACAATGACACAAGTTGTCAAAATAGACATATTGACCATTATGAGTAGTTTATGTGAAACTGCTCGCTGATTTCCCCCCAGTGATCGTGTGCGCCTTCCGATCATAACCTCAGCGTATTTACTACATGGTTGAAGAAAACCCAAACGTGTCAGGATGACACACACAGTGCTCTGGTAATTGGACGCCCGCCCTCCCTCCGCCCTCCCTTTCTGCTCTGCACCATTGTTGGGAGAAGAATGTGGTGGCTTTAATTTAAACTCAGCCTCTTCTTCCTCCTTCCCTACACTTACCCAAAAAACACTGAATTACTTTGACATTTTTTATTACAATGGTATTACTGTGAGATGTTTTTTTTTCTATTTGGCTTTTTATAAAGATGTAGCAGTAATAGGTAATTTCAAATTAATTATAAGATGAAGCAGATTAAAGTCATTTTTGGCCAAGCATTGATCTAGTTTTCCAGGACAAAAGAGATTCCCACCCACACGATTACTCAAACATCTCCAATCTTACAAAGAGACTTCAGTGGTCCAGGCCACCTGTTTACTACCCACATTTGACCCTTTCTGTAGCGCAGGTTTGTTTTTTTCTTTCCCTTTTTAGGCAGCTATCGCTGAAGCTGCTTGTTTTGCAGATCACTCGAAGATGCAGTGAGGGACAGTGGTGCTTCTGGAGGAGCTTCTTGGAGTCTGCTCTTGAAAGAAGTATGAGGATGACATTTGGGACTTCATTAAAACAGCTTGAGAGAGAATTTTTCTTCCACCCTCTGCTGCATGACACAATATATTTACCATGGCAAAAGAATATTACTCACACATAATCCACCGCCACAGTCTGCCTCACGCAGAAGCCATTTTGCATCTTAGATAACGCAGTGGCTATGTGACTGATGACTTGCTCTGTAACATATTAAATCATCTTGTCATCCTGTCTGGGCCCATCATATTTCCATAGGACACAACAGTGATGTTGCGTGGTTAGATTACATGGGGAAATGCTTGGATGATTGCTTTGAGGAATACGATGAGGGGTGTATGCGGTCAGGACTAAATATGAAAGTGGTATGTACACCATTTCAAACAAGGGATAACTTGTTTCCTTCTCTCCTTTTTTTATGTGCCAGTTTATTTCGGGTAGCGGGCCAGCTCCTCGGCTTTTATACACCACAAGATAAAAAAGAATTTTGTCTACAGCGTTGTAAATTGAGGTGCCTGGTGTATCGGCTCTCTCTGCAGATCTTGATGGCAGTGTTGCTGCGGCCCCTGTGCTTAGTCTCCCACATCCTGAAAGTCTCAGAGGCAGCTAACAGCCAAATGAAAGTACAATATTAGCCAGAAAATTGAACATTATGCTGATGTGTCCTTGGCGACAACTTCAGTTGTGCGAGCGAAGAGCTCTTAGATTATCTACCAGCAGTACTTGTACTCTCTATTATACTTCATGAACAACATTTATTTCACCACTGGCTGCCTACCAGGGTGGGCCATATTCTCTCCATCATTTAGTTTGTAGATGTTAGTGTTACATGCACCAGGTGCTGGCTGACAACTAAATGAATAATGTGTCTGGTAGAGGGGAAACTCAGTCAGGGGAAGCCCATTCCCTGGACTCTCCATTAATATCACAGTCCACTCTTTCAGGGGATACTGCTGACATTTTGCTCTCTGTATAATAGAGACCTAACCTTTAAGCACTGTAAGGAAGAAGTCATTTTTCATAATCCGCTGTCCATTTTGGAGAATTCCCCAACTACTGCCCTCCATGCATCTGTCCTCATTTCCATCCGATCGTTTTATATTTTCCATTTCCTTTTAAGAGATGTGCGGCAGTCATCATTTGTTTTCAGGCTACAAATTTATAAAGTGAAATTCCCTCAACTGCAACTGCAGCTTTATCACACTCTCTGAAGAATACGATACCTGTTGCAGCAGTTTCTGTAATTCATGAGGCAGACTTTACAGCGCGAGCCATAGTTGATGACTTGGAAGGATGATCAAAGTGCACATTTTGTTGTGTCCAAGTCTGCCTTAATACCTTAAATCCAGACTCAAGTGGTAAGCCACCATAAAAAAAGAAACTGTCAGATCCCTTGTGTCCTTCTTGAAGCCGAGCGGGCTGAAGGAAAGTCATTGTTTAAGCAGCTGGTAATGATGATTAGCCACAATCTGGGGGATCGACTGCACATCGTTCAAATGAGTCGACATCCTCAAAGGGAGAGATGGCCCACTGTCCCGGCCACGCATACTGAGCAGATTGATTGTGTTTCCTGCAGAGATTTAGGGGAAAATCTTTGATGTGTGCATGGTAATAATGTGGACATTGCCATGAAATGCAGGGCAGTTTAATCTGAGTTCAAGAGATTTCAAGGGACAAATCTTTAATATAAAGGATAATTTAGCTTTGTAACACAATGCAAGCACACATACTGATTATCATTTCATATCTGATGACCATTTCTACTCTATCTCGACATCACATTAGTCTTTTAAATGTTGTTGGTCCTTGTCACACTAGACACACAGCCAGTGACTTAAAATAATAAACAGATTTTTGAGAATTTATGGTTTTAAACATTAGAATACAGTTACCATTTAGATACTGGGGAGCTACTGATGGGGAAATCTTGTAAGTGCATTTCTTTTTTTTTCAGTGGCTACATGTGATCATAATGCAGTAATTGGATAGCTCATTTATTTCACTTAGGTCTAACTGGAGGTCTCCATGCTGAAATTAATTTTGTATGGAAGCCTACCTTTGACATGATTGATGATTCGCACAAAGGTTTCAGGTTTTGCTGTGTATATTAGGATGAGAACACATGTACCGTGGGCTATTCCAGCACACACAATCTTTCATTTTGGAAACAGAATAATATTGTGATTTGTTTAATTAAAGCCAATTTTAAAGTATTCCAATGAAGGAATCACCAACTTGCACCGTGCTTGGAAATATTCCACTCATTTGCTGTGACTTTACTGGAAATAGATTTATTATTATAGAAAACAATGATAGAATCCAGTAAATCAGGGAAAAGTATAGGGTGTAGTGTTGCCATCAATAATAGATTGGAAACAAGTCTGCACTGATGGAACCTGAGGCCTTTGCTTTGTGGAGGTCTTAGTGCCGTAGCGGTGCATGTGAATAATGCATGGTCCCAGATAGACTCCAGCTCCCTCTCTAGCCCTCCCCACTCAGTGGCTGCCTGGCTTGCAGGCTGGGGCACCACTTTTCCCCAGCAGTGATTGGCCATGCCTCGAGGGCAGTGGAGGAGATGGGAAATCACCTGCCCCATTTAGCCATGCTGTGCTAGCTGCCTTGGCTCCCCACTGCTCAGACCTTTGTGTCTGCTGCTGGCGCTCAACATTAGGACCTCTGGTTAACTTTAGTCAGGGATGCAGGGGCACAGAGCTGTCATTTGGATACTTATTATCTCCCCAGACTTTTTGAAAGGTAAATCTGCTGCACAGCTGCACACCCAAAGTTCTTTTTTCTATTTTTTTTACCCCTTTCTCTTTCCCCAACAGCGCAGGCATTGTGTTTGACTGGCATGCAGTGTCACTGTTCTGCCACAATCACAGCTGTAGCTTCTGCCTCTTCTTCCGTGCTACACTCCCTGACCCCCCTCCCCCCCGACCCCCTGCCAACACACGCACCACCCCCTTTTCCACTGTCTTTTTTCATTTTGCTGGTTTCTTTCACACACTGACGTATGGTGCTGGTGTGGGAAGCACCGGGCACATTCTCAATAATCCAGCCTTGAGAACCAAGGGGGCTCTCGGCGTCCTCTCACCCAGGGGTCTCGGTGGGGAGCCCACTGAAACCGGGCACCCAGTCCTGCCCCCCATGGAGTGAGAGCCTGGTCGCGGCACCACATAATCCATATTCTAAAGACCAGCTGGACTGAGACCATGGAGCACAAGGAGAGCAAAGAGACGTACTGCCCCCGCCTACAACTCACTCCCCAGTAACTGACTACCTCAGACAGCTTTGGCATGTCAAAATTGAAACTGGGCTGAATAGCCATCCTTTAGCAACAGCTCTTTAGTGGAAATAAGAGTCCATTTCCCCCCTTTAGATGGAGAATTAAGCATATTATGAGGAGAAAATCCGGGCCCGTTTCCCATATTGTTTATCTGGATGAGATTTACTGCAGAATCTTTGCCAGTGTGGACAGCCCCCCTTCTCCCACCCTCTTTGTTTGTACACAGTGCTGTAGGTGGTTCAATATCCAGGGCAGCTTTTGGGGTAATCCTGCTTTGACAGTGGATGGATAAACGCAGACGGGTGACTGTCAAACGGCAGGTATTTCAGCAGATTGATATTTATTCCCTGAACAGACCAAACCCAAGCCCACTACCTATTCAGCTGCTGCTGCTTCCTCCTCCAGTCCCAATTACTATGCTCCTAACAAGCCCTCTGTACACATTCTCAGCGTACACTGTATTCCCATTGTGCCCTGCTGCCCGTTACAAACACGGCAAAACACATACTGTATTGTGTTGCATTTCGGCTCTGTTATTACGAATACAGTATTGGAATCTGATTAATGAACATCTGTCTTACGGATAAGGTATTAACTTGCCCACGCAGCTGTGTCTAGTTTTAATTCCACCACCTCACCAAGGAACACCCTGTGGGAATTATAATGAGGCCGTTCGTTATTCCCAAAAGAATGGAAATTGACATCATCTCCAAGGTGTTCTAAAGTGACTAATGTAGAAATGCTTCCATCTTAAAATAGCCCTGTCCTACACTAGGTCCCCAATACGGTCTCTTCAGGATGGATGATGAATATAATAATGTGGGCCGCTAGATGTGAATTTCACTCAAGACGAACGGAACTGGGGCACTCCTGGATTACAAGGACCGCCATCCAAACTCGTAACGCATTTCCCCTCTTGAGCCCACAGGCGTGACCGAGCTCTTTGACTCAACGTGCAGTCGCACTGGGAGAGCGTCTAAGAGACTCTACCTTGTTCTCGGCCCCGGCGGCATCACTTTTGATGTCCACCTTCAAAAGAGTGTTATCAGTTGCCGGTCATTAATGAAAGCGTAGCATTACAGACTGACATTTGATAAATTTAGAAAATGAAGTGCCTAATTAATTTACCAATGAGATATGATGGACTGCAGCACTGTGTGACTTATAAGACGTCTACGAGATCAAATTTTGAATCAAAAACAGTTTATTACATATGCTTAATACTATTAAATATTATTTAGTTGGATAAAAACATGCACTGATGTTGATATATCAGATAACCAGTCGAAACAGTACACACAATAGGTATAACAGGGAAAAGGTGCAGCTTGGATTTTGTCAAGGCAAGGCAAAGCAATTTTATTTATATAGCACATTTCATACCCCGAGGCAAACCAAGGTTCTTCACAGAGTACACAGGCAGAGGTTGCTCAAAGTGCAAAATTATTTGCAATAGGAAAAATCAGACTTTATGAGCAACTAGTTATATATATAGGTCAAAAAACACATCATGAATATTAATCTGATACGGTTTCTTGGTAAGCTACAGTAAATCTTGAACGTTTCACACGTCACATATGATCAAATCATTTCTATCCTCACCTTTATATGGAATGCAAAATACATATCAGTTTAGCTGGCAATAGAGTGACATTAGAAGTCAAATTGCCGCTGGTACTAGGGTGTGCTATTATTTAGGGAGAGAACAAGGAGTTTCATCTTTCCACTGACATATCTGCTGACACAGACAGCCCGGATATTCAGCACTTTATTGATCCAAATTCACTCCTGGTTCAAGTGGCAATCCAGATTGTATACATGAAAGTCCTGTCACAAGGCTCACTACACAGACAACACAAGGCCTGTGTTACAAACCGAAGGTCTGGGGTTGAGAAAGCAGAGAGGGTCTAATGAAAGACGAGAATGAGACCCATTTTTTTGGAGCTTGACCCATAGGAAGAATGAAGATTCAGGATATTGTCTCTGCCGCTTAACGTTTTGCCCAGTATTTTCATCAATCTGCCTCTTAGTACCATAACGTTATGGAATTGCAATATTAAATCACCAGTTTAAGCAAGGTAATGGTGTGAGCAAGCTCAGTGAAGTAAAGTTAGCCTAATATTTTTATTCTTATCGTGAGCGATCTTTAAAGACTTATATCTCTGTTAAGGTTGAAATTTAAGTCGTGCTTTAAATTCAGTGTGCGAAGCGTAAAACCAAGAAGCGTACCTGCTCACAGCTCAGCTGGACAGGTTGTTGAATCACTTATAGCTGGCAGAGTCTAACAAGAAGTGCAGGGCTGGAAGTGAGCGCGATTCCCTTTCACAAGAAAGAAACTGCTCACCTTTTTCCTTCAGGCAAATAGAAAACGTAATGGCCACACCAATAACTGATATTCTATCACTCATTGAATACTTGTCAGATATTTGCCGGGGACTATATAATGCAATCAAGATGATGGACCCACACATTTCCCTTATTGCTGTTTTACTATTGTATTTCATAGAAACGCTTGGCATGGGAGCAGCAAACGATAAGAAGCTGTCAGCTATTATTTATTTGACCCTTAATTTAGGCTGCATCAGAAACACAAAACTGCTACCCTAATTCACAGGGAAATTTTCAGACTGTTTTCTTTTGATTACATTCTGCCGTTAGTCAAAGTGTTTCTTCATAAACACTAATATATTTCGCCTTCACTTAAAATGCAGTAAACAAACAACACTGACAACCTAGCCAGCAAGATATGATCAAAACAAGGGGTTCGGACAGCTTTCGTCGCCTTCCTCACGTTGACAGAGACAGATTGGCGTTTGCGTGGTGTCACTGACTAATTGCTGGCATTCTCATTGTTCTGATGTTCAAACTCATCTATGATCAAAACATCAGAGTAGAGTTTTGATGGTAATTGTGGCTGTTGTTTGGATATCCCTTCTGTCTGCAGCCATATGCATCACCTATACACTGCCGTATGCTTTAACGAGCTTAAGATGGCACCAAATATTAAATGAATGAGGCAGAGAAAGGCTATTCAGCATGTATGTCAGCAAAACAAAGATAAACCACCGGATGTGATTAATCAAACAATGTCAAACTGGAGGAAAGCCACATGAGAGTGACACTTTAAGGTGTGCTTACAATAAGTCAGTGACAGTCTCATGAATTCACACAGAGGTTTCATGTCAAATCCTGTCACCTAGCTCGAAAAATGTTCTTTGGATATCATTCCACATTTTATGTGTTTTGAGGGAGGCAGCCCTCCTCTCCTTCACTCCCGCTACTTCTTTTGAGGGGTAAACACACACGCAAAGCTCCTCAGCCTATCATCTGTGACCGCCGCTACAGCCAGACAGTGTAACACGATCCATGATAGAGTGGTGCAAATCGCCCCGGCGCTCTCGTCTACCATCTCATACAAGGAGGAGGGGGGAGGAGAGAAGCCCATCAGATAGGTTGAGTAAAAGAAAAAAAAAAAGGAAAAGAAAAAAAACAGAGGAGGAGGTGAAGAGCTGGTGGAGAGTGCGGCGGCGGTATAGCTGGCATCGAGAATGATGCTGGTGTGACTTTCCGGTCCACTCGGTTTTAACCCTTTTGACATCGCTTGAGTGCCGTCCATGTGTCACTGCGATAGCGCTCTCGTGCAGCGTGTGGCTCGTGCAGCGTGTGGCGGCGGGAAGAGGAGGAGATCCCGAGCGTTTGCAAATCCAATACCAAGCAGCATCGTGGACCTTGATACACTACAGCCTCAGTAAGGAATAGCTGCAAGCATTCTTTAAGGTAACTTCTTTGTAATCCTTTTATAATGAGTGTTTAAAAAAAAGGAAACCTAATTCCAAGCTGTTTCTGACTTCACTGTATTGCATTAGTAACGGACATTTGTGCTGACAAATCTGGAGTTGAACATGTAGTGCATCTGTCAACAACTTGGATGTGGCGACATAATGTTTAATGCATTAGGCGGGCTGTGTACCGGCAGCTCTTGTCTCAGTCTGGGCCTGATTGTTGCTGCAGAAATCTATTGTATTCCTTTCAATCCCCTCGTGGATCTTCCCTTTCTTATGAAGGGGCGGCGTGTGCTGTATTTAAAATGGTGCTGTAGCCTAACACGTGTAAATTGATAATACAGTGGCTTCCACTTGCCCCCAAAGCCATGTCTGCAGCCTTGGAAATATTTACATAAAGGAATAACTGGAAGCAAATTCTGGACTTCAGTTGGGGCTGAGCTGTTTTACAGTCACCTGAAAACATCTTTTAATGAGGTGCTTTGTGGTGAAATTCTTTGCTGCTTTGCATGAGCACACAAGGTGTAATGATCATAGTTTCTCTCACATCATCAGAAGCACTGCTTGATTATGTGGAACAAAGGGAGGAAAGGGATTTTAATATTGTATGAAATACAATATTAGCGTATATTGCCTTAAGATTCTCTAAACTGCGTCAGAGCATTAGGGACGTTACACTTGCCCATGCTCTAAAAGAACTGCTGCTGTTTTTAGAATTCCTCATGCATTCAATATTTAACATGACATCCATGAAGTATTATGGGTAATGTATGAAAACAGGGTAACCTAGGTGTTGGCTTTTGGATGCTGACTTGCCTTTGATTAATCATTTTGGGTTGACGTCATGGCCTCGGAGACAGAGATGGATTGAAGTGCTTAGCAGCCCAATAGCTACAAAGACAAAGAGTAATTGGCGTGTAGTGAGTGGTGGCCAATGCAAGCAGAGTGGATGCATCAACAGAGGAATAAGTCTGAGAGCTGCAAAGGGTCACATAGTGGTGTTCCCACATACATTTACAGGTGACAGGTAAATATGAGCAGGTAAATGCAATGAGCCTTTCCTCTGTGGGCACTGCATGTTATGAGGCATCACAATGAATTATTCTGTAGGCCATAAGGTGAGTTGTGGTGCAAGGCAGGTATATTTTTATCTGTCCGAATGAGGGGGAAAAGATTCATTACAGTGTGTGTTTATTTGTTCATTTTAACATCCATCAGTTGCGTCATTTTTTTTAAAGCTGTAGTCCCATGGTGGTATTGGTTTTGCTATAGCTTGACTTTTTGGCTGTGCTTGCCTGCGCAGCGGCATGCAAGGCTAATTGAGGGGGTGGGCATGCTGCTGAGGAGGTGGGTATATTGTGATCCAGCCATCTTTATATGTGTCAGTGGTAATTACATTGAAAAAATGGGCTTGTGTCCCTGGAGAAAGAAGCAAATGTACCTCCATATGCTGAGTGGTATATGCTGCAGGAAAGGCAGAAGTTTTAATAGTGGCATTCACTGTATGTGCAATCAGAACAGCATTAATGATCATAAATCACAATGGGCTGATGGACTATCAATACGTTGCACAGGCTTGCTTTTGATTCATGGCTTTCTCAATGGACCGGAGCTGCTCGGCATTCGCATTAACAGTGAGGTCTGGGCAATTTTTGTTGTAATTTTCTTGTCTCATGTTTCAGCAGGCAGCCCTGCCAGTCTTCTTCCCTTCTCAGTCTTACTGGCAAACACATGTCAGGACTCCAGTGAGGCCTGAGCCAACAAAAGCTTTCGTGCATTACGATGCGGTTTCTGGATCAATTGTTCCGTAATTTATGTTATGAACGGATGAACTGTTGTTTAATTTATGTAATGTCTGAATGAGGACTGCTTGTATCTGTTTATTGGGCAGCGCTCAATCTCTCCTTGTGGACCTCTGAATACATGTTGTGCTCCACTCATATCCGGCTGTGAACCACATCAGCAGCTGTAACTCTCAACAATGCATAGAAAAATTCACTTAAAATACTTTTTAAAATGCATTTTCAATTCCTGAAATCCCATTAGTTCACCGAGCATTTTATTTGCCTGCAAGATGTGAATCAAGAAATCTCTATTTTTGCATGTTTAGTTCAAAACAGTTCATTCAGGATTACTTTTTACATTACTTACTGATAAATGGATAGATAGTGACATACTGTGAGCTACATGGATATATATATATATATATATGTGTTTTATGACATGTTTTATAACATGTACCTGCTTCCTCAGTAGGCAGGAACAAAGTGGCAGTGTTTTTTCTTCCCATGCATTATCTTCATATCCAGATCTGAAATAATCTTAATAAGGTTTTTGGAAAGCATGTGAGTGTGAAATTGTCCACAGAGTGATGTCATCAGGGAGACACTGAACCCCTTGTTTTTAATTAAAGCTCAGTCAAATAACGTGGATGAGAAATCAGCGCACCTGAAAGCTTCAGCCAGTGTCTACTGGGAAAAGTTAATTAAAGTATGAAACATAATTACAATGAAAAACGTGAACTTGGAAATTTATTGATTATTTGGGATTACAAAAAATAAAGATATAAATACAGTTTCAAACTTCTTTTGTGGAATAAGAGCGGTGATTGTGATTGCCTGATAAGTGAAGCATCGTCCTTACAGTTGTCCTGATATATAGTAGATTGGTGGTCCAGTATCCTTTTAAACAAATATCAGCCTTGGCTGTTCTATGACTTTTGTTAACCTTGTCAAACAGACAACTAAATTCAAGCTGAAGGCTGATTCTCCTTTATGTGTCAACTTGAAGGTTAATAACACCCTGGATACTGACATCGCGGAGGAAACTCAAACCTCATTGTTGAGGGCTTCCTGCTTTACACCTACGGATCTTTTGATTGACGTGCTGAGCCTACGTTACTTTATTTCCATGCCATATGAAGAATGCAAAAGCCACTGCAGACTAAAGCACCTGGTTATATTAATAAGTAGACAGGGTAGAACCTGGAGCTCCTTCGCTCTTGTGAACGCCCGTCTGAGGTCCACTCTTGTTTTACATCGGCTTCTATCGCTGTTCGTCTTCTTTGCCTCCTTTGCTGAATAGAGTTTCCAGCCCAATCTGGGCTGATCCACCGTCCACCGTTTCCGCTGGTTGTGCAGTGGCAGGGAGAATTCTGACAGAAAATCAAGCATGAACACTAAAAAAACACCAAAGTCACACCAATAACACCAACAATAATTTGTATGTCAATATGTCAATATATCAAAGTAGCTTGTAATTATAGCTGCCAAAGTCATGGTGAGGTGAAAAGTATGATTTATAGTAAAAAAAAGAAAATTTAAATTGAAAATCTGCCCCTAGTGGTCTGATACTTAGCTGGGAAACAAGACCTGTGTATCCTTAAACCTCAGATTTGGAGGGGTGGGGGTCACTGATCACCTGCAGACCAGTGCAAACTTTTAAATAAATCACAGTAGCCAAAGTTTAGATAATAATTACTACAAATTGGATAATTTGCAGAGTTCTCAATGCTTATAACAAAGTTTTAGCGACGTTATTGAAACAACCGTGTGGCCAGAAAAAAAAAATCTAAAAAAGCTGTAAACACAAAATAATAAAAGTTTCTTCAGGTTTTATATTCAGTATGTTGGGTTCAGGACCATTATGTGTGTGTTTATGTTTCATTTGCCACACATAGCTGGTTGTGTGGCTGTCAGAACTCACAAGGTAATGATCACCCCTGCCTCATGTTATGGTGATGGGGAAGGGCCAGAGCCCTGTTTCTCAGCTGTTTACTGTGGACATTTACGGGTATCATTATCCAAACAGTGATGCCAGTGGGTGGCTACCAGCGCTAGAGGTGAAATAAGCCATTTAGCTGTTTTATGATAGCAATCCCCAGCCCTTGCTGTTCTCACATCCAGGGTCAAAGCTTAGCGGCCATCTAATCTCCCACAGTCTCACAGCTTTCATTAGTGTGGCACTTGATCAATCAGCACTGCTGCAAGCGCCAAAGTTTGCCAGATCGGGCGAAAGCGCACAACCATAAGACCTGTTTAGAGCTGATCACTGTTGTTTACAGGTTCCCTTCACGTCTAATTTAAGTGACGATTTAATATGAGTTCAGATAGCGTGCTGCACAGTTTGTCATTGCTGAGATTGTAACGATGGTTTAGCTGAAGACAAGCTCAAGAGATTTTAACACAGGAAAGTAATAACTTCGTTTTTACTCCTTCACATTTTTTTCCCATGAGAGTAAAACATCTGCCAAAACTTTGGCTGAAACAAGGTAATGTGTTTAGCTTCAGGCTAGACAAATACATATGATGTTATACAGATAAACTATGAATAGTTCTGTAGTATATTGGAATATTTGTTTAAAGAAAAAAAACATGCATTCTGCCTTCATTTTTTGCCCATCGTAATTGGCTCTCAAAAGGCTGTTCATAGGTTTCAGTTGCCAAATGCCAAGCCTGTCATCACATCTGCATACAATAGGACACGTCAGAAATCCTTGGACCCTCCATTCGTTCGCCTCCACTTCTTTTGTAATCAGGGGCAGTGGATTGGGGACAGAGGCAAAGAGGAGCTTTTTATCCCTCAATAAAAGGCCATTTAGGCAGACAGTTCTCCCCAGACTCATCAGCTCTACTCTTTTTTTTTCCTGGCACCGCATGAAGGAATTTGTGGAAGAGGGCAAATATTCCATCTAATTAAGCATACCTTTAATATAAGCTCACCTCTCTCTCCCCCCGTAATTTCTCTTTGTGCACCATCTCCCCTACCTCGCTCTCTCTTTCTCCTTCTGTCTCTTCCCGGTCTTATCATCCATCATAGGAAGCCCAAAGGTGCCCTTCGCAGTTACTGTACCATTCTGGTTCACTTTTGATGCCTTTTGAAATCATTGGCTTACCGACGCTTTGATGTTGCGGTTCAAATGGATACCAAGTGAAACTTTGAAGTCATGACCCCAGAGTTGGCCAAGAATGTCGAATCACCGCAGTAACACACAACAGTTCAAAATGATTTTTGCAAATATGAGTGCAATTAATCTGCTGTGCAATTGGAGAGGGAACAGCTGTTTGAAAGGGTTTTTTTCAGGATTCAGCATTATTTGTTTTGAAACGTGAAGGGGAGAGAATGAGTGTTCTGTCTGACTTTGTTCTATTTCTGGGGATGGCTGCTGGAGTATTACTGCAAGTGGCAGAGTATTCATTATTTAGATGGCAGTAGCGGAGTAGGGGAATGGGTGGTTTCATAAACCACCTGACGTGTGCTACTATATTAGACTAAAATGTAAAAAAACAATTTAAAAAAATCACTTCCAAATATATATTTTTTTCCTAGAGTGAAGGGGCTTGTAGCAGCTCTTTGCCAGAGACTACTGAAACAGTCACACTAATTGAACCTGATGGAGTAAACTCAGATTGATGCAGTTAATGAATGAAACTGCTGAGAGTTCTCAGGGCCTGCTCTCAAAGTCGTGAAGCGTTCATCCAGCTGTTTCACGGATGTGGCATTATGTTTTTAAGTACCGCATCTTTGCCGCTTGTTATTACTGGCTGAACGACTGAGTTGGATTCTCGGCGGCAGGAAATCTTTGTTGAGCCTGGCTGATTATGAAATAGTGACAGTTTTGTCTTCTAGCCTGGCTCCATATTTGTGCAAAAAAAAAGACGACTGAAGATATCAGCAGTGACATTTTGAAATGGCCTAAGAGAAAAAAAAGAAAAGAGAATGTGAATCTGAAATGAGAAAGCTTTGACAGTTATGTGTCGCCAACAGAAAGCTGGCACTCTTTGCCAGTGTGACGGGACGCAAGCTAAGAATTTTCTCCCGATGAAACAGTAGCCGTCTCCATCGGCGTGACTGTTTACCCTGACAGTTTCCAGCCTGGACACGGAGAGGGTCTCGCCGCTGTGATTAATGCACTGCCATGCCGCCACAGTGGAGGATGTCTCTCGGCGGTCTCCTTCCCCCCTTCCCAGTACTCCTCCCTGATATTTCACTAATGTGACTCGACAATGAAGAGATTGATAGTGATCATTATGCTGCTCTCAAAGAGTAATGTCACTTCCCAGCATGATCCAGCCGGCCTCTAATTCAACCACTCCTTTGGGTAGCACGGGAGCAGTGGTGGCGCATGTTCTTACTGTACACACAAGTGGCTTTGGTTGTGTTACATTAAACCAGGACCAGTGACATTTCTGAATCGCCTCCTCCTGCTGCTGTTATCATAAACTCCTGAAGCCCTGCACATGTAGCATGGAGTACAGTGCCCGAGGTTGGCTCTTTTTAACCATGGAGCTTGACACTGGAAGTATTATCGCACCAAACGAGGGAATCAGCCTCTCACCTTAACACTTTATAAGCTATATCACCGTTTCCCCCGGTATTCCCTGTACAAATAAAGGTGCGTGGGGTCACTCATTTGTTTTCCCTTGCTCCAAGTCCTTACAGCTAGGTTGCTTTGTTTATCTGTATGTGTTTAGCCCCTGGCCCCAATCTTCTGAGAGAGAAGGAGGTTTAGCATTTAAATTGGTTGATCCACCACACATTTGCTAAACCTGTTTTTAAAGCATTACATTGATGAAAAGCAGACGCTAATCCCTGCGGGTGTGTGACCTTATCTGACTAAACACCTGACAATGAGATCCTATTGTCACTCTGGGAAACACAAAGACTCCCAGTAAGTGTGTCTTGCCATAGTTGTTGACCTCCATTGCAGAGTGCCACGATAACCACAGGTTGGCTCGCTGCAGGTATGATTTACAGCGTGAAGTTCGGAGAGAGAAGACTGTTGTTTCTGACCGCTGGTTACTGAAGACACAGGATACTTCAGACTCCTCCTGACTCCTCACTCCTCAGGACGTTGTATGCTGCTGTTAGCTTGTCTGCTACAGTAAGTCCTCGGTGTCAGTCAGCGTCCAGTCCTGACCTGGACAGACTGCGTTAGCATACGGGCTATCAGAGCTAATCCCAGAATCTCCTGTATGCATTTCTCTTCTGCTTATGTTCACACTAACTGATCCTCTCGTTTCACACTTCCTGTTGTATACTTAGCCAGACTAGACATTTAGTCAATACTGTTTCCCATGAATATGTAGGAGACAAAGTGGCCTTCATCTGAATGTGGCAGAACTAAATCATACGGATTACATTATTGACAGTGCCTTGAGTAAACATCAGGATGAGGTCAAAATTCATTGTCTTTGAGCTATTTGCACAGCGTCCAGGACAGGTAGAGGTTTTACAGCAAGCAGAGGCAATGTGTTTTGCGTTGAATAGTTATTTTATGTCATGGATTATCATAATTAAATGTAGAAATCAGATCAGATACGATGTTAGTGCTGACAGGGAGGAGGAAGGGTTTTTGCATCATGTTCTCAACCAGCCAAGAGAAAATATGTTATTAATACATGCGAGGAAAGCTTTGGCAAAAAGTGTGCGTTATGGTTGAAACATGATACTAGGAACAAGTGTGACTGCAGACTGTGGTGCCAACTGTGGTTTTGTGCTGTATCAATACGCCTTAAAGTCATTTTAATCTGGTCAAGAGTCAAGAATATACAGTGCTGTCATACAATATTAATTCTGGCCAAGAAACCTAACCAGCTGCTGCCGTTTATAAACTGACAATTTATGGTTTTACTAAGCCATATGCTGCCCGCTGCCGCCTTTTCTCTCAGATTTCACTTCTCGGTTTCCATTGTCAGCCTCGTCTTGGCGTTTTTATGATCTTAATTCTGATGGATGTATTCCAGTGTGAAATGACTCAGCCGGGTGTGAACGTGGACCATGGACCAACTCCTACTGCTGCCATTTGGTGAGCGGGAGGAAAAGCACAGCGACCATCAGAGGAGACATGAGAAAGCTGGTGTGTTGACGGCCCCCTCCCTTATCTAATTGGGGCAAAGCAAACACGATTAGACCCAATCTGAAAGACGATCAGTGTCTTCCACCACGGAGACGTTTCGTCGTGCACGTTCTGCTGCGTGCGCTGCTGAGACCGGCACCGTTGAAGCTGCTGTTGCAATAAAAAGACATCACTGCAAAACACGTTTTCTTCACCACTGCCAAAATTTCCTTATACTTAAACAACAGAGAAGGTTGCCAGTGCATTCAAACACAACGTTTGAGTATTTCCTGATCTAAGGCCCCTGATGAAGAAAGTCTACAACAGCTTCATCTGCTTAGAAGTTAAGGAAACAGATACTGATAGTTTCATTGAGATGGGAAATAATTCCTGGTCCCCATTGCCAACTCAGTCACCTTGTACCCAAATCATCACACCACCTACTGCTTTGACACCATGTACAGTTAAAAAAAAGTCATTTTAAACAGTTAATTGTCATTTTTTCCCCTATTTTTAAGGCTAATATTACCACAGGATCTCCACTGATTTCGAAGTACGTTGATTTTTATTGTATGAATCTGCTCTCTCTGTAATTTCTAAAAGTAATAGGCCTTGAGTCATTATCTTGTACAGACCGACTGCCCTGATTTAGTAATATATATAGGGTGCGAAGCAGTGAAATTTGATGAGAATGCTTAAATGTGTTCAGTACAGTTTTTTCCTCTCAGTCAGACAGTTTGAATGTCTGAAGCAGTTGGATCTGGGGCATCTGTGATTTCAACATATATCATTATCCTTTTCTTAATGTGTTTTACAAAATGCTGTGGTTCAGGTGTGACTTGTTCATTCCAATATTATGAAAACTGCAAGTAAGGTTTTGCTTTACACAGGTGTTGTGTGATTAAAAAGAAATCCAGGTGCATCCCAAACAATGTATCTTTTATAACATCACTTGTGGATAATCCAGTAACAATATTTCGATCTGTAATCAAAAGCATAGTATCTGACATTTATTCTCGATTTAAAGGCCCGAAGTGAGGGGTAAGCAACCTCCCTTCTGCATTGTTCCTTCCTTTCAGTCGAGTCATGACAAATTCACATCATGTTCCAAGCGGCACAGAACCGAGTTTGATGCATTTCAGATGTAGAGGCCTGAGAGAGGTGCTAACTGATGCCTGCTGTGGCATGAAACACAAATTGCATAGTTCAGAAGTACAGCAATAAAACTGCAGATATGCACAGCCAGATGGAGTCATATGAAGAGGCTGAATGGGAAATGTGCACAGAGAAGCATAATGGACGCTGTCGACACACGGCTGCCACCTCTTTCCTGCTATTCTCTTGCTCTCATCACGTTAACACTCTTTTGCCCACTCACTCACTTATCATGTTGCATGCACAAACACACATTCACCTGAGCTAATTATATGTGTTGATGTAAATATGTTGGCCCAGGTACTGTTTTGAAAAAGAAATCAAATTGATCCTAAAAACATATTTTAAAGCTGCAGCAGAGATAGATGCAGGTCCAGATCCACTACGGAGACAAAGGTTTCCTCATTAGGTTTGTTATTACACTACCTATACTCATCAAAGCCATTAAACAGCAGTGATTGCATTTACAACCATTAACCTAAGTGATAGTTTTTGCTACTTATGCTTTTAACTGAAGTACATTTTGCATATCAAACATTTAGTTGACGTTCTTTGAGAGTGAGTCACAATAGGAACTTTCCCGGAGAGGCATTCTGCATCGGCGTATTAGGTCTATTGTTGGTTTTAAACAAAAAGTAAAATAAAATACGAAACCAGCGGAGGGGGGTAATATTCTGAGAAACTCTCTGAAGTTTTTTAGATTAAAGTGGTAAATTTAGAAGAAAAAAGTTGTAGATGCAATGAGATTATTAAGTCATAAATTTGCAAGAAAAATGTCTGAAATTCAGATTTTTTGGGGGACCCTAATATGCTGTTATATTCTAATGTATAAGCCAGTCAGCTGTAGGAAGCAGTTACCGGTCTGCTGTGCAGCTACATGATGAAGTCGTTCTCCCCAGTCTCTTTCATTTTCATAAATAATCAGGATATTTATCATGCGCTTTTAAAAACAGCATGTTTGTGATACTTGCTCTTAGCAAGAAGTGAGCAGGCTGAGAGATGTGCAGCCGACCCTTGCTCAACTCTTTCTGTCTTTGTCTCTTTCTATGGAGCCCATTTGGAGAAAAAAAGATGCTGACACCATGTCATCATTAGGGCTTATTTTTTTTTTCAACAGCATAGCTGATTTTGAGCTGGCAGAAAAAAGAGGGGAAGGCTTGTTCTGAGCGGCAAATCACTGCAGCACTAACAGAGAGCAGAATTTGCCATTTCCATGCGTTCTTTTACTGCAGTCTTTTCACAGAAAATTGTTGTCATCAGACTGTAACGGTTTGTTTGTCTGCTCTTGAGTATGAAGACCTTCATCTGTGATGGTCTGGATGATTCTGAAAACATCGCCTTATCGTCAAGTTGCCATTTTAATTTGTCCGATGCCTTCTTACGGCCAAACCTGCAAAAGTAATGATATTGCCTTCAGCCTCACCTGCACTTGGTTAGCATACTAATATGCTGAGGTGAAATGGTGAGCATGCTATAGTACAGCCATTGCAGAAGTGCTAACATGGCTGTAGACTCTTACGCTTGTTTAAAAATGAGCTTCTAATTCTCAGCTCGCAATATGCTGCAGGGGCACTACATTGGTTATGTGCCATTATCACTGGTTCTCTTTTGTGAACGTAGGTAAAAGCAAGTCTGCTGTTTTATAATTTTATAAATATATAGTATGTATTATAAATAGAGGAATAGCTGTCTTTCTGTCTGTCTGTATTTTGATTTTCTTGACAACCGCTCATTCAATCGTCTTCAGACTTGATGGATGCATTGCTGAGAACGTGCAGCATGGGCTGTGAGGTTTTTTTGGTTGAGCTTTAAACATTTTTTTGCTTCTTACTTCATCTTACTTGATGCAAAGGTGGAACTATGCCATAAAGGCAGTGCAACTTCGGGACAACTTGCCAGTTTTTTTGTTGCTTTTCTTTTTAAAGAAAGGTGGAACTGAACTGCGGCGCTCCACTCTACGCAGTATTGTGGCAGATGCACTGCTCCGGGAAGGGCAGTGTCGAGTGTGGTGTTATTCGGATGAGGCTCTCAAGACAGCTGCGTGCTGGAATCAGCACAGGCCAAGCAATCAGCCCCTACTGACAGGCACATTTTGAAACGGGCACTGCACTAGTTATTATCAAACTGTGGAAGGATGTTACTTTCAAGGCTACCTCATAGATCATTTCTCTTTGGTGCCAAACAATTCTTAAACAAGATATACTGTTGCTCTTTTAAGCCAGCTATTTGTTTCATTCTGACACTTAATGAATATAAAGTGTAGCTCAACCAGGCCCATGCAAGTGTGTCTGTGTGTGTGTGTGTGTGTGTGTACAGGAAAGGGTGGAGGTTGTGGTAAGACAGAAGTTGATAAATGGTCGTTATCTGACTTTCTGTGGTGGAAAACACCCCTTACATGTGGATGGAGGATTGGATAAATCCATTTAGCAGATTCAAGGCATTTTAGTGGCCACGTGTTTTGACGTCCGGCGGCCTGAGAGCACTTTTGCTGGCATGGGCTGCACCGGTAAAACCACAATATGTCCTCACTCGTACATCTGAAATGCTTCAAAACAGTGATCCTCATCCTTTCAGCTTGCATAGCGCGTATTTGCAAAATATATTTGTGTCTGGATTATATGCTTCCATGCCACTAGAAAAGACACTGAGAAATGCTTTGAAAAGCCCCAGTTTACCATTCACACGTTTCATCTCCACCAGTGTCTTTATTCCACTGATTTGGCAATATATTAGGCTACCCTCAAATGCAGTCATTTCTTTGAGCTTTCCTTTGTTTGTGTGTGTGTGTTCCTGCAATTCCTTCTAAAGCAGCCTCTGGAGAGACAGCAGAGGAGGTATGTATGAGTTGGATGCCTCCTTGACAACACCTTGGAGGTAAAAATCAATGTCTGCCAAACAAAGTGAAATGTTAGGCTGCAGCCGATACATGACAGATGAGGCTTAGGGTGGTATTTTGTGAGGTGAATGAAGACTGGAACGCAGGCAGCCCTGTCTGCTGTTGTCAAGCAAAGCAGCATTAGAGAGATTTTGAAGGACAGGACGTCTGACTTCCCCGACTACTTTTATTATTGATTAACATGCTGTAGACACGTGTGAGAGTCACGCTGAAGGGTGGGGGAGGGTTCAAAATTAAGAGCGACGGCACGGTAGATTAAACTTTAAAGGCCAATTTCACTAATGAATTGTGATGCTGGGCCACTCAAGAGACCCTCGCCGCCAACCGGGGTTGCACAAAAGTAAAGTCATCTTGATTAGAGTGGGTCGGCCCTCAGATCAGCACAGTGTCTGTATTTCATAGCACGAGCTAAACTCTCTGGCAAGTCACAATATTTGACAGCCGAACTGCATATAACTGCCCATAAAAAGTGGACATGCCTGAAATCTTCCTCTACTTTTCCATTTCAATGCCCAGAACAGAGCTTGAGCTCGAGTCCAGTTTCCTCAGGGCGGAGCTCAGTCTGTGCAGCCATCCAGTGGTGGACCAGCATGGCTAGCTTGGCACATTAGTGGGGGAAATGCTGTGTTGCTGCCTCATGCATGATCAGTCTTCAAGACTCCAGCAGTGACCTCAGCGCAGAGCCGCGGGCCATATCACGTTGCTGATTGAGCATGCACCGAGCCTCAGAGGGTACGCAGGTTGCATCTTGGTTGTTGCTTCTCGAGAGGAGCAGAGGGTGTTCTGACGGAAAATTCCAAAACATCAGTAGTGCTTGAAGGCTGAGCTTTATTGTGTGTGCTTATGCAGTGTGTGTGTTTGTGTTTGTGTGTGTGCACGTGCATAGACTGCATAGCCGAACAAGCGCTCGCACAAAGTTTCCTGCTTATGCCCGTTGAGAATATTGACAGGATACGAATAAACCGATGATTCGTCCCATTGTTATTCTTGTCCTGTGCTCTGCTCTGTAGCCAAGAGTAATGCAACGGTGGGATATCAATTCATAGCCTTGGCCTCAGGAAAGCTCTTTGGAAAGCACTGGGATTTTTATCCCGTGCACTGTAGCTACAGCTCAGGCGCCAGACACTGTGAGAAATTTTGGCTTAGGGAAGTATGTGTGGGAAGGTTTGGAGGAGTCAGTTAGGAGGAGGTATAAAGCCAACCAACATGTATTGTTTGTTCATTGTAGTTCTCCACGTAAAGGAAACGTGGAAGGCAGGGCATCAATAAATGATTAATCCGGAACTAATATGTACAGTATAACACATAACATACAATAATTATAATGTGTTTATCAACTAAGAATTAATTTGATCATAATGTGTCATTATTGTGTTACACATTCTAAAAAAAGTTACCTGTGTTAATTATACAGATAGCTTATTTTTATTTCACGCGTTAGAAGAGGAATGCAGCCCTTTTTAATTTGTAAACAAGGTTCCTCTCAGACCTGAAATGAGTAGTTGATTGGTCGACTAATCAGGAAATTATTATGCATGTATTTTGAGCAGTGACTGACGATTTAAGTCCTTTCTTTTTAACATTCCCTGCCATCACTTAACATTTTTGGGTTTGCACAGTTGGTCATAAAAAACAAGCTACAGTATTTGAGTATTTTGCATTTACCAGACATGTACATGTATGTTTTACTGTTTTTTTTAACTTAATATACCAAGAGATGAATAAAAATATTCATCAGATTAACGATAGTCCTTGTTTCAGTAATATAAAATACACAGCCAGTATCATAGTTCTGCTTGTAGACTCCTGACTGTTTATCACCTTGTTGGTGAATTGAATTGATAAGATCCACACGCTGTTTTGTTTCAACTTAGCATCTTATAAATTTCAGTGGATGTTGTGTCAGTGCTGCATTGTGTGTATGTACAGTCTTCATCTTGATGGGAGCATGGGGTTATATAAAGGGTAAATAATAGTGAAGTCAGCTAAAACTTGATTTCCTCATGGAGAAGCATAAAAACATCAACTTCTTTGCAACGTTGTATGGGTTTCATAGGGTTTGTATGTGGTGTGAACGTTATACATTATATGAATCTCCTTCTTCTCAATTATTTGTACAATGGAGGTGAAAATTAGTCATCTGTGCAAGTGGAGTGCATCCAGTTGAGGACAATATGCCCACAATTAATCAGAAAAAGATAGGCCTTCCCTTTTCTTTCGACGGATTCGGCTTCCTTTGTCTGATTTCCCCACAAACTGAGTGATTTGCACAGGAAATGCAATTATAGCCACCATTGGAAAAGACTGTGCCACTACAACCATGAGTGGTTTGTTTTTTCCCTGCAACCATTTTCTCAAGTGATTGGGGAAGCAAGCTGTAAATGAATGGGGAGGCACATGAATAGTTCTCCCGAGTACACATGCCACATTCCCGTGACCCCTAAGATGATGTAGGCAACATTTCTTGGACAATTACTAATTCAACTCTGTATTGCTTTAGACAGAGAAGTTACTCACACTTCAGTAGAACAGTTTTGTTGTTATTACTGACATCCAAGTGTGGTGCAGTTGGAAATAAATTGCTTAAAAATCTGTCAACACGTTTGTGAATGTTAAAAAGCGTCCCTGCGGTGGCCAACCTCTTAACTAAGGTTTCGTGTCGATCCTGTCAGCCAGGCACTGCTGTGGCTTCTGGCCGTTACTGAAGGCTCAAGCCATTCAAGCCATTCCGACAATTTAGATGGAGAGTGAACGACTCCTCTCAAGGCCAGTTCAGTTCTGACACGCACGGGAGAAAGATTTTGGAACCGACGACTTCTTTTCAAAAGCATGCCAGAGCAACCTTTCCAAGCGGGCGGATTCACAACAAAAGTGCTGAGTGGAGACACATTTGGATGAGAGCATGTCTCTCCGGTGTCTCTGTTTCCCACTGCCTGGGTGGCGATTTGTTTAAATTATACAGTTCAAGATATTGTGACTCACTGTGTTGCTTCACGATCAAAAGGGACGACGCAGGGATGGAAAGAGGCAGGATGCTGCTGTTATTGTGATTTTAACCGCACACCATTGGTGCAAACAAACTGGGAGGCCAGGAATTTATAGCCAACGTGTCTGTTGCAAAGGGGGGTTGCAGGGTGTCACTGCATATTTATGCCATGGACATGACACTGGGGGGGTCTTTTTTTGAGCATAGTGAGAATTGTTGCTGGTTTGCATGTGGTATAAAGTTTTATAAAGCTGATCTAATCAGAATAGGGCATATGACTATGTACTATATGATCAAAGTGCCTTGTAGTAAGGAACCATTTTTTTTTAGCATCTTTCATGTTAGGGGTTTGGTTTTACAGTGCAACTCTTTATTGTTTCTGTTTGGTCATATATTTGCATGTATTTTTGAAGGTCTTATCACAAAGATGGCCAGAAAATCAACGTTAAATGAATGCTAATGTTGCTATGCATATCTGTTGGATGTGTGAATAGCGTATTCTAACTTCATTGCCATGGTAACTTCATAAGGTCATTGCATTTCAGCGTTTATCTTATGTTTCTAGTTCAAAGTGGTAAGAAAAAAAATTCCCATAACGCAGGTTTCAAGTGTCATTCTCCAACATTCAAATGCTCCTCTGCAGCATGCTGAAAAAGTTATGTGTGGTTGTTTATTTTTATTTTTTGATGATTTCCATCATCTGGGTTGATGCCTGACGTTTTAATGTGCGTCTTTGTTATGACATAACGTGGCCTCAGTCGATATTGTTGCATACAGCTTTGAATATAAACCCTCATGGCATTCCTGAGCTTTTGATGATGGTTGAAATCAGCTTTTATTGACAATGACAATCAATATACTAATTATGTACATGTTTGATCTCAATTGCTCGCCGGGCTCTGTTGAAAATTAACTTACGGTGACTTGCTGATGAAATTATGGCTGTGTGAATACAAATCCAATAGTAATGTGTTTCAGAAAAGTGAGAACTGGCACACTTCCCTGTGGACTGTGCCAGGTTTTTTAGCTCTGCAGGTTGAAGAGAATACAGTGATGCATCTATTGTCGGCACTGAGCTGTAGCTGTCGCTCCGTCTGCAGCGAAGCTAGACTGTGTTCACACCTACAGTAGGTAAACTGCCACACTGTCTCTCTGGACAAACAAAGAACCCAAAGTTGTCCACACATGAATAAATACAAGTAAGTGTTTTGTCAGCAGGCTAATTGTCAAAGCAGCTTTTGAGAAGGAGTGTAATTGCTATGTAATCGGAGAGCTGTCAGAAAGAGCTGCTAAGCAGTCATCATCTGTATGATGATCTGCCATCTGTAGCAATGGCTGAGCAAGAGCGAGAGAGAGAGGGAAAGTGAGAGAGATGGACAAATAGTGATGTGAAGCTGCTTATAATCACAGTGCATCTTCAGTGGCTTCAGCTTTGTAGGTGTATTTACAAATCATACATTTTAAATGAAAGGCGGTGCAGGATTTGCATCAAATGTGAAGTGATGAATGGCCACTATACGACTGCGGAGCACATTATGTTTGTGTAAATGGAATGATGTCTCTTTCTATAATGCAATGATTATGTAATCCCTGAAATATTGGTTACATCCTGGTTACCCCTGCAGAGAAATGGCTGAAAAGAAATGTCTGTCTTTGATCTGATGGAAAGTCAGGGGAAGAGTGGGCAAAGCTGAGAGAGCAGTGAAGGTACTCTGGCAGGAAATATGATGGAATTCACACAGCTTCTTCTTTTTTATTTTATTTTTTTCATAAAACCCCAAGCCCCTGAAAATTGCCGACTCTCTTTGCAGAGTAAATCCCCAAAACTCACCTAGGGCAAGGTTGTTCTAATGGTCCCGAATTCCACTGGGTACAGCAAACCCCCCCCCCACCGCCCAACCCTCTTATACACCCCCTCACCCCACCTTCAGGGCTTCCCAGTGAGAAGCTACTGTCTCTTCTAAAAAATACTGCCACTGCCTAAACCAGGCTCCAGAGCTGAGGTGAAGTGAAAACCAGGCGCTGATGAGAATGAATTTATTGATTTGACATATATAAACATCCTACTTGGTCCAGATGGCATGTTTTACCATGCAGGTCATGCATTATTCATTTTATATGAAATCAAATGGGGATTTCGTTTAGAGGGCTGTCTTTTTATTTTTACGTTATGTGAAATTTGAACTTTGCAAATCAGCTGTGCCGCATATTTTTATGAATATTCCTCTATAGAAAGTAAGCGCTGGATGCCGCGATAGAAAAACAGCGGCCTCTATAAGTTCTCTGATCTATTTTGATGGATTTCATGTGATGCGGACATACCGCAATTTTCCTATTGATGAAGGGCAAGCCAGTCAAGGCAAATGCCCTTTCAATTCCATTAGCAGTTGCATCAGTCTCTTAATGGAGAGTAAAATGGCACAAGACCTTTTGCAGTAGTACTTACACAATGAATATGAAAAGGCTTTCACCGAGCTTGCCAAGCTTAGTGAGTGCAAAACGGCTTTTAATTGTGTCCCGACTCAGTGTTGGAGCATTATGCGCGGTATTCAAGGCTTGTCAATGCTTTAAAAAAGATTTAAAAAGATAAAAAAAGATATTTTCAAAGAGAGAACATCATAGAAACCTAATAGGGCCAAACATCGGAGTATCGCAAAGTGGCATCAGAAAGTTCAAGAAAACTGTTTTTAAATTTGAAGGTGTAGTGACAGCCTCTGACACACTCAGTTCAAAATGGAGTAAATTATACCAGTACACAAACCTAATCCATTAAAGATTTGCCTTATTGGAAATTCAGTTTTTGAGTGTTTTCCTGCTCATGGACATTTTTGGCTCACTGGTACAAGCCAGTGCGCTTGCCTCTTGTAAAGCGAAATCTCTTAAGTAGTTAAGAGCAACCAAAACACGGATCTACTCTGTTTCTGTAAAAAAAAAAAAAAAAAACCACAGGAGCTTCATAAAGCATCATTTGATGGATATTGCAAGCATCATTAAGAAGGGAATGAGTCTGTCATTTTAGTGCTGGCATGCTGTATTAATCACAAAGGTCCTTAAAAGCACATTGCCGATGGAGATGACGACAAGCTGACGTTGAGGAATTATGCAAAGGGGGCATTCGTCTTGATCTGATTTCAAAGCAGAGGCCCATAAACCTCGCAGCTGTTTCATCTGCCTACCCAGTCACTGAGCCTGCACTTTAAAGGCCAGCTTAATTCCCCATGTGTGTTGATGGAAGACAATGCCAGGCATTTCTTAAAGGCTCATTGTTTAGTGTGCTTATTAAAACGCACACACACACACACGTGCAATCCAACACATGCAGTGGATAATCTAATTCAAAGTGCTACAGTGCCAAAAGTCCATATTTTAGCTTGCCCCAGTGGCTTTTCTGTAGTACACAGGGAACTCAGACTGTACCGCTGCTCTGCTAGTGCTACATTTTGCTCATTGAGTTACACCGAATCACACCGAGGTTATCGCTTTTAGCTTTTAATCATAGAGGGACTATGCCCTGTGTGTAGAAGTGTGTGCCAGAAATTGGATTCAAACCCACGCCTCAAATTGGAGACCAGAACCCACTGCGCCTTACACCATTCAGACATACTGACACCTACTGAGTGCAAGGAAATTGAGTGCCTGACAGAAAAAAAACACATGGGGCCACCGGTTTTTTAAGGGGCCCATATACTTTTTGAAAATGATCAGCACGTAGCCTGGGCTTTCAAAAAGATCTGAATTCAAACATTGCCATCCATGCAATGAAAATGCTCTGATTCTCATATTTAAATACATGTGAAGTCAACACGTGTTTGTTTGTTTCACAGAAATTTACTTAATAAAAACAACAACTATTGCACCATTTGATCTTGACCTCACCAAGACATAGATTAAAGGGATGATAAAACCCTTTAACTAGAGAAAAAATGTTTGCATAATTAATCCCTCAAAGTCCACAGAGGGCTCAGAATTCAGATCCAAATACTTAAAATGACATAGCTCTGTGTTCAGTAATATCTCAAAGGCTTAGATGACCAGTGCAGTTGCTCCTCAGATTTATATATGTGCTGATATAATAAGAGGTGTGCAGGCATATTTGTTGAACTGGAAGGTGGATTAAGGTGAGTGAGAAGCCATTTTAGATTAGCTCTTGCAGCTGTTTGCTTCTTCCTCAGTATTGGATATGGTGAATTTAGTCCAATTGCTGACTTTTGGTATCATTGCATGGCAATTATATTACAGTGAGACAAACAGTAATTGATTTTTGTCATTTCATTCCAGCTGAAATCTGTGAATAGTCGCATAGCAACCATGTTGCCGTCTGCAGAGCACCCTATGTAAAAGCTTTGGGAGGACAAAGGGAGAAATATTTGTTTGGAATCATTTTTAGCCCACTTTGGTTCAGAAAGAGAAGTATATTGTCTGTACTGAAATATTCTATACTCAGACTTGAACTGTAGTAGTTTAGAGTTGTTTTTCTCTCATAAAAACAACTGATTCACTGTTTGATTTCATTCTTAGCTGACTGAAACACAACATTTAAAATGTATTTATACCCAAAAGCTTGATATGCTTTTTGGAAAGTATGCATATAGTAGGTTTAATTCAGTTCATGGAGTTTTTGTGTTGCCTCAGTCCATTGTGGGATTATGCAGTCAGATTTGCTGCGTGTCAAATCCCACTCCTTTTGAAGGTTTTTGGTGTTTTGTGTTTTGAGAATGTGATGCGCAGCACATGCTCTCCACCTTCATTTCAGGCCACGTTCAGCTGCGTTACTTCATCTGAAATTGATTCAAGATTGACCATAAAGTTGTGATAGTGGGAGCGTTTAGACTTGTGACTCATCCCTGCGCTTGCTGTGCCAACGCTATTCCCGTTAACCATCATGCACCTGCGCTACACATATATTTTTATTGGCCTGAGGTTAGTCAACGCTGCATTTCCCAACGCTCAGTCAGTGCGAGCGGTGCAGCAGCTGCGAACTAAACAAGAGCAATCAAGATGTCGACTTGCACTATGTGCCAATAGATCAATACGCAGACATGAAGATAAATGGATACAGATCTGTGTGGTGTCTGGCATGCACCCCTATTTGTAACGTGTAATGGGAGGCCAGCTTGTTACAGGGCTTGACTGTCATACGAGGGCATGAGAATAAGATGATGCTTGTACTGGAGAACAAAATATACAGTAGTTCCCATGTGCTTCTCAAAAGAGGCTATTGAGGTTCCTGCAAATGAATTCATCATCTAATTACTTAAAATGGAAATTTGGCTGTTTTTTGATTTTTCTTCATAAGTGATTTATAAAAAATATATATTTGTTCATTGTCCATTGTCCACTCCCTGACATTGTTCTGTTTTACATGTGTGTTGATGATATCAAAAATACTTATGCATGGAAAGTGAAGTGGAGCTTGTGGCTGCTGGACGCTCCTACCGTGGAATCAGGCCCAGAGGTGAAGTAAAGCCAGACAGTGGTGCTAGATAATCCACATTTCTATTAGCCTACTTAGCACTTTTCTAATAGGGCTCACAGTCTAGTCCAGGAGATGAGTGGGACGTCTTGTATTCATTATGACTACGTCATGGCGGCCTTATAATTTTCAAATGCCAATACCATAGTTGATCCCGGGTAATGCGTGTACTCTGACCAAGAATTGGCTTCGAACAAGGTGGTTTGGGGTTATGAGGGGATCATATTTGATTGGGTTTGATCAAAGTCTAATTACAGTCCACAAAAAAAGGAGAGAGGAAAAAACAACCTTCATCTGCGCCTGATGATTTTGCTATTATGGTATTTATAGCCGCATGCTGTTGCTGCATAATTGCGGTCAGCGAACAATTAATCTGGGATTGGTTTTCTGCACTGTGTACTCCCGATTCTGCTTCACACCACTCATCCATATACTGTATTTCAACATCTCTCTGTTGTCTAAGGTATCTGCATCTGTATGTCTGTACAGATGAAACGAATGTTCTAAAAAAGATTATGTTATTGAGTATATAAGAGAAAATATGCAAGTAATCAGTCATAAACATGAACTGTACAACCAGCCCCTTCTAAAACTTTATTACAGCTGCCACAGACCCTGCAATTAACTTGGAGAGGGAAGTTTTATCCTCTATATGACAATATTCCCTCCATATATATATACTTTTTATGCATTCCTACCTTGAATATGAGAGAGATAATCTTAGGTCATACCAACAGATTGCATGTTCAGTATCCTTTTTACCCCACAGCTGTGGAAATGATGTCCTGGCTATGAACGGCATGTACAGTTTCCTCTGAGAACCAAATTCAAGGCTTGTTTGTCTGCATTGAACTGCTTGTTGTATGCGTAGAAGGACACAGTGAAGAGTAGGAGCACAAGGATGAGGACACAAATTGCATGGTCATTAAGGGCTTTCTGCAAAACAGTGACTAACATCCTCTCAATGAAATTGCACTGTATAACCAATAGCCTGGAGCCGGTCCGTGGTTTTGAGTCAACAAGGTCCTCATGCGAGGTTGAGAACACAAAGGTTAAATCATGCACCCAGGCCAACCTTTGCCATTCATGTGCTGGAGATTTAACTCCTTTAGGTTTTATAAAAATTCATGCTGTCAATGCAAAAAAAACAACACATCTCCCAGCGTTTCCGCTTCTCTCTAAGCCTCTGTAAGAACAGAAAGACGATGCCCATTTGGGGCTCATTGGAGCAAATCAGAATTGTCAGCACTGTGGGTTTTTTACCTTTTTAAACAGGGAAGATGGATAGATAATCACCACATGCCATTCTGGGGGCCAATTACACAGCTTTGTGTGAAATTGGAAAACCTGTTCTCTCAGAGCTCTAATGGATGTTCTGGTCATTAGTTATTTGAGAGTCTTCTCTGGCTGTAATCAAACGTGAAACATTGCGTTAAGCGCCCATAAAAGAGCAGCTGCCTCTCTAAGTGACCTTCTGTTTAAGAGAACCCAACTGTCAGCCGTGTGGCGTTTTGCGACAATTATTATGTGTGTGTCGCCATAAAAGCAGCATTTATTTCCCTTCTTTTTGCAGTGGTTGCATCTCATTTTAATGTCTTGCTCTTGGTTGTATTTACTTTTCTTGGTCTTTTAGATGGCGGTGCACTGTCATATCTTGCATACAAGGCAGATGCATAATCTTACCCATCTGCTTTCTCTCAGTGATCCAGTTTCCTAACTCTGGGTGTGATTTTGATAAGCAGAACAGCTTCCTGCATTTCCATTTTGCCACTTTTTAATAAAACTATAATATTCTGATAAATCTCTGTCCCTTTGCTTCTCTTCAGGGGATCATCTATCGAGTCAGCAGGGACCACCACCCCTCCCACCAGCCCCGCCACCTCACAAGCAGCATCCGTCCATCACGTCCCTGAGCCGCAGCTCACTGGCCAATCAGAGGAGCCCGAGCCCGCCGCCCACAGCCGGCCTGGCGGCCGACTTGCAGAGCACGGCAGAATGCGTCCAGCTGCAGGACAGCTGGGTCCTGGGCAGCAATGTGGCCCTGGAGAGCAGGTGAGTGACCCACAATGACCTACATCTGAACTGGGAAATGCAGGTCCAGGTGGCACCATGAAGCCATCTTCACTGACTCAGAAAAGTGGTGTGAAATAAATGAGTGGCAGGGCAAGGCCAAGTTGCTGTTTAAAATGTGTTTGATTTTATTTAATTTAAATTCAGTAGAATGACAGAACTTTTGATTCCAACAGTTTTCCTGTGTCAGAGTTTCATATTACATTTCAACAGCAAATAGTAGTTGTTTGCTCAGTCAGGTTTACACAGGCTGTGTGTGTGTGTGTTTCTTTTGTTTCTTTGTCTGTTGTTTGGTTTCAAACATGAATTACCAGTTTTATCTGTATTTGTGTTTTTGTGGCTCCACCACATCGCTTTCGTCTTGGTGGAAGTCTACACTTTCCCTACACAACAGCGGGCTTGCCAACACCCGAGGCTGTGGAACACATTGGGAATTTAAAAAAAAGAAAGAAAGGAAAAGCAAACAATAATTCTGAACACCTGATGATTTTATTACTGCTTTTAGTACTGCTCCACCAAACGTGGGTGGATAATAAAATCACAGTTCCCTCCAGGATTTAAAATATGTATGTGTGTCTCATGTTTAGCTCTATTTTAAGGACTGTACCTCATCAGGTTAATTTACAGTGTTACAAATCATGTGTGGCATAATATGGTTACTGCTGAGTTTGTTAAATACAGTTTCGCCTCTGTTGAGAATAAGTTTGTCAAGCACTCGTGGGTTTTTATTTGCTTTACGTACATACGTACAATTAAGTGCTGATTACTGAATTAGACCGACATACACACAGAAGGAGAGTGTATGATCAGAGTGATCTGTGTGAATGTCAGAGAGCTTGGTGTTTTAAATCAGAGAGGCTTTAGTCAAACGAGAAACCTGGTAAGTCCCGGATTGTGTGTAATAGCAAAACTTGCTGTGCCAGATACCACTTTCTCAAAAGAGCCGGTGCCAAGTTTTCCTCCTAAAACATCAGTTACATCTTTCTTAATCAGTGAGCTCAAAATATCCTGGCTAATGAAGTGTGGTACATTGCGCCCTGACTCAGAAATGGCCTCGAGTAAATGATTGCATTCGGGTCTGACGTTTCCCTGGCACGGCCAACCCTCTTTGAGCCTCCGACGAGTGTGAACTCTGAAATGCATCTGCGGTAGCGTGGAGCGACGACTTCATATGATCTGACCGAATCAATCGGGACACGCAGTGACAGTTTCACTTTCTCTTGAAGATGCGGTGATTGAATACTAACCGTGCAGTGACCTTGAGCTGTCGCTGCCGTATCGACGAAACAATATGCGCACACCTATCATCAACGGAGGCATAAATCACTATCAGCACAGTGGACTCTAAATCAAGGGCTTGTCAGTGGGTGGGAACGGAGGGCTGCTGCAAACCAACGGGGCCAAGAGGGAAGTCCCGGTTCACCACATAATTGCACATGTCAAGAAAACCACCAGGTTGGGAAATGTAAACAGAAGCTCCAGAGAGTATTTATTATGCTGCCTTTAGGGGGTGTTGGGGGGTAGCAAAAGTCCTGGCACTGCACATACGTAAGCGGCCTCGGGTATCACAGCAGCGTGGATCTGTTTTGAATCTTCGGCATCAGTATGGATTTTATCTCTTATGAATGCAGAGCCAATAAATTATTCTGTGCAAGGTTACAAGGCAGGTGATTTTAAAAAGTGTCATATAAATCACATCATTATGATCATGTTTAAAATATTTCTTTTGGCACGACCTCCTTGAAGAGAGGCACTCAGTTGACAGCATTAGCTACTTTTGCAGCAATTAGCAGTAATGAATTATGTGTGTGTAACCTCCCATAAATGTGTTGGTCTTCAAAGCGTGCTAATTTGACTCCAATACTAACTTGCTTTCACAGTGAATAGCTTTCAGTGTTCCTCTAAATGAGTGAAGTGCTCCATAGCTACGGCTGCAGTTGAGCTGTTGAGCGAATGAAGCCACTGATCCCACTGTGATCTTATTGTTGAGTTTGATTTCAGCTCTTTCACTCGGGCATTTTGACAGGATGAAATGTGTTCATCAGACAAAAGAAACCTTTAACAGCTCAGAAAAACAAGAGTTAAACATCAGTCTGTACTGGTAACTTGGATTCAAGGGACAAACAGAAATAGTTGCAAGTATACACAAATCACCACATTTCTGAAGAGAATTTATCCTTAATCTGTAATTAACAGAACCACAAAATGAGTAAGACGATGACTGACAGGATCTGAGATGTCCTGTTTCCCATGACAGACTATGGATTGAGGAGTTGTCCACTCTGTTAACGTGATGAACGCAGTTCTACACTTCAGACAAATCTATGAAATTCTTCTTCTTCAGCTTTTGTTCTGCTCTATACCAACTAAGACCGCTCTGTTTACGGTGCTCAATTAATTGTGAACAGAGCAGCGATACTGCTTGCTGTCTGTTGCCATACGGAAGTGTGGAGGAGACATTTAAATCTTTAAAGTATGTCGAGCACTTTTAATAAACCCCCCAGGGTTCCCTTACTAACCACTTGGCTCGACTCAAATGGCGTTTTGCGATATTTTCAATTACAAATTTTCCATTCAGTTTCATTATAAAATGAATTGCCTTCTCCCTTAAGAGATCATTCCACATATACGGTAATTATTCCTGAGCAGTACCTAATCCTTTGTTTAAAACTGACTGTATCAGTATGTGTAAAATTTGTATTTCTGACACCTTTGTGGCGTGAGCAATAAGTGTTATAAGTGCTCCACTGGATAAGATACAGCTCGGTGTCTGCTCTTGCATATGTATGTCATTTGGAGCCCACTTCAGCATTTTTTCCCCATTAGGTTCAGCTAGACATTTCAGTTTTCTGAAGGCCAACCCAGCCACACGTTGCAGTTATAAATGTACTGTCAATCCTCATTGGATTCATGTGTCAAGAGAGTCCTTTGGTGAAATGAAATTATGTCTCAGCTGTAAAATCATCATGTGGTACAGAGTCCCAAAGACAGTACAATTTCCTGATGGAAAATGTGTTAGAATTGTTCTCGAGGGCGAAAAAGAATAGCAGAGGTAATCCAGGCAGGATTTTGCCTTTGTGTGGACGAGTGTATGTGGAGTTGTTTGTGTGGGATGCCCATGGAAATCATGAGTCAGACAGACATGCTTCACATCAGAGGAGGAAAATTGAACTTTTTTGTTTTGTTTTTGTACAACAGCCACAGTGTCAGGATCACACCAGGACTGATTAGTCATGTGTGAGGTACCAGCCAGCTAGCCTTGTGGAATAGAGAGGCACTCGCAATGACGGCTGGTTACCTGCCAAAGTGGATGGTGGTAGAGACAAAGTGGTGATCCTCAAGACAATTTTTTTTCCCTTTTTCTCATGTGTTTTCCGTTTTGATTATTTTGCCAACATCTTTAGTGCCAAGCTCGCACTTCTGTGGCAATTCCAGAATTCTTATTTTTAGGCTACAATATATAAACTGTTGCTGCTGCTGGCAAAATAAAGTGCATCTGTTCCAGATGATTTTCATCAGCAAATGTAAAAGCTTTCGTGGACAGTGGATAGGCAGAGAAAAGTAATCTGAAAAGTTATTCACATTAAAAATACATTACACGTTACAAATTTAACCTGAGGCAACTAAAATAAGCAATGGCTTGTCGTGGGACGTGTCCTCACCACAGTCATCCCTCAGGATGAAGCTGCATAGTAAGTGTCTCAGGCCTTGACTCCAAAGCTCATCCTTAAATGTGTGTGCGTAAGCTCTTCCAACGCCAAACCTTATCAAATTGGTTAAATATAATGCAAACAATCTGAGGGAGTGACTCAAGATGGCTCCATGCTGTTCTCCGTGGGCAGGATGGCACTGAGATATCATCACATGGGTGCGAATCTAGCTGCACCAGAATAGCGCATGCTGGCAGCCCCCTCACCATCCCCACCCCGGCCCCCTGTAGAGAGGGCAGGTGGTGATCTGGGAGGAGAGTGATGGCGACAGCAACTATAGTGTGAAAACGAGCCACTGCAGTGCCACAACACATCTGTAGTTTGTCTGTTTGTTTTTTTGGACCATGGATTAATGCGGCCTGATTATTCCAGCTCTCACCTTGAAATGCTAATGCTAACGCAGAACAGCAGCTAATAGGCAGATTACGCATTCTGAGGGCTCCGATTTGCATTGTTTCCACTGTGCTCTCTCGCCCCTCCAGCTGGAGCTTAGCCGTAGACAAATCCGCCCACTCACTGTTTAGTCTTTTGTCCTCTGTGAGGATGTTTTCAAATGTCATCCCGATGACAAGCGCTGTGGCGAGAGCAGAGGAGACCGGGCCGGCTGCTGCTTTTGTGTTACCAGCTTCTCAATGGGACAGACAGGCGTGCACACAAACACGCTGCGATCACACTGACACACAGCCATTCATTTGCTCACTTTCCCTCTCGGTCTCACACACCGTCTTGATTTGTCTCTTTTCCCTTCTCCCTCCCTCCTCTCACTCACTGACTCACAAACACACCACACTGCTATCACTAGTGCTGGCTGGATTAGCATAGTAATGTGCCTTGTTGCATCACACTTGGTGTAATCAATTACAGCCGGTCATCCAGTGTGTATAGCTGCAGACATTTACACTGGTCCGCTGTTTGTTAATCGTGTCCAACAGCATTTCATCTTTAGGCCCCTTCAGTCAGCTCTTTAGAAAATCAGAAGGGGGTGGCCAACATGAAAAACATCAGCACCGGAATTGCTTTAAACGCTGGGTGCAATAAATGTCCAGCGGAGGAATTTGTCTCGGCGATGCTGGTGCACACAGATTCTGACTTTTAGTTTCGTTCAACAGTTGTAGAAAGCGGGGCAAATAAATAACTGAAATATAACTGACTTTGTAGTTTCAAACCACCCAGGGCATGCCATATGTTTCGAGTAATTATGTGTGCATCCAGATTGTTCAATCAACTGCACAGTGCTAAGAAACGCTTTTATTATTTGTTTACAAGTGGTTTTTTTTTATTAGAAATATCCATTTACACAGCATTTCCATGATTTCCTGCAGTAATTTTTAGTATTGCAATGTGCTCTGGAGCACCGTTGTGCCATGGGACTTTGTATTTCAGGTGTCTGTGACTTGGAGGCCGTGGGATCATTATGCGCCCATGTCTGCATAAATAAGAGCACAGGTAGATTGGAAACATTTATTTACAAGCAAAACTGTTTCCAGATCATCTCCGCAACTTGCAGCAGCTACTCACCTTCCTCAAATATGGGTGTACCCCCGCCAACACACACACACACACACACACACACACACACACACACGCACGTCCTGGTCCCTTTTCCTGTCCACCTCGTCAGATTGCATCCACTTACACTTAACTCCCCAGATAGCGGTGTATGTTTGCCTCCTGTGCGTCTGACTACCTCGCTGCCGCCTCCGACGTTGTGCTAGTTTTGACCTCAATTCACATCCTGCTGCTTGTAACGGAGTCTGCCGCAGCTGCAGTACAGATTGTTCCAGGTTGAGGAATCTGAGCTTCTTCAGGAGCATTGTCATTCCAGCACTGACACACCGTAACCTTTAAACGCAATCCCTGTCTGTCCATGGCAGCATGTGTCAGTCAGGGCGTCAAGGAGCCAGACGATCCAAACCTGACATTTGTTCTTTGAGTCAGGAATTGATCAGAGAGAGGTCTTAGCTCAGAGATATCCTCGCAGGAGATGGGATGTAGCTGAAATATCAGCGGCAGGGCTGAAATCATCACACATTGCATTATAGTGTCAGTTTATGATCACATCTTCTAAAACTGCATTCAACCAAACCTGACTTCATTTGGCAAACAACAAACAAACTGTGGCAGCTTCCCTGAAGCTTACTGACCCATTGTTCCTCTCACACAACCAGGGAACGATGTGGATTTTCAGTCCATAATGGCTCAACTTCAGATTATGGACTCACTGTATTATACTAATTAGCTGTTCTCAGGATCTTCCAGTACAGATCCACAGTCAGGGGTTTAAAAGGAAAAAAGCCTTTACAAAACTTACTTGGCAACTTCACAGATGCCACACAAATAATTGATGAGCAAACACCGCCTTATCAGTTTATTGGTGTATTTGAATTAGCGGTTTCCATGGGAACTGGAAAGCACATAAAATATGACTTGTGTAGAACATTGTGTAAGATTTTTTTTTTTTTACTGGGAGGATGCAGGAACAAGAAGGAGGGACTGCTGTCTGTGGTCCTTCCTCACAAAAGCAAAATTAGACTCTTTCATTTGTGTGAGCTGATGTTTGACTGTATGTTCAGTTTTATTCAAGTGTTAGTTTACTGCTGCTTTAGGAGTCTCTATTATATTGCTACATTACATTGTAAAGGCACTTAACTTTTATTTTGGTAACCGCAGCTCATTGGGGTATAGCTGAACAAGAAAGTGAATTTGTTAATTCGCCCCACTTTCTCCTTGCCGCAGTGCTGTCGAGCAAGGCACTTAACCGCCAGCTGTTCCAGTTGAAAAGATATGACTGAGCAGGTGCTCTTGTGTATACATACTTCTTTGTGAAACTCTGAGTGTGTAGAAGAATATTAATGCAGAGCAACCATCAACTGAATAATTCAGGTTGAGTTATACAAACTGTTTACAAAAAAGGATATGGTCAAGCATTTGCTCAGCTCCTAAAGCAATCCTAGTGAGGAATTTGAAACTTTGATTTCTTTTAGTTATCCATTATCTAAAAGAAAAAACAAATACAAAAACACATAAAAGTTCTTACCAATAAGATACAAAATATTTAATAATTGCTTCATGGTTTGATGTAATATTAATATCACTTTCCCATCAGAAATGGCCAAAGTTACCAATGAAATTCAACATTTCTAGATAGGAAAAGCATTTGCAATGCATGGTCAATCTGTCCAATTTCCCTGGCCATCTCCATAAGCCTGGAGGCATTTGGGTATTAATCTCTAAGTAGTGGCAAGAGTGGCAACAAGGCTTAATTCATTTACTTAAGAGCTTTTCACGTGGGGTTTAAAAGTTAATAGGACGATCACTCCATAGTGCATTTGATTAAACCCTCTTAATTACCCCAGGTATAATGGGCTATTAGCAAAGGCCCAGTTGTAAAAGGGCAAGTGGGAGATGATTGTTTTTATGAGGTACTTTTTGTTCACCTCATCCAATGTCAGGATTATGCTGGATATTAGAACGTAACCCAGTGCCTCTTGCAGTGTGATACACATGGGAGTTACACTGTGTCAGGGTATGCTGTATTTTGGTTGTTTTTTTTTCTTTTGGTGCATTTTATGGTTTGTCAATTTTTTTTCTGTATTAAACCAGTCTGTAATCTTTCTCTAACCACCAAAGATCTGGTATTCTGTCAGAAAAAATGTCCTGTCTGTGAACATTTTTGCTGATAACATTCAGTATGTGACTTACCAAATACAGGGTTGCTTTGGCAGTTTCAGAAATCAGACATCTGACATTTACGATGCTGTTGTAAAACAGTCATTCACCTTATCGCCTTTTTTAAATAATTCGTTCTCCTAATTCTATTTCTCTATGTCTCTGCAGGCACTTTCTTTTTAAGACGGGCACAGGGACGACACCTTTCTTTGGTGCAGCGGCCCCTGCTTACACCATGGCAACGGGGACGGTTTACTCCACACCGGCACGCCCTTTGCCCAGAAACAGCCTGTCCAGAGGGGCTTTCAAGTTCAAGAAGTCACCCAAACATTGCTCATGGAAGTGCACTGCCTTGATCGCTGTGGGCATAGCCGTGGTGCTGTCCATCATTCTCTGCTACTGCATAGGTAAGGCAAAGTTTGGGTCATAAAAGCTATGGGAAAAAAACACAAACCATATCACAAACTCAAGTCTTTCAACTTGAGTTGCAATTTGTTTTATGAAGACGTGCAGCTTGACTGCTATTTGCTGTGAATGAGCAGAGGCCTGATTTGGCCCCACCATAGAAGACTTAAAACCAGCACTTTCCCACTCAGTCACAGACACACACCAAGGTTTTCCTTTTATGTCTGTCTCGCTCTTACCCACACTTTCTCCCCAACTCCTCATCTGTGCATCTGAAAACACGTTCAGCTCATCAGTTCAAAGCCACACTGCTGTGAGTCTTTTACCTACAGATGTCCTTCAGACTCACAGGCTACTGCAAGATCATGGTGATTTATTTTTCTTCCTCACAGAGGTCCAACATAGAGGGTTCAGTCTGATTGTGTCTGGAAGATGTTAAGGAGGCACTGGGAATCGGCATTTCAAGCAAAAATACTATTCAATATTCAGTGTGAACTATTGGACCATTACTTGCGTCTCCTGGTGGAGTTTGCACTGCATCTGTGGTTGTTTATTTTCCGAAGGAGTTTCACACAGAACTTTTTGATAGCTGTAGTAGTCTCTGGCTTTGTTCGCATGTAATCTCACAGCACCACACATGTTTTACTGCCGCCTGGGAGTAATGTGTTCTTCTTCTTTTGTTGTTTAATGGCGGTTTGGCAAACGGCTTGTGGGTGCTTAATCGTCACCTTCTGGCGGTAGTAACTTGTTCCTCACTACCAGGCTCTGGAGAAGACAAGATGGCAGTCTTATAAACTATTAGATTTTTAAAGAAAATATAATTTCATGACTGTTTAAAAATTCAAAAATCATGTTCCATCCCTAATTCCTGACAGAACTCCCCCTCAATTCTCTGGAGGGACAGTTTAAAATTAAAATTTAAAATGTGCCCAAATTTCTTACAATCCGAGTCTGGCATGTCAAGAGGTGCATGGTTTATGTGGTTTCAAATTCACAGTAACAAAATTACATCTATCTCAATCAAGTGAACTGTACACCAATGATTTGGCGTAAATATTGCCACCTAATACTTGTCATTATTGCCTGGCATGGAGGTGCAATGCAACATGTCACTGAAGCACCTACAAACCGACAGTTTTTGTGCCAGAAGCGACATGTTTCTTTCGGATTGAGGGATAGAAAACATGACTCCGTTATCTGCGGTGGCGTCTTTTTACATGGCATGCGGTCAAATGGAACAAATGACAGACAGGCTGTCTGGAGTGAATGGAGCCAGCGTACCTCTTAATCTGTATGAAGTTAGATCTCTGCCAGGAGTATTTATATTTCCCTTCCTTTCCCTTTTCACAGAAGTTGCAGATGTCCTGATAGGATTCAGTAGCGCCTGTCTGACTGAGCGCTCGGTCAGATAGGCAGACAGAGCCTTAGTACAGTTTCCAACAAGACATTCCTGTCTGTTTGCCTTTGACGGGGGCCGTGCATTATCCCTGCACTTTCTGATCACAGATCGTAGTGCGACAGCCAAATCGTGTCCTCGGGGTTCCTGTTAAAAACGCAGGCAGTGAGGTTCAAATGGCCTGGACAGATGGCAATGTCAAAATGAATCACCAGCTGGGGAGCTCAACTCTTATAATAAAGGAAACAGGCCCAAACACTTGAACTTTAAAGAAGACCTCTCGTCCGCAATGCCTTTATTGTGCTACAACTGAAACTTGCTCATTCTGTCAAACAGAAAGCACTTTTATCTCTCACCCAGCCTCCTCCTCTGGGCGTTATTTCCTACGAGAGAGCTTTCCAACGTCTTTTTTTACAGCGTGTGTCAAAGCTGACTTCTTGCTAACCTTTAGAATCTTGACCACAGCAATAAACCTGCTACAGATTCATGTCTCCTTATGCCCTCCCTTGTCATCCGAGCCCTTAATCTTTACACTGTATCTATCTCCCCGAGCGGATATATAAGTATTCATCCAGCTTGGAGGCAGGGAAAATGTGACACAGTTGTATAAGGAGAAATATGGCGTTGTTGGGAAGATCCCATAATCAGTGTTTTATTGGCGTATGGAGAGGGGAGTGCTCTCCTGGAGGAGAAGTCATAAATGCGCTATATCAATATCAATATTCACATTCCCTTTATTGACTTAACTGTTTTGTTACTTGTTGTCGTTCATGATCTCATATCATAAAATTAGTATGGATATATATGTGCATTTCAAAACTTGACTGCTCCTCTGTGCGTGAGAATCAGTCGCTATTTTTATTTGTGCTTCTGCTCACGACAGACATGCTTTAGCTTACGCTGGGAAAACAAGCACTAACAGTCCTTTGTTCGTCTGTTGTCACTAACAGCTCTAGCAGATTGGATCCATTCAAAACATTTTCATCTCCAACAGTCACCAACTTGTTTAATTGTAGACCTGCCACGTGTTTGGGAATTGTATTTTTGGCCTGATCCCAGAGAGTGTGCCTGGTTTTTCAGCTCTCTTGTGGTGTGTGTGTGTGTGTGTGTGTGTGTGTGTGTGTGAGAGTGTGAGTGTTAAACAGATGCAGCTCTCTACCACTTGCCTCAGGTGTCTGAGAGCGTTTCCACCACTTCCTTTCGCTTTCATCCGTCGCCAATTCACCTGCCAGGTGCAATGACTCAGAAAGCTACAATGCCGACTCGAACTTAAAGTCTTTTCTGCTGTCAGTTCACTCAGTCCCATTAGTACAAAGGCAAATACAGACACACCAATGAGAAAATGGTTCTGTAAATGAAGTTTACTGTACCATATTACTAATTTTTTTCTGTCCTGCAGCTGAGTTTTTTTAAAGATATTTTAAAAACAAGACCAGGTAGTCCAGATAATATTTTTTTTATTACTTTAAAGACTAGTGTGCAGTTGCAGAATGGGAGCCTGGCTCAACGACAACAGCAACTCCTGTAATTCAAATGAGGCAAACCTGCTGAGGTGAGGCTTTCCAGTTCCCCTTCTGCAAACGGCCTGATTGGAAGGATTGCAGCGATTGTTCAGATATAGGGAGGCCAATCAGAACCGAGTCCAGCTTTGATGCTGTGATTGGACTCAGAAACAGCATGTGGATTTTATTTTTTATTTTTTATTTTGGAAATGTACTTTAAATTGAACTGCACAAACAAACCTCAAGGAGAATAATGTTCTCAGTCAACACATTGACTCAGTAATGTTTGTGAGTAGACAATGTGTTTGCCTTTGAATGACAGAAAAATATAGATAATATATTATCTATTATATTATTAATACAAAATTTGTTATATTTTTTTCATGTGAGTGCATGTCACAAATTTTGGATGAAACTAAATCCCCAAAACTTTGTACCAAAAAGAAATAAGAATAAGAATTCATCACACATCATCAATATACAATCAACAATATAACAAAAGTTAATTAATTAAAGTGATGACTCTTATGAAATTGTTGACAAGGATGGATATGGTGTTTTGAGAGTGGATGATACACTCACCAGTGATGAGTACTGTGTTGGGGGGACTCTGCCACTGATACTAATTTAATACTAATAGAAAAATCTGTAGAAACACCAAAGAGACTAACAGGAGACAGTGAGCTTGTTTCAATTACTCCATGGCCAAATGAAGAAACCTTGTCTTGGTCAGTCTTGTGGTAAAGCTGTTATAATTCTTTCAAGGCAGTAGGAGATATGGTCCCACAGCAAAGGAACATCTTAGACATGCTCTGAGCCGTGTAACTTATTTCTGGGAGTCCCCTCGGGGAGGCAGGTTCCAGCATAAAATAATGTTTGTCTCAGTAGTTTTGAGGCTGTAAAGCTCTAAGTTGCTGTTGGTACACCGTGACTCCAGATGGGCCACCTCTCTCCTTGGTAATTACTCTTGATGATGATGGTCATCAGAACAGTGTCATATTTTAAAAGGAATGTCTTTTATTTGTTAGTTTTATACCAATTTTAACCCCCCAGCTGCATGATGAAATTATTATTTTTTCCTGTAAAGAAGCACTGAGAGCTTTCATCTGAAGCATAATAAGCGCTGGGTTTTCCAGGTAACAACATCATCACCACCATGTGAACAAGACGGGCAAATTTGCCACAGGAGTAGCCAGGAGGGTTTTCTGGGCATTCTCTTGAGCAGCAAGTGTTTGTGCTCCTGTACAATACCATGTGGATGTCAGAGCTCAAACAACAATGTTGTGAACTTACAAATTCAACCTCCCGCTCATCATCTGCGAAGGTGTTTCACAGGCCAAAGCCTTTATCAGCATCTTGCCCAGGTAGTGATTTGCTCATGTGCCATGCATAAATATTAATTGAACTGGCTTAGGCTGCAGGAATAATTTATGTAAATTCATAAATTGAGGGCTATTCACCTCAAAGCAATTTGTTGATGAGGTAAGTGGGGATTCAGGCCCTGCGAAGAGCATTGAAGAGGGGGAGGCTCTCTGAGGTTCTGCAGTGTGTCGGACACATAAGAACATACTGTCACACACAAATTGCTTTCTCCTGTATACCTGGAAAGTTGATGATACTGGGAGATGGAAGTGCACAATATTGCGCTGTGAATAGTCCTAATAACCCTGAGTCTTCACCACGTCACGTTAATAGCTCAGCCTGAGGGATGGAATTTTCAGTATGTCAGTTTTTCAGTTAGGCAGTCAAGTCCACCACTTTGATGCAGAAAGTGCTGAAATATCTCAGTAATCACTGGAGAGAGTGCTATGAAATATGGTACATTCATTCTCCCCAGAGGGTGAATCCTAACTACTATGGTGATTCAGTGTCTTTTCTTCTTGCTCCTTAGTAAGGTTTTCATTTGTGGTTTAAAGTGAAATATTTTGATAACTGTTGGATGAAATGCAGTAAAATATACTTCAGATATTCAGGTTCTCTTGAAGATGAATTCAAACAACTTTGGTGAAGCCCTTGCTTTTCAAAAGTCTTAATTTTCTTTCGTGGAGAGAATGCTTCACGTTGGGTTAAAGGTCAATGTCCTCAGTTGATCCCTGGGATCTAGCTTAGCACGCAATGTTTTCTTAGCATTCTGGAGCCTTTGCTCAGTTAAAAGCCACCAACGTGTTAATCTAAGAACTGGAAATATTTAAATAGTATGCTGTTTTAAAAGTTTGTATTTTGAAAAAAAAAACAGTTTACCTAGGCCAAGGAAAATGTACTATATATTTGGATTCAGTGTAAGAGAGAAATGAGAATATTTATTTTTTGAGATGGAGCCGATTCTTGGCAAATAGTTTTGTCTGTGTCTGTCTCTGTTGGTGGTGCAGTTCTACATCTGCACTGAGAATTATCTGGACAGAGCCATAACATTTTCTCACCATGTTATCAATCGCAACACGAAAACATTGATGCGGTAAATACACAAAAGAAAAAAGGAAACTAAAGTGCACAGATCTTGCAGGGCTTCACATTTGGTGGTACCGTCAAAACAGTCCATTCAGTGTTCAGAAATGTCAGACCTGTCAGAAATATTGATAGACCAGTCAGCATGCATTTCTGTTGCTGGTGATGTTGCTGGTTTGCTTCACCAGCAACGGAAATTGATTCTGACACCGAGTGTGATGCCGGCTAGATGTACTGCGTGGTCAAACGTTGTCACTCAAAGTTAAATCTGCATTATTTGATCAGAATTCAAGGCCCTGGAGCACCTGTTCATTTGATCTGCAGAGGACAGCGCTGCGTTTATTTTCACTAAGCTGATGCCAACTATCTGCATCCGTAAACTTAATTCTGAACAAAGTACCGATTAATACACTGTCCACACTAGTTTTCCATCTTTCTTTTAGTCTCCTTCACATGTGATATTCTCTCTGGCCCCACATCTCCCTCTCAGGTTATTCGCTGCAGTCGATATCCATCTTCTGAGGGAGCGCCGGGTGTTGGGGAAAAGTTCCTCCCGCAGATCAAATGGTTGGAATTCTAGATGCTTCCTCAGCATGTTCCCTGGTTGGCAACTTTGAAGGAGATTGGCCCTCTTGCTGTGCTCACAAAAGCACCTTGCTTTACCAAAAACAACAAGAGCTCAGTTTGATTGGATCCAATACAGTGACAATGAGGTGGATGGGCTGTGTGAAAGAAAGACACAGTTTAGTTATGTAAGAGAACTAGACCAGCATCTCACCATCTCACTTCCTCCTCCCACTGTGCCTGTCTGTCTCAATACACTACCTTACACTTTTTTAACTTTTCTGTCTCTGTCTTTCGTACTTTTTCCACACTCACATCAGCTGTTTCTCTGTGTCCCACCTGCTTCGTATTGGACTTGGAGAGTTTAAGACTTGTATCTCGTCTCGCCCTGTCTGAAGTGAAAGCTTTGTGTCAAAATAGAAATCCTGCCTGCTGCTCTCTTTGATACAGTAGCTGTTTGTGTGGCAGAATAATGAAACACCACTCCCCAAGGAAACATGCTAGAGCAACAGGGTTCCTAAGTATTGATTGAAGTGACTTTGGCTGGCCTCTGTCGGTGCTGTGTTTACACAAAAGCCACCCGTGGCAGAGTAGCTGCAAAAAACAAAATATGAACTGAAATTGCTGGAAGTTAATCTGTTTTTTTTCCTGCCAGCATTGGATTCATCCATTGTGTTCTCCCACAGGTCTTTTGAGCTTAAATGGCTTGATTGTTTTTGTGCGACTATTTGCCTATTTGTTTATCCATTTCTGCAAGCCCACGCAGCTTTTTTGTTTGTATTTCACAGCAATGCACCTTTTCGGCCTCAATTGGCAGCTCCAAGAGTTGGACAGCCAGCCGGCATTTGAAAACGGAGGAGTTGGGAAGACAGGGCCCACTCAGTCGAGCATAGTGACAGCTCTGGCTGCTGACGGTGAGGAAATCAAAGACTCACATCTGAATATGTCACTAATTAACATTCAAAGTAAACCTTTACATTATGAATGCTCTAGGTTTGTACTATTATTCCTCTGTCGGTCTTTCTGGTATCTCAGAAATGTTTTTAGGTTCAAGGTTTTTGGCTCTGCTTGTTGGATATATATATTTTGATACCAGGGTTAAAAAAAATCTTTTGAGAAATTAAAATAATAAGATCAACAAAATTTATAGTGAAAGGAAGGATGTTTACCAGTTGGCTGTCTTAATTTGGATAAAAACTTAAAATGCATAAAGGAAATTAAGCAGTCTGTAATTGATGCTATTTAAAATTAACTTTAAAAATAAAAATGAAAGGTTAAAGGATCTTTAAAGCACAAAAATACAAGTTAATTATATGAAGTAAAGGTTCAAATGACAATTACTAAAGACAAATTGCAACAACAAACCATTTGGCCTCCTGGATGACAGAGTGAAATGTTCACTGCTGAGTGCTCATTCAGTCTGGAGTTTAGATTTTTAAGATCTCTCACCTTCTGAATATTAATTAAGCGATTCCAGCCAGCTTTCTCTCGCCTAATCATAATTTTAGACCATTGTGTATTCAACAACAAGCATTCAGGCCATCTCAACTCACCTTTACAGGAAAAGCCACCAAATTAATCTCCAAGCACACTGCGGTATTTAGAATGCACAACCACGAAAAGCATTAATTGAGTTGAGTAGACCAGGCAAAAGCTCAATTGTTTAAACTCGGCTAGATTTAAATCCTCATAAGTACTGCTAATTAAGATAGCATGAGGCAGGTTTTGGACTGTTTAAAGGCAATCAATACGTGGCTATTATTCTCCCCAGAGGTAAACTTGGCTTCCAGTCGTCACTTTGACTGAAGCTAAAGTGACAGGCAATGGCCTCATTACACACATAACACTGAGGCGTGCAAATAATTGAGGTCTGGCACAAACAGATACACTCACAGCTACAGTTTTAATGGGTCCACATTCTGAAATACTTCTTACAAGATGCAGGAGCAAAGGTGGCATTGTATTGCCTTGCAGGATGGCTCTGCGTCATCCAACCAACAAGTGGAAAGCCATTGCCACAGTGAATTAAAGAGCACAGCTGCATTCCCTCCTACAGCAGAGTTTGAGACTTTTAAACGCCTTGCAGATTTTTCTCCCTAACAATGAAATCCCTTCTCATGATAACACCCTGCAGACTACAGTTTTTCATGAGAGTGTGAGTCATATTAAAACTGGCCGTCCCTTCATCTTTGGCGCTGTAAGGAAACAGTTTAAGGACATCATTTGCCAAATTGTTTTGATTTGCTGTTATTGCCTGGGCAAGGTAGCACTCAGTATATCTGACAGATTCCATTTAGACCTTATCTGATACAAAGCCTTACTCTATGAGTCACCAGGACCAGAGAAAGGATGGGAGATGCGGCCAATTATATCTGGTCATTTTTTTTCCAGTGAGCAGTGCATCATGGACCACGGGGAACCATTACTTTTGTTCCTGTCTTGCTTGGTCACTGCTCATTTGGAAAAGATATGACTATCTTATTGTTAGGGTCCCGGCTTGAATAAAGGAGTAGGATTTCACTGGAAAGGAAAAGATAGGATGACGCATTTACTGATATCCAGAGATCAAAGACTTGCACCAAAAACAAGGTTGTATTTTAGATGTGAGTGTAGAGGCTTTAGCTGATGACATGAAAGGCTCTGTGATGACTGATTTATACAATATCACCTCAGATGTGTTGTTTTTGATTCCGTAAGGCCTTACATAATCTGGCTTGGGGGATGTTTCTGTCTCCTAGGAAGGACTAACGTGTTCCATCAGGAGAACAACTCCATCGATACCGGACAGGTGGAAGTCGGGAAGAGGGTGGGTCAGAGCGTCCAACCAGGGGTGTTCTGGCGTTCGCAACTGAGCATGGACCAGCCCCGCTTCCTCAAGTTCAACATCTCGGTGCAGAAAAACGCACTGATTGGTGTCTACGGGCGAAAGGGTCTCGCGCCATCTCATACTCAGGTAACGCCTTTTTTTTTTTTTTAAATGAGGTTAATGTTTTAAAGATTAAAACCACTACAATGCAGACCTCTTGTGAATCTTGAAAGAAAAAAATCACTCTCGTTAACAAAATATGTATTTCATAAGTAATAAAACACACCTTTTTCAGTTCAATCCACTCCTGAGTTCTTCAGCTGCAGCCTAGTGCTCACGGTGGTGGCTAATGTTAGCTAAAACAAGTAAGCAACAAGCCAAAGAGAGCTGTTGCATTGTAACTGACATTAGAGAATCAGTTCACTGGCTTTTAAGACTCTTCTCTACTTGTGATCCTTATACACACAATGTTTTAGTAGGTTTTTGACATATATTTCAGTGGGTTCATCACCAGCTACAAAAAAAGTGATAATAGGAAAATTCAGTGTGCCAATTATCTTGTCAGTTACATTTGTTGCCACACTCGTAGTTGTTTAGAGAAGTGACAGCCTTGCTTTTAGGGTCACCACATCTCGCAACGGAAACCTGATAAACCTCATAAATAAACCTAACCTGCAGTATAAAGCCATCCATTCATTTTATAGTAGGCTAATTCCACCCACCCCCTCCTATCAAATTGAACAGCTTTTGTCTTTAAGCAGTATTCCACATGGGTGTGCAAAGATTTCTACCTGCCTTATATCTCACCCAACAGACTCTTTGAACAGAAATTGAATCATGCATATAAAAATGATGTCATTTAACCTGCAGAATTTACACTATTTGGTTACACAGGAAAACTAAAAGTCGTAAATACAACATTGATGTATTTATCACCCTGTAAAGATGTATTGGTGAAAGTGTTATTTGTACGTCCAATATAAACTCCGCTGATTCAGTCTACACCTACTGCTTGGGGAAACATCTGGCTCTTTAGCTGGTTAATCTGACCATGTTATCAGTAACAACATTAAAACTTACTGATGTGGAAAAAAGTGCACAGATGTTTCTGTGCAGAGATTTTTCACTTTGAAACCAAGAAAGCCACTGAGAATGATCCACAGAGCTGTAGGAAAATGATGAGTTAATGATGAAAATAATAATAATAATAGTACTATTTTTCTGTGCCTTCATCACTACAAGCAACTACTTTCAAATTAAATGCAGCCATGCGATCAACTGCTAATATAAGAAATTGATTATTGTAGCTTTAAGGATGTAAAGAGGCCATTTTACTGTGCCTTAAAAAAAGCTTGTTTTCAAAGCAGAATCAAAGCTGTGCAATAAAGTTTAAAAAAAAATACAGCATCAAATATGAATACATTCATATACATTAATATTTTATTTTTTCTATTCTTTATCCACGCTTATTTGAATACTGGGCATTTATGTATTAGAATTGGGTAGTCGTTTAGTTTCATTTTTGAACTATCATTTGCCTGTGTGTGGGCATGCACGTCTCTCCCTTCCACTAAATGTCTGCCACTTGCAAATGGAAGTGTTTCCAAAATGTCTGACGTGTCACTTGAATGGCATTTCTGGGGATCCGAATGTCCGAAGTATGGCGACGGTGATGGAAGCACTCAGACAATGGCTATTTTCCACCACACTTGACTGCAAAAGCTCTTAGCTTCACCTTCTTGACATTCCCTCTCAGTAAAGATGGGCTTCACTCAAGTGTAGACAGTTAGGACCACTCTTTGATGGAAAAAAGTCAGATGCAAGTGACAACAGGTGAGTTGGATTGCACTTTCAAGGTGAAAAAAGGAAACCCAACAAAATCAAAGACCAAAGGGTAGTAATTAACAAGACACTACTTTTATGTCTGGACTGATTGTTGCACAGACACTGAAGCTTGTCAATGCTGGACACTGTGTCCATTGTGGCCACCTCTAAATTACATTCTGTTCAGGTACTGGGGGCACAAATCGATGCATTTACTTAACTGAGCATGAAAGACCCCAATGAGAGATATTGACTGTTCGTCTTATTCACAGCTTGGGAGACAAGACAACAGCCTTTCCACCTTTCTTCAAATATAGACTTCCTCCATCTGCTATTGAGTGTCTTGTCTGTGCTGATACAAACCAAACAAGTTCAAAAAAGCAAACTTTTGTAGGTTTTGTCTCAGGTATTTGTACCCAGTTGTTATCAAGCACCAGACTAAGTTCATTCAATTCAAGCACTGAAGAATTTACAGGCCCTGTGTGCTGCTCCTCTGTCCATGGGGCATCCGGTGGTCTCTCCACGCTTGGTCTGTTGCCTGTTATTCACCGGTATTGTTGGATTGAGATGAGTTGGGGGGCCTTTCACACCAGCTAATCGAGATGTATGCACTTGGCCAGGAGGTTTAGGGCTTGTGGGATGAACTGTTTTATTACTTCTCCCTCAAGCCAACAACACAAAGAAGTTAACTTCCTCCAGGTTAATATACCTCCCCTGCCCCCTGCTCCACTCAAAGGGTTTTAAATCACAGTGTTGACTTCCACCTTCCCCTCACTTAATGCTCTCTTTCCTGTTGTTTGCAACTCAACTGAAAGATTGCTTGGGTCCATGTTTGTCACATTCCAAAGGGATAAATCCTGTTTTAATGTGTTTTTATTTCTCGTTCTTTAAACAATATTCCTTTGTGTTTCTTTGAGGCTGGATGTTGTGATTTCGAGCTCCGTTGATTAACTTGTGGCCACTAGGGGTCAGAAGACCTCAATTAAAAGACAACAAAGCGCTGAATTTGTTTTAGTTTTAGTTTTTGCTTTAGCTGTCAACTTTTACACCAAACAGCAACAGAACAACATGCACAATCATTTATAGTTGATTCATGGAATGACAATATTGTTTTCGCAGTGGTTTTGACTCCAACGACTCTTGAGGAGAAAGGATAGCTATTTGAGGATGATTTAAATTACTGTTACAGTTATTTTCACAGCACTTTTAAAGGGCTCCTTAGTTCCTATTTTATGGAGGGGACAGGAAACAGAAATTTGATTTGTAGTTGCAACCACTTTGCACTGCTCCTTTTTTAAACATCTGGCATTTAAAAAAATATTCTAAATTGATATGCTATGCTGTTCATTTAAAAACTCAGTCATCTGAAATGTAAATTGAGACACATCTCGGCTGTTTGTCAGTCAGAAATCGATAGCTGAGCAGTTCCTCAAAGCTCTCTGCAAACAGCCACGTCGTAGGGTTTAAATCCAAGCTCCTCTAAAACCCGGCTACAGTGCCAATCTGTATGCATCACACTCCTGAGCAGCCCACGGACTCTTTTTCCAGCCAGAGTCTTCACTGTAGACTCAGTACATCTGTGTAGCTAACAACTACTTTAGCCAGGGGATCTGTCTGCATCTGCTGTGCTCCTCTCCAGCCCCTTTCCTGTTTGGGGATTGCTGCTACAGTATGTGTTGCTGCTGTTTTCTGCTGCAGTGCTCCGCACCCTACAGCTTCAGTCAGAATGAGGTTCAGGTGTTGAGCAGGTGCAGTGAGAGAGCAGATGCGCCTCTTTACTTGTTTCTGTTGGCAGGATTGACTCGTTACTCCTTGTTTACCCTGTAAATCAGTGTTTGTTTAAGAAAAAACATATAGAGAGAGTCCGTTAAGCTGCATTCTCACGGTATATCAAAGAGGAGTACAAGCCTGAGATATATACTCTGTTGTGTTTATTTTTATTTATACTGTGTGTGCATTGTGGTGCTGCCTCTCTGTATCTGTTTGAATTCATTGTAGATTTGATGTATTCAATTCAATTTATTTTATTTTAGTGGGATCCACTTGGCATGTGTTTTTCACAGAGATCACCTATTAGAAACAACAACGAAAAGAATTAAAACAAATCAAACATAGGTAACGGTTTTCACTGACTTTCATCCAAGTGAACCAAAGATTTATTAATTTTAATTAGATGATGAAGATGAATAAAAATGTCATCAGATGTCATTGAAATTTATTTTACTTAGTGTGTCCTCAATTTTGTGCATGTACACCACCACTGAATTAAACTGAAATGTTAATTTAACAGATCATAATAAACACATTGCCAGAGTCCTTTCAACTGCACTCCCATCAGAGTTAACAATATATTTTTGGAAGAATTTTGAGCATTTGCCCCAGAGCCATATCAGCTCTATCAGTATACAAACAACTCTCCAAACAGCATCTATCAACTCCAACTAACTGTCACAGCAAAATCAACATTTATTATAATCGAATATTTGTTGTGTACACAAACCTGGTTGTGACTTGAAGTACGACTTTGAAGAGTTACCTTCAGACTGTTAGAGAAAAACACTAGTCGAGCTGCATACAAAGCATCCAGCAGAAGGAAATATAAACTTTTTGAACTCTCTTACTGCTTGATTTAATTACGCAAACAATAAAATTAAAAGTCATCTGCATCTGCTGCAATCTGTTCTGGTTGTTGTTTTTCAGTATGACTTTGTGGAGCTGCTGGATGGCAGCCGGCTCATTGCCAAAGAGCACCGGGCTCCAAATGAGCCAGAGGCGAGGGCCCGGCTGGATCATCCGGTCACCGTCCACCAAGCCGGATTCATCCAGTACCTGGACTCGGGGGTGTGGCACCTGGCATTTTATAATGACGGACGTAGCGTGGAGACAGTGTCCTATAACACCATCATACAGGGTACGAAGATGTGCATCTGCTGCAAAGGCTGATGAGTGTGATTGGAATGATGTGTAAAGACATGTTTGGAAGACTTTAATTTCCTTAAGCAGCTGTGCCCGAGTGAACAAACAGGAAGGCTATGGGAAATTCTGGCTGCCACACAGACAAGCTGAGCTTTTCAAACTTTGAGCCTCCAAGGAGGCAGATCTAGGTTTTCATTGGAGGTTAGTGGATTATTGTGCTCAACACTATAATACAAGACCATACACAGCATTGATCCTTTCCTCCTAACAACCTCTTCAGTGTTCTGAAGTCTGTGAAATTTCCTTGTGGGTTTTGAGCGAGAAGGAACACTGAGCTTGAGTTAGCGTTTTTCTTTTTCTATTTCCTTTGGGGAGTTCCATTGATCCGGCCACACAAATATGAAGGTATCGACGTGTGAGGTCAAAATTGCCTGGGTCCGACAGTGGCTCAATGAACATCCAATACAAGCCGGAGTAATAACAAAAAAAAAGTTTGCCCTCTTAGCGCCGATCAAAATGAGGGGCACTGTCCTCGGGGGTTGCCCTTTATGAGCAATGGTCTGTTGAATGGACACAAGATCTGTCTGTAGGATATGTCAGATTAACTTCAAGTCAGAGAGGATTTGAGCTGTAAAACACTCAGGAGATTGTATGGCTTGTGTGGGCATGATCAGTCATTCAAGGGGTGGGGGGTGAGACGGGAGAGAAGACAGGAATAAAGGAAAATGTGTCAAGGAATTGGAATTGTTTGGTCTAATTTAAAATGTCTGTGTGGCTTCTACTTAACATGGCTTTGACGGGAACAGTCAGGCCACAGCATACATGTTATGGAGGCTTAGACCTTAGTGGGACGTGGACAAATAGCTGGAAATGTATGCCATGCCTGATAGGAGCACTACAGATAACGGATGCTTAGAAAACTGAGATTCATGCCAGTGGCGGAAGTTGGTTCCTTGGTTGTCTCCTGGTATTTTTTCAACTGCACAGTTGTCAGACATTCTATTAAAAAGGAATTTCAGAGTTGCTGTGATATGACAATCTGACGGGTTATTAATAGCTGGACTTGCACACTGCTGTGCCCACAGACTCTGTCATGGAGTGCACGCACAACTGCTACGGGAACGGAGAGTGTGTGGCGGGATCGTGTCACTGCTTCCCAGGATTCATAGGACCGTACTGCTCCAGAGGTAATTATTAAGCTCATACATTACTCCTTTTGGGTCCATTCAGCATGTATGATTTAAATGGTCAGTTGAATGAAATTTTGTTTTTTTTCTCCCTTAACTGTAGCGGTGCGCCGATCAAGTTTGTTTTATTTGCCCAGGTTTCTCTTCAGATCTCTGCAGCACCCCAACACAAAGAGGGTGAATGGAATTTTGCTTATGGTGCTCAAAGCACTGAAAAGAAAACTACAGCTGTGACCCCCCCCCCCCTCCCAAACTGTGTCTGGTAGAGCTAGACCAATGAATCTCTTGGACTGTACACATCAGCCAGTTTTACCTTATTGCAGATGAGTGGGACTGATGGGTATGTCAGCTCCATAGGTCTCAAGGCAGTCAGCACTGAAATGCCACAGTTATGTTTCAGATCATTTAGAAACACTGTCACCATTACGCAGTTTGTCTACCAGAGGCAGCTGACAAGTTTTATCAGCAGCTGACTCTCCAGCACAGTACATAACGTCTGTTTATGTACTGAGACTGTCTGTCAATATTTGTATCAGCCTGTAAAAATCCTGTATCAATCAGACACTGCATTTTTTGGTTACTAATTTAATACTAACATCTACTTTACCTGTTTTTATTGAAACTATTTTAAAACAGAAAAATACTATACCCCTATGAAAAACTGTGGAAACTTTGTACCAAGGTCATTGCTTTTAAATGCACCAAGGAACAAAGAGAAATTACTTTCAGAAATTCTTCACTTCCATTTTATTGTTGTGGTGAAGTTTGTAAAAAATATGGACAAACAGAACCAAAGGTGCCAGAGAATTGATGTTTGAAAAAAGAATCCATAGTCTGAACCTGAGAGAGCGGTATCAACCTTACATCTAATGCTCGCTAAGAAAACAAATATATGTTATTCCCACTTTGTTGAGCTATTCCATGAAAAATGGATCACAGCTGCAGAATTGCTAATAATATTTTTTATCAAAGGTATTAGAGGTATCACTGAATTTAAATTTGGCATCTGTTTGAAATACCAAAAAAACAAAAGCAATCCGTGTACATCCGTACATGTAATAAAAAAAAAAAAAAAATCATCATCACCCCCCCCACAAATTTGTTGTCTCTTCTCAAGCCGCCTGTCCAGTCCTGTGCAGCGGTAACGGCCAGTACACCAGGGGACGCTGTCAGTGCTACAGTGGCTGGAAGGGCACAGAGTGCGACGTCCCTGCCTCCCAGTGTATCGACCCTCTGTGCGGGGGCCACGGGCACTGTGTGGCGGGCAACTGCGTGTGCAACACTGGCCACAAAGGGACCAGCTGTGAACAAGGTAAAGAGAACAGACGAAGCTTCTTCCCCCTTCGGATTCGAAGCAGCCAGACGCTACATATTCCCGTGTGGAGCTGAGGGGGAGTCGACACAGTCCATTGGTGAAACAATCGGTGTTTTCAACTCCACTGAGCAGATAATGCTTTAGATGTTCTTATTGATACCATGTGTATCAATTAACTGACTCTCAGTGTTGAGACCACATGAGGGTACAAGCTGGAACAGACTGTGGAGTCACCTATTGGAACGCACCACAGTTGAAGACACCTGTTAAAATCAATCCGTCAATGGCATCTGTTCCTTGGTTTATCCTGAAAGAGCTTCCTCCCCTCCTTTCCCACCAAGCTCTCCCAACTCCCCCCTTACACCCCCCCTTTATTGATCCCCATTCAGACAAAGGCAATTATCAGCTCAGATGTACACGTGCATGTCATCGACTTTACATGTTAAAGCATATTAAGTTCACTCAATGAATATATTGCTTTTTTTTCTTGGACGTGAAGCCATTTGGGAAGGAAACATAGCTGGTGGTGGGGGGTGGGGGGGTGGGGTGAATTTGTTATTTCCAAGCTTGTGTGCGAGGGCTCCAATGTGACGAATTGGTTCAGGTAAATAATCAATATCAGTGTTCAAGCAGATATGGAAATGCACAGAGCAATGGGCTCCAGGGGAAGCACAATAACACTGTTGCAAATTATCCCTTGTTAGTAATGGGTTGATTATGTTGGTCATAATTACCAATTATTAACCTAGATTAGCAAGTTGATCTGCAAATTGTTAATAGTGATTGATTATATCTGTCAAGACACTAATTGTGCTCCTTTTCCAAGTGCCTGTAATGGAGCGTAATTATGCTTTCAATATATCGGAAGCACCCTATAATGTACCGTAGAGGAGATAGTTGAACATAGGGTAGAAAATTACTACCATTCACCACTAAACACTGCACAAAAAAAATGTGCTTTGGCTCAGCAGCCATCATCTGACACTGAAGCACTTCCTCTCTAACAGTGATTTTCAGCCGGTAACAGAGTTAAAGTGGCCGGGGTAAATAAGTAGGTTTGATATGCTGTCTAGACGTGATAAAGTGACACGGCTGTCATCCTGAATGTGTGTCCTCAGTGGACTGTGTGGACCCAGCGTGCTCCGGTCACGGAGCCTGTCATCATGGTGAGTGCCACTGTAACCCTGGCTGGGGCGGGATCAGCTGCGAAATCCTGAAGAGCACTTGTCCCGAGCAGTGCTCCAGTCACGGCACATTCAACACCGACTCTGGCACCTGCGTCTGCGAGGCCAACTGGACCGGCGCCGACTGCTCCATAGGTCAGAACACCTTTCTTTTCATCACCTATGTGCAGACTTGTTATTGGATTCGGGGCTGCAGCTAGCAATTGTTCAATCAATTAATCTAATATAATTTTTTTCTATTAAATGTCTAAAAACAGTGAAAAATGGCCATCGTATTTCCTTTAAGCCCAGGGGGCATCTTCAAATTGCTTGTCCCAACCCCAAGTATAATAATGTAATACATTATCAGTCACAAATGACAAAGAAAAGCAACAATTCCTCACGTTTGTGAAGCTTGAAATAGGTAATGTTTGGCCTGTTAACTCAAAAAAAAAATGAGTCCAACAATTAACTGGTTTTCCTCTCAACTGACTAATTGATTAATCAACTAGCAATCAGCTTTAACATAATTATAAGTATTCTGATGGCGTAAGTTCTCATTTATAAAAGAAAAATGTGGGGCTGGAAAATTAACACTTTTACACATTGGTTTTAAAAGAATTAGAGAGCATATTAAGCTACTTGGAGTTGTAATCTTTGAGGTCTTTCATTTATTCATTCATTTACCGATGCTATTAGTGCTATTTGTTCTGCTCCAGTAAATCCTTTCAGTGTAGTCAGTTCCATACTGTGTGATTTTTTTTTTCTGTTTACTGTTTTTGTGGATGAAGTTTGATTTTCTCTTAACAAGCAATAGGGGAGCATTTTTTGCTCTGAATTTAACAAACTGCCACAGCAGCAGATGCATCTGTCTTGATTAACACTCTCCAGGCTGAAATATATAATGTCTCGTACAGCAGAGTGTGTCTCCGGGTGGGTGTCTTATTAATACACAAAAGATCACATTTGACCTTCATAATACAAATACAATTCAAAAACAAATTCAACAATTTCTCACAGAGGATAAATAAAGTATCTATGTATCTATCTGCAACCCCAAATATGGTTCGAACTTGTCTGATATGTGCTTTAATCTTAAATGCTTTGATTGAGTTGCTTTAGTTTAACAGTTTGGAACAAAACACTATATTTCAGCTTTCTCCCACAGGTACAGATCAAGGAAACAAAATTATTAATTTGTGATGTCCTACTGGTTCATTTCCTGGGTATGCACCAGAGATGATGAATGGGAGCCTGATTGACTTTTCATCTGATGAGCAATGCACTATATGTTACAGGAGTGTAAGCCCTCCTATATCATATTCAGTGAAGTTTGAATTCAGTATAATGAGATGCAATCATAGGAGACAATTATATACACAAGAACAAGGGATGAGAAAGGCATGTTTATGATGATGTGTTCACATCGTTCAGAGCTTAAGTATAAACTTTCTTTTTTAAAGCAATTCCATTCTTCCATCCACTTTAGAGCAACAGCATTAAATCTCTGTTGGCCCAACACAAACACACCAAGATGCTTCAAATGGTCTCAGTATGCAGGAGAAAGGAAGCTATCTGACCTGACTGCAGGAAGCAAACTCCAAAAAAAGATGCTTTCAAGGGTGTGAGGAGACAGATGTTGACATCTGATAGCCAGGAGTCGCTCATGCTTGGAGAGTGCTGTTAAACAAAGCAGAGGACTGATGGCAAACCTCAGTCTGGACTGCAAATCCTGTCCAGTCCATTGTGTTCTTTTGTCGCAGACTGTTGGCAGGAGAAGCTACAGTAGACAGCAAGCTCTGATATCCACTATCAAGCAGCGAGCAAAGCCCTGTGACCACTGTAAGACATCTTGATTTGCCTGCAGTTTGAACTGAAATGAGCAGAAATGCAACCGCTTCATTATGAACCAAACTGTGGGTGTGATCACACTCTTTTGTAATCAACACTTGTAGCATGTGTTGTTTTGAAAGAGAGAATATGTCACCAACAAAGCTTTGAATTCATGCGCTACTCTTGCGTGACCCCAGCATATGCTCTTTTGGGGTTTTTTTTATATTTAACACAAATTCGGGTTGTTATCCAATGATTTATTCATAACCTTTTCAAAAATGTGACATTTTTTTAGTGGCTTGAGGTTTTTTCTTTTTCTTTTTCTTACTTTTTCTTTTAGAGGAGAGGAGATAATCATCCATTCCTATCTGCTCGCAGCAGAGCCTCGTCATTCGTCGCCAGCTTTGTATTCAGAAGGTTTGACTTTCAACATAGGTAGATGACATGTTAGTTCAGAGGCCGGCCCCTCCCATCTGTTATCTGTGCCTGAGATTCAGTTAATTTATGCGCTGTTCCCACTGCAGAATAGACTCATTCTCTGTGTTAAAATGCAGAGGGAGACGCCACAGCCACACTGAGTCGGACAATTAAAAGCAGAAGTTGTGTTTTGTTTATGTCAGTTTAAGGCTGTCAAACAGTTTTCTTTTGGCTGAAATTCAACTGAAAATAATAAAAGCATAAGGCAGCTGGATGGTACTTTCGAGATGATAGATGTGTGTGCAGCAGCATGCAGCCTGTTTGGTCGGTGCCCGAGAGGAAAGAATGATTGTGTGAACAGCCCCCCCCCACTTTGTGTCCCACATTATTTTCTTTCCTTTTAAAGAGAGGTAATTTGTTTTTCACGTAAAGCTTTCGAAATTCCACACACAATCCTCACACTCAGCAAGATATCTCCGGCCTGTCAATAACAGGACTGACGAGGCTGGCATTGATGCCGTCCAAATGTTAGGGAGTTTACCCACCTGGTCGGGAGGAGGATTCTTCCTTAATTAATGCTGTGCTTCTTCTGCAATTAAATAAACTTTAATTAACAAGCACATTGCATGGATCGACCGCCCACAACCCCTATCCAGCTCGAGTCAGGGGCATGTTAAAGGCAGATAAACACTTTTGCACTAATGAAAAATTGATTGCATAGATTCTATGGGAAGAAGGTATCCCTTTGGAATTGAATGACTCCCCTCCAGAGGCATGCTTAATATTCTACAGTGTGGGCTTGACTTAATCAGAACCATCCAAGGTCTCCCAATCGAATAAAAAAACTCTATTCAGAGAACTGGAAACAGACAGTTAAAAAGAGCCTCAGCAAAGGGGACGAGTTGCTTCAAAAAAGGATCAAAACACATCAACAGAATTAGTAGATTTTTTTATCCTTGACAGTGCATTTTGGCTGCAGAATCATGTCTCTTGGCTAATTTGCTTTTCCAGCAGGCTATACCAAGTCTGATAAAAAGTCACAAACTTTTTGATTACAGGGCTGTATAAACTTCCTGGAGCATCTAGTCACTTAAAATTTGAGGACATACTTCAGCTGCTTCCCGTCAGCACACTGACGCCTGTTGTCAAAGCGGAAAGCTTTATGGTTCCTCTGTGCCGAGGCTTTGATAGAAGCTCTTGGTTCCAGTAAATGAACATTTCTCATTCTCACACAAGAGCAGCCACAAGCTTGCTGAGCGTCAGTTTTAGCCTGGTATGTGCTGATTTACTTTACCACCCATGGGTTCAATCATTTGAATTTTTACTTTTCGGAAGATAACACAGATTCGCAGCTGCTCTGCTGTTTTCACTGTACTCGTAGAAGACACATGATCTAGCATCTCTCAGACTTGAGACGTAAGAACCTGCTCAAATCAGTAACCCAGAACCTTTCAGAATATGTAAAACCTGGAAATTTGTTATTTTTTTGTAGTTTTTAGATGCACAGCAATTGGAGTGCTTTATTGTTAATGTGCTGTTAATTTAGACCTTTTTCAGTGATGACAGGTTTTGTTCCATTTTTAGGGCTTCACTGCTAATGAGAAAATAAATTGGCCTATGACATTCCTATGATAAAGATTAGAAGTGGCTTCAGAAATAAAAATGTGTATGTGGGGGAAAAAATGCCATATCTGTTATTCCAGGGTAATCATTGTAGTATACTTACATTTCAGGTGATAAGCCTAGGTGTTTTTACCGATGGTATTGCAATTCTTTTCTTTTAAGTTTTATCTCTTCAGTGTGCATTCTAACGCACAAACTGAATTGAAAACATTTGGAGGCTACTGCATTGTAGCTCTCTGCGTTATAGAGAACAGAATTTACAGATTAAATGTCAAGCACTGAGAATTTGAGGCACTTAATTCCCGCATGAACCCATAAAAATAATAAAGCTATATATCAGGATTAATATGATACTTTTTAGGGGAAGAGTTATACTCTTTTTTCTAAACTATTCATTGTGTCTTTTGGCAAAGTGGCAGCTGAATAGAAGTTGATTGGGATTTCCGTTTCATCTGAGTTTCAGTGCGCTGACATTTTATATGTCAACTATGTGTCCCGCTCTGCACTCATTTAATAGAGAATTGTGTGTGTTGTGCCTGTTGAGATCCGTAAAGCAAGATAGAGCAATAAAGGCCTGACATTTCCCGTGTAAAATGATGCCTATTAAACTTTCCTTTAATAGACGGCAGTAATTTTGTGGCTCTTTTGATGAAATACTACCATACATTGCAGCCGCTGCTTTACAATGTCATAATTTTCTCAAGCGCAGTTTTAACAACAGTGTTGAAAACATGTCTTCTTCACAGTTAAACTTACTGGCCCACTTTAAGTGAGGGGACCAACACTTTTCAGCAAACATCAGGGCATTTTTCTTCAGTGGCAGTTGCAGCTATGCAGAGTACAAAAATACACCGGTGCAGAAGAAAAAGTGGGCTTTTCACAGAGCGGAACCTGCACGTCTCCATGACTTTCTTTTCTTTCAAAAGAGGTGTGTGTGGTGGACTGCGGTCCCCACGGCTCGTGCATCAGCGGCGTGTGTCACTGCGAGGAAGGCTGGACGGGACCAGAGTGCGAGCAGAGGGACTGTCACCCACGCTGCATCGACCACGGCGTCTGCCGGGAGGGCAAGTGTGACTGCCACCAGGGCTGGACGGGTGAACACTGCACCATCGGTGAGCCATCGGTGACGCATACAGCACCTTACGCCTACAGAAGGGCACAAACTGCAGGAAATTTCATTTATGGGCAGACTTAAAAGGGCAGCTCTGGTGTCTGAATGTCACGGTTTTTTCATGCAGGTTTCAAGCATCTGCTGGAAAGATGCAGACACATGACACAATTCTGTTGCTGCCTGTCTAATCCCAACAAGTAATTTTGCATGACAAACTTGAGGTTTCCTGTGATGTGTTCAGTGCGTAGAAGTAAACTGCTGTGTTTTTTGCGGTTAAATTTCCATCAAACATTATTTTCTAAATGTTGATCAACCACAGTTAGTGATGGAAAGTAACTGAGAGAATATTTATGATGCAGTATTGGTATTTTTACAAAGTTTTGAATACTTCTTCCACCGATCATACATGACAAATTTTCCATTGCTTTGCTAGCAAATGCTTCTTGCTGCTTCTTGAAGCACACTTCCTCCTCAGCAACAAGCTTTTTCTTAACATCAAAAAACAAAATGTTCAATATGTGATTGTTTGAATCAAATGGACATTGGTTCAAACCAATATTGAATTCTTTGAATAGAGTGAATATAAATGATAATTAAGTCATAATCCAAACGTTGCAAATTCTAGGTTAAATAAAAGTGTTAAGCATCTTCTCCACTGAAAAGAAATGAGGAAATAGGGCCGCCGCCCCTTCATTTTTCAACCCTCTTCTCGAAACCTCTTTCTTCATGCAGCACTCACATGAACTTAGTAATTTTTCTGTCATCCACTTAGCTATTCCACCTTTTAGACTGCTGAAATGATGCTGCTGTATTAGCAAGTCAAGGGCAGGTATTTAGGGAGCTGAAAAGCCATGGGTAGGCCTCTTTGGAATATCATTTTTGTGAAATGGCAGTGCTTCACCTGGCATTAATGAGGATAATGAGTTCTGAGATGTCACTTCCTATTGGCCTTTGACTCTCGCTTCCTCGACACCTCACCCAAGTCAAAGGTCGTGCCGTTAAACCCTGACACTCGGCGTCAAACATCGTTCCCAGAAGTGCCATCTCCAACCTCAATGATGACCTCTTCACTGAGAAACAAAGATCTGGCACTCCAAACTATTGAACCCTAATTATGTATTTACAAGTTCTCTCATCAGCAGCCGCCTCGCAACCTGGTCCACAATGTGACTCTATCTCTCAGGGGGGAGGAGATTGCAGTGAGGGAGTTTTTGGAGGGGTCACATTCCTGATCGTATTAATCCTTCCCTTCCTTGTGGCCGACTGCGCCCAATCCATTTCCCCTTTCTTTCCTCCCTTTTAAGGCTCCTGTCAGGAAAGTAACTCCATGCATCGGATGCAGCAGGGGTGAATAGACAATGCATTACCTTAACTTGGAGAACCGGGAGCTTATTTTGTCTGTCAAACCCTGAATAACTGCCATTTGCACAAAGCACCTTTTAATCACATTACATGGCCAAAGCTTGAATAGAGGACTTCCGTGGCCCTTCTTTTGTCGTGTGCATCTAGATCCTGTTTTATATGCAAGGCTTAGCCCATTGTCACTGCTTTCTCAGCACTGCGGTCTACTACTAAGGTGTTTTTCATTCGTTTTAGTGTACCAGCGGTTCATTTCCATGCAGTTGCTGAAATCGCTGATGTGGAGATGACGGCAAAATTGGGAAAAAAAAAAAAAAAAAGAGGAGGGAAAAAAATTGAGAAAAAAAGTTTAGTATTCTGCTTCATGATGCGTTTGTATTCAACCGAGGGTGAGACTACATACCTCCTGACAAGTAGACAGTGAAATGTTTTGAAGCAGATGAAGCTGGCTCATATGGTCTGAAAACAGAGTGCTATAAAGACTTGGATATCAATAGAAACAGTGTGTTCTCTTTGTGTTAGCCTGTCGCGCTTTGGCAAAGCAAAGCAGATGGGAGAGTGTTAACAATGAATATTTTACTGAGCTTAAGATGCTGAATTCATTTATGTTGTTTCCTATGGAGCGAAATATAATCAACCATCCAAGGCACTTTTACGGGCAAAAAAACAACTAATGGTTATCTGTTATTCTGATTAATCACTTACTGCTTTAATTAAAATGTACACTCTAAGTTTGTTCAATGCTGATTTTTTCCCTTACTGTAGCTAATCTATGAATCTAATCCTCTAAATCTGCAGCTCCTCTCTGTTGTCTCTCTCAGATCACTTTTCTACTTCTTTTTTTCTTTGCATGCCTTTGCCTCACTCTTACTTATAGCCATTCTCTTTTCTGTTTTATGCCTGTCTGCCTACCTATCTGTCTCTCTTCAACTCCCTCTTGGCTTACATGTATAGCCCTGGATTCCAGAGTATCAGGTAACAAAAAGCACTTTTTTCCCACTTTGCTCAAGAATTAAACTCTTCATGCAAGATATTGTTTTCTGATCCAGCTGAACACTTTATTTTGCTTGAAAAAATGTGAACTCTGTTAACTAAAATAAAAGAAATGGGTGAGCTCGCAGGAGGCCTCTCTTTCGCTAATATCAGTCGTATCCTGTCAGTCGTGCTTAGTGTTAGTTATTCAACTCAATCACGACTGTGGTTTACACACACAGTTGGGCGATTGATTTCGCAGAAGCGAAAACGTGGCAAAGGACCAACGATAATCTTCAGCCTAAAAACTACCTGCAAAAGCTTCTTTTCCAAACACATAAACAAAGTTGGCAGGTACATCAGCTTCACGCCAACAACCTTTTCCACTTTTTGTGCTCCCTGTAAATTACAATAAGTAAGTGTGTTTGTCAGTCTTAGCTCTCTGCCACCACAGAAATAAGTAATTTTCTTTTCCAAATGTTTCCCTTTCCTCGGTCATGTAATAGGAGCAGTCAAGATAGGATATAAAGGTAAATTGAACCACCACACCCCCCCCAGGGAGATTGTCACAAACAATCCCTCCCTTTTCTTTGTCTTCCCAAGCACGGCGTATATACACCTGTTCTATGTCCGAGTCGATCATAATGTTTCTGCTGTGATCCTGCTCCCTGGTCCCCTCATCTCCTGTTCGTCTTAACCAGTCTCACACCAGACTCCACGGCCCCCCCCCACCCCCACCCCCACCCTGTCTTAATTCCCTGTGTCTGCCAGATTAAATGCCCCAAAACCGGTGTGGTTTAGTCATCTTTCGGCTCCCTGTCTTCACCCTCCACTTAGAAGGAATGCGATCTGGCAGCAAGTGCTCTGTTTTCTGTAATTGTGGAGACTCTTGATTCTCCTATTTACATATACTGTATACTTCCCTTTGATGTTGCTGTTACTTCACATGAGTGTTTCCAACATCCGTAATTGGCTACCCCTACTTTTAATTATTTGCAGGCAGCCGCTGATTTTCAGCCTCAAACAGGATTCTTGTAACTTTGAACTCACAGAGGATACTTTAAAGTGGCTATATGTAAGTTTTTGCTGTGGCGACATAGCCAACGTTAGCATGAACAGCTGTAAGCAGAAAGATTGTGAGTTCAGTATCAAGCATCGTTCCTTTAAGCGCCCAGAGCTGTCTCCAGCGTTGGAAAGCAACGCCGGCGTTATCTTTAGCATTGATTTCTATCACTTCTTTGTCTTTACTGTAGTTGGCATGCATGCTAACCAGCAAGCCCCCGCCCGTCTCATCACTTTCCGATAGCGAGTCACTGAGGCGTCCAGTCTGCCCTGAAGGAGCAGCACTACTCAGAGGGCGTATTAAAACCTCTCGTCTTGGCTGAAACTCTTGCTCATCACCACCGCCACCTGCTCGCCGGCGAGAAACCGTGTACAGCAGCAGTAGGGAAAACTTACATATAGCACCTTGAAACCTTGATTCAGATACAACAAAATTCCAAAATTGTTGTGAGTTTGACTCCAAGGCAGCTTCAGATTTGGAAATCACTGTTCATTCAATGAACCCAAATACACGTTAAGGACCATTCAAACTTTGGTTTGACCACTAAAATTTCCAGTCGACTCTCCCATTATCTTTGGGTAAACAGCTCAGCAGGTCCCCCCCCCCCCCCACCCCCCACCTTTTTTTCTATTCTTTGCATTTCGCCTTTCAGCGTTGCTGAAACTCATGTGAAACGACTGTAACTCCTCACACCCTCCCCCACATCCCCAGTCCTGTCAGAGGTGTATTGTACTGTATGTTCACTCAATGCTGTCTTTTATCATTTTTGCCCCCCCCCCCTCCGCCCTTGTCCACTATAAATACCCCCCAACTTCTTTTTCTGCTCCTGATTTTCTTGTTCTGACCTGCTCGGCTGTTTGATGCGTACATGATGTGTTGACAGACGGCTGCCCCGGGCTGTGCAACAACAACGGGAGGTGCGTCCTGGATCAGAACGTCTGGCACTGCATCTGCCAGTCGGGATGGAGAGGTCTGGGATGCGACGTAGCAACTGAAACGCTCTGCTCGGATGGCAAGGATAACGAGGGAGGTAGGAAGAAGTAAAAGGCTCATACAAATAGTCTTTTAGCTTCAGAAAAAAGGAGACAAAAAATAGCTGTGCATCACTTATTGTGCCAAACAGCAAATTGGCTTTGATGTGGCTCCTCAGTGACAGTGCAAGGCAACAAAACAAATCAATCATACATAAAACATCACTGGAAAGAATATGCAAATGTTGCAGCACAGCAGATTCTTAAACAACATGCTTTAAAATATACAGGAGATCAATTACACTATCAAGAGCAGTTGAGACTATATATTAATACCCTACAAGCTGGATTCCTAATAAATTGCTCCCCAGCCTGATCGACAAGCCCAGAACTTTTTAGGTTCATATTAGGTGACACACTTTTCAGTAGTTTGTGTTTTGATGTCAGCTCAGTATATCTCTGCTGTCACTTTAATGAACTTGAGTTCATGTTAGAAGTCAGAGCTCAGTGCAGTAATGGAGATGCTCCCACGTTTTCTTTGTCAAACCCTTAACGCATCCGGGTCAACAAAGCCTTCTCCCCCCCGTCTCGACCGTCCCTCCTGTTTTTCCAGATGGGCTCGTCGATTGCATGGACCCCGACTGCTGCAGTCAAATCTCCTGCCAGGGTCAGACCTACTGTCGCGGCTCACCCGACCCCTCTGCCGTTGCGGGGCAGGGCCAGAGCTCAGCCGTCCTGCCCACGTCCAAGGGCTTTTATGACCGCATTAGTTTTTTGATTGGCCCCAGTAGCAGTCACGTGGTGCCCTGGGATAACCCGTTCAACAGCAGGTAAGCGGCTAAATGAATTACTGGCAGCACTTTAATTATTTGGGTCACATAAGCTGTTTGCTGTCTCATTACCTGTTGGGGAGAGGCACCTGTGTTTGTGCAGCCACTCTGAAACGTCAAAGAATCTCACTTCTTTGTCTTTGCAGTTACACTGACAAGTGTGTTTACAGTGGTCTCCCACAAGCATCTTTTTTTCTTTACAAGTGAAGATTAAGTAGCTCAGGAGCAAACTTCCTCGCTAAAAACAGCCTTCATGGCTGTAAAAACCTGGTGATAAGGTTTCTTTCACCAAGATAACAGGACCATGTGCTTTTACAAATTGGAAAGAAAAGGCGCAGCCAACATTTCACTGAAGAGACCATTGTCACCTCACACGAATGTATATCTTTTTTATCAGAAACCAATTCCCACCCATCACACAGCGTATTTGAATATCTGACGCTGGCACACTTAGACAGACTCTCTCTTTGATGTCAGCTAGAAAGGGTCTCTTTCTAGCAACTGTCTTTCCAACAGGAAATCACATTAAATCAGTCCCATCAATGGAGTGTCTGCACAGAGCCAAGAAGTTAATGCAGTCTTGCACTGTAAGATCAAACCCGGGTAAATAGTTTTTGTGTGTGTGTTGTACATTAATCTTGGGTGCAATATTTGAAATTACACTCATTGTGGATTTTATTTCATGCATAATTTGATACATTTTTCACTTATCGAGTTCATAATGGTGCCGCCAGAAGTAGAGTGTTTCACTTTCATTTCCATTCCTTTTAGCCATGCCAGTTGCATGGTTTGGTGGACAGCAATTGATGGGCCGGTGTTGATCTCTCATTGGACCCAGCGTTCCCCTCAGGACAAATCCTAGCTTCTTCAGTGATGCCTTACCATTTAATCAAGCGTCTTCATCTGGTCACAATATTAATTTCTCCAATTGGTTTATGACCGCATACCTTAACCCCCTAACCACTGCCCGCAGCATTACCTGTGCTTTGTACTGAATAATCCTAATTAGCAAATCTTAGCCTGCCAACAGACCAAGATGGTGAAAATTGCATGATTAAATCTGCTAAACATCAATATGCTAACAGTAGCTCAAGTCTTTGCTGGGCCTAAAAACAACCTCAAAAAGCAGTTAACATGGCTGTAGTGTTTTAGTCTTGTTTTTTGGGTCATTTTTCTTTAGATTTTATTGTGGGATTTATGAAACCGTGAATGAAACCTGTGACCTGGGTCTTGCTTTTTGTCTGTGACAACTCACAGTGTGATAATGCATTTCATTACAGCTTGTTAAGAGACATAAAGTATTCAAGTGTTCATCCAAGGTGAAGGCATCAATTGAAAAAAAATATATTAAGGGAAAGAAGACTTTACTCAGTAAGAGACTTCCATGCTGCATCAATGTGCAAACTGAGGAGACATAGTTATATTTTCTGTGCACCCCCACATCTGTTCACAATCACGAGTAGAGTTTGTTTTGTGACTGATGGAGGGGAAAATGATTGCCAACTGTGTGCATAAGGCTTTGGGAATATTTCCTCCAATAGTTTAAAGTAATCCTTATGTAAATAGCATGCTTTACTGAAAATATAGAATGAGGCAATCCCCCCCTAGCTGGTTTCTCGGTAATCCTCATCCTCATTGTCTCCAGCTTACTGTCGATTTCATGTCTGGCAGTGGCATTAGCTCTCTTGCTCAAAATATTCATTTTCCTTTTTATCTCCATGTAGAAGTAAGTTTTATAGTCACAACATCATGGTGCATTTTAAAAGCTCTGCATACATGCATACCGCTAAATATGACAAAATTAATTACCTTTTTTATTTTTTGTACTGTATCTCAGCAGCACATGAAATCGCTTTCAGAAAGAGTCACGTAATGAAGTAGAATGAAGCAATGGAAGAGTTTGTTTGGAGACCCATATTTTTCAAACATTCATTTGAGGTTATAAGGTGCATAATTTATGACAGCCTTTGCAGAGTATACATTATAAAAAATAAAAAAGAAAGTCTTTGAAGCACTGGAACAATGCCAGCAGAGCATCAAGACTTCCAGCAGCAGCGGCGACTGTTCTGCCTTGCGTGGAGCAGATGACTGATGTCTGTTGGTACCGGGATGGGAAACAGTTAGAGGTCATTCCCTCCCCTCTATTTTTAAGAAGGCACTGTGTAAGCCATGAGAAAGGGAGCAGATTTCAGTTGGTGCGGTCAGGTTTCAGAACTCGGCAGTAAAACTTGTCCCTCGTATAGCACAGAGAATAAAACATGTGTTGTGGTTTAGTACCCCTCCACCCCCATCCCCAAACCCCATCTCCCCCTGCTCCACCACCACCAGTCCCCCAGCAGTATCACATGTCCCCACACAAGTCTCCCATTGGGTTTTCAGACAGTGTTTTTCTGCAGCTGGCGTGAGACAATGACAGATAAGAATGTATGAATTACATGAATCATTTCTTGTGTCTCAGCAGGTGATGTGACTCGGCGTTTGTTTGTGTTGGGGGGGGGGGGTCGGCTCTTGTACCATCCGTGTGCCTCTCAAAAGATTAATAGAGACACGGGGAAGAAAGAGTGAACCTTCGCTGGGGCTCTTAAGTGGCCTTGTTCCCCGAGCCGGTAAATAAAGGATGGGAGATGGTTTCACCAGGCGTGAAGCAGGAGGGAAATAAGAGAGGCTAAAGCTGTTGATCATCCCCGTCTCATATACGTAATGACCCAGAGATAAAGTGGCAAAATGAGACATCTTTTTGCCCACCAGTGACAAATGCAGAGGGAACACTTTTAAAATTCCGCTCCGTGGTTGAGATGTGGGGAATGATTAAATGTTGATGGAGAAATATAGCATTGTCTCCCCTACTTATTTGCGGACAAAGGCCTGACTTTACAAATTACTGCACACTTAAAAATATAGGAAGGAGAGGCAGCAGCCGTGTTGAATAATCGCTGAGGATATCTGATGCTTTAGTCATGTATGAACCTCCCATGACTGTGATTTATGAAGCAAAAATATCAAAGAAAATACATTTTTTTAGGTAAATGCGAGAGAGGGGATGCTGGAGGTGGAGAGCCTTTTGACCAGAAGCACATCCATTTGCTGCCATGGGTGGGTGGAGAAAGTGAATGAGTAATTCTCCCCCATGCAAGAAAAACTACCACAGAGGTGCCCTTAAGTGAAGTATTTAACCTGTCGCACCCGCTACAGTTGCACTGCTCTTTGGCCAGCAGTAGGAGCTGGGTTAGAGAAGGCGGCCACCGGGTGGGAACATACGAGAAAACAAGAACGGCAACAACTTTGTTCAGAAAACCTCTACTTTTCTTAAAAGGCTTGTTCAAATCAACAAAATGAAAAATTTTAAAAATCAATGAGAAAAACCTTCACATGTTAACTGTTCACTGCTGAACAACTGTTGGGTTTTTTGCTTTAAAATCACATCTATTTTTGACTTCACCTTTCTAAACTGCTGTGGCGATTCTTTTGTGCTGTAGCATTGCGCCTTTTTTTTTTTCAAACCCCTTTTTATTTTTATTTTTTTTGTTCTTTGTGGCAGTTTGCCTCCAGCGTTGCATTTTGTTGTTCTGAATCCCTATAAAGTGCCTCTTGACACGTCAGCCTCCAAGCTTTGCAACTCCTCGCATCAAGAGGATATCTGTTACCGAGCTGAAGAGCTCGTTCCAACGCAGTTCGTGCTGATATATTATCTTTCATCACAAGTATTACCACAGACATTTATCAGACTAGCAAGCACACAACTTGACAAAAAGCTCTTTTTTGGAAGTAAAGGTACTTGCAAAGAAAAATCACGCTTGGATCACTTCGTCTCAAAAACACATTTTCGGTGGAAATTCTTAATTCAGCGAGGTAGCAGTGATAACAGCACTGTGAATATTTCGCTCATGAATCTCATTTGATATGCCTACTGCAGAGCACATTGTACACTTCATTTACTAAGTTGACTTTACTCAGCAGACTGATTATTTAACTGTGTGAGTATTTCATATTGGCAAGATAATATGCTGTGTGTTTTACATTCTCAGCCTTGATGCTCACTGTTTTTTTTATGCTGGCCTCACAAATTGAATTGCCCTAAGAGCTCTACATTCTTTATATGACACGTCTCATCTCTACATAATAATAATACTTTTAATATGAACAGGACTAACGCCTGAGAAAAAATTTGCATCAATTTTTCTGTCTTCTTTGGAAATAGAAGTGCTGCAATACATGTTGAGGGTTCTCTGAAGTCTTTACAGTCCTGAATGTCTTGAAAACCTCATCCCAGTGAATTATGGGCTTTTAAAGGCAGTAAACAGACACAGGGAGGTGCTCTGTTAGGTGGCATTTTCATGAGTAACAGCCACTGACGTCTGTGTGTTTCTAATGGTCGGTAAATCAAACCTCTGCTCACGCTGCTGGCAAAGGAATGGCAGTTGTTCGCAGCGTTGACACCGAGGCTGCTTGTTGATGCCGGCTGGCATTGTTTGTTTACTCAGCCCTTTCTGTGTTTGTTTGCCCACACAGCCTGGCATCAGTCATCCGGGGTCAGGTCCTCACGGGAGACGGGACGCCGCTAATTGGAGTCAACGTGTCTTTCCTGCACTACCCGGAGTACGGCTACACCATCACGCGGCAAGACGGCATGTAAGGGAATCTCTGTGGCGCACGTGTATCTGTAGATGCAGCACGTGGCGACGCGGTGATCAAATTGCATCCATCAACATTGTTTTACATGTCCAAATAAACATGAGCCGTGTCTCACAGTCAACTTGCCATTTAGGTGCGACCTTTGCCCTTGCAGTGATTTATTTGTGGCGCACACTCCTGTCCCCAGACTATTATGGTAAAATGCAGAAATAGCTGTCCAGCAGTGGGAGAGTCGTCCTGGCAGTTATCCAGAAAGCATTCAAAACAAATCGAAACCGCGGCACACCCTGCCCTAGAACAATTCCTCATGCAAATGACACAGTGGTGGAGGCCATTTTGAACCAGGCTGTTTAAAATGCATTGAATCAGCAAGGGTAGAATCAATCTGCCCGCGGTGTAGTAAAACATGGGATTACTGTCTGACCTTCTCCTGCTATTACCGCAGACAGGTCCTTAATAATGGGAGTGCAAATACATACAAGACAAACGTATGTCACATTTAGGAAGGAAGGTTCGCTTCAAGCGGGAGCGTGATTTTGCAGATGGTCGCCAGAGATGGCTAACTGGGCTGTCGTTCACCATCAGCAGACAGAGGTCATGTTTAGGTGCTGATGGAGAGGAATGAAAGGCTTATGAGTGATGCAGAATCATACAGCTGTTGTTATGAAGCACAATCCATGGGTCCCCGGATAGTGGAGGATTAGCTGATTTCTTCAGATATTCCACCCTGTAACTCTTCTGACAAGCAGCGTGATAAATGGTCGGGGATAATCACACTTGGTTAGCCAACAGATCCGCTCAGTGTGCAAGGGGGTGTGGGGGGGCATCAAAGCCTGGCCTCTTTGCAGCTGTGAGCTCCCCACTGCCCAAAGTGTAGAGGGAGCTCGAGAAGGAAGCTGTTTTAGGTCAGCTGCGCAGCTTGGCTGCTGGCGTGTGTGTGTGTGTGTCGCCCTGTGTGTGCATGCATGTGAGACGTGCATAAGCATTCAAATCGATTGAGGGTGTGTGTCTTTGTGCATGCCACCACACAGATGCTTTACCCCCTGGGTAGTGGAGCTCGCCGAATATATGGAGCAGCACTTCAAAGACTCGCCCTTCATTTCCAAACCAGTAACTTTTCCCTGAGTAATGTCGTACTAATTAAAACCAGTTCACCAGAGAAAACTCCCAAGACTCAAGACTCCAAACCAAATTCTACCAGAAAGTGTCTACTACGCTATGCCTGGTTAAACAAAAGTCATAAATTAGACTCAATGAATGATAATAATATATGGAGGCTGTACAGGGGAAAACTTGAAAGGGAAAAGTTCTCTCCTCCATTGGGAAAAACACATTATCAGGCTTGGTCTCCACGTAAATATTTACTTTGCTGCTTTGCACATAACAGTGATAACAGTGCCTTATAACAGCAACTTAATTGCTGAGATCTGGAAATGTGACGACGTAGCTGAGGAGAAGTCCCCTGGGGAAAGAGGCAGATCGAATTGTTTAGTCAGACAGGTTTCAAACAAATCCTCATCAGAGTTCACAAAGCGTCCTCCTGATTTACTGCTCTTGCTGTAGTTTGGTGCAGGCACAGATTTCTTGTACCTGAAGTGATCATTACCAGCATCTTGAGCATCACTTTTATTTCCACAGAAAGGATTTAGATGATCTGTTGAAACAACCTGACTTGTTTACAAACCATCTGATCATCTGACTATATTCACCCTGTTAAATTTTGACATTGTGCTTGTTTTCTCAGATCTCGGTTACTTTAGCAAATATGTAATATAATCATGCTAAAAACCATGAAGAAATTGTAATAGCTGTGAAACTTCTGTAGATACTTCTAAAACTAAATACACTGTTTATGCAGTGAGTTAGTCTTTGTGTTTTACAGTGTGTTTCCATTTGATGACATTTTGTTAAGGTTTGACCTCTTGGCCAACGGCGGTGCTTCCTTGACGCTGAGTTACGAGCGCGCCCCGTTCCCCACGCTGCACCGCACGGTGTGGCTGCCCGTCAATGTTTTCCACGTGATGGACACGGTGGTGATGAAGCGGGAGGAGAACGACATCCCCAGCTGCTACCTGACCGGCCTGCTCAGACCCAACCCCCTTGTCTTGGCCACGCCCCTCTCCACTCTGTACAAGACCTCGCCGGAGGACAGTCCCATCATCCCAGAGACCCAGGTGAGACAGAGGTGACCGGGGGGCATCACATTATGTGGCATTTTATTGTCATTTGCAATCTGCTTATATCTGATTGTTTCAAATGACTTGAATAATTTGCCCCCGTGTTTGATCCCAAGATTAGAAGCTGGGGCGTCCAAAATGCACAACTACAGAACAACGATAATGCCTTTATCTTCCTTTTACCATGGCGTCTCTCGCATATTTTAAATAGAATCAGCTTTGCCATTCAGTTTGCCTTTGAGCTTTGACTGAATTCGGGCGTCTCCCCAAATACTAAGCCATAAATTGTCTCACAGCCGCACAGACGAATTCTGAGGAAACATCCAATGGAGGTTACATGCCTTAGGATTTGGTTTGTATCCATTTGGCTCAAATCAAAGTTGGAAATCCCTAAATGTAAAATGTGACTTTGCAGCTTTTGCTGTTTAAACTGATTAGAATATATATATGTTAGATTTAAGGGAAAAAATCCAAATTGCCTGGACATGCTTCAGCAAGAATATAGTGGCAGTCTAAGATGCAACATGGCTAAGAATTGGGACTCTGCAATGACAACAGAGTAAAACTTGTCAGCTATCAGCTAAATGGTGTTCAAGTACTTGTTTTTTGCAGAAACGAATAATGAAGGATTAATTTACTGCCCATTGAGTTGGCCCCATTTGCATAGGTGTACATATGCTGTGGTTTGAGTAAGAACTCATTTTTAATATGTGACACACATTCATTATGCTTGACTGTACTGTATAAAAATGTAATAGTCTGTATGTCTGTGTGACCCTGATAACAAAGGTCCTCTTACACAATAATAATGATTTATTCTGACCGAAAGCTCAAAATCAGGAGTGCAATATATTATGTTATATATTATGTCACATAAATATTATATACTGTAATTACTCATCCACTGCATTAAATACCTCAACAGACTCCTGTTGCTTCTGCTGCTTCACTCTATACATCACACTGTGTATTTGGCACTGCTCTGACTGCTAATTAAAATGACAGGTCCTTCATGAGCAAGTGGCCATACCGGGCAGCGACCTCAACCTGGTCTACCTGAGCTCCAGGGCGTCTGGCTACAAGCCCATCCTCAAGGTCCTCCTGACCCAGGACCGTCTCCCCTTTGGCCTGATGAAGGTCCACCTGATGGTGGCCGTCATGGGCCGCCAGTTCCAGAAGTCTTTTCCTGCCTTCCCTGACCTCTCCTACACCTTCATCTGGGATAAAACAGACGCCTACAATCAGAAGGTCTTTGGCCTGGCGGAGGCTGTGGGTGAGTCCCCGCTGTGAAGTGCCGACTTAAGTTGTTGTGTAAGCACAAGGTTTGTTGTCGGATACTGTGTCAGCTACCTTTAGGCGGTGACCCTCGACTGAACTTCTGACGACTGATTTTATTTTTAAATTAAATTGAGGATTATTTTGTTGGGGGCGGCTTTAACTACCATGTGCAATAAAGATTTAGCAGATGGTGTGAAATCCTGAAATCCCCCAGTGATACATTTTTGAAGGCCACTGCTCTTTTGCTGACTTCTTTGTTTTGCATGTATGATGTAGTAGCAGAACACTGACTGAAATATTGCCTATGAAGCAGTGGGCTCAAAAAAACATGCAAGGAGTCAAAAGTCATTCTGAAAACTAATGACAATAACAGAATCTTTTTTGATCAGATCATATGAAACACAATATCTTAATTATGATTTTTCTTGAATAATTACAGCGTCATCTTAAGGATTATACTGCATTCAGGTGTACCTATGTTCTTAATGTCTTGTTTATATTGAACTACATGCACTTGCATTTTAATGAGCTGCACAGAAAGTCTTAAGAAGGCTGAGGGATTTTGTTAAGAAGGATGAGTGTTAGAGCACCCCAGCTTACATGAAAACCTCACAACCCTGACAGTCAACAGGATTCACTCATTGCTTATGGCCGTGACCATACAGCATCGCAGCGGTAACGATATTTACCGTAATGTTCTCCATCTGAGTCTTTATTGTTTAAATAATTCATGCCACTTTGACAAATGAGAGGAGAGCACATAAAAATACAAACTGCGCAGGTGAAACTCAGAAACCCCACGGGTCTCCTAAAATCATCCCAGCTGGAGAAAATTACATAGTCAATGAGAGAGCAGAACCAGCAAATACAGAAAACAGCCACAACGTGTGCTGAATGCCGTATAGAGTACAAGCCTCATTGCTGCCGTAAGTGCCGGCTAAGGAGGTTGCATCCTTGCTCACCATGGGTATCTGCTGTCACTTTCAGTGTCGGTGGGATATGAATACGAGTCCTGCCTTGATGTGGTGCTCTGGGAGAAGAGGACGGCAGTGCTGCAAGGCTATGAACTGGATGCCTGCAACATGGGAGGGTGGATGCTGGACAAACACCACATACTGGACATCCAGAACGGTAAGAAGAGGTCATGTTTATGCGGCACACGTTGCGTTGCTTGCATGCGGGGCAGAGATGGCCTCTTAGGGTTAGAGGCAGGCGGTCTTTACCCTGAACCCGCGCAATAAATATCCCAATCAGAATGAAATATGGTTCGTCATCCCATCTGGAGATAATAGAGGAGAGTTTTGAAGGGCTGATCATTCATGGTAATGATGGAATAAATCAGTGCGTAAGGCACCAGGGCGCAGGGCTCGCCATGATCCCATACGACTCAGCTATTTTGGGAAGGCGACGGCCTGTTGGCTGCTCCTGAAGGTTTCCTCTTTTGATGAACAGGCGTCATGTTTAATTCTTGAATTAATTCAATAAATTTAATTAATTTCTTGCTCCGTCATCCATCAGAACTGCGTTAATCGCCTATTACAATAAATGGACAAGGGTTTGTCTTTGTCGTGCTGGCTGAAAGTGAAAGATACAGCACAAGACCATCACATGCACATGCTGCATTGAATCATTTCCGGGTTGCACTACTTGGGGGGGGTGGGTCACACTGCAATCTGGAGTATACAGTGCTATGTTCCGTCTGTGCAATTATAGGCCCCGGGGTAGTGTGCACTGTCAGTTTGCCAGGCCACTGTTTTGACATTAAACCCACTCCGGCTCCCAATTGTTGTTCCAGTTGTCCAATGCAATTTGTGTCCCTTTCATCTTGAAGACAGTCAAGGTTACAGTCGTGGCCCTCAGCGCAGTCCTTAATCTCTGCTGTCAGATTGGAGTTTGTGGCTGGGTGTTTGGTTGTTCAGGGTTTTCTTGCATGTTTATTTTTGTTTTGGTGGGTGTTTATTGTTTGTCTTTAGTAATCTCAGTGCAGGTTTTTTAAAGTCTGATATGCCCATCCACATAATCACAATCACAGACAGACAGACGGAGAGACAGGATTCCTCGTGGCAGCTAACAGAGAGCTGCATGTTGGAGCATCTGAGAAACTAGTAATTATACCTGAGCAAAACTTTGGTTCTCTCCAGATTCTCGCATCTTTAAGCCGTCGAGTCGGGAGATGTTCTTTGATGTTCCTTTAGTGATAGCATCGCTGCAGAGGAGCTGGGCTTGATTTTTTTTTTCCATTTGATTCATCTTTATTTTCATTGCTGAGGAAGAGAAAAGGTGAAGCAGTGCAAACGCTGCAGCTGATATAATTTGTGGATGTGGACCAGATGTCTTCATTCTATCTGCCTATCCTTTCTCAGTCATTTATTTCTTGACAGCTACGTAAAAGGTTCAACACTCAAGTATGTTATAGTCAGCTTGGCACCGGGAAGTATGATGTTGCATGTTTAGCTTGTAGATTGACCTGTCCTGAAATAGCATCTTGGCAGCGTCTTCCTTATTTGAAGCCACTATCAAGTCAAAAAATTGGATTTCAGGGGCCATCGTGTTGAGAGAAGATAAACCAAATTCCATCTCTCGGAGGGAGATAAAAATGTTTCATTTAAATGTGGAGATAGAGCAAGAAAAGTGCAAAAGTGCAATCAAGTTTCCCTTCCCATTTTAAGATGAAATATTCCTTTATGCGATCATCAGCAGGAGGCAGTATGCAATGATATCAGTATTAACATCCCCACAGAACACCATCTAGCATGACCTAGTGTGCCTTTGTGCTAGCTTCCACTCTTCCAGAGTTGCATTGTACTCCCACGTTCACTCACTCAGAGGTCACACTATTCATCTAACTGGTGGGAGTGTTGCGCTTTTCTGATTCACTCCACTTTGCAATGCTTTTAGGAGCTGAAAAAAGTCAATTCCTCAAAAAGCAGCATAAATGCACAAATTTAGCCGAAGGTGAGTTTTTATCAGGCAGCTATGAACACTTTAGTGTCACTGACGCATCTGTATTATGTGCGACTGATAGGGAAATGAAATTTCATCTCCTTTGTTTCAAATGAAATACCTGATGCCCAAAGTTCTGCAAAGGCTTGTTTCCTACATAACACTTCCTGTCATTATAAAACAGGATGCATTCATCACCTGAGTGTGTAACTAAATAATACTTTTCAAGGAGTCACCAGTAGGCCGGGTGAGGTTGAAGAGGTTAAAGTGTTTGTGGGGCTAATTTTGCGTGGAAATGGACCGCCGCTTTTCTACACATTCGTGGTGCTGATGCTGAATTAATACATGTAATGCATTCTTTCAAGCTCTACAGTGTTCAAAACACATGGGAGAAAACGTGAGCAACCCAGGGTGACCCATCACGATTTTTGTGGCCTCTGTGTGGCATCGCCATAGCCTTGATGAGTAGTTAAAGGTACAGTAGGAGGAAGTTTTTACGTGAGCTCTGGAACCTCCTGGCTCCTCCGCTTCACCCGCCTGACACGATGTATAAACCTGACTTTTGTGACTGTGTCTCCTTGGCCTGGTCTTTCGAGCTTTAGGTAAACCTCAGAGGTGATTTGTGCTACTAGATGTTCTGTCAAACCAGAGGAAGCTGAGGAAAGCTTTTGCAACTCGATCTCCGCCTGTTTCTTGATTAGAATGGTATTTTCTAGCACCTTATATGCACACCTACATTTGGCAGAGACAATACTTGTCATCCCACATATACTCAGACAGTTTGCACTGTAATATCATCCACGTAGTCGTGTATGTATGTATATTAGGTCCTCTCACATCTCAGAGATTGCAAAAACTGTCTTTTGTCGGATGTGCTTGTGGAAAACATGTCAGAGAACCAGTTCCTGAAACGCAGTCTTCCTTTACTTTGTTCAAACCTTGATGCTATGCTGTCCTGCCTGCGTCTTTGTTGAACATTAAAAGAACAGACACACTGTAGGGGCCCGTTGCCGAACCCAATCTGTCAAGCCATCCAGAACCTAAAGTTTCTGAAGTGTGCAAAAGACCACTGATACATCCCTCCAGCCTGACTGCTGCTGGCGCGTTGCGTTTCATCCCACCTGTCTCAGGGTGTAGCATCTCCAAAGCCTTCACCGTGGCAGCATCACAGTTGGACTTGTAGTCGTTGTGAGATGCGTTTGTGATCAACAGATAGGTGCAGCTTGTGTGATATGCTAATGCATGCTGCATCCCTTATTAGATTGAGCTGTGCTGTGTGTCTTGATTTATCAGAAGATTGGATGTTACTGTGTGCAAAGGGAAAAAAATCGCCACGTGCACGCAGGGTTGTGCATGTACGCGGAAGCGGCGATGACAGAAATAAAACAACAAACAGATGGTGTTGAGTTCTTCTTATGCAGTAAAATGCTGCAGCCTCCCCAGGGCTTTTTTCACACTTTTTCACATGTCCTGTTACAGCGCCGCCCCAAAAATAAATTGCAGTGTCTGACTAAATTTAAAAGATTCAAAAAGGAGTTTAGCAAACTTGTGTTGTTCTGTCTCATTTGCCCCCGTCACATAATCAATTTGCTTAAGGGGTTTCATACTTCAATCCTGTCGGCTCAACCCAAAGACAATGAGCTCTGCAAGACTGTGAAATGGTTCTGTTAGCGACTTTAGTACACTCGTTTATACAGTGTTCACATCAAAGTATCATAACCCTATCTGTAATCCCATCTGTCTCTGCCCTTGCACATATTCATGTTTATTACAGAGGTTGTGATCAGGCGCCTGGTTTTATCCACTTGCATTTTCTCAATCCAAACTGAATTATTCAGTCTTGCATTCGGCCACTTTCTGACATTTGAGATTTATGGCCCACGTGGGTTTTTGAGCAAGGACTGCAGCTCGATATCCTCGGTCGGCATGAAGATGAATCCAAATATCACTGTTTGCCTTCATTGCTGCTCCAGTATTGATTCTTTAATGCTGTAAACCTTGACTAATGTCCTCACCCAGCACGTTAACAAGTGGTGGTCCTCTGCAGCCACACAGTGGTTTAGCTCCAGACATCTGCTCCCACTCTTTGTTGTGACTCCTGTTTCATTTTCGCACCACTTCGAACATCTGAAGACTTTCTGCTCTCATCGTTTGTGGCAAGAGACCCGAGCAGAAAGTCTTCTCTCTGCCTCCGCTGCAGAGCCTGTCAGACCAGATAAGGCAAATTGCTGGTGTCTGTGCTTTAGTCATGTCCTCCTGCCCCCCCCACCCCTTTCTTCCTTACAAGTGGATATGCTTTCTCCTCAATCTGCAGCTTGTCTCTATCTAGGGTAGCATAACTGGTTCGTATTGGACACAGCCAGAGTTCAGAATCTCAGAGCTGTACTTACTGTACAGCTCACACACGCTGCATTTGAAGAGATGTCTCCTGCCCACTTTCAGCCGTCTCGCCTGGTGAGTCTGTGGGAACCTGGGTGGTATCACAGTGAAAAGGAGAACAAAGAAGGACAGGGTGCAATTAAGATGCTCCCGCTCCTCCCCTACCGATCTCCATACTCTCTACGTGTCATCAAGGTGACATTGCTCAGGGCGCTCTGGTATTTTTTTTAAAAAATGTATCAGGTACTGAGGCCCTTCCGTACATCTGTGCCATTAATCATCTCAGAAGCTATGATGTCAGTATTAAAGCATTTTCTTTTTTACACTACATGACTCAAATTAGCCTTTTATCAAAGAAATGATTATCTTCTGTCACAGTTCTTAGAAAGGAATCAATTAGTGAAAAGGTGTTTTCAGAGGAGGGAGAAAGGTGGCCTTGTAGTTTTGGACAGTGTAATGAGAATCTCACAGTAGTATGTACAGGAGGAAGGTAGGTGAAACCGGTCGAGCAACATATTTCTGTGATGAATCCTCTATTTTCTTATTTTCTCTGATTTGAAATGCCCCCCCTGTTACCTCTGCGTCACTGCAGTCACATTCACCATTGTTTCTTCTCAAAACACATTTTTGCTGTATTTTGAATTCCTCACCATGTCGGCATCTGTGTTTCATAACCGGGTAAATGCTGCGTGACATGCAGTCGCATTACGTTACCGGCTGTGTGATTGTTGGATGGAGCAGCGTCGGAGCGATCTTGGAGCAAGAGAGACAACAGATTCTCAGACTTTCTAAAAACAAATGGCTCTTCTCACTTTGCCAATCAAAACAGTGATTTTTCAGTTTTTCTTTTCCTCTCTCCCCAACCTCTATCCAAAACTTGAACACGCCTCTGCACATTCATTTACTAATCAATGAGTAGACACGTCCCTAATGGTTGATCCACTCAGCTGCCGTGCTTCTACTCTGACTTGATATCTCCTCTGTTGAGGGAGCAATAGTTTGTTTCAGAAAAAGCAGAACTCTGCCAGATTGCTGTAAATTGTCTTTCTGCTTGTCTTGCATAACAGTAGGTGTGTGTTGTTTACAGAGAAAGTTTTGTTTACCATTTTATAGATTTCATGCCAACTCGGAGCAGAGTGCAGTGAAGTTATAAAATATGTATAAATGTCTGTAAAGACTCTGAAGCCATTTTAGTTTGGACACTGTTGGAGTCCTCCTCCTCCTCAGCCCAGGGCGCTCGCATAGTCAGAAACCAAATCCCCATCAGTGCGGCTCTCCAGCTGAGGCGTCACAAGCTTGATCCGTGCAACAGTCATCAGCAGTAATGTGTCATGACCAAGTGTCCTTGAGGGAAGAAAACTGAACCATAATCTGCTGGCTGACTCCCTCGCTCCACAGCTGCTCCGCAGCAGAGTGGCAGACGCTGTGTACATATGAGAAAATCCAAGTGAAAGAGTGTAGTGTCCATACTAAGTGCTGACCGATCGTAGGGGGTAGTGGATGATTGATTAGTGTATTCAGTCAGTAGCATTATGCTGTCTAATAGCCTACGGTAAGACTTGTGTGTACAGTAAACTGTAATGGAAGTGTAAATAGAGAGGACCGCGGCAGCTTGCCAAAATGACCTCAGCATGAAGTGTTTCTTTTTTTTTTAAAGCTGAATGGCAGCCAAACTGCTAGACGACTATACTGCTGCAACCGATCCCAGTCTTACACACTGCATTAGGCTTCAACATATCAGAAACATCTTTTTCTTATTCAAGAACATTAAGGAGCCATTACACAAACAGACATTCAAGTTCTGCTTGGATTAGATATCGTATTTGTAGCTAGACCTTTCAGCTCGGGCGAGGGTTTTCATCACGCCGTGTTTCCTTCACTGAGCAGATGCATGGATCACAGTTCAATTAAAGTCCCAAGGTCGCACATTTTACAGCGTTGGGCATAAAGCCGTCACGTGGACCTATTTGTCTTTGTTAGAGGCTCGTGTGTAACGCTTTCGGATACAAAAGACGGATTGGTCAGATCGTTCTGTCAAGAGTCTCGCCAGACCGTGCCTTCATTTGAATTTGCCCTTCAATCAATTAAATCAATGAGAGGAACTAATCAGAGAAGGGGACAAGTGGCGCAGCACCACGCTCGATTTCACATACGTCGAGGGTTTACGAGGGCTTACAGGAGAACGCCGTGGGAGAACCACATTATGTGGCCATTCAGCGGCGTCATAGATGCACTAATTAGGACAGAGGCAGCGTGAACTCAAACAAGTTGCTGGATATGAATAATTAAGTGCTTCTAGCGTGTCACGTCTTCCCTTTGATGTGAGTTTTTTCCCCCCTTTGAAGAGAGTCACACTATATCAGTACCACACGCCCACCCACCCAAAAAGAGCCAGTGAATCCAGAGTGAAATTTATGCTTCGTTATGTGTGTGTGTGTGTGTGTGGGGGGGGTATTTATGTTTACCACCACTCTATGACCTGAGGAACAGAGGCTCCCTGTCAAGTGAAAAGAGTGTGTGTTAGATAAACTATGTTCATCTTGGTGGAGGGTTTCCTGGAATGTGCTGAAGCTGTTCCATAATAACGTACTGGACTGAATTATTATGATATATCGTTAAATTGATAGTCAACTTGTTGCCTGTGTGCTGCACCATTTAAATCTGATCATCATCTGATCTTTGTGTGTTACTTGAGCCAATACTTTGGATTAAGCCAGTGGTAAAGTTATAACGAGAGATTAAACACCCTTAAATGTGTGAAATAAAGACACTACATCTTTACCTTCATGAAGTGTTAGGGTTTCTCCACTCTTAACATTTGACAGTGGTATCGATTGTCCCACCCGACTCTACAGGAAATCAAACTAGCATTACCCAAAATGTTGACGCCTTCCTTTAAAATGTTCTATATTATTGTAAATTTACTGGAGACTGTTTTGTGTTCCCATTTTCGCTGCATATGTCTTATAAAAGAGGCATATCCCAAGAGACTCTCTGGCTAAATAAAGGATAAATAATGAGCCCTGCTACGAGTGACAAAAACACATCCTGCTTTCACACCCGCCAGTTACCACTGTTTTGTCTCCCAGGCATTCTGTACAAAGGCAGTGGGGAGAACCAGTTCATCTCCCTCCAGCCCCCTGTGATCTCCACTGTCATGGGGAACGGGCGGCGCAGAAGCATCTCATGCCCCAGCTGTAACGGACAGGCCCAAGGCAACAAGCTGCTGGCGCCGGTGGCTCTGGCGTGGGGCATCGATGGAAGTCTGTATGTTGGAGATTTCAACTACATCCGCCGTATCTACCCATCTGGCAATGTCACGAGTATCATGGAGCTCAGGTAAGATCAAGGCCTTTGTTTGATTCTCGATAGACAAGTTTTTCTGCTACCTGTTGATTTGTTACCTGTGTCCCACAGTCAACTGAATACAGATGCTTATGTGGTAACCTTGAAATTAGCACATTAACTTGCCCTTTGCAAGTTATGCGTAATTTATTTTGCATAGAGATGAAAGCACAAATGTGAAATGCTAAAGTTAGCATTATACTGACTTTATGTTTCTTAAAACATTTTTTTAAATAATTAAAAGTATTTCCATATTGAAATTTAACCCAAAACATGTTAAACATAACAAAAATAGACCTAATAATAAAATTTAAAAAAAATCTGATCTCATTTCCACATTTACTCCTCACTGTGGAGAAACTAAAATTGGTTGGTGGACAGACTTCCAGACTTCCCCCCCCCATAGAAATTTGAAATCTTTCCCCCATCCATCTCCATAATTAGGAAAGACATCCTGTCTTCGGCGTGTAATTGGGATGATGTACGCCCTCATGCCAAGTTGGCTTCTCTCAGCAAGGACTCTTGATTTGGCCAGTTGGCTTATTTCAGAGTGGCAGGTGTTGATTAAATGTACATTGGGCTATCATGCTACATGAAACCCGCCGATGGCAAACATATGAAGACTGCCTCGAGAGGACGTAGGTCACAGCACTGTTGGTGGTCGAGTGGCGTGGAAGCTAATTGTGAGATTAAAAAGCTGGATGTTCGCTGAAAAACATTCCTCCCTGCCTCAGTAACCGGCTAATGTACCTGCACCATGATCAGCAACTACAGGGCAGCGCTCGTGTGTGTGTGTGTGCACGCACAACAGTATGTATGGGAAGTTGGGTGCAGCTGCAAAGGAGCGAACACTCTCCAAGATAAATAATGGTTTAAGGAATGGTTTGTGTCTCCGAGCAACTGTTTTACTCTGTTAACAAGGAGAGAAACACAAAACGCTACACTGAAGTCTTGTTGTGTTTGCCAAATTAAATTTAGTCTGACATAAAATACACACTAAAAATATTTTAAATTAATGTTGGCAGCTGCAGTACAGATTTAAACCAACACAGTGGGAGAAAACACGTTTCTTTGCAAAATATGCTACATTTTCATCAGTTACAGAATATTTACTTGTTTTGTGTTTTATGTTAGTCTCTTTCAAGATTTATAGAACAAAACGTTTGCAGGTTTATTTTTATGTATGAAGCATGCCTTCTATATTAGAGCCTCAATGAATTGTTTGAGATTCCCTGAACCTCTTTCAACTGCCATTAGAGTAGAGTCTGCAAGTAGTGGCCAATGTAACAATGGCAGAGTCAGTATTTCCGTACAACTGGTTAAATTGAGAAAAGCAGTAGTAATGCAGGATGGAGCTTCATGGAGATGGGAGCATTTATTTTCCTCCCTGTGGTTTTTGACTCTCAGCCACAGTCCCACCTCTCCACTCGCAGCAAAATGGTTTGTTTCTGCCTGCAACTTTCTCCAGTGATTGTGTTGATTCTTCCAGGCAATGTTTTGACTTTCTGAGTTTCAGCCCGTTGCTTTTTGTCACCAGACACTGACAGAAAAAACTTTGTGTTTATAACTAAATTTTGAGCCCTTGTTAACACTCACTTCGTCATGGCTTGAACAAGGAATAATGAGTCCAACTGATGCTGGATTTTTAGAGCCAATGTTTATTTTTCTTAAAATAAATACTGGAGATGGTTTTGCTCCCATGTTTTATTGTTTCTGTTAACCTGCCCTGAGTCTACAAAACAGAAATTAGTTAGTCACTAAATTTGGTACAAAGTATCTTTTCTATTTTTTTTTTTGCAATTGATGTCTTTAGGTATTTTCATCATTTCTAAATCACTCCAGGTATCTTTTTCTCCATTATGTTCTGTACAGAAAAGTTGTCATAACGGTGCATATCAGAAAACATACAGGCTGATACCAATATATCTATGATACGCAAATGATGGCTGATAAAACTAGCTGACTGATGTGTCGGTCAGGCCCTGAGCAAGACTTTTAAATCAAGCATTGAAATCATTAATTTTGACAAGGGAGCTGTCTGATGTGCAAATAACAACCTTGAAAGTGAGAAGTTAAAGCATCTCTTTATGATTTACCTATTTCATTGTCTCAATTCTTCTTCCTCTCCTCCTGCTCCATCTGTTCCCTGATGTAGAAATAAGGACTTCAGACACAGGTAGGTGTCCTATCTTAGTGCATGTTTCCTTCTTGCTATCCATCCATCATCATCTTTCTATATTCATTTGAGTAACTCTCCCTTTTACATACACCTTTAGCGACACTGATTGTCATGTGTAACTGTAGCAAACCAATTATAGCTTGATTACATCTAAACAAGAAGAAGTGTTCTCATTGCTGTGCAATGGGAGTGTTGACTTAATGGCTACAGCATACATTGGAGCCCTGAATCAGATTTAAAACATTAAGTTTAAATATAAAAAAAGATGTTATTGTAATACAATCAGCATCTATGTGTACATTAAAATGCCATCCAGTGCAACAGTGCTGCAATTAACAGTACCATTGTGAAGCTTATAATTACATATCCAGTAATGGTGTTTGGCAGATGCTCTTATCCGCAGGGGCTTACACAACTGCTCTGTATTCATGATTAAGACAACAGCATCAGATCAAATGACGATGCAGATTGGTGGCAATTAGGTTGTCCCAGTGATTAACTGGACCAGAAGTGCCAGAGGTGCTGCACAGAGCAAACTGGAATTACTTTATGAAGCTGGCTATCAAGGTAATGTCTCTGGTGTGACAAGAAAATTACATGACAGAGATATGTTCCTGTTGCATGAATTTAAAATCAACACCAATTTGCCTGATTTACTGTCTGAAAACACCCCCCTTTACTGCATAACCCATTCCCTCCCCTTCATTTAATCTGATCAGTGTCTGTATCACAGTATTTCCTTGTAAGCTTGTGAGCTTAATGACCACCAGAGAAAATAAAACCTGCCAGTGCAGTGAAGCGCTGCAATGATTCGTCTTCCGTCACCAGAATAAACTTTGTTTTGATCTTCCCCCCAAAGGTCTGTCCAGCCTACTGATGCAAGATAGATAGACCACAATGGTCCAGGTCACTGTCGGTCCATGTGACTTATGCTTGTTTTTGGTCTAAATGGAACAAAACTAAAAGGCAACAGCAAATCTTTTTGTCTGTGTGTTTTTTTGCTCTTTTAGCCTGCAAAGCATTGCCAGCAATCAGGACAATGTGACAGTCAAAGCAGCAGAATAGCACCTGGGACAGTTGTGGTCAAAGTTTGATACGTAGAGGAGGACATATGGATCATGAAAACACCACAGACACCACCTGTTCTCCTGTTCAAACAGTGGTTATTTAGTTTTTGTTGAGACTGCTGAGCAACTTCCAAAAGGTCATTTTTGTGGCCACAGTCTGAGTTGTTCTTTTGCACCTTTGAGGTAAAAAAGATATACAAGACCGCACAGTAAAGCCTTAAAACTTACCATAAAAGTTATTGAGTATCAGAAGCTTCACGAAGGTTATATTTATTGCAGGACTGCATGAAAGCGTACAGGTGTTTCATTTATTGTGTCCACCCCCTCCAGGTTGTCTCTAAAAGAAAGGGTTACTAATGTGCGTCTCGGCAAATTCTTTCAACAAACTTGATAGCATCCAACTATTTGGGGCATTTACTTTGACTCATAAAAGCTGTCAAGTTTTATGACTCCATCTTCATCATTTTACAAAGATGTTTCATTGCCACATTTATTTTGCCGTCACATTATCCCACTTGTAAAGCCAACTAGTATTGACTGAGGTACCATTAAGCGGGAGTACAACCGAAGAGGCCCTGTTTACGACTGCACTGTAAAGCAAGCTATTTTTCACGTTAACTGCCTCTGTTTTGAGCTCTTTAATGACACTTAAGCACCTGCTATGTATCAACTCTGCCTTAATAGAAAAGGTTAACCCAAGAGTTTGTCGGTGTCTGGAATTTTAAAAGGGACTGCCATCGAAAAAGATCATTTAATTGTCTTTCTCCGGATCTAAGTATCTGTCAATCATGTGGTGTAAAACCTTTTGATTCTTAGACACATTTGCTCTGATAAAAACGGGTGGGATTCATTATGAGGCTGTAAGAAAAATGCAAATAAGCAGAACCAGACGCAGTGCCATTAGTTGTTGCACTTGGCTAACATTTCTGTAATTTCCAAAGGCTTCTCCCCACAGGGGAGTGATAACAAATGAAAGGATCTGGCACACAAGTTGTCATTTCTGTTCTGTAAACTGGAACCCCACTGCAATGGGATCCTGTTAAATTCTGTTTGACTTCCATCTTTTCAACCTTTTCTGTCTTTTAAATGTTCATTCTCAAAGGCTCTGCCCTTTTCCTCCTGCTGTGGAAATTCTCCAGTTTTCACAACATTAAAAATAGACATTATTACCAGCTGCGACAGCGTGGCTGCTGTTGTTTTCATCTTGTGTGTGTTTTGTGTGTGTGTGTGTCATGATAGTAAATTGTGGTCCTGGAGACCCCTACTTTAGTGGGCACTACCACAGAGGAGGTTTTGACAAAATCTGGCAGATGTTTATGTGTCTGAGGACAGATTTTGTCAAGAAAAAAAATCACAATGGTGCGAGAAACTGTCAAAACTTTACAGATGTGAAGGTTGGATCTGAACAAAGGCAAATGTGTAACATGGGTGTGGTGCAACCCATGAGCACTGTGTATTGATCGAGTATGATATTGTAGGAATGCCTCCTGAGTCTTCCTATAGGAACATTGTTGACAGGCTTCACAGCTCGTGTGAACCCATCACAAGATGGTCTGTAGTTCTCTCATTCAGTTCATTTTTCACATACATTACAATGGATGAAATGATAATAAGTTTATTTTAAGCTGGAGTTGGACTTGGGGAAAAAAAGAAGTTACATTTAAACAGCCATTTGTGGTGTGTGTTTTCAAAAATGACATTCTTAATGCCAGAAAATAACCTGATTGAACATTGGCATTAACATATTTTCAACTCTTTCAATTCAATTAAAATAAATATGCGAGTCTGAAGATGATTCCTAATTCCATTATGCTTAAAATAATATGTGTATGACAAGCTATTAGTCTTTAAACAAATAGAGGTTTCTACATTCCCTTGAATGTTCTGAGAGTATTGAGACCATCGAAACTCGAACTAAAAAGCTTTAATACAATAATAATAAAACAATGTTAGCTCTCTGGAGAAATACTATAATCCAATCTACTCTTGATAATATTCGTGACTAAATGTGTAAGAGGAAAAATCAGGCTTAATTTTATCAGGGGCTGTGCTTTCCTGCCATTTAAAGAAAACCCTTCAGTGTGTGTAATGACTGACTTGTTGTCTTGAATGCAGTAACAACCCGGCGCACCGGTATTACCTGGCAACTCACCCAGTAACTGGCCAGCTGTATGTGTCGGACACAAATTCCCGGAAGATCTACCGACCAAAAACCTTATCCGGCACCAAGGATCTGCAGTCGAACGCAGAGGTGGTGGCAGGGACGGGTGAGCACTGCCTGCCCTTTGACGAGAACCACTGCGGCGACGGAGGCAAAGCTCCAGAGGCCTCTCTAACTGGACCCAAAGGTACTGTTTAAAACTGATGAAGATGTAGGGAAATATAAGGGGTGGAACATGGTGATGGGTTTCTCAGGTCAGGAGTAGCAACAGCTAGATTTAAATTTATGTGTGCGCTGAGCTCTGTGCCAGCTCGGAGCCTACTGATTTCAATGCAAACATTGATGACTGATTGTAATGTACAAGTTTGGGTTGAGGGCATTTTGAAGTAAAAGTAATCAGGACCATCGGCTAAGAAAACAAATAAGATTTTATATATTAAGGCTGTGTGGCTTAAGGCTTAAGGCTTAAAGATATTTCCTCAAACTCAAACTATTGTTAAGGCTAAAGTAACTTTTGTGCACGTCTATCGCTGACATCCACAACCTGTTGTCCACTTCCACATAGCAGATGGCCATGTGTGCTTGGATTGCTCACTTTTCCACAAATTTCTCTGGATGAAAAGGGAAAAAAAGGGGAAAAAAAACGAATTGTTTTTGCACTAGTTGTTGCCCGCTCTAAATGCCAACTGCAACGGCTCAGCTTCAGCTCAGCGTTAAAGGCTTGAGTGAAGGGAATCTAAGGGAGCGACTCTAATGATGGAGTGGGTGGAAGCCGAGACCAGGGAAGAAACAGCAGATGGCTCCATTTTTTTCTCTCTTCTCAGACATTTGGTGAACTCTGCTCAAATGTGACACTTTTCATCTGTCTGAGAATCTCAGTCTGTCAAATAGCCAGCTCCCAAAGATTCACCGTGGGCTCCCTCGGCTCGTCAATGTTTTAGCAGAAAGCAATCTTGTGCAGACCTCGCCACAGGTCAGACCAAACCACTCACCTTCCATAGACGCTTTTAAAGACTTCATTGAAAAAAAATCACACTCTGGAGGTAAAACCGAAGTTAATGGATCCTACCCCCCCCAATCTTCTACTATACATACATGTTCTCGAGATCAGCGTCTCCCTGTCTGTGGAATTAAAACCCACGTGGAGGATGAAAAATAGCCACAAGTCCACAATGACTCAGCTGCAACTTACAAAAACTCCGAGCTGACACTCAATCAGCGTGACAATTTAGTCTGCACACGTCACCATGGCAACTGTCTGTCTCTCAGCCCTTTCATCTAAAATTGGCCGAAGCTGTCATTTCCGCTCCCTCGCTCATTCATTTCTGAAATGGTGTGCAGATTGTTGATGATTGCCGCTGTCAAAAAATCTCCAACGCACCACTCATTGACACCCCCACCTCACGAGGTCCTTTTTTAGAGAGGGAGGTTACAAGACGTGGCAAGTGCAAATATACCGTATGAATACAGCCTTTCCCACTTCTGCGTGAGAAATTATTTAAAGCCAGAAAAGCCCGTGAATTATTGATGGGTGTGCTTTTTGCAGTGACCTGAATAATGGGAAGGCAAGCTTGACACATGTATCCATCCTGTTCCGTCCACTGAGTCATGCAAGTAGAGGTGCCGCATATCTACCATGTTGTCCCATTATCACATCTTTTTTTCTATTCCTGCCTCTTCTTTTCCCCGTTTATGTGTTGTCAACAGGCATCGCAGTGGACAAGAATGGCCTGATTTACTTTGTTGACGGCACTACAATCCGAAAGGTGGACCAGAACGGCATCATCTCCACTTTCCTGGGTTCCAACGACCTGACATCGGCTCGCCCTCTGACCTGCGACAACAGCATGGACGTCAACCAGGTGACTTGAAACACACGTGTGCCAGGCGGTCGCTCAGCCCTGCCTCACACAGAGCACTCCCAGCACCACTGTGTGCCCCACCCGCCCCTCTAGCCCTCTTTCAGTGTGCACACCCATGACTCATCATTGATACGCAGCTTTGCATAACTACATATATATTCATACGTATTCATATAGACAGACAGCTAGATAGATAGATTTTTTTTCGAGAGTGGGAGACATCTTTTAGAATTCATCTTTACTGAACTAGGTATAAGAGCTTTTATGCATAATGCTCCCTCTGCCCAGAGCCCCCTGCAATTAAATTTAAAGTTATAAAAAAAATGGTCTCTCTCTGGGAGTCTGAATCATTGTAGTTGAAATTGTGTACTGTCTCATCTGGCTGCTAACGAGGAGGGTTATTACAATAGGGAGGTTTTAATTGAATTCATTTGAAAGTGCCTCTTTAGTTTGTTTCAAGGACGTGATCTATTAACTGATTAATGGATGAATTTATTGATGGTTTTATAATCCCATTTTTGTCTTGATAATTTGAGAGATTTCATCTTATCTGTTTTACGATTTTACTCTTATCATTTTTTGCTTGGCCATGTGTCTTAATGAGGAAAAGGACAGTGTGCATTTCTTTGTTAAATAACTTTTAAATATAAACTTAAATAAACTTTTAAATAACATTTTTACAGGCATTTAACATACAGTTACATTACTGGAAAAGCTCCAGTTCCTAGATACAAGAAACAACAGAGAAAATGCTTTATTTTGCACTCATCCCTCAACAAGAGCAGATAATTTTCTCTGAAAGTACAGGAGGAAAATTTGGGCTTGGACGGGGATGTGATTTAGGCAGGAAGTAGAAACATGAAGTGTTTATTGAGTAGATGAGTTTTCAGGTCACGGCAGATGATATGGAGGGAAGAATAATTACTTGGTTTGAGGGGCGGGGGGGACATGTTTTGATGTGGCTGGAGCTGAATTAGTGTTCAGTGTTCCACTAGAAATTCTCAGGGCTGAGGACACTTTGACCAGCCGTGATAACGAAGCAGCACACAGTAGCCACAGATAAAACCTGCTTTATTCTGCAGCACCTGATGACAGCTGGCTTAGTCCAAGAAAATTCTCCACCCACATGTGAACAAGGTGACATGAAAGCAGAGCTTTGTCCTTACACTATAGGTTGCAGCATTACAAAACAATGTTTTCACTTCCTATGTAGAAGTGCAGTTCCCCGTGCTTAAATATTAATGTCCCTCTTCATTTACCTCCTTTAGAATCTTGAGATGGGACTTCTGAATAATGAAACAAAAAAATGTTTTTAATATATGAAAATCAATTACAGAATCTTTTATATCGTGTTTCTGCAGAGTGAAAAAAGTTAAATTCTTTTGTATATGATTGTATGACTGTTAAGAATGAAATGCTGTGAAATTGCTGCAGGATCAGGTTCTCCCACCATGTTCATTTTTTTTTCAACCAATTTACATTTTAATTAGATTTCTAACATTTTAATGCAGATCAGCTTACACAAAGAAAGAGTACAAACAAAACACTTAGTAGATAGGAAGAACTGCAACAGCCAAAGCCAATGACCCCGACAGCAGATATCACAGATATTCTTGTGTTCTGTTCGACGGGTTAGATTACAATAGGAATGCAATAAAAAAACAGAGCTCGGGAGGAAATTAAAGGGTATTTTTAGTGACACAGGAACATTTTAATGTAAACAGAAGAGAAAGCAGTCTGTGTTTGTGTCAGTCTGTGCATGTGGGTGGCAAACATGAAAGGCTGGGGGTTGAAGAGAACAAGAAAACAAAGGATTAAGCTTGTCACTTTTTGCTAATTAACCAAGTCGTTTGCTTTGAGCCATTAAAGACATGGTTTTTGGCGAGACCGTATGATCTTCAGGCAGAAGCTACAGAACTGGCTCAGTGCAGTTGAACTAGTGGTGCCCTTAAAGGCAGTGTTTTATTATTAATCACATCACCCTGTGGAAAAGCACAATTCTGGAGTGTTTTATTATTATTATTATTTTACAGTTTTAATCACAGTTATGTATTTGAAGGTATTATGGCATATTTGACAGTCATTTGTGATGTAACAAACAAGCTCCTCCATGACACTTTTCTGACAAATAGACTTTAACAGTTGGTCATGGTTACAGCTTAATTTATTTTTTCCTTGCCATCCAATTATTTAAGTGTGAAATATACATACATATATATATATATATATATATATATTTTTTTTTTTTTTTTTTTACTTAATTTTGATTTAATGTGATTTACAAAATTGACTCCACCACTGGGAGTTTCCCCCAGGTTGCAGCCCCAGTTAGTACATCTCAAATGGAGCAGGAAGGTGTGAAGTTCATACTCAAGGTTATTTTATAGCTATGCTATAGCCACACAGGGGATAAAACCCTGCTACTTCATCTAGTTTGAAATCTCAACCACCGCATGTCAAAAGTTAAAGGGAGGGGGAGAGGGCATAATGGAAAATGATCCCAACAATCACTGTGGCCAAAATTATCCTTTAGATAAATTATCATTTAAATTTGCATATCAGCACTAGTTCAAGTTAAACTATGTGAGGATTTCAGGGATCAAAACAACATGAAGATAGGAGGTAATCTTAAAACCCAAAGGTCCTATCATCACATATAATTTCAAGGGCTTTTTTCCTCCTGGCCCACTGATAAAGTTGGATAAACTAGCGTAATGGGAAGAGAGACTATGCTGCTGCTAAAATGTCATGTTTGATGCCTGCACCAGTCACTGCTTTTATCATCAACCAGACACTGTATGCTTCACCTACTGAGAGAGATGGATAAAAGCCATCTTCGAGAATGAAATACTGTCTGTTCCAAGGCCAGAGGAACAGAGGGGAGCTTGAAAGAGTGGGACGTTGCCTGTACACAGCTATAATGAAGATGTATCCATGCCTTTTTGAATGATATCTATTCTGTTCTAACAACTCTACATTTCTTTCTTTGCCGATGATGATCTTATACAATATCACTATGCAAATTGTTGCAGACGTGCTGACCCATGAACTGGGCTCAGGCTTGAGCCACTCCTCCACTTTATTAATTTGAGGAAGATATATATAAATATATATATGGATTTGTTTAAATCAATTCTAGGCCAGGATTACTTTGAGTAAGCAGCAACTACCTTTAATTTCAATTGTGTGATGTTTGTCTTTTGGATAAAAAATGAACACAAACAACAGACAATAATCTAATAATGTCCTGTATTTCAGGTGATTTTGGAGTGGCCCACAGACCTAGCAGTTAGCCCCATAGACAACTCACTGTATGTCCTGGACAACAATATAGTGCTGCGCATCACAGAGAACGGTCAAGTGAGCATTGCAGCTGGCCGACCGATCCACTGCCCGCTGGCTGGACTGGAGCGTGGAGTTGCAGGCGGTCAAAGGGCGCAGTTAACCCCCCTAGAATCTGCCGTTTCCATTGCCTTATCTTTCCACGGTGCCATCTACATAGCGGAGACGGATGAGAGAAAGATGAGCAGGATCCGGAAGGTTTCTGTGGATGGTGAGATAACGCACTTGGCCGGAGCCCCCTCTGACTGCGACTGCAAGAATGATGCCAACTGTGACTGCTACCAGGCAGGGGACGGCTATGCCAAAGATGCGAGGCTCAATGCTCCATCTTCTTTAGTGGCTGCTCCAGATGGAACACTGTACGTGGCGGACCTGGGCAACATCCGCATCCGGGCCATCTATAGAAACGGGCCAACTTTGACTTCAAGCGCCAGCACATATGAGGTGGCCTCCCCGATGCCCAGGAGCTGTATGTGTTTGACAGTAATGGCACCCACCAGCACACCGCGAGCCTGCTCACTGGCGACTTGAAGTACACTTTCAGCTACAGCACGGAGAACGACATCACGGCTGTAACGGACAGCAGCGGCAACACCCTGAGAATCCGCAGGGATCCCAATCGCATGCCGGTACGTATCGTCGCCCCGGACAACCAGGTGATATGGCTGACCATGGGCACCAATGGCAGACTGAAGACTCTGACAGCACAGGGCCAGGAGCTGGTGCTTCTTACCTACCATGGCAACAATGGTCTGCTGGCGACAAAGACATCAGAGATTGGCTGGACAACATTTTATGAGTAAGTGTAATGGAGACTGGCCTGTTCATTCTGTGGAAATCATTATCATTTGGAAAAGTCAGTCTGGTTTAATGCTGCAATACATATAGGCCTGCTACATGTGGAGCCTGTGCACGACACAAATTAAACATTCTTCCTACCTCCTGCATAGTAATACCAGTTATGTAAACAATAGATAATGTTCTGTTGTTGTGTTTAGGAATAAAAAAAAGTAGTAGTGCCTGCTTCTCAGAGATGAGGAGGCAGTATGTACAGCTTTGCAGTCAATGAATTCATTAAGCAAACTTTTGTTTGAGGTTGTTACCTGCTACAAAACTGAGTTTGATATTTATAGTCTTTTTTAATTCTAAACTAAAACCTCAAGCCATGAGGCACAGAGACAAAAATGTTGTGCGTGTACTTGCAGCTGCGTAACTGTTCTGTAGTCTCACAGCTCTGTACAGGTTTCCTCTATAATTAGTCACTGGACTCACGTGCAAACTGCTTTAGGATACACGTTTTATTGGAAAATATTTTAACATTTGCCTTAGACCTGTAGAATAGGCCATTTAAGACTTTACTAACTACTAAAATACTTTTTCTTATTATTTTTTTAATAGTACTAAACCATGTTTATGGTTTTCAGTAATGTAGAAGGCAGAAGAGCAGCATTATTACTCATTTTGGTATATTGTGTTGATATTCGTACATTTTTTGAAAATTACGTTGAGCAACTACGTTTACGTTGTGCGTGTGCGTCATTTCATTATAATAAACCATGTCATGTCACATTATTCTAAGAATGACATCATAAATATTCTAAATAATTGATTGATTTTAACTGATTCATCACCAGAATGTTTTGTTTTTGTCCTTGTATTTAATACTGATAGATGTGGAGATGTGTCATTCTCCTGTAACAAATATTTCAATCGTGCTCTGGGTTGAAACCGATACTCGCTCGCTCCGAAGAAAGTAAATGTGACATTTTAATTACAATAAAGTTAATGGGCTCACAAAACAAGAATAGAAGAGCTGATAATTGAATGCGCTGTGGCACGAAGAGCCCTCGTACACATCATACACGCAGCGCTTTAGTCATTCCACGCTGTCTTTGTCACACAGCTATGACAGTGAAGGACGGCTCATGAATGTGACGTTTCCCACCGGTATGGTGAACAACCTGTACACCGACATGTACAGCGCTCTGACGGTGGACATCGAGAGCTCCATGACGGAGGAGGAGATCAGCATCACCACGAATACCTCGACCATTCGTGCCTTCTACACTCTGGCTCAGGGTAAGGCCACGGCACTCATCTTCCGGACTCGGGCAGCCACTTTGCGCGCAGTTATTTGTCACTGTTTCAGGGGTCACTGGGGCAATGTTGAGTGAGCTTAAGTCATGTATCATTACAGCTCACAGGGTGTGACAGCCGACGGTGTAAATGATTTCTCTCTCAGTGTGTGGGTTCGGGTGTCAGGGAGACATATCAACCTTGTGTCTAAATGGTTTCTACTCTCGGCCAGAGCCAGATGGCCCAGTTATTTCAGCACATCAATCATGCTCGTTCCTTTGATCTGAAAATTGTCTACTTTTAAACAGCACAACCAATAATTACCTCAGCAAACTACCAATAACATTTATTTGAGTATGTAATTACCTATTCCTCTGTTCTAAGCAGCACCTTTTGTTTGCAATTAACAGACCAATGTAGAAGCAGCTATCAGGTTGGCTTTGACAACTCTTTGAGGATCACCTATGCCAACGGGATGGACACCCACTACCAGACAGAGCCCCACATCCTGGCAGGCGCTGCCAACCCGACCGTTGCCAGACGCAACATGAGCTTGCCAGGGGAGAGTGGGCAAAACTTGGTGGAGTGGCGCTTCCGCAAAGAACAAGCCAGAGGGAAAGTTATCGTGTTTGGGCGCAAGCTCAGGGTAAGTTTTGATTTTTGTTTCTTCCTTTTTCCTTGATGCAAATGCAAATGATCATTGACACATATACGTACAAAAGTGGATATTTTTCTGTGTCCTTGCTTAGCTCAGTAAATCATTGCACATTGCAGTGACAGTATTTGGGTTTGGGACTACTTAACCAAACCAGCCAAGGCTGATAATCAGTCAAAGTGACCAACAAATGGCAGATATTATTTTATTTCTGTGGCTGTGTCACTGTCCTTATTATAACCTTGCAAAAATACTTCTGCAATTTCTTGCCAGTGAAATTTATGAGTGACATCAACATTAGTTCTGTATATTCAGGGTTATCAATATTCTGTTCTTTACTGCGCAACAGTCCACCTCTCGCTGTTTCTCCTTCTTCGAAACTCGACACTCAGATTTATGACATACAGGACTTCATGAACTTAACTTGGGTGGATACTTTGCCTCGCAGTAATTTTCAACTCCACTAAATTCAGGAGGTTGTGATTTATGTGTACCTGAACAATTGCCAGAGTGTCTCTCAGTTTAATAAGCCTCGTGAAGGGGGCGTTAATCTCTGTGACAACTCTAGTGAAAACCTCTTTGAATACAGTTAAAAGAGCCCGCCAGATAAAGAACGGCGATATCAAAACCAAGAACATCTTGATATTGTGCTATTGTGTAGTCTATGTTTTTAGATTGTGTTGATTATTTTTGTTGATGAACAGCAAAATGCTATTGTTGTATGAGTAGTTGTAGTTATATTGTTACTTCTTTGTCTTACACCTTGTTAAATCAAACCCTTCTCACAGGTGAACGGACGGAACATTCTTTCTGTCGATTATGATCGCACCCTGAAGACGGAGAAGATCTACGATGACCACAGGAAGTTCCTCTTAAAGATTATATATGACACGGCAGGCCACCCGGTGCTTTGGGTGCCCAGCAGTAAACTCCTGCCTGTCAATGTGAGCCGCACAAGCAGTGGGCAAATCAGCGCCCTGCAGAGAGGCCCCACCTTCGAGAGACTGGAGTATGACAGCCAGGGCCGCCTGGTTTCCAGGGTGTTTGCTGATGGGAAGATATGGAGTTACACCTACCTAGAGCAGGTGAGGAAATAAAATGACCACAGGAGGCAATATATCAGATATATAGTACTGCAGGGGAGTCATTATCGCTACAGGGTGGATCAAGACCCTGACAAGTAGCAGAGGTCACCCTGAAGAAATTTATTTTGCAATAATCACCAGCTCCATGTGCACAGTTTTGCTTATTACAGAGGTACTTAACAAATACAGTAATCATTTGACACTAACGACAGATTTATGAGCAACATTCACAAGCTTTAGATATGGAAATTTCAGTTTACTTTGTAAGGCAGGGGACAAACCTGAAAATGAGGTGAAGCTAACAAGACTGGACACATAACCACCACTGACATATTTTCCAGCAGTAGTACCTAGAGAGAAGCATGTATTGAATGGCCAAGTTACCACAGAAACAACACACTGGGCATAGGATATAAATTCAGTAGCATTGTTGCAGAACCACCAGATCCAATTCTGGAGTGTTCCTGTAGCGAAGCAATAAGGGATGAATCCAGTTGCTGCACATCATTCCACTGGAAGATAATTTGAAATATTCACGACTGTGATTGAGACCGCTGTGTTCAAGCAGTATAACTAATTACAAAAACTAATGAACAAATTGTAAACTAGTGGCATGTGCTGTGAATTAGAGAGCAGCTATTATTTTATAATTGACTTTATCAGAGTTAAATGCAGCATTTAGTGCCGATGAAGTTAACTCACCTTCAGCTCTCTGCACAGTTACACTCCTTACGACCCTCAGCCCTTTACATTTTAGCAATTACCTTTGTTTCCTTCCCCATTTCGCATGGATTGATATACAAATTACAGATTTAAACTCTTTTTGATTAACGTCCATTTCTGTTTGGTACAGGAACACATAGGAATTTATGATGGATAGAAGGATTAATCCTTTTTTTTAGAAATGAGTGTAGTTGTATTTGTTGCACATTGTGTTGTCTTGTGTGTAGCTTTATTGTACAGATTGTAGGATTTCTTCACTTAAAAAAGTAAGGCTAAATTACATAGCTACAATGCATCATGGTTTTAACAGTATATTTTGGCATGTGTATACAACACAAAAATAATGTATGTAGGAGTCGACTTAATTGCAAAATAACATTGTTACCGGAAATTCTATAAAAGGCATGCAGAGATTTCTCAGCCTCTCCTGGTTGCATCCTTTCATTGCATGGAGAGGCCAGGTCAACACTGTGACATAAGGAACACAGGGAGCCCGGGGAGCACAGGGAACCTCCAAGTAGTAACGGATGACTGGGCATGACATTTCAGCAGAAAAGTTCCCTATAGTTAGCTGACCCTACAGTAGACAGGCCACACTTAAAAGTTGGACACATTTCTAAGAATAAACACAGCACTGGAATGTGTACTAAATGTCCTATCAATATGTAATTACTTCTGTTAGGGAGGTTATGTTTTTTGGTTGCAGAAGTTTGTTAAAAAAAATTGGGTGTCAACATTTGTAATATTCATTTTAAAAAGTCAGATTTACTGCTTTACAGGAGTATATGCTTCAAGAAATGATACTGTTTAATTATCAATGAGAAATGTACATGTTAACTCAAAATTTGGGATAAAGTTAAGATTTTGGTGAAATATTCAGCCTCGGGGGGGAAGTCTGAGCTCTCAGACCGATTTCTATTTTTCATTGTATTTGTTATATAGCTGTATATTCCACATGAACAGATTAAATAATGGGCAGCACAGTTGGTAGCTGCTGTCTCACAGCCTTGTACATTTTCACACACCCCGTTTCTCCTTTTGTCAGACAGGAAATTTCTACTCATTCTGCTTGCACTCGCCCAGCCTGGCATTACATATATTATGCATCAATATTATGCAACTCAAGGAAACACTCGCTTTTTTGCTCTTTCCCCCCCAGTCCATGGTGCTTCTGCTCCACAGCCAGCGTCAGTACATCTTTGATTTCGACTCTCTGGATCGGCTCTCCGCTGTCACCATGCCGAGCGTTGCCCGCTACACAATGCAGACCATCCGTTCAGTGGGTTACTACAGGAATCTGTACCACCCCCCAGAGAGCAACGCCTCAGTGGCTGTGGACTACAGCGAGGACGGCCTCCTGCTGAGGGTGGCTCACCTGGGCACAGGGCGCAGGGTGCTGTACAGGTATCGCAGGCAGAATAAACTGTCCGAGATCCTGTACGACAGCACACGGGTCAGCTTCACCTACGACGAGATGGCGGGTGTGCTCAAGACCGTCAACCTGCAGAATGAAGGTTTCATCTGCTCCATTCGATATCGCCAAGTGGGCCCCCTGGTGGACCGGCAGATTTTCCGCTTCAGTGAGGACGGCATGGTCAACGCACGCTTCGACTACACATATGACAGCAGTCTGCGTGTCACCAGCGTGCAGGGCGTCATCAACGAAACACCGCTGCCCATCGATCTGTACCAGTTTGACGACATCTCGGGAAAGGTGGAGCAGTTTGGAAAGTTTGGGGTGATCTACTATGATATCAACCAGATCATCTCCACTGCAGTCATGACCTACACAAAGCACTTCGATGCACATGGACGCATCAAGGAGATCCAGTACGAGATCTTTCGTTCGCTCATGTACTGGATCACCTTCCAGTACGACGATGTGGGCCGGGTCACCAAGCGAGAGCTCAAGATCGGTCCCTTTGCCAACACCACCAAGTACGGCTATGAGTATGACGTGGATGGCCAGCTTCAGACCGTGTACTTGAATGACAAAGTGATGTGGCGCTACACGTACGACCTGAATGGAAATCTGCACCTGCTGAATGCAGGAAACAGCGCCAGACTTCTTCCTCTGCGCTATGACTTGCGAGACCGTATCACCCGCCTCGGAGATATCCAGTACAGAATGGATGAGGATGGCTTCCTCCGTCAGAGGGGAGCAGAAATCTTTGAGTACAACTCCAAAGGACTCCTGGTGCGGGTCTACAGCAAGAGCGGAGGCTGGACCATTCAGTATCGCTACGATGGACTCGGACGCAGAGTGTCCACCAAGACCAGCTTGGGCCAACACCTGCAATACTTCTACGCAGACCTGAGCTACCCGGCCAGGATTACACATGTATACAACCACTCCAGTTCAGAGATCACCTCGCTCTACTACGATCTCCAAGGCCACCTGTTTGCAATGGAGATCAGCAGCGGGGAGGAGTTCTACATTGCTTGTGACAACACTGGCACGCCTCTGGCCGTCTTCACCAGCAACGGACTCCTGGTCAAACAGCTCCAGTACACGGCATATGGCGAGGTCTACTTTGACTCTAACCCTGACTTCCAGCTTGTGCTCGGGTTTCATGGAGGACTGTACGACCCCCTGACCAAACTGCTGCACTTTGGAGAGCAGGATTATGATATCATGTCTGGAAGGTGGACTGTTCCAGATGTCTCCACTTGGAAGCGAGTCAGCAAAGAGCCTGCTCCTTTTAATTTATACATGTTCAGAAATAACAACCCCATCAGCAAAGTCCATGAAGTGAGAGAATATGTTGCAGGTAAGAAATACTGCAGTTGTTGTACCACTGATAATATTTGTAGATTTATAATTTATTACTTTGACTTACATATTTATGTGTTGAATTTAATTTTTGTAATAGTTAGTGGGACTGAAAGTGTCAAACATTTAAGTGAAAAGTTTTAAAACTGTAATAACCATCCACGATGTAACTGGAACCTTTCTGCCTTTAATTTCTTCATCTTGCTCAGATGTGAACAGCTGGCTTGTGACCTTTGGCTTTCACCTTCACAACACCATTCCTGGGATTCCAGTCCCCAAATTCGATTTAAGCATGCCATCCTACGAGCTGAGGAAGAGTCAGCTCTGGGATGATCTGCCGGTGGGTAAAATTTTTATTTCTTATGCATGTTGAACACAAAATAAACAAAACAACAGATGAAGTAAAATGAAACTGTTTTTCTTTTTGTGTATGTATTATGAAGTTGCAATTTCTTAATTGGATTGCTATTTCATAGAACCTCAGTTTTAATTGGGCCACATTTGCATATTAATACGCTTAATAAGAAAAGTGAACTTTCCTCTGCTTTGTTGAACACACTTTAACACTGTCTAACTTTATAAATAATGTTAAAACAATCTTTTGAAGCTATTTATGCTGGGCTTCTTTGGTCTAATGCCTTACCGCAAAAAGTGTGGCTGTAAAATTGTCATGGGGGATTTATCTACTTTTGGCCTGCGAACACAGCTTGAAAACACCATTATCTTAGACGGGGATGAAAAACTCCCTGAAACAGAGCAGTAGCTGGTTCTAAATGCCCGGAGAGTCAGGTTCTGCCATGTTCAGGCGTTAACGTTTCACTGCACTTTTGCTACAGTCCATCTCTGGGGTCCAGCAAGAAGTAACCAGACAAGCGCACTCTCTCTTGTCATTCGAGCGGCTGCCAGAGGTCCATCTCAGTCGAGGTCGTAGAGGTGAAAAGTCCTGGCTGTGGTTCTCAGCGGCGATGTCTCCCATCGGAAGAGCCGTCATGTTCGCCATCTACAAGGGCAGCATCCACACTCACTCGCTCAACGTGGCCAGTGAGGACTGTATCAAGGTGGCGACGATCCTCAACAACGCGTTCTACCTGGAAGATCTCCACTTCACTATAGAGGGACGGGACACGCACTACTTCGTCAAGCCGGGCCTTCCGGACGCCGACCTCGCTGCGTTGCACCTCACTAGTGGACACAAGACTCTTGAGAACGGTGTCAATGTGACGGTCTCCCAGTCCACCACGGTCATGGACAGTCGGACGCGCCGTTTTGCAGATGTTGAGATTCGTGCCGGCGCTCTCGCTCTTCACATCCGCTACGGCTCTACGGTGGACGAGGAGAAAGCACGGGTCGTTGAGCTCGCTCGTCAGCGTGCCCTTGCGGGCGCGTGGGCAAGAGAACAGCAACGAGTGCGTGATGGTGAGGAGGGGGTCCGCCCCTGGACAGAGGGGGAGAAAAGGCAGCTCTTGAGCAGTGGAAAAGTCCTGGGATATGATGGGTACTATGTGCTCTCTATTGAGCAGTACCCAGAATTAGCAGACAGCTCTAATAACATCCACTTTCTTCGGCAAAGTGAAATCGGGAAAAGGTAACAATACGAGGTGTATTTTTCTGCCAAAGAGACTTGGTCTTGGGAGAGACATACTAGCCGACAAATTGAAAAGCAACCACATCAAAGGTTGCCGATATGTACCCTGAGTGTCCGTGTGATTTTATAATTAAAAAAGAAAAAAGAGAAGAAAAAAATCTCAGCGGTCAGAAGCAATGCTGTGCATTGTGACCGAGGGACTACAGAGTAAATGTATGTGTACTACACCAAGCCTTAACATGGCAATTACAGGTCAGTTCCTCTGTAGCACAAGCCTTTTGGACTCTGGACTCTTGAGCAGAGGACTAGTGGTGTCTTTGGGGAAAACAGTGAGCTAGTTTAGGTGTCCTTGTTTTGTTTGTTTTTGTTTTTATCAAGAAAAGTCCGGCTCAACAGAAGGTATTCCAAGAGCAAAGGAAATGTTTACATTATGCATATCTGCACTTCTTCAGAAGTACAGGGCTCATGAGTTCAGACGTCTAGAAGAAGCAGTGTCCTTGAGCAAATATTTGTAGTTGTTTTGGGGTTTTTTTTAAATCTTCTGTCATTAGAGATATTCTCACCAAACAGCCACTATGTATACCAGATTTAGCACTGTAAAGATCAAAATGTCTTATTCTCTCGGAGATGCTTTTAAACAGAAAAAAGAGACAGTTCCCATGTTTAAATACCCAATATTCATTGTGGGGAAAAAAGGACAGCAAAGGTATGAAGAACTCCGTCAGGGGGGGAAAAAGGCACAGCTGTGTCTTGGATAGCACAGGGACACCATGTTTTGTAAATTATGCAAGAGTTTTATGGTGTTTTTTTAAGAAACTGAATAAATGTCTGTACTGGTCATATTAACAGTAATTTATGTTGTGTTTATACATGAATAAAGTCCAGTGGATTTAGCTTTTTTTCTTTGCTTTTTAAACATGCATTTCTTTTTTCTTTTTTTGAAGTCGCGTTCCTCCTCGTATGGCTAATGTGGGGCTTCTTCACAATGCTCTGTTTAAGTGATTAACAGAAACCTGTGCATGTAGTGACAAGTATTTACAAGTGGTGATGTATCTATAACATGCAGTCAACTATTATTTCCACTAAATTTAATGTTTATTGGGCATAATGCCTTTTGACCTGGCTTCCTGTCCAATGAATATTTCATCAACACAAATATTTCATGAACCCATCTCACATAAACAAGGTTACAGTGGATCCAAATATAGATCACGTCCATGTTCTCGCTAGGTATAATTCTTTTGAATGTTAAATGCACTCATGGATTAAAATGATGTTGGGGTTCTTTTCGGTGTGTTGTTTTTTTAAGAATGGACAGTGTCTTTTCCTTTTTTCATCTCATATCATCAGCTGCTCTGTGACAAAATGTGGTATCAGGTGGTGGGTTACTCAGACGCTACTTTGGATATAACGCTAAAGAAAGTCTTGCGAAGTATTTATTTATTAATGTCCTCAGTTTTTTAAAAATCTATAAAATTCACAATTATATTGATGAAATTATTGCTTAAGATTTTAAGTATAACTCGCCTGAAAACTATTGCCAAAAGAGCATATTCTACACAGCATTGCACTCAGACAAGATTCAGCCACAACATTAAACCACTGACAGGTGAAGTGAATGACATTGATTATCCAATTAAAATGGCACCTGTCAAGGGGAGGGACATATCAAGCAGCAGGTGAACAGTCACTTTTTTAAGTCCACATCTTTGGAAGCAGGAAAAAAGGGAAAGTGAAAGGGTCCGAGACACCTAACCCCCCAGCAGGTCTTTTGGTCTGTTCCTGTTCATCAGTGGTTAGTACCGACAAAAAAGTGGTCCATGGAAGGTCAACTGGTGACTGGGACAAGGGCGACCAAGGCTTTTGATGAACATGGAGAGAGAATGGCTGACCTGTGTGGTCCAGTCCCACAGAAGAGCTACTAGAACACAAACTGCTGAAAACTTTCAGCTGTCAAAACCTACAGTGCCAAGCTGACCCCTGTCCACCACCGTCAGCACCTGGGCAGGTGAGAGTCAAAACTAGACTATGGAACAATAAGAGAAGGTGTCTGCATTTGATAACCATGTTTGCTTCTACATCATGTGGACAGCCAGTTGTGATTGCATCATTTACCCGGGGAGGCAATGGCACCGGGTTGCACTATGGGAAGAAGGAAGGACAACATGAGGCAACGTGATGCTCTGGACAATGTTCCACTGGGAAACCTTGGGTCCTGGATTCATGTGGATGTTCTTATGGCAGGTACACCCACATAAACATAGTTACAGACCAAGTACATCCCTTCATGGCAGCAGTGTTCTCTGATGGCAGGATAATGTGTCCTGTTACACTGTAAAGATTGAGAATGAGAATGGTTTGAGAAACATGACAAAGAATTCAAAGTGTTGACTTGACAATGGAAGGCATCATTCTGAAAACAACCCTGTCCATATGAAAGCAATTTCTTTTTCATGGATAAACTTAAAACAGCATTTGTAACCAGTTGGGAGTAAAGTATTCTTTGCTTTTATGCTGCTGTTTTTGACCTCCTCTCTGCTGCCACAGCATCCCACCAATTCTTTCTTTTTTCACTTATTTCAGAAATTTTACAAATGTTTTATGAAACATTGCTCCACAAAGATACATCTCTTTGAATGTTGCTAAGCTTTAAAATCTGAAAAGCATGCCTTCAAAGTTCTCCCTCAGGGTATACCACACCCCTTCCCCACCAACCTATAATGAAACATCGCATTAAAGTTCCCATGTGAGCCTTTGCCTTTTGCTCCTTCACACAGAAATTACAATGAACTTATGCAAACCCCCCCCATTTGTTTCACTATATAGCCACTCAAAGAGTTTCTTTCCAAACTAAACCTCTGCTAAAAAAAATCTTCAAATACAAACTCAGCGTTCAAATCATTCTCCTCAAAGTCCTTCGATGCTCTCTAGTGGCACAGAGTGCATAGTTCAGATAGTCCAGTCAACTGTATATCTGTATATATCATGTTGCAACACACTCATTACAGCAGCCATCACTGTACTTTCACAGACACCAGAAAAATAATGTTGCTTTGTGCTCCAGCTTCAGATAATTCAAGTTACAGTGAAAAGAGAGCCAGAGGTTCAGGAGATAACAGCAAAAAACACTTTTAGATACTCTGTTAATTTAAAAACACATCAAATGTAATGGATAGATGAAAATGATCTGCAGTACTGCTGCAGTATCACACTGTGACCACAATAGCCACTGCCAAAGCAAACAGTGCGGCCCATCACGACGCAGTGCAACTAAACCCACTTCAGAGGCTTATAAAAGAGATGCCACCACTTTGCAACAACATCAAAGACCACGCAATAGCCACATGGAAAAAAGAAATGTGTTTCATAATTCAAGTGGAGCTTCCGTTTATGACGTAACACAGACGTAGCCACAAGGAATCACACGCAAAACGGTTTTGCAATTATTAATGTGACATTACCAATGCATGATCAAGTGCATGAAGCAACAGATGAAGTCATTATGAATACTTGAAATAGTCAACATATTGAGCTCTCAAATGAGCCTCAAGTAAATACAATAAGTGTGAAGATGATTGCTTCTCCAAGAGCATCCTACATTGTAAAGTCACATATCACATGCTAAACGTTTCGACTAACTTTGTGCATATTATTTTGTAAAGCACATCTCTGCATTGTGTGTCCTTCCACGACTTTTACCAGCCCTACTTTTTTCCAGCCAGTGTTTTTTACCAACCAGCCAGTGTTATGAGATTTTCACAAGCACATGGTGATGGTGTTCATTATTGCTTTTTTTCCTCACCTCTTGCAGAAAACCTGCGGACTCTCTTCACACACAAAAAACCCCCAGTAGGATCTGTACATAAATAAAAAGAGACAAAAAGATAGGGCTTTTATCAGAGGATAACAGATCCATTGTAGCAGATTGTAACAGAAAAATCTTTATATTTCATAGAATTTCCAGAACTACCTTTACTGCATTTGACTGCATTTGAACTGAATAGGTTTGCATTTAATGAATACATGAAAAGAAACAATGAAAAGGTTTCATTGGACTACAATTAATCAAGCTGCACTCACAACCTGATTGTATTAGAAAATTCTGCCTACTATTCAAACACAGGTATATCTGGAGGGGCAAATAGCATTTTCTTTCCCTCTGTTCACGGAATAATTATTTCATCTCATTATAAAAACCTTCCCTTATGGACACAGGGTTACAGTCTTTGTGATCTGGACATGACCTAAACTGTAATTACGTGATCATGCTTTTACCACAAATACATTCAGTTGGTTTCTCTGTTGTGTCTTTTAGCACTTAGCCTAAGTAATAAATGCACAGATTTCCATTAGTGAATCTCTTTAAATGGTCACAGAAGGTCGAAAATAAAAACAAATGGAGGGATGAAGACATGGGTAGGCAGGACTGACGCATGACAAACACACCTACAACTGGAAACTATAACTGTAGGGTTCAAGGACGAAAAGAGCAAAATAGTTTAACTTTCACTGGAGGCTTCACATGGCAGAGAGGCAAAAACAGGCCACATCCCTGCTTTCTCTTAAAGCGCACATCACCTTAAAGTTGTGTAACGACACGTGCATCCTATCAGCGAGATGGACAGGTCTGTTAATGCTTAGAAGATTTACACCGATGGGCTCATCTCATCTCCATCATCCAATCCAGTGTTCCCCCCTTCTCTCTCCATCAGAATCACATTCATCCTGGCTAAATGGGAACAAGAACAAAGCATTTTCAGTGGATCATATATTGCTAAGCTTGTACCATGTCCCAATTCAGAAATAGCTGCTTGTTATCATCCCTCTGATCTTGTGAGGACAGTTGCACAGGCTGTTGGGACTCTTCTTGAGAAGTCTATAAAGAGTGTGGGTGAAAAACAAGGGAGCTAATAATCTTGGTAAAACTTAGAGAGAGAGGGGACTGGGGATTCTCGGTCTTACTCCAATGAAACTGGGTTGACTGTTTGCCCTGTCATTATTTTCAACGGATCTTGCCATTTTTTAAATGAAAACAAATAAATATTTGCCATGAAGTGTGTATGACAACGGTTAATAGGCCTAACTTGAAAGACATTCTCAGCTTTCAACAATTTTTCAAACGGTCACGTTCTCCAGCCCGATCAGTATGTATACATTCATATATACATATTCACGAGACACAACACCAGCATGAGCACACTGTGCTTTCTTTAAGAACACAAGTAAATATACCCGCTTTCTCAATAACATTGGAACCGCACATTTCCGATAATGTCCCCTGAGGTAAATAAAATATTAACTAAATTGCAAATATTTACAGATGAGTCCAATGACCTTGAGTGGTATCAATGATTCCCAGAGAGCGCAATGATGCCGTTTGGAAGAGCTTAATACAGGAGACTTACATTTATGAGTCCGTGTTTATGCTGTGACCGTTCTTTTAGCAGGTCAAACAAAGTCCAAATGGTGGTCCTGGTTCAAGGTAAACATGGGGCAAATAGAGGCGGGCCGGATGGCCACTAGATCCTCATGAATGATTGGATGAAGTAAGTCTTTAAAAATCTGTATTCTGTTGAAAACAATTTTAGTAAATAATAGTCGTGGAAGAAGAATACATCTTGACTGCAACTGATTTGGACAAGTCATGAGTGGATGCCCGTACTTTGAGAAGAGGCATTTGTATGTTCAATTTGTAACTGCAACCAAATTAGGGCTATTGAGGATTTGGCTCCTTAATTTTTCCATGCGTGTTGCATTTTTCTGATTCCAATGGGTGCAACAGTCTAAACACTTGCTAAAGTGTAATTCAAGAAAAACACCAAGTAACGAAAGGCCTTCTCTCTTCACCCTGCAGGTTATTCAAAAACAAGCCTCCGAATACAGAAGACGAGGATGCCGCTCAGTCAGGGGTTAACAAGGCCAGTAAAGGAGGAATCATCTATGGAGACTACCTGCAGGTAGAAAACACCACCTGTCATATGCAGCTGTCTTTGGATTTTCAATGAAAGACAAGCACTGGAATTTGCATTTTAAGTTTTTTAGTCAAAATTGTTTCCGACCCTCAGCTCGACAAAGTAGTCTCAGCCCAGGTGTTGCAGAGTGAACTAAAGGGCAACAAGATCCATGATGAGCACCTCTTCATTGTCACACATCAAGGTAAAACTAGAATAAAATTGTTGTTTTAATTTGGTATTCAGGTTAATAATTTTTACAAACTCTTTTTGAATGTATTGGCAGTGCAGTTTCAGCTTTGAGGAATCTCTGAATCTTTAAAATTTATTTGAAAAAATGGAAAATGCTTCCTTAGAATTGAAAAAATTATAGTAAAATGAAATAAATATAATAATTAAATAAAGTGCAAATTTATTAACCTGTTCAAATTGGCATTTTTTCATAATACAGAGTGACTTGTCTCTTGTACTCTAAGCCCCTGTTAGACCCTGTTTATCTTGAAATATTAAACTAAATTGCTTCAAATGCATTAACTCTTTTGTGTTTTATTACAGCCTATGAACTGTGGTTCAAACAGATTTTGTTTGAACTTGACTCAGTGCGAGAGATCTTCATCAGTGGTCATGTAAGTAACATTTGTGAGGAGAAGGAAGTTTATGTTATGGGTTTTTTTTCCTCATTCCAAAAAAAGAATTAGTATGTATGAAATACAGACAAATATATTTTTAATATTTTAAGTATGCCCTCGTATGCCCTAGATACAATATGATTCTGGCTGTGCCGAGCAGAATATTTTGTATGACTGAGTTCAAATCTTTTTGATGAGAACTGTCATTGTTGCACTCTGATGACTGTTCAGAATACAAAATCATGGAGTAGAGTAATTTAAATAAAATGAAGACTACATAATCATCAGAGCACTATGATAGTCAGATCCCTCATTACCTCTGTTGAGGGGAAATTTAGAACTATTATATTCAGTCAGTCTGCCTTTGGAGTTCAGTCGTGGAAAAATAAGAAATTTTGCACATCACACAGGCTTATGTTCAGAATTGAAATTAGGGCAATGCCAAAAGTCAGAAACTCTAGTTATTTCAGTAATTACATTTTTTCCCCTGTCCGGATATAAACCAACTCTTTACTATGATTTACCTCCAGGTGCGAGATGAACGCAACATGCTCAAAGTCAACACTCGCATCCACAGGATTGTAATGATATTCAGACTGCTGGTCGACCAGTTTGCAGTGCTGGAAACAATGACAGCCTTAGACTTTTTCGACTTCAGGTGAGCTTATAAATAACTTCTTGGTATCTGTACTTCAGCTCTAAAAATTTTATGAGATGCACTCTGTCTGTGTGCATGTATGCTTACTTCTGTATGTTTGTGTGCAGGGAATACCTATCACCAGCCTCAGGCTTCCAAAGCCTCCAGTTTCGGCTCCTGGAGAACAAAATCGGGGTCCCGGACAACCTGAGGGTTCCATACAACAGGCGCCATTACAGGGACAATTTCCAGGGTCATGACAGTGAGATGCTGCTTTCCACTGAGCAGGAACCCACACTCTTAAAGCTGGTGGAGGTACGTTGTATATTTTTAGATTTAGTAAATTAAAGTAGGGCTCTGTGCATTTTCAACACTCTGTTTGCTGCATCTTGCCCAAGATAAACTCATCTGCTACTATGCAGAGGAGGAATGTGATAAAACCTTGGGCTGTTGTTCTTCAGGAGTGGCTGGAGAGAACTCCTGGCTTGGAGGTGGATGGATTCAATTTCTGGGAAAGGCTGGAAATCAATATATTTGATGGGCTGAATCAAGAGAAGGAGAAAATTGAGGTATGAGATGCCTCCAGCTTTCAGGGAAAAAAACTTTGCTTTCCCTGGAGTGCACTGGTGATTGACAAGTGTCTGTATTTTTATTTGTGGGTTGTTTTTTTTTTTTTTTTAAGATAATGCAAGATTGCGATGAGAAGGAGGACCTGATGGCTGAGCTTGTCAAACAGAAAGAAGTTTTCACTTCTCTGTTTGATGAAAAGCGTCATGACCATCTCCTTAGCAAAGGTGAGTGCTCTCTGCAGACTGAGAATGCGCCCAGTTATTTGAATGTCATCGAGGTCACATCAAGTCTTTTTTTTAAACTATGAAATGTTTATGAAACACTATTCTCTGATATTTTTTGGTGGTTTTACGACATATTGTGCCACAATATTTAATGTTTTGTAATTTTTCATTTACTATACAATGGCATAATATACTATGACCATTATTTGTTCTCTACAGTATGTATTACATTCTGAAATTTAATATTGAGGTTCCAGTTTACAGAGCTACATAAAGACTATTTTCAGTTTGACTTTAATATTTCAATATTTCCATCAAGGTGAGAGGCGGCTCTCTTACAAGGCCCTACAAGGTGCACTGATGATCTACTTCTACAGGTATGTGCTTTTTACAACATTCCCTCGCTTGTTAAACTCTGTTGACAGTGTTTTCCATGTCATGCTTGCCTTAGACTAATTTGGCTTTAAGCCTTTGCTGCTGAGTACAGGGTCACTGGGACAGTTGGGGTTTGCAACATCTTGCTTGATAGCTATGTAGTACAAGTTATTGTGCCAACAGGGACACCAGATTTCTTTTTTAAAACCAGGTCATCCAAGTCATGTGATATCTAGTAGCTGTTAAACATTGTCAGTTGGACTCCATGTGTGGTCACCAGGTTTTGTAGATCTGTGTAGTGATGATGTAAAGTCAAGACACTCAGCCATGACAGTCACTGAAAGGTGATAATTCTTTGTGAAACTCTTTTATCTGAGACATTAATGGAATTGTGAGTATGGAATAGGCGATAGTTGCTCTTTTCACAACTGCTATTAACACCACCAGCAAACCCTTATGTACATCACTCTCATTCATTTATGTGTCCTTGTGTCCCCAAATCTTCTCTTACCTTTTAGGGAGGAGCCGAGGTTCCAGGTTCCCTTCCAACTGCTCACATCCCTCATGGACATTGACACGCTGATGACAAAATGGAGATGTGAGTGCTGTAGCAACAGAACAGAAAAAAATAACCAGTGCTCTAATATTCTGCTTAACTCAAAGGAGAGTTTAAGGAACTAAGGTTAGTTCACAACCTCAGATGCAGAAGGATCGTACAACATCCTCCATGTCTGCTGATCAATCCAACAACCAATCTTTTGTATTTCTTTTGTTTTTTGCTGACTTTTTACTGATCTCTCTGAATTATGTCAAAACAATTTACAGTCCATTCTAAACAAGCTGAGCCAAACCATTGCTCATATCACAAAGGATATTTTTGTGTTTTGTTTTAGACAATCACGTATGCATGGTGCATCGTATGATTGGCAGCAAAGCCGGCACAGGGGGCTCATCCGGCTACCACTACCTGAGATCTACTGTCAGGTATTGTGTTGCTGTAAACTTTACCCCACTGATTGAACACTTTACACTGCAAGTATCTTTAACACTTCAGAGTCAATTTAGATAAGGACAGGATACTGCTACTCTGTGCTTATCTAAATTACCTGTCATATGGTCACTTCCTCCAGACATGCACAAACTGTATTTAAAGTTCATTTTGAAGGAGCTAAAACACCAGTTCTTTATTCAGTATTAAGTACATTGTAGCAGTAGTTCCAGTCAGCTTTTGCCCTTAAAAAGGTAAAATTTGTGACAGATGCTCAATTATATTGTAAGAGTACATGAGTTAAATATTTAATAAGTTATTTTCTTTTCCTTTAGTGACCGCTACAAAGTGTTTGTGGACCTGTTCAACCTGGCAACATTCCTGGTGCCTCGCCACTGGGTGCCCAAGCTGAATCCCAATGTACATACCTTCCTCTACATGGCTGAGTGCTGCGACAGCTCCTACTGCAGCAGTGAGGACTCAGACTAGTCTCATTTGTCCGTCCTGCCTTCCTGTTTTTCATTGTCAGGTTTGTACACCTGAGAGAACATAAACATTGTAATTTTTCTTCCTCAAAGGAATAAATGAGGGCAATCGTAAAGCAACTTAAAGTGGCTGACAGTGTAAACTGCCACGATATCCATGAAGGACAAACATTTTCATCCCTGCTGGTTTACCGGGATTTGTGACATGTAAAATTTACTGTAAAGGTTTAATTGTAAATTTCACTGTTTGGAAGGCAAAGTAAAAGCTCTTGTTTTCCATTGTGATATTAATAAGCAAATTAGTAACTAATTTGTTGCAGCAGGCCACAGAAACCTGTGACACAGCGTCTCACCCTGAATAAATCAAACGGCCATAGCAGCCTGTTTCACTCTGATCTCTAATCGTGAGTGGTCACAAAGTATAAGCAGATGGCTCCTTGATACAATTTGCTTAGATGTTTTTTCAATAAAAATTATGCAGATTCACTGTGACTGACCTGAAAGCAAATGGATTGGTGAGAGTGGTGATCACACTGCTGGCGTTTTTTACACGCATTGTTTTTCATGCCAGCACGGGGAAGGTGTCAGAGAGGGAGCTATTTCAGACTGCTGAGATGTGGCTTGGGCACAAGCCTCTGTGCAAACAATCAATGTCAACAGTGAAAGTAAAACAACTTGGACAAGATAAGTGCCAAACTATAAAATATGAACCATGAAATGTGTACATACTGTTAATAATGTAGCTGTTGTAGATGTGTTGTATTGGAGATGTGCAGTATTCTTTACAGTGTTAAATTAATTTTGTATGTATTTATACAGTGATTAATGTGATCTCTGTATAGATAAATTTGAGTTATATTACTCCTGACATGTATCTACCTTATGTATTTAATAAGATACATATTTTGTACAGTGCATATATTGGCATATGTGTGTGAATTGCTCAATTATGACACAACATTTATCAACATATGAAGTGATTTATTTTGCTTTATTGATGTCAGATGGTGACCATTCAATAAAAAAACGTTATGGTAAGTGACATTTGAAGGCAAATACTGATTGATTTCAGTTTTGGCAGCACTGAACACTCTCTCTCTCTCTCTCTCTCACACACACACACACACACACACACACACACACACACACACACACGCAGTTCCTGTGTATACAATGCATACAAAAATGCATACAATGACACAGACAAAAATATACACAATGCAGTTAAAGAAACACTGCAGCCACAGAATCTGCAATGCCTGGGAGAATACCAAAGAAAGAAAGATGTATTAATCCCTGAGGAGATAGACAGACAGACAAACAGATAGATAGATAGATAACGGGCATGCTGTGTAACACACAGACACCATAGTATATGAATAGAAAATGAAAAGAGTCAGAGATCATTCTTACCACAAACGTTGCCACCAATTTTTATATAAACATATCCTTCATTCCCCCATGAGGTTCCCCAGGAGTTCTGTACAATCCAGTATGGAATATCTCCTAAGACAGACAACATGCATTTCAAGTTTGAATTATTTACAGGACAAGGAAAACTATGTGTGTGTGTGTGTGTGTGTGTGTGTGTGTGTGCATGTGTGCTGCAGCTGCAACCACTTTAAACCATTACATAATCACTTTAAACCTTGTGTTATACCCATAAAACCCAAGTGTGTCTGAAATAATTAATGATGAGAAAAGACTGCTGTGTGTCAAGTATGTCAAGAAATAAACTGAGATAGCTGAGAACAACTATTAATGATACAGCTGCTGTAACCTTGTATCTGCAAAACCTTTCAACTTATCACACATCTGAAACCTGCAGTACGAAGCTGTAAGTGGTAACAGTCTAACTAATCAGAACATCTATACTTACATCCTGTAACGTGACACTGAGAAGCAAAGACATAGTCTTGGGTTTAGCAACCTATCTACTCTCCATTCACTGTGGACCAAAGAGGACATACAGGAGGCAAAAGGGAAAAAAATAACTGTTAAACTATAAATCCAAAAATTTAGTTTTTATAATAATGAAGATTCATGTCCGTATGTCAGTTCTTGTTTTTCCTAAAAGTATAGAAATTTTTCACCAGTGGGGTGAGATATTAACTCCTAACTCCTTCAACCATGTTCTAGAAATGAGGTCTGATGTCTTCCAACATGACTGAGTAAGGCACATTACTACAGTAATAAGTAAATTCCAAAATGAATACACGTCAATTTTTCACTGGGAATGGGAAACTACCCCACTCCCTGCTAGCAGACTTTTCATTTGATATAAGAAAATTATAACTTTAAAAGTTAATCTATACCTTTTTCTATCTCCTTTTGTTTAAGCTCTTAATTGGGGGGATGAGACGCTCTGCTGCAGCAGCAGCTTGTGATTAAAGCTGATTAAGACTGGCATATTTTACCTAAAACTGTTGCCTGGTGCATTTGCTTTAAATTACTTTCACAGGCCCTAGGGTTGCTAAACATTCTTGACCTAAAAAGGTAAGTATTGGCTCAAGTAAAATACACAAATCCCTTTTTTGTTAAATTACGATTCTATTCTCTTGCCAGTGTGATGGCAGCGTGTACCCGTAGTGTCATATCCAACAACCAGAACAGCATGATTGGACCACTGGCTGGAACAGTGGTGCTGGATGATTCCTCCCAGGTAATCCTGCCAGCTGACAGCATCCACGACAGCAGCCAAAGGACCATGCTCCAGCAGCTGACCCATCATTGCCTCCTCTTGACCACTGCATCACAGAATGGAAAAACATTACTCTTGGGGCGGCAGGATGTAATTACAGAGCTTTTTGATACATTAATATGTAAACTGTACTGTAAATTCAGAGGGTCTGGGGAATGTATTTGGCCGTACTCTTTACGCAAGATATGAAGGTTATTGCTTAAGGTCCACATTTTACCATCGCTCGTTTCTCCTCTCTCCTTTTCCTCTCCTTCATCTGTCTATCCCTCTCTGAACAACAATTGCATATTTTCTCAAACATAAAATTGTCCTCAGTCTCTGTGCAGGCATCATTTGCCAACCCATCTTGTCCTTCCACCAGACATTTCCCACGATGCTTCTCCTCCACCCAGCTCATGAGACATGGACCATGGAAGGGTCATGGACTATGTCGGAGCCAAAACTAAATTGAATAAAGCCACTTTGCATCACATTCATCTTGAGTTGGTGAAATTTTACGATCATGTTTTTTGATTTTGCTATGCAGCAGTAAAGAGCTGGCTTATGAGACCCTTTATCAGAAACTTCACCATGACCCCTAAGAAGAGTCAGAAAGAGTGCAAAGGGTAAGTTTTTATGTTGGACCAGAGGATTGTTGAAGTAATTTAGCGGTAGAATAACAATTACTAGTTTTAATAACTGCTGGCTTTACCATTAATTTCTATTTAAAAATTTTAAAAGTAGGATTATATTTACAAATTTTGTTGATAAAAAGCTACAAATAATGCAAGTTGCACGTAAGGAAATGGAAAATGTGAACTCTGTGAACTGTACTCTGTCAAAATCAAAACTAAATCAACTCTAACAGAGGACTCTAATGTGAACTGTGACAGAAATATAACAGTACTGTGATAAAAAAAATAAAACAGGCATTACATATGCATGAGTGTGAGTCACGGGCCTCTTCAATATTAAATAAAGAGGATCTTCATTCACTTTCACCCACGATAACCTCTGGGCCAAAATAACTGGCCTGGAGACAAGAACCTCTGTGCTACTGAGCAACCCATGTCCATGTTGACACAGTAAACACAGTGGTCTGTCATTGCGTAGGACCAATCCCCTACCCCTCTCCTCTGGCCTTGGTGCTTTACAAAAACAACCTCAAGATTGCATGTGATTTTACCACATTGTAGCAGTGTTAATTTTTAGCCTTTACTGGTTATAGACAACTTGAAAAAATGTGTCTTTTACCTGAAATCATGAGCAGTAAAATTCCTCAACGCAACGCCGTCATGTGACTGTGAGAAATAATGGCAGAGCCCTGTCTTGGCCTTGTATGGATACTCGGACTGAGGCACCAATTTCACTCTGGTCTAGAGAGAAGGAAGTTGTTCTCAGTGAGTGTGTTATCTGAATACAAAATATTCATTCATTGTGTTTATGGAAGATCCTGTGAATTTATGTTTACCTGTGGTGCACACCAGTCCTATTTTGCTTACTGACACTATACAGTGTCACTATACTCTAGTTAAAATACATGACGATATTACGTTATTTTTAAAAGTTCAGACTTTAAAGCAACATTGGTGCATCTTCAACACAGGTCTCCTCTGTCATTAACAGTCATACTCAATACATTGCTTTTGCATGTGAAGTGCTCGAGGTTTATTCAAACTTTGTACTGTATGTCTGATATTACATGAACAAATAACTGTACCTGCTTTAACCAGTTCAGAGCCAAGACTGGAGAGCCTCCATTGCAACCACTATTTTTAAAGGAACAGTCCAGAACCTGCTGCACACTAAGCTGCTCCAGATGTGATCCCCCGATAGCATGGAGGGACTGCATGGCGCCAACCACACTGAATGCCCAACAACTCCCACACTGCAAAAAAGGCAGCATTATAGTGTTGAGAAAAGAAAAAACAACAAAGGAAGGTTGAATGGTACTACACATTAGATTGTTGCTTATATTTTTAGTGATACTTGCGGTTTTATTTTAAAAAATGTATTCAATTCTTGATCGCTAACTTCACGTCCTCCCATTGTCTCGTTTCCCACCAGTTCTCCCACCACACCTGCATCTTATCAGCTTATTAACCACACAGTATACACCAGCACACACATTACTCCTCTCCCAGATTGTCTTGTGATTACAAGCAGTGCAGCAGTCTTTGTGTTGTCCTATACGTGTCTGTCACTGCCTTTTTTTAAAAAAAAAATTTGGAGCTTGCCTCTCCTGAGCCCTTTGGATTTGTTTGGCTGTTTTGACTGCCTACCCGTGCACCAAACTCTGCCTCGCCCATTGGAATTGTTTGCCTCATGTGATTGATAACCTGTGTACCAACTTTGGACTGCGATTAAACAGACTTTTCAGTTGAGCATGCGTGTCTCTGGAGTCGTGCATGTGAGTCGATACCTGGTTGTCACAGAAAGATTCTTTAGGTCTGGACCAACACTAAGAAAACCACCACATCTTACAGTCCCCTGGAGGGAAAATCATTGCTTTTGTTGATCCCCATCCACAGAGTACTTCAATGTTTTGCTTGGGGAAACCAGCAAGATAAATGCTTATTTTTCACTGAATGCTGGTCTCTGTTCCACTGCAACCCTCCTGGCCATCAATTCCATATATATATATACAGGTTTATATATATATACAAATTTTACATACAATTTCAAATGGGGTTTGGATAGTTTGTAAAGTACTAGCTAAACTTGCTAATCACAGGAGGTTTGCATGTGATGGCATCAAAGACCTTTTTGATCATGAATCTATGTTGAATGTGGATGTTGGACATGATGACGAGGTGAGATTATCAGGCCGGTCTGAGTCAACTGTGACTGTTTGCTGCTGCCATCTACTGACAGAAACACCTCAGGTGTACTGTGTTTTGAGGAAAATCTTAATTTCTGCTACAGTTAATGAGGCTGAGGATCATCAATGATATTTTAAGAGAAAAAGTTGGTACTCCATATACAATTTTTAAATAGATTTATATTGCTTTTCTGAAACCAATCTTTTTTGAGACAAACCAGTGCATTTATTTTTCCTGATCTCATTGTCTATCCAGCATGCGAATACATTTGCTTCACTTTTTCATCATAAATACCCATATGTGTGATGAAAACCTGAGCACTGCATGTAAAAAAAAAAAAAATCCAATATTGTGTTGCTCAATATGGTTGCATGATGCAAAATCAATACTGAAATGAAAATCAGTCATTATTGCTGGGACTGGAGATAAGTATGTGCTGAGTATACAAAATATAAGGACCATCTGTTCTCTCCTCCTCGAAAGCGCTGAAATGCACTTGAGTCATAAAAGTGGAATCAAGCGTAGGGAAAACTGGATCACAAAGAATTTATGAGAAGCGAGCGTCTTGATACTTCATGTCTTTGTGCATGGTACTGCATTTTATTTCCTGTCTATCCACATCCCCGTCATCTCCACGGGGCCATGGACAACAAAAGGGCAAATCCAGGCAGAGAAACTGCAGTAGAGCAAAGTGGTAGGTGATTGTGGTCATGTACAGACACCACTGCCTGGGGTGGTAAGCCTTAGCTGAATTTAAGAGGGTAAAATATGTTATAGTCTTGGCTTTTTCCAGGATGGGCTATGTCTTTCCGAGGACAACAGTTTTACAGTGAAAATATCATCCCCAACGGCAAATTAACTGACTAAAGAGATAAAGGACAAAAAGAGCAGAGGGTGAACCTGCGAGGACAAGCAGCAACTCCATCTCACCTTCACTCCCTCACATCATTTGTGTCCCCAGGTCCATTCTACTTAATGACTTAGATTTTCATTTTCACCTGCTTTTCCTTTTACACCTCACACAAAAACTTCTTTTGCTTTCTGTTACTTCATCTTCGACCTTCATCTTCTTTTCAGGATTTGAACCCTTCAACACAACTGGACTTCTGGACTTTTCAGTGAATCAGGGGACATTGTGTCCACTCGTGATGCTTTTGAAATTAACAATTCAAAGAGGCAGAGGGGTTAAATGTGATTTTAAGAATGTTTAACAAGGTGATTGTACTGTTTTTGTGGGGGGAAAATAACATATCAGGGACATTGTAAACTGTACATCAAGTAGCAAGCAAGGAATACATCTGTCAACATCATCACCTATTTGACTATTTTCTAGCAACTTGTGACTATTATATCATGCCCTTTATACATATTTGGGTTATCTATTGCCCACCTGCTGGTTTCGACATCTTGTGATTGATTTATCTATTCATATTTTTTTTTCAACACCAAAATAACAATTTTGTTTGAACATAACCCAACTGTGTTTCCATACCTACCTTCTCTACCTAGTTTACCAATCATTTCTCTGTGTAAACCTTACTGCTTGTTGGTTCTGGACTGGTGCCACCACCGCTTTGTCCCTCCAGTCAAATCTGGCTGGGAGCTCCTCTGTCTTCTGTCCAGAGAAATGGGGAGCTCTGTCAGTGCTTGCTCTCACGTAGCGATCTGCAGACGGAAGATACAGTTCAAAGTCTTTCCTGGATAAAAAAAGATGCATGTAAACAATGACTGTGCAGTAACAGCAATGTCATCCAGGAAGCAGGATGCTCAGTTACACTTTAAAACAATCCTCTGGACACACATAAGTGACCTGATGAAGTTATATGGATGCACGGTGAAGCATTTTCAGTTCCTGTATAACTGCCCAGGAGACTTAATAAACAGATACAGTACACCTGATCCAATCCTGCAAACTTAGAATATGTGACAAAACTTCAGTCTACCTCTGAATTCCTTCTGTGAGAGGTCAGAGAACTGGTTGATGCCATACTGAGCAGACTGTGGTGCTGTGGAAAATGAGTTCAGGGTTGCATGTCGCTTTCTAGCTTCCTGTAATAACACATTATTAGGCCTGGTTAGTTTATATGGAGGAGCAGCAAAATAAAGGCTGGTCATCAAAACGAGTTGCTGTACAAATCATTCAGTCATCAATCAATCATTCAAATCATTCATTCATTCATCAAACATTAACATATTATTAATGAGAAGACAGTGAAGAACAAAAAACAGAAATACCAACTGAACTAACGAACAAGAATGATTTTGTATCTTACAAGCGTATCACGGTTTTCCTCTACATTTGTAAAATAGCTATTTTAAGTTGTCAAGTAAGTGTAGCGCAGAAAGAAGGACGTCATTTCCGTCTGAGCTGTAGTGGAACGAAAGTCGCATAACATTGGAATAGAAGTGTAAAGTACAGGTACTTGTCACGTTGAGGACTTCAACTTGTAATGGACATATACTTTCGCTCATTACGTTTAATATCGTCATTTATTTACTTTTTAACAGAGATCTCTACCTGCTTTTTTACATTTCCTCATCTGCATGAGGGGGCGTGGTCTGCAGTGACGCTTGTTTTTAGTGTAAACTCAGTTTTCCTCTGCGCGTTACGCTCTTACCTGAAAATAGACCTGGCGACGTTTGAACTCCTCGCTGTTGACGTCATACAGGCGGTGAAACTTATCTCTGAAAGAGTCGAAATCCGCGGCAGAGCCGTTCAACGTATCCCGAGTCTCACCCGAGCTGACACTTTGACAGCACAGAGGAGAGACGAGTGCGCAAACCCCGACTGCAACGGCCGCAAACACCTGACAACCCCTCATTTGGCTTGGTTGGGTTTCGAGACATGCGCGGATTCAAAAGGGGGAAATGCGAAAAATGTTGAGGTGTTAGCGGAAAAAGGTGCGAGACAACGTTGGGCACATGCGCGGTGATCGAGAGGAGCTGCCGTGACAACACATAGTAAAAGTTAAGCCCTCGAGGCAGAGCGCGTTGCGTAACAGTAAGGCAACTTATCAGGGACATCTGTGAGGGTTTCAAACACTGATGTTCACACAATGATTCAATTGCCACTGTAACACACAAGAAAGGATTACAAACAAGGATGACAGCTCATTCTGTTCATAAGGACATAAGGACCAGGGCTATTGATATATTGATTGACAGCGAGACGGGCCAATCGATGTGTATGTAAGCCTCACTTTAACAGTGGGAAGAACGCCAGCGTTTAGCTTGGACTGATAGGTTTTAGTGTTTGCTTGCAGACTGACTGAGAAAAACACAAATTAAGAGTTATTTTTAAAAAAGGCAGGCTTAAGTGGAATCACTGCATCATGGTTGTATACCTCTGCCAACAAGTCAAGTTACAATTTACATCTGTCTATCTGTCTGTCTGTCTACGCTCATAAGAGAAGACAATGTAGTCATTCAAGAGAAGTTATTTAGGTGTTTATTTGCATTTGGATGTCAGTATGAAACTGACCTTTGACCTTTTGGATATACAATTTCATCACCTCATTCTATCCCATGAGACATTTGTGTGAAATTTGATAGAATTAGCTTGTTATGGCCAAAAAAGAGGGATCACAGTGGCCTTGACCTTTCACCTTTGACCACTGAATTCTAATCAGTTCATCCTTGAGTAAAAGTGGACATTTGTGCAAGGATTCAAGAGGTCAAATATGCACAAATTTTCTAAATCTTTTTTTTAAACTTTACTCAGAATTAAATCCTAAAAATGTGCTAATACAAAAAATTACTAACTTACTGTACTAAAAATTCATTAAAAGATGCAGTTTATAGAAATTTTAATCTCAGTTATTCAGCACTTCAGTATTTTTGAAAATGTAAATAAAAGAAAGCATTTTATTTCACATTGGTAGCAGTAACAGGCACTATTTAAGATGGAAATTTTCTAAACTTATGACCGCATACACACACACACACACACACACACACACACACACACACACTCACATTGTACAATAACATTGCAGTAGTTGCTCTCAGGCACAGTAGCAGCTGCAAAGCATTTTTTTCCAGCCTGTACTTTGTCAGGACCGGCCAACCAGTCGATACACTGGGAGAAAAAGGAGACTACTCTTTTGCTTTTTGGAGTGGCATTTGATCCTACATTCATCACAACCAAAGCTCTTCTGTAACGTGCCAGAGGAAATGTCAGACCCAACAGCGGAACTCACCAACAAGCCCTTCGCGGCCCAGTTGTCCAATGTTTACCTCAGCATCTTGGCACTGTTCTGCTTTAAACTCTTTGTTAAGATTTCCCTCAATTTGCTGACATACTTCTACATTGTCCGTGGGAACCGTAAAGAGGCTGCCAGGATATCAGCAGAGTTCTACGATTATGGTCAACAACACAGTGAGTACTCTACTTTTCTTAAGGTGGTTTCTTTGTGCCAACAAACTGCACCATTTGAAGCGTATATGTTTGTGTGTTTGAAGACAATTTGGAGTAAGGTTCAAACAATGCTGCAACTGTATTTACAATCGACAACAAGAAAAATGTTTGACCTCAGGCAAATGTGGTTATAGGTAAAATAAAGAAAAAGAAATAAAAGAATACTGTCTCCTTTAAAGTCAAGTAAAAGTACTACTCGCTCACATGCTCACGCACACACACGCACGCACACATGCTCACACAATTTCCATGTTTACAATTGAGCTATAAATACTGCATTGCTAATCTAGGGCCATTAATTGTATTCACATTCATACATACTGTAGATATGAATGATAGCCTACGTTGCCTTTATCAGCTTAATAGCTACTTATAAACCCTGAGCTGTACATTTAATATTAAACGGAGACACTGTAGACTGGCAGCTCTTTTTCTCTAATGTATTAATAGAACACAGTCATGATACCCCCTCCCACCACCACCACCCCCATCCTGCCCTAGTTTCCATTCCCAGCTACGCAGTGCACCCTTTCACACCCAGACAGCAACCAACACAACACTCTGCATTCTCTGAGACAGGCGGCTGGAAGACACATTCTGGGGGAAGAGAGAGGACGACGACATAATCTGTGGCTATCGTTCAAGGGAATGTTTAATTTAAAGTGGACGCACTCCATGGAATACTTATTACCCAATCTTAGGTTATTAGTCACAGTCCTGTAGACATGGTCCTCCTTGTTCTAAGAGATCAGTTTGATGACTCTAGCTGGTCCTTTAAACCAGCATTTCAAATCAGCGCCAGTCAGGGAAAACAGGCTTTAGATTGACTATTACCTATAAATTATGATTGAAGTGGAGGAAGGGAGTAATGATGATGAAAATGTATGGAATGCATCAGCTGTTATTCTGGACATTGACTCAGGTGTGCTCAATGAGATTTTTTTTCTTGTGGCAAATTTACATCAAAGCAGCCACAGCAAATTTTTCTCGAGTTTATATTCATTTGTCGTGACTGGAGTGTGAATGTGCTGAATTTAATGAGTCAGGACTTTTCAAGCACCTCCTTTTTAAGATGAAGATAAAATATGACCAGGGCAAAAAATATGAATTTGATAAATATATCAGGAGGATGGAGAGTTTTCATTTTGCGTTTGGGATTTCAGTAAGAGGCTTTGATGGTTAAGCAATAAAGGAACTATGATATCATAAGATACAATGAATAAAATTAGATCTGGTGAGACAAAAATTTCAGGGCAAGTAAAATTTATAAAAACAAAGTTACGGTTGTTTTTACTGGTACACAATGCTTAATTTTTTATCATCAATTATATTCAGTTAGATAGAGATAGAAAAGCTTTTCACAATCCAATCTGCAGTGCAGAAATGCACTTAATAGTTTCTGCAAATAGTTACTGTGTGTACCAGTACTTAGCTGTCATTATTACACCTTGCAGATGTAATATTTGTGTGTGCAGTGTACTGTAAATGTTCATACAATTATTTTTGTTGTACTGTTGGTAACTTATTAAAATGGTTCCGGATAAAATCATCAGGTAAATGATAATAACATACTGTATAAACGCTGAAGGTTTATTCCTGTCACAGGATCCTGGGCGGACCGCTCACCCCTCCATGATGCTGCAAGTCAGGGCCGTCTCCTGGCCCTGAGGACCCTCATTCTACAGGTGAAAGGAAGGCTAGCATCAAATAAGAAACGAGCAACACATTCAAGATCTCCACCTTTAAATGCATTTTCAGCCACTCGCCGGTGGAGGACTGTGCTCTAAGGGAACAAGCCATTTCAGCTACAAAGCCTGCAGTGCTTTGTTCATAATGTAGACAAGCTCATTACAGAGCAGGGATTTCGTGACAGTATTTACAGGCTGATTCATTAGCACTTTAATTAGCATGTTCATTAATCTGTGTTGTTGAAATGTGACTGTAGAATGTTGATACAGTAATACAGCACACATAATTGTCAGTTACTGAGGAGAATGGGTGTGTTTTATAAAGGGAGATGAGCCTTTGTAATCTTTTTTGCAATTCCTAGGACTCACCAACAGAGGTTGACAAAAGTCATGTATTACTTAATGCCCCTCAAAATGCTAAACACCTGTGGCTGCTTGATTCGGTTTCCAGGGTCACAATGTGAATGTTCTGACTATAGACCATGTGACGCCCCTTCACGAGGCCTGTCTTGGAGACCACGTCGCTTGTGCTCGAGCTCTCATCGACGCAGGAGCGAATGTAAGTCACATCTCGGCCTCGCGGATCTTTAATGCTGCTATACTGCACAGGTCAAATGTGATTTCCATGTGCGGGACAATCTGGCTAGGGCTAACAAATGAGCAATGCACTGCTCTCCATCTACAGTCACTGTAGAGCTATTAGGCTCCTGTTCCCCCTCGACTGTTCCCCCCAGGCTGTTGCTATTAGTCAAGTTGCATGGTTAAAAGAGGTCCAAAAATAACAATAAAAAAGAAAATGTGTTTACAGGTCAACGCTTTTACAATTGATGGAGTCACCCCTCTGTTCAACGCCTGTACAGTGGGCAGTGTGGCATGCACTGAAATACTTTTGGAAAATGGAGCAAAACCCCAGAGTCTTGTGTACCATCCCTCACCCATCCATGAAGCTACCAGCAAAGGTACATTAAGGCACAAATGCGATTTGCATCAACCAATATATCAGGAAGTTTTAAATTAACATTTTAAATATAGTTAGTGGCAGTTAAGTTCGGGTTCAACACAATTAATTCAACTTCTTGCTTTTTTCTCCCTGTGTTTGCTGATAATATTTCATATCCACTCAATAAGGATTATATATGTATGTAGTATAATATAACCAATATATCATTTTAAATGATCACAACTTGCTCTTGATCTTTGTGTCCTCTGCTGTGCTATAACTCTTTTGAATAAACCTTCACAGCCTTAAAAGTACATCCCAACATGACCTGAGTAGACAGCTTGGAGAATTATAGAGCACTGTCACGTCTTCATGCTCCATTACTTCCAGGTCATTACGGTTGCGTGGAGGCCCTGGTGACTTGGGGGGCAGATGTGGACATGGACATTCCTCACCTGGGAACGGTGCTCTATACAGCCTGTGTCTGCCAAGAGCTGGAGTGCGCCAGGAAACTCCTGAGGGAAGGTCAGGCCCACAGTACAGTGCGGCTATTTACATCTCCATACAGATGGGTGCATGTCCTGAATGAACACACACACAAGAACATTTATTGTACACAGACAAGACAGAAATACACAAACACACACATGCAGGAAGAATACACTGACTACATTAAAATTAAGAGTAATGAAATTAGCTTCAACTTTTTTCTTTTTTTCTCAGTTAAGTAAATTAACAAAGAGATGGTACACACAGCTGTGTACCAAAAAAAATTATGCAAAGTGAATACAATCAAAATAAGCAGACATATTAGACACATATTCGACACAAGACTGCAATTTGAGTAACAACCATCACATATAGCCCACAGCTGACTGATCACATTTTCAAGTTGTGTCTATGCCCATATTGCTTGCTACCTTTGATTGAAAGTACTGAGTTCAAATAAATTCTCCCAGGGTTGTGGAAAGTCATTTTTGGGAAATATAGGAAGTTGTTCGGTACACAAGGGCAGCTGAGGGAAGGCAGCAGCATAAAAATATAAATGACAAAATGCAGTTGTAAACTAACTTCTGTGTTGCAATGAACTATACATATCAATGCTATTTCTTGGCAGAATATCTGACTTTGTTTGTGTTTTTTAATGGGGCTGTCAAGAATGAATGATCAAGTTTTCCTTCGTACAGGTGCCAATGTACAGAAAGGTAAATCCCTGGATTCACCCCTTCATGCAGCAGCAGAGAAAGACTGCATGGCGGTGGTGAAGCTGCTGCTGGACTTTGGTGCAGACATTAACGCCAGGAACACAGAGTTTCAGAGGCCAGTAGACGTGGCTCCACCCAGCAGTCTAACAGAGGGCTTCCTATTGCTCTATGAGGGTACAAATTGACTTGTAGCTTGTTTTTTTTTGCAGTTTTTGTTTGTACTTTTGTTGTGTAACTTAGCTTCAATTAAAAGTTCTTGGATTATATATGCATCTCCATGTCTGAGTTAATGGGTTTTTGGAACCAGTCTCTGCATTAGTCCCTTCACCATCCTAAATGATTTTTCATTGTCTCCTTTTCACAGCTACACCACGACTACTGAGCCAGCTGTGTCGTCACTGCATCAGGAACTGCGTCGGCCGTGACAGGCTCCATCTTCTCTCCCACCTTCCCCTGCCCACCAGGCTCTGGAACTACCTGCAGTACCAATGACAGGCAGAACAACCGAACAGTCTGCCTGAATGGGACTTATAGAAAGACGCCTTTGACACTAACAGCACATCAACCCCATGAACTCCTCCCTACCTTTTTAATTTTAGCTGCCACTCAATGCAGTAGAGTAATTAACTGAAATTGGTCACAGAGCAGGCGCTGACAGCACCAAGCTGCATTGAGCTGGCCTGCTTCCCATGTGTGGATGTGTGGACCTGGATGAATGTGATCCAGGATGCTGCTAAAACAAGCCTGCAGGCTTAGTCTCCCTTGAATAAATTAGGATTAAAAAATATGACACTATACAATTTTATTTGCTATTCAGATTTGCAGTGTTTAGAAGATGCCTCAATAGTTGTAACAAATACAAAAGAGTGATGCACTTCGAAATATTATCATGTCACATAAATACACAACATGTACAAGAATGAGTATTCATAGTTTTGCATTTCATACCTAATATGTTGAACACTATTAGATAATTAAAATATGGTTTTGAAACCTGGTGCATTCCAAAATTTGTTGTTTTTTTGCAAAATGCATATGTGAGCAGTGTTACTGTTTGACGTAGAGCTGCAGCAGGATAATTACTCATTCAAAAATCTGAAAGCAAAAATAGTTGACAAGTTTAAGCTTGGATTACACAGCACAGCAGTGACAACTGCTGGAGCCTGACGTTATTGGAAAGTCTCAGCTGGAAAATATGAGTGGGTGGAGCAGCAAGTGTTTGTTTCTGTTGCTGAGACAGTAGCTAATACTGGAATAATGTCCCTGAGACATTAGGGAATAAAATAATCATAAATAAAGCAGCAGTATGAGGTAAGATTTCACAGAACTGAGTTTGTATATTGAAATATTTCACAATAGCATGGTAATATTACATGTCTTTATTTGGGGATGCTTTAAATCTCCCTAGTTAGTATTGTAGCTAGTATGTAATCATTCAATAAACAAGAACATTGTTAATATTTATTATACTATGTTTTACCATATTGTCATTATTTTTCTGTTTATACACCAGCCTCGTCCTCAGGAGGAGTTGTAGTTGATGAAGTTGGTTTATGGCTATATACAACTGCATTATAGCAAGTCATAAACCCTTAATGAGATGTTTGCATCCTGCTTACAAAAGCAAAGTTGAGAAGGTCTTAAAATAGTTGCTGTACACTGGTAAAATTAAGTTTGGGGATTTTTGAAATTCTGTATTACCGACTAGGTCCTCTAGAGGGCAGCAGACCATCATCGCTGTGTGTGTGTGTGTGTGTGTGTGTGTGTGTGTGTGTGTGTGCACGTGCGTGCTGCTCACTGCCCACAGGACCAGAATGAAGAAGCGAGTCGTTGCTATGGAAACGTAAACAAAAAAGAAAGATCCAGTGGCTCGTTGATGTGGCCTCATGAATTAGACAGACTAACCTGCAGCCTTCACGTCCCAGTGAACACATATAAAATGCAGCCCTTAAATGACAAACCTAGTAATCTATATGTTAATGTGAGGCAGCAACTGAAATATGGTTTCAGTTAAAAGGCACCTGGAGCACAAAGCTATGGGCTCTCAGTCCTGAGTCAGCCAGGAGTGATACAGACACCCTTTTTTTGCTGAGTTAAACTAATACTCTTCCCCCTGATTATGACAATAGCACATTAACATTAATGGACTGGCAGGGCTTGACATATATCATACTACTTTTGCATTTTGGAATTAGAAACAGCAACTGCATTTTACAGAGGTAATATTTCTCTGAATGTGACAGGATTTGGCTAAGTCTGACAGCATCTTTGGTTGGGTGACAGCAGGACGTTTTATCGTGAGGCATAATGTGGGTCAGCTGGCAGCAGCTGGCAAAAATCTATTGCCATGCATCTGACAGCCCTTCATCTGGAGGCACCACATCAAGTTGTCAAGTGTCAGGTCTTATAATATTTCTCTCAGCAGTAATCGGCAGAGAACATTGATTCTGAAGATGAAGATGCTCAAATGTGTCACCTGGGAGCGGCAAGTTCTAATGATTTTGGCAAGTGGTGACAGTTAAAATGATGAAAATGCGGCGAGCACATTTTGTTAACTGCTATTTTATTCTCCTTAGGATCAACTGTCTGTGTTTCAGTGGTGGAAGAACCAAGGCTCGATTACTTGCATTGAATCAATCCATTCCATTTTCTGTGAGAGAAACATAGAGACACACATTAGGCTGTTTGAGCACCTCCTCTACCACAGGGAGTGGAGCTGCTGTTTCCTTTAAGGAGATTAAGCCTGTCAAACACCCTCTGATTAACTAATAAAGAAACTCGATGGAGATCTGTGCATTAATATTCTACTGTGTGTGTGTGTATATATGACGCAATTTGATATGGTTTCCAAGCACAGCCTAATGTGGAGAGATGTGTTTTAAAAGATTACGTCACTGTTTTTTTTTTCTTAAAGTTACATCTCCACCATCATGGCTGGACTGTGCCTGTTTGCAGCAGTAGGTGGCAGCATGGAGTCATGAGCGCAGTTCTTCTCAATGGGGTTTGTACTACTTTAGTTGTGCCATTGACAAAATGGAACATAAATCAGTGTATGCAGCAAATACTGACGTACCGTATCAAAACCATATCTGAGTGTGTGTTGTTCATCATACAAAACAATCAAGTGCTACTCAGAGTTACTTCACCCACTGCTGTATCTGCTCCTTCTCTCCTTCACCATCACTGAAGCGAAAGACAGACTGTGATTCTCAATCTGCTTTGTAAGAAATTATAATCAGCCACCTGCCAAAAGCTGGTAAATTAACACTGCAGCTCATTACATTCTAGTGAATAATCAGTCACTGTGAAATGTCAATGAGACAGGTTTCTCAATCATTACTGTAAAACATAGTGTTCTTGCTCTTGGTTGAGTTAAACTTCACTAATATAGATAGGTGGCTCTTTATATTGTGATTAATGAGAGATGAACCAGTGGCTTTGACTTTCAAAGGAATCAGTGACCCAAATCTTAAATGATGCGGTTTCACTCTGAAGATGGCAATAAAGCTTTGCCCATGGAAAGTGAATGAAATGTGCTGCCACATCTTCATGTGTCAGCATAAATCCAACACATGTGATTATTATTGTATAGCTGTGTGCTTTGCGATTTGAAAAACTTGATGATGGGAGGGACGTGCAGTATTCCTCCCATTATGCACAGTATAAGTAAGGGGGTATTTCAGGCTGTTTATTTTTTTATTTCTATGCATGTTGAGGGATAAAACATCATGCATGTCTGCTTTATTAGATTTCACCTCTAGTTTTAACAGAGCTACACTGTAGCTAAAAACTACTGTTTCATTATAAAAGGGATCCTGATTCCATCGGCTGGATATTGAATTACTTAACAGACAGATCCCTGTGCGTTAATGGCACCATATGTTGTGCCCTTGTTACTGGATCACCTCAGGGCTGTGTCATGTCATCTTCTGTACATACAGCACACACATGACTGTAGCTTATATCCTGACAAACCATTTTTACAATTTGTTTTTATTTGGTGATTGAGACAGTGAATCCGTTCATGATTTGGTGTTTGCCAATTTGTTGAACATCAATGTAATCTATATCAGTTTAATGGCTTCATGTACAAAATAACTGTAATATTCAGTATGACAAGTTGAATTTGAAATTGAAATAATATAAGTCTCAAGTGTGTCGGTTCCCTCATCCTCTAAAGGATAAACAAATATACAAATGGGTATGAATGCACAAACATATACATATTAGCTGTGAGTTTCAGTTTCTAAACAGAATCTTACTGCTTACTCTGTTGGTCCTTTCCTCATCAAGCATTTATCAAGTTATCCAAAAAGTATTTTCATACTTGCACTCATTTGCTTTATAGTCCCTGCAGGTGCTATAACTTTGAACTTGTCTGTCAAGGGAAATAATTTTTTTCAATTAAAATAAATAGACTTCATACTCTGCTGCTCTAAAGAGTGAAGGCCACTTTAACCCTGCTTCATTTCTGAAAAAAACACAAGTAATATCTAAAGTAATAAATTGGCAGCTGAGAAATGGTCAGCATGATGATCGATGAACTTTTGTGGAACAATTCTTTTTGCTTTTTTGTGTTAATGAACATTATTTTTGCTTTTATTGATATGAAAGCCACTTAGACACACTGGGATCACTCTGTTGGCAGCAAATCTCCAAGCACTCATGGATGCTCAGTGTACAGTACAATTGAACTGTGAAGTGAGTGAAAAACAGATGACAGGGTGGTAAGTGTTTCTGGCTGACTGCCTGGTTTCTCATGTGGCCTAAGAGCCCGAGCTTTCAACACAGAGAGAGATGGGTCAGTGCTGTAATGATATGATCTTCCCCAGCCTAAACAGAGTATTAATTACAGATGACCAAGAGATTGATTTCTGTTGTAATGATAGATTAGAATTTGCCTTCTGAGCTTTTGTGTAAGAGAGCAGTTAATACACCAGCTAAGTCTGTAGACTGTGAAAAAAATAAACATAAAATAAATCTTTAAATGACTGCTTGAGAGCAAGTGTACATATGTGACATTATAATTTATCTCATGGTCTGTGTGAAGGTAGCTGATCCTGTTTCCATGGTAGTCACTGTAAAGCCTCTTTCCCTGCCTCCCTCCATGGAGCTGTAAAACCTGACCTCCTTAATCTGTCAGTGTCTCTTGATTTCCTCAGTTTGACTGTGCTTGAACACACATCAGCACTTAAGATGGAGAGTGCTGTTGCCTGTTGATTTCCGCCGCCGCTGGGTGATGAGCATCAGAATTTGGATTTGATCCTCAAATTTGGCCTCACTGGCTCGTACTGAAAATCCAGACTGCGAGGTACAACTACAGTCAGAAGCAGTTGATATCATGTACATCTACTCTAACTATACTCTATGTATTCCTTTCTTATAATGCAAAATAAATTATACTTTAAACAGTATAACCAGTGAAATTGACTGCTTTTCATAAAAAAAACAGTGTTTAGGTTTACAGGGCAATGTTTATATTTTTTTCTACACACCTCTGCTACTGAACAATAACTAGGGCCTGGTTGCTATGGCAACTAGCAAGCCAATACTGGAGAGCGACCAGGAGACATTAATAAGCTTACTGTGAGCTTTCTTTGGCTCCTTCTGTTGGTCATGAGCACAGGCAGTGGCAGTAGGATTTTCATACGCAGCGCACACAAAGAAAATATGGTTGCGTGGTCATGTGAGCTGGACAAAAAAAATCACATTCATGCACAAAACAGTGATGAGAACAGGAGATGCCAGGGAACTGATGTTAGAATCCAAGGATGCCTAAAATGCCCTAAGAAAGTGTTTCACCATCTGGTGATTTTTCCTATCAGCATCACGGTACCCACAGTGTGAAAGGAGCTCTCGTGGTGAGGGGATGCAACGGGGGGAGGGGGTGGGGGGGCAGCTGGAAGCACAGACAAGCACACGACTAGCCGTGGTGGTGGGGGCGCGCTTTGTAAGCTAAGGATTCCCTTCGGGAAAAAAGCCCTCCCCCATTCCCCCACAGCAAATCTCCCACCCCTATTAACAAAGCCACGGCATGCTAGTGTGTGGCCATGTTATCCAGGACATGGGTGGGGCACTTTGTGTGTCTGTATGTCAGGCAGGCACACAAATGTTTGAGAAGTCATGTTCATGTCAGATTGTAATATTTATATGTAATCATTCCCTGACCACTGATGAACTGCTTTTATTCATTTACATCTTTTTAATTAAATTATAATACATTAGTCTATAACAAGCTGTCGGCCAGTGTTTAGGTTTCTTTTCAAATCCCAGGAGACTGAAGATAATCAAGTGCATTTTTTTAAAATGTATCACATGTAAACAATACCACAAGCCAATATTATAAACATTCAAGATTGGAACACAATTCAACTTTCACAGAGTGAATTAATTCCATTACTGCTATTTACATATTTCAAAATCATATGCAGCACAAATATTTACCAAAGATCAGAACTGAAAATGAAAGACTTTTAGACAAATTTAGATGTGATGGGAAAAAAAACAACTAATTCCATAGGGCAGCACATTTCCACAAACAAAATTCATCAGGTTACAGGAGAAAAGTGGACTTAAAACATATCTGTGCAGTTGAGCCAGTGGCTAAAATATTCTTTAGAAGCTAGAGGACTGCACCCTCGTGAAGAATGGGCAAACCTGCTACAATTAGCCTCACAATAGAATGGCAGGAAGCTTCGTTTCAGTAAAAATACAACACAAGACAAAGGAGAAATGTCTTTTGGGTCAAGAATGGAAAATGCCTTGCACGCTGCCCAGCATTTACTCTGCTGTACTTACAACAACACACAGTATATCTTGTTAAGTGATCTGGTGAAGTGACCCACTAAGCACAGAATACAACTGCCATACAAGAAAGAAGGTTAAATGTGTATACAGAGACTGAGGTAGACCACTGCTATCCAAAAGTGAACTCTCAATGGTTTACCTTTATAAAATGCACAAATTTTCTGCTAATTAATTTGACCACTAAATGCTGTAAAGGCAAAGAGCAGAAAAAGTCAATAGGTCTGGAATAATTTTACAGCAACTGGAATCCTTGACTTTTATCCCTCAAACTGCTACTGTGAAGGGAGGTCACCTGAATATTACTCACAAGACAACCTAAATTTTGAAACAAAGGAAGTAATCTCACATAGAGTCCAGACTGGTTTGATCTGGATCAGCGTGATGTACCAACCTACTGACCAACCATCATACAAGCTGACCCACCAACAAAATGCCGTCCCTTGAAACATGCCAATAGCATGGCTAATAAAAATCTAAGATCTGTTAAACTAAAGACAGCTAATGAGTGGACACAGGAGGCTGGACCATTAGGTTGGGCAATATGCAACAGAAGCCTAATTAAATTATTAATTAACACATTTACATTAGGCAGTGGAACATTAATAAAGCATTGAATTTTAACATGAATAAATTAGTACATTAGCATAACTAAACAAGATGTGATGGTGCTATTCTTCTTGAAGGCCTGTGAATGCAGTTGTTCCTTTAATGAATGCGGATATAGTGGAGGATGAAGTCAACGTAAAGGCTGAGGAAAACACTTTCAGCATGGGTCATGTCACTAAAGCTGCAGGTTGTCACCCTCCATTACCTGATTTGACACTTGTGCTGCTTCAGTGCACCAGCGTCCATCTCTGTATTATTTACATTCTATTCAAGCTCATGTGTTTACTTGTATCATTCTCAGAAGTGTTCACTTTGCTTCCATCTCGACTGTTTCGCAGTTCACTGCTGCAGCTCAATTTTACCCACAGGGATCATTAAAGTTTTATCTAATCCACCTGTCTGATCATGCGTCCATTCACCCATCTGTTTGCATTCAGGTCAAGTCAGAATTTATTGACACAGGACATTTCCTCCCACAGCACATTTAATGTACCTCAGTGATCATTTTGGCCGTGGTCTTTATCAGTGTATGGATTTAGCCACTTTTGTGAGTAATCAGTTCTGCATCTCCTGCATTTATTTTCATGCTTTTGGCGTAATGGCACATTGGTTGCCACTCCTCACTTCTACACAACCTTCTAACATGATGCATCACATGATATATGAAATTTAACACAAAAGTCTTTTTGTACTGGGGAAGAAGTATTCGCATGTTCACAGTTGACCGATGACAAACAAACTGTCAATTTTTTGTGGGAATTTTTAAAAAAAGGGAGGAACCTATTGGCTGTCTAAAGATTTCATAAGATCATGAGCTGTTAAGCCCCAGCCCACTGGAAACTACATAATCCTTCAGTTTAAATCTTAAATTCACCACAAGTGAGCAACAACTTGCTTATAGCAGTGTCTGTCTACACATGCAGTGTGCATTCACATTACATGAATGCAATAACACCTCCTTGGTGATCGTATAATTGAATCTGTACGGCTAACAAGATTAGGAGAATCCCATTTTGAAATCAGATGCACCCCCCTTCTTTAAGGAAAGGTTCTGTTATTGCTGTAGAGCCGCTGCCGTGGGGGGGCATCAGGCGTAACCATTTTGTCTGAGAGCCAGGGGTTTTTAGGGTGGGCTGGCTAAGGAAGGGCAAGATGCAGTTATGAACACCCCTACCTTAACATGACAGAGTCAGAAGGTCTGTATTCACTGCACAGTATGCTCCAGCGCTGCTTTCTGTGTTTTAAGTCCACATTTGTCCCACACCTGTCTTTTTGAACTGCATACCCCTCTGTCACACATGCGCTTTCCTGCCAGCCAAAGAGACCACCCTCTGTTCCATGCAGCCCCCCCTACTCTCCTCCTCCTCCTGCCCCCCTCCCCTCCTCCAGGGACTAAGGAGGTTTTCAGCACTTGCCACGGCCGCTTGCAATAGACAGCACCACAAAGACTCAGTGATCCATCGCATCACCCCCGACACTTGACAGAAACCACAGCTGACAGGCGATCTCGGCATTCAGTAGGGACATCTAGAGAAAGTGGGCAAGTGAGACCAAGAGAAAGAAGGTGCTTTGTGGACTACCCCTTAAAAATAAATAAGGTTTTGAGCCTGCAACCTGAACAGGCATTTCTTTTCTCTTTTTTGGACACATCTCTGGTTGCTATAAAACAGCATCTGCACAATGGAAGAAGACATGGATGAGGGGCAGACCCAGAAAGGTAAGAAAGTCCTTTTCCCACGTTTGGGTACAAGACTTAAGCAAGACTGACATGGGTGTTTTGTGTCACTGTGTCAATGGTGCCTCTGTAAAGGCAAATCATAAATGCTAGCCTTTCCCTTTCTGAATAGGAGAGCAGCTGTTTGCGTTAATTCCTTTGTCCACTGAGTATCAGCACTCCACTGAAGAGCGCACGTCTGCATGTGCTGTTTGGGTCGTCAGAGGGGTGTGAACCGCTTCAGACAGGGTTGGACTGTCTTTGTTTATTTGATGAGGTTTTCATGCCTGTCACAAATGGCTGAGGAAGAAACATGACGAGTGAAGAATCAAAATCATGCTCCTTCACTCATTAATCCATCAGCTCCCAGGTCCTGTCCTTTGTGTCCAAACGACCCAGTCGCTTTGCGACAGTTAGTGCGGAATAGATGCAGGAGCAGGGTTTTTTTCATGCATTTAAGAGGGGCAGTGCTTTGCTTCGTGCCAACTGAAAATGCTATTTATACTTCATACACACGCACACCCCACCACCACCACCTTTTCTCTGCATGAATGATTCAGTGCAGGGTTTGGACTCAATAAACAAGGGAGTTTGAGTGTGCATGTATTTTTGTCTTTTAGTGGAATGCAACATTTTGAACACTGTTGTTATTTCTCTAAGACATGTGAGCAGAGACAAATGGGACACTATTGACATGAAGAAAACAAATTTGTCTCTCCTTAGATTTACTTCATGTGACGGGCATGGCTTCATATGTTTGTGTTTCTCTTCACTCCTGTCTCTCCGCCCCTGCAGCCCAGCACTCCTCACACACATGCACACACAGGCACACACACGAGCTGAAACAGTTGCCATGGTACTGGCCAAGTGTAGTCATTATCATTATTATTCTCTCTTCACCCACTCCTCCTGATGACATTTCAGTAACAGGAATAGTTCACTGTGCCTGTGAGTGTGAGAAGCAAAGAGACAGGAAGACATAGTAGAGTCAGACTGACTGAGAAAATGATTGGAAGTGACAGAAAGAGATACTCAGAGGGTGCAAGAAAGAGAGAATGAGAGGTTTGGTGAAATAGAGCAAGTATCGTTATCAAATATAGAGAGTAAATAAGTGTTGGCTATATTTTAGATATGCACATTCACTCTGATGACATAATTGCTGCATGCTATTTACGATGGAGCTGTTTACATGACATTACCGTTTGACATATGTTCCACCAAAAAGCTTACAGATTTTGATCTAATACATTTGGCCGCCATTACTAGGTGTGTACTCAGGCATTCCTATTCAGAGAGCCGTCCCTGGACACTAACACAAATGCTCACCCAGCTGAAAGATGCAGCCATGCAAACTTTGCATACATTTTTGTATGCCAGTGTCCATTTATATGGGTGAAACGGTGAATACTATAGATTTTGTTTTTTCTGTCAGAGTTTCTCAGTACAGAGCAACCAGGGATGCAAAAGAGAAATGTAAAAGGGAAAAAAAAGAAACTGCATGTGATGTAATGTGAAAGTAATGTAAAAGGGAGGATGGCTTGGACCTTAAATTGTCATGCAGGGAAAAGAGGTTCAGGATAAGATATAAGATGCATTCAGTGCACAAAAATAAATGAATGATAATTGTTGTCTACATGTCCATGTTTATGGCTGACCATGTATGTTTCAGCAATTCAAAAAGAGAAAATGACTAACCTGTTACATTAGAAACTGACACAAAAACTGCCCCATGACAAATGCATGCAACCACTCATATCCCTGTATGGATGGCATGGTAACACGCCTTCGCAAATCGCTGCCTACGCGAAGAAAAAAGTCAGAAAATTTCTTTCTTTAAGTTACTTACAGATAAGAAATTATATGAAGTTTTTTGCTTGGAGTCAATACACAATTCTGGAAGTATAGATGTTTAAGAATATAATATGAAATATGAACAACTCAACAGTGACAGTTGACCAATTCAAATTCCATTAAGTTGAGCTAAAAGTGAAGACCTCAGAGGATGAGACATTAATAATTTCTAATAGTTTCTAATTAGTTACGTTTTAAAGGTTAATATGATTAATAATGTTGTTTAACTCAGTTTTATACAAGAAAATAAACACAAAAATACTTTCAAAAGCAGTTTCTTTACCATAACAAGATTTTGGTTTGAGTGTGGAAGGTTGTGCATGCTTTCCTATCTGGGTAAAAATGTTCTAGGTTCCCATTTATTGCCAGGCTCCAATAAGATCATGACATATTATTTCAGGAGATTTCTTGGTTGATCAAGCATGGCATAATGTAAGATAGATGTGTTACAACAAGGAAGCAGGGCTCACTGGTCACCTGCTTCTCTTATCAAATGATTGACGTGAAAGTGGCAGCTCCTTGTTATGGAGGACAACAGATGACTGACATAATTGCTCTGATGAAGCACGATGAACATTTAAGCCGCTCTGTTGAGTTTCTTCCCATGTCACTGTCATTTCAGTTCATCTTTTTGTTTTCATTTCTAAGAGTAAGAATCATGGCTCATTCCCAGAAGAAGTTACAAGCTGCAAACAGCAAGTCACAACCCCAGCTCTCCCCAGCATTCACACAGGGTTATAAATATGGCATTGAAGAAATTAGTGGAAAAAATAGAAGTGTGGGCTACACTCCCTTTGAAAATCAAGTCAGGGAAAGATCAAGCACAAGATGACACACTGAACACACAACAAGCACACGAGCAATATTTCTGTGTGGCCATAACATTTTTAGAAGCTTATGACTGTCAAGGCGTTGTTTTCTTATGAGAAGGCAACTCCATTTAATGGGGGTTTAATGTAAATTGGGTTCTATCTTTACCATCTATCACATGTGTATGGTACTCTTAAAGATCAATTTAATATAATTCTGTTGATTAAACATGCCATAGAGATAGCAGCAAACTGCAAATGAATAGGTACTTCCACTGCTGTACTGTAGGGGTCAATGAGTGCACTGGCATCATGCTAATGCCCTTCTGTTTTCCTCTTCTGAGGCTGCAAATCTCTAATTATGAGTCAGACATGCCAGGTGGGTACTGTTCACTTCAGGTGCTGGCCAAATGTAGCGGTGCACACACTTTGTACCAAAGGAGCCATCAGCAACAGGGAGCAAAACCAAGGCCCTCTGGTTGCCAAAGCAGGTTTCCACTAATGTGTATGTGGTGAAATGAAATGATGAAAGCTTTGCAGACTCGTTCTGTAGATGAGCACAGGATGGAGTAATGGTGATGAAGAATGAACTGAAACAACATCCTGGAGCTCGCGTTTATGTTGGTTCTGTTGATTTGCGCTGAATGGGAAAACTGAGAAAGACACACCTGTTAGCGTTTCCTGCGCCAAGAATCTACTCTGCAAGGCCCCCGCTTGCCCAGTTTGTTCAGGCCGCTAACTCGCCAAGCTGTTAAATGTTGAGCATCCTCACTGAGTTTTTGTCACATGATATTTAGTTTCATGCACTTTGAATTTACAGATACAGATGATGTATCTATCATCTATATTAATCCAGATATAGATGCTACGCTATAATGCTGTTAGATTAATATACAGGTGTGCCAATATACATCACCACCATTGACATTTTTAACCATGTTTTATGATTTACGTTGCTATGACATTTTTATAATCTCTTTTGCAGATTTTCTTATACATATATGTGTGTATAATGTATAGTATATTTGTATTGTGTTTGTGAAGATATTCCATCATTTCTAGGTAGTAGCCAATCCCAGAGTTTTCCTGCCATTCAGTTGAGTCGGTGGTCTTGCATTAAAGAGCTTCTAACCCTAAATAATTCAACTGGTAAAAACGTCAATGGAGAGTTTGTGTCCCATGATGGCCTCAAAATAGTGAGTGCTAGTAGTGCTATACACGCAACCTTTCTCTTTCTCTCTCTCTCACTCATCTCACTCTCACTGAATCCTAATTTGCCTGAGCCAAGAAGAAGTCAAGGGAGTTCCGCCAGTTGTTCTTTGTTGCAGGAGAACTTAAGAGGCTTCTCTCATTGTTCTCACAGGAATGACTCACCAGTATAGATTTTCAGATATGGGATAACTGGTGATCAGTGTATAATGATGCACTATGAGGCCATTGCCGAAGACAGAGACTTTCAAACCATAGTTAAAGTAAGTTAAGAAAATTCAATACAGGAGAGTGTATTTGGAAACTGTAATCAAGTAAAAATGAATGCAATTGGACAGATTCAATCAGATACTGAAGACAGGCCATTATTATGATCCATTGTTTGGAAGCTGTGACTTAAATCCCAACACTTGGTGTCAGCTGTTTATTATGTCAGCAATCAACACTTTTAAGCTCATTTCACCCCGAAAAAGTCTTCAAATTGAATGTAAAACAACAGCCCCTCTGTTTGCCCCTCAGTTCCTGGAGTGAACTCGGCACAGACAAAAGACACGACCCTGCTCAGCAGTCAGCCCATCGTGTTCCGACTCTTCCATCTCCTAGCAAAAAAAAAAAAACAGAGAGGAAATCGGTAGCTGAGCTTTTGGTCCTGACCTGCAACATCCCATCTCGCCCAGAGGGGTTATCTGTGTGATGTTTCTCATTCACCATTGTCCCACTGAATTTGTTGACATGCAGTAAAGTGGGTCATGGCTCTGAAGGTCTATTCACAGATTTTGCGCTGTGGTTGACATGGCAACCATACTGGTTGATTAAACATGCGCAGAGGAGATGGGGACGCAAGAGCTGAAAAAATCCACCGCTCGCTTCGGGGGGGGGGGGGTCACATTAAATATAGGAAAGTAATGAGACATGTACACACCCATTACTCCGGCCGACACAGACACCCCATCCCCCCACTGAGATCTGTCTCTCTCTGTCACTGCCACCCCACCCCCATACAAAACTCCTCCACTAACTAAGGAACTAACTGCTTTATGAATGCACAAAAAGTCTGATTGAATGTCTTGTGGTGTGAGTCAACATGCACCAGACATGAAATTAGATTATTATTCTCTTTTCTGTCATCCCCTTTATTTAATTTTGTTCATTTCCTCCTCTGGCACAGCATCTTATTGATTTTCTCTCTTGGCTGCAACTGCACCAAAAGCAAAGCCTGACATTCCTTTATAATGGATTTTAATGAAGGAAGTGCCATCACAGACATGCAGTCATTACAGACCAGTGTCATCTTTAAAAAGCATGAACTGGAATCAATCCAGTGCTTTGTGCACTGGTCTGCACTTTCAGCATTAACATCAGCATTCTTCCCAAACTTTAAAAAAATGTCTGAACCTGAACGCGAACTCCATCCTGCCAGTTCTAAAAACCATTCCAGTGCAAACATCTTTTCTCTGCACTCCTTGTCAATACAGCCCATAATTTACTGCTGTAAATAATCATCATCTTTCTGACTTTTTTCTGTCTGCATTGCTCATTTTGTTGAGCATCTCAACTGAAATGAAGCACATGAAGCAGTTACAGAGACAAAGTTTGGTGCGTGTTTGAAGTTTTGGGGAGGGTATTTACTGACATTGATAGCACAGCCCAACACAGCCACAATTTAATATGCAAATTCCCACGAAAGACTCAGTCTGCATGTGTCTGGAAAGCAACTCAGGAGAATAAGTCTGCACCACAGAATATCAAATATCAACTAAAGAGACCAAAAGACATATTTCAGTGCAGTTATGCAGTCTTCATGCCATATATAAGACTATATGCAGAGGAGTAAACCTGGAAGAGATTTAATATGGTGGCATAAAAACATGTCTCTCCTTTGTCAAAATCCTGCAAACGGATTTAGTTGAGTAGAGATCAGAAAGCCAATAAACTATACATTGACCAGCTTAAATCATCACGCACGACTAAACCTGCCATGAACTGGTGAAGGCCACAGGGGAATTCAAATTCAAGAAGGAAACGGGTAAGTAAGGTTAGAAAAACATGCTTGATGAATATTGTATCATTGTAACTGGATGTAACAATATCTAACTAATTAGTGCCTTAACAGGGGCAGCAAATCTTTGGTCAATTAACTCCAATAACTGCCTCCAGGATGTTAGAGCCACGTTTTCTTTGAAGGACATCATTTACCTCTAAGCATTATTAAAGGATAACTCTCTCATCCCAGCATTGACTGGGTCACTGAGAGTCTGAGTGTGTGTGTGTGTGTGTTCCTTTTGCCTGTCGGACATGACACTGACAGATGGAGGAGTAGGAGGGGCCTTGGGAGGGGGGTCATCCTTTCTCTTTGTATTAAGGAGACGCCTTCTGTTGATTGGACCACGTGTTTGGGGGTCATGTAGACTTTTTTGCATGTGGAGGACAAAATATTTAAAGCCCCAGCATCTTCCAAAATCCTCTCTTTGTTAAAAGATCATTAAGACTAATCCTTGTGTTGCCAGATTTTCAATTCTGGCAAGTGAGATTTATTTCATTAACACTCAGAGAGGAATATCCTTAGATTTTAGTCTCTTCCCTGTTGGAGACACAGAAAGCAGGAGAAGGGATTTAAATCTGCTACTTATAATCCATTTTATCCATTATATACCTATAATCTATGATCTAGTTTTAAATTTTGACACTAACAATAGCACAATAACTTACTAATATACTTAATAACAGACTAGCTTCATGCTGCATCCTGCTTGACCAAATCAAGTAAAAAGCATACATAAGGGCTCCTCATCATTGCTTCCACTGGTCCATTGAAAATCAGCTTAACCACACACAGTCAATTTGGCCAAATCCCCAACTTGACTGCTGCTTCAAAAGAACAACTAGTACTACACCTGCGAAAATAATCAGCTCTGCATCAAAGCAGGGGACTTTTTCTCTTTTTCTTTCTCTTTTTTTATTCCTCTCAACGCAGGTAATGTCGGGCTAAGAAGAAAACATGAATAATGAATGCGAGAGGCTTGTGCTCTGCTGCTCTGTGCCGCCTCTAAATTATGGATCAAGAATCTAGTAGCTCTCCCGAGTCAGTTCGCACCACCGCTTGCCATTTTTCACCGTCTCAGGCTCACAGTCGCTTCAGATCAATGAGGAGTTACAGGGAGGAAATGAGAGGATGTGGCGGTATGAGCAGGGTTTTGTTCTAACGCAGCTGTGGTGTCAACACTCAGAACTACAGAAACAAATCACATCTAATTAAATATCCTGAAAAGCAATAAAGCTATTGCATAGCATGGTTTTGATTGTGCTCTCACAAACATGGAGCAACACAAGAGAACATGAGACAAAGAACAGCTGAATAAAGAGAAAAAAGATGTTACCATGAACATGACTCAATGTTACACTCAACATCCACCATCCACCATCTGACTACATTTTTTATTCTTCTGTTATACCATTATGTTGGGCTCACTATTAAGGAGAAATCCTGTCCTGCATTGGATATGGTCATTCAAATTTTGCCCTTTCTGCACCTCACTTTACCGAGCCCAAGGAGTTTCCTCCCTTCCCACAAAATTAAAAGCAGACAATCAATACAACATCCCAATCATTCACTAATCCTCCCGCCCTACCCTGTGACTTAATCTTCAGCTGTTTCCATGGAAACACTCCTTTTCAAGTTACGTAGGTGACTTTTCTCTTTTTTTCGCTCTGCCTGGTCTGTTATTTGAGTCTGTAATAAGCAGGAACGACACCTGTCTTCAGGTCAGGAAAATGAAGAACAGCGAGATGTCGGCTCCAGCAGTTTTAATCTGTGTGCAGATATGTAAATAATGCAGAGGTAGTAAACCTTGATTGAGGCCATGACATGAATCATTTACATTACTGCTCATCCTCCAACCCCTCTACTTCATGTAATGCAAGGGCTCCAAGTATCTACGACACCAAATTTAACCAGCAAGTCTCAAAGGTCTGTGAAAGAAAAAAAAACAGTGTTTTCTTTGTCTTTTGTTCTTTTATCAAGTGTTTATGTGCTTCATAAAATCCAAACCATCAGTCTAATCATCTAAAATGTGCATCTGTCTGTTTTGGGTGAGTAATTCAGCTGACTGGACAGTTCAGTCTTACTACTAACAGGCACAGTGACCTGCAGCTTTTGGGGGGGGGGGTATGTGACTGCCTCCTCCGTCACGCTCATCTTGTCAGGGAACACCCTTCCATCAATAGAGCCTGTCACTGCCTGCGATAAGGTAACTCAGGATAATAAGTGTGGGGGAAGAGGTGGTGAACAGGCCTGCATTAAAACAGACAGTGGATCAGATGCCCAAACACTGCACATAAGGTTTGTAACAGTTGGAGGCAGGCTACAGTAAAACTATGACATCCATAGTGAAAAGGAATCAGGATATTGCACTTGCATGTATTTGATTGCCCTTCGCAAAAACTTGCCAGGTGACATTTTTTTGGCAGCAAAATTCCGACAACACAAGTTGCAAAACTTTTTTCAACTATGCTGATTTTTATTTGCCTTCTGTGTTGGCGGTCCTTGGCAGTCCTGATGTGTCACTTTACTGGCCTAATCTAAACGAATGAGGGGGCTGTGTTTCTTCACTCGGCTAAAATGCAATGCACTTGCAAGAGATAAGGCATTTTAAGTAGAAACACTACAGTCACACCTAATGCACTGCTGAAATATCACACTTACAAGTAGGTTGCACCATAAATCTTTTCATTTTGAACAACAAATTCACAGTATTTTTATAGGAGCTGTCCAGTACTCTAGGAAGCAATGAACAACTGTGCAGAGATTTCAAGCAGAGGAAAAGTGAGGAAATTAATGATATAATAATAACACAATGGAGTGTTTGACATTGTTTTATCAGGGAGATTGACCTTTTCCCTTCTAATTTACGGTTTTGAAATCTAAACTACTTAACCACTGAACTCAGAACTGGAGTTCTTTCACCATTCACCCAAGAGACGGCATCAGATTTACTGGCTGATAGGCATCCTTGGCTGCAGGTTGTGAGAGTCATGTGAATTAAGGTGTGAATTGGTGTGAAACCGCCTGCGGATGTCAGGTGGCACCACAAGCAGCCGATAGTCTGAAAGGCACCAAAGGTGAGGTGTTCCCTGATTTCAATGTCTCTTTCCAGGTTATGTCCCACTCTCGTGGGCTGGGCTACTACGAGTGTTGGAGAAACACCAAGGCAGTGATGATATAGAAATGTTGTAAACAGCAAACAGATGGTGCAACATGTTCAGGGAGGGATTCTCCAGTTTGACACATGACGACACACTGTACTCTCAATCCTCTGAAAGAAGGGGAAGCCCTTAGTTGAAAACCCTCCCATGCATACAGTACATATGCTTCCTGTTTAAACTATCAATTGTTCATAAATTGGACATATTTCCAACTGAACCAAGAAAACACTGACCAAAAAGAGAAGTGTGTCCAATAGGTACTGATAACCTGACTATTGACTAACTTAGCTATTGATTTTTTTGAGTTTTTTCAAAGCTGTAGCTGACCAGAGAATATTTCAGCTTCAGTTTCAACAGTGTAAATCAAACCTTTTAATGGGCATAACAATGTTTTAGGATAAAGTAACAGCACAGATTGGAGCTGCAGCAAGTGTCTGAGTGCTCTGCACAAGCCAGCAGGCAGACCAGCTACTTGGTATTCCACTCAGGTTTGGATCAGAGTCATAAGCAAAGAGTTGAGGAGGAGGAGGAGGAGGAGGAGGAGGGATATTTGCACCGATTCCTGCTTTGTAACACAGGCGAAAACAACAAGATAAAGATACCAGAGATGGTCCTGAAATCGGTCTGGATGAATGACTCTGAATCTCTACAACTGACAATGAAAACTGACTGTGCAGTCTCCTTTCTGATCGAGGACACTGTGTCACACACACAGTGTGAATGCAAATTTATTTAATCATAGGCTATGATCGTGATGTAACTGATCAAGAGGAATTTTTCATTTCTACAGGCACTTAATTAAATTAGTACATGCATTGTACTGAGGTTCAGACAGCTATGCATGTTAAGGCTGCAGCTCTCCACTGCAATACAGCTCCAGATGAAGAGTTACAAATTGATTTGGCGTGGGCTTGGCTTAGTGAAAAATGGGGCTGTGTGGTTAATATACTGCAACGCACTGCAAGACCCCATAAAGTCTGGTTATGTTCTGTGCTTCCGCAGGAAATAAATTCCACTTCTGTTGCTGTTACTCCGAGAAATGACTGACTCAATATCCCAAAACACACTCACACACACACACACACACACACACACACACACACACACAAGATAATACACAAACATGAGACTCATAAATCGGGTTCATAAGGACACACATTCACATGCACGAGTATTTACAGACTTGACTTGCCTGTGAGCAATTTGTGTGACAGGAGATTCAAGTTGAAAACCAAGCACCGATTAGTCACCTGAAGGGGCCCTGTGGAAAGGAAATGGGGTAGAGAAGAATAGGGTTAAAGGTCAGGATCACTATATAGGGCTCAGGCTGACTTTTTAGTGCTGAATAAAATGTCAGCATCCTCTGTAGGGTGGAACCTCTGACGGAACAAACAATGTCCATGAACCAATACCCGATCCATTAAAAAGAATCAGCTGATCAAATATTAGGGAGAATATGTACTGTAGTCCAGCTACAGTGATGAGTTGTTTTTCCCCTCTGTGCATGTATGCATGGCTGCCTCCCAGTTTTGGATTCTCAGAAAGAAAATGGTGCCACAGTATGAGACATGGAAATGCATTTGCCCATAGGCAAAGTTTCCTTGAATTATTTAAGAAAGAATTTCCTCCCTTACTGGCTTCCATGTGTTTTCTTTTTCTGTGACTCTGTTTAGTAGCAGCTGACTTTTTTGATCCCTTTTTTTGTTCAGGATGCCTTGAATGCTGCATCAAATGCCTGGGTGGGATCCCGTACCCATCCCTCATTGCCACCATCTTGCTGTACGCGGGCGTGGCTCTGTTCTGCGGCTGTGGTCATGAGGCGCTGTCCGGCACAGTCACCATTCTCCAGAACTACTTTGAGGTGGTGCGGAGCCCTGTTGACGCACTGGACGTATTCACCATGTGAGTAGTGAAAGTTCAGACTGACCTGAAGTGTTGATGAACCATTAGAAGGCATTGTCAACCCTTAGGGACTGGCCATTTGTATACCCACACACCGAAAAAACACATTAATTCTAACATCAGTTTAATGTTTGACACAGCCTACATTTTCAACACTGTGCCAAGTCTCCAGGTTTAGAGTTTTACTTTAGAACAATACTGTGTCGTCTGGATAAAGTATGATACTAAAGCAAAAGGAGAGAGTAAGATTATGCAATGTGCAATTTGTAAAACACTTGTTAGTGTAACCTTGTTTTGCTGTGCACATTTTCAGTGCTTCTCTAATTCACTCCCCAGGATTGATATTATCAAGTATGTGATCTACGGCATTGCTTCAGCTTTCTTCGTCTATGGCATCCTGCTGATGGTGGAGGGCTTCTTCACCAGTGGAGCCATCAAAGACCTGTATGGAGACTTCAAGATCACCACCTGCGGACGCTGTGTCAGCGCTTGGGTAGGACTAACATTTGAGAGCATGTTAAGACTTTGGTTGTGTTATACGTACTATTTATTGAAAGGGGGTGAAGTGGTAAAGATTTCTGTAGGTGACACTATGCAAGCTTTGTAAACCAGGTTTAAGCTGTTTTTTATGGGGGAGTACATTAAATCCTCAAATTTTACTGATTATTCCTTGAGCTGATTTCCTAAACAAGTCAAGTTGACATGCAGGGCATAATAACATTGCAGTGGCTCTGTGCAATAAAAAAATGTTGTTTGTGTAGATCATTGTAAAAAAATTCTAATACCACAGTGTGTCCCAACTGAAGTGCTTTAAAATTTCATTAAAATATCAATCAATATAATTTTATTATCCTGCCGACAATAATAATGAAAAATTAACAACACTCTCATGTGGAGCATTTCGCAGAGCTGGAAGCTATCCTAACAAGATTATTGTTAGAATATAATTGTTTGAGCAAATCTGAAGCTCCTCAGGGAGGCAAAGGGAACAAGCTATGTTGTGGTATTTGAGATCAATGGGTTCATTAAGTTGGTTTGCGTAGCCCATGGAAATGTCCAAACCAAAATGAGACCAGCTCACGGAAATAGGAATGTGGATCATGGATGAGATCAGTGGCATGTTGGGAACACCTTTTGAATCACAGTCATCAGTCAGTTCCTGCATTTTCCTGGAACCCGTACAATAGCAATAGTAGTAGAAGTGCATCAGGATACAGGAAAAGTCTGAATAATTCCTAAGCATTTAACTTGAAAATTAAGAAAATTACACAGATTACATTACATCTGTTAACTGACACAGTGCTTGAATATATGTTGTCCTCTTTTAGTTCATCATGCTGACGTACATCTTCATGCTGGCTTGGCTCGGAGTGACCGCTTTCACCTCCCTCCCGGTCTTCATATATTTCAACATCTGGAATATTTGCCAAAATGCCACGGCACTGGAGGGGGCCACACTCTGCCTGGACCCACGCCAGTATGGTGAGGACAGATATTCCATCTTCATTTCTGCACCCCAATCTCAATTCCACTGCCCAGATCTCAGTTGGTCAGATTGCGACGGCACCTACTCCTGAAAATCTCATCATATACTGTATGTTGCACTACCGATCACATCTATACTGCTGCTTTTACCTTCATGGAGAGGTTGTACTTTCCCAGCAGAATATAAAGTTTAATAATGAAGTGCGGCCCCTCCCATGTTGCTGTAAAAACTTCTTTAAATTCAGGATGGATAATAAGGTTAATAATAAATAACAATAAACTAATTAGATTACTTATACTTTGGCATATGACCAACACATAAACACATCTCCTACTGCATAAGAGTCAAATAAACTAAGATAGATTTCACACCTAATTTGCTTTGTTTTTATGCATTCAAAGACATTGATCTGTTAAATGGGCCACTTTTGAAATGAAACACCATAAATGATTCATTTCAACGGTGGAGCTCCCTGTTGTTAAATTTACAGTATATTGGACTCAGTGCTTTTCTCTGCAAGTTATTGCCCTGAAAACTGTAATGACCTGAAAAAATATTATGTTAAGCTCGTCCATAAAGGTCCATCATGTCAATAGCTCAAACGGCTGAGTCGTTATTTTTATGTAGTGCCACCTCTTTCAGTCCATTGCTCATCAGTAGCCACTAATACTGTCTCTACGTAAACTGCGAGCATCACATTCACAGTCTATGTGTCATCTGCGTGTGACTATGTGTGCAATAAGACTGTTTTGTTGTGGTCTGATGGTACATGTGAACCTGCAGCTGCTTCTTTTATTGCAGCGCCTCCACATTGGTGTTTAGACATGCTTGATGAACAACCCAACTTATTTCAGGTATTGTGCCTATTGCTGAGGTGAAAACCGTGTGCGCTGGATCTGAGAAATTCTACAAGATGTGTGGCTCTAATGAGGTAAGTGAAAAGTAATTTGCAGGTTTTAACAGTGTTAACCAGTATAGGTAATATCATGCCATCTTTTGTGGGCCTGCAAATTCATGCTAGATGTGTTTATAACATACAAAAGTTTTTAATATAACAGAAACTTGATTGTGCCAGCTCGATAGAAAGTTGGCAATATTGAACAAGCAAGGACCTGAGGACCTTAGGCTGCTGCCCACCAGCCACAATGACATACTACCCACTGCCTCAAACACATAACCGCTGTCTAGCTGCCCTTTACTCAGCTGCTCTGCTCTTTCAAAGGTAAATAGAGGAAGATGCACCAGATAACTTACAGTCTAACCAGTAACACATGCATTACTCCCATCAACTAAATGAATAATGAGAAACCAGAAATGCTGACAGTTCTAAAGGCTCTAAATCATCACAGTGAAAAAGGTAATTGAAGAAATATTGACTTTCTGATATTTAACAAATGCTGAACAATAATATCAGCCCAAAGTTTACGATGTTACATATACAATGATTCTTAATAACATCCATGATGTAAAACAGAATGAGCTGAAGGTTTATTAAGGGCACTTTCCTGTAGGGGTTTGACTGGCAACGAGCACTGAGGAGTAACATGTTCTGTGATTTGTTTTTTACCACAGCTCAACATGACATTCCACCTGTTCATCTGCGCCCTCGCCGGAGCAGGAGCTGCTGTTATTGCTATGGTGAGACACCAGTAAATCTTGCACCTCCCCCTCAAGGGACACAACTAAATGTCTCTTCAATCAAACACAAAACAGACAAAGCCATTTCTGTTGTATTTCTGAATGTACATACCACAGAATGGACCATGGAATGGCACCGAAGCTGGGTGGGAGTTTGGTAACTGATGCAGTATCTCCTGTTATTTAGAAAGACTGATTTCACTACGGTGCCAGCGAATAATTTCTGCAGTGGTAGGATTTAACTGATTTTGAAAAAAGGTAACTGAAGGAGAGATAATGGGATCAGCTGGAAAATAGCTGTGTTGTTGTTGCTGATTCATACATGTAGTTTGCCTGTGAGAGATAGGATGGAAGGCATTTTGGTGCAGTGAAAAAGACAGGGTTCGTCTCCCTCCCTCCTCCGGAGGCGCCAGACGTGTCAATGTGTTGTCATGGAAACAGGGAGAAGAAAGGCTCAGAAATTGTTGCAAACATCACTCGGTAATTTGTGAGGAGCCATTTTCTGAGAAACAGAAGGCTCGTCATGGATGATGGTGCAAATTGTGGGAGCACTATTTTGCTCATTAAATTCATCACAAATGATACACCCTTGCATCCCAATAATTAGCTGCCCTCAACAAAACAATTGTCAAAGTGTAAAATGCATTCTGTGCGAAAAAAAAAATCTTTCAAAATGCATCAGCCTTATCAGCATACCCAGAGGAAAAACTGGCATGAAAACAAAATAATACTATCTATACTGTTTCAATCAAATAATTGCTTTGTCTGCATTTACACTTGCAACTGTGAGACTGCCATTTCTAATGGAATGAAATGCTGTGATACAACCTAAGTCATGACAGCACAGTACATTCATTATAACTTCAACAAGTCCACGGCCATGTTTAACATTGTGCTGCCACCTGCTGGACCACCAGAAAGGGCCAGTCTACACAAATGTGACGATTCGTTGATCGTTTAAATTAATATTTAAGTAATTTTTTAATTTGCATCCAAAGGAGTGTACGGTATTGCAGTTATTAAACTATATTGAATTTTACCTTACTTTTTTCAATGTTGTCTGCACTGACATGTTCCTCACAGATCCACTACCTGATGGTGCTATCAGCCAACTGGGCCTACGTGAAAGACGCCTGCAGGATGCAGAAGTATGAGGACATCAAGTCAAAGGAGGAGCAGGAGCTCCATGACATCCACTCTACTCGCTCCAAGGCGCCTCAACGCCTACACATAAAGACCAGCGTGAGGCCTGGCCCTGCCACTCCGGCCTCTCCACCCCTTTCTCGCTCTCTCTCTTCTGTCTTTCTGCCTGTCCCTCCCTCCCTCACTCTACCATCCCCTCCCAAGAGGGGGGACGGATGGCGCTTAGGGCCCTCGCCACCGCTGATGTCACTGGTGCGTCATATGACAGTGTGGTCTGGGGGGAGAAACGTCACACAAACCTCCCCAGTCACAAACAGCATTTCAGATTAAAAAAAAGCCCCTTTACCTCTTTCGTGGATGGTGTTACGATTATCATTATGGCAGTTATATTATTCTTGAATACCAGTTGTTTAGTGCTGACAGTAGTTTGAGTGTAGTTTGTAGAATCCAACATAGCAGTAGTATTTCTGCTTTTGTTTTTTACTTTGAATAATTTGCATATAATTGTTTTATTTTTCTTAAAAAGTTTTAATTGAAGTGTCATTTTGCGCTCATGCATTATTTATTTTTTGCTGATTTCTGGAGGGGGTCAACAGGGGCTTAAAAAAAGGGTTTTCAAGCACATTTTCTCATGTCGTGTGTCTGGAGATTTCATCTTCGAGAACTATGTACTGTATGTGAACGGGGGGGTTGTTTTGAAAATGTTTCAAATCTCACAACTAGAAAGCAGTGTAAGCCTTTGCCACACCAGTATTCCCAGGGATTAAAACCACTTTCACGTGAAAGTAATTCAATCTGTTTTTCTATTTGAAACTATACAGTAGCAAGACGACACAAATACCAAATCATTAGATTACAACAAATATTTGCTAGATGTGCCAAGCCTGTTAAACAGGAAATGATGAGTTTGATAGATATCAAAGATGGGATTAGTCAATTCATGATAAATTATGTCTTATTTTATTATAATCTTGCCATTTAAATGTACTTTAGGACTGTAAATAAGTCCGTTGTCTTTGAATCACAAGCCACAAAAGCACATGCAAACATGCTTTCATAACCCCTTTTTTAATTTCTTAAAAGTGGAACTTTATAAATACTAAACTCTTGTTTCTGCAGAACTCTGCACTGTATATACCGATATATCAAAGCATACCTATATGTTAAGCACTGAAGGACAATTCAGGTGAGAAGAAGAAGAAGAAGAAGAAGAAGAAGAAGAGATCACTGTGGGTCAGTGCACCTGTCAGTCTCGGCAGAAAAAGAAACCCTGACAATTAAAAAAACAAGTTGTTGGTGTACTGGTGCTCCTTGGTGGAATTACCAATTGTAAGAAAAGTGTGTCACCGTAATTTCGTTCATGACAGTAACTGTATTGCTTACACACCTTGATGCCATACGACGATGAAGGTGGCCTGTCAGTTCATTGCCTGGCAAAGTTTACTTTGTCAGTACTTCTAAAAGCTAGTTTTCATGCACTTATTTGACCATTTCTGTGCTCTCTCTCTAGATGTAAGCGCATTGGTGTTCAACTCAAAGTTGGAGAACTGTACTGTTAGTAAAGACTGTGAATTTAGATGTTTTTCGTGGCATGGACATGCATTAATATAGTCTTACTGACTCAAAAGTTACTTTATTTCACCTCTTCTTTTTGACACTTTTGACTGTCTTGCTGGATCAACCCTTTGTTTATATGTGCAGTACTGAACCCCCCCCCATGCTTACCACGTTATGCTACTGATAGTAGAGACTGTAGTCTTTGAGTTGTGTCTGTTTAGTTTGTGATGAGCTCTCAACTGTGTCTTAAAACTAATACTTGTACCAACATTGCTTACTCTGTAATGACCTGAAAAAAATGCTCTCCGCCTTCTCCTCGTATTAGTCTTTTGTACTTTCACTACGAATGCTTAGTAGCAGGCTTTAAATTGAATCTTGTTTTGTACATTCATGTGCCAACAGCTTGCGGTGGCTTATTTGACCTGTATGATCAAATTTGCTTGCATAAATAAAACTCACTTGTGTACTTGTTAATAAATACTTGATGTCGCTTGTGTCTATTTTATTTTGATGTCAAGTACTCCCACTGGTGGTATTTGATGATTTGTAACAGCTACTGTGTGAGCCAGTATTTCAGTGTTATTAAATGTTAACTGAGTGGTGAAATGTGGTCAGGCAGGATTCGATTGTGGAAAGATGGATAACTATTTTGAAAAGATGAGAGGAAACTCATGTTTATCAGGAGGAAATATGCTAAGTAACTTCCTCCGACCACTAGATGTCTCACTTTCCTTTCTAAGTTACTCAAAATGAGGAGTTGTCAACCAAAATCAGAAAAATAAATATAGTATAAATAGGAATACTAAAAGTATATAAATACAAGATTAATACATAACTAGATTAAGCTCTCTTGACTCTTAATTATATTTGGTACACTGTTCTATACTATAAACTGATATGCAGTGAATAAGCAAGTTTACACTTATTACATCAGAGGTTCCGAACACATTTTATATTTTGAACTAATATAAAGTCAAAAACATAAAGAAATGTAAATCTCTTAAGATCAACCTAAAGGTACATTGACATTTATCTTCACCATAAATTTGTATAAATTCAATATTTTTACTTGCAGTGGTTTATATATATTTTTTGTTTTGCCCCTCTGTTTGGTATCTCAAAGATGAACAGCTGATTTTACCAAATCGCAAAGTTGTATGTAAAGTCCCAAAATTAGTTTCAATCAAAATCGTAAATGATGTCTATCCTCTGAATGCCTTACTGACCCATTCTGTGAATCCTGTGAATTTCCCCGTTGTGGGATTAATAAAGTTAATCTAATCTAATCTTCAAGTCAACTCAAGTTAAACAAATGTGTTCAGAAAATATGAAAGCGATGTACCACTGTAGACCTGTCATCTGCATGCAGGTTCAGTCTGTCCCCCCTACCCCAAGCCACTGGTCCACCCAGTCAGGTAATAAATCACATCCAAGATTACACTTTGCACCCTGGTGGCAGACAGAACTCACTCACATTCTTACATATGGCCCCTGGCTCAATAATACATTTACATTTCAGGAATTTCTTGAGAGTTTGAGGTTCTTACATCAGATTGCAAGTGCAAAAAAAAACACACTCTGCAGTCTTTCAAAGGAAAGGTGCCTGGATATAACTAAAAAGGGCTGGCCCCAGGTATACACACTGTGATGCTAAAAAAAAATCAATTTCTAACTTCCAATTTCCATTTCTAATAGTGAATTTGACATAGGTCAGTGCAAAACTTAAAAAAGCAATGGTGTGTTGGTAAGTGAATGGCTGAAGAGAGCCGTGGCAGAATCATGTGAGGCGAAACCTCCAGAATGAGCTGATTAGTGCCACGCCCAAATGACTGGTCCTGCCCCACTGCCTAACTGTGGCTTGCGTGACCCTGTCAAACCCAAGAAATCCTCCACTAATCCTCAACCCCCCCCTCCCCCACCCAAGGCTGTCAATCCGACAGGTCACCTGTACTGTAATTAGATCTTCAGCCTGTGTACCATTGCTTCTTATGGACTTTGAAAGCTCTTTTCATTATTTTACATTTGTTGTTGTTTTTTCGGGGGGAGGATAATTTTTCAGGCTCTCAATGAGTCTGGATGTCTTTTTCCCTGATCTCTCCTCGATGTGAGAATTTTGAGGCGCATTCGGTGAAATCATGCGTCGACTTCTCTATGTGCATGTATTCCTGTGCTGCCTCGGTATGGCTCGTCCCTTCTGTCCATCCCAGTGCACCTGTGTCTTCCATGGACGTACCGATGGAACAGGAACCAGGTAAAAAAGCACTTTAACTGTACTCACTCATTTACACACACACACATGGTGTTTATGGAAAATTAAGAGATAGAGATTAAGATATTTCCATTACATTTGTAAATTATGTGGCTAATTAAGTCACCCTCACACCTTCATTTACAACATAATGATAAATGAAAAAGGTCCTACTATATATCCACGATAACATAGTCTTAAAATATGTATATTGTCTTAAAAAATTGCGCATACTTTCAGAGGCTCATGAGCACGCCTGGTGTGTTATCTTTCTTAGATCCATGGGAAGTTAAGAGGGCGCACCATAGTATTTACATGTAACGAAAATGCAGTCATCAATTTTTTTCAAAAAAAGGAAAAGCTCAATTTTACCAGCGTAAATACAATCATTGGATTTGAATTAAGTAGCTGAAAGTCATAGAAAATCATGGCAAGGTTCTCTAAATCCACCTCAGTGTAATCTGCACAGGTTGTACTGACCTGTATTGATATAATGCAAGTTCCCTGGTATGGTACCAATCCGTTTATCTCTAAGAAAGACCTAATTGCCACAGGCATAATTAGTCCTACTCACACTGAACCGTATTCCAGGAAGCATCTCCCTCCCTTTGTGTGTTAATTTTCACTTTTATTATTAGACAGCAGAAAAGTTTGATTTGTGTCTGTGGCTGTAGATATCCTGCTGAGGTTGCTGTTATATAGGTGTCAGAACCCTTGTTTTGGCACATGACTATATGACGTTATCATTCGGAAGGGTCATTGATAAAGTATGTTTTTCCTCATAGTCATGGCACATAAATGTAACTCTCTGAGAGGGTTTACCATCAAACAATTGTCCTGTGTGCAGTGGGAGTAAATCCTCATAATCACTCACTCTTTATGATGACAGTGATTAGCTCTGGCCTTGACACCGATGAAGTGGCCTTAGGATGGACTGTAGCCATGTTGGAAAAAAGCCTCCCACATTATGAAAGAGAGTCTGGATGGAAAAAATAAAGAGACAGCAACTGTAGATACATACTTACTGCTTCCATTGCTGGCTTTTTCATTGGAGATTAGGTTGAGGTGTTTGTGTAACATTTTGTCATCGGGCAATTTAACTCATTTACTTTTCATCCTCAGATCTGTGCTCTGCAATGATCCAGACATGTCTGACATCCCGGTGAACGTCCCAGTGGACACGATCAAACTTCGTATTGAGAAAACCGTTGTACGCAGAATCCCAACAGAAGCTTTTTACTATCTGGTGGAGCTGCGGTACCTGTGGATTACTTACAATTCCATCACCTCAGTGGATACTGGGAGTTTCTACAACCTCAAAGTGCTCCATGAGCTGAGGCTGGATGGAAATATGATCTCCATGTTCCCCTGGGAGTCTCTAAAAGAGATGCCCAGGCTGAGAACACTGGATCTACACAACAACAGACTCACTAATGTTCCCACTGAGGCTATCGCCTACCTCCTCAACATTACCTACTTGGATCTATCCAGCAACAAATTAACAACCCTGCCCTCGGATCTCATGGATATCTGGCCCCCCTTCAATGGAGCACCCCTCACCACTAATGCCTCCCAGAAAATTGTATTAGGTGAGGAGACAAGTTTGTGTCTGGCTTGGTTTTACAGGATAGGAGAGCCAGGACACTTTTAGGGTTATTTGTAATTACATCAGGTCATTCCAGTCATTCCATTATCTGTTAATCGAGCCAGTCTTTGTTCTGACTGACTCAAACCTGCCCCAGTAGTAGCTGCCAGAACACAGTCTAATTAGCTTATTTTAAGTAGTGATAGAGTTTAATGTTTAACGAGTTTAACTGTTGAGCGTTTAATACACAGCCTTTTGGCTATTCAAACTGGGGTCAAGTTCAGAGGATCAAAAGAAATTGTACTGTACTGAAAATCTTCTGAAGACCAGATCATATCTAACATTCTAATAATTTTGAAACACCAAAAAATATATGGCCAATGTAAAACCAATGTTATAATGTTTTGTCCAAGACAAAACATTACAGTTTTTCTACATTCTGAATTGTATTCATCTCCATTCTACTCAACTTACTTTGAGTTTTAAACTAAAAGCTGTCATTAAGTCACTGAGTTTGACAAGCAACAACTGGCAGGAATTACTAATTGATTTGTCATTTGCTTTTTTGGCAAAAGAACAGCATTTGCCACTGAAATGTCTTCACAATGGCAACTTGCTGCGATCATCATCTTCCAATGCTGAAAGTCGAGGGAGGTGCAAGGAGAGAGGGGTTTTTTGTTTCAAAGCAGAAGGGAGTGGGTTGGGTTAATAGCATGATCAAATTTATGGTACTCACTTACTGTGAAAACAGTATTGTTGTTGTTTTGGTCTGACACCAAAATATTTGTCATCTTGATACATTTAGCATTTAATCAACTGTCAATACTTTGTATTATTTTTTTTATTTTTATTTGCTGGATGCATTTTTGGCTTGCATGTATGTGAAGGTGTGTTCCCTGTATCCGTGTGGCACTGACAGTGGGAGGGACACTGTTTATAAGCTGCATAAGGGCAAACTAGCTTATCCATGCCACAGGAGCTGGCTGTGTGCTCTACGTGAAGGAGAAACAGGATTAGGCGGTAGGAAAAAAACAGACCACGCACAAAGCAGACCACAGCTTCTTTAGGATGTAGCATTTCCTGTTTTCTACTTTATGGGAGGTTTGCTCACCTTTGCTGTTTGGAACTATTCCACTTCACTATGACTAAGTATAAATAAATGCATATTAAAATATAGAAACAAAAACTGAAATATAGTTTGGACTTTGGCCACAATTCCACTGACCATTCTCTCTCTCTCTTCTATTAAAAGAAGTTCAACAATGCAAACAGTTGTAATAAGTTTGAAAATGAACATATGGCTTATATTGTATTAGTGACCGATTCATGTTTATGCTAACAGAGAGGCTAACGGAAAGAGTGTGTTGCCTCAAACCGGAGGAAGGCCAGCGGCAGCTTAGGTGCTTTGCCACTGTTAAGACAAACTAATCTCGTTAAAGGGCTTTAATATGCACCAGTACATATGCTTACTTATCACACCCATGTAGCAGGTGTTTCCACGAAGTTGCGAAGGAGTTCGTGGGATAGGTTCACGTCCACAGCTCTTGAATTACTCTTTTGTGATGCCTAAAATGCTGTGAATTTTCACTGGCTTGCCTTGCTTCAGTAAAGCTCAGCATCCATGTTTTGAAAAAGCAACGCTTGCACAATAGAGTTTTTCTGGGACTGACTCTTCACTGCTAAACTACCATCTCAGCATCCTCTACTTTTTTCTATTATGTTTAAATAAAACTGCTTTAATGCAATATAGCATTTAAATGGAATGAGTTTCACACTGTAATGATGTGTCACAGCAAAGAATGATCATAATTATTCTCATCTTTTCATCTTCAGGCCTCCAAGATAATCCCTGGTTCTGTGACTGTAAAATCTCCAAGATGATTGAGATTTCCAAAATGACAGACACGCCAGTGGTCTTGATGGACCTGTTCCTGACCTGCAGTGGACCAGAGAATCTGGCTGGTGTTCTTTTTCAACGTGCTGAACTTGACAATTGCGTCAAACCATCAGTCATGACTTCAGCGACCAAGATCACATCTCCTCTGGGCAGTAACGTTTTACTGCGATGTGACACCACCGGGTTTCCGACACCAGCTCTTTACTGGGCTAAGTCAGATGGCTCACCAGTCAACAACACAGGTATTAGAGAAATAGCTGCTTCCAAATGTATTGAGACTTACAGTATATCTTTGGTAACCTACAATATCTTGAATGTGAATTTGCTCTGTCTGATGAATAGGATGCATTAACTTGTGCCCAAAGGCCATAATCATAGAAGGACAAGACTTGATCCATACTGACTTTTGTATTCTATTCCCACCCTATAGTCCAGGAGTCACCTGCAGAGGGCATCAGATGGTCCATCATGAGCTTGCACGGAATATTGTACAAAGATGCTGGGAACTACAGTTGCAAAGCTAAGAATGTTGCCGGCAACGCAGAAGCCACCATTTCCCTCTCGGTTGCCGGTACCATCAGCACCACCATCCCTCCAGTGGGGCCAAGCATCGGAACTGGACCGACCAGCCAAGGCACGACATTCACTCCACCTACAGACGTTCCCGACTCATCCATTGTAACACCTGCAGTTCTCCCAAGAGCATCAACAACACAATCTGCAGCCCCTAAGAAGCCGAAAACTACCCCCAGCAATGGTTTACAGAAAGGGTCGCTCAAGCAAACAAAGATCCAGCAAGGGGGCAATGGGAGGAAGCTCGCAGCAGACGAAAAGAGCAAGAAGAGCGATCCTTCAAAGTCTGTCAAAGACCTGAAAGTTGTAGAGGAAACAGCTGACAGTGCGGTGTTACTCTGGACAGCGAATGGGTTACCAAGTGATGCCCCACTTACAATTGTGTATTCACCCTATGGTGAGGATGACACCAAAAGGACAGAGGAGACTAATGCTGGCAGTGGAAAAATGCTCCTAGAAGGACTATCTTCTGGGATGAGGTACTCTGTCTGCCTCATAGCAAAAGGTAGTGATGCTGGAAAAGACCCGTGCATTGATTTCTACACACTGGACAACGTGGAAGATGATGGGCAGAACCAGCTTTTCATGATCATAAGTGGCATCGCCTGTGCTTTGGCTTTGCCTCTTATCGCCCTGTTGCTCTACAAGATTCTGGCTCTCTACTGCAAGGGACGCAACCCAGCTTTGGACGAGGAGGAGCTTGAAAAAGAGAGCTATGTCAAGTTTGAGACAATTTCAATGAAACAAAGAACATTGAACTCTCATCCAACCGAGCTTTGGGCAAGGAGACCTACCCATGAGTCAGAGCGAATGCTTCTTTGCTCCAGGTCAAGCATAGACTCCCAGATGACCTATAAGAGTGACAGTTCCCGATCTGAGTATCTCTGCTGAATCCATGGCCAACATCCCAAATGCCACATTAAAATGAAATACTCTTTGTATGCCTTTTATGACACTGTTAATGTATTCACTATGATCATTTATAAATCTTTGTAAACAAATGTTTAATTATCTGATTTGCACTTGTAAAGATTTATATAATGATTTAGAAAGATCTAGTTATCATGAAAACATTCCCTTGACATGGTTTGTAAAAACCCGATCAGGTCAGTCAATGACTGTCTAATATTCCTTATTTATTTTGGAGCCTTATATTTCATGAAGAATCTTCAGTAGTTGTCACTACAGCACATCACCTTTGTCAGACTACATTATGAATAGTCTCATACAAAGAGCCTGTCAGTTCACTGTGTGTGGTGTTCAATGCTACATTCAATGCCAAAGTTTGAGTTTGAGTTTGATATGAACATCATGTGGTGGTGTCAAAGACGACCCACTACCCATCACATTTACAACGTCATTGTTGCTTTAAGCATCGAGCTGATTGTTGCCTTACTGGAACAAGAAAGCACTGTCAGTGTGCTCGAGAATATGTGACTCATCTGAGGACCAATGCCAGTTTCTATGACTTTATGTACATATATTTGTCTTTAAATTGTGTTGTACATTTGTTTTTAATAAACTGTTGATAAAAGTTTTGAATGTTATTTTCACTGTGTACTTGAACCATTAGTGGGCCAATAAAGCTCACATAACTGTACCTGAACTATAAACCAGCACTTGTCTAATTCAGCACTGCAATTTAACCTTGATTTTAGTGAGTAACACATTTCATAGATATCAGTGTTATTCTAATTACTGACTTTAACTTTCTTTTCTCTCGGAATAAGATTGGAGAAACTAAATCCCAGTGTTACAAAGCATACTGTACACTGAGTACCACTGTACTCGGGTATATATGAGTGACCCCATCGTGCTACCATCATACACCATCTTTGAGTGTACTGTGACTGTATATCTTCATATGTGCTGCTAGTGCTTGGGCACGCAGACACTAAGGCGAGAAGACTACCTCAAGCACATCGTTTCATGGTAAATTTAAAGTTTGCTACCAGTAAAAGTATGATCGTGTTATTTATGAATAGTGGAGCGAGTGAGAAATGTACATAGACATATCACATGTGCTCACTAAGTTTATGAAGAAGAGCAGGCGTTTTCATCCTGAAAATCAATAGGTTACAGTTGTCATGCTCCCTGCACATGTGAATAGGTGCTGCCGTAAATCTCGAAAACCGCTCCCATGGATACCTCCGTGGCACCATCTGTATGAACCTGCAGCAATAAGTAATCTTCTAATGCCAGCTTTGCTGTTATTATGGCAACGGCCAGGCTGTTTTAACAAAGGGAATGATTAGATGGCAGACATGGATGGACGACGCTGTTAATGACAGATAAACTATGACTGGACAGACAGATAATCTGTTAATTAATCTACCGTTTTGTCTGTATATGTCTCTTTTTCCTCTCTCTGCCCCCCTGGTCCTCCTGACTCTGAGATCCTGTCTCGCTGACAATTTATCTGTCGGATATACACAGACACAACAGATGTTTTAATGGTGCCACAGTTGCCTGTCACAGCCCCGGCCCCAGAGTTTCCCTGTGTTCTGTCTCCCTTGTGCTCCTCCCTCTGTTTGTATCTCTGTGTTTTCCCTTTGGCAGAAACGGGGCACAGCGGTGAAGCTCTGGCACACCTGTTCCTTATTTCCCCTCGTTACCTGCTCTGTAAAGACTCAGCTCTTCCTCCACGTGATGCCAGATAGCTCAGGTTGCCCATGTGGTGGTGCCACTACCAGTTCTTTATTGCTAGGGTTTGCTTTCTGAATTTCTCCTTTTGTGTGCTGTTTTGTAACTTTCCTGTGTCGCCTGCTCTACTTGCTGCCTCTGCCAACCAGATCCAAGTCATCTCTCACCTTCCTGAGTGCCCCAAGCTGCACTCCCTCCCCGATTCCCCTGCACCAGACCCATCTTAACTGTCCTCTCACTCCTCACCCCCTCCCCCCTTCACCTTGTAGTAAATATAAAACAAATTTATCCTGAGCCCTTTCAGCCAGAGGTCAAGCACAAAGCCACTGTATCTTGAAAAGTCTCTACAGTCGACCTTAAAACCTGTAATCCATTAACTTTATGTATTTTCAAATAACAGCAAAGATTATGAAGGGCTTAATGTCATAAGCTTTTGCACCTTTGTTGTTGATGCTGTGTGTGGGGAAAAAAAATCTAAATGCAAAAAAGTAAATATGCCACTTATAGTGTTTCACCACACTCAACCAAACACAAACAATACACTGTGATTAAAAAAAAAATACAGAGTAGAGGTTTTAGGCAGAAAATGAATGAGTATGACATTATTTCAATCAAAAGTCATATTGTCTCAGATGCTTTGTAATCTAACTGCTTAAAAGTGATTCACCTAGCTGGAATCAAGGACTGAAACTCTTAGTCTTACAAAAGCAATGACATAAGGTGGCATTTCATATGCCTGCAGCATCCATGCTCTTGCTGTATCCTAGATACACGTTTCAACTCATGATTCAAACTCACACTTAATTGTCATTCAGTGCGGCAGTCACCTGAAGTGAAATCATACATTAACATTTTCATTGTTATTGGCCAGGGGTGAAGCCGTGGGAAAAGGTCACTGCCCTTCAGACTGCTAACATTAGTCAGGAGACAAGGAAGCGTTCTCAGCCGTGTAAATCTTGTCCTCTCCTCTACCAGCTTACTGCTGACTCTGTTGCTGACAATATCCCAGTCATGGAGGGTATGAATGGTGGTTTTGGTTCCTGCCTTCTGTTGGTTGTTCTCCGGGGGTAAAAGGAGGACAAACAATTTCAGGATAATCGGCTCCACTCCTGCTCCCTTCTCAATAAATTAGTCATTTTATCGATTCCCTCTGGGAGCCAAATGAACGTCAACCGGAGATAGTCAGACACACGGGCTTGTCATTCACATGTACGACATTAGACAGAGTGTCTATTGTGAGTGTATGGTATTAAATTATACTTGTACTGTAAGTATTGGCCAACTATGAATGGTCTTATAGTAAAAAAGTACCAAGACCAATTTTGTTCTCTAGGGAATGAATAAATAAATAAATATTTCAGTGTTGTGTCCCATCTAATTGCCTTGCATGCATTGTCCATCTCCCTGTCTTTCTCTCTCCCATACACAAAAACAGACACATCCATCCATATTCAGAGAGGACGTGGGTCAGGGGGGTGGGGTGAGGGTAAGATTTGTTATTATGTGGGACCATCCTTCAGCCCAGCCTCATTTCTTGCATATTCCACATTCTGTTAGAGACACTGACTACAGCCTAAAGAAGATTCTCGCTACGATGCTGGACTAGCATGTGCAAAATTTACCACGGGGGTGTCAGGAATTTCAATCTTTGCTTCCAAAACAGACTGGCACCCTGGGGGCCAAAGTGGGGAGGTGAGCAGGATCCCACACACTTTTTTTTGTTCTTTTGGTGGAAAACTGCAATAGCAGTATTACCCTATTTACTCTGACTCCACCATCTTTTCAACTGGGTCTCACCCCTCGCTCATCTCTCAGCATGACAATTCCTGGTGTGTAAAGCTCCTCTGTCTCTCTGGGTTGAAGCCTTGGACAAGGATGCCAACGGTCTATAAGCAAACGTTGCTAAATTTTGAGGAATTCTTGTGCGCCAGCTGTGACAGCGGGAATGCCTGAGAAAAAGTGAACAAGTGCAGCTCCCAAGGCTGGGACACGGCGCAGGATTATGTTGGCTGCAACGATCACAGCAGCGCTGATCTATTTTATGGTGCAAAGCTCTGGAAACTTGGCCCTCAGAACAGCATGCTGGGATGAACGCCTAGCTCGAGTGGGGAGGAACAGCAGCTGTGTGGGTGAGTTTGACACCTCTCCAGTCCAGACCGATAATGCAGATTCATCGCACTGGCAGAAGTGATGCTATAAGTACCGTAGACTACTAGATACTCCTGTATCATGCTGTATATGGAGGTCTGTTGGTCCTTTTTTAAATTACGTGTGTAAGTAGTCCACCAATTTTCTTGTAGATTTATTGTGCTTGGTAAAGAAATATGTTTAAATTTACAGAACACACAAAATACAACTACCTAGAGTACTGCTATTCTGCCTTTAGGCTAGTAATAAGAAACTGACAGAATGTAAAATAACACAACACAAGTACCAGCGAAGCAACAGAGGGTAAAAACAGCCATTCTACAGTATGTGTGGCAAAGTGAACTTGGCTAAGAAGACATTACAATGCACTGTACCAAAGGTACAGTAAGTTGGCCTGTGCTGAGTGGGCGTATGTCAGACTGAGCTCAAGTTTTTTGTGGGAGGCCACAGATGGCGACTGCTGATGTCCATAAGGTTACTTCCCTGTAGGAACAGCCACAGATGGTGGCTGAATGTAGCTTCTTCTGATCAAGTAAAAATTATCATTTCTATGATGAATTGTAATGATGGGATGTTTTTACAAGACCTGTTATTCAGTGTCCTCCACAGATAGGCCAAAGGTCATGGTCAACTGAAGAACATCACCCTCTGAGTTGGTTGAGTTTCTGCTCCACTTCAGAAGGGTGCATACTTATCAGTCAAAGGCAGTTTCTCAATGAACAAGAAATATTTTATTTCAAATAATATATTCAAGCACAGCTTGAAGCAGCACATAGTGTTGCTACTGCAGCAGCAAAGATGACATAGGGACTCCAGCACTCCAAATATGAGATAAGAGATCATCCCCTATTATTTTTTCACTGCCAATGAAAATGTATTTATCTCAGTTAAATCCAAACTATGCCAAGATTTCAATTACACCTGTGATAGCTAGAACTGCAGAAAATAATTGGCCATATCCCAAAGGTTGTGCAAGAAATTAAGAGACTAAGTACTGTGTTGCATTCATGGACATCACTCCATATATCTGGATATGGATTACTGTATGTAATTTAATTTTGTGATATTTTAAGATAAGTATAGAACAGGAGCGAGATACCACCACTTACTATATATCTAAAGGTACATTTACAGCCTTGCAGTATGCCATAATTTCCATTTATTTCAATCCTGGATAGGACTTTACTGCAGATGATCTGGCTTAGCGGCCAAAACAAAGACTCAAACTGGGAAATCAGTGTCTATAGTGACTGACTGTCCATGCATGGACAGGCGAGACGCCTGTTTGTCTGTTTGCCTGTTTTGTGTAATTTTGCTGTCAGATCCAATACCTTTTTATTGTCTAATGGAAAATGTTGGATTGAAAGTATCTATTTTCCCAAAGACATCCAATGAACTGAGCTCACTAGGTCAAGAATCACATTGACCACCCTGTGAACTTGTCAGTCAGTGATTAATCAGGTTGTCTCCTGGCAACTCGGCACCAGTGGCCATCCTAGGGATCTCAGGCTAGACAATTCATTATGTTGTTTGTCTGGTGTTGCTCATTGTTTTCTTCATTCCACAGAGTTAAGAGCAGTATCCGTGGTTGCACATGACCATGATAGACCAGAGCTTCCTTCTTTCACTTATAATTCAGAGAGCCAATATAGATTTGACCTCATAACCTGCTTTGTCAAAGTGAAATTGTCTCAAGAGCAAACTGCAATGCATTTGTATTAAGAAATTTGCTAAACCAAAAATTTTACAGAAAAAATGGTACTAACTGCTTCAGCTTTTAGCTTATTCCATTTCAAAATATGGTCATAGAGCTGAGGAGAAGAGATGAGGTTTTGCTGGACTTCAGCTTCACCCCATTAAAGCCCCAATCAGGCTCTTTTGTCAGATACTTTTACAAATTTAACAGCAACTGCAGAGTGACACAAAGATGGAGGAAGGAGCTATTGAAATGTTATCTTTTGCCATTGTTACCTACTTGTCCCTGGGCTTTTCCCACATTCCCAAATTACACATCATCCTAAAACTTTAGTCCCTTAATGCTACCATTGTTGTAGATGCAGGTGTTTGCTGCACCACTCATGCTCTACCACTGCTAGTTTTTGGGGAGATGTGTTCTTTATGTTTGAGGACCTTAAAAGAAGGAAATAAAAAGGGAGACACAAAAGATGTGTGTTTTTTCTGCCTCTCTTTAGCTTCACAGCCCTTCCTGATATTCGGTCACGGTAGAGCCATTCACCGGATGGACTTCGACGGGAAGAACCAGAGGAGGCTCGTGGCCGGTGTGGGAAGCGCCATCCTGCTCGACTTTCATTTCAGAGAGGAGGAAGTTTACTGGGCTGATCAACACACTGGGGCCATCTACAAAGCATTGCTGAGAGGAGCACACAAACAGGTGATTATGTAACTGCTCCACAGTTGTAAGGAAGTTAACTGTGGCAAATGGATTCCATTGGCATAGATGTATTCAAGAAATTACCTAAACTAAAATTTAATGTTTATTCTTTCTAATTTTTCTGGGGTTTGGGTGACAAAATTTGAATTTGCATGTTTGTTTTCCAGAAACTTTACTCATCTGACAAACACATTTCGGGGCTTGCTGTGGACTGGATTTGGAACAGTGTATATTGGACAAGTAGAGAAAAGGGAAAAATCAAGAGAATGGATTTAAATGGGAAAAATGAGAGAGCTCTTTTAAGGCATTTGACTCAACCAAGCTCTATAGCTGTTGACCCGACTAACAGGTATTGATTCTGCATCATACTTCTATGTTTGTCCTGATTGAGCTTTTTTTTTTTTTTTTTTTACATATTTTACAGCATTTTTCACAATAATGAAATGACATTTATAATTCCCATGCAGGTCCTCACACAGTCAAGATTCCTTATTTGTGTGTTACTAGTGTATAACTGCTTCATCTCCCTCCATCAAGCGCAACTTGCGTGAAGGCGCAAAATGCCAGACTGAATTTGACATTCCACTAATCTGTCACATTAAAGACAGAGGTAGTCCATCATTTTATTGTATTTTGGTCTCGTAGACTGACAAGTGGATATGCAAAATACTTGGAGTGGATGATTTAGACATTTCAGAATACTTCTCCACGATAATAAAATGCCAAGCGTCCAGGGACAAACAGAATCTAACTCAAATGGCACTAGTCTGTAACAGAGAAGGACAAAAAGGGAGAGAATAGCTTAAGAACTATGGAGAAATTTTGGAATACCTCATGCCAAAGTCCTTTTTCTCTAAACATACTCCAAACATACTTTTACAGGTTCCTTTTTTGGCTGTCTGGTGGCACAGTGCCGAGCATCCAGCGGTCAGATGTGACAGGGCAGATGAAAACTACACTTCTCAAGACAGCAGAGCAACTAAAGGCACTGTCGATTGATCGAGAGGACAAAAGACTGTTCTGGGTTCAGTTTGGCGTGCAAGGAGAAAGTGCCATTGCCTCCTGTGATTACAACGGGAGCGCCCTCCACATCATTGATCAGCCACTTCAGTGAGCACATTGTACTCCAATCAGTTACGTATGCTTTTAACATTAAAGGTTTATGATTATTTTCATTAATGTTTTATTGTATTTTAGGTCTCTGGTGTCACTGGGGATATCAGTTTTTCTGGAGAACTTATACTACACTGATGCTGCATCTCAGGTTATAAAACAAGTCAACAAGTACACCGGTGGAAAGCCACTGGATGTTAACACAAAAAAAATGGCAAAACCCCCAGTTGATATCAAGGTGGTACATCCCGTCAACCAGCCACTGGCAGACTCCCTATCATCATTTGCAGGTTGCAGCTGAACTTTCGAATTTGAAACTGCTCTGTGGCATTTCTATATTTTATTCAGCATTTATAAATATTGTTTTATTGTTTTAGTAAAATGTTTTAACCCTTTTACAACAGGATGCAACAAACGAAGTGGAAATTGCGTGAACGTGTGCTCCAATCTAGCTGAGCAAGGGGCTTGCCAGTGCAGTGAGGGCTTTGCTCTCAGTAAACAAGGCACTTATTGTGAAGGTTGGTAGTTGTTCCACTGAAGCAAAGAATTAAAAAATTAATAATCCCAAAATCTGGTAGGAAAATGAAAAAGACTTTTAGATTGACTGCTTTTTTTTATCAAAGAATTTCAGTATAATATATATTCCTTAAAAAAATGGTGTATCTCCATATTTTTCTGGGTCTTTCATAGATGTAAATGAATGTGCCCACTGGAACCATGGTTGCTCTCTTGGTTGTGAAAACATCCCCGGCTCCTATTTTTGTACCTGTCCTAAAGGATACGCCCTCCTTCCAGACAGGAAGACATGTCAAGGTAGAGTGGAAACACATCTGCTATATTACCATCTTGTTGATCACATAACTCATATGTTATATTTTATTACAATTCCTTAAAGGGCATTTTTTATTGTTTGTTTTTTGTTTGTTTTTTGGTAGTACGAACAGTTCGTGGGACAAACTATAAATTAACAGATTGATTTATATGGCAATCAAACTAGCTTGCAGTGAAGTCACTTAGACATTACTGCTACAAGTGGATTTATGAGTTCACTTGTGAGAAACTAAATTCCTTCCTGTACTGTCACACAGTTTTTTAGACTGCACAATCATCAGTCAATGGTTTTGAACAAGATGATCTTCCTTTTTTTTGGCTTTATGAAAGGTGGCATTTGTCCCCTGCCCCAGACACCACCATGACCCTGCTGAGCCAATAAAAAGGCTGGGTCACAGACAACCAGACAGACGAGACATATGTGAGCTGGCAATTGTGTGTTAGGTTACTTGTGTCAAAACACTGACACTTTGTCACTGGTTAGACTGAGAAGCTTTTTTAAAGTAGATGAAAACAAAGATGCCACATTAAAGTTAATCAAAGTTATTTTTTCAACAATCTTTGCCTTTTTTATGATTATATCACTTTGTTTGCCTGTATTACAAATGACTCATACTCATAGCAGAAAAAGGTACAAATCAGAGATTATACTTATTAATTCTACATATTAGCTGTCAGGAGCAATACTAAAATATACAGCTGTTATTTGAAAACTTTTTTTAATGTCACTAATCCAGTCATGCCCGATAGCTTTTTTTTTTTTTTTTTTTTACCTCTGTCTGTGTCTGGCCATTCCTCTCTGCCATAATGCAGGTCTGTTGTCTGCCTTCTTAACAACAGATTGTTTTATGTGAACCAGATACCTCAGACAATCTAATATTTTAGGGAACGTAACAAAATCTTTAGTTACACTAAATTAAGCAGCTATTCCATCTTTTCTTCATCAGTCCTCCAAAGTATTCCTGAATAATTTTGATCATACATTTAATTAAAAAATGGATGTCCTTAAATCCTCAAATAGTTCTGGGTTGTTTCTGTCCAATTTGCCATTACAAACTATATACACAGTATTTAAAGACATGATAGACCCATCCCAATCTCTTCTCTTCTAATCGTACAGCTATGGGACCAAGAGAATAGAAGAGGTTCACAGACACAATGAGATTAGATGATGAGGTGACATTTGCAATAGAGAACATATCTGGTCAGCAGCTTTGTACGTCTAAGCTGCTTAGCAGACGACCTTTGCCAAGGTCCACAAGTAAACAAACACGCAGCCAAGCGGCACACGAGACAATGGAGACAACAGCAGAGATTAAATGGAGGAGGAAACAGTGGCACTGCTCACGTCTGTGTTTGACTCCAGCAAATACACTTAAAAGCAGCAGTTTTCAATTAATGTGAAGTATCTAGTTGGGGAAATGACATATTTCTGACTTCATCAAAAAATACCATAAAAAGACATTGAGTAAACGTAATCATTTTACCCACTGCCAGCAGCAAGAAGTCAACAGTGAGATGCAACAAGTCCTGTAGCTATTTCACATTAGATTCATATCTGTATATTGTAACCTGTCTGTGCATACAGAACCTGGCCCATATTCACAGGCACAGGAGATACCACACTCCTGTGAGGTAACATTACATCACCCTCACTGTGTGGGCTTTTGACTGCATTCTCATCACACTTTCAACTTTTTTGATAGGATTAGCGCTGACTTCATAAAGCGATTTTAGCAGAGCAGGGAATAAGAAGCTTGTTGTCCATCTGGCTCAGATCTACTACCTGCTGGGCCCCAAAATAACCCAGAGTACTACTGCACACTATGATCTTGTTAAGATGGCCCTTCATGATCAGATGACGACTGTTAAACGCAAATAACCATTTTTTTTTCACAATCAGAGATCATACCATGTGAAGGCAATATGACCAAGTGTGGCCATGGATGTCTGACAACAGCTGAGGGTGACATGTGTGTGTGTCCTGAGGGATCTATACTACAGGAGGATGGACAAGCCTGTACTGGTATGGACAATAACACAGTTTATCAGTCCTCTGTCCTCTGTCACACTGTCCGTGATGACTGAGAATTGTTTGTATTTTTTAATTTGCTTTCTGAAGAAACTGGATTTCAGCATGCTCCTACAGAGTCAACAATATATACTGTAGAGCACCCACTGATACAGTGGACACATCCCTGGTGTTACATGTGCTTACAACGCATGCACACGCTGCTTTCACCTGAAACCAGAGCAGATTTAGGGTGGTTATAAAAGCAGTATTATATAAATACTTGTAGCCAAGTCCTGTTTGAAAATGGAGCCTGTTTGCAGAGATCAAAATCATATTTGTGGAACACTGCTTTTTGCTTCTGCAGGCTGCACATCTGCAGACAGAGGTGGCTGCAGTCAGCTCTGTACCCCCGTCACCCCCAGTAAGTGGCAGTGTGGTTGTCTGCCTGGCTACCAGCTCCACCTGGATGGCCAACGCTGCATTGCTATGGGTGAGTCACGCTGTGGCAAAACAGAAAGCTGAAGGAGATGTGCCCACAACAATAAACACACTTCACATCCATCATAATGTCACAGCTTAATTTCCACAAACACTTTCTGTAAATTACAAAGAAAAAAAACTGCAAGGCAAATTAATGAATAGAGTAAATTAATATCTACTGATGTGATCATAAAACATTGGTGTTTTTCAGGACCGCCACCGTATCTGCTAGTTGCTAATTTAGTAGATGTACGAAGAATTAGTCCTGATGGCACTGGGGATCAAATCCTGGTGGAGGAGCCCAGAGGAACACTCATAGCTTTGGACTACGACCCCGTCCAGAACAATGTGAGATGAAAACCCAGCTCATCCCTTTACTGCCATTTTTGTTTCAAATTAGCAGCAATTGCAGAGTATGTGCTGATGTACTGCACTAACCTAAGATCTCATGACTCTGACAGAGTAACAGAATTTAAATTGACCAGTGTCAGGTTTTGGTGCACTGCCCATATCTGATGACACCTAGTGGACAAACTCTGTAATCTGATGGCCTGTGGTTTCACCAATGAATAATTCGAAAATTGTCTTTGTTTTACAGTTTTGGCAGTTTTGGGTCTTTTCTGTTAAGACAACTATCTGTGTGCGTTTTTCCATTTTATGTATTAAATTGTTTCTTTATAAAATATTTTGTATGCATTTTGAAGGTGTACTTTGCGAGTACAAGCCAGAAGACAATTGAGCGGATTGATTTGAATAGTGGGTCCAGAGAGGTTGTTGTCTCTGAGGATCTGGGTTCTCCAGAGGGACTGGCAATTGACTGGGTCCACCGCAGGATGTACTGGACTGATAAAAGGTTGATATGAGCATGTATGTTCTGTTGATTGTTAATGAAAAGATGGTTTTCTGCAGGTATATAAACATATTTTTCTTTGCTGGGCCACACCCTGTTGATGTGACTTCCAATGCTTTGCTCATTTTACATTTCGTTTTGCTTTTTATCAAACCTCAACAAAGTCCAGTTGGATAATGACACTTTTAAGTCAGTTTTGGGGGGTAGTGTTAAGAGTATTTTCAGGCAATGTTTGTTGCAAAACATTGACAAAACTGACTGATGGAATTTTGTTTTCTCGTGCGTTTGACGTGTGTGTGTATACATTTGTGCTCCAGCCAATCAACTGTGGAGTGCAGTAACTTGGTTGGACTGAACAGAGAAACTATTGTGAGAGAAGGGCTGGAAAAACCAAGAGGAATCGCAGTTCATCCTCTGGCAAAGTGAGTATACGTGGCAGTAATCAGGGAAAGTCATATAATTTTGTGAAAATACCAGTGTATTTTTGTCACTCTCTTTTGCAACCTTTCACTTCTAGAAATGTTGCTTTATGTAAGAAAAATTAAACCTTTTTACATACTATAAAGCAGTGCCATCACCAAACTAAAAATGAGAATGCTTTGATAAATGTGTTGATGCAGTAGGGTGTCTGTGGGATTAATAAATAAGTGCCTAATATATTTCTTTTTACTGTTTTGAGGAAGTTGTTCTGGACTGATATAGGAGCCCAGCCTGTGGTGGAAAGTGCCTCTTTGGAAGGGAAAGTACGAACTGTCATTGCTAGCGCCAACCTCGTGTCGCCAAGCGGACTGGCCATCGATTTCACCGAAGATCGTCTGTTCTGGTGCGACCAGCGAAGGGGTCTGATAGAGTCCGCAGCCCTGGATGGCTCAGATCGACAGATCCTGTCAGAGAACCAAGTAGGTGAGGTTTGTTGGAAACATGCAAATGCAAACACGTAGAGGTACGCTGTACTGTAATACTAGACAGATGAGTTTATATAAGAAATAAGCCCATAATACACCTGAGCCTCAGGAACTATGACTCAAGATGTCAAAGCATGTTAATGCTGATAAATTACAGGTAGAGCTTACAAACCACAACTAAAGCTGAAATCTCTGTGTGGGTGAAGTGGATTTAGCACAGATGTATTTGGTGGCTGTTCATTCACTGATGTCCTCACAAACCATCATGTGCTGAAACTGCTCTTTAACCAGTGTCTTCTTGCCCTTCATGTTGTAACTGGGATGACAGCTGAACAAACTAGCTCTCACCTGGCGTCACCTCAGTTATTCTCCTCTTCTCCTAATGTGACTGGTCCAGGTCGACCTTTTGACCTGGCAGTATTTGAAGACAGGATCTGGGTCTCCGATCGGGATCACCAGCAGCTGAGGAGTGTACACAAGCGGACTGGGAAGGAATTGCAGCGTATCCATGGCAACATGGTCCAACCAGCATCCATTGCGGTGGTTCATCCCCAAGCTAAACCAGGTACAGAGAGAACACAGGGTAAGAATAATATTGTATAGCAGAAAGGAGGAGAGAAATGTTTCTTCCAGCTAAAATAGTTCTTAATTGCACTAAAGCATTTTTGTTGTTGAATTACACAGTATTTCAGGTACATTATTGGATACATTATACTGTATATACAAGCCAAAAACAAATGGAAAACTAAACAAAGAACCCACAAATACTTGGCATTTAATGGGCTTCTTATTGTCATTTTGGATCCTTATCTTCAGGGGCAGATGTTTGCCTTCATTTGAATGGAGGCTGTGCCCAGGTGTGTGAAAGCAAACTGGGATTTGCCCACTGCTCCTGTCTGTCAGGCTACAACCTGTCAGCTGATGGAAAGAGCTGCTTGGCTGCTGCTGCTCCAAATAGAACAGCAGGTGATTTTATTGTAATAGGCAGTGAACCAACTGTTTTCACAGACAAGATGGTTGCAGGTAACAGTGCATCTTGTTTTTCATTTAAATAAAAGGATTTGATTTGCAGTTCTAACCATTAAGATCTCATATCTCCATATGTCCCCGTCTTTGTCAGACCAGAATGAGTGTTACTCACTGCGCTGCGATGTGAACGCACAGTGCCTGGTCGATGCTGGCAGCCCAACCTGTTTATGTTTCAAAGGCTTTTCAGGTGATGGACAGTTGTGTGTGGGTGAGTATTTCTTCTTCTCTACTTTGAATGTGTCTTAAAAAGGGATGGAGTTAAACTTCTGGAAGAAATCTTATGGGATTAGGAGAGAGAGACCCTTTTTGTCTCACTTTTTCCTGTAGCAGGGGTTTAAACATATTTAACATGGTTGACAGTGCTGGGAATGGAGTGGAATTGAGTTTTGCAAAAACATTTCTCAGAGGCAGAGCTGCTCAGAGAGCAAAGGTAATGTCATATTGTCAAATTTAAGGTTATCATATGTTATTGATCTTCTTCCTTGGTTTTTAAGATATCGATGAGTGTGAACTGGGAATACACAATTGCAACAAAAATGCAGAATGCCAAAATACCTTGGGGAAGTACCTCTGCAAGTGCCAGGCTGGATACCAAAGCAATGGACACACATGTCAAGGTGTGTCTTGGTTATTTGCAGTAATTCTAAGTGACTCTTACCATTTGGCTTATTACAATCACAATATCAAACACTGAAATCAGAATAACTACATTCAGTCTCTGATTATCACATGTGCTATTTAGAGTGGTGACATATTTGACTCCAATAGAACCCAAAAGCACTATGATTAAGTAACCTGGCCTCAAGCAGTAAATGTGAATTAAAATAAAACATAATCCCTTTTTATCATGGGCTGGATATAGTGTATACATGAGTCACTTTCAGACACAATTATCACTTCATGTCTAAAGACATACAACAGTACCATTTGTCAAATTTAATCACATCATATCCCTGCCTCCATTTTCATCTGCCTCAAGAGTTGGAGACAACATCAGCATGGGTACCGACCAGCAGCCCCACTGATGTCACCACCCGGCACCATGACAGTAACAGCGTGGAGAGCTGCCCCTCCACCCACGACTCCTATTGTCTGTACCAGGGTATCTGCTTCTACTTTCCTGAAATGGAGTCCTACGCCTGCAAGTAAATATATGAGTTCTATTATAAACTGCTATTCAGAGAATATTTAAGCATACTTTGGAAAGTATTTTCCTTGTTAGAGTGAGTCACATCACACCTCATTTTGGAATGAGACCGGGTATAAACTCTCCATCTCTGCTGTTATTCACGACAGCTGAAAAACAGCAGGTGTCACTGTGGTTCCACGATTAAAACCACAACATCGTGACAAAGTGGCTTTGGTGGAGGGGATTCTACATTTGACCTTTTCATAGTCAAACATCTACGCAACACAAAACTATTCACGCACAAATAAGATATATTTAAAATAAAAGCATGTGATCCTCAGTGATATAATGATTGTATGACCAATTCTTACAGTAGACGATAAGAGAGACATTTAAATCTATTTTATAGATTGACTATATATTTCAGTTACCAGGAAACATTTCCCCTTGTTGTGTTCAACACTAGTGCTCATTTTGATATTCTCTACATAACGTTTGTAACATACTTTTATTGTGAATTACTGTTATTTACATATTTGTTAATGCAGCATATGTACATGACCAACTTAGTTGAAAATGTTTATGAATGCACATTGAATTACTAAAAGGACATAAAGTACTTTTGGAAGTGTAACTTTAACTGTGCCTTTTGTTGGACCTGTTGCAGTTGTGCTTCAGGCTACATGGGGGAGCGCTGTCAGTTCAGCGACCTGGAGTGGTGGGAGCTTCAGCGGGCCGAGGAGGAGAAGAAGAGGAGAAACGTGGTCATAGCGGCCTGCATGGTGGTCCTCATCTCCCTGCTCTCCATCGCTGCCTGTGTCACCTACTGCTACGGGTGAGAAGACAAGGAGGGCAAAATTATAAAGATAAAGATTTTTTTTTTTTTAAGTAGAATGTCAGTTTTGAGAGTTCCAGTATGGTGGGTTTCATCAGCTTTTCTACCTTTTTTATGGGAGAAAAAAGTTCTGTTATATGTCCATAATTACATTATCTCTATTGTTGAGTTTTGTGGACACAGGAAGCACAGGGCAGCCCTCAACAATGAATGAGCTGACAACATTGAGAGGTGGCTATCAAGACCGTGGTGGCATGATCCGTGTAATTTAGGTGTCTCGGCATGACAGCAGGGGGTCAGGAGCGGCACACACGTGGAACGAATGGCAGCATGCAGCCCTAGTTAGCTGAGCGAGGAGCGTACGTTAACTGCCGCCCCTCCTCCCTTTTATTTCCACCCGAGCTGTCTCTAAGTAGCTGATTTGTTTTACGGATGTTTCGCTGGCTTACGGACAAGGCTGGTGGCATTCTCCACAATTTTGACTCACAAAGCACACTCCTCTCCCCACAACGTACTACATCCTATCCTTTGCAGTCTTGCTTCCCCTGTGGAAGTGGCACGCTTTCAATTACATGCTTGGTTTAGCTTGTTCTACAGCAATTACACATAAAAATAGGTCATTTCTCAGCTACAAAATGGAGCCGGTGAGGTATGACCCCAGTGGAAACGCTACATGGCCGCCAATAGCTCTGCCTCAAATTGCCTTCTGCACTTGACTGCAAGTGCACTTGTGTGGTTTTTGAGATGGGTGGTTTAGTTTACTCTGCAACACACGCAAACAAGTAAAGAATCGTTTAGTACCCATAGCAATATTGCAAAAAAAGAGAAAAACTCAACCTGTTTCTCATCCTTTGAGTGTTTAAGCTCCAACATAATAACAAATGTACGCATGCATACACATGACCCATGGGCGAGTACATTCCTGAATCTATCTGCTGTGATTAGAATTTGCATGTTTGTTTGTTTTTTTTTATCTTAAATGTGTTTTTACACTATTTACAGTGCTACAGTATACTAGTAACAGGTTATACAGAGCAAAGGCCATTTTCATATTTCCTATCATGACCAAAATTGAATGCATAGTGTTATGCAAGGGAACTACCTCTTTGACTTGATGACCATGTGGGTCTTTAAATATCTGCATGTAAAATTATGTAAGTCTGAGGACTCGTGGGATTTCTAAGTTAATTAAAATACTGCATGAATGATTATGCTTCTTGTAAACAGATCGAGAAAATTCTTCCGCAAACAGCCATCAGTGGATAATGTGAGTGAGACCAGCGTGACAGATGAGAGCATGTCGGAAACCACCACGTCTAGCATGCCTCGGGTAAGACCAGCATCAACAAGCTCTGTGATGAATACATCAGCTCATAAAGTAGTTAGTTTACAATGAGAAGAGACAAAGCAAAGCAAGAAAAAAGAGAAAAATTATTGAAACAATTAACAAAACATTGTTCACCGTATGATTAATTACTGTGTGAATATGCAGTTCTACATGCTGATAGAAAATGGTATGGAAGGAAAAGTCATCCCTGCCATGGGCTGTCCTCGGAGAGCTGTCTGTCCATCATGCTCTTCAGAGACAGGTACCCAACACTGACAAAGGACATCAGGGCTTTCATCTACTTCCAACTAAAATAATAGTTTTAATGCTTTGGTTTCAAACAGTTGTTCAATTATAGTTGTTGTTTTCCATCATCAGGTGACATGCATGTGTCTGAGGAGTCAGAAACCTTGTCTAAGCACAACAGAGGTTATGATTGCTCCATGGTGTCGGCCGTTGCCATGGAGATCTCCAAATCCACTGTTTGTCGCTCAAGCCCATCACTGTCGAGGTCATATACCTGTACGTCTTTCAAGCCAACACCAGTATCCGAGACTGCCTGCCCAGAGACACCTGCTTCCTAGCTCAGTGGAAGGACCGACACCGCTGTACAGTTAAAACGCACACACACTGTCATGTCAGGCCGACGCAGTGCAAACTGCAAATGAAGAGGTTCACTCCTATTGTACATGTCTCGTTAATGGATGAAGTTCCAACTGAAGCAGTTGCCTATAAAAGTAAATGTAAGAGCTTGTGAGCACAATTATTTGGTAACAAAGGTACTACACAGATTATAGTGCATTTCAAAAATCCCACAAATGGAAAAAAACTTGCAGATTACTAATGCAGTTTCATTTTCCCATACAGAGAGTTCAGTGATTCCTAATTATTTCACATTGGTGAGTTTATTAATAAAATGTCATTTCCAGGATGCAGCATTTGGACTGAAACTCTTCCTTACACCAATTTACCCGAGACTGTAGCTGAGAAGAAACTACTTACCGTATAATGTGTACAGTATGTCATTCTTCTGGTGTAGATCTGTATTATCATGTATTGTATAAGCTCATGTTTGCAAAAATATGCACATATACATAGATAAACAACTGAAAAGAGCAAATGCAGAAAAATGACTTCCACTGCGTGCTTTTAAAAATTGAGAGAAAAGATAAAAAAAGATATAAGCAAAAAAACTAACATAAGTTGAACATTTTGTGTCAAGATGAGTAAAAAAGAGTGTTGCCCATCTTGCTGATCAATTCAAATCAACAAAAGTACATGTAAAAAATATAGACACAGAAAATGCACCATAGTATGCATAACCATGTCAATATTTAGCCATGCAACTACCATGTCATGGCATAACTGAACTGAGAACTATGATATCATTTGACAACTTTAAGCTATTTTTATCCTAAACCAAGTTCTGTGTTCACCTTCAGAAAACTTACATAGATCTATGCTTATAGAAGTAATTGAACTGACTGAATGCTGATTGAACTGGACTGTAAAAAAGTTTTTAAAAAAAACGGGTAACGTAATATTTATTTGGAGAGCACAGGCAACATTCATAATTTTTGTTCACACTGTATTCAACTGTTATTTTCATCAGATATGTACTATGACTGGAACTGGAAAATTGCCAGATGAAGCTTGTTTTTATTCCCACCAATAAAACTATATTCAGAAAATAATGGGTTGTGTTAATAACTGCAGCATATTCCTCATCAAACTCAGTTTGCTACACACAAAAAAATATTACCATTAGCAATCGTTCGCTATTCTCAATTACCATCCACTTTTTTTTTGCAAAATATACGTTTCTAATGACATTGTCATTGTTATAATTGAAAGATTATTTTGGTCATTCGTAGCCCGTCTTTGTCGTCACACACCATCACCCTCCTTCAAAGCTCTTGCCCATGCTCCAGTGATGATGCTTTTCTATCCTCCACCAAATCTAACGCTCTAGTGATGTTGGTACCAATGCTGCCACCCTCCTCCTCCACCACCACCACTCCATCTGTCTATTTCTATCTCTGTCTGCAACTCTGTCTCAAGGTTGACTGGGAATTGTTAATAGAAGGACCCGCAGCCTCTTTGTTTCGAGGCAATGGCAGAAAACAAAGCACTTTGACTCAAAAACCATCAGGGCCCACATAGATATTGATTTTCCTGGCAAGACACACTTATCTATATATATTGGCCTCCATTATGGCGAACAGATAGGTTAGGGCACCACTCTAAACAGCAGCAGATCAGCCTTCAAGTAAAGATGAAATTGGGCCCAGTGTCAATTTATCTTGTATTATTCCTCAATTGGGGCAACAGAGGGCAATAGAGTCACTGACACTCTAAGTAACGGCCTTGGGGTCTCAGTTTTGTCTCATTGTTGGAAGCAGCAGTGTTTCCAATATTATTAGGAATATACAGTTGCAAAAATATTAGGTACACCTCGATAAAACCAGTGGCATTTAATATATCAGTGTCAGAATTATACATTCACCTGCAGGTTGTGTTGGTGTTGAAGTGTCTAACCCACTAATATTAAAGCAGTAGGCTTAATAACAGAAAAGGTGATCATTTTAACCTTCATACATGTAGGAGTTTTTTGCAGGACTGCATTAGTTTTAGCTAACTGGGTGGATGTCAATGTTAGCATGTCTTTTTCCCTGGTTGAGTATTCATGTTAACTGGGTATGGATTGGATATGCAAATACAAAAAAAAAATATACAAGCAACTACAGTATTGTAATCCTTTCTCTTTTAGCTAAAGTTGTATTATTTCTGCCAGATGGGGCCAGCTTTGCTTCATCGCTCACATCTCCATCCCAGCCTGGACGACAGCTGATGAGGGCTAAAGAGGGAATTAGCTACCCACTCAAAGGCTTTGCTCTGATCCTTCAGGTCAGTGTTTTGTCCCCTCAGCTCTTGAGCAGGACAGAGTAACACTAGTTTGTGAGGATTTTGGCAGATTTAAAATCAAAAGGGGACAAGGGGCTAATGCATACTGGACACAGATATATGAGCCAGAATCTATAGGTGCAACAAGAGGAGGGAAATGTCCCACACTAGTGCACTCCCTTGGTAGTTTTGTCTCCTGAGGGGCAGCTGGAGGGAACACAGAGTACACTGATCTAAAACCTGAAATATGCTTTCCCTCAAGGGGCAGCCAACATAAAGGTAACAAACATATTTCATTTGCACTTTAAAAATTATTTGAGCTGTTATTAAATCAGACAGAAGATTCATTTGGACAGATTCAGGTTAAAACTTCCAAATCATATATATTTTACACGCCGACCTCACAGACATTACACACACAACTAAGTCCTTAGAATGTGAAAATTCGACAGGCGCATCAGAATGTCTGCAACTCGAGAGCATATTTGTCATGATAATTGTGTTGTCCTGATCCTCAAATGTTCCAGCAGATGGCGCTAGCGTAGCAGCAATCGATCACAAAATGATTGCTGCGTCAGTCACTGATGGTATAAAACTTACTTATATGAGAAATGCATCGCGTGATGACGCTGTCATGTGAACGACAGGCGCCTGCTGTGACCTTTTAAATGCTAGCGGGTCACCTGACAGTAGCGAACAACGTGAGTCGCATGTAGTCAACAGTACAGTGACTGTATCGGATCCATCAATTCACGATTTGATTCACTTAATATAGGAAACGCATTATAATATGTTGCAGCTCTTGGCACTACTGCAAACATACATCAGCGCAATAAATTATATTACAGCTGTCGATATTGAATAAGATTACCTATCAAGAAGGGGGGGGGGGACGAACCATTAGTTTGTCTCTATATACCACACGAGATGCTGAATGCAGTAGGAATTAAACTCGACCATCCTCCACCATTTATTCTCCTGGCGTCTGCCATTAAACAGGACCTTGATCTCTGCCTGAGATGTTCACACATAATGAACTCCTCTCTGTCAGCTCTGCAGGGGGTATCATCAACACACTCCCGATATATGGTGTTAAAAAACACATTACACAAAAAAGACATAATGAATTTGTTTTTCTAAAAGACTTGGGTCTTGACAGTTTTTGCAAAGACAGTAAAGCCTCCATGAGTCGTTTAATTGCACAGTTGCACCTGTAGGGGGAGACCAGGTACAGTGGATCAGACCACTTTTAAATGCAGGTCCAGCAGCAATTTTTATGGGTTAAGCCCATTAGCTTACTTACTCAAGTCTTGTGTGTTTTTAGCAAATTTTATCCAACACTGACATACACTGACTGTAGTGACTCTTATGAAACCATAAGGTAGAAGCTGTCAGATATATTGTATGTATACTGCATGTAGACGTTTTCTGAATGTTGCCGATTGGAATACGATTTAAATAACTTTTCAGGTTCAGCACTGAAAAAAGAATGGTGTAATGCCACAATGTCGCAAGTGAGACAAGAAATGAACACCACAGGCACATCACATTTTAGCACTCTTTGTTCATACGTTACATTTTTCAGCAACAACTGTTTTTGACATTGATACAGTGCAAATGCACAATAGCACAACAGACGCCATTAAGGATACATACTATTTTTAAAGTCAATACAGCAGATTTTGACAATTTGCATGTTTGATTTTTTTTTTTTTAATTTTGCTAAACATAAATATGTCTGTTCTTCATTGAAGCTTCGAATGTCCAACAAGCTTTTTTTCCCGTCACCGGTGGGGACCGTTTGTCACAGACAAGCGTTTGGAAATCAATGGCAAGTCATTTTCCAAGCGTGGTCAGCAACTTCTGCAACGTAATGACAAATGGTGAAGCAGGGCACTGTCAGCATCTGTTTCCCATCATGCCCAGGAGCGATGTGATCATCCGAGTCAGTCTGTCCAATCAGTTTCATTCCTACTTTATTCCATCTATGCATCCATACTGGATGAATTTCAGCCATACTGTAAACCAGTACTGATGTTAAACATATCTACTTTGTCTTGATATGCATATTATATTAAGAAAGAGATAACCTAAGACCTGAGAAAAATATCGCATTTTGCAATGTAAGACACAGACGATACAGTGCCGTTCACCCTAGCAGTTCACGTCAACCACCAACACTCAGCAGCTTCAAGCACTCCCCAGTGTCTCAAACTCGTCCCTTGACAGATGAAAACAAAACAAACATTGACGACAGACAGACAAAAAACATACTCAGATGGCTCAAGTTAACACTGACTCCATCCATCTTCATATGTACTGGTTAATTTATTTTTTTCATATCAAGTAAACATATGCTTGTGGCAGATGTAATTTTTTAAAATCTGGAATTTTTTTTTCTTTTTGTTATTCTTTTAGGGTTTAAGAACTATTCATGGTGAATTCAAAAAGGGGGATTTTGAAACTTCAGGTGCAACTCGTGATGGCTTCTGATCATGGCGGCGCTGCTTCATCAGCATCCGTCAACGGAGACGTCACCTCCGATGAGGCTTTTTAGATCTGCACATTAGTAGTAATGCTCAAGCACAAGCACCAGCCATCGTCTTGACCCTCCCACCCCCACCCCACACCCACTCCCCTGGCCTTCACACCACCCCTCCATCATCCAAACCCATTCACGCTCCTCACTCTCTTATGTCGCTGATCCCTGCTCTCCATTTCCATCTCCCTTTTCTTCATCATCTTCCTCCCATACTTATGGCATTTTTTACTCGCTCTTCTTGGTGATAGCGTTAGCTGATGATTTGGACTTGCCGATGTAGGCCTCAAAGAAGAACTGGACGAAGAGCACAAAGTAGCTGAGGTACATGAGGGAGGACCATACAATGTTCTGCATGTGGGATGGACACTCCTGGCCCTGCTGCATCCACGAGTACACCAGGTAGTTGACCACACAGCCCATCAGCATCTGGGTGATCTGGGTCAGTGTAATGAACATGGCGAACTTGCGCGACACCTTGAAGCCAGCTGCCCGCAAGGCGTAGTAAGAGTACATGACGGCGTGGACCAAGTAGTTCATAGTCATGAACCATCCACCGCCAGCCACCATGTCCTTGTAGGAGTACCAGGAGTACAGCAGCACGGTGATGTGGTGGTACCAGTGTAGGAAGATGAGCTTCTGTTTCCTCAGGACGATGAAGAGAGTGTCACCTATGGGTATGATGGAGAAAGTGGGGAAGGAAAGTTTGTGGAGAACAAGAGGAGAGGAATAAAAAGACGAGAAATGATTGAAGGGACAGGAAGAGGAAGAAAGAGAAGACCATTGGTCTGTTCAAAATGACTGGCTCTGAACCAAGTTGCTCTCACACAGAAACAGTTGGCTAAATGAACCATGTGAAACTACGAAGCTGTTGGCACACAGAGTAGGACTGAAATGTTTCTTGCAACTTAATGGGCTGCCCTTTACATAATAAACAAAAACACAAGCGACAGCAAAAGCTGTACTTACAGCACTCATTTATTACCCGCTAGAAAGCTAACATTGATGACTTTTTTACTACAAAACCATTTATTTTCAGCTGTTACTATAATACCAATTAATTTATATCAGTGGTTTCCAGGTTTAAAATGGTTTGCATTATATTTTAGAAATATAAATTCTCATAAAATAAGAAAACTGACAGAGTCTAAGAAACTTGTAGTGCTGCAACTTTTCCTTTTAAAACCGAAGTGCAGGAGTAAGTGTACACTTGTTAGAAAGGGTGGAAAATTATAGTAGATTGCCTTCCTGTCTACAATACATGACCCTGGGTACTGTATGTGTGCCAGAGGTACAACAGAGGTAGCCTAAGCCTCTTTGCAATATTGTGCCAAAGCACAACACAGTTGCATTATTCTGTAGGTGTATGCGTATTTGTGTTTCAGCCTAATATGTATGAGTTTAGTTTAAAATGACAGTAAATTTGTGATTCTGGGCTTGTGGGTTCAACTGCCCATGCTCTGGTTTCCAGCATTCACAATCGTGTTCATGCTGGTTTGGACAACGACCAGATACAGAGAACAGAGGCACTGAGCGTCTGCCATCTTTCACTCCCACTGAGAGGAACAACTGCTCTCGGTTCACGCCTGGAGTTCACTGCATTTTCAACCCCAGGCACAAAAAGCATCCTCAGAAATATAGAACATATTCTCAACTAACAAAATAAGGTCAGCATTTATGGGAAAGATGGACAAATAAAAGGATCTTCTGTGGTATTTAGGTGAAAAAATGTTTTAAATACCAGAAGCAGACATAATCAAATATTATTCACTAAATTTTATTAAAAAGTGCCATATTAGATATGCTATGGGAAGGACATGACTTACCCAATTCCGGTGCTTTACTAAGTACAAAGGCATATGCCCAGAACTTGCTGACGGGCCCGTTGTAAAAGCTCTGGTCACAAACTGACTGTTTAAGCCCTTTTGTCATCAAGATGTACATCATGTAACTCCCAGTACGGATGGCACCAAATATACTGCACGGACACAGAGACAATACAAACATAGCAAGTTATTGTAGTGGGGAAACATATTGTACATTTAGCTAATAAACATGAGCTGGTTGTAAGTGTATATTATGTTTACATACAGCAGTCTGAGGCACTTACTCACTGTCCATATGCATTAAAGGTGAAGTCTATGCCCGTATCTGTTGCTATGAACTGCAGCTTTTTTTAATGTGTTGAAATACGCAGCCCTTTTTACACATCTGATTCACATACCCTTTTCCAGCCTGATTTAAACTGCAGTTGGTTTCCTTCTGAATGTTGAAATCAGTCTGATTACTCAAATTGGATTCTGCACATCTCCCGAGTGATGAATCAGATGTTGCAAAATATGTACTTGGTGTACAAGTAAGCTGCATGGCTCCATAACAAAATATAGCTGCTATGATCTGAGCGGCACGGGTTGGCTAACACTACATTTACTGGCATTAGTGATGTCACGTCTTTCTGACCTGAATACAGCAAGCGTGAGCGACCATAGCACCAGGGGCTTCCTCAACTCAAACTTCTCCCTCTGTTTCATGACGTGGCGGCCCCCGAGGATACAAGCAGCATAGAGTGCAGAGAAGAGAAAGGACTTCTTCCTGTGAACACAAACAGAAAAGAGACTAACATTAACCTTTGATGGACATGAAGTGCCTGTTCAAACCAAAGTTAAGATTTGTCAGCAGGAACCTGCTTAATATTCATACAGAAAAACCTGTGCAGCTTAATAGTTAGCTGCCCAACAGGTGTTATTGACAAAAAGTCAACAAGATAGTAGAAATTTTAAATTGATCTTCCATTGTTAAACTAAAAGCAGCTATTTACCATGCATAATGAATTACTGGGTCCACAAAACTACATTTATGGCCATCAAAAACTGATAACAGTAATTGAATTTTTGTCCTTTCTAACTCTGCCATGAGCAATTTTGACAGTAATTACTCAAACAGTAGTTACTTTTATCTGTGTACAACCATAAGTCTGCCTATTTAACTATTACTGACATAATGTTTACAATACAAACCCATGCTGTAATGACTTCAATCAATACCAGAAGTAAGGATTTATTGATTTAAGTCCAATCCTAGCTGTCGCTAAATGCTTAGCTTTCAGTTATTCCGTTATTGCTTAATTGACTTGTCAGTGGTCACAGCTGTGCCACATGAAGTGGATGACTTGTGTTGAAGCATCACCTGGCCCAACTAAATCTAAAGAAAAGCATTTCCTAGCACAATTACAAAGCACAGGTGGTCTGACTTGACAGACTAGATGCTGAGCGGGGCAAAAAGGAGATGGGGGCATGCTGCCTAAAACTACAGCAACTTTGTCCAAAACAGTGTTTACTCTATTGGACGGAGGGCAGGGTAAACAAAGATAATGAGGTTGCTGGTGCAAATGAGTAAGGCATTTGACCTGCAGCAGGGTTTAAATCAGGTCTGTTCTCAGAGGACAGCGCACAGGGACCAGGAATGAGGCATTCTGGGAGCTCTGGGACCAGTAGCCCTGGGGACAATGAGAAAAACTAGCTCAAGGAGTGAATTCCAGTTCAGTGACGCTTTTTTCGTTCTGTTGTTTGGAGGTTATACAAACAAAACTAATCATAATTAACAAATTATTTACTTAAATAAAGACATCTTACTCAGTGGAAACGATTGCAGTAAATTATTCTATTTAAAGCCTTACTATAAGTGCGTGGTACTGTATTATACAAAGACAAGTTATATCTCTGGTTACAAGCATCTATTCAAGGTCAACTGTCTTTGTAATATATAGTACACAAGCACACTGGTCAAATACTTTGCGTATTACTTCCAGTAAAAAGGCAGACATTTCTCATGGAACCATGACATGTGCAACCTGCAAACAGCAATCCATCCTGTTCTGTTTTGCAACCTCAGCAGAGCACAGCAAAAACAGCACTTATTCTTGCTGATCAGGTGTGTAGCTACGCAACAAAGAGGAAAAAGTGTTAGCCAACTTGGCTGGGTGATACACTATGCAGGGGGAGGACAATTTTTAACAAGAAAACATTCACTCAACCTGATGTTAACTTCTTAGTTTTTAATACTGTTGCAGTGGCATTCATATGCAGTATGTCAAACAGTTGTGATAAGCTGAATATCATATATCAGTAATATGTCAGCAGAACCAAAAGATAAAAAAATATATGCCTAAGTAAGCTGCAGATGGGCTTGATGCATCCCTATTGCCTACCTGTTTCACCAATACATTTTTAATATAACCAACCCTAGTCGATCAACTCTTTTTGTTTGCACCTGTCCTCACTGAAAGGAAAACGTTGACAAAATGTGAAACTATTTCTATTATAACGGTGACCAAGCACCCAAATCAGTGAGGACAGGAACAAAAGTGCAATAACAGTGTCAGTTGTGTAAAATAATGGACTTCATTGTGCATCAGTAGTCCAAGGATGAAGGATGCCACCTCTGTGTTCTTGCAGGGAGCTCAGAAACTGATTTAGGCCACCTCCAATGAACAAAGGACAAAGAAGTCCAATCAAAGTCAAAAGGAGCTGCTTTCACAAGATGACAACAGGGCTGGACAGCAGCATGACATCACTGTTTGTGAACTCGACACGAACGAGGCGAGAACAGAGCAACACACAAAACACAGTGGCCTACATACTGCAGTGAAGCCCAGGAGAAACAATCTCAGCATTCCCCTTCAGTGTACTGCAATCCACACTTAAAGGTCAGAGGTCAGAGTGATACATGGCCTAAGATGCAGTGTGCAGCATAGTTTTTATTCTTTAGTGTAGCTGTACAGACCATGATTTACTTCAACATCAGATGAAAATTTATTAGTAACATTTTATTATCAATTACATTTTAAGTGAGACTGTGCAACTTTTGTAAGATGAAACAGCACATTCTTCCACTTGCTAATGAAAACTTTATTTCATAAGCAATAAAACACACTTGCTTAGCTCTGTACACTCAGGGGTTTTGCTGAAACAGACTTGCTTTGTCGGGTATGACCAGGAGTTTAAGGGGGCTAGTGTCAGCAAACCTTGGATAGAGGTTGGGTTTTTTTGCGAATGAAAGGAATTACTGAGTCAGTTGCATGACTGTTACGTTGCATTTGAGCATTATCCATTATAACAAAGTCTGACCTGGTGTGATGGGTAACTTTGCATACCAGCCAATATTGAGACAAAGATGACTTATATTGAAAAACTTAATTCAGTGTAAGATTTTTATGATCCATCCCATGCATAATGGTTTAGAAGAATTTTCCCTGTCATTCTCTGTGTTTTATAGTTGTCACTATGTGCATTAGACGAAACTAAATGTTAAGATGTGCATCGCTGACTGCAGTGTGTGGCCTCTAGTGCTGTCAGAAAAAATAATACAGGGTAAAGAAACCCCAGAGCATGGTCAAAGCTGGCAAAATGGGGGAGGTGCTGCTGTTGGCTCTGAAGTGCCAGCTGCAGCAAAGCTACATCTGCACTCACAGGAACTGTGTCTTTGAGACATCGCTGTCAATTCCCACATCAGCCCTTCATGGCTTCCTGCCGTCTCTACAGCTCCATCCACAATCATCAGCATTTAGAATCCTCCAGAAGAAACAACACTGTCTTAATAGAACAAAACAGGACTGCCTGCTTCCTGAAACAAGTCAAAAGCCATCACAGCAGTGACACATTCTTTTAATCATCCAAGGATAATTATCCCAGGATAATTACTACCACTGCATAACAGAAACTGCAATGCCCAACCAACTGTGGTGAAACAATTGAGTTACTGATCAATACCAAGCATTCAACAAATTGCTTCATCACCTGCGGAGATTTCTGCCTTCAATAAACCCACTTTATTGACCGACTCACAAACACTTGTGGACTTAGTTGAGGAAGACACTGCTAGTCTACTGCACCTATTCCCCAAGAACTTCACCAGCTGTCTCTTATAACCCTTTCTGGTGGATGATCCTTGTTCAAAACATAGTAGAAATCTTATCAATCCATTTTGTGAAAATTGAGACTTTATTGGATGATGCAGAGGGTTATCTCTTCCATCACTGAATGGTACTTTAATTCCCTCCACTCTCATTTATCAGCTGCAAAATTAGGGATAATAAGATACTGAAATTGTGAGGCAAATCAATCCTTCAGACAAGAGAACCTCATTAAAAATCCTGGAAAAAAGCATTGCACCTAGCACCCTGATCCTGACTTATGTCTACACAGGGCAATACATTAGAGGGGTGACTGCTGCTTGTCAAAGTGGGCTGAGGCAGTACAAATAAAAAAACGTCAGAGCTCTTTTGGGCTTTTCTCAGCATAAGGAGTCACAGAATCAGTCATCAGAGTTCTTGCTTGCTGCATGGCTGGGAATCAGCTGCTTTCCTCCTGCAAACAGTTCCTCCAGAATAACAGCAAGTGTTAATCATTTGCTGCGCATGTTCTTGATATTATTTATCTAAAACGTGAACTGAGACAAATATTAGCAAAAACCAACAACCTTTCAGACCACAATTGATGTGTACAACCAGGATAACACTACTCAGAGCTGCTCAGTTAGGTGGGTTAGGCATCTCTGGCATCTCTGTCTCTCATGTGTGATTATTACCACTGAGTGAGATGTTGGGCGTTGGCCCAGTTTGTACTGCTGCCAAATCATGCTGAATATCTGACATGTCCAAAAAGGGGTTCTAATATCTGACAGAGTAAAGACAAGCAGCCTACCAAACCTCTGGAGCTGCCCTGTGCTACTACAACCCAACAAAACACCACACCAAATAGGTTCCACTAAGCATGTTTTTTATGAGTCTGTAAAAACTTGCTGATTCTACCAAATCTGACACATTTTTACAGTAAACTGGAAGGTCTAGACATTAGTTTACAGTATTGTAAACCACAACAGAGGTGTGCACTTTCTGCCTTTTTAGCCTTCTTTTAGTGGTCTGTGTAGTTGCATGTAGCCGCTTCATTGCAGTACAAAATATAATGAGGATGATGATCCCATGGACCCTCCCCTCCCCCACTGACAGTGTTGTATAAAGCTGCTGGGTAACCTGCTGTGGAACTTGGATCGGCATTAGTCGGCCCAGGAGATTTCACTCATTACATAATCCTGAGTTTGTGGTCTGAGGATGAGTCTGCACGTCTGTGCCGCGGTGTCCAACTGTCTCACCAAAGCGTTTGTTTGCAGTGTTGCATATGCATGCACAACTAAGTGTGTGTGTGTGTGTGTGTGTGTGCGCGCACCTTTCCCTGATCTGTATGTACAGCAGTGAAAAGGAAATCTGAGTTACTGTGCCAAATTGTAGGATGAGCAGCAAACTACAAAATAAGATTGAGAGGTGCTGTAAATAAGACCTTGCTATTACAGAATAAGCTGTCATCCAGGAAGTGACCAGATATAATCCAGTCAGTGGGACATCCACCTCTCTTTGTTACTGCTGGGACTTATCATTATGAAACTTACACCACTACCATTGGTTCAGGTCATTCTGCATCTGGTGGCCCACATGTTGAGTGGTAATTATTTCAGCCTGTTAAGTGCTTAAGAACAACCCGAGTCATTCTTATTTTAAGCATCAAGACAAATGGCTTGTGGGTCACTTGGACTGCATAGCACTCAACAGTGTAAGCACTACGTGCACATTCTTATCAAATCCATTCATGTTTCTGTACAGTACAATTACTGTATTCATTCACAAATGATTTTGCTTTTTAAATACACCACCAAATATATGCCACCAGTGGTTTATCTTCACAAAACAAATCCTATTATTCACATGACAGTTGGGAAGGAAACGTGCATTCATTTTCATGCTACAGTTGGATGGAAGCCCACTTAATGACACCTCTGTTCAGTGTACTAGTAAGTCATGACAGTGAGGCTGCATGCTAAATATCGGAAGCCTGAAACTGCAGCAGCTTAATGGACTTTGGCCATCACTATTTTCATAATGTGACCCTCTGATTTTCCTATGGTGACACCAAAAATGTAACTAATGCAAAACCTATTAGCTGGACAATCCAGTATGTTGTTACCTACTAGCTAAAGGAGAGTGGTAATATTTGTGAGAGAGACAACATATTAACTGATTTATTTGCAGTGATATGGGCAGTAGATGTAACAGACATACAACTAACTGCTCTCTCCTTTGTCTGCATCTAGGCTTTTCCTGCTCGGCCTCCAGGCAGACCATAGTTTCTGAGGAGCCAGTCCACATCTTCATCTCTGGCCTCACCAGTTGTGAGAATGAGAGCAGTCTAGCAAACATCAAGCCTGGGGTGGGTTCTGGTCTAATACGGTCAGAACTGATCAACATCAACATCATGTGCTGCTCTTGGTATATGGTAGCAGCATGCACAACTAAGACCTTTTCTGTGCTATTTTCTGTACGACTGTCAAGACGATAATCTAGAATTGTACTGGGAACTAATGATTGCTTGAAAATGAAAAATAATACATGTCGGTGTTCCTTTTATGTTTTGTGTAGTTGTGCAGCAATAACATTTGCTTTAACCCAGAATAAAGTTGTATGCCAGGCTATGCATTAAATTCTGGGCACAGGAAATGCTATAAAAAACAACCCAAAGGAAGTTCACTGTGGTTATAAAATATAGCCTCATTTTTGCTACCCCCAGTTTCACACCAGAAAACAAATTTCTCTGTTGAACATTTTGAAAACACCAATTCTTTAACTGTCCCACCTCTCCCATACCTACAGTGCTGTCGCTCTGAATTATGCATCCTTTGTTATTTGCCATGGCATGAAGAAATATATCATTGTTTCTATCCTGTTGAGCAGATATGGAGACATGCATCAAATAAAAAAATTTCACTTACAAATATTAACCAAATGTATTACCAGAGGAATAAGGAAATGACCAGTGAAGTGATACCCTGCTGCCAAATTTAAGATGGGTGGATCTACTGGTCTCATTCATTCAACAGCAGAGCTCTGAGACAATAGGCTGGACTGTTCTTGGCCTCAGTAAGTAACATGAGACTTATCTCCTCAACTCTTCAAATCCCAGGAACCTGACCTTCAAGGCTAGTGAATGAGCTATGACACTTCAGAATCAAAAAGCAAGCGATTAGCTGTGCTGAGCTGAACGCAACAACGCCACCACTAGAACAAAGCAACATTCCCAATCCCAATCCAAGACCATTCATGATGTTATTTTACCCTGCAAATATGTTCAACGGAGCTGCTGGACTGCAATAAACATTAACAGGCAGAATTAATACAACAGATCACTGACAAGATCTCCTTGTTCATTCTCACCACAGCACTCTCTCACAATCAGTCCAGGACAAAACCACCAGAGATACATCAGGTGTGTGGAGACGCTGGGAACGCCACCTACTCCAGAGACAGAGAACAAAGATTCCCAGCAAGCTGTGTGGTAATGAGGAATGATGACGTCTGTGGGAGTAGAGAGTGAGTCAGCAGGTTGAAGATATGTGCAACAGTAGATAACATCTCTCTTTAGGACTGTAATGTCACACTGCAAAACACAACAATCTCGCTACAAAAACAGGCCTTTCTAAACTGCAGCATTTCACATATCACAATCAATTCCTAAATCGAAATCCCAAAAGCACCTGTGCAATGCTAGAGCTCCATCTTACTTCCACACAGGTCATTTTCTTAATAATATTAATAATAATAATAATAATAATAATAATAATAATAATAACTTCACACCAGCCTGTTACATTCTTTTCAATGACATGTCCACCGCCTTTGACAAAACAAGTGATATGTCCTTTAAATTAATTGCTTTTCTTTCTGTTGTGCTGTTTTCTTGTTGTCCTGTCAAGACTTGACTTATGATGAATGTAGCAACACTGTTGAGCAACATGTAAGAAGCTGTAACTGTAATGTTTACAGTCCAAATATTACCATGTGTCCCCTACCATAGGCTGGGGACACAGCCAACTCTCTAAACGCTCTCAAGCTGCTGTTCATCACATCACAGTGGAAATTAAACAACATATACACAGAAATGGGTTTTATTTAACAACCTTTATTTAGGAAAAAAAAGGTGACCGCATTTCATAGAAAGTAGACAAACCATTTAGAAATTCATATACTAATAAAACACAGTACATTTAAGAGCTACAAGTAAATGAAAGTAATTTCATCATCACACAGGATTTTTGCAGAAAAATGTAAAAATGCTAAGTATAATGGTGAACTTTCAATTTTAAGTGAATTTGAAGGCTGTACTAAAGAGAAGAGAAAAGGTTCTAGAGACAGCACTAAAACCCATTTGCAAGATCTGTTTCATTCCTAGAACTACAGCGCCTGTCATATAAAGAAAAAAGTTTCACTGTTGTAGTAAAACTCTAATGCAAATCACGAACCAAGCTATTTTAGTCCTGTTCCCTGTTCTATTTTATCTGTAGCAGAGCAAGTCTTCTCTTGATCACATCCTGCAGCTGAAGGGTGTTGAAGGGAGCGACAAGTGCCAAGGGGTTTACAGAACATGACAGTAACTGATATTACTATCGCCCAGCTGATAAGTCAGGTTCAATGTGAAACTACCCCACTAACTTTGCACATGATTCTCAGGTCCCTAGGTGCTGCTGATACCCCTGAAATAGTTTGTTTGAGCAGAAACGCCAGTGATGTTTGAGCCACCCGGTCCTTGAAACTTGGCCGATTCAATTTACTCACCACAATTTCATCAGCATTGTCAAGTGTGAAAGACTGTGCCACCTCAGTCAAATTAAAAAAGGGAGGCCTTTCAAATGTATACCCAATACACTGTTATGCTCCCACACTATATGTTGATGCTTGTCATATGGGTGAAAGGGGTTGATATGGATGTTAGTTCTTAATCACACTATCTTGGGCTTGTCCACTACTTCCTCTTCCTCATCTGGATTCAGCCAGCTGACTTGCGTCACAGTGCTGAGTTGTCTGCTCCCGGTGCAAACACATCAGATCGGAGCCACAGACGCCATTCACCCCTGCAAAACAATGACATGTGCGCACAGTATACCATATATACAGTGTCCATAGATGTATTAAAGAAAACTCCTTTCTAAAACACAAAACTCTAATTTGCAAGGGTCATACCTAAACCTGACAAAAAGTGAAATGCCATAGGTTAAACTAAGAATAGTAATTTAATTGGATTCATCCAGATAACATTATGAGATAAGACACACCTCAAAGGATGTAATATACTCCAGGGAACATTTGGTTTCAGTGGTTACATCAGGATAAAATTCATACTGTTAGATAAAAAGAGTAACAGTCAAAAAGCTGTATTTTTGCCACTAGTTAGTTAAACAGTTAATCTTAAATACTGTATGTTATAACTATTTTAGGACAAAATCTATTCTGTTCTGTTTATCAAAAACTTAAACTATGAATTTGTCTTACCTTTTGAGGATGAAATAGTTTTCTTGACTGACAGTCATTTCAACACAGGTCCTCCATCTCTGGTGGTCTGCTCCACCTCCACAGTGAAAAATACTTCTAAAACGCATACCGTTTTACATTTAAGAGGTCAAATCGACCACCGACGTCATTGCTCCTTCGAAATCTTGTAATCAAATTCCATGGAATATGATCAGTGAAGAAAATGCATTTCTTCACCCTGACAATCGTTAAGACTTTCAAGCAGTTTGCAGTTCTGGCCTCACACAAATCAGGATGTCACTCTTGACAGTTTTCATAAAGGTTGTCAAAGGTAAAACACCTGCTGTGGCATCACTGACTGGGCTTTTGATTGCACCATGATTAAATGTTTAAGTCCAGAGAACACTGTTCCTCGCAGTGAAGTTTGGATCTACTCATCTTCACTATGATGGACTGGAGCTATAATGAAACGACAAAGCTTTTCCCGTATCACTGTGCATTAGAAAATGACAGATAGATTGTTCGGACTGATATATTGTCCATTATTAACTTACTGCAGATATATCAGTATCCCTGCATAGGGTTAGGGATAGGCTTTTGTTTTGTTTTTCTTTCTCCGTCTCACCCTGAAATCATACAAACATCTCACAAATAGCCAGCTGCCCTGTGCATTATGCATGTGCATGTAACGAACAAGCTGTCAAACCCCATTTTCTGGGGTTGCTGCCTCTATCAACCGTGCGCACTGGCCCAGTCTGACATCCTCCACTACGGGAGCAGCAGAGAGAAGTCAGCACAGATCATCTGCAACGCGATTGGCTACTGCGCTGTCAGCAGACATCAGAAGATGAACGTTATTGGCCAGTTGTCAGTACCAGGCTATGGACAGCTCCTACACCCTGCTCCCATGCTGTCTCTCAAACACACACACACACACACACACACACACACACACACACACACACACACACACACACACATACGCACATACGCACACAAACACACACTCTCACAAATTTTATTTTCAACGAATAACAGTAAAATTGTTCAAAGACTGGCTCCAAGAAAACTAGTCAGTCCAAAATTGTGTTAGAAATAAAACACGGAAGGTGATTCTTTTCTACAGGCAGTTCAAACAGATGATAGTAGAAGCCAGATGAATTCCTCCTGCTCACCATGTGCTGTGCTTTTTCTGTTACAAACCCCAGTGCCACTGAAAGCTTAATGAAGCCTATACTAACTGAATGCATGACTCATTTTGTTTTGCCTGGAACCATTTCTTGTTCAACCTGGCGTCAGACCTAGACGATAATGACCCTACAGTAGGGCCATGGAAAGTATGTTTAGAGGGACCTGCACAAGACCCACATTTGAAACGCAACAATGCACACAACCACAAAGCAATATTTGCTTAACCGCAGAAGCAACAGTGAAATATTTGGCTATGGTTCTTATAGCATTTTGTCCAAACCCTGGCAGGCACTGCCCTGGGTAAACATTGCAATGACAGATCTAATAACAGTTTGCATTTTAAGTCAGAGTCCTCATGTGATTCCACGGTTTCACTAAATAAACTTTACATTACTATGTTGAAGCTTGGTTAGTATTTATTTATAGGTTAATCAGTATTCCCTAAGCATTGTCATGCAGGGGAAAACGTTTGTTTGTTTCTTCGGAATAGATGATTAAGTGACTTTACACGAACGTGTAATGTGATTGAAATGGGATGGCTGTGCAGCTGTCAGCACAGTAGTCTGCCTTTTACTGAAATAAAGACAGGGTCCGCTCTTTTCGAGGAGAAATCCATATGCTTCATTCAATAACCACCTGGGCCGGTGGCTTGTCTAAATGGACGCGGCTGCCCGAGTCACGGATGACCTTTACAATAGTATCGCGGTAACTGATGCCGGGAGAAATAAATCACAGGAAATCAAGGACAAATCCTACTCGTCAGACAGGATGAACAACGCCGAAAGCGGCGTGCCGTTTGCAGCGCTCGGTCGGTGCAAACGGGCGTAAGTGTGGCACGTTTCTATAAGGCCTGCGGGAATTTGTTCATTTTACGAAGCACTAGCGTTAATTTGCGGATGATGACAGAGAGCCTGATATAATAGGATACAGCGAGGTTTAATCCTCGGTGAGCGAGGCTGATGCATGTGCGCCGTTGCAGCCTCCGCTTCGCTGACATAAAAAATGGAAACCCGTTTACGACGATGTGGTATTCAAACCGAGGCGCTCATCGTTAACGTTACTCGGCGATAGAGCCTTACCAGTTCTCCTGCATCCATCGGATGGCTTCGTCCTCGTTGAACTGTCTCTCGAATTCATACTCTTGGAGAGCTAGCACCGACATGCTCACCGCGCTGTGTTGTCTCGTCACGCCGCAGAAACAAGACGATAACGGAACCGAAAGTGTTTCTGGTTTAGTCTGTTTCCTCGCAGCCCCAAACTCGCATCGCTCGCGCTGCCGTCAGGACCTCGCGGGTGTGCGCGAGCGGCTCGGCAGTGGCGGCACCTTCCTCCTCTACCGGCTGACCGAGCCTACGCCCTCTTCCACAGGAAGGTGCGCTCCGGGTCCTAACGCCGCCGCGTTAACGCTCCTACTTAATACGTAATAGTGAATGCTGCTGCAGTTCAGCTTCAATCCGATTGAGATCAATTCACTTCAGACCAGTTTGATCAAACTGAGTTCATATCAAGTCAGCACAAGTCGACACGTTTAGTTGTATGGGCAACACTGTCTCTGTAAACTTAAGAGGTAAAGATCAGAAGCAGGTCAGATGTTTAGATTCTCATCCATTAGGCGATGCCATCATGGATGCCATCATGGAGGCCTTTGTTCATGGCCAAATTCATTTTGCAACATGACAAGGACCCCCAGCATACAGCTTGAGTCATAGGGACTTTCTTCAAAGACAAGAACTAGGAGCCCTTCAACATGATGATGATATGGCGCCCACACATGCACAATCCCAACATTAGCAACTGAGATCTTAAATCCACAGAACTATGACAAGTTCCCTACTGACCAAGCACCTTGAAAGTGTGCGTGCATATAATTGATCTACGATAACTGTTGCTGGCAAAGGTTCCAAACCACAAATATTGATTAAATTCATGCAGTATTTCTTAAAACCTCCTCACTTTACTTTGGCTCAGTACTGAATATTAAATGCAAACAAGTCCAAACTCATATATAGAAAACAACAAAAAAATGATGGAAAAATAAAATAAAATGAGGGAGACCAGATATTTTATAGGAGAAATACTCTTGTTTGCACCCATGGCGGCTTCAGTTGAAGTAACAAAATTCACTTGGTTAAAATCACTGGAATGTATATTATTGTCTTTTTAATCTTTAGTTTCATAATCTGTGTCAAAAGTATAAAAATAGTCAATTGACTCCAAAATGCATCACTTCCCACTTTCCCAGTAATACAGATGCCCTGTCATATAATACCTGATCAGTTTAGCATTAGTATTACTGATTATGTGCTTCACTGTTGCACAATCATTGGCTGTTTCCAACGTTTTGAAACTCTGACGTAATGGCTGCTTTATCAGTGTATCCAGGTGGAAGCTATTTCTTCATCTACTGAAAAAGGTAAACAAGTGGAGTGAGCTCATTCGGCATCGCCTGAGTGAACTTTCACCCAGACCCTTCAATGCAGACATAAAGTATATGCACACACTCACACTGCACAATTGTGCCTTCTTCAGATAAGGTCACTGGTTTTACCCTTTCCACAGTAATATGCAGACTGGTCTCTGGCAGATTTACAGTAACTTTCGATGGTGGGCTGATGATGTCATCTGATTGTGTTGTAGCCCGACTTGGACTTTAATCACATTTGCCGATAATTTACCTAGTACACCACCACTGTTCCCCTGATCCAAACATGAAAAAAACAAAGTGTTGCAGGTAACTGATGACCAGATTATTTCTTGCAACATTCTCATTAGATTTGTACCCTCATCACCAATGTGTTCACTCATGATCTGGATGAAATATCAGACAACATCTTTAGCAGTTTGCTGTTGGTTCTAAGTACAAGCAATTTTCTGACAAGACCTAATAAATTTTGCAACAGACATCTGTTTCTGTGTATGGACTGGAGTTTATGGTGATTTTTTTTCTCTGAATACAAAATGTCTCTCCTGAAACTCTGAATCAGGGAAAGGGGGTCTTCAACATTATCATTTCATAACAGTACATTTTCTTCAAATCTTTAAACAACATGTTAATGAAGGCTGCAATAGTTTGTAAAAAAAAACCCAACATAAATGGTGTGAGAGAATATTTATGGTTGCTCACCAGTGCATTTTCCTAACAGTGGCAACAAGAACCAACTCTTACATACATACAAGTTCACATATTCCAATATATGGCAGAATAGAAAACTGCTGAATTCCATATACAGTTAGAAACCTACTCTGTAGCCTTATTTTATTATTATTTTATTATTATTGTTAATAATCTGTGCTGTTGTCTACATTTTGCCAGTTATCATCTGGAGTGAAAAGAAACGCCACACATTACAAACATTGAAAATGCAAGGCTTGACTTAATTTATGCTAAATGTCCCTTTAAACTGGGTGGCCCCTCCCACCGAGCCACCGTTTTCCTGTTAGGCGGTCAATTTAAAGGAGCGGCGTCTTGTCGGCCATTTTGGTCTTTCCAATACTGCCCTCTTCCTAACTTAATTCGAACACTTCTGAGGACGTTTGCAACTGATACTGTCGCTGCCGCGGCTCGTTACACGTTTCGTAACAGTCCTAATGTCGACTCTGAATTTTGGTTTGAAGGAAATTTGCTATGAGCTGTTGTTCCGAGTTGGACACCAATGCCTCTTCAGAGCCACTGCAACCAATGTAATGCTGTCAGGAGAAGCAAGTCAGGGCAGGCCCCCGAAAACAGAAAAAAAAAACTGGAGGAGAAGAAAAAACTACACTAGGATATGTGTAAGTGGATAAAATTGGGAGTTAGGGCTTGCGGCAACGTCTTTTAAAGCAGTGCTAGCCTGTTATATGGCTTAGTTTACCCGGTTAGCTAGTGACTCAGCAGCTTCACTAGCTAGCTAAATCAAGTTAAGCTAGCAATGCACACATCTTTAAAGTTGACAAGTCATTCATTTCTTATGTATTTACTTTACATCTGCTACAAAATACTTATAAGTAATATTAATTTGTGATTGGAAGGAAAATGCATGGCAGATTAATTTAGCTTGTTTAAGAGACACTTTGATGGTTATTCTACTAAAGGCCTTTTTGTCTCGGCATTTAACTTGCTGAATTTTGGTGTTGGGATCTCAAAGATTCTTAAAAAATACTCATTTATCAAATGGAAATGTTTCAGACATCAGCTTTATCACAGAATTAATTAATTATGCCATTTCAAACCTTTTTGACCATCTAAGTTTATTGTTGTAGAGCCCATTATAGGTCAGTTATGCCAGTATTTGTCCAATCTCTGGAAAATAAAAACACCTTTTTTGACCACATGCCATTTTTCCCATTATTGTACTTACAGGAGCATTGTTGAAATTCTTCCAGTCACTAGAACCATCTCCCTCTACCACTTTTGAAACTGACAATGACTGTAATTTTAGTATATCTTTATCTTACCGACCCTTTGTCTCTTTTCATCTAATCTCTCTGTTTCTGTGCATTCACATATATTCCTTTTCTTGCAGCAGTTCCACCAACGTCCACATAACCACAATATGCTGGTCATGAGAGAGACCACACTGCACAAGATGAACATGATGACATTTACATCCTGCCTACTTTCCATCATGTCATGGCTCCTACAGAACATCGGCCTACTTCTTCCCTCCAACTGCCTGAGATACTTAAACAAGTAAGTTTTTGCTGCTTTTGCTTCCATCTACATTGTGAGGTGATGACTTGGCTCTGTGCAGTTGGTTATATGTGTCTGCTTGTGGTCATTGCTTGGCATCTGCTGTGTATTATGCTTGTGCTGTTTGATGCTGGTGCTGCTGCTGATGTGCTGCTCCTGTCTGCATCAGCCTTTCTGTTGCTGTATTAACTGGCAATTTGTTATTGTGGCTGAGTTCATATTGTGTTTCGGCTCTGTTTTTGACGGATGCATTTTGATGCCATCATGCTGCTAATTTACACAGTTGTAAAGTATTAGTACTCATGTTTTTAGTCTAATTTTCTCTTGTCAGTATTAGTATTGTATCTTTTATTAAGGGCAGAACTGACCCTTTCATGGTCACCTGGTTATTGCCAGAGCTACATGACGGTTTAGAGATGGTCTGGTGTAATATGTGAAGTGAATGTATTTAATGTATGTATGCAATTATTTGTTGACATGTCCTTGCTGGTTGCTGAAATTTGTGTGTTTTGCTGGCTTACTTTTATTCATCTCAGCTCATATTACTGTTTTCCTGCAGTAGTTGTTGATGCTTTGTTGGACAGTGACCCAGTTTCTTCTGTGCAAAGCTGGACATAGGCTTGTGTGGAGGGATGAGGCACTTGTGTTCCTGCACCTTTTCACCCTTGCTCTTTTTTCCCCCGTTACCTAATTATGCTTCCTAAAATATCCTGCTTTTGGATTGCATCACTGCATCATTAGTTTACCACAGGTCTCTGGGCTGGAAGTCAGTTGTAGAACTGGATGAAGTGACCCCCAGCCCCCCACTTCCCCTCACCTGTCTGTCTGAACATGTCATCTTAAAGTCTCGGGTGTACAGCAGCAGCATCTGGGATTTCATCATCCCAGCCTTTTCTCCCAACATCATATAAATCTCAAGGGCTGTGTTGAGGAAGCGCATAAGGGCCGTGTGCATGTATTTGTGTCTAAGTACGTGCTCACTTGCATGTCTGCTGTGTTTTGCGAGTTTGTGAAGTGCACCTGTGTAGTCGGTCTGCCCTCGGAAGAAGTTTGGCGACCATGTCAGGCATCCGGAGTGCAGCTCAGTGGAGCTGGACTACAAAGAGTTCACATTCATATGTTTCACAGTCAGCAGGGAATTCGCTCGTGAATATGGGAGAAGAGGGAGTGTGTGTTCAGGAATTCAACAGAACAAGTGCTGAGATTACAAGGAAAAGAGGATTGAGGCAGAATTTAAATGTCTCCATTTCATGATTAGATCATAAGTTTCTCATTGAAATCAGTGATTTTGTTATTGTCATCTACGTTTATAAAAAATATGCTTTTCCACTCTAAGTATCATGGTTTTGTATGGGTGGTCAAAGAATCACAACAAGGGCTTTTACTGTGTGCTTCCACTGTAGATGAACTAGACACCATAGCAGTTACAGTAATCTCAGTATAACCCATGACCATGAAATGACCTCTTTACTGGGCTGATGGGTATATGGAGAAATGCTGTTGGAAGCATGACGACTGATCATACGTTGATATAATCCATACCCCCCCTCCTCATAGCCCCACCTTGTGCCGTTGTAGATTCAGCACTTGGCAAAAACCCTGAACCCCTGCCCCAACGTATCCTTCACATGCCATCTGAATGCACTAGAGTAGATTGAATTGTAGTTGTAGTATCAGTTCAGCTTTTAAGAACAAAGGTTACTGTACCTTTTTTGTATGAGGGATATGAGTTGAAGACCAGTCATGTATAATGTTTTAATCTTTTGAAGAGTGAAAGTCACAGCTTTCTCACTGTACTTTTAACATAATATAATTTGATACATTAAAAGTTGCCTCGGTTTGTTAATCAGGACCATACACACCAGGATACTGCCATCTAGTGGTCTCACGCTGACTCTCAGCCCAGCAGATCTATTCTGCCCCCAAAATACCTTATCTCACCCAAACAAATTGGATTCATAATGTATGGCTTACATTACACGCCGTTTATATCATATCTGGGGCTGGCAGAGCAGCCCTGGCAGTAAATCTATTCTGTGATATCTCTCCCGGCACTCTGTGTGACATTGCCAATAAGATGGAGAATTGGTGATGTGATGTATGAGTGGCCGAGGCGAATGTATTGTTTTAACCAAAGGGCACCAGCTGCAGTCACAGAGTTGTGGTGTGGAAAGTGGAAATCTGACCTATTGGTTTAGAGCGGATAAAAACAAATTCCTCCTGACCTTTCCGCTTCATTACCTGCCATGATACCTCATAAATTGAGGAGAATACAGTGCTGGTGTCACGTCAGAGGTACAGTGGGACCTACAGTTTTTTTTTCTTCTCTCCAGCCCCCCCCTCGCTCCATGTGTCCGCTTGACTTTTGAGTGTAGATCTGTGAGAGGAATGATAAATTACCAGTAGGTCAATGAAAACCCTTTCAGTAGTAGCCTGAAGAAAGCTAATGATACAATGCATATATAATATAATACATTTGAAAAGTATACTTATGTATACTAATACTGTGTGTAATGACAATTTCTGAAGGTAAAATATTTTAGGAATATTTAATGACAGAAGAGTAGAAATCACATATACAGTATGATAAAACTTAAGTTATTATTCATTGAGAAAATAGAAATATATTGAGGATATCTTCAGCATTCAGTGAACAGTGACTCTGCCGGAGATGTATTTTCAAAACTGAGCAGATGCTGAATTATTTTCATAAAAAAACTAATTTCGGTGTTCAGTGTAAATTATCTTTTGCGCCCTCTGCTGGCTCATATGGTCTCTATCATAAACTAGAGCTCTGGATGAATGAAAGCTGGTGCATTCACAATGAAGAATGACAAAAGCCATGAGAAAACTTTAATAGTTAGCAAATTATCTACAATATGCAGAACTTCAAAATTCAAGAACAAGATATGTCCGACCTAAAATAAACATTTGTAGATATCTTGATGATAATATCAACATAAACTTTACCATTACACCTCATCTGGATTTTTATCATATGGGAAATGATGTGGTATGCCACACGGATACCTCTCACTTAAGTCAGTGACACAACTGCATGCAATTAATCCCTTTAGAATTTAAAACCAGGGAAGCTTGATAAAATGTGCACATACCACTGTAAATCCCAAAGACTCAATCAAAATGTTACTGCAGTGCAGTGGGTTCCCCTCAAGCGGTTGCAGAATAAATCAGGCAAGTCCTTAGATTAAAAAAAATAAAATGGAATAAGCAATTCTGCCTCACAAACCAGCGATTACTTTTTATGACTGATTCACATAAAACGATCTGACAGGGAAAAATCATTCTCAAGTTGAACTGCTGTCAACCTGTAGAGATACACAATCTGTAAAAAAGGGTCACAAGTGGACTCAAGTGGTTTCAGGGGAAGTTTGGGAACCACTGCTGTAGGGGGGTGATTTAAAAAATACAAAACGACCCTGCTGAAATCCCTGGGATTTCTAAAGAAACTGAATTTGCAAATGGGGACATTGCACAGAAAGATAACATACTGAAAGACACCAACAAAAACAAGAGCAAGCACAATCCATGCCTGTAACTTACTGCAGAGGATAATACCATAACATCTCCTGCAGAGAGATGTAAACCTTTTAGCTGTAGTCTGTGAGATGCTGCTGCTGTAACATTCATCTCTCAACCGTGTGTGTGTGTGTGTGTGTGTGTGTGTGTGTGTGTGTGTGTGTGTGTGTGTGTGTGTGTGTGTGTGTGTGTGTGTGTGTGCGTGTGTGCACGTGTGCGGCTTCCATATCATTGATGACAGTATATGGGGGACACCTTCCAGCAGGGATTACCACACCGTGTGCTCTGGCTCTCCTACCGTGCGTGGTAATGAGGGAGAGCTGTGGAGGCTGGGGGTAGAGGCGGCAGGTCGCTTTTCACCAGTTTACATGGCAGACGACAAAGCTGGACGTGACTGTCTTACCAGAGATTAAAACTGTCTGAGAGACACAGAGACACAGGGAGAGAGACAGAGAATGGACTTTATGCACCATTCAGTCAACCTGCATGTGCAATTGAACAGGAAATCACTGGCTAACAGTCCAGGAAATCAAAGAAAAACTATGACACAAATTGTTTGTTTTTCAAGTGTCAGTCCAGGGCTGTGTTTCTATCAAGGGCATGAGCAGTACCCTCAGCATTTGGAGTTCAGGTCTTAGCTTTTCCCCATCCCTTACGGCTTCATAGAATATGTAAATTATAGTATATGGGATTTTAGCTATCAGCAAAACTTGAATTCTAATTATGAGCGGGGTCGATGTCTCATTTTGTTTATCAGCAGACATGCAGCAAAACTCTGATAGTGAAGACTTAATGGAAGAAAAAAACGCATATGGGAAGTGCTGAACAATTTGCATATATGCTTACATGTGTAACAGGATGTTTTCTTCAGTTTCATTGTGACTGTTGGGGCAAAAATGGGGTCATGATTAAGTACCTTCAAGGAGATATCTGCAAGGTTATTGTTTCTCATTTTGGAGATGCGGACCGATTATTACTGTTGTGGTTTTCAAGTTAATCTACCGAGAGATCAGTTGGAAAGCAAACAGCGAGTCAACAGCGAGTTTCTTTGATTTTTTTTTTCTGTTGCCATCAGTTTGACTTGCTGTCGGCAGTCCTCCTCTTCTTTATTTTGTTCAGACATGGTTGCCAGTGCTTGCTAAGCTGCCCAGCTCAGCTTCATGGTAGTTTTGAAACCATCTGAAAATGTAACATGCATCACTTCTTCCTTGCTTCTTTTAACATGCTATGTCGTGGAGAGACCCGTCCCTGAAACTGAAGGTATGAAAACTTTACTCAGCTGGCTGTGAATCATTATTGGCCTGCAGTGTTTGATTTGTGGTGAGGTTTACAACTGTAACATTAATTTTCTGTGATACTGTTGTGCATATCATCGCCTCAGCATTAACCGTTAAAGGTAGAGTGGGATTCCAGCAGCTCCGCTCCCCTCCAGGTCTCTGCATATGTTCAGATCCTGTGGAGATCGGGCAGAGAGAGCAGATCTTAGACAGATCAATAGTCCTTAGTGGATTTCCTATATCAACCACACTGAAATCCCACCATCTGTGACATATAGGTTGAGCATAGAAGTCACTGCTGGGTAGGATCGAATCCAATAAGTCGCTCTCCATGCCGTCTGTTCTTGTTGGGTTGGAAATGCTGAAGGCTGGGAGAGGTGAATGAGTGGAGCGTCCAGGTGTATGCCAGGTGGAGTGTTCGCTTTTTCCCCCACTGCCTCCTTGTTCATTTCACATTTCACTGCTGTCCATCTAGAAGGTCATTTATGGAGGTTATTTGTAGAGGTAGAACAGGAAAGAACAATCATGAGAACAGCTTAATATTGGTGCTCAAAGCTTCTCGTCACCCTGCTCCACAACCCCATCCCCCACCCCTCAATTGGTTTATTGGCAGTCATGCTATGTCTTATGCCAAGTGAACAGTATTGCCAAAGCATTAGGGATAACAAAATCAAAATGCAGGGAGGAGGAATAAAAAACAATTTTAAAACATCATTAAGTTAAATAAATGAAAAGAAAAAGAACAAGAAAATGGCATAAAACAGTGTTGTGTGTGTTCCATATAAAGGTGATTGTCAATGTTGTTGTTATGTTTTATTTACAATGTTTGTCTCTCAGTTTGTGACATGCATGTGCAGCAACAGCATCTGTTTCCCTGTCCTAATAGAACGTGTTTTGATAGATTTGGGATTAACAAATTGATTGTCATAAAAGTATTCCTCTCTAGTATTTGTGACTTTTTAAGAGGGAGGGCATCTCTGTCTCAGTCACCTGCAGTAACACCACAGACTCTTTCCTCTGTTGGTGGCTCTTGGATTGATTCATCTACTGTTTCCACATAAGTGTCTTTTTTGTCAGTTTAATAACTTGGTTTGCTCTGATTACTGTTTGGAAAGCGGCGCTGGTCTGCACATTGAACAGCACTGGGTGTTATTTGATCAGCAAGCCTGAGGACCAGCTGACGGAGGGGGTTCTTCTGGGGGTTTAGTTCTTGGGTTGGTAATGCCTGAAATCTCACTGTGTCTCGGGGGCTCCATTTGAGAAGTAACCAAGATTTAGAGTTCTTTTTTTAAAATTTTAAATCTCTGCCCCCCCCCGTGTGTGTGTGTTTGGTGAGTGGCTATATGAGCCAGCGGTCAATGTGATCGACCCTCCTCGGCAGCTGAAATTAAATTACGATGAAGTGGATATTATGCAGAGTTGCCCCAAACGTAAATAGTTTTGACATTGTTAAGGGGAAGTCCACCCCACTCAACACAACCCCACAAAATAACAAATAATTAAATAAGTTATCAACCCAGAAATAAACAGTGAGTGTTCTTTATAGGCAGATTATAATTTTTTCTGATAAAGCCAGGCTGTCTGTTTCCATTTGTTTTCAGACTTAATGCTAAGCTAACTCCACTGATTTCTGCTTTGTGTTTAACACACACAGACACAAGAGTGGCGTCAAGCCACTTATTTAACTCTTAGCAAGAATGTGAATCTATTTCCCCAAACTTTCGAGCTGTATCTTTCCGTTAGTCACTTATAGACACTTTGTGCATGGCTCCTCAAAAGTTAGACAACAATAATATTTTTAAGATTATTACTGTTGTACTTATTTTAAACTTCAGAGAAAAAGAATTTTTTCCTTGTTTAGCCATTACTTTTTGAAAAGTGAGATTAAACTTTAGTCTCATTGTATATTTCAGTCTATGTATAAAAACTTTAATGAATATGACCATGATATAAAAATGTAACGTTGAAGTTCAACTTAACAAATGCATAATATTATAATTATAATCATGGATTGCACTGAAACAATAACAGCATGCATATTTGAAATAATAGACTAAATGGAAAACAGGAAATTAACAAATTAAACATGTGCAAAGAAGGGAATAAATCAACAAAAGCATTGGTAGAAATGAAGAAAGCAATCGATCTGTAGGTTATTTCCTTAAACAGTGGTTACAGATGTTTGCTTCAAACAGCTGCTCATCAACAGGAGAGTAAATCTGTGGAGAACTGCTAACCAATGGGGTTACATACACATGGAAGAGCCAATACCAGCAATTTAAGTAAAAAAATAAAGAAAAGCAGCACTATATTTGCATCAGGGAAAAATGGAATTCACATCTGGCCTTAATAGTGGAGCAAGCCAAATAACTATTTTTTATGCAGAGTAAACATCTTACACTTCAGCCAGCACCATGTAACTTACTGGGAAACGAGCAGGCAGAGCTTCTGATCGTCTGTCGATGGAGGCACAAGTAGATGTTGAATTACAGGCCGGTCTCTCTCACCACACACTGCTGCTGGCAACAGGATGGTCACAAGCAGCCACAGGCTCTGAAAGTAGTGGACAAAAAGCTTATTGATCGCATGCAGAGCGTGTGGAATATGACAAAAAAACACAGTGAACTACATCATTTATTCATGTGAGAAACAGCCTGTTTCCGATTTAAAACAAAGGCAGATGTTTGTTTATTAAGAGGCAAGGTTTGATTTTTCTCCCTAATCCTGTCTGGAGACTCGTGGACCGTTAGAGCAGCTCACTCTGACACTGATTAAACACAAAGACAGCGGATTGAGAGTAAAAAACTTTAAAAATGAATGTTTTATATATTGCACCATATTTTTGGGGCAAACTCTTGTCTGCAGTCCAGATCAGCAAGTATGTGAAGTGCAAAAGTCCAGCAAAGAGCGGAGTCAGTGAATTGCAGATGTGAGGTGTTGCTTTTGGCCAAGTTTTAATTTTGATTTCCTTTCAGTGAGCATTTCAGCGGAAAAAAGAAAGGTGACTCCACAAATGTGGCATGACAGAAAGATCAGAATGTATGATGTGTTCACAAAGAGATGACAGTCATCGGTTTCTTTAGCAGACATCAGTGGTCATACTGAACTCGTGGTTTTTCAAAAAAAGAAAGATTTTGGTCCAGGACAACCAATGAATATGTTGTCAGCTGAAAAATTCAAGTCCCTTTTTACTGTTAATGTAATGCCATAATGCTCTACTACCTAAAGTGCACTGCTTTCCCCCCCAAATAACTGATCCAAATGAAAGAACAGAGCTTTTATTTTTGGAAACATGATTTCTGACTCCTGGCTTTGAATTTTGAACTGAATGTGTGTGGGTTTTTTTGTGTTTGTTTGCGTAAATCTTCTCCTAAAGTGTCCCTCTTCGTAATATTGTGCATTTTATGCCCCCAAAGTTACCATGTTTGTACAGCTGGAGAGTTCGATTAGTGTGTATTGTATGTAGCATGACATTAACTGCAAGTGTTTAGCAGGGGTGGGGGGGGTGTTTCCTCTGGGATCCCCATCCAAAAAAAAATCATCACTATTTAAAATGCAAGGGAGGTTTCCACATTATTTGTATGTTTTGCTGGATTTGACCTGGAGGGTGGATGGAGGTGGACTGAAGAAAAACCCCATTACTTAAATTTGTAATCTAATTTAAGAGAGAAATTTACAATTATTGTGATAAAGAAAATCTTAATGATGCAATTGACATTCGCTTGGCAATCCTTCCTGTGTTTACTTGGGTTGGGTTGAATGGGTTGTTATTTGATCTCTTATTTGTCAGATAAAACGAGGACGGACTGGGGGGATTTCATCCAGACCACTAAACTCACACTAACTGATAACAGCACGGACGTGTGCTCTAGCCAATATCTGCAGCATTTTCTATTTCACTCTGCATGTGAAGGAAAAATTGTACAACACAAAATGAAAGGAAAAAAATTCTAACCAAAACAAACAGAAGCGCTCAGGTGTAATTTTCTGTGCAAAGTTGGAGCCTGGGAAACTATTCTGCCAGGCGACTCGTCAGAGGCAGATTCCGGGTGGCTGACAGTGGCGTACAGAGGTAAACGTCAATTAAGACGTTACAGTAGATGACAGGCCTAAAGAAAACAGCCCTGAGAGATGCCATCTGGGACAGGACTGTGTAAACCAAAGGTGTCTGAACACGATGCTCCAGATAAGGCTAAAATGTTAGCAGCTTTGGACTTGTCAGGTTAACATGAAGAGGCATGAAGAAGACTCAAGGCAGTTGGTGTGCCTACAGGCTGCCTGTTTTTGCATCATTTTTTCCCTTTTTCTACACGTTTTATACTTATGTGATATTTTCCATGCACAGAATTTTATAGTGGATAGCATCTCACAAAACAAGTATGGGATGTGTTTTGTGTAGTCAACATGGAGCGTAACACAGGGTCGCTGTTTTTTGTTTTTTTCGCAGCAGAGTAGGTCGACCTTAATGCGAAATAATACCACTTGAATGGCATTTTTATCCAGAGGAGTTTGAGCATGGAGGTTTTTCTTGTGCAATAACACACACATCCACTTCACTCCAGACAAATCAGAGAGCTCCGGGAACAAATTGTGTTTTTAATACATGCTGCTTCTTTTCACTGTTTTTGTAACATATTCACTTTGTTCTGTAGATGTAGCTCAGAGGGCAAAATTGTTTGGAGACACCTCCAATATTTCTACTCCAGAGGTGTGGAACCTCCTGTGAGTGACGTTGAGGACTCAGTATTTCACACTCACTTTAGCTTTTGAAATATTCCGGTACTAGCTCTTTAAATACTGCTTCCAAAATGGAGAAGTATACACAACAACTGTAGGTAAACTATAATATTTTTAAGTAACACTGGGTTTTTTCTTCTCCTGATGGATAATGTTTCCCTATTTCAAGGTCCATGCGAACCGTGCTGCTGATCTTTTCAGCATGCTTAATGTGTAGAGATTGATTTGGAGAGAAAACATCTCGGTTGTGTGTTTTGTTTTCATCTTTCTTTAATGGAACTTCAGTGAGCAGGAAGTGTGTGCGTCATGAAATTCGCCCTGGTTATCTGCTTTCACACGCTCTGGCCAGCCGCCTGCCCTCAAACAGCACCGAGCCCCCGCTGTGAGAGGATCTGATACACAACTTACACACACGCACATACATGTGCTTATTCACATGTAGATCCACATACGAGATACACACGCATGTACCACGAGATGCATGCGGCAGACACCAGTGTTGTGCGAGTGTGCGTGCCTTTTGTGTGCCTATTCTCAAGCATGCAGGCATAAGCAAGTCAATATTTTCACACAATACACACTTTAAATCAAAGTCTGAGGCCAAGACATAACATTTTTGCAGCGTGCAAACAAATATGAAAGTTGGTGCAGTGAGTAAAAAGCAAATAATAGCCTACAATTCATTTTGCCTCGTTTTGGTAGCAACAAACTGCAGATGAATTACAAGTTGCAGTGTGTTGTGTTTTTCTTTTTTAAGAGTCCAGTTCAGACGGACAGTCATGCATCTTGTTATGGAGGACTTCTCCTTAGGCCTTAGGTGAGGGTGAGAATGTGTGAGGTCACACCATGTGACCTTTAGCTGAAGCCGCTGGGCTGCCATTGGTCCAGAGCCAAACCCCCGCCATACCCTGAATCACCCACCTCCCCCCAAACACAGAGCAGTCCTCTCTGCTGCCTGACCACTGCATTAACAGGGAAAGTGTGGAGACAAGTTGTGTTTTTGTCGGTGGCCTTCTGTGTAGCAAATGTAGAGTTGTCTCTGTAAGTAATATTACCTCATTGAATATTGCACACGTAAGTGTGTGTAAATGCTGCGTGTATGTGGAGATACAAGAATTACTATATTTTCCATTAATTGTTTCCCGTATTACGTGTTCTTCTTGTGAGACAAGAATGTCCACTGTGGAGACCCCCCTCCGGTGATTAAAAAAAAATCCCATCTTACGTATGGGGACAAATTTTGCTTGAACCACCTGAAAACTGCTGAATTCACCCACGATCTTTGAGGCCTTAAGGCTGCTAAGCTCAACTTAAACTTCAATGGCCTACATGTTTGTTATTCTGTGGTTGACTAGACAGACGTAAATTCTGGAGTTGCATCATTCAACATCTTCAAAGTCGAGCAGGTTGTGCAAAAAGGTTTTATGCTTAAGTTTATTCGCAACATCCACAGGATCACGCATCAATCCTCGCCATCATGCAGCAAATGCACATGTTCCAGCTGAACATTGCACTAGTTTTGATCTGTACTCGCTCATATTTTGTGTGTGCTTTTGTACGGCATACATGAGTTCAGTTGTCTCACGCATCCTCAATATGTCCTGCAACTGGTGCAAAAACTGTTATGTATGAAACTCAACAGTGGAAATCCAGGCTTCATTAGCGTGTAATTATGAAAATGTGCTCCCTGATATATCACATGCGGAATATTACCAAACCGTCTCAGGTCTCCTCTAAAACCGTCGCTTCATGAATATTGACAGCTTCGTTAATTATTTAGATTAGGGCTGTGTAACGATACATGTTTGGATATTTGCACTTACTCGCGTTTTATTTGAATTCCCAATGGAGTTGAGGTGAAAGCTGTGTCGGTTCGGTGCGCTTCCTCACTTTGGATTTAATTTTAATCGTGCTGGCGGAACAAATCTCACATCAGGATGGTACTGGTGGTGATTTAAGGTGCAGGAAAACTGAGGTATAAATTTGCTTTAAACAGTTGCTGAGCATTACATCTTTGTCGTAACGTGCGTCTACCTTTTATTATTAAGTAGTATATTTCTCAGGTGTTATTTTGCATGGTTATGCCTGGAAAGTATGTCGTTTTCTACTCTAACGTGAGTTTGGTTTGACGCATAAATGGTGTTTTAATTTTGAATTAATTTCTGATAACACGTGAGCAGAATATAAAGCAGCCACGTTACAAACACACGCCAGTTTTGTGAAATTTCTCCGCGGTACATCAGTGATTAAACGTGAGTGTACATGCAGCAACAGCTAAAAAGACAGGTGTCTCTTTTTAAATTTCCGTTTTAATAAGCTCTCTTACCTTGCGCTGCAGGCTGTAGAAAAGAAAAGAGGCAGACGGTTCCGCATGTCCAGGTTTCAGCCAAATGAGCATTTCTCATTGAAGCCTCCTCTCTTCAGGTCATCCGATGCTCTCATGTTGATTGCACGGATGTGTATTGCGGGTGGCAGACTTGCGTATTCGCCTCTGCGGCAGCAGCAGCAGCAGCAGCCGCAGCCGCAGCTTATCCCCTTGTCAGCTGATTATTGCTCCGCGTTACCGACTCCATCAAAAGGTGACACGACAAAAAGAGGCCGCAGCTTTTTAAAGAGGGAAATCTAATTGTGGAGAGTGAGCAGTTCAGACCTCAGGATGCGCAGTGCAGCGCAGGAAATCAGTTGGATTCACTGGTGTAAACAGAGTAGAATGCTTCTCTTGTGTGCGTTATGTAACAGTGTTTTGTAAAAACAACATTTGGACTTACTGTGATTTATTTCTCTTCATAATAACTCACCCCCCACCCCCTCGAGAGGTGACCTAAGGCCTCTTCCAACATGACATCAGATCTTAAATCAGCTCCTTCAACAAGAGGCTGCAGTTGTTTTTTAAACCATTAAAAAAATAATATTAAATTGTTTTAATGGCGATTACAGTTTCATATATTCATGCATAACTGATATGACATTTGGAGGCTGAAAAACGTGCACGCAGCTCAGTCTGCAAACCGACTCTCCGACTGTCTGTCTGGCTCTTTCTGCAGGGAGAGTCGCGGAGTTTCCTCCCGGTGCCTCCACTCCGCCTGCAGCCAGGGAGCTGCACTCGTCCCCCCGCCTCCCTGCTGTCAGCCACCGCGGCCCCTGCACATACCTCTCTGTGCGAGCTTTGTTTGCTCAAACTCGTGAATCATAGTTTCCCTCGACCGTGGCTTTGTTTTGCTTTGGCGCATTTGCACACTGTTAAAGCATGACTTAAAAAAATCGCAAAGTTACAAAAGAAAGGCAAACAGATACGTGCGCCTGGCGGATCACGCTGCGCGAAGACCATTTAGACGTCTCGAGCAAAAAGACGATATTATAAAAAGATAAACCCGAAACAAAGGTTTTAAATGGCTGACTAAATCCCACTGTTGCATTAAATTAATCAGTAAAATATAATTTTGGCCAATCGCATATGTGTAAAATTCACATTAAAGCATGTATTGAATCCAATTCTGGTTTAAAATTGGTTTGTAATAATCCACCAAAGAGAGCCTTTTCTGAGTTCAAACACGGGCAGAAAAAAAAACAAACCCTAATGGACTGTTGTCACTGTTGTGTGGTCCCGACTGCTGTTTGTTGATTCCCGTGTTATTTCAAGCACCAGTGACCAGCCGGGGCCCTTGGCTGAGCGGGCAGACATGTATTCAGCAGTTAATCTGACGGAGCATCTCGCTGCTATGTGTATTGGAGCGGCCCATTGTTTTCCTCTATAGATTAGCCGCACAAGTACCTCACATAATCGAAAGGCTATAGACAGACTGTCATTGCTTTACACTCCACTAACGGACTGCCAACACAAAGATTCAATAAAAGTCCCCCAGCAGGATGTTTTTGAACAATATATTTACTTCCATTAAATAAAACACAATAGTTTTTTTTGGATGTTGAAAAAAAAACATAATTCCGTACCAAATAGTATACACAGAGCAAAAACCAAATAATTTGTCGCAGGAACAATTTTGATGATTTTTTTTTTGTTTTTTTAAATCCAGAATTGCTATTCTAAATCCATATTCACACAGACATTAATAATAAATTTATAATATGTTAGAAACACACAACCGGTGCGTTTTAGTATGTACATTCCCTTTTTGTTTGCAAGCAAAACATGATTCCTCTTTAGGGTTTTTTTTTCTTCTTTTCCACATGCGTTGATAAATTGAACCTGGAGAGAACTTGGAGGGTTATAGCGCATTCGCCTCGACAAACAGGAGATGATAATTCAAATATATATACAGCTTTTTCAGTCAAACAGTTAGCGTCCAGGATCCACCCGAAAAAAAACCTCATGACGAGCTATGAAAATGAACCAGGCTTGTGTTTTGTTTTGTTTTTTTGAATTGTGGCGCAGTGTGAAGCAGGCCTGGACTCATCAAAGGGGAATAAACCTAAAAACTTCCATTTCAGTTTGACTCCGACCTGGAGTTGAGCTTGTTGCAGTGGTTCAGTCTTCTAGTGCCCTTTGTTTTTGAAAAATGAAAAAGTAGTTGTAGTAGTCTCTTGTTCCTGTGGCCGGCTGTTTCTGATTACCCACACACTGCAAAAAATGACCACCATAATAAGCCATTTAGTCTCTGTGATCGACCTTAAAATCACATTTTTTTCTGAAATAAATGCATACGAAATGTCCCTGCATGGTGCTATGGGACAATCTCACACGTTTGGGAATGTTCAATGGGGCAAGTGGCGATATCCTAAGGGGGGAAAATGGCCAGAATTGCGCAAATCTCATTCCAACCGAGAGTGGAAAAATGCCAGTTGATCAAAAAAATTGCCCTAAACACATTAAAAATGTCAAATGATCTCCCCACCCTGCTTTGCGAAGAAAAATTACACTTCAAGCGTCACTACTATCCTCTAATGACTCGTTAGGGTGGTAATTTTTTGCAGTGCAGGTAGGTATTAGACTGGTCTGTCCACGGCGTATTGGCAAGCGCTCAGATTAGTTGCCGGATTCTGCACACTGGCGTATCCAAAACTCGAATGCTGCTTGGCTTTCAGTCTCAGGCTGGCCAGGCTGGAGTTACAAGTGTCCCTGTACACGTAAGGAGGGGTCGGCGGCGCGTAGGGGCACGCCGGCGTGGGCACCCCGGAGTTGAGAGACGGGTTGCTGAGGTTGTTCAAGTTATTGAGGCTGTTGAGGCTGGAGCCCGGCACGCCTGTGACCGCCGACGGCACCATGCTGGAAGTCATGGAGGATATGGAGTTGGGCGGCGAGAACATGGTCTGCGAGGACAAGGGGTTGACATTCATGGAGTTGAAGAAGGGGAAGCTTTTGGTGGATAAGGAGGCCGACGTCAGGCCCTTGGCCGCCCAGTTGTTGTACGTGTAGCTGGGGTACATGTCGTCGTAGGGCTGCATGAGTCCGTTGAACTGCGGGCCGAAACCGTTTTTGCAAAGCTCGGCTTGTTGGTTTCTTTCCCGTTTCCTCCACTTGGCTCGCCGGTTCTTGAACCAAACCTAGAGCAAAAGAAAATGAGAGTGTCAGCGATTATATTTGTATTTATATTATGTGTCCTTTTATGTTATATTATTTGTAATGTGGCTGTATTCGGTTGACTTGCATTTTTAATAGCAGACAAAACCATCTCTAATTTTTGTATAAATTTTCTGTCTAGCAATTGATTCCGAAGTTAATGTTAAATTTAATCCTTAATTCCTAACAATTCCACGTCTGTAAATCCAAACTAATCTTATTAATCTTTACTTCCCTGTGCAGACTATTCCGCTTTGATTCCGTCTCTTTATCTGAGCCGGGCTGTCACTGCACCACCTTAATGACGGCGTGGATGTGTATTCCTCTGCAGGCACCCACAAAACCCGCTGCTGACCTTCATCACGCAACACCAGGGCGACAATCGCAAAATACAAGCTTTGCACCTCTTTCACACGAGCAGGCGAACACGACTGGTATCTGTCACCGACCGAAACTGTTGACGTTAATAATGTGCTATTACGCCCTAACAGGCAAATAACAAATGGGCAGGTTTGTCCCGTTTCATTATTAGATGACGGAAAAAAATAAAAATTAAAGTTTGCCGAGGAACACAAATTTGTCACAAAACAGATTATTTTTGCGCTGTGTGCGGGGGATTGTAATTATATTTATTCCAATAGATAAACACACACCGTGTAATTAAATTGAGCTCGACCCACCAGTATTTAAACACGACTCCGATTATTTGTTTTTCACACAAAAAAAGGTTTCCCAAATATTCTTGAGGAAATTTCAGCCGCGCGTAAAAGTTTGGTGTCCATGCGTAATAATACTAAGGTGTACGATATGCATAGTTTAACCGGACAATTGGCACAAATTACCCGAAATTATACACACACAAATTGTTTGTGTTTACACGCAGGGGAGTATACTCACCCTGACCCGGGCCTCTGTGAGGTTGGTCCACACGGCTATCTCCTCCCTCGTGCTCATGTCCGGATAGCGATTGCGCTGGAAAGTGGCCTCCAACTCCTGCAGCTGTTGGCTGGTGAAGTGAGTCCTCTGCCGCCGCTGCCGCTTCTTTTTGGAGGGGTCATCTGAGGAGTCGTCGTTTTTATTTTGGATCTTTTCTTTTTCTGTTGAGAGGAAACGAGTTGCTTAAGTCAGGGTCAGTGGATTAAGGCCTTTCTCTATGCTACAGAGAGAAGAGAGAAATTCCCGAGTCCGTCTATCTCATGGGAAATGGATGGGCTGATCATTCTCACTGCACCGATGAGGACATGCCCCAGTCCAGCCTATTTTTCGAATTTTGCATTGTCCTTCATTTGATAAGATTTATGTTAATCTCTTGATTTAATGTTGACATTGCGTGCATGAGTAAATACCTGACTACTTTCACTTGACACAAGTCAAGCTCTATTTCCATTGACATGACACGGAAACTTTTCACTATAACACCACACACAGGCCAGCGTCAAAACTAATTATCCGAGTAAAAATGACGGCCATAATCTGCCATCTGCATGCACGTAAAAACCGCTTTACGTTGATTAATGCGAGCCATCTTTTGTTTGAAATCGAGATGACATCTGCCAGCGCCTTGCTGAAAACATCTGCATCCCGGGAGGTTCTTACCGACAGACTCTGGACTGGACGTGTCCGACACGGTATGCACCTCTAACCGGTGTTTCGAGTCCACAGACCGCTGCAGCGGCTGTAAACTAGAGGCCATCGCCAGAGCCGTGTAGTGTGTGGAGGCAAGTTTATTTCCTGTTAGGTGGTGGTGGTCTGTGTTTAATGGATCCCTCATAGAGTTCATCGGTGAAAGATCGCACAACTGGCTGTCAAAAGCAGATTAAGTCCCTTTTTAGTACAGGAAGGATAAGCGGAAAGTCCGGCTGCGGAATGTGTTCAGCTCTCCAAAAAACGCACAGCCGCGCGGTTCCTCTTGCGGTTGAGATGAAACCCTCTTTCTGTTTAAGGTTGAAAATGCTTTAAAATAGGCCATTGAGTGCTGCCATAGCATCGGTGGTAAACAGCGGCTACCTCGGCTGACTATCAGAGTGACAAGGACAGGTAAGCGATATTAGATCCAGAGGCATACACACGCCACACCGCTCTCTGTTCATTTCAGCTGTTGCCTGCGCAGTGCCCATCCAACTGCGTCTCTATCCAGACCTCCACGTCACCACGTTGCGCCCGCCCTCTGACAGGCACGACCATGTGGATATGACGGTGCGCCCAGCCAACCGGAGCTTTCAGAAACGAGATATGTCTGCCAATGTGTTTATGCCGGGCTGGCGCTTGTTTTTTTTCCTTCCAAATAAAAGCATGTAAAGAGAGATGGGACGCACGGTGTACCCGGGGCGCTCCGACGTGTTGTTGCGCAGCAGCTCAAGACCAAATAAAAATGAAAATAACACAGTTTGGCCTCATTTTATGAGATGGATCCAGTGGCCCAGTAAAACGTTGCAGTTCTATTGATACCCAAACTGAGCCGCATGCTCCCAGGCTCTGTCACCGCAGTTTACTCAGGGACTCAGTGTGGATATAGCGAGCCACTGAGACGCTCGTATTGAAAGCACAAAAAGAGATGCCCACTGCATATCAAACACAGCAGCCCTACTACAGCACAATGATCCAGTGAAAGGACACGCGATTAAAGGGGAAAAGTAACTTCAAAAGGAGGGAGGTGCCGGCCTGCTCCAAATGTGTCTGTGCGCACTTCTCAAGTGACGGTAACTACCAGACATGTACAGTATGTTAAAAAGAGCACATGTGCAGCTGGTGCTGCGCATACTGGCGTGCACCATTAGGATGCAGAATTTCAAGTAGGATATCATATGTTCATTCAAAGGCAGTCAAGATACCGGAAGTAAGGCAACCCAACAAATTCAGTACAAGTATTTCCCACTCCGAAGGTCTAATCTTCACATCCAGTTTAACGCGTATGTAGATTGTGCCGCATGGTCCAAAAATGTGTGACCAAACCGAGCTAAAGTAGTTTACTATTCACCACATCCCCGCGTGCAGCCGATGTGCACAGGTAAGGCGTCGTCAGTCATACTAGTTGTCAAATGAGGCGATCCTCTTGACCTCCCCAGAGTTAAGGTTTGAATATCCACTAAACCAACCCCACCGGAGCCACGGTGAACCACGCACACTCGGTTTGTTGACGACGGATTACTTCATCAGAGTGCTTAACTGATCTCTTCCTCTCTCTCCTCACTTTGCCTTTGGACCCCTCAGTCGTTCTCAGGGAGGCACGCCCGTAGTGTTTTTTCCCTTTTAATCTGATAAGACTCTCATTTGCCTAAGAATTTCTGAAGGAGGACTTTTAATGAGTTTGAGCTGATATAACAGCATTTTTTAACCTATAATTCCACAAAGATTGTGACGCGTAAAGGCAAAGCAAACACGTTTAATCAAACAAATGTGACTTTAATTTTCGAGGTGGGAGACTGAGAGTGGATAAATGTCAGCTGGGTGAAGTGATGGAAGTCATGGACCGATTTTATAGAAAGGGGAGTAGTGTTCACACCTATTAGGACGATTCATACCAGTACAAGTGGGGGAAAAAATCTTAAATGTGGCGATATTCTGGACATTATTGTCCTCTTCCTGTTCCATAACACTGTTGGATCATCATCATCATCATCATCATAAAATAACACACCCCATCTCCACGTGGCCAGGCGAACGCCCATTCAGCCAGCACATTTGGAACTGGTGCTGTTAAGAAGTTACAGGACTAATCCCGTGAAAGCCCCTCATATATAAATACCAGCAGACCATAGAGTGTATACAACACACACACACACACACACACACACACACACACACACACACACACACACACACACACACACACACACACACACACACACAGGGGAGGGAAAATACTCTATCAAAAGTATGGAGCATGCAGAGCAATCAAACCTTGTTCGTCACTGAGTAATTAAATTAAGATGATGCCTCTTAAATTTATCATTCATGCATAAGTCAGTAGCAACATATCGTAATGAATTCATTATTGTTGATGGAGACACAATACAATTATGCTCTTAAAATAAAACACCCTCTAAAATGCAGGTTAGAATAGATAAAATTAAATGAAAGCGTTACCAAGCATAATAATAATAATAATGATAATGATAATAGTAATGATAATATCACCATCATCTTTGAGATGTGTAACACTAAAAATCAAAGTTTATTTAGAATCAGGGTACCTTTTTAAAAAAAAAAAAAATCAGTCTTATTCCAGGCAGCGAACAGTGTGTTGCTCCTTTTTTTTCTTCCAGCCGTGTTGTAATACTAAACTTGAAGTGGATTATCGGTTTCCTCTTCATTTCTACCTTCTGAATGCTTTATCTCTCTTCTGCGGATTACTGCGCGCAATAGGCCTCTGTCATAGAGGGCCATTAATTAGCAATTCAGTCAATATAGGGGGGAGACGACAGGGCTTTTTACATAGGATTAAGGACACATCAGATTCCTCCATTAGTATATTCCTCCTCACGAATGGGCTTTCATTATACATTTAGTTTTCCCCGGAGTCAATCCAACAAGCGCTGCATATATTACAGCAGGAACAGTTGACGCTGGTGTGTCTATATTTGCAAGCATCACTTTGACCCCCCCATTTCGTTTTTATTTTAGTTTTCTTATTATTCATAATCAGTAGTCGTTCTCAACGTGCAGCTGTGCTGCAGTCTGCCGCACAGCCCCGTCGATGCGGGCTAAATGAAGCACAATGAGAGTTACTGGTTACTCGTTTAAGAACCGAACAGGACCTGACCTGACAATTCGTGCAGGATCCCAACTTTTATTCAGTCCTCATGCCGGTTTTTAGCCGGGGATAAAGACGTTTAGAAAATAGATTTGAGAAAATTTGAGAAAAAGGATCATATTGTGGAAAAATGCATAAAAGTAGGTTGTGTGTTTTGCTGCTGAAGCTTTTGCAACTTTGCAGAGGCTGAGAAAATATCTGTAAATGATTTTCGTCTTTTGATTACATCAAATAACATGGTTGCAGCGCTGCCATCCTGATCAAACCCTGGGAAAGACGCTCAGTCCCGCAGCACTGAAGCTGCAGGTCCACATCTAACCACCAGGTGTCCCTCTAAGACAGGGGACAACCTGGATTCACCGACAATGTCTCCACAGAGACGAGCGGAGAGGCCAAAAATATAACGAGGGACCAACACAAAACATTTGTAAACAAACTAATTAAGTCGCTGAAAATTATGAACATGGCCTAAACCTTAACTGTTTTTACCATCACATTTTCGACATTATAGTCTTAGAGTGCTGGTGGAAATTCTTTTTTGTGTGAATTCAAATAGAAATGGTGGCTATTTCCTGAAGGAACCATTGTTATTTGCCTTTTAACTAAAGACGCTGAGCTTCTTTAATTTTTTGTTTAAAAAAACCTCGAAACAATCATTTTAAAAATAAACCGGGCACTTCTTTTCAACAAAATCTAATTTTAAGATCTCTCTATTTATATCCCACCTCTGACGGTGCATTAATAATTGCGTTATTATCATTCTTATTATGATCAGTTTTATGTAGATTTATCAGAGCATGTCGTCTGATCTCTTTTTGATGTTTTGGGTGCTTTCCTCGCTTAGACACAACAGCCCATACAGGAATGTTTACAAATTCAGATTTTGGGTTAGAATAAAATATTCGCTGTAATTAATAAGCACTCCATGTTTGGGAAAAAAGCCCATAAAATAATTGCAGGCTATGTTACTAAAATGGCCCTTGTGCGTAATCTTAAAAAATCCTTTCAATGCATATTGAAAGTTAAAAAGGATTTAGTGTTATATAATTTTCCCGTAAACCCTGTATTATTAATTCAGTCGGAAGAAATGCATCGATACTCACCTATTTGCGCGCAGGTGGTGGCCAGTTTGCGGCAGTGGGACTCCATTACGGCAATTTGAGGAAACCGCTTCTGTAAAAACAGACCAAAGGCCCATAGTTAGTCTTTAAAACCGGTGGGCACGCTCCCGTGTGGTTTACTGTTATACAGATGTGCCTGAGAAGTCAATATAATTTAGGAGTGGACATGTAAGACCTGATGGAATAATGCTGCGCTCAAAGGATGCGTATTACATTGCAAGAAAAATAATGCTGCTCTTGAAAGGGTTTAAAAAGCCTGCAAAATCAAAATTCCAATTTTTACGCTCGTAAAAGCAGGAGTATTGCTGATGTCACAATGAAATAATGAGTAAACTATAAAAAAAAAAACCGGGACGGGTTTGGTGCATTGTAATTATATTAGTTGCAAAAAAGTCCATTGGAACGAGTATGGTTCTGGTCTGAAAGTCTCACTGTTTGTTAATAAATAAATACAATTAAAAAGATAAAATTTATCAATGACCGATTTATTTCCAATATTTTTTTTCCAGGGAACAACACGGCAGAAAATCACATCCGATATGGAGAAAAAAGAAATAATGGAAACAAGATTATTCTGAAAATGAATAATCTCATCAATCTGACGCTCTTGTTTCAAGACAAACAAAAATCTCCACATTATTGTTGTTCATCGTGTATTGTTATATATTTTAACCAACGTAGAAAAAAATCCATTTTATGCAGTCTGACATACAGCATAAAAACACGGTGTTTTGGTGCAGCCTGCAGCAGTTGGAAGTGCAGTGATTCCGTAGTAAAATCGGGATTAGAGTCTGATTGAGATGTCTGTCGGTGGGATATTACAAAATTCATTATCGCAGCCCTCATACTACCTCGATATGAAGTTACACAGATGGGGTTTTATTAGTCCAGGCTCACACTGTTTGCTTATGATAATTCAAGTCCGGGGGAATTTGCATGCAGTCATGCTGTTAACCATTTTCCCCAGTTCTTCTCCTCACCTGCTCTACATCGTCTGAGTTTTTTCATTCAAAAGATGCAGATATTTGAGGTTAAATTTTACACGGTGTGTAGTCTACCTGCGCCAACCCTCCCCCCCCTCCTATATATCCCCACTGCAAAATGAAATAGTGGGGGTCAGGCTCTGAGGTGTAAGGTTATTGCGTGCGGCTCCGTGTTATCTAATCAGTGAGATTTAATGAGGGGTGCCTCCAGTATTTCATCCTGCCTGGCTGCTCCGCGGCGTCTCAAATCACACTCGCAGTTATTTATACATTTTACTGTATCTTTTTTATTTTATTGTGTCAAATTTCAGTGGGTTTTGATCTATTTTTTCGTGTATATTTTCGTTGGAAAAAAGATTTTAAAAATAAATGGAGTTAAAGGGGTGTATCTATTTCCCTCCAAAGCAATTATATAAAAAATGTATATAGATAAATAAGATGCTTAGCTAACACGATAAATTGACAATTAAGTCATACAAAAATCGATATTGTGCTAATTTAAAAACACATGGCGCAAATTATATACGTTTACTTAACGATATTAACATTATCATTCACTATTATTGTAATAATAATAATAATAATAATAATAATAATAATAATGAAACTTTGGTAATGAATTGCTAATAAATATTTATTTCTGGTTTTTTTTATCACATGTAGCTGTAGTAATATTACGATTGCATATACGTTCGTTCTATTCCTCCACCCCCCCACCCCCAGCTCTCAGCACCAACAGTTGATATGAATCAGTGAGTCACATGGCATCAGGCCCAGCGCAGACAGAAAGCTGGCACTGCCTCACGCTGGCTTCACTTCTGAAATCAACACAGCGGAGCATGAGACTGCTGCCTTTACCGGGAGATGAATCGACTAACCTCCACCATATGGCCCCGTATTAATTAAAGGCGTGAGACCATGAACGCCCCCCGCATAACCCCCCACACTCACCCCCCATCCCGCTTCTTTTTTCACTGTATTGCAAAAGGATGCACAGGAGAGTGAAACACAGCTAAACTCACTCTGTTAACAGAGGTGTTTGTAATTGGCTCGGGAGTTAACTCACCGTTTTATTTGAGCTGTTTTTTGAGTGTGTGCAAACTTCGTTTGTTACGTTTTACGCCATTTTAACGGAACCTGCGTTCACTTTTAAACTTAGAGCACCAAACAGGACAGGATGACGCCAAATGCGCAAGTTTATTTTTATCTTTAACTTTTAAAACAACAAAACTCAAACCAGTCAAAGTACCGTATGGTCTGGTTTAAACCCCCCCCCCCCCGCTTCCTTTTTTACTTCCCCACACTCCATCACCTCTAACGATATATCATTATCACCCGCCGACCTGTAAGGCGGACCCTGCTCTCACATCACTTCATGCTCCTTTATGTTACACAGCCGCAGCTTTGAAATTCACATCAGAAACACTTAAAATAGGCAAAGAAAAACCCCGAGGTGGAACAAATTCCTCCACTTGCATGAACTCACATCTCAGCGCCTGTGCTCCTCTACTGCACTTACCAGTCGTGGACACCGGTGGGGTTTGAATTTTGCCCAGCCGTCGGCGTTTTAGTGTACAATGAAGAGGTAAATCCCACCGTCCAGACCCACTCAAGACACCGGCAAAGGAGTGTTTACGGCGAGAATTCGGTCAACTTCAAGGTCCAGTAACGCTGAAGTCTAAGTTTCTGTCCGGGAACATGAGCGTTGCATGGATGCGTCTCCCCCTCGCTATGTTATCCAAAAAAAGGAGAGGCAGCGCTACCTTTAGGATTGTTTCATTTATGCGCATAAATAACCATCTATTTACAGCAAGAGGAGAAACGGCGAAGGAGGCGCTTTCATCCGAGTCTCCCCTTGGTTCGTCCTCTTCTGCCTTCCTCAACTTTTTCCCCCTAGAAAGACGGTCCAAGAGTGGCGCATTTTTTTCCTCCTTCTTTTGAGCTCACAGAGGGACCCCGTGTGTTTGTGTGTGTTTGTCCGTGTGTGTGTGTGTGTGTGTGTGTGTGTTTGCGCGCGCGCTTTTAAAGGGGTGTGTTTGTGTATGTATGCGCCTGTGCCTGTGCAGTCTAGCAGAGGACAAACACGGAGCCTCTCAACTTTCAGCAACAATCAAACAAACATAAAAATCAGAGTGGCGTCTAAAAAAGGCGCATGTTTAAAAAAAAATAAAACAGTGATGTTCCTGTTAGCCCGCCCCGGCGCGTTTACTGTTACATTGCACCATTTGAGGCGCAGGCACGCAAAAAAACACCGAATTGGTTGGATTTGCCTGAACCCAACCTGCAATTTCAAACAAGCAGCTCAACTGCTTATTAGCCAAACTCTGTGCGAGCTAAAATAAACAATAGTCATAGCCACAAATTCGTGACTAAATTGACTTACTGGCAGGTAATTTGAATAAAAATAGCCGTCATACTGATTCATGTTCCAGTCTGTTATGTAATCATCAGAATTAGAACCCGATTAACACTTAATTAAGGTGAGAGTTTGGGCTTTTCACCGCGATCGTTCTGTAATTTAACATATTTGCAGGAGAGAATGTTTAGAATATTTAGAGGCGGGTGGAAAACAGAAAAGTATTTAAGTGGATGCGTTGGGCTCCTCCAGGCCAGACAGACCAGTGGTGTTGCGGATTTATGCGCAGATGAAGTGAACAGCTGGCTCGGATGCAAATGCTCTTTATAGATCCGTTTCCTGAGATGCAGACTGATCCCCCCATTCGCATTTTAAGTGAGGCAATCACACCGGACGTAAGGCTGCGTTCCCCCTCGCCTAATCCTTCTTTTACATTTTTAGTCATACTCCCATTAAAACCCTAATTAATGTGCACATCCACACGGGAATTTCCAGGCAAAAGGGGACACTGAAGCAAAACGTGTATCCCCCTACCCCCACCAAAAAACAAAAAACTCCAAATCAAATAACAAAACAATAAATTGGTGAATTAGAGACTGGTATCCAAAAAACACACGTGATATAATAAATGTGTAATTATGAGTGCGGCGCATTATTTCCACAGCTGCTTAGATCAAGTTTATTTAGTCTGGTCTAAATACATTAAGATATCTTAATTATTTTTTTTAGCACAGAGGAATTCCTCTCAGTCTTCTGCAGAGGGCCAGGAAGGCCATATTTTATTAATTTTCCACTGGCATAAACACAAGTGTAGGCTGAGCGCCGACTCTCAAGGCAAACCGATATGAGAAAATAAAATCAGCTCATTTACCAACAGAGTTCGTTTAGTGCTTCACTTTTTGACGCTTTTTAATGCGATTTCAGATTGTGTCATGCCACTCGCACGTGCGAAAACACAAACATGTACACACACGCACGTGCACACAAACATATGATGCAGGTAAACGACCCCAAAGCACGTGCAGAAAAACGTCTTCCACATCATGCACATTTTCAGATCACGCCCCGCCTGCACAGAGAGAAAACGAGCTGCGTCTGGAGAGGCATGAGATGCTTCGGCTATATTCTCCTCTTACCTTCTTACACAAAGAGAGAGAGAGAGAGAGAGAGAGAGAGAGAGAAATCTGTCAAGAGCCTCCTCTTTCTCACGCAGAAAGGTGCAGAGGAATGCCTGAAGTTCAGAGGAGGCTGGCGGGTATGAAATCTTTCGCCTCGGGGGCAAACCGGCGGCTCCTTTTCATTTCAAGCGCTTATCGATTCGCCGTTGTCATCTTTGGCGACGCAGAAGGACACTTGAAAGAATTTGTGATGGGGCTGTGATGTGAGAAACGGGGTGACCTGCTCCGCTGATGTTCTCTCCTGATTGTTAACGAGCCTCAGCGTAGCTACATACAGTTGGACATCTCAACTTTTTCCCCCCTCCTCATGCGTGCACACTGGAAAGGAATCAGAAAACGCTCTCCCCGGCTTTCATGTTTATATATCAGCACCCATCCCGGCCTCCACTTTAAAGAGGAGAGATGATGGACTACCCAGCAATTGTAGTTTGGCTCCTTTTTTGTTTTGAGGTTTTATTTTGAATGAAGTATCTGCCTTTTTGCTCATAATTCTCCACTGATTGATTGCAGCTGTTAAACTTCACATCTGTGCAGACTTCAAATGATGTAAGAACAGGTTATGCAGATAATATGATAACATTTCTCCTCTTAGAACCAGTATTTAGCTGTATAAAACCCCGCGTTCCTGATGATATGAAGTGACTAAATATGCAGATATACAAGCCAGAACAGTATTCTGGAAATATGCACATGCATCATAACCTTGTATGCACCAAGCAGAATACAGCCTTCAGAATATAGTCTGTATGACAAATATTGCATAACTAATAATTGTTCCATGGGGTGTATGTCAAATCGCACTGTGACACAAAGGTTAGTCAAATGTGCGAAATGAAGCCCCATTCTATTTCTATAGACATTTAGAATGTTGTGAAAAAAATGAATTTTTCCATCACTGCGGCCTTTTCTTCCTGCTCATGCCACAAGGAATCAATTAAATTTCAGTCAAATCAAAAAGAAAAAAAAATCTGTTTCAAAGGCGCTTGTCTCTGATTTCTCCCTTCACCTCATGCCATGACTTTTGAATCAGTTCCTGTCAGTAGAAACAAATCTTAACCTTTTTTATCCCAGCATTCAGTTAAGTATACTGTCCTTGTTTTTATACATGGTCATTATTCTGTTGCACCGGGAAGCTTGAGTAATGCAGATGTGAAGTGGTTCCATTACTTTTTTTGTGGGGGGACCAGCCTGTTTTTCTTCTTCTTTTTTTTCTTTTTAGATTTAGCCTCAAACCACATACGATTGTCGCCTAGTGTTCTGTCTGGCCAAAACTCTGTGGCCATGTAATAAAATTTGGAGTCAAATTGGTGTTTCCAAAACCACAAATCTTTAAACAAATCAGTTTATGTACTGCTAATATGTTTGAAATAAAGTAATGGCTGGGAATTTAGTTTTATTTTGTAGTGTGACTTCTCTGCGAGTGAAAGGTGGTTGAATACGGAGAGAAATAAGAAAGATGAACAGGAGCAGGAGAGAAAGGTGGAGGAAATGAGTTAAATGAAAGGAGGGAGGAAAAAAGGACAGAACATTAGATGTGTCTTTCTCCTCCAAGACAGAAATATCCTGTGTGTATTTCCATTTGTCAAGTATCTCTCCAAGAATGTTATTAGCGAAAAAGCTGTCTGTAAATTAACCAAATTAAAAGGGTGGCTCTTTGATGGCTCTTGAGCTTGTTGAGCGGCTTTGTGCCTGATCCGTACTGTTCCAGCTCTGTCACAGTACCAGAGGCAGACGAGCTACACCAACACTAAGCACTCCAACTCAGCAACATGGCTTGTGGTTTAGAACGTAATACGCAAGGCCAGTAAATGACTTACATGTTAGGCTACCCTCACCAGCTAACATGGTGTATATTTAAAAAGTACTCAGCTCTTCGTCTTTGTCTTCTTCTGTAATTATCCTATCCTCAGCTTCCAAAGAAAATGCTTAGCTGATGTCATTGTGGTTTTGGCCCCCCGACTGCTCTAATATTAATCCCATGCATGAATCAGCTTCAACTGAGCAAGGATTATGTTGAATTAAACTCTGGTCCGAGTTTTTATATGAACATATTAACTCCTGTCATTGCTGGTCAGTCAGACAAGCGCGTCTCCATTTCTCTTGACTTTGGACATGACATGGCTTTGGTCAAGCATGATTAAAAATGTCCCTGAGACTAGGACGGCATTCATTACGGCATCAGCCGCAGACAGAGAGACAGACAGACAGCACAGCATAGCACAACACAGCACAGCACAGCACAGCACCGGCTTTTATGGCACGCGCTTGAGCTCGGGGAAAGTAATAGTCAGTTGCATGCATAAACACATGCGGCCTCAGCCTTAATCACAGGTGCGAGTGGGCCAATAAATTGCTCAAGCAGGTCTCTGATCAATTACATGAAAAATCAATGGGAAGCTGCCACTAACCTGCCTAAGGGGAAATCGGCCAAGAATGAAATTGGTGTGATAAAATGACTATGATGCCTCCCACCCTGTCAATAACATGTAAAACAGTTCAGCTACATGCTAACTCTCCTGTCAGCAGACCCGAGGTGGACCCAAAGGTCACAACTGGAATCGGCTTAGTCCTAATTGGTCTGCCGTGGCAGAGAGCGACGGCGGGAGAGACACAGAGAAGCACACGGTAGACCGTGGATGGATGAAATGTGTAAATCAAATCCTTTTAAAACGTGTGTGTAAAAGTAAAGATGTATGTGAGCTGTAAGTACAGCGAGGAAAAGAATCAATTCAGGATCGGGTGAAACAGGGAGAAACAGACTCAGGCCACAGTCAAACAAATTCCTATCAATTCAATTTTGTTTCCTCAATTATGACACCAATAAATGATAATCGTTTCAAAATTCTCCAGAGCATGTTTTATGTTTTGACATAAATGCTAATTTCATCATGCTAAAATACTCACAATGACATATTAGTTAGTCAGTCAGAAAGCTGTTAAGATATTTCAAGATAGTTGTAGTCCCATCGACGGACCTACACTGACATCTCTAGAACTGCGCCACTGGCACTCTGTTGAAGTGAGGATGAAGATAAATGAGTTGATGATGAGGCTGAGTGCTCTCTGATCAGAGGAACATAACAGGATTCTCCAGATAAGTCTGGTGTTGTGCTCATTAACAGTTGCGTACCTGCATTTATTATACTTTTCCTGCAAAGCCTGAGGAAAAACCCTTTAAAGACCGGCATTGACAGACAAGTAAAAAAAAATATCAGATAGATGAGAGAAAAATGTAAATGATAAGAAAGGAGGATGAAGATCTTGAAATAAAGGATCCAAAGACATATTTATTTTAAAAAGGCAGATAAATGCAAGAACACCTACAAAAGGAAGACAAAGATACAAGACATGAAGACAAAGACAGAGAGAGGTGGAGGGAGGGTGGGTGGATATGACATGGCTAATCTGAAATCAGAATGCTAGTCCCGTGTCATGTGTTCTGATTAGTTCCAGCGTTTCATGCTCATCTCCGCTTTTCATGGAGCCACACTGCCCGGCCGCACTGTACTGTACATGAGCAGACCACAACACAACGACCAGCACCGCGCTGCTGAAACTGTACGAGTGCGCATGTATTTGTTTCATAGCTTTTTTTTTTTTTTTTTTTTTATAAAAGCAGCACAGGCTGGAAATGTGGCATAACTTGGGAGACAGTGGCGTTACAGCAGCTAGTCGCCTTGGACGACTATGTTCAATGATTTCACATATAGACCATGACAAGCTCTTTGGCCTTTTCCTTCAAATCAGTACTTCAGGTTCGCTAATCCGTTGGTCGGCAAACATCACTAATAAAGGTGATGGAGGGAGCTGTGTGTGTGTGTGTACGAGTAACTCTTCATGTTGGATGCAAGATTTGCTGTGTGACTGATTTAGAGTATGTGTGTGTGTGCCAGGGGTGGGTTGCTCTGCCAGTTGTGTGGAAGAGAGGAAGAAAGAAAGAAAGGGAGCGAGAGGCCGTATATGAATGAGGAGGGTGAGGTGGGGGTGGGGGGTGGATGGAGGGGGCGGGGGTGTCTAATCCAGTCCCAGTGTGAAACTGTTGACATTTGTGCTTTTTTTCCCTTCATTATGTGACTGGGGCTGTTTTGCGCTGGATTAGCTACAAATCTCCCATGCAGCACATTCAGCATGCCACTAGTAGTTTAACTTCATTAATAATGGATGAAGAGATTGTAATCCAGGAGTAAGAGAGCATGCAAGAGCACCCAACACAGAGAGAGAGATGTGGAGAGAGGGTACCCGTCTTTCAGAGTCACTCTTTTTTTGTTCGTTTTTTTTCCCAAGAAAATCCTGTGATGGTGATAACATTACCTCACGTAATACGCCACACGTAATATGGCATCAATACCTTTCGTCTCAGGTTGTAATTTGTGTGGAATCCACTCAGGTAGGGGGTGTGTAATCGAATATATGGGGTGGGGTGAATAAAAGAGGGGGGGGGGGGCTTTCAGAAATCTCTGCGGTGCATATGCTAGTGTCTTCCATTGATTGTGTTTACTCAAGCTTCTCATTGCAGACTATTATAGAAGACCGGGGGACACACCCTGGCCCAGCAGCAGGATAAGGGGGATTAAAGGTATACATATTCACTATTTTCCTCTCTCCACTGCCAGTGTGCTTCCCGTCTACACAGTGGTGATACGGCCTGAGCAGAAGAAGGACCAGTGGTGTGGAGGTGGATAGCGAACAAAAACATACCTGTTGCATAAAGATAGTGGGCAATGGGAGACTGATGGGGAGACCTGTAGGGTAGGTAAGAATAATTTCACATAAATTAGATGATTAGATATTTTGCGTGTAGCACTGCATCAGGTTTATTGGTCATTTTATTGACTGGATGGTGGAATTAACCTGTTTGCCCCGTGTCCCCTCCAAGTTCCCATCAAGCATAGTGCACATAATGCAATATAGATGGAAGTCTCATGATGAGATTTTGACACTGGGCCACAGGATAATAGCCTGACCGTTGTCAATTTGTGGTTAAAATTCCCGAGCACATTTCCAATTAATCATATTACTTAATAGTAACAGACACACAAGGTGAGCCTTGGAACCTGAAGACTCCCCTGGATGCCCGGAGCTACAAGGAAATGGCACATTTGCCATTTTCAACACTTTTAAGAGGAAATACCCTGAGCGAGCCTTTAATTTTGACTACAACAGTAGATTTTTATCAAAGAAAATATTTTGGAGTATATGGAAGAAGACCCAGGTATTTAAAGTTACCTGTGATATACTACTGTGTTTCTCTTAATATGAGGGCACATACCCTGAACTGTTTGACCTCTGGTTATTAAAGGGAGGATTGTAATCCTCTCTGCCACAGTTTGGTCAATTATTTGGTCAAATCCATTAATGGATTTGATCAAGTCAAAGTAAGTGGAATTGATCAAGTCAAAGTAAGATAAGCGCAAGGGAGAATAAAAGAGGAAAGATTTAGACTTTGATCGTTGCTGTTAAAGTTTCACTGGCAGATGGTCTATGAAAGAAAGTTTAGCTTCTATTCTGTTCTATTCTATAACACTATCTGTCTCTCCGTTAGCGTCAGTGTCAAGTGTTAAACAGTCACTTTAGATTGCAGGTGTCAAAATAATGACTTCTGCCCAGAAAGAATTTTGAATAGCAGTGTCCCCATTGACCTGTTAATGAAGAGGTGGAAACTTGAATAAAGTCAAACAGACCCTTTAATGTACATGAGTCTCTCATGAGGTGACACAAGATATCAATAAAAGATTTTTGTAACCCGATGATGTCCAGTTACTTACAAAAGTCACGCTGTTAGTTTCAAGTGAGAAATAGCTCAAATTATTTAGTTTCACAAGCAGGCTGTGCTCTTTAATGTGGCCTTTGTGTAACTGATATGAAAAAAAATTCAGTGGAAAGCAAAATGTGACGGCAAAGAAATGAGCTTCAAACACACTGCGTCACAACAATAGTGTTGAGCTTCAGGGCCGTACATTTAAAAACATTTTTTGCATCATACTTCACCTAAATACAAAACCGTAGCCTTCTGATGTGGTAAAACACACGTGGAAAACACACACCAGCAGCTCAGACTGGCCCAACACCACAGGTGGAGGCATCTTTTGGCACCTGCAGCAGGAGTAGTAACATCTTGTTTGCGCTTGTCGCTCTGAAAGGAGCCGGATTGCTCCGGGATCGCTCAGTCTGCCACTTGAAAGTGAGATCACCTCATGGGGGTAGCTTTTTTCCACTATTATGCGAAGATCAAAGTCACACTGTAATCAGAAACGATTAACTCTATTGATCCCTAAGGACAGATATGGGTATTGAGTGGGAGTGTCATATGCGATGAAGTTTTGATGCTGCCAGTGGGAAATGATTGTGGTGTATTGGTGCTCATTATTAATCTGGCTGACAGTAAGAATCTGATACAGGACTTGTCAAAGGAAAAAGGATTGTTAATATAACTATAACCTAACTTATTTTCTGATGTAATCGTATAGAGAATAGGAGTTAGAGAAACTCACAGCTTGTAATCTGTTGACGTTTACAGATGTTCCTCCTGGTTAGAACCACAACAAGTTCCTTGTACATGATTCATGTGGTGTTATCTGGCAGTAGAAGATGCAGTCACAGCTTATCACTAAGGGGGTGGGGGTTGGCGGCTGATAGCGGAAGTGTGAACTTTGATCTGTCTCATAATCAACAGGTTGTATAGGTCACTGACCCAAATAGTCATTTCATATCAGTTTAATATCTCTTAATATCCACTGCTCAGATATGTAATGTTCGGGTTTAGATAGATGGCACGCCTCTAATGTTTTCTGTTGGCACCCCTCCCTTTCTAAAGATTTTATTAATATCTAGGAGCTGCCCCGTTTATACGCTGCCGGCCAATGAGCAGGTTGTGTGTGTTGGTTGCGGGTATAGCACTTTTGCTCAAGGGCACAGCAGCTGTTGTTATTGTTGCTGAGGTAGCGGTGAGTGTGTTTACTGTCCCAGCAGTGAGCGTCCAGTCACAACCTTCCTCATGCAACCATCAGATCATGTAATTAACCGCGGGCTGTCGGTAGCATGGGGAACACCGTGGCAGGCGGCTTTGATGTGTGAGGTGCCACATTGCTGTGAATAAATGCTTAATGGGCTAAGCTTAGGTGATGTCATAGTTCATTGTAATGGCAGTTACCAGCATCATAAATAATGCTTAAGATTGTTTCCAAGCACGTCTTTTGACTGACGTGACAGTTTGGTCCAGGCCGGCGCTGCTGACCCCTGGCATGCTGTGAATGTCACACAACAGTTTCCATTGTAATGAACCAACGGAACAGACACACACCACATAAGAGATGACTTTCATTTCTAAATGAGTTTTCCGACATGAAAAGAAAAAGACTCTTACAAATGCAGGTACAAAATTAGAATTGATGGCAGTTTGTCATGGTTGAATTGAAAACATTGTAATTGTGTTACAGAGATGCTTCATTGGGAATCCAGAGAAGTTAAATTTGATTCCAACACAGAACTTTTCTTTCAAGTCAAGCAGCTAATTTTTCGACTTTTATCGATTTAATCACTGGGACAAAATTTCCCAAAATGTGAGTAAGACAACCGGTGTGATCACTGACACTGTAACATAACAGAAAATATCTGCTAATAAATACTCATGGCAAAGTCCACAGGATACATCTGATTGATACATCAAATGTGTTTTGTTTGGCAAGCAGTATAAACCCCTATTCCTTTTAAATATATATATATATATATATGTTTTTACTGATCACCAACAATATTAACTGATTAAGAAAATTGACAGAAGAGAAAGCAACACCGTTAAAAAAAAAAATCGATTGGGGGACATGACTACTATCAAGCACCGTATGACCCGGGAGCTTGTTTCTTTTATGTAGTGTTTGGGGCATAGTGTTTGCTGAAGGATGCACAAACTGTGGCTATGGTTAAAACTAATCTTTTGGCTTCAGGATGATCTCATTACAAGTCCAACCTGCCACTCCCTATGCTTTGTTCCCACTCTCCATACTTCACCCTTTACCCTATAGACCTCCGCAGAGCAAGTCGAGGAACCACGTGTGCACTGTAAACTAGACGGCTCCGTTTCTTCTTTCATGTCTAATGCTTTCTGAGGAGCGGCCTTCCAAAATCATACGCAGCCGAGCAATAACCTCATCACGAAAGGACGTTTCCGTGGAGGCTGCCTCTCCATGATACAAGTGTTAATGCTGAGTACAGAGTTACATCTGGTTCCCCCTGACTGGGAGGAAAGCTAGCCTGCTGACACTGAGGCTAGGCTAAGCTGCCGCTGGATAGCTTGTGCTTTCCGTGTCTTCTGGGGGCTGCAGTGCATGCGACGCGTCAGCCAAGGCCACATGAGCCCCGGAGCATTCCCCTCTCTCTAATGTTTCAATTAATTGCAGGGCTGTCACGAACGGTGTTAGGCTAACGGGAAACACATTGGCTTTGACGTGAAAGCCACAATTGTTGATAGATGTAATTAGAAGTGCAAAATCTCGTTCCAGATTGTTTCACACAACTGCACCATTTCACCGTGCCTCCCTCCGCTCTAAAATGTATGCCCGACAGGTTTATATTTGAAGTGTTGTACAGAAGTAGAGGTATTCCTGTAATTTGAACGTCCTTTTAGTGACAGATTTCTGCTAAATTGTTTTATTTATGATTTTTTAAGCCAATTGGTTGTTTAAAAGGGGTACAAACTTTCCTGTACAGCAACATGGGAGCCAATGAAAGCAATCAAGGGCACAGTGATGGAGGTTGTGATGTACACAATTCAAGTCCCCCCACTCAGGTTTTCATTGCAAATCTGGCAGATTCAGACTGCGGCGGCCTTCTGGTCACAAGAAAGCTTCTCTAACCTTCAGGCTACTCCAGTGTTGGAATACTTGTGTAATGAAAAAGGGATGAGATAGTTTATTATTGAGTGTGAGAGAAAAGAAAGCATGGGAGTGGAACCAAAGCCTTCATTATATGACTGATAATGCCTGATGTGATGGATCACGCGAGTGTCGTGCATCCCTGGTGGGGCACATGACTTCATTTTGCATGTCTGGCAGGGCTAACATTCAGAGCTCTGTGCTTCCTTTTTTCTTCATATTCTCATATGTTGCTTCAATAAATAAGGCACAAGCAAAAATTTGATTATGGAAATTAATCGGTGTGTTTTTTGGGTCACATTCCATTTTTGTGAGATTCAGCTGTGGATGACCCACTGAACCCGTCTTGTATCTTGACAGACTTATCGGAAATTCAGTCAGGAATATATATAAAGTGTGATTATTTAGGCCAAATACAGAGAGGTAATGTAGCTGATAAATAGGACCTGAGGGGTTTCTGAAGGAAATGATTGTTTGAAAACCTCAAAAGTGCCTAAATAGTGCAGTGCTTCAGAATAGATTGGCTTTGATTGATTGGTTTTATAGGAGTGTTCTCTGATCTCCGCTGTGATTGGCAGACTGAGTGGAAATCACCTCCAAGTGAATAAAGTGATGCAACAAAACCTGTTTTTCTTCTTCTTTCTTTCTCTTTCTTTCTCTGGCATTGCTCCAACATGTCATCGAGGCAGGGTGAACATTTTCAGCACAAAGACACAAATGTTGCTGGAAAGGAACAAGTTTGAGGCGAAAACTCTCCAGGATTGGAGGATGCAGTTGTGACGACTGAATCTGCTGAGACGATTTCAATCACAGCTCACGCTGCTGCTGTTTAAGTCTGTTGTGACTGTCGAGGCAGCCTGTATTATTTATAGTTCAAATGTAAATAAAATTTCCTGAATTATATTTTTAACATGTGCGTGTGTGTGTTTTGTTGCAGATATGTACCGTATTTTAAACAAACATTTTAAACCACCACCAACTTGTGACCCTTCAGATTTGTTGTGTAACATTTTGGAGGTGTCCTAACCCATGGGTTGAGAAACACAAACCCTAAGAAGCATTTCTGCAGACAATTAAGAATAGTCAAGTAATAGTAATTGACTACAGAGCATTGACATTGATTACATTACATTGACTTTGTGACTGCCTTCGTTGAACTAGCTGAATTGGGAATCACCTTCAAAAATGAATGAGCTAAAATCCAGACTGACATGTAGAAAGTCAGAGAGTGGATTGAAGAGAGTCAGAATTCTGCCATTTCACATAAATTACGCTGCAACTCATTCAGAACAATATTGATGGAAAGACTGAAATTGGTCTTTTTTAAAGGCAAGTCCTTGTTTGTTAGGAAGATAAAATGTTTAGAGACTGGATTTACTGCCATTGAATGTTGGGCTTCAGGTAATGATTGATTGATATTTTCCATCGGCCAGAGAGACATGAATTTAGCAGAGGTTGACAGGTTGTGGGTGCATGATCCTCGCAAAGAGAACTGCAGATCCCCTGGTGTGTTGAAGGCTTGGCCCTTGCGGACCAACTGAGTCTTAACCCCTTCTCTGGTGCTCATGGGTATAACACAAAGCATTCTGATGACTGGACCTGAAGGGCAGCTCAAATACTGTCAGGTCATCGGGGGCCCATATCAACAGAACCAAGGCTTTGTCACCAATCCCACTCAACTTGAAGGATCTTTAGGGGAAACAAATCGATCAACTCCTGACTCCATAACTGGTCTATGGCCACAGAGAAGAAAAACACCATAAAGAAGATTTTTTTTCTCTCTAGCACTCTGTAATGTAATGATAATAAATCCACAAGACATTGCAAACTGTAGTAGCACCTTTTCATTTTCAAATTTTAAACATTGTGAAACTCCAGAGTTAAAAAATGGAAAAGAATGAAGAACCACTTCACAATGCACAAAAGATTTCCAGCCTCCGTACCTGCTCCTTTCTCACCCAATTAAGTATCAGTCCAATTTCCTCAGCATACACAGAAAGTGAACATCCCGTCTTAGCTTTCAAACCAGAGCAGCTATATCAAAGAATTAGTTTAGATCATATTCTCCATCTCTAGATCAATAATGTCCGCTGGTACACTGTATGAGAGATACAGTAATTTGTCAGTAAGTGTAATATCACTGATGTCAGGTACCTGCTGTAACCATTGCTCAGTGTAAAAAGGCTACAATGCCAAGTATCTGTGATATTTCTTTTCACCACATTGCTGCTAATTGAAAAAGGTACTCCAAAATTACATTTCTACCTTTGCCTTTTACCAATATTGGTTGTATCATACTGTAAGTTAAATCACGTACTAAAACACAAGGTGACTCTGAAATGAGCTGCATGTTTTTCCTGTGCGCCGTAGTAATATACTGCAGGGCCGCAGCAGTGGAGTAAAGGGCAGATAGCTATCGGTGTCTCAGAAGGTCAGGGAAGAGGCTTTAATGTCCTTCCATACTCTGCTGGCACGCCGTGCAGCTCCCTGGCTCTCCGGAGAGGTTGCCTCCCTGCTGGGACACAAAGCGACTCTGGTCCTGGCTGCAAAGCAGGAACTCGGACAGCGAAGGCGTCAGCTATGCGGCTCACAGCGGACATGCTGGAGAGGTGGGGTAGAGGAATGAGGGCGCCACCTGTTCACCTCAACTAAAACATCTCACCCGGGGCACTTGAAAGCAGAGAATAGGTATTTCATTATATATACAGTACGTATTAACTTGGCAACGTTATGATTTATATTGTCCTGGTAGAACAAAACGGCCGGGCTGATGGCAGAGGATCAGCAGACATGTCAACCAGCACCGCTGGCTCAACTAGTACTGAATGTGCTTTGGCTTCTGCCTTTTATAACACACTTTAAGTTATTTTAAAACAAATCCACTACTTGCACTGTTTAGCAGTGAGTGAAGGACAGAAGTTTGACAGAAAATCTAAGAAGTCTAACAGCATTTGGCTGAACGTTTGAGCAGTAGCTGTCATGGACGCCCCGACTCATGTTCGTGCCACAATGTCATAAAAACAAGGAAGAAATCGGTAACCACTTTTAGCAGCCCCCATTCTGCTCTATCAGATGATGTCACGATGAGGAAACGTCCGGTCCGTCCATTCAAGTTTTATACCACTCAAAGCACTGTTCACACTCACCGTCCTTTTCTTCCACCTCTTCGTCCTCATTCATCCCTCAACTCCCCTTAAAGCACTTTTACAAGGTGAAAAGTGCCAGATCCAACGACAATTGAAAACAGAGCTGATGCATCAGCTGTAGCCATCAATCATACTTCGATCAATCACTGTCACCTGGCCCCGTGCCAAACTCTCTCTCTCTCTCTCTCTCTCTCACACACACACACACACACACACTCTCACACCCGTCTCTCCGCCGCGCCCTCGGCATGTAGCCTCCAGGAATGCTGGTTAATGAGGGATGGGAAGGGGCATCCAGGCATCCAATTACGAGCCATGTTGGGAAGAAAGTAAAGATGTGTCACGTGAGGGTGAGTGAGCTTATTTACATTTACATCCGAGGCATTCAGCTCCTGTTCTCATCCAGAGGAACAGTGGGATGAACTTCCTGTGTTGCAAACCTTACAAGCATATCAAAGGGGCTGAAAAGGTCAAGTCATGTGACCTCCAGCAAAGGAAATCACGTATGAAAGACACTTATGGCCAGGAAGAGTCCGGGATTACTGTTGTCAGCCATTGCTCTGGGCTTTAAGTTATGATCACCTGCCATTCAACACTGCCTTGACTTCCTGTTTAATGATGTTTGGACAAGCTTGGCAATCTTTACTTTTTTGGAGTTGACAAAAAAGTATTGATTTTTTATTCTCCAGTCAGATCTTTAAATAAATACTGTATTCATATATTTCCACCCGTGCAAATGCAAGGATTCTTCTTGTCTTGTCAGTGTGTCATGCTTGGTCAGTGACAACCAAAATCGTAATTCACGTAATTTACAATAATGTCATTGGTCCACCAATCTTATTGTTCCTCATGGCCTTACAGTAGCAGCAGCATTGCTTATAAGCAAAGTTAAACCAAGCACAGCAATAATAACAATAAACAAATAATAATGATGTATTATTAGGGTACAACATGTTTATTTGCTGTGCATTGAACATTGAGTATTTGTAGATCCGGTGGTTTACCAATATTTATTCAATGGGACTCGCCACTTTAATTCTGCTTGTGCGTGTAAGATTTGAGTCCTCAGACTAAGTGTCTTTTTAAATGGCAGCAAATATCACATGATGCCACAGAAGAGATGGAGATCTCACCGTTAATCTGTGCTACAAACAGCAACTGTTGGAGGGGGCACTGCAAGGTATTAAGTGTAAATCCTCTTTCCAGAAAATTGTTCACAGCGCAAATGGAAATTCCATCAGAAAATTCAGGCTCATTTATTATTCATCGTCACCCCCTCGCCAACACCACACTCGAGGTGATGAAAAACGATGGCGGATGTGCAAGTATATCATGTGGGACTCTCATATATTGCTATCAAAAGCAGTGAACTGGAAAAGACGGGATTTAATATGTTATCTGGTCCTAAGTCCCTACTAATTCAATAACATTATGCCAAGATTTATTAGGCATCCCATTTCCCACAAACATCCCATCTGCTCGAGTTTGATGCAGGTCGGGCTACAACGTAAAAAAATATTTCACACCGGTTTGCTTGAGGATGTTGAACTAATTGTACTGAATGCACCTTTAAAGAGAAAACTTCAAAGATTCTGTTTCTGATTTGTTCTGAATTTCTCTTCCCTTTAACCACCTATTTTCAGTTCTTTCAGTAAATTAATGTAATGTTGTGGATAGTGACTCATCATCATCCGCAAACTTCTAAAACAAACCCTCCTTAGTCAGCTGATGTTAAAATATGAAGCATATTCTTTGGGACATTCACTGTTAAGACATGGCTGCTCTCACCAAGTGATCACAGTCCCTTGATCCTGTCTGATCTATAGATGGTAAATGATTTCTTTTCCCCATGAAGTGTACTCATTATTTTGAAGGAGACTGCAGTGGAGTGGAGAGTGATCTGTCAAATCTCAACTGGAATGATTCCAGACCTGCGAAGGACAGATGTTACCTGTTTTCCTTCAAGAAAAACGAGTTGTTTTTCTTTTGTACCATTTATTATTCACAAAACTTAATTCACTTTGTCACATCTGTACAAAAGTTTGGAGTGTTATTTTGGAAGAATTTTCTTATCATTTTGGACCTGATGTTGCTGTTACCAGATTCCTGCAGAGGCCGTCATATCATCCCCAGTAACCTATCGGACCAGAACTAACCTCATTACCGAGGAATGTGTCTTACTCATGCTCACTGTAGCCTCCCTCTCTGCAATATATCTCAGTGGTGGGGTGTGCTACCTTTTTGGGCCCAGGCTGAAGAGAAATCATGAATCTTAACAGATAGGGAAATGGATTCCTCTTATCTTTTCAAACCTCTCATGTTTGCCCTCTCCTTACGTAAAGCCGTAAAGTTTTAAAGGCGACACGGGAGTTTGCAGCGACGCACATGATAGTTGAGAGCCATCCTCTCCTCTGGAACCCATTAAGAAATGTATAAAATGCCTTCCTACCAGTTTGATTTGTAGTTAGAGGGTTAACCCCTCAAATGTCTGTCTGTGGTTCCTGAGAATTTGAAACCCCAGTAGTGAGTGATTGTTTCAATGTAAATGGGGCATGAAAGCCCCTCTATAACTTTTCTTTTGGGTCTTGTCATGCTCGATTATAAATCCCACAAGTGACTCCTGGTTTTCAAGTGGTCATTTTACGGTTTCAAAGTAAAAACAGGACTTTTTATTCCTTGCAAAATATTTTCCTGAGGAGGCCAAATAACAAATGTAACTGTTGCTTTGGGATTATTGGACAAATGGTCCCAAAAGATGAGGGGCACCCTGTGTCAACACGATATTTGCTTGTTGTGACAGTGGGGCCGCTGCATGCACAAATGCATGGCTGAGTTCTGTGGGGAGGTATAACTGAGGCTGGCGCGGTGTTGACATCTCCAGCTGTCTCCAGGGTTGGAATAAAGATCTGACACCCACAGCGGTGCGGCGTAGACACCAGCTGGGCCTGGAGCCAGAGAAAATGTCTTTCACCTCCTCTATCAACACCGCCACTCTCTGTCCTTCACAACCACAAGCCTCCCTTCTTCACCTTCTGCCACAAAAAAACAACTTCCCTTGACTTTATCTCTGTATTTTACGTTACTCATACAATATTTTCCCCTTGCCCTCCTTTATTCTGCAGCATTCCTCTTCCGCTTCAGCACGGGCTCCTCTGTCAAGCCCTCCCTTCCTACTTCCCCTTGTTCTTCCTCCTCCCACTTGCAAATCCTTTCCAGTGACACAACACTGATTTTCTGCCAACTTTTCTTCCCTCCTTGAACATCGGTCTCTGTGGCACAGTAGCTCTTGACTTTTGTGATGACTTCATACCGCCTCTCTTGGCTTGGGTGGCGGTCAACTCAAGCGGAGAATGAGGACTCTTGAGAGTCACAAGTGCTGTCGGCTACAAGTAGTGCAGAAGATGCAATAGCAGGATAACATTGTCAGAGCCTGCTAGTACATTTTTAATGTATACACTATTTTTTCTCTCCCTTGACAGAAATGGCTACAATATATGACTGATGAGAGTGCTGGGGTTCATCTTACTGTAATATTCATTTCATACATTTGGGAGAAAAGCTAACAATACTTTGATAAGAATATAGCATCTGTGTTTTTATCCTGATCAGAATCACAGGGCGTCTTGTTATGTGAAAACGTAATAAAAGAATTTCTTTGACTAGAAGAAAACAAACAATAACAAATTATTACTTACATATCCCTCCACATATAACTTGCAGTTGTGTAGGTGCCATGCTCATCTGCCTTCTGTTAGTGTTAACAGGTGTGACTCTTGTGGAAGTTCGACATGAGAACTTGCAACAGGAACCAACAGTGAAGTGTGATGCGTCACCGAGGGAACCAAAAAACAGAGGATGGTGTAGCTTGTTAGCTGTTGTTAGCTGCCCTGCTTTGATGAGCTTATAAAATGCTTCACAAAAGAAGATGTGTCAGTTATGACACAAGAGACTTGTGAATAAACTAAGTGAACTTCTTATCCCGCTATTGACCAAGGAAGCTGGGTCTTTGGGACTAACTCCCACTACATGTTCCCATCTGGCTTGCGTATCAGCCGTTAGCTTGTCTGCAGAGGTAGTGCCCTACATCCCCAAGCATCCATCACCACCTATTTTGCACAGATATGAGAAAAATACTTTTCTGGGCACTTTCTGGCTTCAGCTTGTCAATCGGCCTGCTTTGATTGGAAACCGTCTGCAGTGGAATGGATGACTGGGAGTGACAATTTCTTGCCTGAATTTGGATAAAAAAGTGCAATGCATACAGAATATATACACCAATGGAAAACTTGGACAGGGGGTTTGGGGTAAAAAAAACATACATTTTGAAACCGTCGTATAACATCCAGTCCTTATAGGATGGCATCCTGCCCCAACTTATAACACAGACCGAGAGTTTAATGCTTCTGAACATTTCAGAAATTGCACGGGTTGCACTTTGAAGACAGCATGAGATGGCTACACCATTATTTAAACTTAATATGTCAATCATTTCAGCCATGAGTAGCTCTGTGGGAGAAGCTCTGTAACCACAAGATATCAGCCTTTGCCAGTGCATATTTATGTTCCAGCGTAGAAATTGCCTCACTGCATTCAGCACATCTGAAACATCCAAGAATATTAACGGGGGCATTGTGAACATACTTAGCAAAATGATATGCTCACAAGGCAGAGAACAATAAAATCGTTTAATTTTGAGAATACCAATCATCTAATCCAGAGAAATGAACCAGTGTCGCATGAGATTGATACCAGTCACGTCTGTTTTCAAGAAAGTGGACTCTACTTGGTTTCGACTGAGAGCCATACTGCATGATATAGGCTGAAGATGCTATAAAATCAGACTATAGACTATGAAAACAAAGTGGTTCAATTAAATTATTGAATTGCACAGGGTCATAGACAGATGCTGTATGGTATATAGATCAGTTGTAATTCCAGTAGTACACACTGGATTTATATCTGTCCATATTTAACCATGTTTATCTAAAAACCCCATGGATTGGTTGGGTTGGATTAAGCTTGCTGTACATTCTGGTTCAATTATTGTGATTTGTCATTTTACAGTGTCTAAATTACAGGAAGTGATACCCAAGGGGCTGACTGAAATAATGACAGGCCAGGAATTTTCTACCCATTTAAATGTAAAGCACCAGGAAGCTAGATTTGTACCAGACCAGTGAATGGTGACTTGATTAGATTGTACTTGTTGTGTGTGTATTCATCAGCCTTGTAGATTGCAGGGCCACAGGTTGTAAACACCAGTGTGTTTCATGCTCAACCTGTTGCTCCATTAGATTTCTCCCATTTTCTTCTGATAGGAAAAGACGTCATGCGCAAAAACTTTAAAGTAGCTCAACGACAAAGGTGGTGTACTCATAAGCTTTACGATGTATTTATTAGTACACTGTTAACCCCTTAATCTAACCTCAGATGTAAGTTTGTCTGGGCCATGTTGAATTCTAACACATTTAATTAGAGCAGTGTGAGAGTGGAGTCGATGTACATCAAGTGCTGAGGTACATGTCTTGTCTTAGCGGTAGAGAAAGCCAGATTGGCTTTGACGAGGGCTCTGGAGAGGGTGCGGAAAGGAAAAGGAATGCCTTCAGATTTCATTTGGAGCAAAAATGCTGATGCGGTGGTAAACGAGTGCAGACGAAAAGCTGGAGAAAGGAGTGAAATCATGATCACAGCCTTGACGTGGTTCACAAACAGATTTTTGTGGTCGCCCGGCAGCATTACAGAAGTAATTCCCAGTTTCGGCTCCTTTCCCCAAATGTTTTTCCTACTCGCCGCTCTTACACTTGCGTTTTATGGGGCTCGTATTCTGCGGCTCGTGTAAGTGTTTAATACCTGAAACTGGGCTGAGGTAGGAGAGGTGACTGAAATGAACTGGATCCAGTTTGATTTATTACGTTGCATGTTAGTTTTTTTTAAGGTGATGATTAGCGCTGTTTCAAGAACTGAGAGATTCAGGAATTTCAGGTTATTCGGCTGCTGCTCTGGCTGTACGAGTAGAAAATAAAAGGTGGCAGCTAAGGAAATTAGCCCTCGGAGAGTATCGCCACTCCCAGTCCAAACAGTGGACCATAGTCATAAAGTCAGTACCTCATTGGCTATGCAAATCATTTTTGAACCTTTTGACCTGCTTGGCTTTTATACGAATGAGGGGGAAGATTCTTTGTTTTAAGCCTCTTAGTGACAGGCACTCCGGGCCGTGGGCCAGCAGTTATGACTGATGGAGCGGGTTGTCTCCTCAGCTGCCCCTGCACCCGCTGAGAGAACAAGCTAAAGATGTAGAGGCCAAATATAGTAGGCTATTTCTCACCCCGGGTTGATGGATTACTCTAAAGCCAAACTATGTACAGTGTCCAAAGAGGTAAAAATGTCACATATTCAGAGGATGGGTGTCTATTATCATACACACTAACTCTTTTCCACCTTTTTCATTGTGTCTCGGGCCTGACACATTTCAGCATGCGCCTGGAGATCAGTGCGAGACTCCCGGCTCTGAAAGTGAGTAAGACCTCGAACAAATTGTGTCAGAAGCCAACAAAGCTGGTGGCGTTTTTTTTGAAGGCTGTCTGCTCCCAACTTATGCAGTCTCCTTAGCCGGGTTTGTGTTCTTTGGAGCCGAGTCCAACCAGATGTTTCTCTTTGAGCCACTGAAACTGATAGCTCATGACGCAGTGTCATTTTTCACCGCCATATCTCCCCTGCTCAACTCAACACCCACATAATGCTTCATTTCTGCAAGCGGAATCAATACGTATTTTAAAGTAATATTCTCCGAGAACAATTTTTCGGTGTGTGGCTGGCATCTCTCAGACTGTCTGAAAGCGATCTTTCATAGGCAAAGCCTGTGTGGGAGGATTTGGCCGTGAGTGGGGGGAAAATGCGAATCAAAAGGGGCAAAGATCAATACGATTTTCAAGCAATGTAACAGTAATTCCTGCTGTCTGTATGCAGCAAACTCAAAACTGAATGACTTCTGTAGATGAGGCCTTTTTCCTCCCTCTTCTCATATTCCCATCGTCTTGAATATCAGCTCCTCGACAGACAACAAGAAATGAACACGGGTGCAAAGATAGGGTTCACTCCGTTTGAGGTAACGATTGACCTTGTTAATTAAATGAGAACAGCTGCAATCGCATGGCATCGAACTCTTTAAGACTGCACACAAAGTTACACGGTGAACCACAGAAATCAATACTCAGCCACGAGGAAGATCAAAAATTGCTTGATGAAACGGTTTTGTTTGGTTTTCTACCCGCAACTTCCCACTCCCACTGTTCAGTGGCCCCTGTGGTATGTTTGCATCTTTTCAACGCTATGGATTTATAGACGCCTTGGCGTTGTAAATCATCTTGAAATCAGACGTCCACATGCTCTGTATCTACCGCTATGGCCAAAAATACCTCAACTTTTTCCAGGAAACCCCGTCCTCTTGTGTTAAATCAAGACGCTCTGTGATCAGAGTGAAGTTCAAAGCCGTGTTTGCCACAACAATACGGAGTTAAAGGTCCCAACAGATGCTACAACTCCTCCGACCAACAAGACAAAAAACGTGACAGCAGTGACCTATATGTACATTATGAGGGTCTTTGTAAATAGTTGGTAGGGCTTCCTAAAAATAGATGACATGGATACCCTTCAAACAATGTTGCACAAATGGCTCCTATTTGCTTGTTGATCAGAGGAGGTTTCATTCTCCCATCAGTACTTGTCAAGCCCGGTTTCCCTTGTTGGCAGTGGAATAGGATTTTAGTATGTACCCTCACAAAAGTGAGAATATAATCCAGTAGTTTAAGATAATGTGTATGTATTATCAGGAAAAGATGGTTAGAGTCCTGAAACAGTGGGGGGGAAAAAAGTATTATTATTTTATCATAGCATTATTGTGATTTAGGCTCCACTCTTGGCCTCTTGCCTCTGAGAAACTTTGTGTCGGCAAACATCTCATTATGAACCAACATGTCATTTCAACTAATGACAGTATATTTGCTGGCCTGACACTGGAAAGTGTACATTGTAAGTTTTGTCCCCCTCATCCCCCCACCCCAGGGGGTCAAGTTCATGCCCCAGCACTTGTCGCCCGTCTTGGTGAGCTGTCTGTTTTTAAAGCTTCAAGGTCAAGCTCGTGTCTGGGCCACTCCAAGCATTTGGCAGGGCACCGGCGCTACAAGTTGTCTGCCTCCAGCAGATGTGACGTGACCAAAACTGCTTTGGCTTTTCAGAAAAGATAATTGGATCAAACAGACAAGGATTAAAAAAGAAAAGAAGTCATACTTGTGTTTTGTCCTCAGAGAACTGCGTCTTTGTGAATTTTGTACAAAGTTCTGTGAGACTCTGTTTGTCAAGAACAAGCTGAAGTTCTCATATAAATTATGTCTTATGTGATGGCAAATAAAACATTCAACCATTACATTTGGGAATTGCTTAAGAGCAGCTGTCATAAAAAAAATTAGGTTTGAATTCATTTTTCAAGCTTGTCCCTCAATGACCCCACCCTACCCCAGCAGACACAAACTCAGTCTCAGAGGAATACAAGTCTTTAGTCTTTGTCGTTTCATTTCTAATAATTGATTTCAAGAAAAAATCTGTCAAAAACAAAACTGCCGTTACTCTGAATAATGCTTGTGATTTTTGCACGCATTCTTTTGCAACTTAAATTTAGCTCAGCATCCTAATCCCCGGCATTGTTCTGTTAGTTGGGAACAATGCTCGACATGTTTTTGGGTGCATAGCGCTCTGAGCTTCAGCATGGACAGTGTCGGGTCCAGTCCAAGTAAGATGACTCACTGCACAACTGGAATCAAGGGGGCTGCGGGTGTCGGGTGTCCCATGTGCTCAAGAATAACCAATCAATGTCAAGAAAACAAAGTAAAGCACAAATTAGCCTCGCACAACGGGACACGGGAGATGTATGTGTGTAGCGTTTTGTTTCTGGGCTTAAAGGAGCTCAGGAAAGAAATGCACATAAGCCCCTGAGACCTGTCAACATTGCTGTAAAAAAAAAAACAACTCCCTCGAAAGTTCATCTTTTGGTATATTTCTATTGCCTTCCTTCCCTTCATTCAGTGTAATCAACTGATCAGAGTATAAAATGATGATCTGATTAAACGTGGGTTCCCTCAAGCAAGAGGAAAAACACAGAGTCATCGGGGACAGCGTCGCCGTCAGACAGCTCTTTTAACGCCCGGCGTGTCCGCCTCACCCTGCTAAAACAATAAAGGGTAAAATTTCATTTGTTTTCACACATGTTAATCTCTGCTTGTAAAACTTACACAAGCCCTGAGGAGGTGTGCTCACACAAAAATTCCACAGCGGGTTTGTCAGGCGGCGAGTGAAATTAATGAAGTCTGTAATGGGTTATCAAAGAGGGGAACTCGATATCTGTGGCAGGGGGAACCCCACCTGTTTATGGGGAGACGCACTCGCTCTGTACACACATGTACACACACGTACACACACGTCGCGGTCTGCCAGACCAAAGAATTGCAGGTGGGGTTCAAATGCTCCCCCGGTGCCAGAACAACAGGTGGATAGGCATTTTTTATGATGTCTGCCCTCTCCATGTGTACGTTTCAAGGCGAGCAACATGAGACCTCAGAATTTCCTGCCAGAAACAAAGACAGACAGACAGAACTGTATACCTTGTGTTGAGTGAAATGTTCATGTCTCACATGGAGGTCAGCTTGATTTAGACATTCTGTATGTGCCAATTATTCCTTGACGCACACACACACATAAGTATGAGGTTTTTATCCGCTTGCTTCTCTGAACAGTCATTTCCCGACAGGCCTCTGCCAGTACAATGACAGTTAATGATTTGTTTGTGATTAACAGACAGTCAGGTAGTTAGTGTGATCACCAACAGTTGCCACAGCTGAGCCAGACCAGGAACTCAATCTTAATGAAGAGAAAATCCAAGAGAATATCTTGTGTTCCCAAAGAGTTAGATGAGACAATTGGTACCACTCTGTATGACAAATATAGTGCTCGAGTCGGCTTTTGATTAGCTTAGCTTAGCATAAAGATGGGTAGCAGTGGATAAGAATGAGCCTGGTTATGCCCAAAGGTTAAAAAAAAGAAAAAAAAATCCCCCTAACTGCACCTTTTAATGGTCACTTAGTAATGTGCTGTGTGTAGTGTAACAACAAGTTTGAAGTTTTACATTTAGTTTGCAGAAATAGCTGCTGCTTTTTGTCAGCCAATGCGCAAGACTGTAAGGAGGGCGCATTGGCTGTGCGTTAGACACTGAAAGAGTTTTAGATTTTGAAGTATTTATTCATTGCATCTTTATTTCTTTCCCTGTCGCTAAATATCGCTGGTGGCGCTGTGGATGGGGAGCGGGCTGTTCACAGACGGATTACTGACATATGTCGTTTGCATGCAGGTGACGTGACAGTCTGCTGTAAGGAGGAGCCTGAATCCCACTGCCACAATTTCACTCATCGTCACTTGCTGTTTTGTTGTTTATCAGCTTCAGGTTTTGTAGTTAAACTTAGAAAAAAAAGGTTGGGTAAAGTGTTTTTTTCCAAGACCCATTTAGGATCAGCATCCCCTGAATCAACTCATGCAAAGCAGGTTTTATGAGGTGACAAAGTCAAGATTTTATGAACTGCTAATTTCCATTCAAGGGGCCTTTCACCTACCATTACTTTACCAAAAAGTCAACCACCCTGGTTATTTGCCATGGGCACAGGCCAGTCGCAGTCAGCCAAATGGCAGGAGATGTGGAACGCTTCACTGCGCAGCCAAAGTGTAGGTAACACCCCTCCAAAACCACTTGGAAAATAGCACTAAATTTCCACTCCACATGCATTTGGAATATCAAGCCGCTGCACGCCCCGCTAGATATGCACAGTTCCTCAGCTAATGGCTCTAAAGTGACTGTTAATCTGCAGAATATCAAGGAGTTATTTGCACTACTCGTAATGTCGCTCCCCCGTCTACCGTGACAGTTTTTCGTCTTGGGAAATGGATCTGCATCACTTAATGCTCAGAGCTTACGTGATGAATTTACTCCTCCTTCAGTGTCCTCGAAACACAGCAGTCGCACAATTACATGAAATTAGCTTGAAGTCTGAAATGCAGATGACGTGGCGTGGATGTGGTTAAAGTGAGGAACGCTCCCCTCTTCTGCGACAGCGGGTCAAACTGGACATGGCAGTTCTCACAAGTGTGTCAGGAAAAAGACGGGTCACAAGTAAAAGCCAGGGTTCAAGGTTAATTCTGATTTAATGCCCAAGTTTTACATATCACATATCTAGCGGCTGCGCTCGTGATAGCTGCATTGCTGACATCAGTAAAGGTCTTCACATCAAGTTAAGAAAAATGCTGATTTAAGAGTTGTTATTTTTGCATGCTGATTTACAGTAATCTGCACAGCTGCATCAATTTCATCTTTATAGCGGTCGCCATTTTTCCTGACATTTTTCTATTGCTGCTTTTTTTTTTTTTTTTTTGGCTCTAGCACAAGAAAACATGACGTCCCCACTCTTAATCCCGAATCGCTTAACAGCTAATGCTAAATAGTTAAACATGAAGATGAATCGTGAGAGATAATGTTGCAGCTGCGGGGAGGGCGACTCTCCATAACACAGAAAACGGGGCCAACGCAAACTCCAACGTAGAAGACCCAAAGGAAAATAAAACACGCCCTTTCAACACAGTAACACTCGCACTGCAAAGTTACATGTCATTAAAAAAAGCTGAACAATTATGGAAACCATATTTCAGTTGTAATAGTCCATTTGATACTTGTGGTGTTGAGCGCACATATTTCATTGCTGGAGCTTGAGGACGCACTTCACTCAAACATCCATGTGTATTTGTGTTCATCTTTCAGATGAAGCCAAAACGAAGACTTCTTTTTTGGGCTTCCCGTGAGTTATAGTGTGTTACTTCAATTCAGCTTTGAGTGGATACTCTTCACTCCACTGATTAGTTCAGTCTGTGACTCTTGAAGTCAACACTGTGTTTATTCTCAGCATCACAAATAAATCTGTTGCTTTAGCTAAAAAATAATAATAATTAAAAAAAATAATTCAGGAAACTAAATTTGTTCGTTTGTACAACTTTTACAGACAGTTAATCAAATTTGGTCTTGATATAGAAACCTGCACTTGTCACCAAGGTCATCACACAGTTGTGTTTGTTGTTACTATGTTTCCCAACTTAACTTTCCATTAGTTTTCCAAGCACCCCCACCCCCCTCCACCACCACCACTCTGTACTTTCCATCCCACTGAACCGTGGGGCATTTTTTAATACCCCCCCCGGGCTCATCATATTATGTCCTTTAAGTTCATCTATATACAGTGTGTCCTAAATCACTGTACAGAAGTGCTAATCATTTTCAGTGCACCGAGGGCCGGCGCGGAGGCAGATCAAAGTTAAGCTCAGTCGGAGCTGGAGTCCGTTACCCTCTGAGCTATTTTTAGCTTCTCCTTGCTAACTATCTGCCTTTTGGACTTGATTGGAGATTAGCGCTGTTTTCATTCTGGCGCTGAGTAAACATCCTTCCATTTATTTTGAAGCTTCGAATCCCCCCCCCGCCGCGGCTAACTGGAGGGGCACCTGCTATTTTTGGGAGGATACGGTGACGGGGTATTCTAAAGTGAGATGGGCTTGTTTTACACGCTGATCAGAATCTATTAATAATATGTGTGTGGAAGGGAGCATGTGGGCGATGATGTGTGTGTATGTGCCGTGTGTATACGCATGCTGAGCATATGGGTGTGTATTTGTGCATGTGGGAAACTGAGACAGACACAAGTGAGTGTTGAAATATAACAACATGTATACTGTGCCGTCTGGTGTCAGTTTGATGGTTGGAAGAGTTGCTGATTTTTTTTTTCAGTCAAGTCATTAACGACTTTACAATGTTCAGAATTTAAAATAATCATTTTGCAAAGTCGCACTTTGTAGTGATTACAATGCACATTTCTGCTGGCATGTTGAAAAACATTGATTCTGTTGTAAAGTAGGTATCAAACACAGATACACAAGCGTTTTTTTCAGAAGCATTTCTCTCAGTTTACATCAGCAGCATGTTGCTTGAATGACATCATGTGATTCTGTTATTTCAACCAAGCGTCCCTTGGAGATCTGCTGCTTCTGTTCCTGTTTTTTAAACTTTCAAGCGCTGATGTCACAGCAGGTGTTTGCCATCAGCTGTCTGTGTCTGAAATGTAAAGTGTCTTATTTTCTTTGTACCTTCGTAGAAGGTTCAAAAACCTGGAGACCCCTTGGTTTATATTCACTAAAAATAACACTCAGCTCCAACACAATCTTTTGTGACATCACGCGTGGCCTACGCTCAAACCACTCTGGGGTTGAATTTATGTAGCAGTGTAGCTGCAGCATGTTCAGAAATCGCACAAAGACAAGCCGTGAGTAAATTAAAAAACTTTGCCTGATGCAAGTGAAAGATCAGGTTGTTTTTTTTAATTCACTATCAATTTTTCTTTTTAAAATGTTCACATCTAACTTGCTCTCAATATACTGCACATGCAAAGTCGTGCAGCGAGGCATTCGTTGGCCTTTCTAGTTTCTAATGTAAGGTATCTTGAAATACTATATAATACGGACAATGACGTCAATCGTGACTACAAATGAGAAAAAACAAGATGAGGAACCATACATGGTGTAATATTGTAAAGTATGATAACACATTAGTACAGTAACAGGGAAACTGGATCCACAAAACTATAACCGGCCTGTCAAATATAGTCACCTTGCCCTCCATACCAGGAAGAAATGATTTATCACCCATGAACGAGCAACATTAAGTCCCACAGTGATTTAGCGGTTGTTGTGTTATAGCAACAGATTAGCCTCAGAGAGCTTGTGAATGAATGAATAAGATAAAATAATGAAACGTCCTGGTGGGAGGTGAGCTGAACAGTGATGTTCCCTGTGTGTGACAGCTGCTCTGCTCCAGGACTGTGAAGGTTACGATCGCACTGACTGATTTCTATCTCGCCACTCACACGGTCAACACAGCCTCAAGACCGCGGCTCAGGCCCTGCTCAGACAGCTGGACCCTGGTTCTGATTTCACCGCTAGTTTGGTCGGTACAACGACAAACTGGAGTCTGTTGTCACATTTTCTGCTCCGGTCTGATGTCCATGGCTCTGCCTTAGTGCCTTTATGCAGACGCTTCACGCTCGGTAGTTAATTATACTCACAATTTCTGTTCTCATGCTGAGAACAGATATACAAAAAAAATGGAGGGGCAAAGAGTCCAACCTTCTCCCTCCGTCTTTTCTCTTTTCACGAGTAATGTAGTCCCCCCCCATCCCCTCTTTCCCCTCCTCCTGTCTTCCCCCTTCCTTCTACTTTCTCCACTTCTTTCCCTTGCCCCTTCACGCCAGCTGTGGTCTGCACAAAAACTGATTTCCAGAGTGTTAACCACCATGTTCTTCCTGCCGACGGCAGGATTTCATTTGCAGAGCGCAGGGGGCCAATATCTAGGGTAATTCCCGGGGTTTAGTGCCACTGATCTCTTCCCAGCTCACCTTGGGGAGCAAAATTAAAGCGGCGATAAGGCCTTACCCTGCCCAGGACCGTGTTCACCCTGTGCTGCCCGCTGCCTCGCACAGATCCCACCTGGTCAGTCTCATATTCACCATCTGCAGGCATTCGTACACAATCTGAAGGTAATATGACAGAGAAAAAAATGTGATAAATATTAACATTACTTCTCAAGACCTCTTTGATAAGCCTTACAATGACTTGATTGCCTGCAAATGACAATTAAATGAATGAAATGATCGGATGATTAAATTGCACTTGTTTCATTGGACCAATTAATGTCTTTTATAGATCAACAGCAGAATTTAATACGTTTAAGATAATGTGAATATTAACTGTCATGTTCAGTGGTATGATTACAAGTCCCAGTGATTCATTTTAGATTTTTGTGGAAATCTCATAAGTTAAATTAAATCAATCTTCCTGTAGGTCACAAAATCAATCAGAAAAAATAATTAAGTAAGTAATAAATGTACTAATTCACAAATACATAGTTGTATTTATTAAACAGTATTTAGCTGAATGCAGAGGCTTTTAGAGAAGCAACATCTGCCGTCATTCTTTAACTGTTTCACTAATATGGTGAAAGCATCCGTGAAGACTTATATATTTCCATCCTCACAGCAGTGAAATTACTTTTTTACCACTTCATAAAAACCTTGTCCAATGTGACATCTGTAAAAAGAAAAAAGGGTCCTAATTTAATTTCAAATGTGTTCAAACTGACAACATGCCATGTCGAGGAGGGACAGACTCTCCAGACTGAACTATCAAAACACTGAGTCACTTTTTTTTACAATTTAGTCAAGATATGTGAGCCCCGTGTACAGTATGTCAAATGGAATATAAAACTGGTTCCAGTGGTACTTGTGAGGAAATGAAATGGAAATAAAACGTTTCTGCCTCGTTTTCTGGTTGGTGGTCCGTTCAAGGACGCTGCTCGTCACCGCTCTGGTAGTATGTACCTCAGCTGTGTGATGGGAGCAATTAAAGGCAAAGTCTTGCTCACCATGTGCTCAGCACAGTGGAAGTGGAAAATAAATAGGTGCAGGATATGCACACACTTTACCACCACCCTCACCCGCTTCTCTGTAGTCAAAATATAGGAGCAGAAATATTAATAATCCTTCTCCCAGATTCCTTTCAAAACCTCTTTGAAAGCACACACACAGTTTACGCTCTCTCGGTGGGAAGGGGGGGGGGGGTCCCGGGAAACGGTCTATTTCTGCACACTGGGGGGGTAAGTGAAACCAAATGAGCTGATGTCTCCCTGATTCAATGCGTAAGTTATCGTTTCTTTAAAAAGTGCATCACATGACGCTGCCTCTCTCTTTCACACACGACGCGGCTGTCGGTCGGACGCTCTGCCGAGCGCGCCACAATGTGTTTCCAATCGCCGGCAGACGCGGAGCCCACGATGGGACATGCGTGCTGCCCTTTGAAATGATGCACCAGGAGGAAAACATAAACAAATGTTTGCCACCAAGCACGTTCAAACCCCCCCTCCCCCCCGCACCGCCCGCCCACCCCCGCTCTCCAGAAAGCCACAGCCCCACATGTGACACATTACCAGGGAGGCAGAAAACATGTTTTTGGAATTAAACTATTACGGGCCCTCCAAACAAGATAAATTTCCTAATTGGCTCCTTTCACAACATTTACATATTGCCTTTTTTCTGGGGGGGTGTTGTTCATTTGCTGGGTGTGAAGTAGACTGCATCCCGTGGAGGTAAAGTTATCCTGGGACAGAACCCCGGCGGGAGAAAGCGGGCGGCCATGTCGACATACGAAGCAAAACAAACAGTCTGACTTCTAAGCCTTGGCAGACCCTGCTGACGGGTCCCTTGGTTTCTCAGCTTTCCTCCCAGATGCCTTTTAAGCCTTTTATTCTGTTTCTTACTGGCACTCTGGGTTTTTTTGGGGTGTGTGTGTCTCAACAATCCCCACCGGGATAGACTCAGAAAGAGAAGGAAGGGAGAAAGACAGAAACAGAGGCGTTCGAGGCACAGTGTGAAAGTGGTGGAGGTGCTCCTTAAAATGCCATTTTCAATCATCCACACGCACACAACGCCGCCGCAACAGTGCGCACGGCCGACGTGAAACGATACTCTCAAAATGGCCTATTCCCGCTGAACCCGAAATAGCTTCGCTCCGCACTTTAACAGCTCCTCACTTTCGCTGTCAAGTTGAGCAAACACAGACGTCACGACTATCAGAGGAGTCGTCCCTCTCCCTCTCGTCTGCCCGCTTCTGCCGTGGCGGAGAAACTCAATCTATTGTTTGATGTGAGCAGACAGATTGTCTTCCAAATGCTTTGTGTAAACAAGCCTCTTTTTAACCTTCCCCAAAGTGTGACTTAATAAAGATGAAAACACAAGGTGTCCGTTTTCCCCCTCGCCGGGAAGGCCCGATGAGAACCACATGCGTAAATACACCCCGGTGTGCGGCGCTAAGTGTGCGCGTGAGAGGAGAAACAGTAATCAGATTGGTTTCCTGTGACAAACAATAACATTTATTTTAAAGCAGCAGCATTTTCTTTTCTCAGGCAGAGGCGGTAGCTCCCATGGTAATCAGAGCCAGACTTGTCTTGGCTCCAAAGGCGTCGGGATGTTGCTACCTAGCCGGTTTTTGCACTGCTGGGGTGGGGGCGGGGGGGTCGCATTAGCACTGCTGTAAGACAAGATGGTACTGCTCTTTTAGAATAGCTTTTGTTTGGACGAGGATTCGGGGGGAAAGAGATCGCGGGTGATTATTATATTATATTATTAAATATAGCGCTTAGGGGGGTTTTATCAGCTGGGATTTCCCCCTCCATAAAGACGTACGACAACTTATTAACGCCGGGCTTGAAGTGGAGCACTCAGATGGGCTTCAGCATCGAGAGTCGTAGGTTAAGAAAATGTTTGATTCGTGCCTTTTCAAGTCAAGTCACTGCGTTCCATGTTTTGCCACGCTTTAGTTCAACTGCACATTCAATATTAGTTTTGTCAAAGGTTTCCAGAATCCACAGCTACTAATTAGAGGTTCTTGGCAGGACAGTAATTCAATAATATTGTTTATTGTCTTTCAGTAAAATAGCGCTAGACTGGTGATTTGGCTGGGCTGATATATCATCCAGGGCTGGCTGATGAGTAACAAGAAAATTGCAGTGCAGAAATGCCAAAATATGTTTGCAATAACGTATTGCGTAATCTGTAACAGTTGAACACAGTTAATTACACTGAGTAGCACTTGAAATATTTTTTTAAATTTCATGTATATGTGCCATGTCCTCACATATATTCAGTTCTTATTGAAAGCTTCAGCAACGAGCAGGATAATACAAAATAAAGTGAAGGTTTACATGTCGCTGGGATGATATTTCACTTCTGGCCACATATCTGTTTTAAGCAGCCCCTGTGAGGATCCACTTTAATTATTTAATGAGGAAGCTTATCTCCGTTTCCACCCATTTTCATAATGAGTGATAGCTGCGGTGCCCCATGTAGCTCAGCTTAACTGCGATCAAGTGGAGGCCTGTGGGAGCTCCCAGCACGCTTACAGTCCCCTAACAGACAAACGCGCCGGCGATGATGGATCACACGCTTTTCATCACAAACTCATATGAGCGTCTGCTCGCCTCAACTTAAGGGCTTCTGACCTGAGAGAGCCCCCCGTTGGGGAGATTTCAGTTGGACAAATTTCAGCTCCTGCGGGGTCTCTGCCGGCTGCGAGGGGAGTGGCTGCGAGGCTCATCTGCCTCTTATTATGCGCCCAAATTGAGTACGTACACAGTGGATGTGTTAATGGATAGAAATGTGGTGCGGGAACATGGCGTGCAGGGCAGAGAGAAACTTCTCCCATGGCCTGTTAGACTTGCCAGTGACTCTCAGTTTATCTCTGCCATTATGTCCAGTGTTATGTTACTTGGCAGAAGATGGAAACTCAGATATTTCCACGTTATTTATTTACACACTGCACATGTGAGGATTTTCCTTAGAGACAATTTGAGAACTTCGGCCATGTATAGTATTTCCCTTCTGACTTTCACTTTTGTGGACTGCTGACATGACCCAGAATTGCACAACAAATGCGAGTGTTGACTTCGATAGATACTAAAGTGACAACCCAGCTGCTGCCGTGTAGAAGCACAACCTTAACAGCGTTACAAAGTCGGACGAAAAAACAGGCAGAGCTTTGTAATGCTCCCATTTTTTAGTAGACTTCACAGGAAACTGTGCTGGAAAGTCATGAAAGTGAACGTCCTACTTTGAAATCCACAAGCTAATTTGACAGGAACATTAGTTTCACACGCCCCACATAAGTGGGTGAGCATTACCTTGTGACGGCTGTTAGTGGCGGGCGCGGTGCAGGCGACCTGTGGCCAGCGAGGAGAAGCTCTCGTGGCAGCAGTCTGCGCCAGTTGCCCGATAGTGTAGCTTGGCATGACGAGCGCCTCGCTGAGCCCACAATGGATCATGCACGACCGCAGCACTTAAATATAGAAGCGCAGGCAGCAAAAAATGCAGCTATATTCTACCAGCGGCTGATGGGAGGCCTTGTTGCAGTTGACTATGCTAGCAGGCCTTTATAATAACACAACATCTCATGTAGGCGTTGAAAAGAGAAGAGCTCTCTTGCCGTTCAGCGGCATGTTGTTACCATCGGATTAGCAGAAACTGGAATCTGGTCACGACTGTGCTTCCTACAGAATCTGCTGTTGCATTATTGCATGAGTCAAGAGTTTTGGAGCTGGACACATAATGTGAAGGATATCTTGGCCTCTGATGCATCAAATTTCAGTCTCTTTTTTATTCTCTCTCTCTCTCTCTCTCGAGTTTATAGGAGGGCAATGCTAAATCACTGGAGTAAGAACAGTTTCGACTTTCCTGCTGAGCGTTGTGTGAGAAGATCTCTCTCATGTCTGTGTCCACACTACTGAGCTCGCCGCTGATTAGCTCATCTTGGTGTTAAGGCTAAAAGCGAGGGGAGGGGGGTACATAAACTTTAAGTTTGTGGTTTTATGCGAAGTTACATGCTATAAATATTTCTTGGCGACCAGAGGTCTTGCTTCCAGTCATTACGCTAAGCCAAGTTAATCACCTCTCAATGCTCGCTGCACCGGGCCGCTTCATGTGCAGCGGTGTCGGGTCGTCTCATCCAAGCGGGGGAAGAAGCCCGCTCCCCTAAATGTCAGACTGTTCCTTCTCTGTTTAAGTTTGCTTAGGTACGACCGGTTTGTACTTTTGGTGGAGTGAGAGTTTCAACAGAGGCTGTGGTTCCTGTGCAGTGCCATTAATCACTATAGTGTAATAAATGTGACATCCAGGTCAGGCAGTGTTAGTCACGCACCACCCACTGAGCTTTACATATTAAAGTGAGTGTTGCATCACTTGTAAGTATGCTGGTCCATGAGGTCAAACCCTCCATAGACGGTTCTTCTCAGTTCAGCAAACTATTCCATTTAATGTCCTGATAATCATAGAATGATAACAGGATGAAATGAAATAAAATTACACTGATGCTGGGACAGAGTATTTTTCTTTTCACTCTTTACCAGCCGCTGTGTCAGAATGCCCCAGGTCTCGCCATTAAAAGGCAATCGAACAGCGAATGTTGTGGTATTCAGACGGCGGGGTGAAAAATTGAGAAGGGAGCGAGGATTAGAAACAGCTTGGAGTGCAAATTAAATTAGCCCTTTTGAGACGACTTGGGGTAAGAAATGAAATGTCATCCTCGCCCATGCAGGCAGAAATGCAAAACATGTGAATGCGAGCAGCATCCCTTTTTTTCCTCTCCTTCTCTTTCTTTTCCTTTTTGTATGCTGTCTCTTTTTACTGTACTAAGATGTCTCAGGCATAAATCATGGACAGCGAGGATGAGAACCAGCCGCCTCACTCCCGAGGCAAACAGACTCATGCTGTATGCTGCGTCGTGCAGCTGTCTGCAAATTGTGTGTCACAGCTTTAACCCTGCTTGGACAAATTACCTCCTGCGGTGCCGCTGCTCCCACCAGCAACAAAAAACAACAACAAAAAAAGACAGTTCACGAGACTGATTCATAACTTAGAGGAGTTGTGTTTATCAAGTAACATTTAGCTCTAAGGGCTTTTTCTGCAAAATAATGGGATTAATACTGAAGTATTACGTTCCTAAATACTCAAAAAACAGAGGAATAAAGGGAAAGAGCATCAAGACGTGCTATGCTATTATTTCACATTTCAAACCAGGAATACAAGAACTGGCTTGCTAGTGCAATAATCATTAGTTCTCTGCCATGGACGCTTGCATCTGAGTAATAATCCAGCAGTAAATCTGAAACTCAAACTAAAACGGTGTTTCAGTGAGCTGGAGCTCGAGTGTGCAGCTTGTAGACAAAGTGATCGTGTTTCACCGAGCCATGAGCTATTCTGTCACTATTTTTATAGACCTACAGTCTCAACCTGCTGGTTCCCCCTCCTCTGCGAGAAAGTTATGTGCGGCTCCCCGGTGCTGGATTTGAAGTTGATATGCATCAGAGTTAATAATGTTGGGAGCAGACGAGTGGAAGCAGGCTGTGTGTTTCTGTGCTCTCCTGGCTCCTGCAGCGGTGGGGTTTGGTTATGACACCAGAGACCGGCTCCAACCGTGGATACACTTTTTTTTCCCCTTCTTCTTCTTTTTAAGTTGTTTTTCGGTGACACACACAGACTGGAGTCCTAACAATGCAATCATGTAGCAAGAATCTGTGTTTTGTGATCTTGCAGAGTTGATGTCTAAAGTTTGTGTACGATCATCCCCACTTTTCCAATTCTGCTACACAATGTAACACAACATGATGTTGTCCAAGTCCTCACTTAGAGTGGCAGCGAGAGCTCAAGAAAGCACGTGCCAATTAAGAAAACCGATTCACCGAAATGACAACAGCAAATACGACACAACCAAATGCAGCGACGTGCTGCAGGTAGCACAGACGACGCCCAGTTGACAAACCTGGCTGCACTTGTTCAGTTCTTTGTGACTTTATTGAAGTCGGCTGCTCGGCAGCGGTGCTCGGAAAAAGAACCAAACAGGAACAGCGTGACTGAATATCACCGACGTCATTGGCTTCACAAGTCACAAAGCCCTGAAGGACGAGCACGCCCCGTCCAGGTTCATCACGTGCCTGTGTATTTGCAGACTGAACAAGGTTTTATTTTTCTTCATCATCATCTCCAACAACACCTATCGTATTGATTATTGAAAAAGATGCATGTACTGCGGCTAACAGGACACACTTACTGTCTCTTCCCTAAAACTGTATCTGGAGCATGCTCAGTGTGTGTGTGTGTTGGGGGGGGGGATTTTACTACAGATACAAGGCACATGCTGGACGGTGATGATGGGTCTGAAACTAGGTTATCCATCACCGGCCGTCCTCGCTGCACGGATCCGTGGCCAATACCACATCCATTATCAGGTTGTGGGGATGCAACAGAGAAAATGAAAGGGTTTCTCCCCCCCCCCAAACAGGAGGCAGCATTAAAAACGTATGGACAGATGTGAGAGTTTGGCCGAACTACTGTACTCTTCACTTTGAGGACACAGACTCAGGAATGTCTCTTGTAAATGATAAAATAGTCCACAAGGAATGACATTTATAGGTTAAGACGTTTAACAAAACACTGTGTACAAGGAAGAGTTTTACCTTTGAGAAACAAATAGTAGGCACTGGTAAATAAAAAAAGATATATTTCTATCTTATACAATGTAAACATATGTATGAATATGAAATGTTTGCCAGGAGAAATTCATACATAGCTGTAGAAAGTACAGCGTGAAGAAAAACTTTTTTTCCTCTGCAACATGAGGCAGAAGAAGAAGAAGAAAAAAAAATCCCAGCGAGACTTGGCCAACAGTTCTTTTTCATATTGTAAATTAAGGAGAAGACTGTGGCTTTCAAAGCAAACCATTATGATAGTTAACGTAGAACCACTTGAAAGGCCAGCTGCGGGAGTGACGTGAATAATAGTGTTTAATTTGTCTAATCTTAGCAGGAGCAGTGGGTGGTGGGGCTGGGGTGGGGGTCGCTGTTACCATGCTGGCACTTGAAGAGAGCTGCTGCCACCACAATGTGGTGCAAATGCCCTAAATTATCGTTTGGCTGTGTTGCTGTTGTTTTTTGTGTCGTGGCCCTTTCATTTGTAGTTTGTCTGTTGTTAACGTGTGTGCACAACAGACAGACACGGTGTGCGACTACTGTGGAAAAGTTGTAGCCGGGTGAAGTTTGGCACGTGCCAAGAACACTTGATTGAGGAGATGATTTTCTGTTTCTTTTTTCGAGGGGACTGTAATTCAACCGAGCGCTATAAAATCCCTATAAATAAATAATTTAAGAACTTTACAGATGTAGTTTGGAAAGTATTTACAAGGGCGAGTGTTCCTCGGACCCGTTACGCTGCTGCCGAGACATTCGCTTGGCCACATTATAGCGCTTACATGTATGGTGAGCCTTATTTAAAGTGTCAATAAAATTGTCTCCCTTTTGGACGCAGGTTGGAGTGTGGCCGCTTGCAGTGTGAGCGGTTTGAAAATACAAAATAATGCAGATATCAACAGTTTTGCGAGTATTCATCATCCGAGGGCTGCGGTTTATGCTGAGCTATATTTCCTTTATTTTATTTTCCTAACTGAATTCAGCGCTGCTGCCTCTTGTGTTGCACCCAGCCAGCACCAGTTTTTTGGCAGTGGAAAAAATTCAGCGCTGATTTTTATACTGCTTGTTTTCAATTTGACACAGTTTTTACTTTCCTGTAAAAGACGCTCCTGGAGCTGAGACGTGTCCCGTGACTCTCCTCGGCCCCGCTCACTGTTGGTTTGCATTGGAACTGGAGATGTTGCTTCTACGCTACAAGCAGCGAGATAGTCTCACACTATTTATTGTTAGAATCCCTCGGCACACATTATAATTATGTGACGCGGCTAATGCGTCGCGCACTGAAATGTAAACTCCTGTGACATCAAATACGTGCGTAGGATTTCAAGACGGGCTCTTTTAAGTGTGAAATGACAACAGGAACATCATCTGCAGCTTTGACAAAAACAAACGGCCAACGTAAAGAGGAGACACACGCAACATACTGTGGTGGCAAACTGATGTGCATCTCACCTAAATCAAACCACGCAGTCACCAAACACCCCCCCATCTCTTTCTCACACACACACACACACACACACACACACCCCAATCTCCACGTTCCTTCAGCCCAGACCTCTCATTGACCTTCCAGCCGCTCATTGTCCCAAAGTGAGACTTGATTACTGCCTAAGCCCTGTGAAGGTTCGCCTCGGTAGCCACAGCTGATCTTTTATACTAATTTCGGATTAATGCGGGGTCTGCAACACTGCGTAAACACAACCACCGAGAAAGGCCCCCGCCACACAGAGCAAAACATTAATCCTCCTTAATGCTCAGAGTCAACTTCCAGTCCTTATCAGAATTTGTCTTAATCTCTGCCTGGGCTGTACAAAACTCCACTGCTCAATAAGTAAAATGCACACCACCAAACAACAAATGAGTCTGTGAGCTGTGCGGGTACGTTGGGGGGAGGGGGGAGGGGGGAGGGGGGAGGGGAGAGGGGGGGCAAAGAATAGCAATGAAGCCAGGCTTACCTGAGAGCTCTTTCAGTTGTCCTGGTTTTGCAGATTGTAAATGAAGATTTAAGGAGGAGTGTACAACTGCACTTTTTTTTCTGCCTACAGTCAAAAGCATGTACCAGTTCATTCCTTGCTTTTGTTGTGTGCAGATTTTTGTCTCTCATTCCTCGATTTCAGCCACAGCCATGTTTTAGGCAAGTTTCCCTGCACTCCCCGGCTCTCTTTCTTATTTTTCTCTCTCTCCCATGCCGTTACGAATCCACTGATGTGTGGGTTTTGACCATGTGGGTCCTAGTCCCTGTCTAGTCTAGCGCCCTTCCCAAGAGTGAGTGCGCTTGTCTGTAATTTTCTCAATATGAGATACATGATATATTATTTCAGCAAATATCTCGGCTCAGTTCAGCAGCGTTTTCGAACACTTTGATTTATGACTGGATGTTTTTCGTATCACAACCTCTGGCGTATTGCACTATATTAAAGTTGAGGACCCGGCCCGGCTTTTATTTCAGACTGCTCCTTTTATGTCTTTACGTCCAAACTTTGAGATGAATTGTAAAATTATTGTGGAAGAGGAAATGCAGCTAAAATGATTCCTATATTTCGCCCTGTGTCCTTTGGTCATTGCCTAAAACCTAATTACATTTTTTTGATACCAGCGCGTTTGTCATTTCATTCTTAACACTTTGCTTTTTAATTCTTTCTTTCTTCAGGTTCTCACTGAATTCCATGTATTTCAGTTTAAGTAAAATCTGGGAAACTAAAAGAAAAATGAGTGTAATGGAGTGAAATTAAAAACATTTAAATTAATCTGAGAGCTCATCTCAAAACAAGGGCCAGTTTCCCGCTCAGTTTCCATTGGAAAGCAGGCGGCCGAGTCCTTTGGGTGAGGAACATTACGCCGAGGCACCAGAGGGAACGAGGCGACTAATCTCCCTGTGGCCCGGTCCAACAAGCTCCGCCGCAGAGTGACATGCGGACTGGACTGTGTGCATGTTAAGCTGGCAGATGTAAACACGCTCGGCTTGTGGGGGGGGAGCGGTAAGGAGGCCACATAATTATAAAGTTTGAAAGGAAATGCCAAGTGAAGCTCTTATAAAAGAGCACGCACCTTAGCCGACTTTTCACTTTCACACGCGGCGGCCCTGGTGAGACTCTGTTGACTTTTACAGCTTTTCTTTTCGGCCGCACTCGACTCTGCAAAACAAAATTATCCCACTCTGAGGTTTTGGGAAAGGGCTTTTAATTTAATGGTTGCATTTGGCAAGAATCCTCATCACTCTGAAAAATTCATCTCTGAATTTTCTATTTTCTTCCACATGAAGATTCATCTCGCTGCTCTGTAATTACGCTGGTGAAGAGATCAATGAACTGGGAGGCCTTCCCTCCAAACTATGGTCAATAACTTTAGTATTTTTTTTTTTCTTTTGCGAGAAGGTTCTGCGCTGCCTCCAGCCACTCTACATTATTCAATTTTTACTGAGGTTAGTGCTCGTCTTTTATGAGCTGTGAACTGACCACAAATGTACGGACTAGTCCGTCCCAAAGTGCAGCCCTTACCCTTCTTCCCATCCATTCGCAACTACTCTTCTCAAGTCTATGGGAAAGCAAAAAAAGATGGCAACAGCTTTAAAACGGAAAAATCCTTTAATGCAATTCCTACCTTATCTAAAACACCTACATATCTGTCTCCAGTCTGCGGCCTTTGAAAGGATATTTCAGGCCTGGGATTGAGAGGGGGGAAAATCTCCCTTCAGAAGCAGGGCTAGGGATGAGTTATAGGCATCTAAGAGGCTGGAAATCTCTGGGGCCTGACCATGGCTTTAGCATACAGCTCCAACCACGGCCAGGGCCTAGAGAAGAGGCAGCCCCCCACCCCAAACCCGCCCCCCCAGGCCCCTCGTCAAAGGAAGAAATATAGTGAAGCATGAGAAGGCAGGACTGAAATTAGGAAATAAGAGGGCCAGGCTTTTGGTTTCCTGGTGTTTGTGATTCACGCGTGTTCCAGCGAAGTGTCGACGTCACTGTCGCTCTCCTGTCAATGTTTTTCTGGCACTGTGAAGAAGGGTGAAGCAGTGAGGCACAAACAGGAAGTAGTTGGCTGACGGTTAACTTTAGGAACAGGGCAACTTTTTGTATCTCCTCAAAAATACGTAACCCTGTTACCAGTTATTAGCTTTTTTTTTTTATTTCATCTCCCTCTCAAGATCTCGAGTGTTACTAACTTTGCGACTCATCTTTAGTGTAGTTTGACATTATCATTAAACAGCCCCTCCAGACATGTCGTAGGACATATGGAAACACTCCCCTGTTGAATGATAATTTATGTCTGATCGAGTTTTTTCCAGAAATTTCTTTTTTTCCCTCCAGACTTTTACTACTGGATGCAAGATGTCTTCTGCTTCTCCATTTTCAGTGTGTGTACGCTCCGTGCCACATCACGCTTGTGTGAGTTGCGTATTGCCCCATGATTGCCCCCCCCCCCCCCCGCGGGCGGTTGTGATGTCACAAAATGAGAGCATCCTTAAAGCTGAGGTTCACAGTGACCGCAGAGAAACTTTCCCCCAGTAAAACTTTTTTTAATCAGAATAAAACTTTGCTCAGCAGAGACCTGCATCCTGTAAAATGGGAATGCAGTTGTGTTTGATCGTCTTTATTATTTGGACCATCGCATTCCTGCTCGAGACGTTGTGTAGTAAGTGCATGACAGGTCGTGGGCTGTGCGGGCCGCGAAGTGCCGTCCTGCCCAGCGTCTGGGTCGTCTCGGCCCCTCTATTAGTCTGCCTTTAACACACTTCTCTGGACACAGAGCAGTAAATTTTCCAGCAGAGGGATAAAGTTCAAGACGATAAAATCAAACAGATGTCGGTGCGAGGGTGAAGTCTTGGTGACCCAGAGAAGTGCTCTCATCAAAGAGCCCAATCATTTGTTTTAAATTATTACGTTGTTATCAAAAGCCACGGCAGCGGCCTGTTTGAGGAGGAACCCGATCTGTTTGTCTAAAAACACGGGCGAGGACGCTCCGGCCCCGTGGAACCATGGGAAAAGAGTGACTGGGCTTGATTGACAGCCGTCAGCTATCTTCGGACCCGTGTTTGCTTTTGTTTAGTGGAGTCGAGTGTTGACTGTCTGGCACCTCGCTCTGCACACCAGGTTTCTTGTAAACTTCACTCCCTCGGTAACTGAATAGGCAGGAAAACAATTTCAAGAGAGCTGTTGTGCCGTGAATTTTTTTTTGTGTGTGTGTGTATTTACCACACTCCGACACCGTACGTTTCCTCTGTTGTAAATTTGATTAAGTTTCACTAATGAAATCTGCGATACAATCAAAAGCAAACTCAAGATTCGGGACAGATAAGTCCAATAAATGCTGGTTCCCTCCGAATCATTTGGCACACATTGGACTTATTTAGTCTTACACCAGAGGAAGATCATACCAGTCGGGGTCACACGTTCACGCAAAGTTCATGTTAAGGTTACATTTTTGCGTTATCTCCTAAATCTTGTTTCAACTGATGAGAGAGGTTAAGTCTGGGACAATATAATGTTTTAGTTTTTCGGTTTAAAAGAAAAAAAATCACACACGCTTGTGATATACACAGATCAGCCACAGCATGAAAACTGGTTCTAATGTCATGACCGGTTGGGTTGTCACTAATAAAGGAAATAAACACAAAACATGTGACCAAATATCCACAAACTCTTTACATCTGTCGTTGTGATTCAGGCTCTCGTGAGGAGACGCCATGAAAACGTGAGGGTGCTGTCCTCTGACGTGCCCCAAAAACAAATGTGATTTCAAAGCTTCTGCCACATAGGAAACTCGAGGTCACTCGAGGGCGTGGGGGGTGGGGGGTGGGGGGGGGGGGGCATCTGGTGCTTGCACACTTTGCCCATGTGAACTTTCCTGGATGGAGCACGCAGTTTCTGCTGTTACAGTATATGACATACGAATGTGCAACACTGGCCCTCACACAGGGTTGTGTTAGTAATCTGGCGACAACAACAATACGCTCTCTGTTTTACGTCAAAGTGAAGTTTTTGAAGTATATGGATTTTGTGTGTGTGTGTCTTAACTCCAGTGAGGCATTAGTGGATCACTAAGGCCTTTTTTTTCCCTTTTATCTGCCGGCCTGTGCATACTGTCCATGAAAAAAAAAAAAAAAATTATATTCAGATTTCCCATGGATTTTGTCAAGCAATAATGTTACTTAAATTTCACAACTTCTGCTTGGACACAGCCTGTGGTCACGGCGTCTCGTGCAGCGGGATGAACCTCGAGGGCCCACGGCGAGCCGGGATGGCAGGAGGACGTTTGACGAGCGGGCCCCTGAGTGCTTTTTGCTCCCAGCAGGCTGCTTTCAGGTCAGCAGCGCGGGGGCCGGCACGCCAGCGGCCGGATTACTTGCCGCGGCCGTCGGCGCGGTCTCTCCGTCTGCGCTGAGGTTGGTCGAGGCTCACGCCGTGTGGTCAGAGTGGTCGCTTCCCAAATGATGTCAGTCAAATACGCTGATGTGGAGGGAACACATCCCAAAGATTAACAAAGCCGAGCTTCACGCAGCGCACTCATCATCACCAATCATGTTTGGGTGACGGGCGGCAGAACCTTTAACACTGCCTGAAGCTCCCGGCACCCGAGCGGTCAAAGATGCATAACAGTGTATCTGTGTCTCGTGTAATATTGTGTTGTCTGTCTTTATGTTGTGTTTGAGGGCAGAGGAGAGTGCGATAAGAGTCTCATCTGTTTCACACTGACTTTTGTAATTGTGACTGACAGCATGAGTCAGCTTTTAAGCAAAAAAACAAACAACTTGAGTCATTGTTAGTAGAAAACTTTTCATATCTGCCTTCAGGAGATTTATTGTAAGAAAAGAAAAGTTTGGGGAGGATGCATGACCTCAAAAGGTCAGACAATAAAGCTGTTGAATTAAAAGGGTTGTGTTGTGGCACTGTTTGTGGTTTTAAACCAAAGAGAGCTGAAATAAGTCATCAAAGTATGAGTCAGCAACTATCAAGAAGCTTTCTGAGACAGATCAGTCGCCATGTCTCCCTGTATGAGTCGAGTTTTTTGGACAGTTTGTGTGTATCTCTGGTGCATAATAAAGCTCTGGCTCCGACACAAGTCCCCTCATATAACAACTTGATATTTCGCTCTGACATTTAACAAAAATCAGAGATTCTCTGAAGGGGGTCGGGCTGTCAACAGCAGCAAACCTCCTCATCTGCCGGAGGCGACACAGGCCCGTAATGAGTTGCTGGGTGGGGTGTTGGGGAGGGGGTGGGGTCACTTCTGAACCCCCTCCATCCCTTAGTTATTGATACAGTAGGGTGGGAAGATAGCTCTATTTTCTGCAGAGGTGAATGATGAGCGCGGCGGCGTTTACATACTGTATTTCCCCGTGTTTGCCCCGAGGAAGGGAGCCTTGGTGGAATTTGTATTGACTCTACAAATGTTTAATGAGCAAGCAGCAACCGCAGCAGGTTCGCACCGCGCTGATGAAATGATGACACAAGACACACGCGTGCTGCCACGCACGGCAGCAACTGGACACATGTAGCGCACAGAGCGCTGTACACGCCGCGGCTGTTTGGGTAAACGTAATACAGTTTATGTTTTTTACTTATTTTTGCACCTTGTGGGAAATCCTTGTAAAACTGCATTTCATGCAATGTTGGATATGAATTTGTGTTTGGTGAGAAAATAAGAGACACAGTTTCATCCCGCAAATTGTACATCATTGTAAAATGGGTTAACAGTCACCTCATAGTAAACAGTTTATTTCATTTAATAAACTTTCACACAGAAATGAATATAATGAAAATATGAAAAAAAAACATGAACCAATGGAAACAAATGCATGAATTGCATCCTTAAGAACAGAAACGGCTTTTGGATCTCACGTGGAAGTCCAAACGGCCGAGCCGTTAAGAGAGCGTGGGCAGCCACAGTCCACAAAGCTAACCCTGTCATCTGGCAGCAGATTTGCAAGAGAGATAAACTGAGATCCTGCAGGGGATCAAACCCAGCCTCTATCTCTAACAGAGGATTTAGCCAGCAGAGACTAAAAGGGCTACAGCAGAATTACTGTGTACGGAGCCCGAATGAGTCGGCGCGAGTCGTGGCGAGTCGGCTCGTGTTTAGCGGGATAATGCAGAAGATAAAGATGCATTTTTATCCTGCGCTTCAGGTTAACACGGAGGTCTTTTTTAGGAGGGGACGCATAAATCGAACGGTGGCGCGTTATGCGCAATTTAATGTTTGCAGTTGTGCAGCACCAGTTTTTAACATAGTTTATATACCTCTTTCATCAAACTTTATTGGCAAAAGCTGGAGCTCTGAGTGACGAGTTACTCCAGATACAGATAACCTGCCTGACTGAAGGAGGAGTGCAATGAAATATTTATTTCAGATCAGAAACATGATCAGGCTGTTTCTCTTGCTTATTAGAGCAATTTACTATTTTCTCTCTATTAGATGAACCTAAAAAGTGATGAGTAATGTAATGACACAGCCAAATGTTTTCAGAACAGTATTACAACACTTAATTAGCAATATTTCACTTTACTTTGTAATATCACTTTCAGGATATTTAACAGGTAGTGCTCCATATATATATGTACTTATTATTTATTTTGGGAGCCCTCACTTTGCCCAAAGAACAGTTCTGCACTGTGAATCGCTCCGTGACCTTTTTGCCGGAGCCGTATCAGATTTCATTGTAGTTGTAGTGAAAACCTCATGGGTTTCATGAGGGCCGTGCTTATTAATGCTATTAATAGAGATTTACTGTCGATGAGGGGTGTGGCGGAGTCGGGTGCCGCGGTGTCAGCTGAGTATTTGATTCTGTTGAACAACTAAATTAGAAGCCAATCAAAGTAAAGATAAATTCCCCACAGGTCTCTTGGAAATGTCACAAGCAGCCGCTCAGAAACATGTGAACAGAGGAAAAAGGCCGCCGGTGCCAAGCGACTGTAATAATGCATACGCATCTGAACAAATGGAGTGGTGCCATGCTCCATTTATTCATGTTTTTCATATTATTTCTGGACAAAATGAGCACGCAGGTGTTTTTAGCCTCGAATAAATCATCGTGCTGCTCATCAAGGGCTGGTAGGAGTGTGAGGGCAGAGATGTACAGAGACGTTCGTAGACCATGCGTCCGGCGGGACCTGACTCGGCCCCCGTTTCCAAACGAACCGCGAGGGATCACATGTCCCTGTCACAGCGACGGCAAATTCTGGTGACTCCTGATTTTGCTGTGGCGTAATGCAGGGGACACAGAGTAATGTTGTACAGTAATTATCGTGAGGGACAAATTGTGGCCTCTGATTTGTGACACGGTCAAGAAAGGGTCGCTTCCTGCTCTGGTGTCGCAACCGGTATTGTAACCTAATCCTTTTTGTCTGACTCTTGCTGCTAATCACTCGCGAGTTATTAATTGAGACGAATTAAGATGTTAAATATTTGATATTTAATGTTTATTAGAAACACCGGGTACAAGATGGAAGAGAACTAAGCGGAGAAATCACATCTCATCGCATATAATCCCCCCCCAAAATGTATTATTAATTTCCATATTTATCAGTTTTTTTCTGTTGAATGTTTTGGTATGGGTGAATAAACAGCAAAACAACACTTAATTGTGGAGGTTCTCATTAAAAAAAGAGGAAATAAATGATTAGAAACAAAAGTAAGTCTTTCTCCAATTTGTTCCATTTATGAGGGATCTTCGGAGTTGAATTGTAAAGAGAGGAGAGCAGAGAAAAATGCAAATTAGTGGGAGGAATTAGCATTCTGGATTGTCAGTGGGGTCAGAGTTGCAGTGCAAACTATTAGCCCACTCCCCAACCCCTGTTGCACAGCTCTACTTCTTATTACTACAATGGTGGTTTCACCTTTTCAGTTTAATCATTCCAGTAGATATTAAACTCTCCCGGCAGGCTGGGGGCTATATAGTGTAGGGATTTACAGAGGGATTTGCATCCTCCTTTCTGCTAGTTCAAATCTCTGTGTCTTCTCAGATCAAATTATCATAACCATCATCGGGCACAACTCCACCATGAAAATACAGAGCAGGAAAAACACCGTCAGCGATTCCATGTGCCCCCTTTCTCAGAAATATGAAATATGGTTATTGTGCAGTGCGGTGCGGTGGAGTGTTATTCCATGGTATCGGTATCATTGTGGAAAACATGAGTTATTGTCAAATAGCTGTGTGATTGACATCAATATTCTCCTTTGTAGCAGCAAGTTTATTATCTTTCTGTGACACATTAAATCTTATCTGGATTCCGTAGAAGAGATATATTGTGATTGTAATTAGATTGCACCATAACGTAACGTGTTCTGGTGAAGTGTACGGGACCTCCACATTCAAAACGCTGCCAGAATAAAGAATATTCACGCTAACGTGATTGTGCTTTCAAAGGTGAAAAGTACAGCAGGGTTTAGTTTTTTTTCCTGAGACCTGGAGGCTCTTCATTAAATCGAGCTGAATGCGGCAAACACGCGAGGCCGAGCGAGAGTTTTCATATGGGCGACTTTCATCTATCGCGGCGTATTATATATCCAACTTAATACATCATCAAGGGGGTTAACGCACCATCGCGTGAGTAGCTGTGATGCCATAAGACTGAGAGTAAATGAACGTGACGCGGCGGACCCCGGGACCCTTGATAAACGTGGAGCCCTTTATTATTATTTATCTTATTTTGGGCGTGTAAGCTGAGAGCAGACGGGGCGGTCCAGCACAATGTCCAGATTGTTACACGCCGCACGCACCAACAGGCTGAGAGAGAGAGAGAGGGATGAAGGCTTCCTCCTATAGGGGCGTTGCTTTACTTTCCAATCTTTAAACCTGAATATGGCTAGTGTGGGAAAAAGTGCGTTTTCTATCACTACCTCCAACTGCAAGGGAACAGGTCAAATCCTCTGCCAGGTGCCCCAGGCTATTTTTCCTTTCCTATTTTTTTTTTTTCTGAACACCTCCACACCAAGAGAGCAAAATCTCCGTCAGAGGGAGGAGGAGGAGGAGGAGGAGGAGGAGGAGGAGGAAGGGAAGGGAGGGGAGGGGGGCAGCGGCGGCAGAAATACTCTTCTGTTTTCACTTTGTGTGTGTGTTGAACCCTCTGGGGCTGAAATAATTAAGATCAATATATATGAAAGTTCAAGATACTTTTTTTTGAGGTAATTAAAGCGTGATCTGGATCTCGTGTGAGTCCACAGCCTCATTGACATACAGCATCACCGGCGACGGGCAGATTTACCAACCATAATGCTTCAGCATCTGCTAATTACTCGTCTGCTGAGTTTGTACCCTGTCTGACTTGGTGTTTGGACCAGTTATTGGAAGGAATACACACAGCGCGCACACACACAGTCTCTTTTATTCTCTATTGTCTTCATTCATTTTAAATATAATCATCTCATTAAGATTATGTTCATAATTTAGATTTTTTAAATGAGAAAGAGGTAGAAAATAGTATAATATATAATATAAGTATCAGAAGGTAAACTGTCAAGTAATATATATATATATATGCATGCATGCATATGAGAAAAACCTCACTTTACACCTTTTGTGATAAATTGGTCAAAGTGAAGATGAAACTGTAGTTTTGTTCAACATCTACAAAATAAATCAACTTATTATAATAAGCGTTTACAACATTTTAAAATGTATTTCATAAGTAAGAAGGTTCACTCTCAATGTTGTATGTAAAATCCTCACAACCCTGCAGCTTATGTGTACATACTTTCTGCAGTTCAAACTGGTGCATGTCTTTTCTCCCTCTGCCAGCTGTGGGATGTAAACAAAAACATGCACGTGTGGCGTGTTTTCGAAAGGAAGATGAAAAGTGACTGACCTTTAAGGGCCTAAAGGTCACGACTTTTCTTTAAAAACAAACTGTAGCTGTGCTTTTTCTTTTTTTTTTACCTCCCAGCATTGAGATGATATCATTACTCTGCCGAACATCTCTGGTCACAGCGACACCAGTCCATTACACCGTCAAAGCCCCAACCCCACCCAGAGGTCACCTTGGGGAGGATTCCACTATCCACCAAGCCCACCGAACAACACCCGTCCATCCCATCATGCCATTGTTCCACCCAATTCCACCTGGGATAGACACAAGAGGATTGGAGAGAGGCTGAGGAGGGGACAGTGCATGTGTGCATTTGTGTTTGTTAAAGTGTTGTGGCGTGTGTGTGTGTGTGTGGACAACCAGCTGTCCCAGGGTTCTTGGTGGACGCCTGCAGCTGTTTAGGCAGCTTTGTGCTGATAAAGGCTGCAGGACTGTGTGGACACTGGCGAGTGGGAGACACAGAGACACACATGTGCGCACACGTTGATGTCCTCATCCAGCCTTTCACCTCGTACCTTTTTAAAAACCAATGAACTGCTGCGGATTATGAAAACGAATTCCGTGCTTAACCACTCAACTTTAACCAAACACTCCAGAGTTAAATCACAGTTCTGCTGCGCGACTTCACAGCTCGGAAATGACCGGCAGTTTTAACATGCACGTAATCCGGTCCTCGAAGGCAGCAGCAACATCGGTAACTCACAAAAATAGAAATACAAGCTTGTTTGCTTACGTGAGGCTTGCAAAGTACATTGTACACCAGCAAAGGATAAAGAGGAACTTTAACCAGAAATAGAATTCAGCAAAAACTCAAAGAGACTCAAACAACACAGAAGAGATGAACAGTAATGGCTGTGACGTGAAAGAGGCATGAGTCAGGGCCAGAGATGGAATATGAGTGTGTGAATGCTCGTTGATGGGTCATGAATTAGAAGAAAGCAGAAAAAGAAGCACAGTTATTTCTTTTATACGGGCTGCACGTTCTGTGCCTTTATTACAAAGTCAACGGTTGAGAGACGACAGGAAACGGGGGGGACAAAGACGCGAACATGGAAAAAGAACTGGAGACAGTTTGTCCAGAAGACAACGCGACCCGACAGACACTGTGTTTGAAACCAGTTGCAGATGGTCCCACATTCTGGGATCCTGTATGAAGAATCCAGATCAGCTGTGGGTGCTGCAGCCAGTGTCTTTGAAAGAGCAGAGGAAAGAGTTCCATTTCCTGCGTGGAGCCTTGAGCCTTAACATGGCCAGCGTTTCCAAACCGATTTGCACCGGAGTCAACCACCCAAATGTACATACTCACGGCATCCGCGGGTCGAGATATAGTATGAATTACATAAATGGTGTTTGAGCACCTAAGTCGCAGGGATCAATGTGTCCCGCTTTGTCCTTTGTGCGCCTCGCCTCGGATTAACCAAAGCTGGAACGGCGAGGGTTCACCGCGTGCCACCTAATTTACAGCTGACATCCCATGTCTCCTACTGTGGGCGCTGGGACGCGGGGCGTGATGTGAGACGCGGATGCCTGCAGAGGACGGACATCGCGATAAATTTGGAAACAATACTCGTTGCGGTGCAGATGCAGGATGATTAATTGCGAGTGTTCCTAACCTTTTAGGGCGAAGCGCAGCGAGGTGCGCGATTCTCGGCCAGCAGCTGCTCCATCGAAACAGCGTTAGCAAAAGGGAAGTCCAACTTTGTCATGTTCGGTGCTTGTTGTGTACTGATAATTACTGCATATTCATTACCTCAGGAAAAAAAGCAATTTAAGGCAGAAAGAGAAGTTTCCGTTTGAGAACCCTGAACTCAGACTGTATTTCATCCTTGAAATATAATATCACTTCCTGGCAACAAGATGGCAGTGGTAAGCTCCTTCAAGCTTTGAGCCAAATGGACAGGTCCTTGTGTTCAACAGTATTCAACAGTTGTCCCAGTTGTCCCCTAGTGATAAATTAGGTTCTGGTTAAACCGTCACAATCACCTTTACATACAGAACGGACCAATGTCTGGAGTTTTTACATTCATTATAGATTCTAAAAGGAAATAAATGGTGTCTTAACATCTATCTATTGAACTACCATCCATCCATCTCATCCATTTATTTTTGTTTGATACAGATGTGACAGTATAAATATATTTCCTAGTATAAATACTGTTGATAACTGCTTGTCTGTAGCTTTGGTTTATCTTTAATCTTTAAAGCACAGACTTAGTAACTCAGTGTCAAAAGTCCATGTGAACCACAGACTTAACACTCGGTCAGTTATTTAATATATTCCATTCAATTTTAGAGTTTGATAACGTGGATAAATACCACCTCCTAATACTCACACGGTGTAGGATTAGAGCGAGGGACTATGCTGGTGACATGCTCGGAAAACTTCAGCCGGGTCGACACGCACGACACACTCGTTACACCCGCGACACACACAGGATCCGGATCCTCGTGGAGTCCTGCAGAGCTGCACAGCTGCAGGTCTGAAGGGTGGAAATTCTGTTCTGCCGTTACAACCTCCTCACTAATGATGTTCACTGGAGTCACAGCGTAACATTTCACTGTGATTTGTAGGAAGAATTTCCTCCTGGAACAAACAGGAACAGATGAGATATGCCGCCTAAGTAAATGTCCAGACAGCGAGAGTACAGAAACTAATTTGACTTTTTACAAAAAAGTGAAAGGAATATTATTTTTGCAGCGTATTCACGGAGAGGACTTCACCTCATTCTGCCACACCGGCGACAACACCAGTCTGACAAATCGTCCACGGTAGCGCACGTTGAGTGTGATCGCGTCATTTGGAGAAAAGAAAGAAAAAAAAAAACGACAGCGGGTCAGCGATGTGCCAAAGTAAAGAAATATCATTCCCAGAAGCTTTGCTAAGGATTCGGGGAAGTCTTTGGAGTTAGATGCAAGGTTATGCAGGGGGCAGCCAGAACGGGTGTTTAGTTTGGTAGATGGAGTCAAACAACAGCCACAGAGTGGAAAAGATACCGAACCATAATTCACCTTGCATCAGGAAAAACACTGGCGAGACATACGCGGCAGAAGGCGATGGTTCAGTACGAGGGCGAAGTGCAATATCGGAGTGAATATTGAATGATAGGGTGATGAAAAGTGTTTTCAACCAATAGAGCAACTTTTTTTTGTCCTTTCTTTTCCTCCTTCCCCCTCGATCTGAGAGAACTGGAGATAATTTGATCTGAGAGTGGTTCACCTGGGAGAGCTGGCTGTTCTGACTGCACCAGGATTTATGAACTGGCTCTAAGGCAAGTTCAGCAGAACATACAAACTCTTATTAAACTTCCTGTTTTCACCAAGCGGGAGCACGCATGCACTCGTGACTGTAGCGTTCAGCTGACCTTTATGACCTCCTGCTCGTTGGTGATCGGGGTAAAAAAAATAGTGTATTTCATAAGAGAAGGATTTCTTCTTTGTGGTAATGACTGGGTGTTTTTGTACGTGCCCGGGGCCATAAATTGGTATTATCCTTATATGGCAGCAATCATTGCTCGGCTATAACACTAAAGCTACTGCTCTAGATCAGCGTCCATACTTCAAGGTCAAATGAGGCAACGAGGGACATCAGTCACGGAGACAAGTCGAGATGATGAGTTCTCGATCAGTATATGAGTAAGACCTCTTCTTTTTTTTGATCAATTTAGTCTCCAATTTACCACCTCAACCTTTTGTGTCTCATTGTTACCTTACATTTCAGGAACAAAAAAACCCAAACAGCAATACAGTAAAAGATCCATAACCACAGGTGCGGTCCAGTCAAATCCCATCTTCATCAGAACTGGCTTTCCTTATGGTAAAACAAAATAAAGCAAAGCTAAGTAAAAGTAAATGGGTTTTCCTATTGAATGTTATTGCTTGAGGAGTGGGTGCAGATGGCTATTGATCTGCCTCATCCTTGGCCATTACCGTTGGGATGGCAATCAGGGGCGGCCCGTTGGTTTCTGGGTAAACAAGCATTTTGTCCTCTCCTGGCAGAGTGGCGCAGAGATTGAGAGCAGTAAGAGGCTTGGAAACACATTTCTATCTGTCTCCCCCGTGCTGCTGCTGACAGGACAATTGAAAAGTGTCCCTCGTTCATGGATGACCTAAACATGATTGTTTCTTTCTTTCTCTGGCCTGTGAGAGGAGATACATGCCCTGGGGTATAAGTGGACATCTACAAGAGCAAACACTGTCAGCGCATTGATGGAAAAAAAAAAAAAGATCTGTTTATGATTAGTTGTCTTTGCGGGCTGAACCTGCGTTTCTTCCCCAGATGGGACAGCCGGACTCATGTCATCTGCTGTGCTCCTATGCCAAGCCTATATGAAACCATAACTATGGCATATCCAGCCAATTCAAATCACTTTCTTAATTTACCACTAGAATAGCTGAACAATGCATATATACTGCTGGCAGTTTAAGGCACCGTCATATCAGCACTGTATTAAAGTCCACGTTGTCCACAGTTCTGAATGGTGAACGTATCACTACGTGTACAAAATGTAGCCGCCTCCGTCACCTCTTTCCATCGTTGGCTGGTTTTATTGTATTTCTTCTAATACTCCATGTGTCGGTCGCTGTTAGTGTTCATATCGGGACCTTTCAGGACATTTGTCGTATTGTCACTTAGAAAAATATGTGACGTGTGGAGCTGAACCACTGCCACGTTGCTGACGCTGAGCACCGGCCCTTTACCCGCCATGCTGCCAGCTCACCTGAAGCAGACTCTGTGATAGTGCTAGAGTTTGACGAGTCGATCACTCGGTTTGGGATCGCAGCGCGGGTCCACGTCGACCGTCAGATCGCCCACCACCGTGAAACCCGCTGGACATTTAACTCCAACACAAGAAGAGCAACTGGAAAACAATTTACTTCAGTGAATATCTACTTTCTCTGCTGCTCTGAATCTTACCTGCCATACAGATCAGATTTCTTCTTTCGGTCTGCCCCAAGGATTGAGCCCCACATTTTCATTAACACCATCTATTCTTTCTGAATCTATGGTGTGATGAGTCGGGTGCGAGGCCCGAGCCCCGCGCTGCTCTAAATGCCATTCCAAACTCATTACCTCTGTCTCGTGGCTGGCCATCCAGCCATCACGCTCTGACCTTGAGAAAATAGATAGAAAGGTGACAAGCGAGTACCCAGCCCTATAACGGAGCGAGGGGGAGAAGCGGGCCATACTCCTGTATATCTGGCGTGCGTGACCACATGTTTGACATGTAGAGTGAGCTGCTGCGTAGTGAAGTACTGTAGGAAGAGCAGGATACCCACAGATTATGATTGGAGGATTGGAGGTCTGTGTGCCGCTGCCTCGCACAGGTGGGAAGTGATCTTGGTATCACTTCCCACACATTTCTGACTTACCTTCTTTTCTTTTTTGAAAAGAATGTTAGATATTGTGCACACCACAGAGGTGTGCACAATATCTAACATAAAAAAATGATAAGGATCCTCATATTCCCGTCTTTATGGGTGTGTCTCAGATTTTCCTGTAATAAATGGCAATTAGATATTTTAACTTCTAAAGAAAATGCAGAAAGAGCTTCCACTGTACTTGGTCGAGCCATTAGACAGTACTGAGCTCTAACGCTGAGGGTTAGCAGATATGTGCAAACATGAACCTGTTTTGCACAGGGCGTTATGACAAAGTAAATAGTAGTACACTGGAAATGAAGAATGGCAAGAAGCTCGACAGGTGCCTCCTTCACACATCCTGATGAATTTATTTCATAATTTAAAAGAAGTCATGTTTTATATGAATATATTCAGAAGGATTTTTCTCCTTAACCATAATCGTAAATGTGCCGTTTGTTACAAACAAGTACTTCTTAAATGAAAAAACAAACCTGCAGGTGAGGTGATGTAATTTCCCTCAGATCAGGCCACTGACCCATTTATGAAAATTATTGGATTTGCTTTAGAAACAAATGGACACGTGATAAGTTTCCCAATCTATTCTGCGATAATGAGTTTAAGAGCAGTTTCGGTGACATTACCAAGTATCTTAGCAACAGGATCACACCGGATTTAAACCGCAATGTCTGCGATTTCATGTGATAACCTCACAGCAATCACCCCCAGTTCTCATTTTCACCAGATTGCCATATTACCGATACATGTGTTCAGTTAGCTATCTTTATTTAATAAGGTGCGGTGCGGCGGCTGGAGTGAGTGGACACATTAAGAATTTGATTGAAGTTAAGACCTCACCTTGTTAGCAGTTTTTTCTTTTGGTCTGAGATTGATAGGAGTCCCATATACCCTGATTAAGCCACGTTTCTCGGGCTCATCTTTGAACTGAGGAAATCAAAACCTGCCGTTGGAATCTGTAATACGGAGGTGTCATTTAGAGTCAAATAGAATGCAAATTACTTGTACAATTGAAATGTCAACTTAAACATGCTGCGCGCCTGGCCTGTGGCTACCCGAAGAAGTCATTTAAAGTCGTTTCGTTGATTCAGAGTCCCACTAATCCCTTTTCATTTCCTTATAGTCTCGGAGGTTACAGGAATAACTGAGGGGGGGTTGGGTGGTGGTGGGGGGGGCAACACATCTGGGAATCGAGTTGATTTCCACCTCCATCCTGCTGGACGAATAAGGTTCATCATGACTCATATTCTCATCAGGGCTTTTTTTTTCAGCTCACGAAGAATCTGCATCCCAATTACAGCGAGGCTTTGCTCATTCAAATAGGATTCCACCAAACTGACCAGTTCATCAAACAAGAGAGCAGACAACGTCCTCCTTTGTGGACATTTTAAATGCCTTCATTTCAAAGTCTGGAAGATATGGGATTGTTTTTGGAACTTTTTCCTCCTGGTATATAATGAAACAAGAGCTTAATTATGAAATATGGCCATCAGCTAAAATCTACACTGTATTAGAAGAGATGAGAGAGATGGATGTGTCTCAGTGGGGTCAGGTCCATGTTATGGTTGAGTGGATTTATCCTCAGTCATACATGATGATATCCGTCCTTCTGTGTCTACACTGTTTTTAAATGGTGCATACTCATGTGAATTACTATTTGAGTTAATATATAATGATAATTTAATATAATTTACATTTTAAGATGTTGCAGTGTAATCGTCATTGCGATAGCGATTCGTAAACATGCAGGGCTTGTTTTCTGCAGGCCAAATTCCCAAGTGGCTGCCACAATGAATTTGATTAGTAATGCCACATCCATCATCGCATTTGGTCACGTATGAAAGGAGCCATTCCAACGGCGTGCCATATATCCACTTCCAGTGAAATTTTATAAATTGTTACTGCTTAATAAAATAGGTGGGATGGCTCCAAAGGGGCCTTAAATGGCAGCGGCCGCGAGGATATTTGTGATTTACGCACACACAGCGACAGGCCCGGTGTAAACTTCAACCGTGGACATGCACAAACATCTACCCGGGGACGTTTGCTCATTGTCTCCCGTCTCATTGACGCGCAGCCATCAATTTCTGCTGCATCTCGCACTGGATCGTCTTTAAGGTCGATTTGATCCATCCAAACAGTGGCCTGATGCACTGTCCCCCTCCTTCCCCCCTTCAAATTGCCTCCCCCAGGGGAGTGCTTGCGTTTGCTCCTGGTGAGGGTCCAGCGTCCGCACTGTTAATTTATAAGCCAGGCACAATGCTTTTGTGAGCTGTGCTCGGCTGCAGTGCGGCTGCAGTGTGCGCTCGGGGTGCTCAGTGTTCACGAGGCCCTTTTTATGTGTGCAACAGTAAAGTGGAGCTTGTAAAAGTCATGTTTGGACATTTTGGGACATATGCTCATTCACTCTGTGGTGGAGGGTTCGCTGAGAAGATCGATAGCAGCCTCACATCTGTGCTTTAAATATGAAGCTGCAGCCAGTTAGCTTAGCTTTGGCCCAACCACTGGGAGCAGGCAGAATTGGCTAACCTGGCTTTGTCACATTAACACATTTAATCTCTTCTGTTCCAAGACTGAAGCATAAGAACAGTATATTGCTATTTTTTGGAGGCGGGGGCCTTTGGACTATTTCTGCACTTCAAGCAAAATGTCAGATTTGCTTTGTGTGGTTTGTTGGACAGAGCCAGGCTTGCACCAGTTAAGTTGTGTCCGTTGACTATTAAGTAGCGAGTTGCAGCTTTAAGAGTACCTGATTCCCAAAATAAAGACCTGTTTCTTTAAATGTTACTGCTGCAAACTTCATTCAGGAAACACACCAGGTACCGGATCACCACCTGCTGAGATATTTTTTCATATTGAATGACTCCCGACTTTTTGTGAATTCAGTGTGTGCAGTTGCGCTCTACTGATGGCTTATGAACCATAAAGGTTATGGTTCCCTGATGTATTACATGCTTATTTTTAGCTTGCAAGCAGGCCATATGAAGTGAGGGAACAGAGCAATTATTGCGAAACTTTCTCTGACCCGCCTCAGGATTACATCGCCACCAAGGTCTGCACGCATAGGTAACACATTTCGAAACGTGTTTTCACTGAAGGGAAAACTTTTGTAAATGTCATGTGACGGCAAAAACAAATTGCTTTGTTTAACAGCTCCTTCAGCGTCTGGGGTTTTATGGATGGACCGCTGGCCCTGGTTTTTTCCTGGAAGACAAAAGTGATGAAGTATTCTCATGAAACTTACTGATGTCTCAGGCATCGTGTCCTCACCTCTGGGAGCTATTGGAGCCTTGTTGTGTCCCCGGTAACGAGACCGAGACAGCTGGGATTTCAGATTACAGACTTTTCTATCACGTTCGGTGCTATTGGGCTGCAGAGGGGCCCTGCCACCTTATTGTGCTTCATAAGTGTTGTGTCTTCAGGGAGCCATTGAGGGCCCCAGCTGCCAAATAGCAGCGAGAGAAACCATTTCTCTTAGCACGCTTATCTGTGGCTCAGCAGCTCCCCACCCCCCCTCCCCCCAACCCTTGAAAGAGAAAAGAAGTGCACTGAAGACTGAGGAAAATCTTAAAATGAGGAAGATGTATGTGTGTATAAGAAGTCGTGACATTCATGAGCACACAATCAACATAATTTAACATTTTTACAGTTTTAAATTCTTGTTACAATGTACATTCCGCAGCGTATGTAGATCATCTGGGGAAAAAAAGAGGAAAAAACACAAAAGTGGTTCTGCTGCCCACCATATGGAGCCTGTTATCACTTGTTGGAGCTTCAATGCGTTGGATGCGATGATCTTATTAGAAGCGATGAGTGACAGATGTGAGTTATTGATTGCATGTACTGCATTTGTGTCCCGGTTCACTGCCAGGTCTGTTAAATCTGCTGCGGTTGTGTTGGTTTCAGGTCGGTGGTGCTCCACAAAACATGCACGCTTTATTTTGTATTTTTTAAAGAAGAACAATTAGTGTTCAGCTTCACTGCAAAGTCTTAATCAGCTTGTAACTTGTAGTTTTGCAGAGTTGCAGTATAGCAGAGTTTATAGTTAATTGTACTGTTCCATGCATTTTGACCTGTAGGCTTGATCTCACAGCTTACTAAATGTGTTGGTAGTTTTGGCTTTACCTCTGAATGCACCATGCATGTCAACATTATTCTTTTTTATGCACCGTTGAATGAAGCTTCATCACAATGATCCCAAACTCACTGACACTCTTAACAGTTACTACATTTGCTGTTTAAGTGTAAAGGTTGAAAGGGTGTGCGTAGTTTCAACGTTGCAGTATTTTCAGGGCCTGGTAACACCAATTACCCATTTATAACCTTTGATTGTTTCAGATGTCCGTGGGAAAGACATCATCACTAACTAATCTGTCTTTATACATTAAATTAGAATCCATCACATCCAAAACAAACCTGGACCTGTCAAAGCTAACGGCCATCCTGAGCGCCATTCCTCCACATGACCTTTTCTTTTTCCTGCTGAAATATCAGAGGTAATAAAAGCTTGAAAGTCAGATGCTAAATGTGTTTAGTTTTTAATTATCACACTGATCCCCTTGGCAAATAACAGTACGGATCAATAGAGGCTACTGGGAAATATTCCGTTGTGAATGCATAGCGGGGATTATCTCCATCTCCATCATTGTCATCGTCGATGACAAAATCAAATTACTGCTGATGATGGGTGGACCATGCGGCAGGAGACGTGACAGACGGACGTGGATGCAGCGAGATCTTCATCCTCTCGCTCTACATTCAGTGTAGCAGACAAAGATCGCCTGTGTTTTCCTCAGTCGTCGGTCTGAGGAAGCATCGGGGGAAATGAGTTTGTCGAGGACATTGGAAGATTCTGTGTAACGCCTGATCACGTCTGGTGACAACATTTATTTTCCTGCACATTACCTGAGGTTTCCAGGAAGGTTATGCAGCTAAAACAGCTGGATTAGAGCTGGTAGAACGAACCAGCCGGATGGGTTTATGAGTCCAGCATCCTGGGCTCCTTTCTCTTTACCTCCTTATACTTTGCAGTATGACAGGGCCTGGTGTCTATCCCAGCATGACCTGGGGGGGGGGCAGGTGTGGTACCATCCTGCCCAGTTTTACCATCTGTTACAGTCCAGGTACAGACATGTAACATCTGTGCAGACTGATGAAGCAAAGCCACAGAGAGTAATCATAAGACTGCTGTCTGTACTGTAGCTTCTATTTATGTGTCTGTATACATGTATAATTGTGTTATCCTGTGTGAGCAAACCTGTATACCTGCATCATGAAAAGCCCTTATCACTGTAGGTTGTCTTATAACACTATATTTTTCCTTCAACGATGTCCGTCACGCTCGTCCCTCTCAGTCGAGATGTTTTTGTGCAAAGCGCTCCAGCACGACAGCGTCTGATCATTTGCGAACCCTTCTTTAATCTTCCTGTATTATTCAGCGTTACAGAAGCCAGCTGTGGTCAATAACGTCTCAGAAATAACTCTGAGGGGTAAACCAACATTTAATGTGCTTCTCCAAACATCGACCCCTCGCTGACCTTTTGCCTCTGCGACAAGAGACTATGTAAACTGCACTTATGCTCTTAAGAAAGTTTATAAATGTTGCATGTGCGCCGACTGTTGCCTTTGCTAATCAAGCCCAGCCAGAGAAAACAAACTGCCTTTAATTTCAGCTTATGACTTGTGACTTGTGACTTGTGAGAGGTTACCCCTCTAGTTCACCACAGAGGACACATTCCAGCAAACACAGCGGCAACTAAATAAGACAGTCTGTTTGTAATTTGTCCTCTCGCTGTTGAACTCAGGGAAAGAGTCAGAAGTCGCTCAGACTGACTAACAGAGCCTCAATCACTTCCATCAATATCATGTAAAAAAAACTGTGCAATCGATAGTGATTTTAGTTTGTAAACTTACATGTTACAGTTGATTGTCAGGTGTTTAAAGTTAATCCTCCTGTAAGGATTACACAGCGGCTGCAAATAACCTGAATTATGAAAAGTGGAGTCACGTGGGACTTTTTGTCGTCATGACAAATCAGCAGTGTGAGATAATCTGGTGATCAAAGCAAAGTGCAGTTTGTTAAAAAAAAAAAAGAACAGCAGCTATTTCCTGATACGAGTGCTTAAGCGTCTCCTCAGTGAACCCTGGGTTTGTTTGGCCCCTCCTGTTTGTACAGGAAGTCTGCGCCACACAAAACCTGCCCATCCCTCTTCTACACAACAGGTAATTATGGGACAATAGCCTGAGCCAAAGCCTTAAATATACAGTTAGTTTGAAGCTCCATACTCAAAGATAAACTCACTAATCCCAACAAAGCAGCACAGATATTCCTCTTTCCTGACTAAGTAATACATTAATTTCTCATCCCGTCTTTGCGTTGCCCAGTGGCATGTCTCGTCTCGGTGATTTCTTTTACCTCCAACAGAGCTTTGGGAAAATGGGAAACTTACCTTCTCATGCCGCCTCTGCCTTAAGCTACAGTCGGAGGTTCAGTCACGCTGAGCAGGTTTTATTTCTGCATTAAAAAAAACCCAACGTGCACACAGAAACCTGGATTGGAAAAGGTTGGTGCGAGTCTGCAGCGTTGCTGGATGTACACAGGTCAACTTTGCCTGTGTGCACCCAGAGGGTCTGACAGCAAATCAGAATTAAAATGACCAAAGCATTAGCATATAAAACTTCCAAAACATATCAGATGTATTCAGTTTCTCAACTAAAGGTTTGGCTGAAGCTTGTCTAATTTATAGGTGTTGTCACATATTTGGAGGTAAATGATAACTTCCTAGATGCAGGTTTGGTTATAATTCAAAACAAATGTACTCTGATGCAGGTTTGAAAGGAAAAGGTACATAAATCATAAACTAATGGCCCATAACTTTCATACATTAGTGTAGTCTAAGGGTCTCGCTGCTCAGACAAAACTAAGTGCAGACCCACAACCCCAGCAAAGAACATCTGTCTCCCCCCTCCCCCAGCTGAGTGATCACGAGGTGGCCGAAGAAGTCGAAGAATTCACATTTTTCACAATTTTATATGATACTTGTGCTGAAAGCCAAAAGTGCCGTGTGTGTTGTGGCTTCGTGCGAGCCAGATTTGGGTTTTCCGTCCTTCCCTGACCCGAAAGAGTTCGGTCCACATCAAAGCGGCGCCACATCTGGATCTGGGTAGAGGCGGAGGGCAGGTGGACACAAGAGGTCTTCATTTTAGCAGCGGGGAGATGTCAGAGGGTAGCGAGGGGTTAGTGGCAACACAGAAATGTTCACCACACACCTCAGGGAGATTAATCAGAGTTTAGAGGAACAGAATTGTCATTTCCTGGATGAGTGTTGGAAAATTAGCTCGGCCATAAATCTCAGTGGGGCTTGTCGTCTTGTCCGAGCTTTTATCGGCTTGGTAGAAATGGATTTAACTGCAGACGTGCTTCCTGCATCGAGCTCCAAAACGTATTTAATCCGTGAGTTTCTGGCTATGAGCAGCAGGGTCTCGATGAACATGGCGAGTTTAGGTCATTTGTAGATCCGTTGTCTGATTTTGGCAGGTCTCACATACTTCTGGGCCTGAATTCAGGATTTAACACTCTCTGATGAATATGGTTAATGATTGGTTATTTACATCTAATCAAACATGACTGATGGTTTTCTGCTCTCACAGCCCCCTCCTCCCATACTTTACCTCCAGTGGTATTGTTCACAAATATGTGACATTACGTGGAAATCATATTTGGAAAACTGGATTTCCTGGAGCCTGAAGGCTGAAAGTCAGCACCTCACAGTCTGTTTCATCTCAGATCCTGTACGCTGGAATACAGAGCCGAAATAAAACTGTCCACACACTGAACTCCAGTCATCTCGACTCTCGAGTCCATCAAATGTCTTGGCGGTAAATTGATTCTTTAATGGGAAATGATAAAGTTGTTTGTTGTTGTTTCATTTCAGTTTATGAAGTTCGTGGGGAAAAGATGCACAGAAAAGTCATAAACAACTTTTTCATTTTACTTTTCCACAGACCTTCTTTTTTCACACGGTGGCACTGTCTAATGCAACAAGTGCCAAAACAATGAGACGCACAGGTAATGTGTGGTTATGTGCATTTATGTTTGTAAGAAAGGGAAAGTAAGATACACAAAAAAAGCTGGAAACACTCAGAAAAAGATGTGCATGTGAGAGAGAGGCAGAGTGTGTGCTGGCGGTATGTAACCTCTGCAGCCATGGCCGAGTCATCCTGCTGAAGATTGCTGGCAGGCCCGGGGGGTCAGGGGTCACCCCTCTGAGGGAATTGTCCCTTTAAAAGGTTATCTGGGCGTCAGTTTGGTGCCGTGATGTGATTTCAGTTTGTAATTGTGTATGATTGAAATATATATATAATATCAAACAAGCTCTGAAGGTCAGCCTTTTTCTCATGGTTCCACGGGTTGTTTTGGGGTTTTTTTTTGAGAAGATTCCTCCAAATGTGTGACTTGTCTGGCAAATCCATTAGCAAGCAGATTTTTTTTTAAAAATTACAACCCCAGTAATTGCAAAAAAAGAATGAAATCTTCTGCTACAGCAAAAGACACAACACCCCATTACTGTAAATTTCAACTCCCTTATCTGGAATGTAAATATACTTTGACAAGGTTTGCCCTCAGCTGTGAGAATCCTGTTGTTTAAATGAAAGGAGGACGCTCATCCCTTTGTTCTGTGCCGTTTCTTTCACTGCCTGTTTGTTGGTTATTCCTGATTAGAAAGGATCTCCATCTGCCTGTCTGCTTCTTGTTGGGCAAAAGCTCAGCTAAATCCGTGCAAGCCTAATGTTTATCCGATGTGAAAATAATTACTCAAAAGTGTTTTTCTTAATCCTGATAATTAGAGCGTGAAAAGGAAGATCAGTGTCACTGTATATCACGGGGGCCCGGCGATTGACTTCCTGGTCGCTGTAAGTTTCAGGTGAAGATGGGAGCGGATAAAGGTTAGATTAGGCCTAATCCAGAGCAGCAGCAGCCCTTAATCTGTTATGATACAAGGATGATCACTTAAAAAGGTCTGGATCGAGGGCTCTGTCTCCTGGTTGGGCGAGGGAAGGCTCGACTGGGACCCGTCTTAAAACCTGCTTAGCGGCGCGGTGGCGCCAGCAGCTGTGAGCACTTGTGGACGACATTGGTTAGAGAGCAAGAGAAAGAGATGGAGACACAGGCAGACATCTCAATATCATCCTGTGCCTGGGTTTCCCCATTGAGGGTGGACAGGGTTTAGGGGCGGGGGGTTGGGGGGGGCTGTTGTTGGTCAGTAATCTCAAGATCAACAAGCAGGTTTGAGTCCAGGGCTGTGATTTCACTGTGGCACATCGGGGAGCTGCAAAATGAAGCCCAGAATGGCATCAAGGGCCTGAATGGAAAGCAGCTCATCTCGTTAGAGCAAAGGGGATGGCGTGAGACCAGCGACCGGCGGTTTTGGACGGACCGGGAATTCAGGCGTGTCAGGTCCAGATCAAATTACCGAGCTCCGGCGGGGTAGGGGTGCGAGCAAGGAGGGGGATCAGGCGAGAAAATTGCCATGGCCCCGTGAATTAGGGTTGGAAAAGATGGCGGGGCGGCATGTCGCGCGTGTTGGCATCTTGGGAACGGTGAGCCGGATGGCGTGGATGCCTGAGGGTGCACACGCCAAGGAGGGCCGCGAAGAGACAATGCACACGAGTGTCGCATTAATCATGTAACATTTAAAGACTAAATAAATAATATACAGACCAATCAAAGACAATATCCCCAAAATAATGAACAGAGGGAGACAAACGTAACATCTCCATTACACTAAAACTAATTTCCGTGTCTTTTATCGATGCAGGAATAATAACGTATTGAATGTTGAGTCATGAGCATCACTTTCTCAGGTTATCGGATATTGGAGTGTCACCAGTAATTAGTTGCATATTTACCAGGCTGTTTTATATGATAATAAGCAGTGGATGGAATCAATTTACGCATATGTTTATTGACCTCTTCTTTTTTTTTTAAAGCAGTCCATCGATCGGTGCAGAAATAACTGGACTCCCAGTTGCCTAAAAGAGCTTCATTATCTCATTTGCTGTGTTTCTGCGTGACAGTTGAAATGCCACTTTTGTTTTACAACTCGTGACTCGCCGATGTTTATTTTGTTGTCACCAATCTGGACCGATAGTTGGTAGGCCGGCCATTGATTATTGGCTATTGGGTCATGTCAGATCCATTAGCTGAGGATGACATTGACATCAGAGTTAAACAAACTGATGAGTTCTCTCTTTAGGCGCCCGGTTTGTCACGTCGCACAAACGAGCTGTGATGCTACACAGATGAAGACGTGAAGGCCTGCGATGACGTGTGCTGTTTAGCGATGCGCGCATTTCTACAGCACAGGATTACACACAACGCAACCGACACGAGCGGCAGAGGAATTAAGTCCCCTTTTTGTGTAATTAAGAATCTAATCAAAGTGTATGCTAAACCGGGCTTTTAATAAACACACGAGCTGTTGGGTTATGTGCATGTTATTAGATCTGTGCATGTAATAATAAAAAAAGGGCAAGAAGAAGAAGAGGGTGAAGAGGAAGCTACTTTCATTTATGTGTCCAATTGTAATGTATTGTGACTGTAAATACAATGCACAGTGTTTAATGATGTAGATTTAAGCACGCAAACTGAAACACAAAAACTAATCAGTGCAACATTTGATAGAACAGTTTCTTTTTTGACAAATCTCCTCAGTCCGAGGTGGGAAAAAAAATGGATATATCAAATTTTAGATCGATAAGCAAGTAAATGTTGTTGCCGTCTGTGAGATGCTCGCCGCATGCAAAGGTCAGGCCTGCATTTACCACATTGTTTATTCCAGATTACTGCCCAGCTTTTGGAAGAATCTTCATAATGGAGTCTGATTATATTCGGGCTACTTCTTGCTGATTTACAGGAGTGACTCTGGTGAGCACAGGAGGGCATGTGCAATCTCTTTTGTCTGGATATAAAAGAATAAATATCCCGCTAAATCCAGAGTGCGCGCGGGGCCGGGCTAAAGCTGCCGCTCAGTATTCACCGCCGTGCCTCTCTCTGCTCTTTGGTTCCGCCATCCTGGAACTTTCCTCCCTTTTCTTGCCTCCCTCGCGGCGAGATGGAGCGAGGGAGGGGGAGGGGCAGGGAGGAAAATGAATTGGGGCTGGCGTTTGATGTGTTGATCGGGAGAGGAGCAAGGACAGCAGCTGCACTCAGAACCCTCCCCGGGGAGAGCAGGCTTGATAGCTAAATGAAGACCTCTAGTGCTTTCTTGTTAGCCAAGATGGATCCCGCGCCCAGATGAAGCACAATTAGTCAATGGTGACGGCTTTAGGTGTCCACCGATCACAAGGCACAAGTCGGCGCTTCTCGGGGGCGATGCTATTGGCAGTTAGTGCCCCGGGCTGTGTCCTAGCCCCGCTGGCCTTTTCGGGCCTCTTTACCACTACAGAGGGGAGAGCAGAAATCCTGAGCCGAGAGGGGCTGCAGATATCTCTCGTCTAAAGATCCCTCTGGCGTTTGGGATACAGCTGTGCACATCTGATTAGAGCGCGGCGGGCACGGTCCAGTTTGGCTAAGAAGTGCTTTCTCTTAGATCTCGGCGGCTTTCTCATCTGACACATAAAAAAAAGGAAAAAAAAAGAAAAAAATCTCAATAGAGTTGCAGTTTGCCCATCAGTCAGCTATTAAATCCCCCATGTCTGTGCAAGCCCACTGGCATTCTGACAGGAGAGAATTGATCGGCGCTCCGTCTTATGTTTAAGAGAAGTCCAATTTGTGCTCTGCATCGAGCCTCTTGGAAACAAACCTTGTCTTTGGCTGTAAAAGTGCCACTTCTTCTTGTTGCTATTCAGCATCCTATGTCTCTGTTGTTGCCACATTTTTTTTCCAAAATTCACCTCCCAGACAAAACAAACCAGACCAGCCATTTGAAATTATAACAAAACATGTTTGCTTTTTGTTTGTGTGTGTGTGTGTGTGTGTGTGTGTGTGTGTGTGTGTGTGCCTGTGCCTCTGTGTTCTACTGCTGCTCCATCCCCTCGGCGTGTCCTCCTACCTTGGCTGCTGCCGCTAATGTCACTGGAGCAATGCAACATGGGGAAGTTTGTGCCACTGCATGATGAAGCGTTCTATTTATATTAAAATGAGCCAGCTCCTCTGGGAGATATAGAGGAGAATGGAACAACAAACATGGAGCTTTAGAGACGAAGGGAAGTGTGTGTGTGTGTGTGTGTGTGTGTGTGTGTGTGTGTGTGGTGGGGGGGGGGGGGTGCAGTGACAGCGACAGCAAAATGCCAACTCCTCCATACAAAGTGGCCCTAAGGACCTTAGGAAGAGTTATAATGCGAGCGGTGGCATCCAGGAGGTTGTGGGCGTAGTGCATACACTCTGCTCTTTGCCATAAAACAGCACCCATGGTAATAAAGTAAAAGCCGTAAATCCACACCCCATACCACACTATCCCCTTAAATTGCTCTTACTTGTGTTTTTATTTTTTTGTTTTTAGTTTTTACAGATAATGCATTGACCAATGGAGCCGTAGCATCAACTGACCTGTGATAGATTGTTGAATCTTCCCCTGTTTGTTGTGGTACTTTTCAAAGCCTGTATTTGTTAGTATATTGACCACTGTCAATCATTAGCCGCCCCCCACCCCCCAAGACAAATGACACCACCAAAGGATTGCGTGGGTGTGAGAAACTATTGCACATTCTCATCTTTCAATGAGGCTGTTAATGTAGGATGTTACAGTATAACTGGTTCACATATGCAGCAAAGTACTCACTCACAGATAGATAGATAGCACTCCTTCTTTTATTCTTGCCATTTTTAAAGGATTGTTGCACATCAATATAACAGGGATGAGTAAAAAAAAAAGACCATTCTTAAACCAACTTGCCCTAATAACCTATATTATCATGCAGCCGTGGTAATAAAGGCTAGTGGGCAATAACAGCTTGGTTTTCCTCTTTCTCCACGAGAGCCCAGCGAGTGTGGAGGAGATGTGAATGGACCCCGGCCCTGCCGTCTGTCTAGTTAATTAAGCTCAGGGGTGAAGGCGTTATTTGTGGGAAAGAATCCAATTATTTTGCCTCTTCACTCGCAAAGAAGAGAGGGGTTTGTGTGCGGTGATGATGATGATGATGATGATGATGATGATGATGATGATGATACCACTCAGAGGCAAGATAGCCACTTCACGTCTTAAGGAGTTCATTCCATGTACCTCGCCACCCCCCCTACCCAGCCCTCTCTGGATTAGCCAGTTCCCGTATGTAACCCCTTGCCTTTTAACAAGAGACGGTGATATTTCATTTGGTGAAGTGCAAATGCGATTGTTACTGTTTTAGAAAGCACAAAAAAAAAATCAAAATTGTATGTTTCAGTGCGACTCCTACATTTCTGGTGGGAAATTCTCAAGAAGAATAAAAAGAGACAAAAAAACATACCCCTGTTAATTGTAGCTTCAAAGGCAAAGGGGCTTATATGAAACAAAAGAACCAATTAAAATCTCTGAAAACCTTAATTACTACTTTAACATCTAAAAATAGACTGCTGCAGCCCTGTCTGCCGGGGTGTAATAGATGGCCTTGTTTGAGCACCGATTTTTGCATTTCTTCATGCAATTAGTGGCCTTAGATGGGGATCAGTGCACGCTAATCTGAAAGAACCAACTTAAACAAACGCAGCTGGGTTTTTTCTTCCCAGAAGTGACTTCACACTGCACTTCAAAGCAGGGGTTACATATCAGAACTGAATAGGTGTGTTTTATTCTGACTGCCAGACCTGATTTATTTGGTGATATGTTGGGTTCCAACAGTCATTGCGCTGCTGTTGATGTTGTTGGGTTTTTTGCGCCGCTCGGCCCAGGGATCGCTTGGCAAACAAACCTCGTGGCCTCTTCGGTGGCATTTATTTCTCCTCTCTGTCTCTCTGTTCAAGGCCGGTAGTCATCATCACTCTTTGTCCCTAATGTACCACAAATACACAACTTTGTGTGCACCAGCGGTTCTTCCGCTGGGACAGAAGATTAATTAACTCATATTAAAGATTTCTTTGTCTTTTCTGATCCTATCTGGTAGAACAGCCTTTCTGATAAAAAACCAATGTGGTTTATCATTCAGATTTTAAATAGATGAGATATTTGAAAGAGGAGATATAGTTATGAATGTTGATGGGAGGCAGATATAGAGGCAGTGGTAACGTGGGAGACGAGATGCCCAACCACTTGCAGAACATGGTAAAAGAAAAATCTGGACCGGGATTAAAAAAATCAAAACCTGTCCGTTCTGACTCGATCTTCTTAATGACCTCATTTGTACTTTTTTCTTTATTTTTTAACTGTGGGTTAAACAGAGTTTATCCAGATTCCCTTTTATATTAAATGTAGTTTTTAAAAGACTTTGTCTGGGGTTGTGTTTGGAGGCATTTGGGTCACACCACGCTTGCAGAGAAATGCATCAACCTGTCACATGTGACCCGTTTTCCTAATTGGACTTTTGCCTGAACAAACCTGAGCCTGTTTGATGTCACTGTATCGTTTGGCACTTTCATGTCTCCACCAGGAGAGGCGAGGCCCCCTAATCTGCGCCCGTGAGAGCTCACCCCGCTGTCCCCTCCTGAACTTTGTCTTGGTTGCGGGTCACCTCGCCGGGGCCACGGGGGAGCGGCCGCCTCGGCCGAGCCCTAATCCCGGGGAGTCAATAGATGCTAGCATGGCTGCGGGCCTGGGCTCGGCGCGGGCGCCCCAGGGAGGGCCGCTCATTTCCATAAATGTAAAGTGATGCCGTCCACAAACAAACACGAAAGCCACGCGCTCGCGTTATTACACATGCACGCACATACCCACACATGTGAGGCAGAGCTCATATGTACGCAGATGTGATGGAGAATTGCTTGTCCTCGGGGCAGAATATGGAGCAGTGATCCGGTGATGTAGTTAAATGACAGGCAAGCGAGTGGAACATTTGCTCGCTTGATGCTGTCGATGCGTCGCTGCTGCCCGATAAGACCTTATTTACATTTGTCAGGGTGGAATTGATTTCTTTTTTGCCCTTTACAGACTGCTCAAACTGCAGAGCGGATGGGAGCCGCGTCGCCCACCTCCGATAAAGCCGAGAAACGTCCATCAAAAGTCTCGCTTATGAAAACCCGGGCAACTTTTTGAAAAACACAGAACCTGAAACTGCACTTCTCTGGAGGCGGCGTCTTACATGCTGCCACACATGGGGGGGGGGGGGCAAGCAAACCGTCCACCTTCTACCTTTATGTGTGTGACAAGGACATATGTTGATGTTAACCCCCTGTGGAGAGAGGCTGTGGATGTAAACCCTCGATGTGTGCGTGTGCACATGGACTGGACGCGGAGGAGCACACAATGAAATGGGTGGCTGAGCGGGCGCCTCCCACCATTAAAGCGCTAAATGGGCAGGCAGAGGTCCCTGTGAGTGTGTGAATGAGGAGGGTTCTCCTGGGAGGTGAAGGTCAGCGGGTTTCTGATGGGACTGTATGATTAAGGTCAGGCCCGGCTGCTAATGTGACTGTGTGTGGCGTGGAGATGGATGCCGAACTCTTAAGGGTTAAGTTCATGATTTTTTTAAACGGGCCAAGGTTAAGATGAGACACCAAAAAAAAAAAGACAACACAGAGCGCTGTGTGTTTGTTGTAGACGCCGCAGCAGGTATCGACAACACCGAACCCATGTTTCATTGTACATTTTTAATCCAATCTGTAACATTATATTATTATGGTTTTATGGGGAATCTTTCAGCAAGAAGTCTTTTTTCTCCCTCTTCGGCCTCCTCCATGCAAACATTCATGATGTGGAGCATCACGTGCTTTCAGCAGTGCAACTTATTTTCAGTTTCTTTGTTGCTTGTTTGTTTCCTGATTCATATATTTCATAGGTCTCCTAATATTCACTTTATGTTTCTCCATAGTGTAATTGTACTGTATGGTGCATAATGCGCCTCGGTTGCAGACTTCTTGGATCCACTCTGAGGCCATGAGGATAAAGGGTGTCATATCGTGAAGCCCTTTAATGCGAACTTGTGATTTTGAGCTGTACAAATAAAATTGACTCGTCTCATTTATACAATGTCAGAAAACGAAAGAGAGATAACCCCTGGCACTTTCCCAGAGGCTGAGGCGGCATTTCTGATGATGGCTTAAATCAGAGAAAAGCAACAAAAATGGACTATCGCCACAATTACAAATGGATTAGTAGCATTGTGGTTGTTATCCTTCAGGACCTGGAACACATTTGGAAACAGGCCTTCCTTTTATTTCTGCTTTGTAATGTACGCTCATCCACTGCGGACACAACGGCAGGATGAAAAAATGTTGCTTTTAGGTTGGCTTGACATCGGGGCTGTTCATCAAAGTTTAATGAGATCTAAACAATGCAATGATATTTCGGCAGCTCGGCGAGGGCCGCCTCCAATGATACACACCATCAATAAAACATCATCACAGGATAATGACATCCCCGACAGTCGTCACCTACAGCCAGTCCACTGGACTGACTGACAGATACACAGGCAAATAAATAAATCTGACCTCCAGCACTAAGGGTATTTCACTTAGAGCTGCCAGACGGGCCCTGCACCCAAAAAAAGGTGTTTATTAACAAGCCCACCCTAAAAAAATAAATTAGAAGCGGCCCTCCCTGCCTATCTCCTGCGAATCAAACCCTAAAAGATTATTCCACATAATTATACTAAAGGGCAATTGGTTGATATGTGGCAGGGTCGGAGGTCGTGGCCTGGTAGAAGCAATCTGTAGGCTGTGGTTGGCGGGCGGTAATACGCAGCCAGGCGTCAGCCTCTAACCCTATTCCCCAGGCTGATTGCTACCTGTCACCTCCCTTCAACTCATGTAAATTGCGTCTGCTTTCTGCAGGAGGGAGGGGGGTGGCTGGGGGGTGCGGATGGGGATATGTGGATTTTCAGCTGTATATGTGTGTATGCATTTGTGAGTACATGTCTGCCTGTGTGTGTGCGTGTGTGTGTGTGTTTAAGTTGGGGCATGTGTCCACTCCGGCACCATCCTGCTGCTGCTGCTGGGCGGTAATGGCTTCTCGGGGCAATCAGAGAGAGACACTTTCTTGACTCATCTCCTTTAATGGCGTGTCCTCCTCAGGCTAAAATTGAACAGTCCCGACATGGCCTAAGGCGGCCGATGAAAATTCAATAATTCAGCTCGGTCAAAGGCGAGTCAGGTTTTTTTTCTTCTTTTTTGGGGGGAGATGGAGGAGTGTAATTACGCCGCACTAACGACATCTGGACAGGATGGTGCGTTTGTGTGTCAGTGAGGGTGCGGTGACGTGGTCCCTGGCAGCACCTCTCCCTCTTACACCCGGGTCCGATCCACCCGGTCAAACCTCAGCACTGCTCAGATAAACAGGCTCGTGTCATGAGCCGCTGGGCTTGACAACGGCAGTGACATTTTTGACATTTCCATACCCGCTGCAGATCGTCAGTCTCCAAGACGACATTCTGAATATGGCAGTTCAATCTCTTGTTAACTGCTCAGAGTAGAATAGAGTACTGAAAAACTGGATTCACTGAGATTATTTTGGAGTAACATTTCAGAAGGTTGGCTGCTAAATGCTGTCTTCAAGTTATCAGGAAACATAGATGCACGGCGAGAAAAATAATTACAAGTTAAGAAGATGAGTCATTATTTTATAGCTGAAGATAAAATCTTAGTGATTACAGAAAAAATCTGCTCACAGTAAATGTTTGTTCACAAAAAGCTGCAATAGACTGTTTCAGGGATTAACCCATTCTTTGGAAATTTTAAAAATGATTTAACAATTTTGCCAATAGTGACAGGACTCAAACTTTTTTTGGTGGCTGTGGTTCAAATACTATTAGTTTAACACTAAATATATGAATCTGCATGAACTTATGCAATTTGCATCTAGCTTATTGTGTGTGTGTGTGTGTGTGTGTGTTTTCAAGAGAGCAGACATACAATTTTGTCACAAAATAATGAAGTGTACATTATGTATGGTTTATACGTTTCTATTGATTTTTTTTTCTCTGAATGTTTCATTTCCAGGGGAGAAAAAAGAGAGAAAGAGAGCGAAAGCATTTGAAATGAAGAATGGTTGTGACAGGGCGGCCCTATTGTGCTCTGTCAGTTTTTATATGACATTATTATTCTTTGGGTTATAAATTCTGGCATGTTAAGATCTCCGACAACGACGACATAAAATTCAATCAATGACGCCTCCTTACCCCACCTCGACTCCCGGCCCCGCAGCTCGGCCCGCTGATAGTTCCTAAATCAAAGCCGATGGGATTCTGCATAATTGTGCGGCAGCAGTGGCCCGGCGTGGGGTCGCGAGCGGTGGCCGCGCGGCTTTATGGAGTTAATGTGAACGGCGGTGTAAAATACTGCTTCATAAAACAGCACACCGCTGACATATCGCCAAAGAAGGCCCATGTTTATTTATAACTGCTGCCGCTTGTACGGAGGCGGTGGCGGTCCATCACGCTGCCGCGGCGAAGGCCGAAGGTTCTAATCCACAGAAAGTAGGGCTGTGGGGGTTTTTATTCAGGATTAAAACAGGAATTTTAAAATGGTACAACACATTTCTGGGGCCAAAGAGTCAGAGTCAACTAATGAAACTCATTAATGAGCAAATGTTTACGTTAAACTAAAAAAAATCCTGTACAAGAGATTTAATGTTGTATCATTACAAGACCATACACATGTCACACTGATGAAGAGAATTACAAAGGCACAATCTACCAGATGCCCCCCCAAAAAAAAAAAAAAAAAAAAGTTTGGGAAATCATTACAACAATGCATTGTGTGTTTAACGGTGTGTTTGCGTGTTGCGTGCTTGTGGACCGCTCCTCCATCTGCATGCCGCTGCTCGCCTGCCCGCTGATTGCTTTGATTGATCATTATCTGATGGCATCTTAATTAGAATGCTAATGAGGGGGAGGTTTTGCGCGCGGCCCGTCTCCTCTTCCGTGCCTCGTCTGTGGAATGAGGCATAATGGAAATGCACTAATGGAAATGACACGGGCGACGTGGGATGGATGATCCCCCAGTTAATAATTCCAATCTGTTAATCAATGGCCTGGTCGATTGGCTGCCGAGCCGAACGGCAACACAAACCTGCGAAAAACACTCGGCGTCAGCAACCTGGGTGAAAGGGATTGTGGGCGATGACAGTGATTTGGGGTTGTGGCTGATTGAGTAGGTTGCATGGTGTGTCTTTATTCATCTCTGTTTCCTTAGATTAATGTCAGTAACAGTGATCAGCGTGTACGCTCCTCATTACTGTACATAAAAGAGGAACATGGTGTCACTAACATCCTGACACTTTGCGGCTCTGTTCACAAGGTGAGACGAACATAGAAATACATCCTTTCTTTTTGGGTGACGCTTGTGGGGCGGGTTTGTTTGAGATTGGCGCGTGGAACGGGGGAAAAAAAATGTCTTAACAGCATAATAACAAAAGTTTATGTTCATCTGGGGCGAGGCCCTCTGTTTTCTCGCCAGGCGCTGACTGTGAAGTCTTTATTCTGCGAGTCGGCGGCGCGCCGCACCCTTAAAAAGGTTATTATGTTCCCTCGCTGTGGCAGCACCGGCCCACGGAGCGCTGATATTGTGACGGGGGTCGCCCGTACCACATTAGAGCCAATAAATGTGCGTTGGCACTTCCTCAATTTAAAGTAAAGCCCCCTTTCCCTTCTACCTCCCTTCTTCATTCCTAATAGGGTATTCCAGCAACGCATCTAATAAGTTGTGGGATATCTGCCGCGGGATAGGTCTGAATATTTCTCTTCTCTCTATCTGCAGTCGTTGCACTGGGAATTTGTCATCTGGCAGCTGTTACTTCATCTTCTTTTGTAATTAATGGTTTGTACCTGCTCGTGGCCACTGTGTTCATCTTTTCTATGTTATATTAATTACAATTTCAGACATTTAACTTTTGACGCTTACTTAAATTCACACGCTCCAGTTGTGTTTCTGCAGCGATATCGCACTGCAAACATGTTTTACCTGCCGTCTTAAAGTGCAGGTCCGATGTGCTTATTGTGGCTTCTAAAGAAGTTAAGGTTGGAGAATCTAAACACATTCTAAGCTGGGTTATTCTCCGATGCCTATCATGGGAGCTAATATCAACCTCGGGGATCATCCAAAGCCCACTGGGTCTGCAGAGGACTCCAAATTCATGAGGATGATGTGTGTGTGTGTGTGTGTGTGTGAAAGGCGCAGAAATAGAGATTTAATGATACTGTGCTCACCTGTGAACACTAACAACCCGTACGGCAGGTTTCAACTTGCTCCTGCAAGGAGCAGTGAGGCCATGAATAATTACCCCACACACACACACACACACCTTCAGCCTCGCATCGAAAGTGTGTAAGTAATGAAGAACATCCTCCAGCGGCGGGACAAGCACTTTCAATGACTGATTGGTGATTGATTGCCCGCAGAGCACCTCCCTAACGGTCACCGTGTGAGGCTTTTTCTTTTTATCTTTTTTCATCCTTACAGAGAGAGAGAGAGAGAAGGAGCATGAATTCATTAAATGTGCCAAACCCTTGCCTCTAAAATTGATCCCCCCCTTTTTTTTTTTCGCCTGATCTCATCTGTATTCCAGATCCATTCCCAGATGATACCGCCTCGATCAAGAGGCAAATGCAATAGAATCATAAATCTCCTTTAAAATATCCCGCTTTGGAACATGTGCACGTTTTGGTGCGATACGACAGGAGCCGATGAAATGAAGCTCGTGCAAACGGTTTGTTTTTCAGTCCGTTCTGTCTGAAAACGGCTGATGAAGTAAACACATTTTATTTGCTTCTCAGCGCGTCTTTTAACGCTCTTCACGGGGTCGGGCCAAGACGAACCATCTGCCCTCCCTCTCCTACCATTAACATTGATGGTAGTTTAAATAGCTGTGCAGAAAGGCTTCAAATGTACTACCCCCCCGTCTGAGTCAATTATCCAAACGATATATCCCACCTTCTCCAATTGCCCCTGCACAGCAAGAGCGATGTGACACTTCCTTCCTCCCAGCGATCCAGTGGCACAGTCCAGCAGTCTCTGGTCAGCACGCCGTGTCTTTCTTAAACACGCATTGATTCCAAGGCGTCCCCGCATTAAACATTAACAGGGGGCGGACCCCTCGTCATGAACACCAGGGGCAATTAATAGAGCGGTAATGGTGAGGGAGGGGGCCGGGGTGGGGGGTGACAGATCGCTCAGACGGCGCTGAGCGATGACCGCCTCGCCGCCACCTGTTTGGTGCGGAGGGAAATGAAGTCGAACCTTGGCACCCCCGCTGCGAGACGCTGATTGAAATTTACAAGGCTGCACGCACGCCACTGACAGCCATGTCAGATCGCCAGACGTGTAATAAGTAAAGCATGCTTCGTGCTAAAGACTGGGGGGGGGCTGTGGGACATTAGAGGAGGGCAAGAAATAACTTATTAGCAGAGGAAGGGGGAGTGTCATTGGCTCTGAATAAAGACAGATATTTAATAAACACAGAAAAAATGATGATAGTAGACATCAGACGGCTTTTTTCTTCTTCATGTTTCCACAAAAAGAGGAAAGAGTTTTATACTTACATATATATGATCTCAGTAATAGAAGTCATAACCTGTGTCTGAAGAAATCCATATTGTTTGTTGCCACAGACTCTTTACTTCAGGACAGACCTCGTGCTCTCTTTGACCAGGGGGCCGTGAAAAGAGCCCCCGTTCCTAACGTCTTCCTCCTTTTGTCATTTGCTCGCTCTAACAAGGCTTGACACGTCTAAAGTGGCCCTGTTTGTTCTCCTTTATCAGGCAGCCGGCTCCCGGCCTCTCGTATTCAACACACACTACAGTGGAACCAGATGTCCTTTTGCCAGCGGCACAACTTTCAAGTTGACAAGGCCCCCCCAGAGAACGGGGGATGGATCGGTGGCAGGCAGAATTTGTGACTAATAGCCAGTTTGATGTGACAGGCCCCCGCCGTCTGGGGAAATTGAGGCGCTCTCCGTGTCGATACCTTTTGTGTCTCGCTCAGTTGTAGGTTATTGTTGGCCGGCCTTGGGGACCCGGGGCCGGGCCGGTTTACATTGCAGACACTACGTGGTCAGCACCAACTTTTTTATTGCGGGTATTGATTGGTCCCGGCCGCCCCGCTGTGGCTAATTTGCTTGTTAACATAAATTTGTCAGGGAGCAAAGGGGGGTGGGGGAGGTTTTCTTCAGCCTGAAGTGCCCCCCCCCCTTTTTTATCTCCACACTGTGTCATCCCAGACACTTACTTCCAGCCATATTTTCTTGTTTGGCTCCTTGTTGGTCTCCGGTCCAATACAAGGGGCCTGTTTATTACACAACTAGTTGTTAAGCTGTCGTTTAATCAATACAGCCCCCACCCCCCCACCCCCACCACTGGAATTAAACACGAGTTAAACACAAACCGCACATAATGACCTTTTTATGGGACCCACTCAGCCAATGAAATTAACACCAGAGACTGTCCATTTATACCTATAAGCCTGCGTAAGTCATTAACTTCAGAAAATATCATTTTAAATGACAACACATGGCAGTCAGCGGGGGCCACACACTTTCTGCCCCCGCCCTCGCTCGCTCGCTCTCCCTCATATGTTGAGACTGTCAGCGCGCGGAGGAATGCCGTGGCTTTCTAACTAACAACAGACTGAATATATCTGCGAGAGAAGAAGAAGAAGAGGAAGAGGAGGCATGAATTTTATATTAAATTCCTTTGGCTAATCCAGGTCGCTGTTCGGTCCAGACTGAGTTTAGGCAAAATATTAATAATGCATTGAAAGGAGCTTATTTTCTTCCTCCTGGAAAGGGTTTAGGAGACTGGTACTTTCTCAAGTTATGCATCTTGGTTATTTGTAAGCACCCAATAACTAAGCAGGTGACAGTTCATTTTATGAGATCTTAAGCCTGCCGAAGCCTGAGAACGCCCCTGGTTGGATCTCCTCATACAACAGAGAGGCGGTATGAAAAGGAGATAATGAATTGGTGGAATATCTTCCTCCTGTTCCTTTGCATCCTTGAATGCCGCCGCCCGAGGCGTTTCCTGAACCTTCGACGAGCCGGCGTGCATTTCTGTAAACAGCCGTTCCCATCGACTGCCCAGTTATCTCACGTTTTGCTTCAAATTCACTGAACATCCAACTTCTTTTTTGTAATCTGTCAGAAAATGTTGTTGGTGGATGTACTCAGGGAAGCACTAAGTGGATTTGTCTGGCACAGACACATATGAAACACTATAAACAGCACTTACTGTCACAGTGTTGAACTGTTTTCACATGCCCAGCAGTGATTTGGGCTGTTTTCTCAGTCTGACTGCACAAGCCTTAGCTGTCTTTGCCTCGTCTCTGGGAAGTATAATTTTGGTTTTGGGAGCCGCTGCCGCTCCTGTGGTAGTTTGGGTGGTGGGGGGGGGGGGGGGTGGGGGTGCGACGACGACGACGACATGGCAGGGAAGCTGTCTAATATGACGCACTGTCTATGCCCCCCAGCATGACACATGTGCACAGACTCATCCCATGTCCCCCTCTCTCTGATCGGTGTAAGGTTTCCCAGCATGCCGCAGCCGCTGAGGGGGGGGGCAGCGGCGGCAGACGTGGTGGCATAAGCCAAGGGTGACTGCAGCAACAACTGGCACGAGATGCCATAGAAACATCAATAATATTTCATCTGGCAGTTGAAATTAATCATATCGGGGGTACAGCTCATTTTTAAGCTGTAAACCAGTGAGATGTTTCATAATATTACTGTAAAACAACTGAAGAAAATACTAACAATGTTATAAAGGCCTAATAATAAAGATAACTATGAGTAAAAAAATGATTACTTTCTTTAAGGTTATTAATCGATCAATCACGGACAGGATGGAACCACCATGTAAATGAGTTTTTGCAGCCAATGACTTTTCTGTTGCTTGACTAATCGATTAATTCAATAATCATTTAATTTCTAATTTCTAATATGAACTTTCCTGATAAAACTACGTGGAGTATGTCAGGTGACGTGTCTCGAACCGGACACAGAGGTAAACAGTGACCGTTTAAACGCTCCCCTCGGGGGGTTGCATACTTTAACCTCGCCACGACCCCAACCTGGCCATAACCCTGACCTTCATCTGACCCCCGACCTCTAAATTTAACCCTAACACCAACTCTGGGCCCGGCCCGCACCCTTCAACCTGGCGGCGGCCCGTGCCTCCGAGGCACATCTGCTTTGAGATCCAGCCTTTCGAGCGAGCAGAAGAAAGACGGCGAAATCTGACCCCCACGTAAAATCCGCTCAATATCTCAGTGATCCGCTACCGTGAGACAAATGTTGATCTTTTTCGTCGCTCAAGCAAAAACAGCAGCGTGGCCGGCAGTTCACACGTTCATGGAGGAGTTGTCAGGCTGCTATTTTTTGTCAATAACAGAAGAAATATGCATTTCATGGCTGGTGTATTTTATTTAAATCAATTTTAAGTGCATTTTTGTTGCATATTTCTGGAGTTATTCAAGTATTTGGGATTAATTCTTTATCTCTTCTGGTATTGTCTTGCCCCACATGCTCAGATTTACAGAAAAAAATTCCTGGAAAATACGGATGGCCCAATAACATCAGCTCCAGTTTCAACAAATCAGAAGTGTAATCTGCGCACTCACAGTCCCTTGTAAGGACGAGTATTTATCTCGTCTTAAAGCAGTCTACACATTCACCATTTCACCAAATCTACCACCACAGGTCGGCCTCTGCTGGCTCATCTCGATCGCGGTGGTCTTTTTGATACATGGACATGTGGACTGGCCCAGGAGCGAGAGAACAGAAATAAATTTCCCCTCCTTTTCCCTGTGTCCCTGCGACTCCCGAGACTGAGCCGTACTTTTCATCCCGGCTTCGGAAATACTCCCCTGCGGCTTTTGGCTTTAGTTCCTTCGCGGCCTAAATCTCTGGACCCCAGAGCGAGCATGTGCCTGGGTTTCAATGGGTGGTCACCAGGAAAGTTGTAGAACACAAGAAAGAGAGCATACAGTTTGAGACTGAAAAAAAGAGAGAAGGAATACCGCTGCATTAAGCAGACATCCTTAAAAAAAAAACCAAAAAAGAAACCCTCCCTTTTGAATCCAGATGCTCATATTGCATCTGACAGTTGTTGGGCGGTAAAGTTCAGGCTTTAAAGCAACTGGCTTTCTGTTTCTGTTTTCAGCTTTAGCCTCCTCCACTGTAATGAAAGCAAAACAGTAGAAAATTCCCACATTATTAAATAAAACATGGCGATGGCCAGGGGCCAAACATTGTCACGCTAACAGGAGCGGTGCACACAGTGATACTCTGCTCTGTTATAATTTGAGTGGCGCAGGATGTGTTAAATATTACAAGTTAAGTAAGACGTTATGACATGAAAATTGACATCTTATGTAAAAGGTAAAAATTTCAATCTTTAGATTTCCGTCATTTTTCGACTGTTCATTGTTGCTCCTGATCGTGGGTTGACAGGACACGACTCCCAGCTTCAAAGACATGAAATGAATTATTTGGTGTCAATAGTTTACACGTCAACGCTCTGCTCGCCAATCAGTTTTTGCAGCCATGTTAGCAATTGGTAACCCCCCCCCAGTCCAGCCGGGGTCATCCGGGGGTCACCATTACAGCTCCCTGACCTTGGCCGGAGCGGTCCATTAATGAGACAGCTGTGAATCTGATGCAGCAGAGTGTGTGTGTGTGTGTGTGTGTGTGTGTGTGTCCACTGCCTGTTTGTTGACAGCAGCATCTGAGAAAGCACAATCATTTAGGCCATTTAGACCATGTAATTATTGTTATAAGTAATTAATCTGACAGTTTTTTACTCGTCTAATTGACTAATTATTAACTGTGTAAATCATCAATCATCAGAACCCAATCTTCTTTGGTTTACAGTGACATAGGGCAGAGAAAAAAAAGATTAACTGGTTGTCAAAATAGTTGCTGATAATTTTCCTGGCAGCCGACATCAACCAATTAATTGATGAATTGTTTTACCTCAGCATTTGTTCATCCCAGATTACAGAAGTCCCGTCTTTACGTGACCTTCCAATCGCTTGAAGCGGAAAGTGTGGAATAAATACGAAAACGTTTGGACAAAAAATCATGTGATCCAAGAAAGTTATCAGGGGAACGACACGTAACAGAACAAATTGTGGTAAGTGTATTATAGCGATGTACCTGATGATAGTTTGTGCAGCAATGAGCGATTCAGAGATGTGATAATGAGACTCACGGCTTCCTGCCTGTGATGAGCAGCATTCCACACGACCCATGTGACAGAAATCAGAAAAACATTACTGCTTTCATGAAATGAAGACATGTTTCCTGCCTGTCTTCCCAGGGTGCATCAGCGTCCTCCACCCTCCCTCTCTCCTCCTCGCTCGCTCGCTCTCTCGTCCTCGCGGCCTTATCGGAGGAATCCTGTCCGTAATGGAATCCAGATGGGAAGAGATGAGCAAACACAAGACATGGCAAAGATGGAGACATTAATTACCTTTTTTGAAACAGCACATTTTCCGAGGCCGGACTGGATGAATTTGAAATGAAAATAAAAGATATCCACTGATCACATCCTACACACTTTTGAGGCCAGGCGTAACAAAAAAAATGCTGCTCTATTTAAAGTTATGTTGCAGCGGTACACGGCCTCCTCCATCTTCGAAAACAATGCGAGAGAAATGATACGACAGAGATGTCGTGACGTGACGCACATCCTGGTTGCTGCTGGCATTTATTCGATGATTACATTTTGGCCGTGATCTGACTCCAGTCCCACACTTGGCCGACTGAGCGGTGGAGTGGCGACATGCTACATTTCCTTGTTTAAAACGTGGGTTTGAAAGAGAAACAGAGTCGCGGGTCATCTTCTGGAAAATCCAGTAAATTCCAGCATGAAATGCACAGAAGCTACATTGCTTGAGAGGGCACTAGTTTGAAATCCACTGTATTGCAGTAACATTGTAATAGCAGTATTGTATTATTGAACTCTTGAGTTGTCATTTTTATTATTTATTACATTTTCTGCTACTTATGTTTATTTGCACTATTGTGTTATTTTGCATTTTACTCTTTCCTTTCATTTAATCTTAGTTTCTTCATATTTGCCTGAGACCCAAGAATTTCATTGCCAATGACTACAACTGTAATTGTTGTGCACATGACAATAAGGAACCTTGAACCCTCAAATCTTGCAAAGGCGGGGGTGGGGGTGGGGGGGTGGGGGGTGGGGGGGATAAAAGAATATAGTACCTTGCGCAGATGAGGAGGGAAAAAACATGCCCCCCGGCTCCCTCCATACCTGCCTGTCTTCTGCTGCTGGTATCCTCAACACCTTTCTTTGGGATTTACTTAGAATATGAAAGGATTGAAGCTACACCTGGCTTGACAGACACTGTGCTACTTTATTAAACCTCATGCGTCAAGTACGGCACCGTATTAAAATTGAAAAAGAGGCAGTGAGAACCCGATTCCTCCGGATAGACGGTGTGAAATCCTTGGTCAAAGCACCGCGGATCTGTCTCTCCTCGCGCCCAGCTCTCTCCGAAGCACCGAGCGGCCCTATTGATATTTAGATGATGCCATCATAGGCAGGATAGGCTTTTTTTTAAAGATATTGATTTTAAATTGCACATTAGGCCTATTCTACACTGCTCGCTATGTCTTAAAGATGGGCCGCTGCTGCCTTCCCCAGGCGCTGTCTTCCGTGTGGGAATTTGTATGGATTTTTGGGGGGCTTGTTTGCAGTGATGGGGGAGCAATCGCAATAAGTGCTCCATTACTTACACAATCTGCGAGTGCTCAGAAAATTAGTCACCAGTGACCCCTTGGCCTCCCTCTCGTACTCATTCGCAGTCAGACCTGATGGGAATAAGAATAAAGTGGACTGGGTCCAAACCTGCTCTGTGGGTTAAATTAATGAAAAAGCGCTCTGCGGTGCAATTGATTAAATACGACAGATACACACATAGAAACAGTAATTACAAACAAAGTCATGCATCACACTGAAAAAGCTCATGCCTGTCGAATCAACACTGCGACACCCAACACATCCCGATCAATGTGGCGGCGCTGTTCTCTGCCGCTGTACGTATCATTAAAAGTTCCTTAAACTGGATCCGCCCATTTCTCGCGTGTGAAATGTGTGACGGGCGGTTACCGGTTCATGTTTAATCTGAAACCACGAGTTAACGCCACTTTCTCATCAGCTCAGTGTCAATGGTGTGTTGGTCTTACCTGCGCTGTGTGCAGTGTGCAGTTTGGCACAGTGGGTTGATTTCCATTTGCATTGATCACATTCCCATTGACATCTCCATAATACACAGAATGAAATGTTGCGTGTACAGACTGCCGCCACAACAGCAGCTGAGACAGTGATGTTGATCTGTTTTTGAATAAAGTGAGTGGGAGAAAAGACCGTCCGTCTTCCATTCGTCGTTGCCGTGCTTTGTGACTGATGTTCATCACCGTGTTCTTTTGAGCCTTGAAGATACTGTATCATCACAAATTTGTGCTGGAGCACAGTGTACTGATCCAGCATGCAACACAGCGATTAACAACATGTGAGTACAGTGTTGGAGGCAGCTACAGAAGGAGCACTTATGAACGGTACGGTGGAAAAAAGTATGTCTGCGAGTCTTGATTCATGATTGGACTCTGAAATGAGTTTTCCCTTCCATGCACTGCAGTTGCAGACATTTGTCTTTCTGCATGGGGGCTCCTTCACCCTCAGTCAGTCTGATTTACTTCTGTGTTTCCTCTTCATTATAAGACAAACAAGAAGAAGAAGAAATAATCTCTGTTTTGTTTTGTTTTTAATGAGACTCTCACAAAAGGAGCCAAAGCCGTCACGTAAACAGAGCAGGTAAAATCAGCCTCTTTTGCTCTGCATCCAACTACGTAATATTTCAGAGGGGTTCGTTAAAACCTTTATTTTGAAAAAACAATCTCCTCTCTGAATAAAAGTCTGGCAGATTAAATATGCTTTAACTGCTGTTTCGCTCCAAATCATGCAAGCAAAGGGAGTTTTTAGAGGAAAGCTCGCCTGCATATGAAGATTCGGGCTGTGCCGTGGGGAAGGGAGGGCAGGTGATGTAAAACTCCAAGCACTTCCTCTGAGTTGCTTTTAATGAAAATAAAGTGGGATCAGCACAAATCGGCAGGAGGTGACACAGCGGAGGAGGAGGAGGAGGAGGAGAGGAGCACTCCTCTACCTCTCTCTCCTCTCGCCCTCCATCATTCGCTCCCCTTTCACTCTCCGTAACGCTCTTCTCCCTCCTGGCTGTCTCAGGATGTGGAGGGCCTTGTATCACCCCAGCATCAAACGCAAAAAAATGCAAGACAAATCACAGTGATGCATTGCTTAAGTTAATAAATGAAGCTTCAGAAACCTGATCACACAACGCACTTGTCTCCATAAAGGAGCACAAGGGGACTGACTATTGCCAGATGCAGCTGCATGTCTGTGAACAAAGAGGACACACACATGTAATCCCTTTGGGTTTGGGGCGACACTGTCTATGCGATGGGTGCCAGCAGAGCTCTCACTCTGAATGACTGACTGTACTTTGACATCACAGGGAGTGGAGGAAAGATACTCCCTCTTTATTAAGAGTAAGATGGAAAATCCATTTACCCCAGCTGACTCATAACCAGAGCAGAAAAAAAGAAGACGCTTGTTTTAGCTTTCAAAACGAATCCATGATGAAACTGCGCTGTATGTATGGAAATATGGAGGCCTCGTCAGCTGCGGGGGAAACAAAATCTGTCACAGCTCCGCAGGGCTCCCCATTTTTTTTTTTTTTCAGTTAGGTGGTGAACCGAGCAAAGGGAAATCAGTCGCAGTTGGTCAACAATTAACAAAGAAACTGGCCTGTCAGCAAACTTTATTTTCACTCACGGAAATTATGTTTCAACGGGAAAACCAACGACATCATTCGTCATATCATAATCTCACCCAGCGCAAGGAAATATGCGTTCAGACCCACTCGCCAGGTCAAGCCACATCCAAGCAACGTGTCGCATCGCCGATGTGACATCACCATATGAGCATTTTCATGAAGACAATCACTGGAGTCCGCCGTTGCATAAAGCTTTAGCTTTAACGCAAAGAAAACTTGTATTATGCAAAATACGCAAATATAATAAGCTGAGGAGCAGAGCTGGACCGGGCCCGCCCGGAGACTTCACCATCATGAGCCGTGGACTGCTGGTCTGATGCAGTATCATCAGCTGACACTGGTGTGTATTGAACGTGGTCTCACCGCTACATCTCCAAGTATTGTCATGGCCATCCCACCCCACCCCCGCAGCACTGGCGCTGGGGTCATGTGATACTGTGTGAGCGAACAGGACGTCCAGTGCGCAGCTGTCCTCAGTGAATCTTTTTCAGCACCATGAAATTATTATATTAGTTATAAAAGTTATACCGACGCGACGTGTTAATCGATTCAACGGTCTCTCGTGACACCAGCGAGTTCGGCCGCGTCGCCGCCTCGATGCCAGGCCAAGTGTAAATTTCTGGAATTGTCGCTAGTCCGCAGCGCGAAACTGTCCTTGAAATGATGGCACCATATAATCCGTGGACAAATACACTGGCGAGCTGACTTAATCTGTGGGATCACGAGCGAGGATAGACCACATTATTAATGAGCCATTTAAACGGCGTCACCTAATCTGCGCCGAACTGTGTCAGCGTTGTTTGTGTGTGAGCACAGCTTCACGCCTGCAGAGTATCTCTGCTCTCGGCCAAAAGTTTAGTGAACTTTTTAAAGATGGTTCCTGATGCGCTGGACCTCAGTGACATCACACCACGGTCCGGACTGAATGCAGGGTTGCACAGGTTGATAAGAAAGCTCCGTATACGAGAAACCATATTTTCCTCCTTCAGATTCTCCTTTTTTTTTTTCACTCGTCCGCGTATGTATGCCATGACCGAGAAATGAGGATCTGACGAAATTCCTTTGTCATGGGTGTGGAAAGACGATTATTTATGGTGTTGTTTTCGCTTATGTATTCCCTTAATTAAAACATATCGGCTTCCAAAAGCAATATAAGAAACAAATTGCTTTGGCATGGCTGTGGCAGTTGGAGGACAGGCTCTGCATATTGGCGGGCTAAATGAGACGGGATTTGGAGTCTTTGAAACTACATTTCTGCTTGCAGACTATGGTAATGAGGCCTGGCCGAATGATATCACCGTTCCCAAATATTTAGTTTGTCATTTTGTGGTAACAGGCCCCTCTGTGCGTGCCGAGTGCGTGGAGCAGCTTTGGAGGGGGGGCGGGCGGGCGTCTGGGGGTGACTTCTTACAGATGACGGATCATTTTATGTAGATTACCTGTTTCTGGAGGTAAACGTCGCTGTGGGCTGCTTCATTTGGGATACGACAACCTTGTTATAATGTCACAACGTTGGCTTTATTTTGAAAAGACGGCCGCTCCACTGTCATCTGAAAACTGAATGAAATTTCCTATTTGGCAACTTCAGCCTTCGCCAATTCATTCATCCAGCGCACGGCCGCATGGGAGCGCAAACATGCACGGGGGAGATGTTTTCAATCAGCGGTGACAGTTTCGGCTGGGACCGTGAGACAGCCCCTTCTCAAACAACAGTGGGGGGGCGATAATGTCCTCTTCTGAAAACACCACGGCGCTCCCCTCCTGTATTTTGGAGGGAACACATGTTTGCCTGTCTCTGCTTCTGTCAACAGCCTCCACTACAGTGGCAGAGACCAAAGAGAGCTCGACTCCCTGTGTGCTGGGGGGTTGGGGTGGGGTTGGGGGGGCAGCCTCCCTGTCAGGCGAGGCTGATATGACGACTCATTTCACAGCGATGCACTGGTGTGGTTTCTCCATAAACACGGGTATGAAAAATGTTTTTTGGGAGGCAGAAGTTTGTGGTCAAGACGAAAACATGAGTCCAAAAGGGGGGGTTAAACAAATTGTCTAAATGTAAATGGGTGAAAGTTTCTGTTGGGTAAACCAGAACTCTCCTCCTCGACTTGAAGTCTCTCTCTTGTCTTCTCCTGAGGGCGGTTAGTGAAGCCAGATGTCGTTAACAGATAACAAATGGCAGAGGCAGTAAGCGACAGCACACCTGGTACAGCTCGCTTCACGTGAACCGCTCTGTCTGCAGCCCGGCAGTGGTTGCAGTTGTGTGGTTGGTCGATGAAAAGCGTGTCATCACATTTGATCGCAGCGTGGTGTGTTGTGTTCCATGTTGCCACAGACATTTTTGCCATTTTATCACACACTTATTTATTTGGTAGCAGAGGGATGATGGCAAATAAGGGGACCGACAAAGAGTCGGCTCGAACCTGTGATGTTGTGGTTCACCTGCGGACGGTGTGATGCTCAGACTGGGGGGGCGTCTTCACAAGCTTTCACTGTTTATTGTGTTTCATATTCACAAAGACGGGCACCGGCAGGCTGCAGTAAAAGTTCACTCCCTCGCTCTTCTGCTGCGCTTAAATTCCTATTTGGATTAGGAACCAAGTCAAATGTCATGTCCCTGTATGAAAGGCGTAACTAATATCAAGTTATTAATTTTCCATGTCGGCAGCCTGGTGTCAGCTCGAAGTGACCCTGATCTATTATGAGATATTGCCTCTGATCTGCGGTTTGCTTTTGTTTTTAGCGCTGACATCATCTGAACTGTTGTACAGTAATCCTCCCACACTGATCAGAGCTCATGTAGCGTTTGAGCCGGCACACAGACCCGTAGGGGAGGGTGGTCTGCCCCCCCACCCCACCCCACCCCACCCCCAGCCTCCGATGATTGATGATACTTTGGTGACACTGACAGAGAGGGATCAGCACAACAACCGGCAACTTCTGCATAACTCAGCTTGAGCCAGACGCCAGCAACGCTATTGTGTCATCAACACTGGCGCACACACACTGAGACACTAGTAAACACATCCGCCCACCAGCTCACACACTTGCACTGAGTCACTCAAAGGGATGGGGTTGATTTACTGTTGCTAAGACGCAGTTTCTCATACATTATGAACGGAGGCTGGCCGCGTCTGCACCCTAACATGTTCCGATAACCCTGTGATTGTCTTCTGTTCTATAAGGCCTCGCATTAATCCCACACCTGTGCTCCCAAGCTCGCAATTTTGCTTGTCAAATCTCCAAAAATCAGCTTCGAGCCACCTGTTCTGTTGACCACAGGGTCTCTGGGAAAACAAGAGCATCCAGTGCGTGCACTGTAAAAAATGTCGGCCAGCCATCAGAGCTTTTAGTCTTAAAAAAATGAACCCTTTTTGAGATGTTCTTAAATAGGAAACCCAGTTCCACATGGCCTGGGTCTTATTTCCCTAGCTTTGATTAGAATAATAATATCTCGGATAAAAACAATGACAATAAGAGCTGAAACACTGTAATCAAAACTTTATGTTCAGGTGTTTCTCCCCATCAATAAAGAGCTCTTCCAAAAAGTTTCAGACATTAGTATAAACATGGGAGCTTAGATTTCACTTCCCTCTGATGTGAGACAGATTCTGCTCTGTGGCAGATGATGCCAAGAAGATGCTGGTAGGAAAGGTAACGTCAGGATAAGCTCAGCGTGTCGTTTGATACCGCGGCCAACAGGCTCCGTCCTGAGGCTGAGTGACTCCTGCGCGTGGACACTTTTTGCAGCGTGGTCCCGCATCAATCATCCTTTCTGAGTCCCGCTCTTGCAGCTGCCCAGATGTATAATTTACAACATTAATGTCTCAAGTCACTTTCATTTTATGGAGTTATCAATTTCTCCGCATAAAGAACTCTTAACAAAGGCTGGTGACGACTCCCAGCACATTTAAAGAGGCGGCCGTTAACAATATATCTGGTTGCAGGCAGAATGAACCGTTTTATTGCGGAGCGCATATCAAATAATGGCGTCTGTTGGCACGTCGATATCTCCGCAGCAGCGGCAGCCAGCGGTGCCCGGGCGGAGACTGTCCCGTGGTCACTCCCATTTGGCGCCAGTCGCGCAGACCCAGAATGCTTCACTTCTTACAAAAAAAAATGTTCAGGCCCATTCACAGTGCCTGGTAATCAATACTCGCGGCACAGCTGTTGGACCGTAAAACGGCCCTTAATTCGGAGACAGCCCCTTCCTCTCTCTCAGTCGGCCTCAGTCTGTTGCAGGACGTCAGCCGGCTCACCTACACATGAGGAGAGGTGACGGCGGCCAGAGTCCAACACTTCCAGGTTTGCATTTTATCCGCACCTTTACAAAAAGTGCAAACATTCCCTGCAAAGTAAGTATTAGTTTGATATTTACTGCAAAAAATATAATTCAGCACACAATTCAGCTAACTGCAGTGCCCCCCCCAAAGTGCACGTCCCTGTCCAGTGTTTTCCTGTTCACAAAGCAGTGAAATACTGTACGGCATGGCAGCGCTGCAATCTGATACGTTTTAAACGGGACCTTGAAGTTGGCCAGAACCACATCTATCAGTGACTAAATCTGTCCTTGCATTCCCGGGGAAGACTCTCAAGGATGGGGCCGGTCTTCAAAAGCATCTCTCCCTTTTGATGTAAACTTCTGTGAGTGCGAGGGTGCCCCCGCAGCCCCGCCGTCTTTTAATTGATTATGTGAGGCAGAGGGCACCGTATTGTAAATGAGGTGATAGACGGGGACCGCAGTGCTCAGAAGCCTGACCCTCTCTTATTTTCCGCTGCAGTGGCGGCTCACGGTCGAGAGAACCTGGACGTGTCGTGGCAACATTTAGGATTAGTTAAATATAACAACACCCAAACAAAAGAAAAATCTTCGACAGGTTTTTTTTATCCTAAAAATAAAATAATGTTCTCATATGTGTGATGTGAATATCACTAATTAATAAAGTGGCGGGTCCTGCAAATCCCCTGTCAGCCATGCATGTGCACAGGGTGCTGTGTTTTACAACACATGCATATTCCTTACATAGGAACAGTAAGTTCATTCACACGCTGTACAGTAGCTAGCATTGTCCCCGGGCGAAACGAACCAAGTCTCCCTCCCCCTGGTGGTTAAAGGGACGATAGACTGCGGCGGTCGGGTGCAAAACAAATCTTCAGACTCGGCCCGCAGCTCAGGGCGCCATGACATTTGACAGTCTTTTATGGTGCAGCACGAGACATGCTGGGGAGGCGAAAAATTCAATTGTGCCGTATTGATTCCCAGCCGTCTGTCATTATTCCCAGGTTGATTGACAGGAGGAAATTGGTTACGTTAAGTATTTCATATGTTATACGGGCTGACATTTGTTTGCCTGCTCCCTATGTCAATATTGTTGGAGAGATCTGTAGCTTTATGAGATAGCATTATACACTGACTGTGGCTTTTGTGTGATGTTCCAGTGTTTTTCCTGACATAATTTAAGATATATTAAAAACTGGCAGAATCGTGAGGTGTTTAATGCCAATATTATTGTCCTCCTCTGGGGGATCATGTATGTTCATAATCGGCGGCGGTCGTGTGCATGTGTGCACTGCGCGCCTAAAATATTTCTCTGCGTGCGTTTGGGCATCAAAACAGGCCAGCGTCAGTCAAACGGAGCCATTCTGATGGCATCGTGTTGACACGCCACAGAAGAAGAGAGCGCGGTGACCTCATCACGCCGACAGCCGGCTCACCTGGGCGCGCGCTCGCCGCAGTATTTGAGCCGCGTTAGCGCTGGCATATCTCTATTTTTAAATTTGCACGGGTCGAGGTTTCATAGGCGTTGGCCAGATATGCCGCCTCCTCGTGTTCACTCTCTGATGGGATCGGTGTCAAACTGACGTTCAGCTGTGTTTGCCTGGAGTTAGTGCCTGAATGGATCAGGATATTCAGCTTGGTTCTGTATGATTTTTCTTAAAATATACTACTATCCGATCCCTGTGCCACGCTCAATAATCGCTCTGCATCCTTTGTAATTTGTGTGTGACGACCACTGACGTGCCGTGTGTCTTAAGGTGATATATGAAGAAAAATGGCCGTGTGCCACAGCGGTCCCTGCCTTCATGTTACTGTACGACGGGTGCTTGACAGGTACCCTGAGTCGTGATGTCAGATTATCACAGAGTATCACAAGTGGGATATGATGGCCTCGAGGGCCCCAACACGGATCACACAGCCTTTTCACAGGTTATTTCCACACTGATGCTGCACATCACACTCCTGCTGTGTTGCTCCGATAATCACCTCTTAGCTCCGGTAGCAGACGTCGCTGTGAGCAGTTTGGACACCGGGGGCCGTATGCCTGATCATTCGCTCGTTAACATTCACGCTGGCTAATTATCCCGCTGTGGTAGAAGTGCCAAAGTTTCAAGCTGCAACTCGTGGCACAGAGCGAAAGACAAAAAAAATACTCGACACAAAACGTAGCTGCTGTGAGACCGATGCAAAAACGGTTCCCGGCTTGTTTTCTCTGAGATTTTGAGTCTGGACACGCAGACCTCAGATCAGGTAACACGGCATTCATCGGTTCACCCTCACCCTCTGTCCGGCTGTGTCCCAGTTATTCTTTGTCGGTCAAACCCAAAAGCAAATGTTTAGAGTCAGCTGGCCCATCCCTCACGCCACACTGACAGAGGCACTGTCCATATAGATCTGCAGTCCTGGGTCAACATTAGCTCTTAGCTGGACTGAGCATTGGTGAGGTCAGCGGATCAATAGTAAGACCGTCGCCCCAATTGTGGTGATGACGTCATGGTTTCTATATGAATGGTTAATTTTGCCAATTATTTACATCATGTGTTGTTTACATTTTACACGTACGTCCCCTGCCTGGTTTTAGAAAACATCCCCTGGAGCATCGTCTGCCCGGGCGGTGCGCGGCAGCTCATCCTTCGCCTGGAGCAACACTTGTTGGGTTTAGCATTAACCTGCCTTCCTCCGCTGTTTGACGGACAACGCCAGGTGTGTGAGAGGCTCAAGGGTGCGGCGGTCTCTTTACTGCCGGCTCCTCTTGGTTCGTTGGTGTTCTGGGCCTGAACCCGTGCTTTGTAAAGCGCCTGATAACAGGCCTCGGGCTGGAACAATTACTCTGTGGTGATTTCCCCTTTGTTGTGATCTGATGATTTTTTTCCTGCTATTGATTCTCACTGTTATAGCGCTGATTAGACCCACTGTGTGTTCATGGGCCAACGTTTTACTGCCATCAGCTTTATGAACGTTGCTGTGTTCAGTCAAGAGCTCCCTCCATCTTTAGCACTGCATCAGAATGTTTGACGGATCAGATTTTTTGTTGCTTTCGGGTGGGGGGGAAACAAATGTATCTTGAACAGATTCACACAAAACATCAGTGAAAATCATTATTCCTGGTCCAGCACACTTTAATTCCTCCCATGATCAGACTTGATGACTGGACATGGGGCCTGCTCTCACTCCAGGTACATTAAAGATTCATGTGTACCCGTGGGATCAGGAGGGTCCGGTAGATGGTTTGCCTTACTGGTCTGGTGAATTCTGGGAAAAAACCTTAAGTGGGGTAAATGTATTTCATGTAATCCCCGGATTAGCATAGCAACCGGCTAATGGCCAGGAATGGACGCTCCTCTGTCAGTTTTTTTGTGTTCGTTTCACCCGAGGCGACGTGGTGGGTGGACTGGTTGGGGAGAGGGACTCAGACCAGCAGCTGCTGCATGGAGGCTTTTAGATGAAGAGGAGGAGGAGGAGGAGGCAGCGTCTTCAAGCTGTGACTCGTCCCTCTAATACATTATAATGCTGTCACTGTTCCAACAGGATGCAAAGTTTAGCGAACATATAACATTCTGCATCGCACGTCTTGTGACTGACGTTTTCGTGCGCTGTCAGGTCTTGTTATCTCATGTCCCAGGGAAATGGTGCACAATTTAAATACAACAAAAATCATTTATAATAACTCTGAGATCATGTCAGATGTAGTAACAGTTGCATTCTGTGGGGTTTTCTCCCTCAACATTGTGCAAAACATAATTGGATGAAAGGTTTTTGTGTGCAAAGCTTTACGAGCTGCCGCCTGCAATTAAGTGATTTGAAGAAAAAAAAATGTTGTAAAGTTTATAATAACCCATTAAGATCGGGATGCTCCAGCTTCCCAAAAAGCTAATGATTGAAAGATATTGTAATTTGTCCCGGCGTCTACTGGCAGGACTGAATGACTACTTTTAATTTGCTTCCATTTTGGTTTTTGCAATCTCTCATTGCCCCGTCTGCAGCACAGTCGTGCACAGCCCCACTGCTTTTTTACACTTGAGTATATAGTCATTTCTTGAACAATCTGCACTGGTTTTTATAAGAAACACATGACCTTGATGAAAAGTGCAGTTGTGTGTGAGTCTCTCTCTCTCTCTCTCTCTCTCTCTCTCTCACACACACACAGAAATGCCAATTTGGTGCAAATACCTTGTACTGCACGTCACAGAAATAAGAATGGCCCCTTTGCACAAGCTTGTCACATATTCACAAAACTCCTGCTCCGTTTCAAGTGATCTGTGTTCCCATGAGTGCACGCTAAAGTGTTAAGACGGCCGACTGCATGCAAATCCGTTGTCAAACTGCTGCGATCTGGCGCTCAGACGCGCGGCCTCTCGAGTTTTCTCACTTGAGTCGTCAAACGTGATCCAAGGGTTTTCATCACCAGTCACCACACGGATCTCTTTGCATTCGCACAAAACCAACAGGAAAAAAAGAGCATATGACAGCCGGACCGTAGCTGTCCACAAACGATGCCTCAAGACTTGAAGTGTGAGTTCAACCGAGCGTAAAATGTCAGACGGGGGAGCTTCCAGGGATCGCTTGTTGGCAGGACCAAGTGGAAACCCAGCTTCATGCGAAGGGGAGACGACGTTCGGTTTGTACTTAACAGCTTGCGCATGGCTCCGTGTTCCTCTCAAATGTCATCCGAGACAGTCTTGCGGCACTGACCAGAAACAGAAGTTGTTGCCGATGTTTGGAGCCAGGTGATTATTTATGTACCTGCCACGAATTCCCGCTCAACCTCGCCGCTGCACCGAAGCCTTCCACGGCTGCCCCAAAAGCCAGATGGAACGAGGCTGAGCGAACCGCAGAGAGCGTCCCGCTCTTTTAGAGACGCTCTGCTTTTCCTGAGTTATGAATTCACCATATGCTGTGCAAAATTATACTTGTGAATCCAAAAGGCTGAGGTTTGTTTGTGAGAAGCTCTGTGAGAATAAACACCGCAATCCCGCTTTAAAACCTCAATCAATCTTATCGGGTAGCGCGCCGGATTTGCATGATGAAAACAATCAAATTGGTGGGTTTGAGAGATGATTGCTCATGGTATCCGGCACCAACTGCTTTTCACAGCTAATGCTAATGCAAGAGCAGCATCATGCGCTGGCTTTGGAATCCATTAATAGTACATTCCTATTGGAAAAAAAGGAAGAGAGAAATCTCAAGCACCATAATGTTACTCCATCAGCTTATCCTGTTTCAGCAAAGCAACGCTGTGCAGTGAAAACACACCATCGCTGACAGAGAGAGCCTAATCCAGTGATTGGTTTTACCTTATCACACAACTTAAGGAGTGTACACTTCTAAGCTGATGGATTGAACCTCTGTTCGATACAGGTTTGCAAAACTGAATCTGTTGAGCCTCCAAGATTTGATATGGGTATTTAAAGCTCTGTGCGGCATTAACCGCGGAGCACAACAAATAGCCTGCCTTTTAACAGGGCGAGGGAATCCCAGGGCCAGTTGGGATGCAAATTGAAATGATCCAAGAGTGGATTGAGAAGGTGAGGGTGGGCTCGGATGGGGCTGCGTGGGGTGGATGTGGGAGTATGGCGGAGGAGCGAGGGCGGCGGGAATGTGGGAATGAGGCAAGGTGCTGCGAGGCTGGCGAGTTGTGCCAGGAGTTAGCGGCGATTAGCCTCCAAGGCTGACTTATGACTGGAGTGACAACTGTACAGAAATAAATAGTACCCCCCGACGGTCATTTCGGTCAGCAAACAGAAGAGCCCTGTGTGTGTGTTGGATGTCAGCAGTTGAAGAGGAGAGAGGCAGATCCTGCGCTCAGTGTTACACAATCACCACGTGGTGACTCCCAGTTGTATCCCAAAGTGCGCTACAATGCTGTAAAATCAACAACATCGCTGGTGTTGATTGCGCGGCTTTTCTTTTTTTGCCTCGGGCATCTGTGATACAACAAGACAGCATAGAGACATCATTTTTCAGAATTATTACAGGTCGTAAAATCTCTGTGGCACAGGATACTCCTCCACGGACGGGCTGGGAGAGAGACGATACGTGATAATCAAAGCCATGCGGAGCTTTGGCCAGGAGAGACGGCAGCGCCGGAGCAGTGGGACCGCGCCGTAAGTGGCGCATGCTTACTTCATTAGGTCCGGGTTCTGCAGACCAGAACATCTGACACCGCCGGAACAAATGGGATTATTTAGATTCGGGATTGCCGTCGTGTTGGCACCTTGAGCGCAAAATGAGCGCCGCCAAAACTCACCAAGCAGCTTTCGACGTAAACTTCCAGGCAGCCATTTTGATCGTCCCCGGATGTGTTTGTCTACCTGCACGCACACGCACACACACACACACACACACAGACACGCACAACGGGCTCATTAATTTTCTAAAGCAGCCACTGACTACTGATTGAGGAGTGTAACCTCCACACTTTTCATTATTGTAATTAAAAAGGGATAAATGAAGACAGTGGACATGAGGAGAGGACCCCCCCCCCCTCCACTGACCCTGTTAATCCAGACTGGAATGATCAGCCTAACTGGGATTTAATTGCCTTCTGCTGTTTTCTCCCAGCAATAATTTGGGTTTGCGTCGGCTACGCCGTGCCACTGGAGTAAGCCGAACCCCGCTGGCCCATTAAAAGCAGAGGCACTCTGTTTTGGTGGGTGTGGGGGGGGTGGATGGGAAAGCGGGTAGAGTGGATGGGTGGGGGGGGCTCGATGGCAACACACGCAGGGTGACTCATGATCGTGAGTCCGTGGAAGTCAGCGTAAGACTATAAAGAAAGCAGCTTCCCTCTCTAGGGTGTGGTGAGGTTTAAGGGCTTTCACATACAACTTTAAAGAGCCCAAGTTTTAAATCCGAGGATATACTGTTAAATCACATGGGAGGCTTATTGTTTTCAAGGCTTCACATATAAGCACCATTAACCCTCCGCATGCCACTGGTACCAGCCCGACGCGTTCATTCATCCACTCATTATAGAGCGTGAGCAATCATCGGCGGGGCAGGTGTTCCAACATACACTTCAAGTCGCTCTGCCGTGTTTCCAGTTATTATCCGGTATCGGGTTACGCTCTGTCAAATGAGTGACTGTCACACCCCGTCCCAGCGTGTCCATATATGACGAGCGTGCGTTCGTTATGACCACCCTGACATCACCGGGTGCTTTCTGCTGCATGTGCAGAACCGTCCGGCGGGCCGAGCTTGAGCCCTCCTCATTAATCCATCATCGGCCGTGACTGAGGCTGCCGGCGAGGCACCGCTGTCTCCCCTGAACGCTGGGAGGGAGATGAGACCAGATAAATGAGGAAGAACACGTGTGGTTGCACGAAAGACAGTTTCTTTTAGTGTTTTTTAGAGACTACACTAAGTAACAAGCATGCATGAAGATATGGTATGATGATGGAAGGTAGATGTCGTTCTTTTTTTGGGGAGGGATAAGATTTCACATCCAGGCAAAGTTAAGTGGTGCAGATGCAACTAATTTCCTCTCATTTCTTTGTCTATTTGGTCGTACGTTTAAAGAGTTTTGTTGAAATGAGATATTCTCTGAACTGTTCACGCTGATTTAAAAGGGTGCAGAAAGTCTTCATTCATGGCTGGAGAACCCATCTGCTCGAGACGTATGATTTTCAGTCTGCTTCAACCGTAAAAACCTTTATTTCTTGCTTGTTTTTCCGTTTTACCGTCGACGGCTCGTCCTCCCCCGGCAGCGTCAAGAAGTAAGATATGATTGTATCATCAGGAATCGATCCCAGCCACTGCTTTTCATTTCAATCTGTCCTGTGTTGTTTTTTTTTATTATTGTGTGTCAGGAAAACATTCATGCACTGCTCAGCCAAGTCTGATCATCTCTAACATGCTCTGACCTTTTTTTTTTTTTTACCCTGAATGTGCAACCAGCAACACCAACATCTGTTTCAGATGCATTTTTAAATGTGGAGAGCATCGGGGTTTCGACTCTAATTTAAAATTTAGATCAAATTTTAAGACTGGGATCACTTGAAATTATTAACAGTAAAAACATCCAAACGTGTGGACAGAAAAATGACCCCTGAAGCTAATCTCTCAGAGATTAAGGGCCCGAAACTGAAACCAGTGGTGAGTGAGTAAATGAAGTTGTATTTCAGCCTTAAACAGTAGCGTACACAGATTTCTTTATTTCTTCTGCACATCTGTGCTTTATCTGATGGGGTAAATGATTTGGGGCAGTCTGCTCTGCCAGCGTGTGCTGTGGCACGCACAACTCGCCATATTTCTTTTCACTGGAAAATATGACTCGGCCGTAGAAATCTCTCCATCTGAAGGCTGAGCGGCTGCGGCGTCAGTCAGTCAGTCGGCGAGTGGCTCTTCATCAGTGCCTCTAATTTGTTTTGAAATAAGATTACGTGGGCAGTGTTAGGCCCTGCTCTGTCAGATGTAATGCAGCTTTGGTGCTGAAAACCGCTGTGGAGCAGAGCATTCGATCTGCAGCTTCAAACAACAATAAAAAAGGAAAAAATACTGACGGCAATATGAAGAAGTGCAAATTTACAATTCACAGTTAGTCAGACAGTTAGCACGAATCTGATCCAACAGGCATTTTTGGTATTTGTATATCTGTTTATGCTGAGAAGATTTTATGATGTTGGAAACACATTCTGCACCTCCTTTTAATTTCTCTGTATTTCATGAATTAAATCAGGAAATTAGCATTCCTTTAAGCACTTTTTTGTCTAATAATCAGGAGGAGAAAAAAGGCGGCACAGCCATCCACACCCATAATCCTCGCATACAGTGACGTGGTTGTGCTGTAGCTGTAGCTCAAGTGCTTTCACCACTGCTGATAACACGCCAACCACACAACGTGACCTGCTCATTCTAATGAAGTCCCTAATTTAATATGCCACTGTGCTTTGGTGGCAATAGATTTAAAAAAAAACCTAATCTGGGCCAAAACTGATTAGGCCTATTAAGTGGTAATGGAGCTCGGGGCACTCGGCATGCTTTGGAGGTTAAGCACCTTTATTTAAGGCGTGGCTGCTCTTTTGTTGTCCTGTTGTTAAGCTGATTGCATAGCTGTGACCATCTGTCTACGTGTGTGGTCTTCGGACGTGTTCGTTCGTGACGCTCGTGTTCGCCTGCTCGGATTCTTGCAGACGCTCTCTGCAAGAAAAGGGAAGCGCCATTCCAAATATCTGGGCTTGTGCGCCTGACCTGCAAATTTTTTTTCTTTCAGCTACACGAACCAACATGAAAAAGTTTGACCACATCATGAGCGTTTCCTGTGGCTTCAGGCATCTGCAGTCTCACACGGTTTGGTGTGTTTGGTGTTTGTTGTTGTGAGTGGTAATTTATAGAGGAACGCAGACAAAAAGCCCAACAGCCAAACCAGAGCGTTTAAAGTTGTGGTAAAAGTGTGGCAAACGTTGGAAAAGCTGAGCATCAGGTCGCAGCACCGGCATGTCATTGTGACAGGTAAGATAATATTCAAATCAAACAGAGCAGACTCCAACTTAATAAAGTGCCAGAGAGTGCTGCTTGTACTCAAATCTCCCCAAATGGCAACTTAAATGTTAAAATAAGCTTTTCATTGTCTTTTGATGTGTGACTGATCTGCCGACCAACACGACCAGAAGGCATTCCTCATCCAGAGAGCTGGCTGCGGATCCCCGCTCCCTGCCAGCTGAACGCTCACTGCCACGGCACGTCCCCCCCCCCCGCTCCCAGAAGGCCTTGACACCTTTCTGGCATGTATGAGGGATAGATCATGGGGCATAAAAAAAGACAATGTCCTGCAGCGTCGAGAATTTATGGCTGGACAACTCGCGCAGAACCCATATGTTTAGGATGGGGGGGGGCATTCTCAAAGCTGCAATCAAATGCAACTCAATCAGAGCTTGTTCTTATTTTGTTTTTCTCTTTCCGGTGTTATCTGCTTTCATTTGACGGGCTCAGGACAGACGTGTTGTGAGTTGAGTCGTTTCTCCTGTGAAGAATTTTCAATTTAGGCCTGACTTTAAAAAAAAGAAAAGAGGATGAGTTACTGAAGCTTTAAAAGAAAATAAAAGCTCTGCTGAAGAAATTAAAATACTGAAATATATAAAAAACCAAAATGCAGAAATCAAAGCAAACAGTCAGGATGAGTAGGTGAACCCAAGCTGCACTAACATGTAAAGGATTTTCTGAAACATCAAGTATCTTCATTCTTTACCTATGTTTTTAGTTTTATTAACGTTATTACATTTTACTTTGACGTGGATACAGCCGGCTCATGTCAGCTTACCTGCACAGTGCGCCTTCATATCTATATCTATACCTGTGTTTTGGAGGAATTTGTTTGTTATTAGGAATCCAACTGTGAGCTTGGTTTCCACATCTAAAGCAGGTGTCAGACGCCATCTACTGGCCTCGCTCAACATGCCGCTGCCACATACTGTGCTGCATGTTTTCATATTACTGTTTAAATTAAATGAGTGCCAAATAAATAAAACCGCTACTTGTGGATTAAATGATCAACACCTGGAAATAATTTTTTCCTACATTATCAAGGCAAATGGAGAGAAAAGGAAACTATTACATGATGCACTGGATTTTTTTTTCATTTTTTAAAACTGTTACAGGCAACAAATAATTTCTATACTTACAAAGTTTAAAATGAAAATCGGATATGTCACGTGGAGAAATATGTAAATAAATTGATCCCAACAGTCAACAGTTTATCTTAAATCAGCAGAAAGTGTTCATGCTGAAAGCTAAAAGCAAAATTTACTGAAAGAAGGGAAACGCAAATTTGCTCAAATGGGTCAAATTCAAACAAAAACTACACAGATTGAATAATTCTGCTCAAGACTGAGGCCCCCACCGCCACCACCACCACACACACACACACACACACACAGCCCCCACACCCCCCATCCGTTTTCGGTGTAGTCTCATAAGATTGTGAGGCTGAAAGCAGAGCCGCAGAGCAGCTGAGCACCATCCTGTTTGTGACGCCACCATGTGACCCTGCGGCCTGTCGATCCAGATGGCCACTTTCTGCCTGTCTCTCTCTCTGTCTCTCTGTCTGCCTGTCTGTCTGTCTGTCTGTCCTCCCACCACATCCTCCTGACAGCTCTGCTGCTAACCGGACCGGCACGGGTCGCACACGCTTCAGCGCACGGGGGGGGGGTAAATCACACGGATGCGAGTTTATGTGCGTTTTCACAAGGGGTTACACACGAGCTTATACAATTTCCAAATATACAATTCACCTCAAAAACCACCGATGGCTTTTGTACTTTCCCCTTCGTGTGTAGAATATATAATGTTTAGGTCTCGAGTTGAGTGTTAGTTCTGTGGCGACGCTCGCCCGTGATGGGGGGGCCTGCAGAGAGGCGCTCCCCCCATACCGTGTGTTGAACAAAGATCGGCTCAGGTGTGTGGGACCGTTCGTGGGTTATTTTTACAGATGCCATTTTCCATGACCCTGCTCTGTAAGATGACTCTGCCGATGGCCATCCTCAGGTGGGCGTCTTCCTCACTCAGGACTACGCACCCCCCACACACATATACACACACACCACCACCACCACCCCGACATGGAGGATCTCCTCCGAGTCGTGTTTTTATCGTTTCTGGATGTAAGTGTAGGCCACTTAACTATCTAAGCTTTCGGAGTGATCATCCCATTTATCTGGGATTATTGCAGTGAATTTACTGTTTGGTCTTCTTCCAGGCCTAAAATGTCAAGTCCAAAGTCATGTATGCAGTAGCTTTATTCGGTAAGACCTTCGCAGATCCGTCCAAAGCTGGTAGCAGTTGATCTTTGGATAGAGCATGAAATAAATAAATCCTCTTTAGCAGATCAATATTCATCCTATTTAATGCTGGATGTGAAACTGCTGGATTTGAGGTGGTAATGCTGATGTACAGCTAATCGTTGGAAAATAAGCAGCGGGGCTTTGCGATCCTCCGGCAGATAGTTTAAACAGGAAGACGGATGAGTAAATGCCGATTGTCTCGGCAGTGGAAAAACCTGCTAGTGATTACTTGTAATTTATACCTTCCAATTAATACACGACCAGTCTCTCCAGGAGTGGGAGGCAACAGTGTTATGTGTTATTGAAGCAGGGAAATGAGCCGGTGACACGTTTCCTGCTGCAGTTTCACAGTAATGACATTGTACCCTAATGATATTAGTTGACACCGCTTGTATAAATAGTGTGTGCGTGTGTGTGTGTGTGTGTGTTGGGGGGGGGGGTGAATTGATATAACAGCAAGGGAACGAGAGGTTTCATTATTACCCCTCGTGTATTTCACCGCGGGAGGAACAAGCGGGAGGACGTGACCCCTGGCTGGATTGGATTCCGGCGCGAGGGAGGAACCGACTCTTCCTCCATGTGTGAATTCACTCTGCGGCAGCGGCACTAAAGCACCTGTGACGCAGTGTGACGGTGGCCCCGCTCCGCGGCTCGGGACTGGCGGGACTGGTAAATTCCCAGTTGCAGGCCATGCGGCCGGTTCCCATCGCGCAGAGCGCGCGGGAGAAGCCGACGGGGGTAATTTACGGCTGAACTCCGTGTTCCCTGTGGCGAGGCGCCCCGCCCACACAGACCCCCCCTCCCCCGGCCGGTGATTTACGCCACTTGTAGCTGCTATGAATCGAGGGCTGACGTCTGCATACCGGCGCTGCGCGGTCCTCTTCTACCGTGAGCGGGACTGCAGCTCGCTTTGATGGATCGTCCCAAGATGTGTCCCGTCCAGCAACGAATGAATGAGGAAATGCTTCGGAAAAAAAGCCCACGGCCAATTCTTCTTTGCTTTTTTTCTTTTTTATTATGAAAAATTAAAACCTCTTCTGCTTGGGTGTCTCGACTTCACAGACCTCACTGGGATAAGCAGGATTTCAAGTCCCCCCCTTTAATAAAAAACAGCCAAATAGACCAAAGGTTTTTTTCTCCTCCATATTATTGAGTGTTTCAATCTTTTTTTCTCTTGGGCCAACAGTATGTTTTCCCATAAAGCATCAAAACTGCAGTATTACAATTCTGCCACAGACTAATAATAGCAGCTCTGGATGAAAACTGCTTTCTGGCCTTTTTCCACACATCTTAAAGTATTTTTTTCTTGCACCACTTGTGTAAACCAGGAGGCCTGGCACTGTTGTAAGCAGGACGGCGACATGATGACAAAGAGACCTTTAAGTATAAATATTAGGCCATTAGGCTCATCTTTGCCAATCTGGGATTACAATGATGACCTAACAGGTACAAAATCTACTTTCTTTCCCCACCGGCACACATGATACCCATATGGCCACGCAACCGACACAAATACACAAACAATGAATTTTGTAACACAGACCCAAAGCACCTGTGTTCTTGCGGCTCGTCAAATAACAAGGTCAAATAGAAAAGCGGCAGTTGAGTTATTGTTGTTAGTCGACCGTGTCACTGTGGACGAAACACCGTCCTGTTTTCAAGAGCACAAACAATGGTGCTATTAAAACTAGCAACAAGTTGCTGCTCCTTTCTTAAGTGTTTGATAAGTTGCTCTATGTTGATGTGTACCTGCAGGAAACACAGATCGCCTGGACTGTAAATTCATCAAGAAACGAGCGGCAGGTCACAGAAATGGCGCTGGAAAGCAGAGATCGCGGTGCAAAGGGAGGGACACATGGAAGGAGACGGGCTCAGCGCTACAAAGCTGCCGAGCCGGGATGTTTACCAAGGATTTTTGGCTCACTGAGCTGAAGGGCTGAGGAGAGAAAAGAAGAAAGGGAAAGACGGAAGAGGAAGAAGATGAAAAAAAAAGATATTTGGTATTTCTGACTTTTCCTCAACAAACACCCCGGGGTCTAAGAGTCTCATTTAAATAAACAAAATCAAGGGGGGGTTGGATCAATTTGTGGACAATGAGCTTTGCCTCGGGGCCCCGTGCTCTGACAAGCTCCGAAAGTGGCGCCGGACTGTGTCTCGCTGAGTCAGAGGAAGAAATCCCATCCTTCAACAAGTTGTTGCGAGGCAGCGTTCACAGGCTTCACTGGTGGCCTCGGCCGCCTCTGCGAGACTTTGAAGTCAGTGGAGGCAGACGCAGGCTGCGAACGGGCAAATCTCCATGTTACAAAATGGCCGCTCACCTCAAAGGGTGTAGGAGTGGTGAAGAAAGCAGCTCTTGGCTGCGGCGAGACGAGCCCGGACTGAAAACCCCCCGCCTCGACCAGATGTCGGATTTAGGAAACTGACTGGAGCACCTGCAGGCTCCTCCAGCCAGGTCTCTGTCCGGGACCACTCCAAAGGTCCTGACCTCTCTTCAGAGGTAATGGGGGGGGCTTCATCAGGTTTCCATGTGCTGTATCTCTGACAGCGGTCGTACACTCCAGCCAGTCTTCCCTGTTCTGTGTAGTTTCCATGTGTGACCAACAGAGGGCGGCCATGACACAAAGAAAGCCCCAGGATCAGCGACAGCAGCCTGAAAATGTCAACAAAGATTGCAAGAAATCATAATTTCTGCAATTACTGAGCAGGTGAAGCTTTTGAAGACGTGTTGGATACGCATTAGAGGAATTGTTTCTGTTCCTCGACGCAGACACTCCACTCTGAAACTCTGCTGTGTTTCCTAATTCTCACTAAAGCAACATGAGCCTAAAAACAAACAAAACAACAGGCAAATGAACATTTTGTAGTTCTGCTCTGGCACTAATATAATTCTGAGTGTATGACCGTGGAAGACTTTCTCTACGTTCAGAGTTTGATCGCTGCCACTGCACAGAAACTGGTTCCCAACCTTAGCGTGTTGCAGGTTAAAACACGGCATTGTTTTGGGGCAGAATAAGAGGTGACTGGAGCGTAAATACGACCGTGGCTCCTTGAAGACCCGTGGACCGCTGTGATGTGTCTGATGGACCACTAGGGACCGAACTGCATCCACAAAAGACTTTTTTTTCACCAAAAACAAAAACTCCAACCTAAAACTGAGGTGTCAGAGATAAGTGCATCACTGCAGGTTTTCTTTGCTCCACTGCAGTGGAAAGTTCAATACTTCATTTACTCTGTGTTTCAGGCTCTTGGTAGTTGTAGGCATCAAATCTGGTCAGCACTGATATGTTGCCATATCAGTTTGTCAGGAGCACGTTTATGTGTCAAGAAACTGTTTCATCTGTTTAATCTGACTTTCAAAATAATTCAAATTTAGCTTCTTTCTCAAAACGCCCTATCAGAAGAAAACCTGCCCAAATCATTGTGAGTAAAATAAGTGTTGCCTTTTAATTTCCATCAGTCGGTGAGATCCCGCTGAAATCTGTTTATATGCTCAAACACGCAGAGATGTTTTCTGTGGACTCACTCCTTTGTTCTAAAGATAAATAGTGATGAACTTCAGAGCTCGCCTCTCTGCATCTTATCTCCCCGTCATTGTACAGCCAGGGGGGTCACTTGGGGTCAGCGACAGTCTGTTTGACACAACCCTCCTCGACCCGGCCTCCAACCCTTTATCGAGACAAGGCCGACGTTTCCACAATGTATGACCGTCCCTAAAAGGTTTCGGGACCTGAATCAAACGGGCCAGATAGGATGAGAAATATGACATCACCGCCGAGGCGGAGCCGAAGAGTGCGATACCACCGCCGGCGCGTCCGTCTGCTGTCAGGTACGCACTAAAAGTGTCACCCCTCGCTTATCGAGGAAATGAATTGATGACGGTCCCTGCCCGGTTGGAACATATTGGCTGCAGGAACACATTAACAGAAACAACAGAAATGTTCCCAGCGTGGGCAGCAGATCTCTCAGAGACCAGAGAGACACTTTTCTGATACAGAGTCCACAAAGAGTTGCACTGCTCCTGATTCTGAAGGCCCGTCCAGAATATGAAGTCCAAACTGCAGGTAGCAAACGGCTTTAGACATTATTTTGTGGGTATTTATTTCCTGCATGTTGGTCATCATTTGATTAGGCTGTAATTTCCACATCATTATGGGTGAATAAATGTAAACCTGAATCAGTTGATAGCTCTTTTGACTTTAACGTTTATAAGAATAAAATCCTCTTAAAATCCAGTTCCCATTAAGCGAATCAACACTTTATTAAATCACCTGAGACAAAGAAAAAAAGCCATCAACCTTTCAGTTTTAAACTTTTATTTATTTTTTTTTTTTATTTAGCGGCTCCACTGTTTTCCCAAGCTAAGATCTGAGAACTACTGGCAGTAAAATTTCCAGAATCAAAGGACAGTTTACTGCTGCGGGTCAGGGAAAGGGCAGCCACGTTCGTGCTGCGCGGCATTTTACACTTTTAAAGTTCTTTGACTCCCCTGACCCGAGCTGCTGCCCTTTCTGTTGCTTCATATAAACAAAAATATAAAAACACAATTTTTAACTGAAAACACCTTTGCTGGTGTTACACAGCGGGAGGTGTGACTCCTCCTTTGGATTGTATAGATGAAGGAATTGAGACTCTTAATTTCTTTGATCCCGCAGCTTCCTGAAATGGCCGGCTTAGACATTGTTCTGCTGTTCTCCCGCTTCCCACAGGAGACTTTCCATCCCATCCCAGACACTGAACGAGCCGGTGTAAGCCTCTCTAAGTCACTCTCAGCTCCGCCGCCTCAGCTTGTATAAGCCAATTCATGCTGAATAAGATCATGTTAATCTGGGGTTTACGACGGGACTAAGCAACTTGATTTCTATCCTCTGTTAACCTGAAGTCGCCGTGATGGCCAACTGGACTTGTGGCTGGAGGGTTTTTGTTGCTACTGTTCCCAAGACAATGTGTTCATGCTTTCAACCTCAAGTTCTCCCGCCGCTTTGCATCGTCAGAAAGAAAAGATGCGCAAAGGCCCACTACGTCCAAAAAAAAAAAGAGGTTTCAGTTCCCACCGCTTCAATTCATTATCCTGCGTGCACCTAAAACTAACAAATCAAAGAACTGAGACAGGGTTTTCACTTCTTAAATGTCACGGGCACTGACTGAGATAAAAACACGTTCCCTTCTAATTAATGCTGTGAGCATAACAGGCGTTTGTGTAATGTAAAACCTACATTACACAACAGCGAGTTTCTTTTTTTCTCTAAAGTGTCAACAGACTTTCATCTCTCTGTGAAGTGAAGCTGCAGCGCACAGGCCGGCAGCAATGTGGGATAAAGGTGACTACACTGAGATCACTGCAGCAGCTTTCAATGCAAAATTAAAAAAACAAACTTCATGAAGGAGCAGAAAAAATAATAATAATAATAATAATAATAATAAAAGTGGAAAAACGTAGCAGTTAAACTTTAATAGAGCTGAGCTTTGTCCAAAAATTCATGGAACTAGTTTTTCCCTGTAGTTTGATCCAGACTTTAGGGAGCGTGACTGGAAAACTGTCGTTTGACTTAAATCTGCAGTAATGATCCATGTTTGTAAAGGCACTTTTCAAAGTCTCTCAAGCTTCACAACCGTGGATCATAAAAATTAATGATTCACAAAAGACGCGGCTTTGGAAGCCTTTTGAAAGCTAAAGCTCCAGGAAAAAAAAAGATGTAAACTCAATTTTAAAATCAGGCTTAAGCCACTGTTTTGGCCATAATATGAGTTTTATGATCTCTCCCCACCTTCACAATGGGACCTTTGTTGCAAACAAACCTGGTGTGCGTTACGCTTTGGCGGCTTCGACAAGGAGGTTGAGGTTGATGAAAACCTGTCATCGGGAAGCCTCAGATTCGGGCCTCGTGGAGTCTGTTGCTGTGGGAGACTGGACTTATCAGCAACTGTCTGCACCGTGTGATGTATGGGAGGTAAAAGCACAAAAAGTGCACGTGGCATACGAAGGAAAAGCTGGGGAAAATTTAACATGAACAATTCCGTTGGCTCGTCCGGTGCCAGATAACACAAATACTTTAGCCAAAGAGATGAAGAAAATTTTAGTAACTTCTCTGGGCAAACTGCAGGTGATCTCTGAGGTGTGGCAGTAACAATGCCACCGTAATCCTGCACATACACACCCGTGCATCAGTCCGTTTTGAATTAGACAGAAGTGTGACCCATGTTTGAGAGAATCCAAAACCACTTTGGCTTGCTTCTCAACATTTCTCAAAACTTGGAGTCATCTCCGATGTCATTCTTACAGCACTTTACGTATTCACACAAAAACTAATCCACACAAAGTGTCCGACATTTCTCAAAGCTACCTCCAAAAATGTGCTTATCAGAGGCCCCGTGTGGAGTACAGTCAGAGGAGAGCCGGCCCTCTGCTCCTTATCTCTGCGCTCTTCAGTGCGGGTGAGTGTTTGGTGGAGGGAGACGGGCAGCGCCGCAGAGGGGTCCGCGCTGTACGGGCTCTGGAGCCTCTCGTGACTGGACATCGTCAGGTGGGGTCAGCGGAGCAGGAATGCAGCCGCCTTATCAGTTGTAAAGGAGCTGGAGACCGCCTGAAAGAAAAGCACATGTCTCTGTAGGTAGACACAGACGGGTCCTGCGGCATATTTATTCTTGCCCTGCTTGGCTCCGGTTGGCAGATTTAAAGCTGTGGCGCAGATACCAAGTGACTCCGACTGTCACAGAGGCTGTGATTTAAGACGTGTTCCTCTTATTTTTTTCATCCCCTCACCTCCCTTCCTACTAATATTTTGATAGATTTACGTAACATACTGATAATGATGATTGCGCATCTACCCAGACAGTAGCTACAGGAGCTTAAAGCCTCGTTCTGCAGACCTTCACACATTAAAAGATACTTAAACTTACACTTAAACCTTTAAATGCACATTATATCAACAACTTTATTATATCAACATCTTTTCTAAGTCACTGTAATGTTATCATGTATGACTAATATACAAAGCTTAGAATTAACCGACTGATCGATTTACTGAAACTGAACTGAACTTTGTAGTCATTGATTAACCGTTAAAAGCAAAATACTTTTACTTTACTCTTTAACTGTCTTTCACAAAATTCTAATATTTTATGGACCAGAGGATTGATCTGTTAATTAAGAAAACATTTGACAGATAATCAGTGATGAAAATAATCATTTGTTGCTTCTCCATTGTTTTGCTTTTTGCACAATACAGATAAATCCAAAATAAGTAAGACTGCAATCTGAATGAGTTCAAATCTGATGCTAGTGTCCCTCGTTACATAACGCAGGGCAGAAATCAGATCAGAGTGGAGCAGTGAGGCTTCCACATGCCAGGTGGCAAAACTTGAACAAGAGCTGACACAGTTGACAGAGAGCTTGGGGCTACAAAGAAAAAAAAAGAAAACTTTGAAAGTTTTACTATTTCCATGAAAAATTCAGCAGGATTTTCTATCAGCTGTGAAGTCACTGAACTCAGACTGCCTTTCTCTCTTGGGCCATTCCTCATCCCATAATCCCTTGCTCTGTCTCCTCCTTGGCAAGCCTGGCCAATCAAAGACCCTAAAGGAGTGAGTGATTGGGGGTGGGATGAACCAATTACTGCAGCGATGACTGAAACCCTCCCTACAAAACAGCCAAGTCACTAAGTCGCGGACTTGTTGCTCAGCGGGAAGCGAGCGCTGCTGGATTAACGCTGTGGCAAAAAGGCACAGGGGCCAACACGGCTGGGGGGCTCTGACCCCTCCAGATGGGGGGGCACACCTCCATGTGAACCTCATAAAAACGGGCCATCGGGAGGTAAGGAAACCCCCCCAATACTGGGCTGACCAGCAGCTTTGCATTGTAAGGACTGGTGCGGGGACGCCGTTGGGCTCATGACCCCTGTCGCCATGGCGCTGAGGTCAACAAACCCAAAGTTAATCCGTCAGCTCGCAGAGAGCAGATTTATATATAGACTCAATCTGGCCCGCAACAACCATCAGGGCATGTGTGATTGGATACAGAAATGTATGTCAGTGTTTTGGTACCAGAACCTGCTGCAGCCACATTGGACTGACAAAGAGGTCATGGCTTCCGGGCGCACAGCACGTTTAAGTCCGACCCCCACTGAACTGAACAGAAAGCAACGCTGGGTTTTTTTAATCCTCACAGTCTCAGCAGAGCTGGTTCTATGTGTCAGGTCCAATGCAACAGGTGTTTACACTGATCTGAACAGTGACTGGTTGCATGTGGAGCATGCGAAGGATCAGGCAGTTTGTATCTCTGCATGCGACAAAACGCTTGAGTGTTCTTGGCGCTATTTAATAAATGACTTTTACCTCTTTTTTAGGGTTTTTTAAAAATGCCTGCTCCTGGGATGAAATCAACCACAAACTTTTCCAGTTGTTGTCTGTACTTCTGTCTCGCTGGAAGTTACCATGGTGTGTTGCAGCATCATGATGAGACGTCATATCATGCACATGTCGGTGGTTGACAGGGCGAGTGTTTCCATCCCTCCTCTGTTGTACAACATCTTGAAGAGGTATCCAGGAAAAATCTTACTCAGTTTTGTATATTCATACTACTTTTTCATAAGTCGCCATGTGTTAATGTGCTGGAAACAGTGAAATGAGCGCCCGGTGTTTACAAGTGATTAATAGTAGACACTGGCTGACACTCCAACCGACCGAAACGGCCGGATCTCCAAAGATCCACTGAACTCCTCACGAAGCCTTCGGTGTCTTCTGCCGGACAACGATGACAGACACAAACGGCCGACATAAACGTCCTTCAATCGCTCCAAATGTGGCCCATAATTCTGAGGTGTGTCGGCGCTGCGGGGCCGCGGCATCCCGCTGAGCCAGAAGTCTGAGCGATGAGCTGCAGAAGCGCCGGGGCTCATCCCTGCCGGGGCGAGCGGGGGCCTCATGTGACTGAGTGGGTGCGAGAACGCCGAGCAGAGAAGTGCCGGGTCACGGTAAAGGTTAACAAAATCAAGGCGGGGAATTTACGAGCGTCCGTGTTCCACAAGCGATGTCGCCGGCGACAGAGGGAGGGGCTGGTGTAAAAGACGAGGGTGGATGAGAGGATTATGGGGCGCGTGGGAGCATGTGTGTGGACACATGTGTGTTTGTGTGCGTTTAGCAGTGGGATCCTCACCTACTTTGCAGGCAGTGCATTGTGACAGAATGACAGGGGTCCTTTGCTGTGAGTGCGCGTTCACTTCACACTCTGCTGGGCCAGTTGCGCTCTGTAAACTGAGTGAAAGCAGCTGGGACGGTGGGCACATTATTAGGGTGTGCGTATGAACTCATCTGTCAATCTGTTGACAAAAAGCTCTTTAACCAGCATTCTTTACATGCTAACTGCGTACAGCGGTTGCAGTTCCTCTTTGGAAAACACAGGGAAACTGGTGTAATGTGTGTAATGTAAGCAACATTTGTGCTAAGATGTCAGTGAGTGTGTTGCTGCCAGTGTATAAGCTGCATCTGACACTTGGCGTGGCCTCAAATCAGAAGTTGAGGCAAATAGTGTGATCCAGTTGACTGATGCAAAGCATGTTCTGCCTGGTTCTGCCCTCGGCCTCTTGTGTGTGAGTGTGCGACCCATTCATGTGCTCTAGTTGTGTTGTAAAACACAACTAGTTTTAGGTGGCTTTGATTGGCTCTTGGGTTGTGAAAGTCAGTTTACCTGTGGAGGACCGTGTGAAAAACGAGTCCAGTGAATCTGCAGTGAATTAAAAGTACACGCGATGGATCTTGCTCGTATCAAACCATTTCACGCCGTCCTGGTTGCGACCCAAAAAAAAACACTTACTAACTGAAAATACCGATACGCAATAATGTGAGAAACACTTCCACACGTCACCAAACACACACGCGGACACTCACACTGTACAGATAAGATGCCTCGCCTTTGTTTCGGGGCTGTCTATAAGTGGAGCGGGGGCCCTCGGTTTTGGGAGACAACCTAGCGATAGGACACTTCATCACGGCGGTTTGTGGATGGTTCTCAGCCCCCCTAACACACACACACACACACACACACACACACACACTGATAGCTCCAGTTTGTCTGGAAGAGGTTATGCTTTGTGATAGTCTGGCAGAGTCTCAGATTTGTCTCCGTGGACCAGTCGGAGCCCGTACAGTGTATCAGGTTTGAGCAGCATGTGGTTCCAATTTGATCTCTCACAGAACGGCTTTAATTTCTCTTGATCAGTGTCAAACAGTGCAAATGCTATTATTCTATGCATTATCAAAGTAACAACAGATGATATAAGCACTGGACTTCCAACCAAGCGCGCGGCTGTGGTTTCAAGCGTGCACGTTTAACGCTGCATCACGTTCTGGCTCCCCGACCGGTTCCCTGCCACATGTAAAGACATTCATCATTTTCACTTATAATAACACAGAGCATTGGATTTCCCTTTCTTATTTTTGCTATTGGACCGCTGGGCTTAGTGCACAGTAGGCATCGGTCGGCCCCCACATTTTGCCGACTGCGTCGCTGACGGCTGGTAAACTCGAGTGATACTCTGAGTTTCCAAAAAAGCTGTGGGGGAGCGTCTGTGGCTGATGGCTCCACCCTGAGCTGAGCACCATCCATCTCTTCCCGTCGCCCGCCGCCCCTCTGCCGAGCGCCGCCCCACTTGAGATCCATTCGGGAAGCATATTTGCCAGATGACAGCGCGCTCTGTGTACCATCCATTATGGCCGAGGCAGATACATTGTCATCGGGAGCCTCTCCTGCTGGCATAAATCCATGGTCAACAGTAAGTCTAGGTCAAGTGATTTATACACAGGGGCACGGACGGACATGCACTCGCCCCTCTACAGACATATACATGGAGGCATGTTCAAACACACATCTGCCACGGAACTGCCCAGGCCAAAACTATGGAAACCTGTTACTGTACTCACAAGAGCTGTAATGGGAGTCTTGTTTAAAGTACAGAGGAATCTGGTCAAAGTCTTGCGGAGGTCACTTCTTGAGGAAATGCAGAGCCTGAGGGAGTGAGTGCTCGCAGCTCTCCTCCTCTCTGCTCCTTTTCGCAGGCTGCATCCTCGCGCTTTTAACACACGCATTCATCCAGCGGTGGAAGCTGGAGAGTGCACGGACGGGGGCGGCGGGGGGAGGAAGATGAAGTGCCGAGCGGGTCGACCGTACTTGACCGTAATCTCTGGATGAGGATTGAGGGGATGCGGTGTGTGTCCCGGAGGCTCACTCGTAACACGTCCGCAGAGCCCCTGGTAATGCTCACGCATTACAATATTCCAGAGAGGGACGTCTCACTCGACTCCATCGGTTTGTTCTCAAGGCCGCGGAGGTGTTAAACGAGCACGGGCCTCCGTCACGCCACACGTGAAGAATTGATACAACACTGCAGTCGATGGAATATCGTATTCCTGTGCCACAATTCACGTACGGCTCCAACCGTCTAAAATAACAGTGCCTAATGTAAGCGCTGTCGCCCGCATGTGGGTTTAAAGGGTCTCTAAAATAGCTAAATAGCGTCATTTCTATCATACCGAACAGACAAGTGGTGCGCCGGGACGATTGGCGCTCTATCAAAGTCGCATCACGGCAGGGAGATGGACTGATCCATCTGATATTGCCCACTGTCACAGTTGCTTGTCATAGTGATAGTCCTCACCCCTCCCACCCCACCGCATTGTACATCATCAGACTTCAACAATATTGACTTCTGTTGAGGAGATTAGCTGTCAAGCTTTTATTTTGTTAAGGGATCAAGGTCCTTCATGTTCTTACCTAAATATAACTTTACTCCGTTGCAGGTTTGAAATTACTGGTGCAGGTGGTATTTCATTTATGAGCGCGCTCGAGACCCACAGTGCCTCGGCTTGACCGCCGGGCTTTGGAGGGATTATCTGATGAATTCGTGTTTTACAGCAGCTGTTAGTGAGAAGTCACCGGGGGTCTAAAAGTGGATGTGAAAGCCCTCCACCAATTCTGCCGCGTGGTCGCTTTCATTTTTCACTTGTCTGAAAACGTGCCACTGCCCCATTTATGTTCAAACCTCCCACTTGGGTTCAACCAGCTACGGACGCTGAAAGTTTTTGATTGAGGTGGTGTGGAAAAATAAAACCAAAAAAACGCGTAACACAAGCGCGGTGCTGCGTGATAGGGGTCGTATCAAACTACACCCAAAATTAAACGTCCTTAACCCTGTCTCGGAGAGCATCAAGTTAATGTTGTGCATGTCTACGTCGATAAGGATCTCCTGCAAGATAACTATGCAGCGCCTCCTGGGTCATTGGAGATCTTGATTTACGAGGCAGGAGGAGCCACAATTGACGACCTGCTAATGCCCACTTGGATGCTTGGATTGCCATCGCCATTCACGAGAAGCCAGCAGACCAGGACTAGATGAGACCGGGCTGGAAATGTCACCTGCGTGCACAACCTTTTACGCCCCCGGAGCCCTTCTCAGAACTGTAAACTCTATCTCGCACGCCTCTAACCGCTGCCATTGATGGCTTACGGCAGAATCCCGCCAGCGACACCCGCCATCCCACACTTCGCTGTAAATCAAACTGCTATCTAAAGCAGCAGGAATCAGCCTTTGGGTGCTGGACAGCGACATATGGGAAATCCCCGGCGCTGCAATATACCGCTCGAGGTCCAACAAGACTGTAAAGGTCACAAGCCGCACTTGGCAAATCGGCGTGTAAGAGAAGAGGAAGCAGAGCCCCCCACCCCCCTCCCCTTCAGCAAGAAGTCTTGTTGACAGAGTTTAAATAATTGAAAGCCAATCGGCTGTGCAAATGAATACGGGGTTTAACACAGAATAAATCCGAGTATATCAGAAATCCTGATTCTGATCATGCCTCTGAAATTGCTCAACCTGTGAATGAAGTGTGTTTAGAGCTCTTAATCCAACGTAAGATGAATCAAAATGATAACCGGCCCGCTCGACAAGAAAATAAAAGCTCATTGGCTCATTGGTATTAGGCCTGTATTATGCAGAGATTTAGGCATTCGTATATTATATTCAGACAGTCACTTTGTAAAATGTGTTGGTAAATGCAGATATCCTCGAAACTGCCTTCTCCAGTCGAGAATCGCAGCGTCCGACAGAGGTGTTGACGCTGAAAGTCTACGCTGATGGATGCCGCCGTCTCTGTCTGACTTCAAGGCATTTTTGTGACTGGAGCAGCTGACTCTGCCGTTGCTTCAGCTCAGCAAATGCTAATGTTGGCTAAGTTATCTGTGCCTGGCATCACACCATAATGGCAAACGTGAAACTTCGGAGTTCCCGTTTTTGCACTTGATTTGGGCCTCTCGTGGCTATCGGGAACGAGGCTTTGATCTGGAGCCTTTGTGTTACTTGATTTGTGTGTTTTACTGTTGTAAAGCACTAAATGATCATTTCTGGCTTTCAAAAGTCACACGACTTGTCGTCCTAAAACCAAAACTGAGCAACCAAGACGTTAACAGTGAGCGAAGATGACACGCTAAGCTCCCTTTAGCATTTTTGAGATTGACATCACGAGACACCTCCTCACTAGTCATTTCTGTAAGGTGTCTGCTAACGACCACTCAGACTTGTAACACGATGACACATGATTGGATTATTTATGTGAACAATTATGAGCTGCGCCAGATGCCTGTCAGTGCTGCGGCACTTTGTCTGTTTTCCTGAACACTCAAAGTCGGGGCTTTCGGCCCACCGGAGTGATGTCTCTGCAGCAGCTGCACTGTGCCTGGCTCGCCACATGCAAACTGAAAACTCCCCAACAGTACACACACACACACACACACACACACACACACACACACTCCCCGCCCCCCAGGGAAGCGTCCTCTGAGTAATGAGACATAGCTGGGCCTGCGTTCAACGTCCCGTCACTTAATGTGACATGAATCTCCCTCGCTATGTGTGATCGATCTATTTATTACCCTGTTTATGTAAAGCCAAGCAAAGTCTCCTGACGCAGGATTTCTTCAGCCTGAAATATCAATGGCCATCACTCACTTTTTATTGCTTTTTTCTCGTCCTTTCTGGTCTTGTGGCATTTGTTTTGTGGTTGGGGGGGGGTTGCAGGATATAAGATATGGAACATCCACTACCCAAGACTGACAGACTCAAATACTGTAATTGGGGGCAGGTGTATTTTTATCAGGACACTTTAAAGACCATATTCTTGATTTTTACATCATGCAAGAATAGCATATGGTGGTGTCCATCACTTATTTTGCAGCATCAGCAGTGAATACAATGGTCTTGGCTTGTCACCACGGTCACACAGCGTCTCTTAAGAAAGCACTGGGCTTTCATTTCTTTTATAAATGGAATCAAGGTCAATAGAATTTGGCTTTTCTGACAAAAATTTCCAGGTAACAAACTCTTTAATATCAAAGCAAAAGAGATTTCTACAAAGTAGTGTCACTTAATTAAAAATTAAAAATGTAAAATAAGTGACTGCAGAAATAAAGGTAGGGTGCCGGTAGTCTCACGACTAGTTAAATGGAGATCACCTGAGTGCAGTATAAATACACCTTTGTCTGGAAGGTCCAGTCACTTGTTCATCTGGCTACAAAGACAAAACATCTCCAAAACTCTCCAACCTCAAAAGATGTCAGGATCATTTAGTTCACTTTTTGATTCAAATAACTTTTGATGAATTGAAACTCGTGTAGATGTTTTTCAGTGCTGCAGCATCACCGTATGCTGGATAAAGCTCATTTTTTAGCGCTCGCTCGATCCAGAGCAACAGCTGGTATTCTGCTCAAGATTGTCTTCAGAGGTGTGCGGCATGGCTCGGTCCAAACCGCCCTCCAGACCCGCTGCCGTGTGAGCGCCAGTGCTTTTCGCTATCGTGCAGATGCCAGGCCTCCCTAAGAGGGCTTCTCGGGGGGCAATCCCAGTTGCGAGCTCTGGTGTTAACCTGCTGGAGGACTCTTATCAGCCGCATGTCATGTTCACATTTTCCCCCCACTTCCGTCAGCCCCTCTCGCCGTCATCTCAGCGCTCTCCTGAGCTCCACCCTCGAAGAACGCTTTTATCTGGAGAGCTAAGGTGGCAAACATATTTGTCCAGACCTTTTCCCACAGTCTCAGGGTCCGGAAAGTGCAGGAAGCAAGTGTGTCCACGGGGGCCTCAGTTTGTTAGTTTTGCATGTTTGAGCAGGTTAAAGTGATGTATATTTTACATTTCTGTCCTGTTTTCCCTACATTTGTGAGATTAGCTGGTGATGCTACCTTCCAGACAGTCACTGATATCCATTAAATTTAATATGCTAAAAAAATCTACTTGCAGAAAACCTGCTTGAGATGTTTAATCCATCACATCGAGCACTGGCTCTGAATTAATATAAACTCAATCTTTTATTTTTCGTCTTTTTTTGAAATTTTCACTCCTTGATGTTTTGGCATCGGTCTTTTCTTCTTCGTTGCACAAAAACAAACAAACATTAATTTATTAATTAAAATCTCCTGATAAATCTCGATGGACAATGACAAAATGCCCCCCCCTCCCCCACTGACAGCTCCCACCCGAGGGCCCCCACCCACCACAGACACCCCAATGAAAGAGAAGGTTGGGAAAAAAAGTAAGTAAAGTTTTAAAGTTTTGTTGCCCGTGATTTGTCATGTCCACTAAGAAGTTCCTGAAACTTTGGTTTTTGTTGATGGTTTGTGTGTGTGTGTGTGTGTGTGTGTGTGGGGGGGCTTAGTATGCCTCCCTTTGCCTTTGCCTACTGTCAGGCCTTTTATGTTCTTCCTGGGTCACTGTCAGAGAGGCTGGAAGAGGGTGTGAGGGAAATTTAAATGTGGCTCCCCGAAGGCTGGGAGAGAATACTGAGTGGCTGGTTTGCTTTTGGGGAAATACAGAATTTGTGCCCTAATTGTTGGAGTTCAGTCTGGCACTTTGAAGCTTCTGGAAAACATGTGAGTATCTATTATATTTAATGCATGTTTATTCCATAATTTAACTCCAAAACAGCGATTTTTCCCCTGCAAATTGTTAAAATTGTGACAAACTGCATGTTTTATTGGTCTGATGAGATATGTTTAAAATGCGGAAATATTCAGAGCAAAGTTGTTTCCCCCCAATTTCTCATCTTCAAAGTCATAGAAAACTCCTGTATTGTCTCAAGTTGGCCACTGCAGACACCTATCTCTGCCTCATGTTGGCACCCTTTTCCGTCCTTGGGGATTAGGAGCTGTCAATGGGCTCCCCTGCTCCCCACACACACACTCATACACTGCACACACTCTGCAGTAGCTGCTCAAATCTGTAGTTCTTAGGGCACTGTGTATGATAGTGACTCGGCGAGCTTGGGGCTTGATTAGTGCAGTTAGCCCTTCTAAGGCTCTGGCTGTTTACAGTGGATTACAGGGAGGGAGGCAGGGGTTAAGTCTACCCAGGCACCAAGCCTCCCTCACCACCACCACCTCCCTCTCTCACTCCCACCCACGGGAGCCACTGCAGCAGGGCTGGCAGCTCGTCTGGACTCCCCATCGCAAGGCCAGGCTGACAGGTAGCGGGATTTGGCAGAGCACTTTGCATGAGAGCCAACAAGAAAAACTGAACACGGCGGATTAGCTCGGGATTATGTTGTCAGAGTTGGCCTTGACGGACAAACTGCAGAGGAATAAATTGCAATCTGTTTGAGGAGCGCGCTGCCACGCAAACAGGCGAGGCATCGGCTCGTCTCGCAGCCTGTCCACAATGACAGGGAGGGGAGAAAAATCATTAATAATTTATAAACAAAGTCCACGGCCATTACTGCTGTCGGCTCGCTCTGGTCGGAAGAGACGTCTCATAGTCTAACCCCTAACAATCAGGAGCTGGTTCGTGTTAAATCTTGAAACCAGAAGTGCCAGGGCCTGTACGATTAGAGGGGGTGTGCTGAGGGTCCTGCAAGTCCATCGTCCTATTTCTGATAAGGCAGTGAGAGAGGCGCTGTAGATCCACCTCTGGGACTTTTTGAAAGTGTCATATTCATATTCATTATCTTACAGTTTCTACTAATTGTGTAAGGGAGAATGAGCTTTTACTGAAGCCGTGGAAATTACTTAAGCAGCTTTTATGAAGCCAGGGATTCAAAACAAAGGCCAGTGTTTAGTTCCTGCAAAGAGCAAAGAGCACTGTGAACAATATTGTGTTGATGGTTTTTTTTGCAAATGTTAAGTTAAGTTAAGTAAGAGCTCATAGCTGATTTGTCTTCTCTTTTATGATATTTTGACTTATATTATAGTCAAGTGCATTTAGTGTGTTGGCAGACATGGTCAGGGGTCAGCGGCTGACTGTTGTATATATATATTTTCCTTTAAAAAACTATATATCCACCCCAGTTGAGATTAACCAGGACACTGAATAGCAATGCTCCCCCTGAAAGTAATAGTGTTATTACTGTTAGTCATTTCCCCGCAACGACTGCAACACGTGCCAACATTAAACCTTAATTTAGATACTTCAAATATATTAAATAGAATTTATCGAAAACAAATGGATTGGTTTGGTTTTGGTGGTGCTTCAAGACAAAAACTCAAGTAAAACCCAGAAAGAAAAAACTTTATGAACGTGAAACCCGCCCTACATCCGGAGGGAATAATAATAAAAAAAATTTCAACAAATTTGCCAGTGAACGAGTAAACACGCTACACCTCTGTTTTCATCTCATATTCCAGTCCTTCTTTATTGGTGAATTGATTTAGCCTGATTTGAGGCCGTGCAGCGGCGTTCTCGTGCAGAGGACTGACTGGCATGGTAAAACTTATTAATGAGCTTTATTGCATTCTGTCCTCCTCTGCATCATTAGGAATGCATGTCTGTATGTTAAACATATGAATATGCATCGGCATAGAGCATTTGCTCTCAGAGTTAGCAGTGAGCCAGCGCTGTGCCTTGAATAATAATCTAGCAGAGAAATGAACTGCATTTTCTTTGCCTCTGCTTTGTAATTGAAAAGAAAGAAAAGATAATAAGACTGCATTTAGTTTTTTTAATTTTATCAGGAAACCGATTCTGAATGTCAAGTTGTGCTCCGCTTTGAGGGAATAATTTCATATGTGGTGATATTTGCCAGTGTGATAAGAAATGATTTCACTGTTGAATGTTTAGATTAATCTTCACTGTATTTGTGGTGACATTTCTGTATCTTGTAATATATTAGCAAATAAATAGGCGGAATTCCTCGGTTTCACTGTTAATTAAAAATGTAGCGTGTTGCTAAGCAAACGCATTGAGCCAAGAATAATTTCTGTTTCCCTGGACAAATCCAGCCCCGTGTTTCCAGTCACACTGTCAGACTGAGGGTGAGTGAGAGGGCAGCAGAGGTCACTGGATAAAGGTTAACAAATTACCACGATGCCTGTGACTGCGACTGATTGATGTGGCGTGGGGGAGGGGATGTGTATAGGGGTTATGTCAAGATAAGGTGAGAGTGGTGATGAAGTTTTTCTATAAAATCAACAGATAAAAACAGAAGGGCTAGACTTAGTTGTAGTTGTGTGTATGAGTGTAGGCCAATAGGCAGTGACAAAACTACATTAACATGAAGCTAATTTTCCAACACCAAAATAAATATGTGCGTATTGTCGTCTCTAACGCGGAGGTCCCTGACTGTGACAATGGGTAATAACTTTATTTTTAACCGTCCAACAACAGGACGCAGTTATGTTCCATTCAGCAGCGTTGTATGCTGAATGATCTCTTAATCTCTCGTAAATGAGAAATCAAGTCCCACAATTAGAACCTGGAGCACTGCCTCGTTCCCGTGCTCTCACCTCAGGCTCTGACTTTGGCCTGCAGAGGACTCGCTTTTCATTCAGCGTACACAGGTCACTGGCGAAAAACAGCTGGTGCCTCTCAAGAACAAAGACGCTATCTGCACACACACATCAGGCGGCGTCTTAGAGGAACGGGCGACCTGGAGCGGTGCCGGGGGAGGGAGGGACCCAAGCTACTGATGTACTGACAGGACAATTAGAGAGAAAATCTGCCGTCTGAGCTAAATATTCCAGATAGGGTGGCAGGGTGACGGACCCTCCAGGAGCTGGGAGACTCGCTGTGGGTGTGTTCATGTTGACTGATTTATCTGGGTGGGGGTGAAAAACACAGATGGGTCTGTCTTCTTGCTCCAGTCTCTGTGGAGCTGTTTCTGCTCACTATGATCCACGAAGCACGAAATGACAACATATGAAGTAAAAGGATAACAAAACACGAATGTGTAAGTGTTTGCTCAAAAACACCGCGGCAATCCCTCCGTGTTTTTAAAATCTGGAAAGATAAGCTTAAAAAAAAAAGTTAAATAGTTTCCAGGACGGAGATAAAGCATTTTTCAAAGGAGCCTAAAACCCCTCGAGCAAGTTGAACGTCTTCCCAGCTGATCCTCTCTCAGTCCCTTTTGCAAATAAATAAGCAGCTCCATCCCGGCACGCAACTTTTGACCTGTGCTGACTTCACTCACTGGAAATCATTTTCAGTTCCCATTTTCCTCTTTGATTTCCAAACGGTATTATCTTTGCTCTCCAGTGGACGGAGGGTAAACAGTAGCAGCAGAGAGTCATATGTCTGTTTAAATAAACGGCATCGTCTGACGATGTTTTAATGGGCAAACCTCGGTCCCCTGGGCTGTGACCCCTCTGAGTGTGTTTTCAGCTATGTACTCTGCACAGGGTACTGAAATGTAATTGCTATGTACATACCAGGCTTCTCTCTGGTTACTCCACTGCAAAAAAATGTCTGTGAATGACTCCTTCAGTACTGTACTCTGGAGAGAATTTAAAGCATTTCATTTTGCATGACATGACGGAAAAAAGTGCAATGCATTGCTGTCTCTTGACAGCCGCCGCCCTTAAACATCAGTCAGCCTATGGAAACCCCCCCAGAGCCTTGGATTATGCGTCCAAAACGGTTTTAATCACGAGTGAGAGGTGGATATTTTTTACAGCGGATGTCTGCCTATAACATTCCTCCCACCTTATTCCCACACGGGGGTCCATTTCCAGTCAAAACTGAGAGCGTGTCCATGGATCAGACAACACGCTCGTGTTTTGTTTTTTTCACCAGAGACGCCCACGCCCTGTGTTCAGCGACTCTTCCATGGGAAGAGACATGCTGGAATGACATGTTCACAAAGAGGACAAGGAACTTTGTGGGGGAAACAGAACAGAGGATGTTATCAGATCGAAGAAATGAGCAGGAGAGAAAAAAAATGAGACAAAGTAACTCAACTCAATATGAGCACGACTCCCCCATTTTCCTCTTCTGGTTCTAACTAATGAATTTTCGCGGGGAGAGGAAATGCTTTGGGAATAGGTAAAAATTTCATCAAACACCGGATGTGTGCACTTGATTAGTAATTCAGACCTAACTTTGGTAAGACAATATTACAAGAGGGCTCAAGGAAATGGCTAATGAGCAGCTAAGCTAACTTTCTCTTGCTCCAGAGCATACAGTCATCTGATTTTCTCTGCATCGAATCCTAATTGGATTGTGGAAACGTGAAGAGGACAAAGAACATTCATCATTCAGAATTATCAGGAATTCCTGTCTTGGGCAAATTTGCCATCGTACATTACCATTTGATTGGATTAACTATTGATGAGCAGCAGAAACCAATACCATTTCCATCTTCCAGCCCTAAACATTCAAAAGATTATTGTGATTTGGATATTAGAGGAACCTTTAAAAAAGAAAAGAAAACCTGTCTTGTCTTTCTCTTCCCCTCCCAGCACCTGCCTTCCATTAGGGTCCAGTGACCAGCTATTGACTCAGAGTGCACAGGAAGCGATGCAGTGATGTGCGCGACGGTCTCGAATCGTTGATGGAGCCCACGCTGAGGGCGCGGCCCGACGAAGACGTAAAGTAATACCCCTGCAGCGCATGAGGTCAGCGGGCCCCTCTCTTTTTTTACAGGAAACATGAAAAGGGGTTCGAGTGGCGGTCACGAGACGGGGCTGGGCCCCTTTGTCTCGGGGGGAGGGTTTGCCGATTCAGATAATGTGACAAGGTGAGGTGTGATGTAATTAGGAAATATGTCATGCATGCACTGACATTTGCAGACACAAACAACCTTCGTAACTGAGAGATATATTATCGCTACCATGAGAAATCTCACATTTCCATCAGGTCAGCGTTTCAGGAAGTAAAGCCTGGTTTAAAATTGGCCACCTTGCACTTTTATAAATGTCACTGAGGTCACAGAAGGGTTCCTGAAGTTATATGTTATGTTAAAAGGGCCGTTGCTGTGACAAAAAGTTCTTTTTCTTGCTTCCTCCACAGGTGAAGTTCACAGGGATGTTTTGTCTACCCTCCCAGTTAGAAAACAACACTCAAATTGAGATCATTTTTTGTGTCTCTTTTGACGTTGGCCACAGGTGAGCTTCCCAAGTAACCCCAGATGGATGGAAGCCCGCCACACGAGAGGTGACGTGAGGTGATTCACCATCGCTTTGGTATTAGTCCCATAATGTGAGCTGACGGTGGGGATTTCAGAAGCAGGGGAGGTGAAGTGGGGGGTCCAGAGGGTTCTCTCAGGCCTCTTCTGTGAATCATGCAGCCTAGCGTGCGATCGGCACACTGCCCTCCTCTTGACTCCCTCATAAGCTCTGTTACAATAACACACTTGCCTTTCACTCTGGCGCTAACCCCAGCACACACCCCCACCCCACATCCCAAACTCCCTCCACCCACCGTAGCCACTAACACCCCACCTCTCTGAAAAACACAAGAGGAGAAAAAAAAGAAACAGCCCCAGTACCTACAGTTTTCTGTAAGATAAAAGCTGGAGGGTATTTATTTCAGCCACTGGCTCCCCTCAAAACTCCATTACTGTTGTTAGCATAACTGTGATGACAAAGATAATCTTTGTTATCATTATTGTTATTATTCTTCCCCACTTTAATTAATTTCTCCAAGGGGCAGTAATAAGGAGCAGACGCTGACTGTTCCTGCCCCAGTCGACTTCCTCAAGGCTGAAAGGCCCGACCAAGTGCAAGTCAAGGTTAACAGTGCCATCTACAGTAGAGAGAGAAGGAGTCGGTCGTGTGCATTGATGACACCAGAGGTTCACTGACACGTCTTCGCCATCAGCCATCTTGTGATACTCCCTGTCGTTGTGATGGCTGGGTGCAGACATGCTGCCGCCCTTCTGAACACATGCATGTGAGGTTTTGTCTGTGATTTTTAAGGCTTGGTGGGACAGCTCCACATGCAGTTGTGTTATTTCAATTTTACACAATAAAATTATCATCAATATACTTTGTAACATATTCATATCGTTTATATTCAGGAAAAGTACAAATTTCCGTGACAAAAACAATAAGGAGCTACAGCTCTGAAAACGAGTTATGATATAAACAGTACATGTAGTTACACAGAGGCAAATTCGAAAAATAAACTCTAAAAAAATCTTTTAAAAAATCTGAAAAATATATTCAGTTGCAAAGGAAAAACAAAGATGGCATCATGCATTCTTACTCTGAAATGTGATCACTTACAGTACGGCTTAATTAAAATACAGCATTTGCCATAACTGGTCAGTTTGTGTATTTACCCAGAGCCTTTAAGTTTTAAGGTCCTTGCCCATCCATTTTCTATGAACATGTCAAATTTCCTCTCTTTGAAATTTGACCACATGCCCTCTCCCATGATAATATTAAAAAAACAAACACGATCGGTCACTGGTGGGGTGGGTTGTAGCGAGATTTTCAGGATAAAAAGTCCTTGTCACGCTTTTGCTGATGTCCCACCAATGGCTGCTGCCTAATCTAAAGTATATTTATAAAGGCATATGATGGATATTAAATATTTTAATCCATTTATTCCCCTGAGACTAATTCTGCACATTCTTTGGAGTTAGACTGGTTCCTAAAATGTTGCTGGAACCAAAGTCAAAGTGTCTCATGGGACAAATTCCTGACTCCTCATTGTTTTTCATTACCTACGCTGTTACAATATGCCCGACCATTGTAATCATTTAAGCAGGAATAAGACTTGCTGAGTGACATGAGCTAATTCACAGCTGACTAATTTAGCACATCAATGTCAGAGACTGTACACAGGGATTCAGAGATTTAACCGTTTGCCTTGACAAGGGAGCGAGGGGAGCGAGGGGAAGAAACGGCTAAAGACGGACCATTACTGTTTATCCTCAGCCTTATCACTACTGGCGATGGGCTTGTAAATATTATCCTATTCTCCTTAATCCACTGCACAACGCCGCACTCACCCACTTACCGGAAGCTTCGACATTTACCTCGGGATTTGCCGGGGCTTGGGCTGCAGTGGCTGCTAGTAGGAAAGTGCTAATCTACAAGGCAGATTCGGGATTAGTTTGGTGAGCCAGGTGACCTGAGGGCCTCAGATCTTATTGGCCGGAGGAGATGCGGGCCTGCGGTCCATAGCAGGGGGTGACTAACTCGGAGGAAGCTCGGAAGGCGAGGGGTGGGGGGATTTCTCCCCAGCGCCGCTTTCTCCTCCTTTCTCCCATTCTCCTTTTTTTCCCCCGCACACTTTCTCTCTTGCCGGCTCTCAAGGAGCCCTGATGAGAATTCCACTAATCAGCTGAGGATTAACAGGGACTCAGACAACACTACATCTAATTCCCCCTTCACCACCACTAGGGCAACAAGAGGCCCCTCGCAGCACTGCAGCACACCAACACCGAGCACATGTGTGCGTCACTGTTTGTATTCAGCTCAGATCTGAAACACATATTCACTTGTTGATCTGGACATGACTGATTAGTGTGCATTATCAATAAATTAGAATTTAAGTGTATATGTTTCCAATGGAGGAAGAGCTTTTTTAAAGTGCTGAAACAATTATTAGGTTAATAAATAAGCAGATAAAGTTAAATATTATTTACAAACTCTCAATAGTCTAATAACTGTTAATTTCAGCTTCTTAACAGTGAGGATTTGCTCATTTCCTCAATTATATTGTTGTATATTGAACACCTTTGTCCATCAATCTGTTTGTGAGACAATATAAAAACTTTGAAATTGGCACTTTTATTGGACAGTAATGAAACATATGTGGATTTAAAGTGTACTATAGTTGTGCAGGATGATGCTAAAAAAATACATGAAACATTTGACTGAATAAATGACTAACTGTAGCTAAGATGCATCATATGGGGTAGGTTTTGTGTGGTTCAAACACAGAGATTTTTGTCTGTGCGTTGTGTTTTTTGGCTGAGAGGAGATTGTTCTCCTGTCTGGCTGGATAAGGACACGATGGTCAGACTCTGGCATCAGGAGCTCATTCATTTTAATGCCGAGGCTCATTCACTTGCCCGGTCATGCCGGGCCACCCAGAGAGCTGAAACTGCTTTTAGAAATATCCAAACTGTGTAGTTTGACGCTGTGTGAGGCCAGAATAAATGATATATCCCAAAGTCAGTAGTATTTCTGCATCTGCCTAATTGTAATATTTCAAAAGTGCATTTTGCACAGTGCACAATTCATGATAATGTATTAGAGGCATGGAGGGTAAGTGGGTTGCATTTTCAGGGTGGTTAAGTACATTTTGGCAGCAGTCCCGTGCTATCTCTGAGACAGGTTGGCTTCCCAGCCTCCCACAGTTTTGTGGTAATGAAGGAGTTGTCTTACCCAAACAAACAGGCTCTCTGGAGATGTACCTCAACTACCTCCTTAATCCAGGAAGTCTCTCTTATCTCCCCACAAATGGCCCCGTAGCGAGGCGCAGCACACTACAGTGTCATTCATCAGTTAAACCCCCAGAGCGATGAGCCGCTGAGATCGCTTCACGTTGGGAAAGTGAAAAGTGACAGCTCGCACCAGCTCTGAAGTCAGTTCGGTCGATCTGACGTCAAAATGCTGAATCCAGGCAGACTGATGTGCTTTTATTTTCCACCGGCAGACATCAATACTTTTATTACCCGGGTCCCCCCGGTGTGGTTGTGCTGGTGGTCAACGAGGATTTTAAGCTTATTCTACTGTGGCATTTGTCATAAATCTTCAAGGACAAGAGCCTGTTCAATACAGTTATAATATTTTTGAAGCATTTTCTCAGAAACTCTTTATAGGATTTTATATATCAACAAAATCACATTTTGGGATGCTTGTATTTCTTATGTCAAGTTTCATAATTCAGTGCTGGCTCAAGTTGTATTTTTTCCTGACATGTTTCACCTTCTTTTGTTAGATTTATTTGTTTTTACCAAAACAAATGATCCAGTCATACTTATTTCAGTTGGTAGCTGCATGGCAAAGAATAGAGACAGCCCCAATTTCTATCAGACTTTTTTTTTCAGCAAAAAACTAACAGCACCTTCATTTTGCTTTACATTATATTTTGACTTAATCTGTGTCACGTGGCAGAAACAGAGCAGCTGAGACCAACCAAGTGTAGCTCACTAACAGAGAGCATTTTATCTGTGAGCTGGTCGCTTTGACAAAGTGCCCTTTGCCCCACACCACAAACCTCCACTAAATAAGCCCTGCCGTGAAATTTCTCCAACATGTAGTTCTGATGCTTTGCAAAATGTGAGGTGTTAGAAATGTTTGTTGGCCTGTCCATCGGGAAGGCAGGGCCTGAGGGCGCTGACAAGAGGGAAACAGGGGCAAAAAAGGAAAAAAAGCGTGCGTGTAAAGCGGGCAGACAAAAGTAATTTGTGGAGGAGTTGTGACACCTGGCGCCACTCATTAGACAACTTCATAGAGCTAAAAGCTCTGCTGAACACACTCCCACACAGCACTGACTGGACCGTGTCAGGCCGACAAACAGGCATCTACGCAAGTTTGACAGAAATTTTACAAAGAATGCTTGTAATGTGCCACATGTACAGTGAAGTTTGAATTTGTTTTAAACATTATGTCATAGGGATTTAAAGGAGCAGTCAAATTACAGCTGAGTAACACACACACACACACACACACACACACTTCAGATCAACTGTCAATGGCAAATTGTTTTTTAGGCTTTCACCTCACAAATTATTTTATTTATTTTTTCTACTGTTACAGTTGTTGGCAATGTCAGTAGGGTCTCACTAGACAAATTATTATTTAATTTAATTTAATTTAATTTTTTTTGATGGTGTATCATGTCCGAATACGACTACTACTTCTACTGCTAATACTACTACTAATAAAAGAATACTAAAATTTCATACTCTAAGGAAATAAAAAAATCAATTACATGCACAAGAAGTAAAACACTTCAATGTTCAATTTATAAAAAACTAATAAGAATGAAATAACATTTAACAATATAAATTAATAAATAATATATATATAAATGAATTAATCATGAAATATTTATCTTTTACTTGTACTAATAATTGCCTACATTATGTATTTTTTCACAGCTTGTAGTTAATTTTTTTTGAACTTTCAATTTAATATTTTTCTTTTGTTGCTGCACTTATTTTCTGATGATACTTTATCACTTGCCTAAATGTTTATCCATAGTTAACATACATATATGATGTAAATTATAAGAAGACAAGGGTTTATAAGTATAGAAATTGGAATCGGTATGATTTATATGACTTATACCAAAATTAAATAATAGTTTTTTGTCTATTTTAGATATTTTAAATATTTGAAGTTGTTTTTTAACTTGTGTCTGTAGTATAATTTGTACATCTCTCTAAATTACCAACCGTCTTTGAGACAACAAGTATTCTCTGTCATCTAACGTTAATATATGTGTGTGTGTGTGTGTGTTTGTGTGTGTGTGTGTGTGTGTGTGTGCTCAATAGCCAAGCAGGTTCCCATTACTATCAATTACTGTGAGGCAGGTTTGGAGCCAGTTGCTAAGCGCTTTCATCCAACAGTGTTGATCGCTAATACTGATCTGTACATTTTTTCCAATCAAAGCTCTTATAGAGAGCTAAGACCATAAGACTGTGTTTGCGAGTTTAGTGACGACGCCAACAAGGCAACAAGGAGCTGGAGAGAATTGGAAACCGAGCGCACAGCCGGTTCAGAAAGCTGAAAACAGCTGTGTTTTTACAACCACTGAAACACAACGCTAGAAAGGATTTTTTTTTCCATCAGCTACCCATACTGCACCTGCCATTTCCATCACAGCCATGTGGTCACAAAGGGAGCAGTATATCTGTCAACAGGATCAAGTCCTCAATAGACCCCGCAAGCCACTCAGTCCTTCAAGACACCCCCTCGACTGGCCTCAACAAAGCCTCAAAACTCCTCAACCTGGCCAACTCGGCCCAATTCATTCAGGATATCCTCCTCTTTTCTGTGACGACGACGCTTCCTTCACCTGTCCAAACTGTCCAAACTGTCCAAACTACCTGGGGAGCAGCATGTTACTGATACAGAGGCCTTTTCAGTAGCTGCTCTCCAAAAATCTGGCATGTAGGTTTGTTTTTGAACCTGACACTGACACATTTATTTTTGAAAATTTCAAGATGGACATTGTCCTGCCCTGAGCCGTACTGAGAGAAATGTGCAGGTTGACGCAATGGACCATTTTTCCAGCGTGTTTTGCAGTTTCTGAATAAATGTAAATATCAAACTCCACATCACCTGTCTCAACAGTAATATTTACTGGTGTCGTTTCACGGGGGAGGGATATGGCAAATAAAAACTCACTGCCCCTCATAAAGAAACTTGTCAGCGTGGCTCAGCTCTAAACTCTAAACCTGGAGCGACCCCTCCCCCAGGTTGGACGTGAGCGTCAGTGCGGGGTACGCACCCTTTAGAGGCAAAAAAAAAAATACCCCAAAAAAGAGTGAAGGAAACGTTGAGATTGGGTTGACGCGCGAAGGATTATGGAGGGGGTCACAGTGGATCAGCCGGGTCCTCCTCTCCCACAGAGGAGGGAAAACAAATATTAATCACCTCGAGCACTTCACACACAAAGGGCCCGAGATGTGAGGGCAGGAGGTGCCGGCGGAGAAGAAGACACAGGCCTCAGTAACTAATGAAATGCCCCCACAAGGGCTGTGTCGCAGTGGGGCCAGCGCTCTCAGGACACCTCAGCGTGTGAACCTGGGTTTCTCGTGCCTAGAGGCAAGTTTGGTTACACGGGCTGTTTTCTCCATAATGTAGTGTTGATTATCCTCCATTTATCCCTCACTGTATGTGCAAAAAGAACAGAGCGATGGAGCCAGATAAAGAAAACGGTTGTGTGTGTGTGCGTAACAGCGAAGTGAACTCATGTGTGTTTGTTTATTTTCTTCCTAGTTGGCAACATCCTCTGTCCACACATCCTCTTCCTCCCACACCTCCCAAAACTCCCCCAATCCTTCGTCCATGAGGCGTCGCACGAGACGAACCCCACCTGGCATACTGGCGACGGCGCCATCTGGTCGCGGCCAAAGCTCGCCATCGGGCCCGCAGTCGGTACCCGCAGTGCCAGTGTGGTGTTGTTTAATGAGCGCATATGAGCAAACATTTGACTGCCAGGTGGCGTTTGCCGCCACGCCACGCCGACCAGGCAGAGTTCTGCCGTTGCCGCTCAAACCCAGGGGCATCAAAGGGGGGCCTTGGATTTCCAAAGTAACTAAGCCATAATCCACCCCCTTATTGGTCCCATTCATATTGAAATACATGATCAGAGGAGCGGCAGAGGCCCTAATCTTGCCAATGAGCGGTCCGGCACAGCTGCGGGGATAAAGTCAGAGTATGCGACCACCAGTATATTAGAAAAACTCAGGCCTTGCTGATTGGATTAGGGGAGACGAAAAAGGGGGGGGGGGTCTCGAGGGTGAGGAAATGTCATCTTCTAACATTGTGTGTGGCATGGTGGTGTCGGCGTTGGCAACCGAGGATCAGGAGGTGGGGCAGACACACTTTGTCCCAGGGTTCGTGACCTGCAAAAAGAGAAATTGGAGGGGGCGAGGCGAAGAATAGCCACAACAAAATGGAAAGCAAAGGCTGAGTGTGCGGAGTCAGGCCTCGATAGCACCTCCCCGCCGCCCAGCGTGAGCTCGTCTGGTATTAAGTTGTAGCGGTGGCAGTTTTGAGGAGGGAAAGAAAGCGAGAGAGGGGACTAAACCGGGCATTAGCTGTCGACTTAAAGGTTTGTGCCGGTTCCTCTGGTAGGAAGAGCCGCCCCGTTTAAGTGTGATTGAGCGTGGCTTAGATGGGGATCAATGGTTATCCTCTCGACTGTTTTGTTTTGAGGTTTCTTTTCTGTATTTACTGTGAGGAGAAGCCATTTTGTCTCACAAAGCGGGAGCCAAATATTTCCATAGTCGTACGTCTGGCACTGGCAATGTGATTTATTCATTTAAACTGACAAAGTCGCCTTAAGCACAAACTTCACTATTCATTATTGTTCCTCCACAATGGAAATGACTGTCGTAGAGAAAAAAATGAACTATATGTACCTTTCACTGATTTGTCATTCAGTTAGTGAAAATCACAACTCCAAATGGTTCAGTAGCAAGTTTTTTTTTTTACTTTTTCATCATCAGTAAGATGACAGACACAAGTACTATATGTACAGAACAGCTTTTAACAAAACTTTCAGGTCAACTTTGACCTGAAAGTTGTTGGTAGCCTAACCCTAACCGTAACTAAATTAATATATTTAATGTATTACATAAAAATAAATTTACACTTTGCCTGAACTCACACAGGTAGTGAAAAGCCTGTGCCTGTGTTACATTCCTTTACATCTTAGTTGAAAATACATGGAGTTTTTTTTTTTATAATGAATTTGTTCATGGCATAAAAAACACAAAGCATTATCAGTGCTAGAATAAATATTTGAAATATTAAAAACCAAAGTGCTCCGTTCATATGAATTATAAACATTTCTTTCGGGCAGGTCAAGTTAATGTGCGTGGACACGTGGTATGCTTCCGTGAATGATATGCACAGATGCGTCCATGTGCATACACGCACACATATACTGTAGACACAGGTGGGATTTCTCTTCTCAGTCATTCTTGGAGTTTGTAGACGACAGACTTTCATGGAATCCCTCTGCAAATTCATCCAGCTGCACAAGAGACTTCGCCACGGCTGCATTCGACTGTGAGGATGGTGAACCAAGTACATCTCTGTGTACCATGTTAAAGATAAACTTTGGATCCAGGAAAACAGTGTTTAAATCTGACAGACCTACCACAGATAGAAGCTTCTATTCCAGTGGAATCAAGGTAAATTGAATCTGTAGGATTTACACGTGGAGACTCATCTCTTATCTGGGTCCAGTTCCCCCAAATTCCCCCAGTGCTCAACTCTGAATCCTAACTGGGTCTCAAAGGACTGTTGTGGAGCTGACCTCTAACCTCTGAACTCTCTGTGGAAGTTGTTTGTGCAAAAAAAGAAAAGAAAAAGACGTTGGTATGTGCTTGAATACCAGCCTCCAAAAATCTACATCAGTTGAAGGCTGCATGTCTGCAGCATCCATCATGTCACATAATCTCTGTCGGTGCACTGTAAGGGTCACTTCAGTCCAAAACAAATGACGACTCTGGTCCCTGCGGGCTATGAGAGCTAGCTCAACAATGCCATTGTCCCTCAGAGGGATCTACAGTTGATTAAGTACCCTGTTGAGAGAGTGGAGCAGTTGCCAAACAAATACTAAAATGTCCAGAGCAACAATGGTTGGTCAAGTGCCAGAGCTCATTATCCCCTCTGCGGATCATTACAATGGCAATTTAAAAATTTACATTTACAGGTTTCATTGCACATGCACTGACAGAATTACCACAATGCTTTGTGGTACAAGTAAGAGCTGTAATACTGTGAGTTCAAAGTGGAAAATAGTGACTGGCTGGCAGTCTTTGAGGCGTCTTTTGGCATATAGTTTTACCTGATGACAAAGAACCCTGCAGGCGTACGGATTCACATTTCTTCCAGTGTAAAGAACACGTCGATGGCCAATTATGACATTAATATGTCCTGAGCTGACTTAATAACCACATATCTCCCTTCTCGGCATTCAGCTAACCGACAGTGCCAGTATGGCAGGCTGCAAATCTGCAGCCTCGGTGCGCCCGGGGAGTTGGGTGACAGTTTGTGTCAGCTGCGTCTTTTACCTGTCGTCAGGGAGCGGCCGCTATCCTTCTTCCTCGCTCTGGGAGCAGGTTTCTCCCTCGCCGGCTTGTGGCACAGGGCTCCTCGCTGGGCGACATGCCTCTGTAATGCTGAGGAGCCCCACAGCTATTTATCTCCATCTCTGCACCTTTTGAAATTGGCAGCATCCCCATTTTCCCAGTGATCCCTCAGTCAACAGCTGAGTGCCTGGCTATCAGGCTGTGGCTGTGACAGTTGTATATTCTTACATGCTGAAATAGCAGGAGAGGGTGAGTGAGTGAGTGTTGAATTTGTCGGTGTACCACCGTGTTTAGTCAGCGGTGAAGCCTTCAGGGGCACAAATGGCTGGCAGGAGTGTTATGATCGCAAATGTGACAAATCACCAAACCACCTCGACTGGGATCATCATGGAACTGTAGAGTAAGTGCAGGAAGGTCGAGCTCAATGTGCTCAAATTCAAAGCAACATGAACTGAAACTTCAGGACATTCAGCTCAGCTGCAGCACTAACACTTTAACTGTTAGCCAACTAGCTAGCCTGCTGCCTGTTTAACCATCCACTTACTGCTGCCAAGCCTTGATTTTACCAAATACATTGGCAAGTGCATATTTAAAGCAAGTTGCTGAACCCTGAGATCTAATTTACCAGGAAAATGTTCAGTTTACCGTCAGAAGCAGCAAAGGAATTAGTGTTTCGTGAATTCTACAAACTTAGCAAAGTTGTATACGCGCTGACACAACGGCGTGTTTGAGGATGCTGTTGCCCAAGATCTGCAGGCCTCAAAACATGGCTGAGTGCATTACATCACCACAAAGATAATAGTTGTCTTTACTTAAGCCGCAGAGTATGCAGCAAGCTCGCACCACACTACAGGTCCACACTTTTATCAGATGATGTCTGTTTAAAATGTTGAGGTTTCAGTTAGCTTTTGATCCATTATAGTACAACTGAAAGAGGCAGAATGCTTTACTCTGATTTATACTGTATCCAATAAATTACCTGAAACATACACACTGCAGGCATCAGTTTAAAAACTCCCAAATCTTTAAATTGCTTTGTTTTATGACTGCAGCTTTAGATTAACTGGAAATTAAATTGACTAAGTTGTTGACTCAGATGCCACCCCATATGACAACAAGAGCAATGAAAAGATTCATTTTTAACTGTAACCCCTCAGATTATCTTAATTATACACAATACCCAGGCTCAGTCCTTTGAAAGTTAATCCTCTCTTGCCTCTCCATGTAACCACATGCACCAGTTAAAGATCATTGGAAACCCCCCTGGAGTAGTATGAACATGCACAGAATACTCAGTTTGTACAAACACTGTGTACATGTACACAAAGTAAATACACATTATAAAGAATTCTGTAGAAGAGACTCAGGTGAATTTAACTAGGTCCAGTGGAAGACCATTTATCAGGAGCATGTCAGACACAACTTCAGTGCACAACACGATGAATATAAATATTTTAAGCAAACTGAATAAATATTTTTGAAGATATTGTTCATCCAAAATCTATTCAGGTTTGTCACCTGCTGGTTTGTTGTTGTTGTTGGCAAACGCAGCAGCTTTCAGATTTGTGCTTATGCAATTTTGACTGCAATTTTGTCAAGCCTCTCTGGTAAACGAGAACGACAATCAGGTAATCTCCCCAGGTTTAACTGAAATAAAGCTGACACACACTCTCGTAAATCTGTCTGCTGCTTTGCCACCGCTGTGAAATACCTTCCTTTTAAAAGGCCTTCTCTTTCTGACTAACAACGCGGAAGTTTCCCTCATGATGGGACTCAGGGAAACCTTCATTATGCATAATCGTTTAGTTTAGATTTGACCATAGATAAACCCACACCCATGCTGTCAGGTCACATGACTTTATTGAGACCTCCTCCACCTGACAGAAGGGTCATATGGCGAGCGAATGGACCCTGTAAAGGAGAGCAAAGATTTACTGCGCTTACCTTGCACCCATACCTTAATGTCATAAAATTTTATGATGTGTTTTCCACTGAGTACTTTTTAAGCACATCTTTACCAGACAGCACAGACATAATTCACTCGTGGCCGTAATTTAGGAGAGGCAGCTTTTCTAAGACTGATATGAACCTGCTTTGAGTTAGAGCTAACTCGGAGTACAGACACATGCTGTGTACAAGAGCTGCTCTTCACTCTTTTGTTTTGGTGTGTTTAGACACAGACACATGGACGGCTTCTTGGCCTTTTATTAATAAATATCAGATGCAGATCAATGTGCTGAGGTTTCCTTGACAGCTACATCAAAGCCACAGCAGTTAATGTCTGTGAAACGTTTAGCCAAAGCTATAAATACAGTTATATAATACGTGGAAGTAAAAGTATTAAATGTTTTTTATTCTTTGTAAGTTAACTTCCTTAAGAGAAGGAGGCACGCTGTATATTTCCATACGGTTAAAGAAAAGAGGTCATGACTTTTCCTTAAGGAGCTTTTATGGAGAGTTTGATAGCTACAGTATGCAGTATATTAGGATTTAAATTAGGATTTATTTCTGCCAAAAATCGATTTCTGAAGGAAACACTTTCACCTTTTTATGTGCATGCTTTAATTTGAAGAGATTTATACTGGCACAAAACTTTTAATATAACCACATAAACATAATGCAGTAAAGTGCACACACCCTGACAACAAACACCTCTATTCAGTTTTCACAAATGTTACACCGTAATGAATTTTGCCAGCGATGGGTGTTTCAGTGAAGCTTATGTGTTTTGGTTCCCAGTTTAAACTCATTCTCATTTGGATGTGCAGAACTGCGAGGGTTCAAACTTGTCCTCTGAGTGATACGGTTGGAGGACACTAAATCCTCGCTCTGTTAATTAAGGCTCAAAGAAATATTGTGGATGAGAGAAAATAACTTGGCAGAAAGAAAAAAAAACAGCAGTGAGAGATGCTCTTGGGAAATTATTGTTTTTAAGTTAATAAGTTGTTGTAGTCTTAGCAGAGTGAAAGGGGATTTTAGGGTTTCAAATCAAAACAAACAAAATGTCCAAATGAACTAAAGAGCAGAGAAAGGATCTTTGAAAACAAATCAATATCACACATGGTAAGGACAAAAAAAAAGGTTCAGACATAGTCAGCTGAATCTGCTTCACCAGTGTGTATGCACATGCAGTGACTTGCATAAACACACACACACACAATTGCAAAAAGGCTTGTCAAAGATAAAACATTATGAAGGAGCTCACAGTCTCTTCGTGCTAATCAAGATAAATAGCTTTGACTGTAGCAAATTGAACAGGCTCCATTTAATGCCATTCTAATTTTCATTTCTTATCTGAGCATAGGCACGCTATTAAAACAAATTGTGAACATGAAGGTTTGGATAATATTTAAAAGCTTGAAGCAGCCGTGTGATTAATGTGGTTACAGTCAGCAGATAAGAGAAAGACTAATGGCACAGAGAGACTGCCAATTCTATAGCGCCTGACATGATCTTCTAACCTGCTCCCTGAACACAGTTCATTTCTGAGATCATTTCTTTTCTTTTTTTCAACATGACAAATCACGCTTTAGATTTGAAAGTATTGACATGAAAAAATGAGAGATGATCACCGTAAAACACAAAAATTAAGAAAAGATAAATAAACAAAATGAAGCAAAACTGAATTTTCAGATTAATAGTGCCAAATGAGAAACCTCCTTTAGTTTTGCCACAGCCAGATTTGATTTTTGATCATGTAAAATATCTTCTCAGCGCTATGAGCATTTAGCATGGTGCAGAAAACGACTGCTGTTTTTTAAAGCAACAATTGTGGTGCAATGGCATAAGCCAAACAGCTGTTTAGTATATATAAAATATATATATATATATATATATATATATATATATATCAGAGGTGCATGTTGTATTTTCTGTGTAATATGGTAGAATCATGTCAAACTACAGTACAGTACAAAGACATCTATAAGTAACCATATCTCCATAATATTTGGAATCACTGAAATCAGCAGTAATAGGTTGGACATATTATTGCTTTTTTATATACAAAAAAAGTATGGACAGAAAGTGATTTCATTAATGATACTCTGAAATTTCAGCAACAAAATCTTAATAATGCTCTAATATACAAAATACACTTAATTCTTTAATTATACCGACCTGTGATAATGTCATTTATCTACAATAAAAGCCAAAGATAGCCAATCTATTCTACATGTGGAAACTGTACAAAAGCTCTTATGCTAATTGTTAATATGTTAGAAAAAAAAATCTGAAATATCAAATTAAAATTACAAAATGCACGTGGGTCCCTGCATATTAATTTCACATTTGAAGATTAAAATGTCTCCTCACACTGTCCCATTATGGTCCCAGTGGGTTGACGCTTCCCTGCTTTGCCATGTTCTTTGTCTCTGAAAGTCAGTGCAGTGATTCTGTGCAACACTGCTCCCCCAAGTGGAGCCACACCTCCACTGCATTTACAAGAAGAAAAAAACCATACAACACAAGATGAACTGTCAACTCAGATTTTGTGCAACCAGAATTTGACATTCCTGTCACTGGATTTGTACAACACAACACGCCGCGATGCTTTGAACAAGTCTGCAGAACTGCAGGTTTCAGCTCAGGCAACATAGAGGACCAGATCAGGTAAATCTCTCCCTTTATTCCTCCAAACATCAACTGTGTTTCAAAGAGCAACGCTGCAACTGATCATTAAGAAACAACTTCCAGCTCTGGCTCCCACTGAATCAGCCCAATTAGTGGTTAGACTGCTGATCCCTCTGCCACTGGCCTGTGTTGCTACTAGACCCGTTTTCTTAATGATCCACAGAGATGAGGCCTTGTCTGCGCGCTAGCTGGCGAGGACGCAAAAACGCAGAGGTGATAAAATCCTTTTTGCTCCCAGTCTCTCCACAAAGGGAAAATTTTCCTTACACACCAACCATGCCACCTTCAAATTAGTGCTAAATTTGTCCAATAGCTAGTTATGTTGTTACATAAAAACAGTGGCTGCATCCAAAGGTTTCTAATGCCTCCTTTGCAGGTATCTTTTATTTCCGAGATAACTGAATGTGTTTTGCATATATTTCCAGTGGTGTGTGCTTTTCAACGTTGAAAACTTTGCTTGCATTTGAGCTTATTCTCCTTTTAAGAGCTCCAGTTAAGCCAAATGCCCTAAAACGAATGTAAAGTGGTGGCTGTGGGTGTTCCAAGGGCCCCCGCAGTACGCCAACTTGTCAGGGCAGGACTGAGCTCTGGGGTGGGTAAATCTGCCTCCAGTGCCCCAGGGATGAGGGATTACCCTGGGCTATTTGGCTGCTTCCAAACAGGTGAGGAGCCAGGTTAGACATGATAGACTTTGTTGGGGTGTCCAGGGCTTAGGGGGATATTACTTTGAAAGCAACTTGGTGGGTGTTCCCGCTGCTCTCTCCCTGTCTTCCCCTGATTGTTTGTTTGTCAGTCATTAGAGACGGAGCATTTTGCGCTGGTAGTGGCTCATAATCCGAGCGGCAGTGATTACAGAGGTGGTCAATAGAAGCTAATTGTGTGCACTGTGGAGTTAATAACACAAATGCTATCAGTCGGCTTTAAATGATGAAGTCGCCTCGCGTTGTGCTGCAGGGCTTTATTGGCTTATTTCTCATGAATAGAGTGAAACACTCGTCTAATGAAATAACTTTTTGGGGGGTTGAATACATTCACTTTCAACCAGCGTGTGCGATCAAAGTGTACTGGCGTTTGCTGCTGGGCCCACTTCTCAAACATAAACCCTATCTAGGCCGGGGACTTTGTGTGCCTTAATAAAGTCCTAATCACTGGGAAGCATTGTTTATTTTCTGTTACACTGGCCCTGGGGCCACACAAATTTAAACCCTCTGGCACCGTGGCTTTCCCTCAAAGCCTCACATATCCGCTAAATACCAACGGAGATCTGAGACTTTTTCCTTGATCGTCCCTTTCATTAGTGTTTATGGCGACCCGACTCGGCCTCTTTGGCACCAGTTTCTTTCATTAATGCTGAATCAGCTATGTTTTCCCGATCAAACATTATAGGAATGATTTGTGACTGTCAAGACACTGTGGCTGTGACAATTTCACTTCTTATTATTTGTTGCCTCATTTGTAATGTTTGTCATTGAGAATTTGCATCTCATTTTTCTGTTACGTTCACTAGTCTGATCAGGAGCTGGAATTTAATATCGAAAGACACAGGTTTAATATCTGGAAAAATGTCACTTTAAAGCCGGAGTTTTGTCTGAATACAGAACACATAAGCACTTTAATAATAGACAAAGTATAGCTTTGATTAGCATGACAAATGCAAGTAAACATGGAAATCTAGTCTGTTTTTGTTGTACTAACTCCTGAAAAAGTTCTGCGTATTTGCAATAGGAGGCAAATCTTTTAAAAAAGCTTTGATCGTATTAGCCTATTTATAATGTGGATGTCACACCCCCACCTAGTGGAGTTTGTTGATTCTACAGCCACAGCAGACGCTTTTCAGCTCCAAACAAAGGGCAGTGAACAGGGTGACTGAAAGACACCAACACCGAACCATTTCAAAAATAATATCAGGCCGCACATGTCACTCTATGCGGTTTCTGGTGCTGGACGTCTCAATAAGGAGTGAAACATCCCGTCCCAATTATCACTCACTGTCAGTGATATTCATATCAAGGACAGATTTCCCCCGTTTGCTCAGGGAACATCCCATTCAAGCAAATGTGTTTGCTCATACCCTCAAGACATGTGGGCTGAGGAATGAAATATCAAACAGGACAACTGTTTAATGGGATGCACGCGCACACACACACACACACAATGACGCATGCATTCAAACACAGACACTTGCTGCATTTCACAAGCAAGTGAATCACACGCACACTCGTGCTGATCTCAGTTTCCTAAATGGTAATTAGACATCTATCGTGTCTGCTGAATGATCAATGACAGCACTGTGGGTTTTACATTAATAATTTGTAAAGGAGAGAGCGCGACAAAGGGAGTGTGAGGGAAGCAGGAGATGTGTCCCGTTGTGTTTTGGGACAGGGGAAGGCTAGATTACCCATGTGCCAGGGGAATCTAATGCAATTATGTGTGTTTGCTTACACCATGTGTCCCCTTCCGTCTGCGCAGGGGCATCGGGACTGCGCCCGCCGCCATCCTCCTATTCAGGTCTCTTGTTTGTTTTCAGTATTTACACCACCACAATCTCCCCACCCCCCATCCTCATCCTCATCACTGCCACCCCTCCTCATTTGCCCCAGCCTTCAATAGCACTAATTAAAGCAAACCAATAAGGTTGGGGGAGGGCAGAAATAAGACGTGTTTGAAGACCAGATTGAACTCTACCAGCAACTCAGGAGTCAAAAGAGACACTGGGGTTGTGGTGTGTGTGTGTGTGTGTGTGTGTGTGTGTGTGTGTGTGTGTGTGTGTGTGTGGGGGGGGTTGCTGGCAAAATATACATTATTTATAATGCAAGAAAGAAGGCCTCATAGGGAGAGAGGAGGTTTGTTTAAGAGATTAGCGATGGCCTGCTTATTAGCTTTAGCTCACATTCCCAGTCATTTGCCTATTCTTCAAGACTCCCATGCCATCCACAAAGAAGTAGCTGGATTATTGATTTGAATCCATTTAGGCTTTTTTGCTTTTAGTTTTAATCTGATTATGTCTCCACATGATTGCATCCCCCATTAGTAGATAGATAGATAGATAGATAGATAGATTGGTGGATAAGTATGTATAGGTAGATAGATGGATGGATGGTTAGCAGCACTCTAAACATCAATATGTAATTATTTTTGGATTTAAATGTTGCCCTTTGCACTATATCTAGCAGGGCAGCACTGGTTTGACTTTCTTATTTTGAGTATACCCTGGGACACGGGTGACATTTAATTTTTGTGTATTTAGTGCCAAGGATGATATTTAGATAATCTGCCCATGCTCCTGTTTGCTCTCAGGGATTTGGGAAGTATGGGCAAACACCAAGCACACAGAGACTCCGGCTAAGATGAGGGGCGACAGAGTGACTTTTGGCAAAGCGATGGAGCTGAAGGTGGTGGCGGCGAGCTGTTGGCTCTCTCAGTGTGAGGCTGTGAGAATATTGTCCATGTCCAAACCTTCCTCACTAGGATTACACATTTGATGTTTAATCCACTGCTAAAGTTTAAATCTGTGTGTTTTGCCGGCAGCAATGTTGACCTTCTTAAAAACAACTTCCGAAAGGCATCCAGCATTTCTGCTGCTGTGTTAATATATGTCAAGATCATATTATTTTGTGTAGCATTGGTTCAAATTAAATCACTTTGCTTGATATAATGGTGACCTTTTGGTCAGCAGAAAAAATCCTGCAGCAACTATTGTATTGTGTCCTTGAGCAAAAACTCAATAATGCCCCTAAACAGTATTGTACACAGAAGCTGGCTCAAAACAGTGCAAATACCTTTATAATATCATTTATAATATATAATGCATGCGTTATTTTTACATTAACACAGATAATGTATAGAATACAGTATATAGTGAATATTATCTATACACTACTGTATATTTCATGTCTTGTATCATACCTACAGTATATAGCCCCACCAGTTCATACACCAACAGATATCCTAACTTCATTTTAACTCTTGAGAAATCAAAATTCTCCCTCTATAATTTCAGCAGAGTTGCACCACTTGTGCAGTTACTTGTACACATATGTTCCATATTTACACAGCTATTTTCATGATAGTTATGGCCTTGTAATCTATATAATATGTCAGTAGCTTTTGAAGCTTTTTGTATTCATTTAAAATATTTCTTAACCCAGGTCCTTCCCCTTCTGTTTATTTTTGTACTGAATGAATAGCTCATAGGGATTAATTAAGTCTAATTAAATATCTTAATTATAGGTCATTTGTTTTCTACTGACACCTAAAAATATTGTCTGTCAACGTTCAATCACATTTCTACACTGCCATACCAGTTCTTTACAACTTTTGTTGTTTTTAAATAACAAAATTACCATGAAAGTCTAAATAGGTGTTTGCTGCTGATCATATGAACCCCTTGACTATTTGACTCACTCTTTATTATTCAGTATATTTCACCCTAGCTGGAGCCAGCTATACATATACTTAAAATATACATAAACGTAAATTCGCCATTACTCACTTCTATCCTGCCTGCCAAAGTATAATTGAAAACTGTAGGACGCTTGGGAATGAGTAATGGGCCCAGGCACCTATAATGGATCATTTCAGGTTTCTTTTCTTTTCACCACAATTACCAGCCAAAGAAAAGGGTTTCCACTCTGTTGAGTCAGAAGTGTATTTTTTGGGCTGGGCCCAATCCTTCTGTGGCCTGGCAGCTAGCCAGGTGCAACGGTGATGCGGGGGCCTCATCTTTGGACAACAGTGAGTCGTCGGCGAAGGAGGAAAAACAGAATGATGGACTTTACTGTGGCAGTATAACAAGGTAGCTATGACTCACACGTACTCATGTTGATTCTTCTCGTCCAACGGCAACCTTGAGACCCATTTGAAGCAATGTTGGAAGATATATCAAATGAGACAGGAATGTAACAAATATACTGTAACAACTCGAGCAGTCATCAGAGCCAGAGTCTTTTCCAGGGCCAAACATAACAAGTGCAAAAACATTTTCTCAGCGTTGCACAAAGAAGTTTACCAATACTTACTATGACCTAAGAGATATAAGAAATCGCTCTCACAAAAATATTTAAAATGAGAAGAGCTAAGGAACAGATCATGTAACTGAATGTTGCAATAGACCTGTTGGTTATTTTGGCATCATATATGTGGTGACACTTTGTTATTCTATCCTATTTGTATTTATTATCCACAATGTAATCATGATTATCCTTATTAGTGGTAATTGTAATAGCACTGGTGGTAATTACATTTCTGCCTGCCACTGACAAAGAGAAAGTTATTTGTGTTTTCATTGACTCACACTTTCATTATTGTAAATATCCATATTCAACATTTAGTAAAAACAAACAAACAAACAAACAAAGGAAAAACCCTCAAGATTGTCTGTAATTGGTTCAAATACAGCTGCAATGATTTTAAGTGAATCTAATACCTTTTCATCCTTTTGTGACTTTCAACTGTTTCAAGAACAATTCAAAATGTATTTATCATTTATAAGGCATGAAGTCATAAAGTATGTCTGACCAAGCTCATTTGCACTGGGGCATTTCAGGTCAGCAATATTTCACTGTATCATTTTACTGTAGTCTTTCACGTTTTTGGATAAGCACTTCGTAACTATGATGATTTAGTATAGAAGTCAGTCTTATATAGATGTAACTACTCAGTTGAATTTTATAGCGACCACAAATTAAAATAAAAGTAATAGAAGACATTCGTTATGAATAGCACACATTCTTATTGTTTGCTGTGCTGTCTATTGTCGATTGTTCCATATAGGAACACAACCAGCAATTTCATACCAATTATATTCTTACGATCACACACACACATACACAAAACTTCACAAACATTCCCAGGAATTACCCGGGCCCCATGTGGCTGTGGAGAACAGAGGAGCTGCAACCTGAGCAGGTTTGGGAGGCAGCTAAATCTCTCAGTACTTTCCTCACGCTTGTGAACTTCTTCCCAGGGATTAGGGGGTAAACACACGGGGTCTGAGAGAAATATCTCCCCCTACCTCCAGCCCATAACCACATGAAATGACTCTGTTGACTAAATGCTGGCACAGTGAAGAAAAGCAGTGTGGCAGACGGGGGTTTGGGTTGGTTTCGAGCCTGTCATGGATGAGTTCTGTCAAGCCCGCGAGGTCACATGATCTGAAATACAGTTCTTGTACCTTTTTCTAATCAATCTTTAGGTTTTATGACAATAATGGTTAAAGACAGGGTTGTGAAATCATGTACACATACAGACCATTTGAACCTGCGATCCTGCCATTTGATCATCAATGTATGAAATTTATCTGTGATCAAAATATGACATTGTGCCTTGTCTTTGCTATGGGCGCCAGGTCGTTTCTGACTGATTCAAATGAACTAAAGTAAACTACATCAACTCTCTCAGTGGGTGACTCCTTCCCACACATCGTATTGTGTGTGACCAATAAGGTAGAGACCAAACAAAGGAGTGCCATGATAGCACCTTAGAGCTAATCTCTCAATTACTACTTTACTGCTGCTGTCAGACAAAACACAACAAAAGCTTAGAGCTGTCACGCATATATCTCTTTGTGTGTGTGTGTTGTGCGTCTCTTTGGTAATAGCCATGTATGGTCTGTCTAATCCCTCTCTTTGTTGTCTATTTCTGTTGCAACTTAAATATAAAACACTGACACAATGTGATTGACAGGTTACAAAATACAAAACATATGGTCTTGCGTGGCTCAATGAGAAAAGTGGGATATAGTCATTACCATGGTTTTATTTCATTCTTTTAATGTGAGGTAAACTTTGGTTTGGTACAGAAATATTTAAATAAGATTTTGTGGACTCATCAGGACATTATGTTAGAACTAGACCACCGTCATCATCTGAAAAACGTAAATTCTCACAATTTTAAGGTTCAATTCTGCAAGCACTTTGGTAAAGAAACATTTTTAATACCTTTTATAATTCTATAAATATTATTATCAAGCCTAAAACATAGCAGTTTTTGTCATAATTTGTAAAATAATTTAGTATAATAATTTTCTAAAACCATGACATGTTGAAAAGAAAAGAGGTTGCCCATTTGACAGTAACACACTAATGTAGCTGAAACCCAGACACCCCCTCCGAGACACCGAGCGCTGCACTGTGCTGTCCTCTGCTGAAGCTGAGTATATTCCACTGACACAGATTCTAAAGCTAACCGTGTCAAAGAAAGACCAGGGATGTCACAGGCAATGCCTGACATTAGCCGTATAATGGCCAGGATTTGCGGATAAAACAGGGGCCTCACATTGGCAGTCTTTAGTGACTTAAGTGGGCCATTCTTCCATAGCCATTGGGGCTATACAGTATATCCATCCCTCCAGTTCTCTCTGCCTATCTGACTATGTCTCGTTCAGAGGTGCTTTTCCTCTGGCTTACCTCTCAGAGATGTTGATACAGTCGTTACAGTGATACAGTCTTCGATTGATTAATGTGATTTCATGCTTACAACACCTATGGTTTAACATAGCAAGCGGTGGTTGAACAGGATTCAGCCAGGTTTATTATCTAGAGTGTAAGCAGCTACAGGCTCAACATACAGTAGGTGCAGCATGCAGAAAACTGTTACCAAAATGGTGTGTAAAACTGGAGTACATAAACAGCAACGAAATCACGTGAGAAATCCTGTCTGTGTATTACTGTTCAGCAAATAAACCAATCTCTCTTGAGGCTTTCTATGAATTCTCACAGTTCTTTTCATTGCCAGACAACCAGAACGTGAGTCAGTATGACTAACATGACGTAAAGCTAAGCAAATACAAAATCCTAATAAATGGAAAACTAGTACTGGAGAACATGTACTCACTCGTTCTTTATTGTGCAGAGGTATTTTTTCTATATGTACTGAAGAAGCAAATATAAAACCATACAACTGGGGGAATTCAACAGTAAGATTTGCAGTATCTGTACTGTACCAATGACACCCATTCCCATTGGCAATGTGTGTCAATGGGGAATGGTGTACTCCTTTTCTTGTTGTTTTTGACTAAAAACACTGTCTTTATTAAAATAGGGTGTTTCCCACTCACTGTTTTCATGCTCTCATCATATTTATCATGACATCATCTGTCTGTCACACAGAAATATAAGAGGAAATCTCTTAATCCCAATCTAAATATTGTAAAAGGCAAGGAGGCAGTTTTTGACTTTTTTTTTTCTCCAGACATGCTCTTATTTTTGTAATGGCATTTACCTCATCTGGCATTTCTGCTGTTTGTCAATTATCCTCACAAAGTCTCATGTCTGAAAGAGTTGTTGCACTGAAGCGATGACAGCAGAAGGTTAAAAAGTTTCCTATCCAGAGGACTTCTGCAGAAAAGCCGCACAGATGAATGTGAAGACAGGATGGACATTTTCAGAAACGTATACGATGGTGTGGGTGTAATTCACGCAGCATGTCCTCCCTGTATCGGTTGCACAATGCTGTGATGAATCCAGAGGGTGTAGAGTTCAAGCACGAAGAGAAGAAGACTTATGGTCGTCACTTTGGGTAGCTTTTTTATAGATGAGGCAGACATTCAGACACATGTCCCCAAGAAAGCCTTATAAATCTGTGAGCATGTCCAACATTTATAGATGAGGGTACTCAGTCACAAAACCACCTGTCAAAGCTCGTCTCCCTTTTTCTTTTGATCCACCTCCCTTACTGCTTTTTTCTCTGCATTATTCTGCTTCCTATTTCTCCAAAACTTCCTTAACTTTGAGTTTCTTTAACACAAAGAGGAGGAGGGGGAGGAGGAAGAGTGGGGAGATGTATAATCTGTGATTGATAGCACACAGGCACAGGAGTCCAACGTAAGAGTGAGAGCCCCAATTTATTTTCCATTTTAAAATAAAGATGGAAAAGCAGGAGAGACTGCCAAGGGCATTTAAATGGAACTTCAATAAAACAAATTCCTTTGACAGCTATTTCAGTTCTTCACTGAGAGGAACTGAAAACAACCTTTTGTCTTCTGCTCTGACAGCCCACAACTGTTAGTTTAGCCCTTCTCGCTGGCTCCCTATTAAATCAATATATAATATTACCAAGGACGGAATTTGGCGAGCCTGACCACATGAAGCTGATACTTCCCCGCGGCTGATGACAGATTCAGTCATTTGATTCCTTTGGTCATTTGGTCTTTCACCCCATCTTCTACATAAGCATTTAATTCCAACTGTCGCACACATTGATATCAGAATCACCGCAGAGGCCAAGTGTGACAGATATGTGTGTTGCTATTACTGCAGATTCTTCTTGAATTCTACTCTGTACCATGTTGTGGAAATGCACAACGTGGTGATTCTGTGGCCATCAAGTCTTTGATGAACAAGAACAAAACAACAAACTGATTCTGAGTATATATAGAATTCTTTGCAGGTAGGGAAGCAATGTTTTTATAAAGTTAGATGTCATTCATGAACACAAATACGCTGGATTTTACCTGGCATAAGACTGCCATCTAGTGGCAAATGTGGTCATTGGTGGAAAAATAATATCTTTTCAGAAAAAGAGCATAAGAATTTCACAAATTTACCTCAGACTGTATGCAAAATATAACAATGGCTTAAATGTCAATCCTTCTTATGATGTAGCCTCTTTCACTTTCACCTACTCTCTGGAGTTCCATAGACTGATGACAGTACGGATGCTATGAGAAAAGAAGAAAAATTATTAGGATAACTGAAATTACAGAATTCTCACCAGGCCCAATATATAGTATAGACAAGAGAATTGCAATGATTTGACAATCAATAAGAAAACTAAGTCTTAAATTATTAACTTTGTTTTGTCTCCACACAGGATATGAGTTCCAATAATGGGGTTACATGAGCTTGTTTGCCCCTGCAAAAAAAAACTGGCAGCCACACATTGATCAGGTCTTACCTCTTCCCACTTTTCAAAAGGTCAAAGGCCACATTGATTTGATCCAGCGGCAGCTTGTGGGTTATAAACTCATCCAGCTTCAGCTCACTGTTCATGTATTTGTCCACCAGTTTGGGCACATCCTGCACGCTCTTCCAACCTTTAGAGAAGGATATGGAAACTCATGAAGTACAAAATACAGGACATTAATGAGCTGCTGCAATGTCCCATTTTTTGTTTCATTTCCATTTTGATACTTCAGTCAGAGATATTATCAAATCTTTAATGTTCAGTCCAAACCAGATGTTGTCATACTGGTGGGCCTACTTTCATTTATTTATTTACGGCTTTCTGTGTAACACAAACAGAGAGTTTGTGTTACACAGAAAGCCCTAGTCCAAACCCTAACTTGTTTTTTAAATTCACCTCCAAAATACGTCCCCTTCAGTGTGCGTCCCATCAGGAGCTTTTCGACCTTGACACTCATTGCTTCTGACTCTGTCCAACCAGCAATCACACAGGTGCCCCAGGCATCAGCTGTAGACTCAAGTGCAGCAGTCTAGGATAATTAATGCAGTCTTTAAAATACATTTACATATTCACAGACTGTTGAAAGTAGAATCTGAACCACCAATAAATCCGTGTAACTGTCCCGCGCCCACCATGACAGCTGGATTTCCAACACACTCCAGAGCATAGTCAACCCCTCCATTTGTCATCTCTGTCAGAACCTCCTGGATGGGCTTGCGATGATCGCTGGGGTTGACACAGTCATTGGCTCCGAACTCTGCGGCTTTCGCAAACTTGTCAGGATTGATGTCAACTCCGATGATCTGTTTTGCCCCAGCAACCTGGCAGCCCATGACGGCGGCCAGTCCAACAGCTCCAAGCCCGAAGACAGCACACGAGGAATCTTTTTCAACCTGGATGTGCACAGAGTTGGAGTCATCATAAACACTGTTAACACTGTTAATTGTACATGTTATTGTTTATTGTTTTTTATTTGACTTTTATTGTCCCATTTTATTCTTAAGAAAGGAACTTATTTTTAACCTATTACATTCATGTATAGTGTGTTTCTCATGGTATGTACTGATACCTAGTGGGGAAAACAAATAGCTACTGTCCTACTGGTCCACATCAGATGTGGTGAGAATTTAAGAGAAGTTTTGATTTCAGTGCAAGTGAAGAGCAGATCTGCATCCTCTTACCTTGCCTGCATTAACAGCTGCACCATAGCCAGTGGAGACACCGCAACCTAGCAGACAAACTTTGTCCAGCGGTGCATCGTGTCTTATCTTTGTGAGTGAGGTGTCGGGGACCACGGTGTACTGGGAGAAAGAACTGACACCAAGGAACTGGAACACCTGCTGCCCCTTGTAGGATATCCTGCTTGTGCCATCAGCCAAAACACCTGCTTGTGTATTTGCCCTGAAAGCCACAAAAAAAACAGTGTGTATAAGTGTAAAAGCAATACAGCAAAGGTGTGTGTCCGTGTTTAAATGTGCAGCAATGAAATCACCAGTTCTTCCTGCAGTGATTTGTTTTAGGACTGTGACATCGTTCGCACTCCCCACACTGAGGCAGAAATAGAGGAATAACTTTATCCCCTGCAAACAATAAAAAGAAAAATGCTTGAGTCTGAGTTATGCATAAAAAAGGAGAAATGAATCCAGCCAAATGTCAACATGTAATCTGTGCAATTCACCCGGGCAGAATTTGGTGACTCCTGGACCAACACTCTCAACGACTCCTGCTCCCTCGTGGCCAAGAACTAACGGGAATGGCCTAAACTTCATCCCGTTTCCACGCCCATACAGGGTTTCCAGGTCTGTGTGGCACACTCCCGTGGCAACGATCTGCACAGACAGAGTGCTTATGTTCTAGTGACAGTTTTAGGAAGTGTAAAAGATGCAACAGGAAACAGGCGACTATAGAGGAAGTATTCAGTTTCCTGTCAACATTTATTACCTGTCTAAAGTGAAAACTGTAATTTATACCTACTTAAGTTGATCCTTGTCCTTAATATTGGAAACATTTGTCACTGAGAGAATTCAGCATTATACTACGGTTTCTACGACACTTAAATCTGATATAATGTAACACCATCAACACAATTGCGAGTAATTACCACTGAGAAATCAATCTGGTAATGTAATCTGGTATGCAGCTCTTCAAGAGTGCTTACACATAGAGCATAATGAATATGCTCCTGCCAAAAGATGCAGCCAAATTTTGCAGAAGCGACCGACCTTAATGCGGACTTCATGGGCCTTGGGTGGGGCCACTTCCACATCTTCAAGGACAAGAGGCTTGCCAGGTTCCCAGGCGAGAGCTGCCTTGCACTTAATGACCTGAGAGAGAGAGAGAGAGAGAATGAGCTCCTCCTGCCCCCGCCAGCTGTCAGAATGAACAGCTGGAGTAAAGCTGGACCAAAGCAATATAGATATATAATACAATGCAGTGATTCGTTTTTTTTCTTCCCTACCTGACCTGCTGTTGACATTGTTGAATGATGTTTGCGGATTACGTTTTCCTGCAGTTGAACAAACAACAGTATATTATTTACACTGCGTACATTACCAAGTCACGGAGACGTTACTTTTACATTACGCGCCATTAAATGCCAACCTTTGAACCTGTGCTGTCGTACTGACCGAGTCTGATATGTACTGTATATATGGACGATCTAATCGAACCTGTTGCTTTAAATATGAACCGTCGGCAGAGTTGTGGACACACGACACTTCGCGACACTAGCGAACGACTTTACGGCAGTCTTCCGTCACACGTGTTGTCGTCGCATGGAAGTCCCTCGGAGTAAATAGCCGCTGCTAGCCGAACACGTTCGTGAGTGTTTTATTTGTTTTAACTGTGTGTACAAAAATCGTTAGGAAGTGATTGCGTAACGTGTTTGTGTATCGGGGTTGTGTTGGTAATCGCGGGAGCATATTTGTAGCGCGGATGACTGAAATGAGCTTGTTAGCGTGTTAGCAAACAACTTGTGTAGTGCTGCTAAATCCGCAGAGTGTGGCTGCGTGCTGCGCCTCACCGACCGCTATTGTTTTAAACTTGACTTTGTTTGGGTTTTTTGTCACAGGTGAGTTTGAAGCGAAAATGTCTTTCAGAGGAGGAGGAGGACGCGGCGGTGGAAGAGGTGGAGGTTTTAACCGAGGCGGTGGAGGCAGAGGAGGGTTTGGTGGAGGCAGAGGTGGTGGAGGATTTGGACGAGGCGGGGGCAGAGGTGGTTTCAACAGACAGCAAGACTACGGTCCTCCAGAGCACGTTGTCGGTAAGGTCGTCAAATCACAAAGCAGCGAGTCCCTTTGCTTTTCGACGGGGCACATTCAGAGCGATCAATAGCTTGTTAATGTCCAAAACAGGCAGTCAGCCAAAGGATGGGCTGTTGGCTACTCATGCTCCAAATTATCATTATTATTATTCCATTGGCCTTTTAAAATCGGTCGATAGCAAGCTTTTCACTGTCACTGACTGCACTGTGGGCGTACCCTTGAGCAAACGCTGCAGAGTTGCAGATTAATGCGTTTTTGTCATTATTGCTATGTTTTATACAACTGACTGTGTTTCAATGTCCTTCCACTCTGCAGCAGTGGGAGAGTTCATGCATCCATGCGAGGATGACATTGTGTGTAAGTGCACAACGGAGGAAAACAAAGTTCCCTACTTCAATGCCCCAGTCTATTTGGAAAACAAGGAGCAGATTGGCAAAGTGGATGAGATATTTGGCCAGCTGAGGGACTTTGTATCCTTTCTGTGGCTCTTTTTTCAGTCTCTGGGCATCTGGAAAAAAGGTGAACTTCAGGGAATTTAATGTCGTCATTCTTACTATGCCTGTTCATTCCTTAACCCGCTCTTTCAGTATTTTTCAGTCAAACTTTCTGACAATATGAAGGCATCTTCATTTAAGAAACTGCAGAAGGTAAAAGATTTCAATAGCATTTAACATTAATTTGCATGTGTAACAGCATTAAAGTGCTCCTGTGTAATAAACCAAATGCAACTACTCTTAGTTTTATATAGATCCAATGAAGCTCCTCCCACTGCAGCGATTCCTCCCCAGGCCGCCAGGAGAGAAGGGGCCACCAAGAGGAGGCCGTGGTGGGGGTCGAGGTGGAGGAAGAGGGGGTGGACGTGGAGGTGAGGCATCTGATGTTACAGTTTAATTTGAGTTGATCCTGCCTCCTTTTGTTGATGAATGCATAATGAAGGAAGCTAAGGAAGCTTGTGACCTGTTTGTATGTGATCAATATGTTCCTGAAAAAGATCGGAACAAAACGCAGGCAGAGTTTTTCCCCATTTTGGCTCTTATGCTTATGTCAGTCATAGTTGCTGTGGATTTAGAGCGAGGATGACAACCTGTGGGGCAGGTAGCTAATATCCTCTAAATAAAACTTAGAGTATGGCTTGGAAGAGTGGTTTAATGAATTGTGTTTTGCTTTTGTTTTCAGGTGGATTTCGAGGTGGCAGGGGCGGTGGTGGCCGTGGTGGATTTGGTGGACGCGGTGGAGGAGGTGGCTTTAGGGGAAGAGGTGGTGGTGGCGGGCGTGGATTTAGAGGTAGGTTGATTTTGCATACTCCAAAATTTGTTGTTGTCTTTACTGTTTGGAAGATGACAGTGTTGTCATGGAGTTTCATTATGATGCTTGCTGTTTTTGTTAACTTGCAGGTGGGAGATGATCCAACAGTGATGGTCTGGTGTGAGCTCGTCACTGTCTACATCTCCAACAAATAGAGCTGCGGTCCAAGCCAGTGCCAAGCCTGTTGGACTCAGATTATGGACATTGCCTCTATTTGTAGAACTTGAGTGGATCCTCTTATTTTGTTTTATTTTCGTATCAGTTTTCAAGGTGCGATGAATCTTGATCTTTATTGAAAAGGTGTAACATAGCGGGACCTTTTTAGCCTGTTACCAAGGGTTACCTTTGTAAACAGCCATAATATTATCCTGTGCTGACTGTGTGAAAGTGTTTTGATTGAAATTTCAGGAGACGCATCCACAAACTTTCATATATTACGTTTGTCACATGTGTGACCAATGTGTAGGAAATCAGACTTAATTCAGTGTAAGTTGAAACATTTTAATCCTTGTAATGTTGTAAAATCTTGAAAGCAAATGTTGTCATGTTTTTGTTAAAGGCCTTGATTAAAAGGTGCTTTGCAACTGTATGTCTTTTTATATTTTCAGGTTGTAGACTGTCTTTATTCAAAAAAGATATAAAATTATTTCAGTTCAGAGTATCTGTTTTGCAACAGATTAATCCATAATTAAATTAACCAGTAGCTGCAGTTTTAGTCTCACAAATTCAGCCTACCTTTAATACGTTAAGTACATTTACCAGATTATTGTTACTTTAAGTTACAATTTTCAGCTGTCATATTCAGATGATGGTTGTTACATCCGCTACATATAAAACAAGAGTATTATTGAATATTTTTTAACGAAACTGAACGTGTTAACCTGTTGCTCTCTGTGTTCATGAATGAATGAAGTAACACGCTCTGTATCCGCCGTGTTTGCGTCACGCGTACCGTGCGCATCCTGCTCTCTGATTGGTCCGTACGTTGACTCCTTTACGGCTGAGCGCCGCCCCGCCGTCTCGTGCTGAACGGAAGAACATGGAGACAGCTGGGAAAGTAAGTGCATTTCCAACAAAATGCGAAAGAATTTTTTGAAATGCAGTATCTCCTCATACGTGTGCTGTTAAGGTGGCTCCATGTCCACCTGTAACTTAAGTAAAAAAACTTCAAGGTTCTTTTCGCCAACCTACACGCGTTCACGTTGAATGAAAAGCACAAAGAATCAGGGTTGAATGAGTTAGCAGGGATCCGTGGTCAGGCGGTCGCAGCTGGTACTTGCAAGTTGTGCGTGACCCAGCGAAGTCTGACGTTAACAAAGCGATTACAGCACATGGGAGCAGTTTCAGTGAACTGCTGCCACGTAACGCTCATTTAGCATGAAAAATACGAGACACGAGAGAAATCGATGCAAAGCTACACTCGACGCAGAAAGTTAACGGTGTTTCCAGTGGGACAAAAATGCAATTCTTGCATATGCCTGGGTGCAGTCCCGGGCTAACTACACTGTGCAACTAGCAGTTACTCATTTGACTGTAGCAGCATTGTATGGAAAACATAATACTCTCTTCTCTTAGGTGATCAAGTGCAAGGCAGCTGTTGCCTGGGAACCTGGGAAGCCTCTCTCCATTGAAGAGGTGGAGGTGGCACCACCCAAGGCCGGCGAAGTCCGCATCAAGGTAAAGCAAACCACCGCCTGCCTGACTGATTTGGAAGTCCAGCTCAGTGCGGGGGTCTTTTTAGATTCTTTTTCAGGACTTATCAGGATGAGAAGTAGAAAAATTATGGCAGGAATTATGTCACACCTTTTACATCCAAGCAACTGTGTCTGACTTAAACCTAAAAAAACACTTTACCTCTCAGGTCTTTGCCACAGGGGTGTGTCATACAGATGCCTACACCCTGAGCGGCAGTGACCCCGAGGGCCTTTTCCCTGTCATCCTGGGTCATGAGGGAGCCGGGACAGTTGAGAGCGTCGGTGAGGGTGTCACCAAATTCAAGCCAGGTATGGAGGCACTAGTCAAAATACTGAAAATTGTTTTTGCAATGTTACAAATAGGAATGTGTATGATTTTAATTATTGAAAAACAATTCTCTTTGACAAAGGTGATACCGTCATCCCGTTGTATGTGCCACAGTGTGGTGAATGCAAATTCTGCAAAAATCCCAAGACCAACCTTTGCCAGAAAATAAGGTGACAATTTCACACTAATGTATACAACCTTGAGTTGGTGAATGCTGCCTTTTTTCAGCTGATAAGACTGAAAATTTAAAAAAAAAAAAATTCTCTGTGACAGAACCTGAACCTGTGTAGTTCACAGCCTCAGGTACCTCACCCCAGGGCAACCAAATCAAAGCTCAGTCAGACATCTGTCTGAGCCTCTGCTTGCCCTGCACTGAGGTCGAAAGCATTTCATCATACGCATATGAAGTGAAACTTTGTTTTCCCTGTGCGTCCACCCTGCAGAGTAACCCAGGGCCAGGGTCTACTCCCTGACAAGACCTCGCGCTTCACCTGCAAGGGAAAACAAGTGTTTCACTTCATGGGCACCAGCACCTTCTCAGAGTACACCGTGGTGGCCGACATCTCTCTGGCCAAGGTGAACGAGAACGCTCCCCTGGATAAAGTGTGCCTGCTCGGATGTGGCATTTCAACAGGTTACGGTGCTGTTCTTAACACCGCCAAGGTGGGTATCACATGCTGTTGGTCGTCCAACAAAAATCCAAACATTTGTCGATTCATTTTTATTCTGCAAAGCAGGATAGTCAAGACTGGAAAATTGCATTATTGTTTAAAGCTCTTTCTGCACAACATGTTTGTCAGAAAGTCCAGCCTCAAGGGACCAATGAAAAGAGATGCAGATTTTGTCAGTGTTTCCAGGTCGCACTCTGAAGTGGGTCACCCATGTTAATCATGCAGATTTCGCATGAATATGAATTGTTGCCAGGGGCTCATTTTCCAAGGTGGAAACAGACAATAATTCACAAACACATTTAAAAGCAACATTTCAGAAATGTAAGTGGTGTCTGCAGAGAAAGAATGATGTTTGTTTCCAAGTTTTTGTCACCTCTTTAATCCCTGGTACATGCATTAACAATATAAATTAATTGTTGTCTAATGCCGTACTACATGGAAGAAAAGCCAGCTCTGTTATGTGATAATAAATGTGATAAGGCCACATCAGCAAAAACACATTTCAAACTCATACATATATTTTCAAAATGATTTTGTAATACTAGAATCCTCACATTGCTATTCTCCATCATGCACAATCAGGTTGAGCCCGGTTCTACGTGTGCCGTGTTTGGCCTCGGAGCTGTTGGCTTGGCTGTTATTATGGGCTGCAAGGTCGCCGGGGCGACCAGGATCATTGGCGTGGACCTCAACCCTGCAAAGTTTGAGAAAGCCAAGGAGTTCGGAGCCACTGAGTTCCTGAACCCTAAAGACCACAGCAAGCCCATACAGGAGGTTTTGGTGGAGAAGACTGACGGCGGGGTTGACTATTCCTTTGAATGCATTGGCAATGTGCAAATCATGGTGAGACATGCAGCATATTACACAGATACAGCAGTAAACGGCATGGAAAGCACTGTGATAGTGTTGGCATATCATCTTATTCGGGCTGTTGGAGCCAGTGCTGATACGCACTGTGTTCATTGTTGACGACAGGTGGCACAAGCAGCATGTAAAAAAAACCTGTTCATAAGTTGGCAGTGCATGGAACCCAGAAAATGACCAGTCCGCTATTTTAGAGAGCCGCTCTGGAGGCATGCCACAAAGGATGGGGTGAAAGTGTCATCATCGGAGTAGCCGGAGCTGGACAGGAGATCTCAACCAGACCGTTCCAGCTGGTGACAGGCCGAGTGTGGAGGGGAACAGCCTTTGGAGGTCAGTGACCGTGTTCGAGCATTTCTGGTTCTAAAGGGCTCAGTGTGGTCTGGCAGCCATTCCACATTTCAGCAAGTTCAAACCCTTTTGCATATTTTAATCAGGCAGCTCCAGACTGAAGTAAAGTCAGTGGGCACTTGGGCTTTTTGAGCATTTGCTTTTTTAAGACTTAAGTTGTTTTTTTTATGAGTTGAAACTGGAGCTAAAAATTTTCTCTTAACAGTTTAACACAAAGAAAGAAAAATGACTTCGTAATGAAAATATGAGAATATGTAGTGGTACTTTATTAGGCTTGAGGTGGTCATCAAACAACTGTAGAAGGCAAAAGCTGTTTTTACACATTCAGGTTCAGCATATACATGGAACAAATGAGTTATCGTCATTTTAGTTCTGTCCAGTAAAGCTGACCAACTATTTATATAATTTTCCGGGAAATAAGTGCTTTGCCTGAGGCCTTTTGGTGCTCCATTAGTATTACTCATACCGTTTAGTTTTGGCTGGAATGAAAATTACAGTTTTCATATTCACCCCTAGGGTGGAAGAGTGTGGAGAGTGTTCCCAAACTGGTGGAAGACTACATGAATAAGAAGCTGAAGGTGGATGAGTTTGTCACCCACACCCTTCCCTTTCAGCAAATCAATGAGGGTTTTGACCTCATGCATGCTGGAAAGAGGTGAGAGAAACGGCTCATTTACACAGTCAGTGCACATTAGTATCACTGCTCTTAAAATAGAGTTTTGTTTTTTTTAAAGCACACACACTTCATTATTTTGCAGCCTATCACATCATCTTCTTTCTCATTGCAGTATCCGCACAGTGCTGACCTTCTGAAGTGCCTCTGACATTGACATCCTTCACATCAAGCCCTCAAACAATCTCCCTCCGTAGTTGCAGCCTTAATGTATTTCTCTGCGCTTGTTTGACATAACTTTGAGTATTAGAACATGATTTTTATAAGCAGCAGAATACCTCTTTAAAACAAAACTCATTAAAATAATTTCAAATGCATTTATTCTGTGTTTTTTCCCTGTATAAGAAAGCATTACAAGTATGAGACCACCATAGAAGATATTATTATCATCATATTTTCATGTAAACCTGTAAAGTTTAAGGGTTCAAAAAAACTTAACCTTGTCATGTGTAATGAATAAGTGTACTCTTTCTTGGGCTGCAATCAGTTTTAAGCAAATTTGGGGCATTAACCAAACAGGTGAGATTTCTTTAAGGAGTATCCCTTCCTTTGAAGCAGGACTTTAGATGAGAGGCTCATTCAAGTAACTCAACTTGCAGCGAGTGTTATAAATAAGGCTGTGCCTTATTCATGTTTCCAGCAGATCATTGCTTACTGAAAAGCATTGTGATCGTGGGAAAATGGCATCAAGTCATGGCTACACTAAAGGCTTCTAAGTATGCAGTGAAAAATTCTTTATTAAAATACAGCTTGTCCTGTGTGGTCACCTTACCTCTGACCAATGCATTATCATTTAAAAATATATATTTTTCTTCATCCCTATTGACCACCCGATAATGTGCATGATTTGTTAGTTGTTAATCACAAAAGTGAGTTCAGGTGTGATCAGAAGTATTGTGAAATATATTCTTATCACTTCAAATTTGGGGATTAAAAAAAATAATCAGTTTGTGCTGGATGAGGTATCAGCGATCAACAGATAAAAAGCCGCTTATATGTTAATTAAGTGATGATGGTGATTAATGAATACAATTATCTGAACGGAGCCATGTTACACAATGCTGAGTTTTACTTATTTCTCACAACCTTGTGTAATTAATGGTCTGACCCTTTCACTTCTTCAGTAATTGGACATCGTGTCCCACGCAACTTGGATCAACGTGCACTTCCGCGCATCCTCCTGCGCATGCGTCGCGGGGAGCACCAGCTGGCCCAATCAGCTATTTTAACGCACGCCAAAAACAGTGATTGTGATTTCCAGAAGATGGCGACCGCTCTGGTGGTGAGTGCACGGCAACACGCTCGTAGCTACATCACTCTGCTCGGGCTTTTACCGTCCACGCGCGCCGCGCACCCAGTGTCTCACACCGCGGTAATAAAACCAAAGTTTCCGCCAGGTTTGACCGAGGGTCAGACGGCCCCGGCGGTTGTGGAAACTTTCTGTTAGCACCGCGGACCGGTAACAAGCCACTGCTAGCCAAACATTACTCATTTAGCGTTGAAGATGAACGTTTGACACTGAACGGCGAAGCGAAGAAGAAGCATCGCCGCTTTTCAGACGCGGCGCGCTGCCGTCGCTGCGTGTGAACCGAGCGGAGATCTCAGTCTCCTCAGTCATGATGCTCGGCTGAGTGAGAGGACGCTCCGGTCACGTTATCCTGTCAGCCCTTTGATCTGACGTTAAAGAGACTGCAGATTTTAATGCTGGATCGTATGAACAAAGTCAAATTTTGTTTGCAGTCATTATTCCCATGGTCAAAACAAATGTCTACAGAAGGAAATCTGCGCGGACATTACTGTAGAAATATTTGCAAAATACCCATCTGTGACTTGTACACGTAGACGTGTAATATGCGTGTGAATGAATTTGCATAAGTCGGAATGTAAGTGGCCTTTTTATGAGTGAAAACATTTAAGTTTCTTACTTTTAAAAAACTTTTTGAGAACACTTAATCTACTCATCCTCCACAGCTGTTTTTGTCTTTTTTGTACTTTTTTTTTTTTTTTTAAAACTAGGTGTCAACTTCAGTTCCTTCAAATCCTGAAAAGGAAAAATCCGAAGCAGCTATTCAAAAGGTTGTGAGTCCTGAAGCCTACATCAAACACCCGCTACAGAACAAGTAAGACTGCCGCTCGCTCCAGAAGTTAGAATTTGTATTTGCAGAAAAAACGCTGGCATGGTTTAGATTACAGTTACATGCCAGATGACCAGTGGGGAAGTTGAGCTATGCCATCAAACCTTGTGCATCTGTCAACACACAATTTAGAAGAATGGAGATGATGAAGATTAGTTTTACAGTTAAAGGTGGCAAGGATTTGAGCGGGTAGCTCACTCATCCCACTATTGAATACACTAGTCAGTAAGTGTGTGTGTGTGTGTGTGTTCAAGAAAACATGTTTACTAATGAGCCACATGACAAATGAAGGCAAAGCGTGCAGGTGCAGACTGAAACACCTCGTCTGTGATTTGCAGGTGGGCTCTTTGGTTCTTCAAGAATGACAAAAGCAAAACATGGCAGGCCAACCTTCGTCTCATCTCCACGTTCGACACAGTGGAAGACTTCTGGGCGTAAGTGTTGTATATTATTGCTCTGACAGTGCTGAAAGCTGTGTAATTGCACCCAGCCTGTTCATGATCAGATTTGTTGCAGAACCATTTGCGAGGGGAAAAGTACATTTGAGTGCTCGTAAATATCCTCCTGGATTGACGGTCTCTGCAGCACCTGTGCCAGTTTATTTCTGTGAAACGGAATAAATTTGATGATAAATCTCTCTTTTGGTCACAGACGACAATATCTGCCAGTCGTTGGTGATATGTGAGGTTAAAATTTATGCCTCGCTGTGCTTTGAGCCGAGCTTTTAAAAGATTTTCTCTTGTTTTGTTGTTGAACATAAAATGTTTCTTCCTTCCTCTCAGGTTATACAATCACATTCAGCTGTCAAGTAACTTGATGTCTGGCTGTGACTACTCGCTGTTTAAGGTACGAATGCTTTTATCTCTGTCCTTCAACATCGTAAAATGTACCCATCTCAGGCCGTAGTTCAGATCCACTTGCTCAGAACCAAAAATAAAATGATGGTATTTTTGTATTTGGTCCATTTAGAGAACCTCTTATTACGGAAGCAATAGTTTGTGACGTGAATTCACGTGGCCTGATGGGTGTTTAATTCATTTGTGCTGTTTTGACTTGTAATCAAAATGATTTATATGAGTTACTAGCAGCGAGTTAGGATGCACTCCACTAGACTTGACTTCAAGTGAGCATCACTCTACCTCATCTGTCAAAGAGTTTGTGTGGGCGTCATTTCATCCGTATGCTGTCAAGAGAAGACGCGTTTCGAGACGGTTGACATGATTGGCAGACGAGTTGTGTACTCTCTGGTTTGTTTAACAAGTGTCACACATCCAGGTTGTTCTGTGGCATTCCTGGGAAAACACACACACACCTATTGTAGTTGGTGCTGGTTTGAACGTACACTATAACATGCACATGCATACAACGCTGATGCAGCCACTTTAATTTTAATCAGCTTTTTAAAATTATTATTATTAATGCATTTTGTGTTCTTCTGGTCTATTCTGCATTCTCACCACAAACTGTCCAACACAGAGTGGTCCTGGATCAAAGTGAGTCCATCTTTTATCAGGTGCTCTCAGTGTGGTTGTTTTGGCCCACAGAGAAATGTACAAATGTTTGAACCTCGCCAAACGGGTTCGGTGTGCACTCCTGCACCCTAATTCACCACACCCAAAGTCACAGTAGTAGTATTGGCTAACATTGTCTATCTTTAGCACATAATGGATGGTTGTAGTTGGCTCTGAAGTTACACTCTGTGAGTAGATTTTGTTTTTTCTGTGGCTCAGATCAGATCAATCCAGTAAATGTTCGTCATAGTTGACTCCTCAAATTATTTTATTTTGTGGAAATCATTTCCCAGAACAAACAATAATTTGAAGTAACTTATTTCAGTTCATTTTTTCCTTCCTGGTTTACATTCAGTAGATTCTCCCATAAACCCGCATGCCGTCATGCTTGTCTGGTTCAAAATGGAGAATTTGAGCAGCAAGTCCAGACAAAGTGGAGCTGGAGTTTGTCTATTTGATTGAGGCAAATACTTTAACTAATATACACTTAAAATATTGTTTAGTATTAACTTTGGGTTTTTGTAAATGGGGAACAGTGAAACCTTCAGTTCAGTAACTATTGGTGAAGCTGCTGTTTGTTCCAAATAAATGCACATGATGAATGCAAACATTTGTTCATCACGGGTCCGTTTGGGATATTTATCGTGTTGTGAGCTTTAACCTGGATTTGGCCGCAGGACGGAATCGAGCCCATGTGGGAGGACGAAAGGAATCGACGAGGTGGCCGCTGGCTGATAACTCTGTCCAAACAGCAGCGCAAATCAGACCTTGACCGTTTCTGGTTGGAGACGGTAGGTCCAGTCCTATTTACATTAACTTTACCATGTATGATTAATAAAACTGCGGATTGCAGAATTGGTTTGAGGTTCCTGGTGTCGTCCATGTTGACTCACTGTCACATTGTGTTGGAGTATTGTTCTTGTTCTTGGTAATGGCTGCGCTTTTCCTGCTGTGAAAATCTCCTTCCTCAGTAACATGACATTTTATTTTTCCTGCAGCTTTTGTGTCTTGTGGGCGAAGCTTTTGATGACTACAGCGATGACGTGTGCGGAGCCGTCATTAATGTCCGAGCCAAAGGAGATAAAATAGCAATTTGGACCACCGACTACGAAAACAAAGAGGCGATCACGCATATAGGGTGAGCTGAGGATGCCGCAGTCACGGGTGGAAAATGAACAGGTGTCAAAGATAAAATCAGCAAAAAAAAGTCTTCATTGTGAAGGAAATTGCCTGCCTGCCTGTCAAATGTCAGATTTGTACCTTATTCACACACAACAAACAAGTTCTATCTGTATTAGCTCTAATGCTAAATGTCATTGTCCCACACACAGATGTCCCACTCATCTTAGGGTTATAATAGTCTGTCTTTAGGGTGTACCATTGTCAGTTGCATCTAATATATACTTGAAATGATAATCATACATGTTTATTAGTCCAACGATTCTCATTTCCAGCTGCAGTCCCAAGTATTTTGACACCAATGGTTAAAATGAGTAGCTCTGCTTTTGGTTAGCTTGTGGTGGTAGATGTCCCCGTGGTACCATGTTTGAGCCTCATCAAAGGTTGGCTTCAGTAAACTAGTTTGCTTCAGCTTGATGCTGCAGTTGAGATATCATTGGCAAGAACTGTGTTTGCGTGAGATTAGTGTATAATTTACATGTATATGCAGTTATGTTCCTGTGTCAAGATTTTTTTCTGTTGTGCTTTCTCCTGATATATAGTGAATGTATATCTTGTGTTTTTCAGGCGTGTGTATAAAGAGAGATTAGGTGTTCCACCCAAAGTGATCATTGGTTACCAGTCGCATGCTGACACGGCAACGAAGAGTGGCTCCACGACCAAGAACAAGTTTGTGGCCTGAAGACCGATGACAATAATCAGCTGTGCATTTCTTCTTTTTTGGGGTTGACAGCAAAGACCTTTTGTAAATTTCCATGAATGTAACTGATGTTTATCCACCAACAAAGATATGAAGTGGAGATTGTCTTTCGTTTGCCTGTTTGTTTACCAAAGCTCTGGTTTATAGTGAAAGCATGTGCAGTTAAAATGGAGCACTATGGGGTTTTTTTGTGCGTTGGGCTGAGGATGAGTAAAACATATTTTGAGGCTCAGTTTTCATTTTCAAATGCATCAGCATATTGCAGGTGGAGTTTTGATTTGAAGGTCCAAAGCAAAGTAAAAAAAAAACTTCAGTATAAACTATAGCTTTTTGTTTATACTGCACATGCCATCTGTGGATTGCACATTTTCCACAGTCAATTTTTAACTATTCAGCAGGTTTCAACCCACACCCTTTTGAAAGTGAACAGAACTTTAACACTGATGGGGAAACTTTTTCTAAATCCATCCTGTTTTCGTTGAAATGAAAGACGAGTCAGCATTTTTGACGTTTGTGTCGTTTACGGTGTGACATTTAAAACTCACTTTGTTGCCAGTGTTGCAAACAAGAAGTCTGAGTTTGAAGTCGTGAGTTTCTCTTCAGCCAGCTCACAAAGGGCAGGTCATTGAATGTGAGATGTGCGCTGTTTTGAGGAGTGGAAACATGTTTAGAAATTTGTGGTGCTCCTTAATGAGCATCTACAGGTGTTGAAGTTGACCTCTTTGCCACTGGAGTGAATTAAAAATTGCACGCTATAATGAACCAGGAAGCATGAATAATAATGTTGTACTAAAAGAGAAGTACAAGTATAAATGCAATCCTTTCATACCTGAGCTGTTTGTAAACACACTATTCAGATAAATATCTTGAAGATATCATGACAAAAGAATTTTGTAACGCTATGTATTTCAGTTTTTGTTGGCACAAGCCATATGACGTGTAGAGTGTTTTTCTTCAGTTTGAAAGTTTGTCTTTTGTCTAGTTTGAGTTTCAATCATCTACTGCTTTGGTGAAGTGTACACAGTGAAATTTTGTGTTCCAAATTTCATTTTGTATGTGACAAATGCAAAAAGTTGTTTTTGAGGGATTAAACTGTGCCTTGAATGTAAGCAGTAAGTGTACAAAGGATGTGATGTAAATAAACATGTACAGTGGATTGTGCTGTTTCACAATGAGCTGTTAGTTAATTATGGCCTCAGTTAAGCCAAAGCAGTACCTGGTATGAAGAGTGCATACAGAAAGCACTGAACACTTTATTAGGAACACCTGCACACCTGCTTATTCGTGCAATTGTTCAATCAGCCAATCACGTGATAGTAGTGCAATTCACTAAATCATGGAGCGACAGATCAGGAGCTTCAGTGGTGTGATTGTTGGTGCCAGACATGCTGGTCTGTGTTTTTCAAACTTCTGATCTTGGATTTTCACATGACAATTTCTACAGTTTTTTACTCAAAATGGTGAGAAAGACAAAAAACAGTGAGCAGCAGTTCTGTGGATGGAAGCACCTTGTTGAAGAGAGCGGTGAGAGGCGAACTGTCAGACTGGTTCAAACTGACAGAAAGACTAAATCAGATAACCACTTTTTATAACTGTGGTGACTCAGAAAGCTTCTCAGAATGAACAATATGTTGAACCCTGAGGCTGCGAAGGGGCTACTGCAGCAGAAGCTGTGTTTTCACAGAAATCTGAGGCTGCAGTGGGCACAGGCTCACCAGAACTGGATGGCCGAGGTAAAAATGTAGCCTGGCATGATGAATCTTGTAGATGGTCGGGTCAGAATTTGGCCAAGAGTCCGAATCTGTGGACCCAGCCTGGCTTGTGTCAACAATCTAGGTTGTCGTGGTGGTGTCATAGTATAGTGTTTCTAATAACGTGTTCAATGTGTGTCCTTTCAAAGCTGTATACGTAAGGTACAACGATTTTACCTTAAATTTCAGTTTTGTGAAAACTCCATTGATCTGGATTAGTGAGCCTGCTCATCCATTAACAATGTGTCAGAACCTCGGCATCTACACAGCTCGCCATCTGTCTTTCAACCCCCCCGTCTTTGCTTAAATTAGATAATATGAGGTTTGATGCCCTGGTTGCAAATGATGAAATATTTTCATGAAGCTTTTCATGAAAAAAAAAAAAAAAAATGATCAAGTTGTTTTTTTGTTGGCTTTGCAACCATATTAAAGTAGATTTAGGGATTTGTGTAATGGCTGCAGCTAAAGTAATTTAAGGTCTCAGTCTTTACAAGACTACCCAAATTGCAGTTGGACTTAAAGGGGCTTTAGGTAATCTGTCACATCTATTGACTGCTGCTTTTAGAGCAATAGCAACACAGCCCCTCCAGTGCCTTTTGAAATAAGCTTCTCTGTAATTGACACAATCAATCAAGGTGCATCTTAACACTCAAGATGCCGACGAGGAAATTAGAGGACAGATTCTCAGAAATGTCTGACGAGATTGTGAGGTCAAGGGGTTTACCATTGTTGAAAAGCTTTGGAGGCTTTTTTGTTTCACCAGACCGTTAAGATAACAAGATAATAAGACACCATACATTCAATGTCCGATGTGCCAGTTTTGAACAGCTGAAAATAATCAAACACATTTTGTTAATCATGAAAACATAACAGATAAATTCACAGGTGATATTTCACAAACTATCTGAAATCCAGACTGCGGGCGCAGACAGTTTCAGCTGCTCTCTCAAAAGGTTGAATCCTTCCACAGCTCTCTGCCACAATGATACAGACACTTACAGTGTGTATCTTGTGTACAGAAAGAAAACAGGCGTGGTGATTTCCCCATGCCTTTAATGAGCCACGATGCAGCAAAAAGTCTGACCCGAATTGAGGATAAGAGGTTGACAGGATGTAGCTTCCCCAGCTCATCCCTGTTTGGTTCAGCTTTGTTTGTAAAAAGCCCAACTCCAACATATCAGATCTGTTTTGGTTCAGTTCCAGTGGTTCCACCTTCCACCTTCCAGTGCCCTGCTTTTGTTCATTTACAGACTGTTATGTCAGACCTGATATATTATTGCATGTACATTTGTTGAGCTGTTAATCTTGCCCAATGGCTTTATTTTTGTATACAGTATTTTTATTCTCACTCGTTTAAGTAAATGAACTTACTGCTGTTGGGGTCAAACCTCCAGGCCTCAGATGTTTTCAGATGTCATCCCAGAGCAGGTCAGTGAGATTATTTATTTACAATATTTATTGTGTGGAAGTGTAAACTTCTCTCTTTGTGAGGACTAGTTTGAGTTATAGGGCTGATTCAGGGTTAAGACTTGAGAATTAGGTTTTCAATCAGGGTCGGATTGGGGTCAGGCATTCGGTTGTGATGGTGATAGGAATGTACAGTCATTAAGTGTCCTCATAAAGATAGAAGCAGAAGGATGTGTGCCTGTTATGATTCAGATTTAAATATTCCTCTGGATAAATGCAAAATGCATAAAATATGTTAACGTAATTAGCTGTCTGATAATGTAATATCTTCTCATGGATATTTGAATTATTTTCCTCCATGATCATATAGCACATACAAGGATTTATTTATGAATCAAGGAGATGGAACAAACAGACATTTCATTATATTTTGACTAATTAGCACATTATGCTGTTGTCTTATGTTACCAGCTAATATAAATCTCATTTTTCTATTTATTTATTTTTACTATTGCCTGCCTTCTCAAAGTCTGAAATTAGAAGATTATGCTGCCTGATCACCTATTGGCAGCGACATTCAGTATTGATTTGTGCAACCCCCCCCCCCCCCCCCCCCCCCACCCCCCACCCCCACACACACACTCGTTTTCACTGATTAGCAGCTTTTAGTGCTAATGGCAGACACCAGAGGTGTGTTGATTTGATAACCCTGGTGTCCTGACAGATGGAGGCACTAATCCAAGCTAACACCTAAAATTGACAGAGGCAACATAAATGTGCTCTACTCTCTTAAGGTTGCAATAGAAAAGCAGCTGCAAGGAAAAGGTTCTTACACAGATGTGTTAAGGCTCATGCTCACTGGAGCTTACATCAACACTTTCTTGAGCTTTATTGAGAGGAGAACTAATTCTTCATATTGTTGTGAAGTAGGATTCCAAAATATTTCATATGTATTGTAAAAAAACCCTCTCCATCTCACTGTTAAATATTAAATTCAATGATGAGCTTGTTAATGTTGCAGCTGGTCGTGTTGGGCGTAAGACGAAAGTCTCACACATCTGTAGTAATCAGGACCAAGTGCTTCAAAATTGGGCTCAAGCGCCATACTGCGTAAATTAATTTGTCACTTTGCACTTGTGTTCAGCTAATGCAACTGTTGAGAGGGACTTAACACTGAGTAGGCTTGGGATCACTGCTCATCTAATCAAAGGACACTTAAGATAAGATGCCTATTTATAAGCATGCTGGCAATTGCAGAGATCAAAACTCATCATCTAACAAAACTATCCATCTACTCACCTTGCCTTGGTTGCCATGGATAATAAGGGGGCTGCGACAGTGGCATCCACAAGGAGGCAGTATAACAACACATTAGAGGAACGTCTTCCAATCCTTCAATCCTTCACAAACGTTATGGTTGAGGAAATTGGGATTCCACTGTGTGTCTCTGTTGCACACACTAGGGAAAGCAGATATCTGTAAATAGCAGCTGGGTGTCTTATTTATTTATAAACCCCCCACTCCCACTCCCATCACCACCACAGAAGAAGGAAAAAAAATCCACATTACACCCCCCACCCCCATATCGCCTGAGGCAACTGTCAACCTCCTGCTCACCAGCCCCTGTACGGCGCATAAAAGGGGACAGTGAGAGTCACGCCGCGCGCCCTCCACTTGACTGATGTTTTTCTACCATCTCCTATAAGTGCAGGAGTTATAAACGTGGTGACATGACGCCACTCTGGACGAGGCTGCGGCATAAGAGGTTACAGATACTTCCTTGCATCCACAGGAGGTGCTGATTCCCTGTGTGTTTCATGACAGACATGTCGCTGAACCAGTGCTCGTTCACAGTACCACACCAGCAGCTGCCTCTGAGGACTCTAAGCTAGGCTCAGTAGGTAGGTTATTATCCATAGTGCTGCTGACAGTGTCCTAGAGCCAATAATAATCTTGTCATCTCTCTGTCTGAACCAGAGGAAGGAATCCCCTCGTTTGCCAAGCAGTTTGCAAGGGGGTTTCATATCACACAGACGTGTGTGTGTTTGCACAAATGCACAAGCTCTGGAGTTCATACCACAAATAAATCAAGCAAAAAGTAGTGTATATATTCAGTTTGATTACATATTTTCATATATATTTAGTAAGTTTATTAAGTAATTCAGTCTTGCACAGGTTTACATATAATATTCAATCTGCTGTTCAGCAGTCCACTGTACTACTGTATATTTTGTTAATGCAACATCTGTGTTACGACATCTGCTGACCTTTGACGTGTGGGTCTGAAAATCCCAAATAAAAATCTGACTTTGCATTTGCACGTCAACAAATGTGAAACGTGAGAGGAGTCTCTGAATCATGTTTTGAATTGTGCCATTTGCGGAGCTGGTGTCACGGTCTGTCCCAGAGAGCTGTGGACTCTTTTCCTGTTTGTGAGTTTACTTCCTGTGTGAAGAGTCAGTCAATCCTAATCTCTTCCACCTGTGCCCAGGTATCCCTCATGTCTCTGTGTTTACCCTGGTCCCTGTGCATGTCATTGTGTTTCTTGCTGTGCCTGAGTTACTCCCCAACATGTTTCTTTCTGCACTGCAGAGGTTTTTGGATTTCCTTCCTGTTTCCTGCCAGTCTGCCTGCTGAACCATGTAAGTTGATTAGATATTTTACCTTTAACTACCTGCGTTTGTCTACATTTGGGTCCAGAATGCCACACAAACAACTGGTTTAATATTCAGGATTTTAATTGGACAAGGATTCTGTTGTTAGTCTGCATGTCAAGATACTCATTAAATCTTGCACTGTTTTTCCTGAGACTGCTGTCATGTTTTGACATTTGTGGCAGACTCGGCTGAGCAGCAGTAGCATGGAGGATTGCTGTACACAATAGGAGGGAAAAAAGACCAAATAGTCAAGTTAATTGGTGTTCCTGGAGACTCTCAGTCAAAGCCCAAAGACGTGTGGCACCAGCAAGCTTTTGGCCTGACAAAAGTTGCAGAATTTATTTGTTTTGTAGCATCAGCGTTAGTCTTTTTTGCCCTAACAGTTAAGTAATTTTGATGGGAAAACAGATGATTTAAAATGGTGTATGAAAGCCTGTGAGCCAAAAGTGTGTGAATTGCTGCCTCTTGCTCATTCCTTACTCTGTTTGTCTCTTGTTTTAATCTGTACCGGTGAGCTTTCTTCTATAAATCCCTTCATGACAAACTTGTTTGATGGAAAAGGCTTTGCAAATGAATGTAACTTTTTCGTGTCTGGCTGGAAATGAGAAAGGCTGTGGGGCTCAAAGCAGCCAACGCTGGGATGTGCAGTTCATATATATATATATATATATTCTTTTATATTTTTTTATATTATATATATATATATATATATATTCTTGCTTCATATTGCTTCAAACAGAGCCACGTCCAAGTATGCAGAGGACATTTCATTACCCTGACAAGGCCCAGCTTGTAGAAGTGCTTTCAGCTCGGTCCATGTCTCATGCATCAGGATCCCAGTTCATTCGAGTACTTCGAGATCAATGCCATACTTTACTTTTGCCAAGGAGGACGTGTTGACCAGAATAGTTTCAGTTCTCTGTGTATCAGCAGTCTATGAGCAGTGATGAGCAATGCAAAAACAAAAAGCCATTTATAGCATTTTCTCTTACAGAGTGTAAAATGGCAGACACTAATATCTCTATATCGCAGAGCAGTGCATGTAAAGCTGCCTGTGCCTTACACCAGAGAAACGGACTGGGTGTATCTGTGCCTGCACAATGACATTGTTCAATGAAGTGAACAATCATTGTAAGTTAATTTATTCAGCAGTTCATTGAGTTGTAGTGTGAGAGTACAGTGCTCCTTTTCTCGATGGCTGCCCTCTGCTGTGGTGACGAAATCTACTTGTGGATGGCTGCTGCTGCAGCTACACTGCAGCCTAGACAAATAAATAAAATCACTGATAATCAATATGATGGAAAAACAAGAAGCTGATTAATGTGAGTCAAAGCATCTTACATTATGGAGTTTAATTTTCCTCAGTGTGTTGGATCAACTGCTAGCGATGTCCGCTGGATTCCAAATAGCTGCAGTATTGCTGTCTCTAAGATATGGAAATGTTCACCATGACTTTTCATTTTGTATATCTGTATTTTTAGGTCAACAAGACATTTATAGTTGGAGAACAGGACTATTTTATTATTACTTGTACTACTGCTTTCCCAGGTTGTTGTATTGATTTCAAAATGCAAACATGCTACAGCCTAAAAAAACCCTTCATACTTGAGAAGTGCAAAGTGGAAAAACATCAGAACTAGCTCATGATCATGCCTTTATGAATCCTGGAGAACCAGCTTTCTCCTTTACTGAGTCTGTGTATGAATCCTTTTTCATTGTTAAACATTTTAAAAGACCCACAAGTCATCTTAAATGTTAGACACATACTCTACCGTGTTTGGTCCACAAAATCCACTGTATGTGTTTGTAAGCTGTTGTTTTTTTTAAATTCCCTTTTGCATTTTGTCATGTGAATTATGGACTGTAATGAAATGAGATAGCATGGATTTCTGTTTGCCTGCTGAAAAAGAGCCACTGGTAATAAGAAGCCTCCCTCAGTACAACAGCCAGTAATAAACAGTAACAAAATCTGATTAGAGTCTCTGAGGGAAGGAATGAAACTATGTAAAACAGGGAAAAAATAGTTAGAAAACAAACATCCCCAGGTTCTTATTATACGGGGGGGGTTCTGAGCAATGTTTCCATTCGTGCTGATTTGTCCTTGAGTGAGTCGGTGAACTCCTACCTGCTCCTGGCAGCTTTGTGCTCTGACCCATCTGGTGAAAAGGTGATGTAGATGTGCGTAACACGGCGAGTAAGTTGCTTTAAAAAGCACTCATTCCCCTTCGTCAGTTTGAGTACACATGTTCAGTTTGGGCAGGGAAAAAGATCCCCTGGCAGTTACTTAGTTAAATGAGCTTTCCCTCCCTGTTGGTTCAGCAGTAATCACTGGTGTCACTGCTCCACAATCCAGTCTATGTTAAATCTGTTCCCCAAAGTGGTGGGTATCATCCATCTCTGAGCCTGCTTCCATGGACATGTTTTTTTTTTTTTTTTTACCCATTTTTTCTATATATATATGCAATACATTTAGATCAGGTAACACCAGGGCAGGATGAGCTGCTGAAATATGCATCTTATGCAGAGTTTGATCCTGACTCTGAGGTCAGCTTGTCATGCGTAAATGCTGTTTCCTTGGCAACATAGTACATATGAGAAATGCTGATGAATGCAGTGGAGTGAGTGGAGTTGAGATCTCTATCTCTGAAAATTGTTCACTGGCTCCAAGAGTGTATATGACAATGACATCCAAGGACAAATATTTGAGAATTAAGGGAACAACTGGCATGTAATGTATTAGAATTCAAGCCACACTTAATGAATATGCGGACGTCTCACCAGGGAGAGAAAACTGTGTTTGAACAAGGAAACCATGGGGCTACAGCACAATGACTCTTTGCATTCTGCTCTAAATATTCAGGCCACCTCAGATACTAGTACGCCATTGCAATTTTTGTGATGGATAACAGAGGCACACAGTTGTTTGTGAAACAAACAGGGGCTCGTTCAGCCGCCCTGGTCTTCAGCATGGAGGTTAATGCAACAAAATCCCACATGATCGACATTTGTAACTATACAAAACTTCCTCTAATCCAAGTCTCCAGTGTTTAGGGGAGTGTGTTTTTCTCCCCGTCTCTCTTTGTGTGTGCACATCGATTTGTTAACTGTGTAATCCAAGATTGTGACAATGGTCAGTGAGATTAGGGGCTCGAGCCACAGTGTCTGCCCTTTTAGGTGGGTAATGGGCAAAAAAGCGTGTTAATTGCCCTTGACTGTTGAAAGTAAATTAATTATTGATCGCTCTCTCGACTCCTCTTCTGTACTTACATACCCTTACAAATCCTTTTATCTCTGGCTCTGAGTAAGAACATTTCCTCTTTTCCCATCATTATGCAGGCTGGTGAGCGGTAGGACCACTAGCCAACCTCTTGAACCAAAGCCTGTTTTTGTTTTTTTTCATTTTGTATTCCTGCTCGTAGCCGTGTAGTGAGCTGAAAAGATCTGTCGGAAAATCTCAACTCGAAAGATGCTTTACCTTCTTCTGTGATCTTCTCCTGCCTCGCTCTCACACCTCCCATCTTTGTTCTCCCTCCTCACTAATTTTCTAATACCTTCTTCTTAATTTTCTTGCTACTTCCCGCTCTCCCTCCCTTTCTCACCCACACACATTCACATGTATGCAAGCCCGCTGCACACATATGTTCCACTCCCACCCCTATTACAAGTAAATAAGACAACAGATGAATAAAAACCGGGGCTGTGGTCTGAAGGCTGTGTTGTAAATTGATGACAGAATATAAAGGTGTGGAAGCAGTACAGACAACAGCATCATTATTCTGCCTATTGATTTTCTCCCTCTGCTGCTAAAAGGAAAAAGCCACCTTGTATTTGAAATGAGACAAAGTCCACTATATATTTTTTTTTTCTTAAGCTCCAAGTGTCAAAACACTTTGGATTAAAGCTTCAGCTTGAAAAGGTACTTTTGTGCGTGGCATCTATATATTTATCAGTGCACTTAATGAGGTTATGTGTATCATGTGTCAGTATTTGAAAATGACGGTCACAGTTGCCCCATATTACAAATGTACTACTTGATGCTGTATTTGCTGTTGCCTACATTATAGTCCTACTTTTTTTTATCACATCAAACTGCATCTCAACTCAAGACCAGGGGTGATATGATCTATCTATAGTTAGATTACACTAGATTACATTTACTCTTTCTGTCATTACAAACAATAAATTAACTCGAACAACACAAAAAACTATGGTTTACAAGATGTGAGGTTTGGCATTTAGGCCAAGGGCCAATGTCATTAAAGGAACAGTTATACATTTTGGGAGATATTCTTATTAGTTTTCTTGCCAAGTTAGATAAAAAAGATTGATACCACTCTCACCCCTGTCTGTCAAATGTGGAGCTACAGAGCCTGGAGCAGATTTGCTTAGATTACCATACACACTGGTAGCAGAGGGAAAGTAGCTGGAGAAATTGTAGCATGTAACTGTCCTGACAGCCATCCATTATCCATCCATTAGCTATACCGGTTATCGTTTTGAGAGTTTACCCAGCTGACACTGCACTAAAGGTGGAGAACTTCCAGTCTACATGCTAAGCAAGGCTCATACAAAACTGACGTTCTCATCTAACTCTCAACAAGAATGGGAATAAGTGCTTTTCCTAAAATGTTGAACTATTCCTTTTAAAGCTTAATTTTTTAAGCTTTAAAATAGGTAAATTTAACATGTACAATGGCAAGAAAAAGTATGTGAAGCTTTTGGAGTAATCATGTTTTCTGCAGTGCCTTGAATCAAAATTTATTTCACATTTGTTGCTCGTGGTGACTTGAGCTTTTCTAATTCTGACATCTTTATCAATGAAGGACCTTGAATCCTCCTGTTGCATAGCTACTGTGATAATTGAGTGGTAGTGAGAGAGGGAGATGGAGAGAGATTTAGGCAGATCTGAGGCTCTTCTCTGTTGTCTGTTGGCGGGGTGGTGTTCATCTCTTGGAGGCTGGGATCTTTATGGTGATCTAATCTCTTGCATTTAGGCTGTTGGTCAGTTGAATTATATCCTTTCACTTTCTGAACCAGAAAGCAATTTCTTTTTGGCTGAGGTTTATGCACTGAACGATTTTGGAGTCTCGCCTCGAAGAAAGTCAAAGGCAGAGAGTTAACTGTGTCATGACCACCTTACTTCTGCTTCATTTTTGTTTATATCAAGTTAAATTTGTTCTAGTTGCTTTAAAAAGTATATAGAAAATGTATAAAATCAAGATGATTCAAAATGAAGAATCCACAAAATCATAAAGTAGATGTTAGGGTTTGGGCCACAGGGGAGAGAAGCTAAAGTTTGTCAACCCATGTGGAAAATTTTCAGCTGATGAAAGGAGACACAAAGATTTAGGGAGTGCTGTAATCAGAGCAATGACCTGTTGGATTGAAGAGACTAATTAATGTGAATCCTCCAAAGCAGATGATACTCTGCATCAACTGCTCAGTGGTAAACAGCAGAGGTGTGGCGAGTGTGTGCGCAGAGGTCACGCTAGCAGTTTAATCTCCAGCGTAGATAACATGAAGCAGGATCTTGAGGATTGATAACTGCACACGTAGAGATACACAATCCAATCTCACTGAAGTCATGAACACTGTATTTCTTTCATTGTAACGGTGAACATTTTTAATCTTTTCTTCACCAAACTCTGCAGAGGACAGTCTTGATCAATGTCAGGATTTGTACACGAAACATTTGCAGTTTAAAACTTTACCTTGTGCTTCATAAACATATCAACAAACATATTAGACTGGGCAAGGACATACATACAACATGCATGCAACATATGTAGAGTCTTGATTGAGGGCATTTTCAATTGCATGCAATTCAGTGGATATTTCCTGGGCCTTGGCATTTCATTGATCAAGCCCTCAAACAGACTACAGATGCAACATACTATAGGAAGAACTGTGTATTAGTGAGGTTGCAGGTATTCTGGACATCTGTTCCCTAAATCTTGTTGTTCCATGAAAGTTTGCGTGAGTAAGGGTTTCCTCTGTCATTCGTTCCTTCATACTTTTCCATTACATGACCCATGAATGATTCAGGAGCCACTGTGTTAGTTGCAAATAGTTATTCATTTTTTATAGCAGCTTTATCTTGAAAACCCCTTCCTGTCCTGAGCCACCCTGCTGGATCACAGTTGAATTTTCATCACTGGGTGGATGAAGTGCCACGCTGGCATTTTTTTTTCTTCTCTCCTGACCTGCCCAGATGCATGAATTCATAAATTGTGGATGTGGTTCTGATAGACTCCCTTGTTTTCTCTGATGACATTTCCATACATGGCCCACTGTGGAAAATGTCACTCTGGCTCACAGGCATCACATCATTACCCATTGCCTCTTACGGTAAATGTGATACTGTGAGTGATTCCAGACAACACACACACACAAAAGCAGACTCTGACTGTTTTGCATATCGTCTGCTCCAAGCCCACAAGGTTTATTTCACCCCAACCACCCAGCAAATGCTTTTCAGTGGGAAGACAAATCCATTTGCATCACTGATTGACTGTGCATGGATATATACTCTTTGGTGGTTGTTGCCTTAACCTCACTTTAGGCCACTTCCTGTATAGCTGCTCTTGATAAGTAGCTTTTTACTGAATATAACCATAACACATCAAATGATCTAAATGCCTTTATATTGGAGATACTCTGGAGAAAAAAAGAATACAGCTAATCCTTAGACCTCAAACTATTAGTCAGGGTGTAACACAACTGCACATCAACTTCTTATGGCTGTGGCTTATCCCCAGATAAACACTATACTGCACTGAAGCATTTATACTGTGATGTAATCGAATTTTTACCCGGAGAAAAGATACAGAGCTGCAGTGTGGCAGCGACCCAAGATGGGCCTGGATGCAATGGGGCTCTCCAAATCTTGAGGCTGAAAAAGAGCCAGTCATATTTCTCAGTGCATGTGAATGTGTATGTAATAAGTATGTGTCCCTCCCTGTCTGTACTGATTTCCTGCCAGCCTTGGTGGGACAGTAATCTTCTTGACTTTTCTTTACTTCAAGCTATAGTGGCAATCTCTCAACCCACCTGAATCTGCAGCTGTGCTGGGCTATGTGAGAGTGGCAGCCTCATTTAGGTAAATGTTTTCTCTTTCTTCCATCTTTCCAGGAGCTTCAGCTTGTTGAGTTCAAAAGGAAGTTATCTTGTGCTTTCTTCACATCACGTTCCCCCTTCTCTCAGCTCAATTCTCGCTTCTCTCCCGTTTATTTTCCACCCTCTCTTTCTTTCCCTCCACATCTCAAGATTAATAATGCAGCATAACTGATCCCTCCTTATTTTATCTTCACCAGATAGTGCTCAGCCAGCACAAGCTAATTTTAGAGGATGACACTGCTGAATGCTTGTGATAAGCGGCTCACAATGAGCAGGGCATCATTTTCTTTCTCTCTCTCAGGTTCCAGTCCTTCTCAGGTGGAAATCACTGTAAACACAGTGTGTCCCAGAGCTCTTAGATTGCAAAAATGCAGAACATATTTTGCATTATTACCCCAAGTTTTGAAGCATGCACATCTTATATCTACTTTGTTCCCTCTTGTTTAAAGGTGCCGATGTGTTACAAAATTTGCACTTGAGGGTGTGATGTCTGCACTTATGCAGAACAAATACAGGTGTTTGCTTGTGAAGAACAGCCTGTGACACTGGGTTGCAGGTGTTTGTTCTAAAATAAGATGAAAAAAATAATGACATGGTCTCTGAAAAAATCAGTGACATTGGGAATTCAAAGCACATTATGCCCACATTACAGGGCATAACAAGTTTCTTAAGAGACCTATTTTCAGCAGTTAACAAAGAGGTTGCTTTGACAACAGCAGGGGGCCCCAGATCCTTGCTTGGCATAGTAAACTGTTTAGCATTCCCTGCTTGGAGCCCATGGTGCAAGTTTTTATTATACAAAATGTATTATTAATATCTGAGCCTTCAAAAAATATTGACCTCAGTATTTGTCTAACCTAATCATGTTTATTTTATCTTGCCCATAGCGTGTAAATCATGCTAAATCAGCTTTAATTACACTGGAGTGGGGTTTGTCTACAGTTGAGCTAGTAGAGATTAGATTCAAGGACAGGATTATTTTATTGCTATCACTGAAGTTTTGTTGCCTCCTGCTCTGTATGTGTGTGTGTGTGTGTTGCTCTGCTGACCTGTGGGTGTATGTGCATGTGTGATCTTATCTGACGAGGGAGATAATTGGAATTTATAGGAGGTAACAGATAACACGGCCGCACATCCAGCCAAACTGACAACAGCAGGGGCGGCAATATATGTCCTATCATGGCTGTTCATTCTCAGCGAGTGGTTTAAAATGGGAAGCCAGTGGCGAGATGATACAGTAGAGTATCCGTCAGAGGGAGACTGAAGCTGCTCCACCTGGGATTTTTCCTGTTTTTAATGCCGGTACACCACATATACCAAGCGCAGGTGGTACTTGGGTGTAACCTGGGGATTTTACTGGATGCTGCAACACATTATCTTTTATAAAGTCTTCTAAGGTCTCAGAGGACATTTTAGCAGCTGTTATCCGTTCTCTTATGCCTCCAGTTTGTGCTTCTGTAACCTTCTGCCACACTCTCAGCCTTTGTGCTGATTACAGAATAGAAAATGTTCAATTATTGTTAGCAGCACTTTAGAATGCAGAGCCAAAATATAAGAGAGGATCCGCCTTCACTTTCACAGGTGGTTTGACCAGGTATGGAGGTGATAACAGGGGCCAGAGACAGGAGGAAGCAGGGCATTGGGGAAGAGGTTCAGAATATTGACAAGTTGCAGAATGCTAGCGGTAGACTCAAACGTAGCTGGTACTGCTGTGTGGAGATGGCATGGCTGAGTATTTGAAGAAGTCCTGACTGGCAGAAATGAGGTGGAGCTGGTGAATTTGCCCTGACACACCTGCAGACAATCAAACACCAGGTCACTGAGGCCCACAGGACGATGTCCAAGGGGCAGATGTGACATTGAGAGACAGGTTGAAAGAGGGCTTTCAACCTTGACAATGACCTGGATGACTGAGAATCTACATAGATATAATGAGAGACAGACCCCCCCCATCATCACATTAAGAACAAATTTTAAAAACGTACCGTAAACAGAAAGCAGAAAGAAGCTTTGAGTGTTGTGACAAGTGCTACTACAGTCCTGACTTGCTATCGTATGATGCATGAACGAGTCTCTATATCAGCTTTAATACTGTCTATTTCCTTTCCATGTGTCCAAAATACTGTCAATATATATTTTAATTAAGGAGTCCAAGGTACCCTTTCAGAAACATGTGAATAGTTTCTTTACACCATGAGAAGTACTATTGTACTGTAGTGTTGGCAGTAATAATCTCTGTTGCTGTAAAAAGGTTAGTATGCAGAGATTCTTGTCATTCTTAAATGAATGTTTGACAAATGAGTTTCCCTTGAAGACATATGATACAATATTAGCATTTTATTATAACTAATGATGTGGGTGATCAGGATTGTGTAGAGGAGATAAATCATTTCCCTTCCATTCATTTGCAGAATGACAATGCTTTATGGCTCTTTGCTGGGCTTCAGACTTGGGTCAGAGATGGTATCGTTAGTCGTTTTTAAAAGGGATATTTTCAACGCGGGTTTCATTTTCGCAGGTTCTTGCAACTGTGACAGCTGATTGTGCTGAAAATTTCACCACTCACTCCAGCGGAACTTAGCTATACTTATACTCTGTTGAAAGGGCCTACACAATTCCCAACAGCTACACCCAAAAGGTGATTAAAACATAACTCGATCCTTCATATGTGCTTAATTACTTCTCTTGTGGTAGCCATGATAAAAGTCACCTATAATGCATCTATATTGCATTAATACTACGATGATAAGTCCCCTTCTCAACCATCCATACTGCAGTAATACTGTAATGATAGCAAAGGTAAAGGTCCCGCGCAATACATCTCTCTTACATTAGTTTTGCAGGGGCCGCTGCAACCTATTCTTTTAAAAACATGATAAAGTGGATTTGAAGACTTGCACTATATTGCGACAGTGACCTCATATCTCAAACAACTGGGTGCTTGGCAATTCCTTATGCTGCCTGACAGCTGAAAAGGGAGCACATTTGAATTTTTTTAACCGTTTATTCTAAGGGCGGCGAAAGCCTATAAATGTGGTGCTGTGGTGTGGAGTGAAAAATGGTATGTATGACAGAGAGGCCTTGGCCAGTTTTATAAGGCTAGCTTTGAGACTGACTAATAAACATATAATACTAGTGAGGGAGACAGTGTGAATACACAGACCACTCTATCATTCTTAGCTCTTGGCAGTGTGTGCGTTCCGGGCTGTCTTAAGGCTTTATCCTGGGAGTTGTCTACGCAGGACTAATGTCCTCCAAACTGTACTGGCAGACAATTCAGGTTAAGAGTGTTGGCTGCAGAGGCACCAGACAACCTCCTTGTTTTTGGGGATTTTCAATCTGTATTCAAGACATTGCGTCCCTTCACCCACTGCCTTCTGCATCATATGACAGAATAAGCATGTGGACTAGAAAAAAAACCTTTTTTTTTTCTTTTTACTTAGCATAGTGTTTCTTTTCCAACACTATTGCTTGTGCATAGTTGAAATGTTTCTGTTCTGTAAGTACGCAGTCACCACCTTTTTTAGAAGATTTTCTTATTGATACTTATTATATTTAAAAGCATTTAACTACTTCAGTTACAGCAGTAAGAATGCATAATGTGTACTTTTGCATCTGCATTCATCGAAGACTGTGAGCTACTGGCAACATGGTGGGGAAAAAAAGGTTTTGCAGCCTTGCTCTTACCTACTTAACTCCTGAGTACCACATCTTGAACCTTCAAAACCTGTTGACAACCAGCTGTTAAATTTTCATGCAGGTGTTGCATTCACATTTATGTGGCAGACTGAGCATGTGGACAGTTTGTTTCACGATCCTTTCACACATTTCATCATGCCCTTTATCTGTTTATATCACGGTACATTGCTCAAATGCAATGCAGGACCCTCACTGTTCCACTCACCAACTGCAAACATGCAAAATGGCTTGATTTAAAGCTGGGTGTACATTATATTTGTGGTGTTACATGTACATTCTGCATCTTTTCTGTTGGTTTGGACCATTTACCCACATAGTGTATCCGTTTGTGTTAAGATAAACTTTTCTTTACTTCTTCATGTAACGGCTTCCTCCCAAATTGCTTCGTCTGCTTCAGTGGAGGATTCACAACATTTCCAAAAGTGTCTGTTAACAATCGCCAGAGAGCCTGTGTGAGCTTGTTGCATTCATGGTTGAAGAGAAAAGTAGGAAAAGCTATGTTTTTCCAAAGCAAAGTTCAGGACCATGACCATCAAATGTTGTGAATAGCACTTTTTTAAATTCTAATGATTGAGAAAGGATTTTTACTCAAGTACATTTCTGCGCCAATGCCATCTGATTTATTTACATTTTATTTTATGCAGTCAAAAACATTTTTATCTTTCTGGACAGAAAGCAGTGTCAGAGACCACTGATGGATGGAAAAGGTCATGCCAGCTCTCTTTTCAACACTGACAGATAGCCTGCTGTCTAGACCTCTGGAGCTTGTTGAATGGGGCCAGGCCTCAGAGCAGATCATGCAACTGTTAAAATTCAGAGCCACATCGCAGTCGAAACAAAGGTGCCCTGCAGCTGAACTCATACTTTTTTATTTAATTCTTCAGAATACGAAGGTTGTTATCTGATTTCTACAAGACAGTGACTACTATAAATCTACTGACTGAGAAAGCGAGAGGAAAGTTTCTATCAACTGAGGGACATTTAGATGCCTACGTGATCCGAATGATGTTAAATAAAAATGCTGCTTTGGCTGAGGAGTCAGACAGAGCTGAGCAAGCTTTTGATTGAAAGATAAATTGAGAATGCCAACTGCTCATTTGTTCCAGTGACTATGGTCTAATAATACCCTCAAGCCCTTCATTTTGTCACACAGTGTTATTCTGAAAAATATCATTTGCAAAGAGGTCAAAAGAACAAAAGATGAAATCTCTATGCAGTAAGTGAAGTGGCTCAGGAGTGTGGGTTTAATATCATAACCATCTTTCAATGATATTATCCTTTTTGACTGGATGACCACCGGTTGGTCCTTGTAATAAGGTTCCATAACCAGAGTCCCTATTAAAAGATTTTACAGTGCAGGTTCATCAGCAATCCTATCACAGCTCGATCAAACATTATGTCCTGCTGCCCCACAATCAAAAACTGCAGACACTGTGGTTTTCCAGGATTGATGTGGAAAACCATTGCTTGTGGGGTTAAAGAGTACTACTACTCCATCATGGTGACACCCAGGCACAGATTCCACACGGGACATTTTAATTGAGTACTGTCGATTAAAAGCCCACAACCTTGTCAAGCCTCTGAAATTCTGAGATGTGTTTTTCTCATGCTTGTCCAGTCTGTATGCTCCAGCCTTGTAGAACAACCACATGACACTGAGTTGTGTGTCAGGTTTCCTTCAGTGATGGCATCAGCTAAAAGTGATTGCCTGATTACATGTTTAATTTGTCACTTGTCATGAAAAATCTCTTCAAGAGCAAAAAAATATGAAGCTAAACATCCTCTTTGCCGTCTGGTATTCATATAGCAGAGCAGTCAGTCGCACAGTTTGATCCACAGTTCTCCAATATAACTTATTTGGCTTTCACAGTTATCACCATATAGGGGACTTATGAATTGTAAAACACCCATAGGACCCCAAAGTATCTGCATTAAGAATAACATACCAAACAGTCTGAAATTATGGTAATTCAAAACCATATACAAAAATCCCAAAGTAGAATTGCACTGGCTGTAGTGCCTGGAGGACATTGGTTATGTTGATGCAGCACATTTCTCTTGGCGCCAGCACGTTTGCATCGGTACATTGGTATCAAGCATGCAGCAAAGTTACAACCCCTCTTCCATTTAAGGGTGTCCCAAATGGTTACTTGACTGTAGTCTGCTTACAAAATTATGAACAAATTTTCTATTCCAGAGCTGAGCAGTTGTGAGTAGATAATGCACCCAACCCTTTCCCCTTCCTATTTTTTTCCAACATGTCTCAGCCTCTGGATTTTTCTATTTCTTGCTATTCCTGTGCTACCTTTTGATGTCCAGCAGATGTTCCCAGTGTATTCCCTTTTCACTCTTGGGCAGTCGTGTGTTTACTTTTTTCCAATATTTCCTTATAATCTCATTATCCATTGTCTGTCTACAATGCTAGTCTTTTCATGGGACTGTAAAAAACAGTCAATTTCAGCCCAGTGTAAGGTGCAAGGTGCTCTTAGTATTTGATAGGTCAATAAACACCATTGTAGGAGATAATAGTTCAGTTTGATGTTTCCAAACAAGGGGCTTTTTTTAAGGATTCATAGTTTCTACCACAGTCAGGAATGCAGGATGTTCTACTGAAGTCTTTTGCTGTCAAGCTGCTGCAGGACGTGTCAAAAAATGTTAACCACCAAGGGCTTCTCATTGCTCAATAAAGGTGGGTTGAAATCTAGCCTTTCCTTCCTTACTTTTTCAGAGGTTTTTGTCAAATTTTATTGTAAAAAAGAGTTAAACATTACATGACAGGAAAATGCTTCCTTGCTGCTCTGACAATGCACATAGCAAAGCTTCTTGCTGTTATATAAAGGTTAGAACATGAATAGCTAGATACACAAGGGAGAGGATTAAACTAAAGGTTATGGTTTTCAGTGAATTAATTTTGATATTTCTTATCAAATGGAGACTACAAGTAATTTCAATCTCAATATAACCAGTTGCCCCATGAGTTCTCTCTGTGCATTCAGACCTGACGCATAAAAGTATAACTATAACCTTTAGACCATAGCCTCATTCAACTCACTATTGAATGTCTTGTCTGTTACCTTGTGTTCCTGCCTGAGGTAAGCCTCTCTGTAGTTTTCTGTTTCTGCTCATGACTTTCTGTATTCCTGAGAGCTTATCTTCAGTAAAGAATCCACCTGCATTCAATATCCTGCAGCCTCCTGTCTGCACTTGGGTCCTTTCTAACAAGCATGACCAGGAAGGGATGTGGTGACTTTATAAGAGAAAAGAGCCAGTAAAAGCAACATAAGTAGCTTAATAACATTGCACATTTATCATCTTATTGAAGTTTCTTGTTTTAAAGAAGACTATATGTTGATGCTTATTGGGGGTGACAAAAAAATGGTTTGTTTCTCATCCAAAGCCTGGTTGCCCATCAGGAAATGCTGCAAAAAACATGATACCAAGCAATAAGTTTTTTTTATGTACCATTTATCCAACCATTAGTTAAGTTCTTCTGCAGTTTAGGGCAGCTCTTAATATTAATTGGTGCATTTATTTGCTTGAACTTCCAAATAAGTGAAGCAATTTATGATGGTTTTATAAGTCCATTTAGTTTTATTTTCCACATATTAATGTGGGAGAATAAAAACATTTTTGACTAAAAACAGGCACACAATCCTCCTACCTGAAATAAACCCTATAGCATCTTTGTCAGCAGATCAAATCATTATGCAATTATTATTGTCTCAAGGGATACATGAAAAATGTACAAAATAAACAAGAGATGGTTATTAGATTCATGAAGTGCAGCTCAATAGTTTTGTCCTTGAGGAGAATATGCTCTTCCCACAATGGTTTACAGGGAATGAACTCATAAAAGATTTGAGAGTAGAAAGGCGTCTTTACAGTTGGAGATCAACTGTCTGGGAAAAGTTGCGCAATTAAGTATACACAGATCTTCCTTTGCCCAGCTGTTTTGACCATTAATAAAGTTCTGGTTCAAGACTACAACAGCTCTATTTATTTGTTTAGCAGGTAATACATTAGTCTCACAGTGAACCCTCAGGTTTCCATAATCACCACACCGCCTCAATACATTCTAAATTCTAAATGGTAGTAAACTGACAGCATTTTTATTCATCCTTACACCCTGGCAGCCTTTTACTCTGGGATTGTTCTTTGACTGTTAGATAATCTATTTTACATTCTAGGACTGCCAAATCCAACATACTGCTACATACTTTTAATTAAAAAAGGATATCAGGTGAATAATTGTGTGTTTTTCTTTTGTTCTTTTACCAACCTACCAACATATTAACCTCAGATAGCTAATGTAATGGCTAGCCTAGTTAAGTGAGCAGAGAAACATTTATCTCTACTAATCAACTAATATCTACGACTGCAAACAGCTCAGGAGCAGATAAAATATGGCTCTCAATATTTGCCCGGTGACAGATCTGACAAAACAGTGGATGTAACAGTGTCAGAACTACGCCAGTAGTGGTTGCTATAGCAACAGAGCGTTTTAAGCGAAACCAGGTGGGAGTGGCAGGATACAAGAAGCAAAAAAGGCAGCAAAAGAGAAGTTTTGTGCTGGTGAATTCAAATATACATTTGAACTATGTTTTTTCTTTTTTGCGTGTGATTTTTCTTCTGCTTACCAAAGTATACAAAGCCTTTGTATCAACGCTGTGTGGACAAGGACACACACTGAGAAATACCTTTTTATTAAGTACTTTCTCTTATTAGAGGAGAGTGCTTCCCAGATTGTGGAGGATCTGCAAATTAAACCTGATGTGTGTTGTGTGTGCGTTTGTGTGTAAAGCCTGATTAGTCTGTGCGTGTGGTATTTCATTGGCTGCGTGCATCACATTTTCTCTCAAAAACCCGATAATCTCCACATTTACTGGAAATGACTTTTGTTAGAGATGGTTCTGCATCAAAGACCTTGCAGCATGGGTGTGCGTCTGTGCATATTGCATTTCACCAGTTCGGTCCACAAATTTGTCTAATAATTTTTCCCACAGAAAAAAAAATTAACAATCCATCTATAAGGTGCAAGCTTTACTTATTTCTGGTCTACAGCACGCTGCCTCAAGAATTCATGAATTCAGCGATGTTATCTTGGATAGTGAGACTGACTGATCTGATTTATTACCAGCCATTGCCACCTGTTCTGGGACAGAGGGCATTGGGAGAAAATAAAATCACCTCACTTTTAGGAATTTTCACTTGTTTTAAGGGAAGGTAGATTTGTAAGGATCATTACTGAGTGAAATGACTTGTAAAGATGGATATTGTTTGCAATGAGGTGTTGCCAGGGCCATCACCTGTAATGTAATAGGGAACAGTGTTATGATGGACTGTGACAAGGGCGGCTTCTGATGTTCACCTTGAGATAAGGGTCAGACTCCTGCCTCATAACCCATAAAGGAGCCATAATAGCCTCTCCTTCTGCCAGACACGACCCCTTTTTACACCAAAGTAGAAAAACACTGACAGTACAGAACTTTTGTGCTCTTGCTGCCTAATTGAATGCATACTGGGAAGTAGGATACACAGGAATGTGTACAGCATGCAATGACAAGAGGCCTGCAAGCAAACACTCTGAGATGTAAATTCTTTTATGACTTTTGCAAGCTAATGTGAGCCTTCAGCTTCACGTAGTAACATGAAATTTTATTATGATAGTATGCAGACTGGCTGACTGATAATAGCCTGATGAGGAAACAAAGTTGGCTGGATGAGGAAAAAAAACTAGTTTCAGTGCTTGAGTCTGCTGGTTTTTTTAGAACAACTATTCTGGCAATAACTCGGGACAAGAAATGAATAAAGTGCATCGTCGAGGTCTGGTAAATGATCGAAAAGAGGGAGATGTAGTCTGTACGATTTATTGGATCTTTTAGTGGAATTAAAATATAGAGTATGTTTTCAGTGGTGTATGTGACTATAGAACACTTGTTTTTGTTTGCTTAGAACAAGCCCTTCGTATCTACACAGGGAGGCAATCCACTTCCAAGGAGCCCGCTGGGTTGTGCCATCATGCTGGCACAGAAGCTGATAATGGACAAACCAAGCACTGGCTCTGGAGAGGTCTTTCACATTCTTACTTCAAACCATAGCTCTCCTACATATTCAGAAAAGGAGGGGTAATGGGAGGGTGTTCAGTTGGTTGCAATCTGCAATCTCTCCACTAGAGGCCACTAAATATGTAAATGTTCACACTGTTATTGTATGTGTTTCACATATATTTATAGCACATCATCAAGTACCACACCTCATGTCTTCAGGGGTAGGATGATATTTATATGATATATGATATTTAGATGACTTAAAATATGTCAATATATTCAATATATTTGAAAAAATATTGCTCTTTTGGGTGTTCCTAGAAATATCAAGGTTCAGCTTTATACACCACTGATCAGAGACTTGAGAAAAAAAGAGACAAGGATAGAAATGGTGAGACAGACATTCGTTGACAGGTAATGCTGTTTTGCTCCTCGCTGAGTGGGTTCTTGAAAGAACTAATCATGGCTGCTTCTTAGTGGCTAATAAAAAAAAAGCCCTGTCATTTTGTTGGAGCACAGCCTCAAAAATGAATTCACTTTCATTCACAGCAGTTTGATTCCATATTTTGCAGTATGAGGATTATAATACTGCTTGCATGTAAAAAAACCCAAAAAACCTGAAGAGTGTTAATTAGGACATTTGTTGAATATGGAAAATTGAAGAGTTAATTTCCCCCAAAATTATTATCTAACCATTACATGATTTGAAGTAATCCCTATAATACAGATAATCAACCCTTAAAGAGAGCTATTACTTTGTCATCCAAGTAACTGACTCTCCTTGAAAATGACTTTCTTTGGTCATTTTTTTTCTCCTGTCACTCACTTTGCCAAGGCAGGTATCTTGTTTTCAGAATGGTGGGTGGATCAAATTCATCTAAATTTATTAATTTTTTTCTGTCAATCATTCTGTGAGTGTCATGTTTCTCAAATGACAAATATAGTGTCTCACTTTGGCACCAAACTTTTTGAGCTATGGGCTTCAATGAAACAGACTCCCCTAATGTCTGACCTCTAAAATGTCCCGTCGCCTGTAGCCATTTTGTGGCCATTAATGAATTGTACTGTTGTTTTTGTCGTTATTAGGAGTGCTGCTCGGGCTAGTAAGATCTATAGCCAAGCCCGTTCATAGCAGTGATGGACACTATAGGTCTGACAAAGACGGCTATTAGAGACAGAGAGAGACAAAGAGAGGGATACAGGTGGAAAAAGAGAGCAAAATTGGACTAAATTGAGCAGCCTAATGCCTCCACCAGCAGCTGTCAAGCCATCTCACGGCTCTGGTGCTAAATGAACTCTACGGCCCCACTCTTCACACTCACACGCCCACCTCTGTCTTCCTCGCACTCCCTCTCCCTGTTCCCCCTCTCCTTTCTCAGAAAATGGGCACTGAGAATCCATTCTGCCCCACAAATCAAATCATATTATATTGTCATTTTCCATCTCCACTCTGTCTTTCCCTCTATGTCCTCCTTACTACATCATTCTCCTATCTTCCCCCCTTTTCCTTCCTCTGGCCTGATCCTCCCCCTTTCTGTCTATCTCTCCCCTTGCCCTCCCCAGAAAAGGGCATCTGACATGATGAAAGGTGTAAGAGGTGGGGAATTTCCTCATTCCTGAGTTGTCATCCCATCAGATCAGCTAGAGACACTGGGCTCAGAAGACACAGGTGGCCTAGTTGACTCTTATCTGGAAGTTTCTCACCTCTGCAGTACCTTCTGTAGCCAGAGCCATGTGCATGAGGAAGCCCATTTAATAACAGCAGCATATGGAGGTGTTGAACACAGTCCTCAAGTGGAATGACACATTTATTGTCATCAAAAGCGTAAAAGTTTTGCTAGTCTGATGGCTCACGCTGACCCCCCTCCATTTGTGATGTGTCATGCTTATCACCAAATGTAATGCCCTCCATCTTTAAAAGTGGAAAATCACAAACACGCAAAGGAACAGTCGAGTATGCACATGCAAGCGTCAAGCATCGGACCACATCTGTCTTTCTGGGTGAGCAATCATCTTATAAGGAAGTCAAAGAGACCATTTCAGATGCTTCAGGTTGCACGCTGTGGTCAGTCTATTTAATAGAGGAGCTCCAGATGAGAATCTAGAGTGGGGAATCAGACACCTCATCAGAAATACCTGCCTTTGACCTTGGGGGAGATTAGAGCTTCAACATCCGTGGCCAATACTATGAAATAACCATCCTGTCCCTCTCATCACGTCCAGCCCTCCCACTCCACCTCTGGGCTCTTTACAAGTGAGATATCAAGACGGCCTCTTTGAAAGCCTCCCGCTCCCCCAGGGCTCCACCATGCACATATATCAGGGAGTCCAAACAGAGGAAAACAAGTGAATAAAGCAGGCCCCTGAGGGAATCATGACCACAGCCTGATTGTATTAGAGCCTGTGTCCATCACCAACTAGTGTCCTCGGCTCTCTAGGGAAGACCTGTGAACTGCCACGATGTAAAAGATTGTGAGGTGAGGATTAAATTGTGCAGTTTTGAACAAGACACACAGGGTTTATTATGTGATGGTTCCCACAGGTGAAGAATGGATTAGTTCCCAACCCAAAACCAGCACTGCAACAATGGAGACGTGAAAACAAAGTTTAATTCTGAAAATCAATATTAACATTATAAAACACAAATTTTTGACATACATTGGAAAAAAAATATATAAAATTGTGGTTTTATCTATGAAATCCCTTTTAACAATCAAGATATACTGATCTTCATTTAATAACTGTTTTTCCGCTTTACCACTTAACTAAAAAACAAAGTACAAAAACAAAGCTATAATAAACAAGTCAAGAAGTAAGGCATTAAAACAATTAAATCAGTCATTTCTTGGGGATTAAAGAGGAATAAAGCAGGCAAACATGATGACAATAAAACAGTTACACAACGCATGTCTTCAAAATCTGTTTTAAGATGCAGTTTCACGGATTATGTGGGTTTTTACCATGCAGGTAACTCTGGCACTACAGCCTCTGGCCTTCAGTCTAGACCTTGCAATTGCCAATTAGTCCCTGCTTTTTTAATACCCTCATCACCCATGGGAGAAATTAGTCATTTGCTTGCACATGGTCAGCAACAAAATGCCCCTTGCAGCAGGGATGGATCGAATATCTTCAGCAGATCAGGCTGTTAAGGTGATGGGCCTTGAACCCCAGTTTATATATTCAAGGATGAGCTCTCCAATCACTGTACCAACCTATAATACCTGTAGCAATTTAACTTCCTTTGACACCACAGTTCCATTTGGTTCTGTCTACAGTATGGCATCAAGGAAGAATTGAATTTCAAATGTAAGTGGGCAGAAGATTAGAATTTCTTGTGAAGGTTAAAACTGGAGGATTGGATAAAGACTGTGTTGATTTTTGTTAAACCATACTATGAATGCTGTATTAAGAAGTATAAATTTGTTTGTCAACAATCTTTTGCTGCAACTAAGATGATTACAAGACAACTAACTGTGACTGTATCAACATGTTATATTGTTGATGAAAAAATGTTAGACTAAAATGTAGGTTTATTTGAATCTCTCTATATATTCATTTGGGAAAAAAGAAGTGAAGTTATGTAAATATGATGAAAACATGGTCTCTTTAATCTAAGGACTATGACCAAGACCATATCTAAAAAATCAAAATTAAACTAGACAATGGAGTGAATATGCATTTCTATGGGTCATCACAAACCCATGTTAGATAAAGCAGAGGCTCACCTTGAGCTGAAAAATTACTTTTGGGGTTTGTTTTTTTTCCTTGGAAAGAAGTAAAGGCTCAGTGCAACCATAACTACAGCTATGTACAGTAGATACTTGTACCAGATGAATGTAAAGTAGAACAAATATTTGTGGAATGGAAGTGAAACAGTTTTAAAAGTAGAGTATATTCTATATATCAGTATAATTCTTGAATTACACAGGAAGATAGAAGTCAAAGAGAAGTCGGTATGATTGATATATATGTAGGCAGATTTGAATGTGAAATGATTTGGGGATTATAAAGTTTGTTTTCTGTTGCTTTGGGATATTTGAAATCCTTTTTGGCAATAAAGGCTTTTTACAATTCACTCTGTGTCAGTCACTGACAGAACGTTTTGGGGCTTTGGGACTGAAGGAGCAGCATTAAGTCAGCTGCATCAGGGCAACCAATAATGTCATTTCTTTATGCAAATATCCTGATGAGAGGAGTTTTTATTTCTTCTGTGATGGCCAGGAGCCAAGGGCCAGTCCAAGTTCAGTCTGTGCAAAGAAAAAACCCATAGGTAAAAAAGAAATAAGGCAAGTAAATCTTACCAACTTTGCCAGCGGCCAACAACTGGGAGGGGTGGTTGGGTTGATTTGATTGCAGCTGACATACTCCATCACCATGTGGGAAAGATTTTGAGGGAATGTGGAAAAGGAACTGAACATGTCAAATACAATACATAAATGATTACATATGAGAGGGTTTGTTATCAATGGACAGAAATATACTTGGTATGAATCATTTACACTTGAATTTTGACTTTGACTCACATAATTTGAATTTGTATTGTTTAACTTGAAAAAGTTGTATATGAATGAATTTGAACACTAGCTGTGTTTTGAAACTGAGTGTTTTGGTTTGGATCTGACTTCCAATAAAATCATATCACAATCAGAAAACTTAATTTATAATAATTAATTTGATCCTCACTGAAAATTCAGCTATCCATACAGAGTGTACCAGTAGCAGGCACCACTTGACCTTGCATGTTATCAGTTTCTTTTACAAGATGTAATATATGAGTGTTTTTTGTGTGTTACTTTTAATACAGCTACATTCTACTGATCTGCTAAATACAAATAATACAAAGGTGTTTTTGAAATAGTGGTATTAACAGCAGTAGCTGGGTCACCAACCTCACCTTTAAAAAGACCTATGCTAGCCTGAGTAAGGTGAAAGAGACAAGGCTGATTGCCTTTAGCAACCTCAAAACATTCCTGAGCGACTGTCATCCTCTACCCTTCACCCCTCCTTTTTCCTATAAGCAATCAATAAATATGCTTTTTCAAGTCATGATGGAAAAATCAATCTGTGAGTTTTTTCCCCCACCACCTCCCTCAGCCAAGCCTTCTCTCTCCTCCTCTACACTTCTCAGAGCGCCTCTGAGGACCAGTTGTGAAAGTGGAAAGGGTTGTTTGGATGCAAGTGAATGGGGAGATAAATGATGCTTGACAAACATAAGAAATGTGCTGCACAGGAGAGCAATGACTGCTGTTTGACTTACTTCTGACAAATCTCTCTCACCATGGAAATGGCCTTAAGATTGACTGTGATTAATTGATCATCGCTTTATAAACGAAATGAAAAACCTCCTTTTGAAATTGTTTTTTCAAAGAATCCAGGAATAATCCTTTATTTACATGCCTCTGCTGCCCAAGATACTGCTGACCTAGCCTCCGGATTTTTGTTTTGACAGTATTGGAGCATTTATTAACACAAGGCACACATGAGAAGACTCCTCATTACATGTGCGCCACAGTCTCTTAGAGGCAAATTCAAGTCAGTCGGTCAGGGGTGAGGAGCTATTGCTTCAGCTCCACTGCACTGCTGTCAAACTTGAAGTCTAAGTATTGAAAATCATTTTCTACATCACCTCTGTTATTTATTGATCCTTATGTAATTAATGAACACAAAATGAGAAATCACTTCAGTGTTCTGCATCATGCCTTGTTCTTTGCACACACCTCTTGACTTAATATATTAAGTACTTACTATTGCAAGAGACATTGACATTTTCTGACAACACCAATAAATGTGGAAGATTCAGGCTGTAATTTACTTAGTGACGTTATTGTTTTGTATTCTCTAAGAGGCAATGACCAGCTATGGAGCTAGCTCAGGAAAGCTGAAATGACATTCAAATATATGCATGTTTTAGAGACGTGTCTTCAGTGTAAGTGTGTCCTTAGAGTGTTCACGTTGCTAACATATGGAGAAATATTCTGATGGGTGGGACTTGCGTGTAACTGGGAGGACAAACTAATGAAGCCTCTTGGTAAAAAGTCCTCAAGTCTAAAACAACAAATCCAGCTGCCTCTGACTCCAGATATTATAACACCTGGATGACTGAGTCATCAGAAACATGCAAAATCTAATAGAAGTATAGGGTTCACTGGTATGAATATCCAGGAGTGGCAAGTGCTCATGTTGGTCCTTAAGTTGCATTATATTTACAAAAAATAAAATATTAAGTCTTAATTGCACAAATGAAGATAAATGAGATGGGAAACACAGTGAACACAGATCCTTCCCTACAGTGCACAGTGGGTCACTGAATGGTGGAATCATCCCTGTGTCTTTGTCTCAAGAGGTCAACATGTGTATGTTATGTCGATGCTGTCCACCACCATTATCAAAATGAACGTTGTTCATCCCTCCTTCATGCCTGGGAGCACTGAAGCTGTGATGGTGGCCTGACACCTTACTTTTGTTTTTCCATCAATTTGTCCCCAATCTGTACCCTGATGGTGTCAGAGAACATTTTGACTCATGTAAAAAAAGAAATTTCTAACGTGACTTGGACACAATGACACCCACAGTGTGTGGTGACTGTCATCACAGACACAACTGTCAGATCAAAATGTGTTTTTCGTCTCATCACACTCTGCTGAGCTGTATGCCCCCCTCTCCTGTAACCCTTTCTATGCATATCCCTGCCAACATGTTACTGCTAGTACAGCTGCTGCTCTGCCTTTGGCCCTTTTGCACACTCACTTCAACATATGCCTGTCTTTCAACCAAAACAGCAACTAACATTTGAGATCAACACTTTCAGCAATTTTATATTGATTTGATTGCCAATTTGATTTGTTGTTGCAAGAAAGGCTTGTTGTGTTTGCAGTAAATGCGCACACTTTCCAAACATGGACGTGGGCCATAAAATTGGTCAAATTAGATGGAACAAAACTAAAATTAAGCATGAAGGTATTTAAAGGAAATTCCTGATTTGAACTAATATCACATATTCATATACATATTATTATTTGTTATTTATTAAGGAATTTTTTAGCAGTATTTAGGCACTAAACAATTAGGTCTACCTCCAGTATAAAGAGCTCAAGCCTAAAAAAGAAAGTTTCAGTATCAACTTGGAGCATAATCAGGAGCATTAACCTTTTCACCACATGAATTTATGTCCATCAAGCCCATGAATTCACTTTAATGCCCAGACTAAATCATTTAGCAGCCCAGTCATACACAGTAGAACTAAATTATTCACAGTCAAATAATAGGCTACACAGTTTCAGCCTTATGGCAATCACCTCTTTGCAGAAAAATGGCCACAATAGGTTTTGCATTGTGCAATATATATATATATATATATATATTGTTCAGTATATATATACTATTTTATATAATACAGGATGAAATAAAGACATTGCTAAAAAGTCATTAGAAAGTTATATTCTTTGACAATATTTGTCAGTTATTTATTTTATTTATTTAGTGTCTGATGATTCAGCATTGACCTACCAACTGAAGAAGAACACAGTTTCTTACATAATCAGCCAATAAATATATTAGTCAGTCTTATCAATTAAATTAATCATTTCAGTAATTTTTCATGCAAAGATGCCAAATATTTGCATAAATCTGTGTCGTCAAGCTGAAGGCAGTTTCTCTCACTGTGGACAGTAACATTTCGTTAAGTAGCAAAACGAACTAACTTCCCCAATTTGTGAGTGTTTCACTTTGTAGTGGTGTAATGAAGACCAAATTAAGAAGCTCAATCCACTTGCTCATTCACATCTTTACTCTGTAGACTCAGTGAACTCTTCAAACGTTCCCTCACTTCAAAACTTCAGCTCTGTGTGTGTGTACAGTATGTGTGTGGACCAGCATACAACTACACATGGCTGAGAGGAAAAAGGAGAAGATACAAGAGAAGTTTTTAAGGATCTGTATTTCTGTGTGAGCCATGGTCATGACCTCTGCGAAGGAGGTTGTGTTTTTGGGTCTGTCTGTTTGTAAGCAGAATTACACAAATGATTATGGAGGGATTTTCAGGAAAGAGGAGGCTTTTGGTCCAAATTCAAATTTTTTGAAGGGTTCTTCACTATTGCAAAGTAGGGCAAAATTTCACATTTTTGAATCATATCTCCAGAAATCCACAAAGATTTGAAGTAAGTGGGACAACCCAATAGCTGATTGGTGGGGCTACATACCACATGGGCTTAAACTCCTGAGTAGCAGGTCCCCAGTTTGACCCCCGGCCAGCCATTTGCTGTGTGTCATCCCTATTCTCTCTCCCAAAATTAACTGTCCTTCACTGTAACTATCAAAAAAGAAAGAAAAGAGATTTGAAATAACATAAATTGGGGGACAGTATCTCAAATTAATCTGGATAATTTTCTGGTTTTGGAGAAATGTCCAGCCTTGGTGGAGGTCGGTGCTCTCAGAGTGCTTTCTAGTTTTTTAATGGGGCAAAGTAAATTTAGTCTACCTTAACCAGTGTGGTGTTCACTGACTGTAACTGTGTTCCTAAACATTAACCTTACAATCAGCCAACGCTGCACAGTGCAAAGGTGAATGACACAAAAAAGTGCAGCTGAGTGTGAAAAAACATGCTGCCAGCAAGAAAATAGTTGGTTGTTGGCAAACTCTGCCTTGAGGGTGTCTTGCACAGCAGGACTATAAGGTTAGCTGGAGCACTGAGAAGAACACAGTGCTATATAAAAGAGTATTTCTGCATTATATATATTGTCACTTTCTCATGCTGGAGACACAGTTTTTTATCTTCAGTAGAAGGTCTGTGGATTATTATGTTTTTCAAAAGTCACTGCTTTTGGTAACTGTCCTCACATGACAAATGCTGGCAACTGGCCTTCGATCAAATGCTTAATGTGATAATAATTCTGCCAGGTTCCAAAATGTTCACACTGAATTCATCTCCAAAATGTTCACTGGTAAGGTTTGCCCTAACCCCAACCCCAGTGTCAGAATGATTTCTGCGCATGCAATCCTGTTTTCTAGACACTAAGATACATTACTGAATTGTTTTCCCAATTATATTGTGTAACAAACATAAGTTCTGACTGGACTATATTCAGAGGAAATATTTTCATTGCTCTATTAAGAAACTGCAACAAAGTTGTGGATGGCAGCCTTATAACATACACAACTGTGACCCAGAGACTCTCTGTTCTTGATCAGACCATGAGCTTTCTCTAACCTTCACCAAGTGCTGCCCGGTACATATCCACAAACATGTTAAATAATGAAAAACTGGAGATTTTTCTGAAAAACAAGTGAAATCCACTGTCATCTTATTTGGTTTAATATTTGCTTGTGCAGGGGGGCTATCACTGTTATTAAATTGGCTAATTCCCTGCACAGAAATTGCCACAAAAAACAGTAAAAAAAAATGTGTCTTGACTGTGTGACTGTACAATCCAAAGCTTTGTTTACAATAGTGAAGGGGATTTTGAAAGGAGTAACGGGGCAGATAGGAGAAAGGATATGAGGCCAAGGGCAGGTTTATTCTGCCAGTCGACATCCAGTGATTCAAAAAAATATTGTTATATCACAGGGTGTGTTTGTGTGTCATTGCCTACTGATTAGAGGCGCAGAGTTGATGAGCAAAACCTGTCCACCCAAATTGAGGTGATTAGTGTTGTCTGGGAGGTGGGAGGCTGTTTTTTGTTTCTTGGGTAGATTTCTGCTGGCAGGTGAAACACAGACAGAGCTACTGGGTCCATAAGAAATGAGAGGGAGTGAGATTGGTCTAACTGAGCCAAACAATCCCCGGTGACCAGAGGATGTGGCAGCACGCTGCAGGGGCTTGGTTGCTGATCATCATGGGTGCACGCCTAACTGAGAGAGACAAGTGAGGGAGGCTCTGTGGGGTCTGCACAGATTGAGTGAGAGAGAGAGTGAGAGAGAGATGGAGGCTCTGTGGGGTCTGCACAGATCTGCTAATTACCTATACGAATGCTGCATGATCCAAGAAGTTACTCTATTACCCTTGAAGCTTTAAAGGAATATACAGGATCCAATCTTTGTTTGTTTATTAGTTTGGTTTCTCTGACTTTCTTTTTACCCAAGTTGGAGTGTTCATTTACATATAAATTCTTAATTGACTGACCCAACACATTTGAGGCAAACCTTGCTGGCTCTCCACTATTCATGATGCATGTATGAGGGATAGCGAAAGCCACTTTTCAAGATCACCTACCACTCAAGGCGAGTAGGGAAAATACAGCATCTTTGCGTTGGTGACAGCAGCATGCTGTACAGATGCAGGGACTGTAAGTGCTTTCATACGTCGCTGACTCCCCTGTGCTTCGTGGCTGTATCTTTAGCCTTGCACGTAGCCCTTGCCATTGCCCCTAATGACAATGCTATAATGCTGCCAGAGTCGTCACAGATTGAATATCCCAAAGCCAGGCAAAGCTGTCATTGACAAAGAGTGAGTGCGTGTATGCGTGAGTGTGTGTGTATGCACATGTCTGCCTTTTGCCTTCTATAACCATGTTGCCTTGACAACCATCCCTCTGTGTTCTTTGTCCTTTGTCCCTGTACAGAGCAGTAACAGGATGAAATCACTTGTCTGATCAAGGTCGTGCACAAGCACCAGATAAGACAGAAAAGAGAGGAAAAAAATCATGTATTTAACATTAAAATTCCCTATTTGATACATAAAACAGCATTTTTGTTATATTTGATGCAATGCTTTTATGGCATTTATAAATGTGCAACTTACAGGACTCCCTGTTGTTTCTGTTTTGTAATCCAGCTTGTGTGTATTCAGCAGGGGAGGCTGGTACATCTTTGGGGCCCCCTAATTCCAGAGGAAAAAAGGAGCAAGATAGTAGCAAGTGCCTGGAGCAATTAACACAAGAGAAAATAGCTAGAAGTGGCCACTGGCAAAGTGGAGGGTGACATATGTCAGTTAAAGAGTGTCTCGGAGAGACAAGGTGACATTTGAATGCAGCAAGTAGAGGTTGGTTTGCACAGGGAGATCAGCTCAGTTTGGCATTCAAGGTTATGTGCAGATTGCTTAAACGTGTCTTTGTGCATTCATATAGGTGCATATGGGTATTTTTCGCGTCCACACTTGAAAATGTTCATGGTGTCATGAGTAGCATCTTACATGTTGTTCCCATCCCACCAAAGATGTTATTCTGCATTTAAAGTTGGACTGAAATTTGAATTATGCTTACTTTTCTCATAATAAATAAACCATAATGATACTGTAGCATGGTGCAGGCTGTATTTGTGCATTTGCCAAAAGAGGAGGTGTTGGGTTTTGAAGAGCATCAGAACTCTGCAGTGGTTAGCTGACATTTGAAGGCCAGCATAGGGTCACAGTCCTGTTTATTCTACAAATATTGGTAAAATGCCTTTTCTCTTTTGTTCAACAAGGGAGTTATGTAGCCAGTTGTTACAATTTAGGTTATCTCTTCATTTTATAAGAGTAAACATTTTGCTGAAACTCTGAAATACAGAAAATTGTATTTCACTTGTAATGTTGACAATATTAATCTTAGCTTACACCAATTCCCACTAGAAGCATGGCATTTTTTGTTCATGTTATTTCCACATGTGCTCAGAAGAAATGAAACTATATTTATAGTTTTTGGTAACTACAATGTTGACCAAAAAGTACCACAATTCAAATGGAGAATAGAGCCCATTCATGTTTTTGTGAATAGCCACCACAGATATCTGAAAAGGCACTAAATTCACAAGACTGCCTGTAGATGTAACTGTTCATGGAAATTCACTTGAAAGAGCACGAGCCAATGAGGAAGCTCCAGTGTTCACGCTAGCCAACCAATGGTGTAACTTTATCACTTGGTCAGGCAGCATTCAGCTGGCCTGTCAGTCAGCCACAGGCATTCTTATTTATAAGGCTGGCCTTGCTGCTGTGACCTTACCAAACAACAAACCACTGCTAAAATGTTAAAGAGTCACTGTGCAACTGATTGAACAAATGGATTCAAAATGAAGCTAGGCTTTAGTTTTTGCCACAGACTGACAAAGGCTAAAGAGAAATGTGGTGGACCACAATTCGGTTAGACAATGGAATTCTTATGTTAAAACTTGCACATGTATTTGTCATTTTATTATGTGTTGTACTTAAGGGTCAAAAATCTTTAGAACCTTTTAGGCTACTACACAATATGTGACTCTATATTGATTACATTTCTAAATGATAGTTGACTGCAGAAATCAGGCATCTAGTCCCTTTTTATTGTGTTGCACCACTGTTTAATGGACTCTCCTGATGTTGACGTACGATAAATACAATATATATGTTTGTAAACTCAATTTCCGGCCATATTTCAGTATCTGCAGGGCACTGACTGTCCAGTATAACATAAGAGTAGAAGGTACTTTCAATTCAGACACTATTTTCTCAAAATATTTGTACCACATCTCTCCCTGTTGGTAGCAGTCACAGCAGGTAGTTGGGTTGAGTGCTGCAGCATGTGCAAAAGTGTTGCCAACACATACACCCAAATGTTGCAGTTTCAGGAGGTCCTTTCAGGCTTAAACTTTTTGTTTGTGGGTGGTGTTGCTGCAGGGTGTTGGATATAGGGTGTAAAAAATAAATAAAATGTTGTAATGTGGCATGATGAGTTGGGATATACAGTACATATTGAAGGATCATTTGTAAATTAATAGGATATGGGACATATTTTATCATGGGAATAACAGAGGGCCTAGATTTTAAAAAATTAAAAAAAAAAAAATTCATGTTTGAATGCTATTCCATGAATTAATCATTAAAAATATGGGTTTCACTTCACCTACAAATAAATTGTATTGCTCATACCCATTCGACTAATAAAGGCTAACAGGCCATATGTATTGGTATATAAAGTTTCATACGTTAACCTCTCCATATGAATAAATTTAATCTTTTAAGTGGTCAATATATCATCAATGTCCTGTTGGACAGGGAAGAAATCCTGCACCTTTATTGTACTTCTTCATGAAAGGCATCCTGATTGAGGCACATATCTTTAATCAGCAGGGAATCCACACATAGTGGGGAAGCAATAAAGGCCAAGATAATAAGGACAGGTAGCCAGTAGCATTAATGCCATGGGAGTCGAGCGGTTTAATGCAAGTCTGGTAACGTATAGCAGCCCATTCTCACATATAATTACAGACAATATTCTCATGTTACCCCATCGTAACCTACTTGAACTAATCACAAGTCTATTACATATATCCAGCCACAATAAATAAGTTTCACATCATTGCTCAGCTGTCTGGGGACCGATCAAGACTTCATAAATAACTCCTATAAACACAGGCTGTCAATGACAGCACTTGCCTTGCTACATTTCTCTCCTGCAGCAGCAGACACTGTTAAGAAAACATCTCCAAGCTGAACTCTTTTCTTCTCCACTGTTGTGCATCACAGAGTTCATGACTTCCCAACAGCTGCTTGGTGGATTTTATTGTGCAAAACGCTTTAAAGAAGGAAAAAAAATACAACTCTCATGGGAATCAAACTCCTGACCTTGGCAATGTTAGTGTGGTGCTCTGATGCCTGCGCTGCTCACAACTAAAGAATGTGTTGTTGCATTAATGTGGCAAGCAGAAGACTGACTGTAAGGTTCTGTGCAAGGAAACCACAGGCTGATGCCACCACACACACCAAGTTGTTTGCCAAGTTTTTTTTCTTTTTTTTCCAATTTTCATCCCAACTACTCTATGTGGCATTCAGTCCATATTATCCATGTGGAATAATTTAATACTTCCCACATGAGAGGTGTCACATTGAAACTCTGGATCAGTACAATTGTAATGGATAGTTTTGTCACAATCATGTATGTTTTTTGTTGTCTCCTGATCCACTTTGAGAGAAGCATCTCCATCTAAGTGCTTTCAAACACTTGATAACCTCAAACTGTGCAAGTCAAAAACAAATTAAGCAAGCATATTGGATGCACTAAGTATGACAGTCTTTTCAGTGGCATCCAAGAAAGTCTTTTGAATAGATGCAGAGCATTCTTTAGCAAATGAATGATGCTGAGTTTCTGCTAAAAATGGTGAGGAGTCCACAGCAGTGCTCCAGGAGGGCCATTAGGGAGTTTGATGGCAACACAGGAGGGGGGCTTGGGTGGCATTAGCATTATTTAAAACCCCTGGGAGATTACATGGAAGGAGAAAGAGGATCATCCTCAACTCTCTGGCAAAATACGCAGAGACAGCCACAGAATATGCAGGACAGATCATTAACTGACTGAAAAGCGACTCAAGTGAATGGCAGTCCACTGAATTACAAACCTCTTGACATGAACACCAGAGAGCAAAAGTGGAATCTGTTCTGTTCATTTAAGAAGGAGGGAAAGAGTAGAGATCTGTTTGAATTTGTGTCACTGATGGTGAATGAGCTGGCGTCTCTCAAAGTAGATTTTTTTTTTTTTTAGGAAAATGTCAGTCGTCACACTCCGGGTTGAGAGAATTGATGTATTTTTAAAAAAAAAGCAAAACAGCTTTCTCTCCAAGAGTTTTTGCTGGTCTGCAAGTAAATCCAACCTCTTTTGTGTAAAACATATCCCACAGCTAGCTGATCTATGAGGTCTCTCATAACCTGTGTCACAGTCATAATACAGAGGACAGCTGTTCAGTATGATATGTATATCAGTCTTTTCTTTCAGCAGCAGACACACTTCACATTTATACGTTGTTGCAATATAAAGAATTTATATCAGAGTAACAGTGGCCGACATGTCCATCAAAACACTTGCAAAGATTTGGGCATCAAATATGTTGCTAGAGTCTTGAAAATAGCATAGATCATGCAGACAAATCCCTTGTGATCCCTGACACCAAGGCTGCATTGTGAATACAACTGACACGCCCCGTCATGACTGTCTCCTACAGTATGCGTCTTTGTACGACAGGCATGCAAGCCTTCATACTTTAAGTCACACCTCTTAGTCACCGAAATACTGAGCATACAAAAATATGTGACCATGTGTGAAACAAAAGGCTGTGCGTGTTGTATGGAAGTGCCACTTTGAAGGCGTGAAAAACCTCCACCCACTATCACAAGAACTACACCCACATTGTCTGCACTGTTCCACTTCCATATGTCGTTAAACATTTGGCACACAGTAAAATAGCTGTAATTGAAAGCCTTGTGTAGTACTACAATGGTATTCTCAACCTTCAAAGCACAGAATGAATGCAATGTGAGTTTTGATGCGTTTCTTGAAGAATCAGCTCACCCTGAGACTACATGTGGCCTCAAAATAACTGCACAACAATGAAACGCATACAGCTACAACCCATGTACAATTTCAATGAATATAATTTTTTTCCTGTCTGTAATGCTGGGATCTATAACATTTTGTGGACACATAAACCGACACATTAACTATGGTTGAACGCAGCTCTCTGCCACTGTGAAATGTCAAAGCAGAGCTGGTGCAGTGGCTCATTTTACACCACATTTGTATGTGTATGCATTAAAGTCAACAGCATACCATGCAATCAGTTGTATTGAGCTTCTCTGGCTCGAGCACTATTAATGTTTTGCAGCAGGTGATTCATACAACCTGCAGGAGTGCTCACAACCTTACACAACTAAGCCACCATCTTTGCTCTGTAGAGCTCTTGCCTCTCGCTTCAGAGGTGACAACATGCAGGCAGTAATGGATTTCAACTTTAAAGCCACGTCTTTCCCTGAACTAGCATGTCATTTAAATACCTATAATGCAAATATAAATCCACTCGGTCTTCCCACATTGAAGCTGTAATAAACCTCTTTTTAAGTCACGGAGGAGAGCAGGTATTTACTCGTGTTGGGAATTTGCTGTTCTTCAAACGATGCACTTTCTGTCACGTCTCCCTGTTTCCTCTGCTGCCTATGCTTGATGGAAGTCGACCGCCTAGTCGACTTTCATCTAGAATAATCAGCCTCTGCTCTTTCCCAGGGTTTTTCATATCGTGATGGAGAAGACATTGGTGAATGACTTGTCATTATGTTATAATGGAAATGACCTTGTTGTTGTTTCTGCACTCTTTTCAGACCAAAAGAGCCTCAGGAGACAATCATTGCCTCACAGGAAATACTATCCAGATGTGGAGTGCTATTAAGGTTCCCTGAAAATAACTGGTTACTTTAATCTTCAGCACACTACGGACAAAGTAGATGATGCTTCGCTCTTTTAAAATCTTCTTCTTTTTGTGTGTTTACATCCATAAACTGGTTTGTTCAGTTAGAGCAAATTCAGTGAACAACATGAATGTGTGGAATATAATTCCAGCCACCATGAGTTCATGTTGTCCTTGTGAGATGCAAGTGATTACACCAAGATGAAAACATCAGTACAATGGCCCAGTGTCATTTCTTGTCATTGGGGGCTAGACATCCAAGAGCAGCCTCTGATCATACAGACACTAGCGACAAGGGATGAAATACTCATGTGGAATCTGCAGAAGCAGGTGACGATCAATCAGTGAGATCAGCTGCATGTAAATGCACAGAAAAGTCTATTCTTCACCCAGTAAGTGAATAAATTGTGTTTAGGGTTGACACATGTAAACACCATAAATCTAAATAATCTATTTCTATATCCCGCAGTTACCGCGGCATAGAAACAGCTTACACATTTTTCTACACACACAGCACTGCGGGTACAACTTGTCTGAGAATCATAGTGTTTTTTTATCATTTTTCCTTCAGTATCAGAGTAATCGAGAGATTTCTGTACATCCATGGGTACACTGCAAACAGGAGCTGCCAATGCCAAATTTGGCATACATTTAGCAGTGCCAATTAGACAAAATGTGAACAAAATCAGGCTAGTCATAGTAATACAATGTAGATACAATGTATTGTGATTTTTTGTGTATGTTTCCTCTGAAGCCAACCTTTTTATCCACTTACCAGAGATGTTAACTGGCCTTCTTGGCTTACTTTGTATTTCTTTCTGCTCTTATTTTCAGGTTTATCATTGAATATTGTCCCTTACAAATAAAAGAATGAAATAAGAGATTCAAAGCCTAAGGATAATAAAGTTGTCTCTCTGTTTTTCATCCACTCAAAAGGTTTGTTCCCTGGTTGTTATGAATCTCATACTGTAGTTTCACAGAGCTGCTAATGTGGTTTTAGAGTTTTAGTCTTCTTACATAGTCTGTGGTAAGACGCATGTAGCAACAAATAAATGTCAAGCATGCAGATGCCCCATCTTCTTCTGCTTTGATCATGAGCATGAAAAGAATATTGATGGACAGCTCGGGATAACAGCGGCGAGCACTGCTGCCCATGTTTAGTGCAGCTGTGACTCATCGACTCTGAGGAACAGTGGGGGCTTCATGCTGTTTGCTGAAGGGAGCTTATACATCAATAGCAACCAGCCTAATGAGGCTAGCTATTGGATTTGGTGTTTTGATGCTGATGGCTTTTGTTTTGATGTACTGTAAATTGACCTGGGCTCATAATTTACATCCGTGTTATCTAAAGCTAGTGCAAAGCAATGCAAATATTTTTTTAAGTGGAGAAGTTAGATGGCTTTATCTGTTTGAGATTGTGATGCATATTTCTCCAAGCACTGTTATCACACTGATTATTATTCTTTTAGTGATATTTTATGTATCTTACAACATTCATCAACTCTGCAGCAAACTAATGCAATTGGTCCTGTGTCCTGCAATACATTACTGTAAACTGCTTTTAAAAGAACAATGACATGATATAGACAAGTATAAGTTCCAACAATATACAATTTACAGTAGAAGATGAGCTGGCATACACAGTCACTTATGGGATTTAAAATAGTCATTAACTATAGTTATAGTCATTAACTTCCAAAGTCAGCTTAACAAGATATTGAAAGTTCATGATTCCTAATATCAAATAAAACCTAAAACATTCCAATATTTAAACAGAGTGCCGAATAAAAGGCAGAGTTAAAGTAAATCCCTTGTAACTGTTACTCCTCTGAGGAAAAATGCCCTCAATCCCAAATACCAGACTTGGTTTGAAAAATAAAATCCTCAAGTGCTGTCTGAAGAATCTGCAAACTGATGTGCCTCAAGTGTATAAATTGATTTACACGTCTTCATCAATCCAGTATGCCTGAAACACAACTGGTGTGTAGGTGTTTAAAAAATATATGATTTGGGAGTAGCTGGAGAGTCAGTTTGCGGACACTCTTTCATTCTTTATGTTTTGGGCTCTTTTTGGCTCCGATTGTTGAGAGCTGAGACGTGCAAGTTTCTTTTGTTTGTCTGTACTTAATATGTGATCTGTAATCTTCCCTGTGTTGTTCTGTAAAAGATAAAAGAAAGGCAATGGCACTCTCACAAGGCCGTAAATTGAAAATGTATTCAAAACAAGAGGCCCGACATATTGAATTTGTCAATTCATCAGACACAACATACAGTGAAAGTGATCCTAAAATAATACACTTCTCAATACAAGTGCACATTGTCTTCAGGAGGATAACAAAAAGTATCCCTTTGATAACTTGGAATGCAGGGAGGGAGAAGGAACACAAAGTTTTGTTAGTCATGATGCAACTTTGAAGAGGATTTTCTTTTCTTGCAGCATTACTTTTCAGATCACACTGTGAGGAGCACATAAGTCTGATTCTGCACATGCTCTTCTCTGCTGCTTCTATGTGTCTCTGTTCTAACAATTTTACCCCACATTTTAGCTGCATTCATCAAACTTGGAAATGGGACCTAAAATCAAGATTTGATGGCTCACCCTTTTGCACTTTATTGCTTTTGCACAGATATTATGTGTTGCTGATGATTTGTGATGTGTGTTGTGCTACTGTTTCTGCTGTGTCCATTGTTTTTATTGGTGAGACAAAGACAAATGTCCAATTCTGATCGGACCATAAACTTAGTGTTATTTTCTATTCAATACAAATTCACTGCAGCAGACACTTTTCTGACATTTTGATAAATCACTTAAGTACTTTTTGTCAACACTCACGTCATATATTTTCAATTTCCTTTTTTTTGGGGGGGAGCGCAGTTTGATTGATAAACCACTGATGATAATCAGTGGTACGAAATCAGCTACTAAGTTAGTGGAACGGAAAGAGAAAACAAAAATATAAATAAAATATAAAATATGTATATATAATTATTTTTAAAATTCAGTGTTAATCTTTAGGTGCTTAAGAGGAATTTAGAAGTGTAACAAATATGATCATAAAATCTCTGTTTGAATGGAATATTGCCATTTTCAAGAAATCAAAAAAGAAAAGTGGTTGACAGTTCATTAACTGTTTGTTTGTGAAAAATCTTTCACACCAAGTTGAAGTATGCAAAGCGCAAATAATTAGCCATGTGCAAGACTGTGCTTTAACTAGATTCCAGCACCTGTCTCTTTATTTAACAAGAACACTTTTTATCTGAGCGTAGTTCACATCAATTCAGACAGCAGGTTCATCCAAAATTTAGACAAAGAGATACCAGGGTTAGGGTTAAGAGCGGCTTGTTGAGCATCTAATTTTTGATGACTGAGCATTAAAAATGGATCACAAGTTGCTTCTGTTTGTTTATTACAGTTAACATAGCATGTGCATGAGTGAGCTGGTGACAATAAAAAAGACAATTTTTACCTAGTTGTTTACATAACAATAAACTGTTGACTGTTGCAATTAAAAGGCTCTTCTCTCATGATTGAGTGAACATCAACAAAAATGTGCAGATTAGACCAGATGTGAGATTGTTGCCGTGACCTTCAGCAAGCAGTTTCATAAGCTCCAAACAGTGGACACGACAACTGGGTATTTATGAGCTCTGAGTATATGCACTAATATCTTTGTTTAAACTACCAGTGGACCATGGGAACAGTTGATACATACCTAATTACACAGAACAATTGAAAAAAAACATTGTGTAATGTATATTATATTGTACAGAACATATGCATCTGCGCTGAAAAAAGCCATGGACATTTTCCAAGACACCCTCTTTCTGCACTGACTCAGGAGCTCTTGTCAAATGTTCCACAGAATGGTACTGCAGAGAAATCTGTCCAGGCATTCTCAACCAAGTGTTGCTTCAGTGTCCGCTGCTGTGCTTTAATCCTTCACCACAGGGACTTGCCAGTAAACACAAGGTACTCTTATCTGCTTAAATTGCAAAGTGGGTCTGCCAGTGACAGCAGTGTCCTTTCATCTCTACCGTAATTGGGATCCTGAATACTCCCCAGTAGGCAGTAAGTGAAATTTTGGTTTCAGATACGGATATATGTGCAGGTATTGCTAAAAACAGCATGTTATCATTATGGCTATTATTATTTCAGTTTTCTTGCCTCTCATTTTGACACAATATTTGGTGGTAGTTAAATGTAAAAACCTGTTTCTCTTCCCTCAGAAAAAGTCATTTCTGCCATTTATTTTTTTGCAGAATGGAAACTTTCACAGTTTTGATACTGCAAGCAAAAGGCAGACCTGCATAACCATATGTTAATTTCATTTTCACAAAGTTTACTATTATTTTTGAGTGAGCTCTTTTATTCTGCTCCCACACTTCATAACGCTCCACTTACTGTCAGTCTCATGATACCTGTAGGAACAAAGGAATTCCCTTTAAGGAAATAATCCTTAAAAGTGCTTTATGTCATGTTATAAACTTTGTCAAATCCAAGTCAACTGATTTAGTCATAGTTTCAACTACATCGTTTTCTTTAAGGTCAGGTTATTTCTTTTACTGTTCAATTCACGTTCAGTGCATGAATTGTGTTCATCTGTTATTCACCTGAGTAAAATGCTCTTAATCCCAAATACCAGACTCCAGACTACCAGAGAAAAATCCTCTTTTTAGCTGCTGTCTGAGGAATCAGGCACACTGATGTGTCTCAAGTATATCAACTGATTTACACGTCTTCATCAATCCAATCCACCTGAAATCCAGCTGGCGTGTACAGTAGTTGTTGATAAATTTATGATTTGGGACTAGATGCAGTCAGTTTACGGACACTCTTTCATTCTTTATGTTTTGGGCTCTTTTTTGCTCCAACTGTTGACGACTGACACGTGCAAGTGCAACTTTTGCTTTTCCCTACTGAATATGTAATCCATTATCTTCCTCCATTTAGTGTCGTCTGCTTCAGCACTAAATGGATCACAAACAAAATATCAGTACGTACAATTCTGAAGCACAGGTGCACATTGTCAGTTTATTAGCAAGTGACCTCAGGCAGTTAAAAGAATGATAAACATCCATCTGATAGTTCACAATGAAAGGAGAGAGAAGGAAATATTATTATTCTTGCTGTAAATGTGTATTCTTTTGACATTTTCTTCACTGCAACATTGCATCTTTTGCATATATATTACAGCTGAATTGCATTCAGTCTACAGAAAATTTAATCAGAATCGCGTTCAGAGACTGACCTCTACTTTACTCAGCTGTCATGACTGGACTGCAATGTAAGGAACGCCTTACCTTTTGTGAAGGCATTGACACTTAATCATTCCTGCTGTGATAAAGTCATAGTCGTAAAGTCATAACAAATGTCCATTGTCACCCCTGTCAGTTTATAACAAGAGAGAGACATGATGCAGGAATCAGTTCAAAAACTTCTTCTCCTTCTTCTTTTGTCTTCCTACACATTACACACACACACACCCACACACACACCCACACACACTCGCACACAAAGGTTGAATCCAGCGCTCCATGCTTTCTGTGTTTCTGCACCTGGGGTCATAGGTCTCAAGATTTAAAACCAGCAAGACCACCACAGTAGGAGCAGACTTTGAAATGAAAAGGACTGAGGGATATTGAGGGATGCTCCTCTGCACAGAAGTGTTTCAGGTTGTTGGTGTCAACTCAGTCCACTTAACACTCTGGTTTGTTTCTTTTCATGTTAGTTCAAGTACAGTGAATTGCCTCTGTGCTCTCTCGCTGTGACCTCTCTCCCCTCTCTCTCCAAGGCACAAATATTTCCTTACAGTTATGAAATTCTGCTCTGTGTAAGTTATGTGCTTTTTGCTGTGTAAAACACTTGAATGGGTCACTGAAACCCCTCTTGGGGGGGGTTAGAGGTACTTCCTGCTGAACCATACAGTGATAATCCTCACACACCGTTTCAGGCGACAGCTGACGTACAATATTGGTGCACTGGGTTGCACTGTAGCCAAATGTCAGAGAGATTTTTTTGAGTCACAAAGCCAAAGCTGTTGCAGAGGATTCTCCATAGTTCTACCCCTTGAAGAGGCATTTGAAATGTAACTGAAAAATACTTGATGAGTGGTCTGTCACATACCCTATAGCAGCCGTTCTGAACACTGGAAAGCCATCTTTTCAGCGCATGACAGAATTTAAACATGATTGAGTGAGCTGAGTAAATTAGCCTGATAGAAACTGCTGTGTCCACACTGAATACTTTGTTCAGAGGAAGTCATGCTCAGTGGATCTGTCTGTGGCTTGGCTGTCATCACACCACGGCTAAGACCGGAAACCATCTGCGGGTTGGAGAATAATCACTTACTTCCATCTGTCTGCTCATCCGTTTATCCGTCCATTTCTTCCTTCCATCGATCCCCTCATTTAACGCTTCGTCTCCTTATCATGTCTCCATTTGTGTGCTCATCTGAATCATCTGTAGATGCTCAGTCTGTCTCAGCTGATTCATGCTTGTCATTATTACTTGCTTCTTTTATTACAACAATCCTTATGGGGATGAACAATCAGTGCCCTAAGAAACATCACTGAAGCACTTTGCTATTTTCTAAATGTTTTGAATAAACCATCAGATTATTCACCTGCAATTCTGATGGCATGACTGTCAGATTAACCAATTAGGCTTTTGAAATTGCTGACAGTTAGATATCAGAGGCCACTTGACTAATTACTTTCTAAACAAAATATGACAGGGATGATGCTGGTTTGTGTTGATAGTAGCATAAAGCCCCTGGAGGTTAGTGATGTGTGTCATCACCAGTGTAAATAAAAAAAATAAAACAAAAACAAAAACGAAAAACACATGAGCAACTTTCTGGTCACATCACATTAGCAATGATCCAAGCACTGTCAATTGAAACAAGCCTGCAATAAGGCTTTCTTCTATATACAGGTGCTGGCCAGTAAATTAGAATACCATCAAAAACTTGATTTATCGCAGTAATTCCATTCAAAAAGTGAAACTTGTACATTATATTCATGCAATGCACACAGACCGATGTATTTCCAATGTTTATTTCTTTTAATTTTGATATTTATAAGTGACAACTAATGAAAACTCCAAATTTGGTATCTCAAAAAATTAGAATATTGAAAAGGCCAATGAAAAGAAATGTTTTTTTTTTAACTGTTGGCCAACTGAAAAGAATGAACATGAAAAGAATGCGCATGTATAGCACTCAATACTTAGTCGGGGCTCCTTTTGCCTCAATCACTGCATTAATGCGGCGTGGCATGGACTCGATCAGTCTGTAGCACTGCTCAGGTGTTATGAGAGCCCAGGTTGCTCTGATAGTCGTCTTCAGCTCCTCTGCATTGTTGGGTCTAGCGTATTGCATCTTCCGCTTCAAAATACCCCATAGATTTTCTATGGGGTTAAGGTCAGGTGAGTTTGCTGGCCAATCAAGGACAGGGATACCATGGTCCTTGAACCAGGTACTGGTGGTTTTGGCACTGTGTGCAGGTGCCAAGTCCTGTTGAAAAGTGAAATCTGCATCTCCATAAAGTTGGTCAGCAGCAGGAAGCATGAAGTGCTCTAAAACTTCCTGGTAGATGGCTGCATTGACCTTGGACCTCAGGAAACAGAGTGGGCCAACACTGGCAGATGACATGGCACCCCACACCATCACTGACGGTGGAAACTTTACACTGGACCTCATGCAACCTGAATTCTGTGCTTCTCCGCTCTTCCTCCAGACTCTGGGTCCTTGATTTCCAAAGGAAATGCAAAATTTGCTTTCATCAGAAAACATAACTTTGGACCACTCAGCAGCAGTCCAGTCCTTTTTGTCCTTGGCCCAGGCGAGATGCTTCTTACGCTGTTTCTTGTTCAAGAGTGGCTTGACACACGGAATGCGACAGCTGAATCCCATGTCTTTCATGTGTCTCTTCGTGGTGGTTCTTGAAGCGCTGACTCCAGCTGCAGTCCACTCTTTGTGGATCTCCCCCACATTTTTGAATGGGTTTGTCGTCACAATTCTCTGCAGGGTGCGGTTATCCCTAGAGCTTGTACACTTTTTTCTACCACATTTTTCCGTCCCTTCGCCTGTCTGTTAATGTGCTTGGACACAGAGCTCTGCGAACAGCCAGCTTCTTTAGCAATCACCTTTTGTGTCTTGCCCTCCTTGTACAAGGTGTCAATGGTCGTCTTTTGGACAACTGTTAAGTCAGAAGACTTCCCCATGATTGTGGAGCCTTCAGAACAAGACTGAGGGACCTTTTAAAGGCCTTTGCAGGTGTTTTGAGTTAATCAGCTGATTAGTGTGGCACCAGGTGTCTTCTGTATTGAGCCTTTTCAGAATATTCTAATTTTCTGAGATACTCAATTTGGTGTTTTCATTAGCTGTCAGTTGTAATAATAAAAATGAAAATTAATAAACACTTGAAATATATCACTATGTGTGGAAGGAAAGTATACAGTATACAAAAAACTTTTTGATGATATTCAAATTTACTGGCCAGCACCTGTATATTCTTGAATATTCTGTGAAAAAAAACTTTGCTGACAAAATTGCAGTCTCTCATGCAAAAATGATCTTGCTTGATTTCCTCAATTTTATGTAGGAGTATGCAAATGACCACAGTAACATACATCAACAGCAGTGCAACACATACACTTCTTTGCCACTCTTGCTCAGGGCAACTTGTTACTTTGTGATGCATAATAATTGCAGTTTTTGTTATTAGCATTTTAATTTTCCTTCCCAAACTGCAGCCTTTTCTGTCATATTCATTTTTTGTAAATGAGCACCTGCTGGAGGAAATCTACCAGCTGTATATTTTTATGTTTCTGGGGGGGTAATCAATGTGCCTTTGATGCATTGTAGAGAAGTACTTCAAAATAAAAGCTCCCCAAACAGTAGAGCTCCTCAAAGAAAAACATATGCATCTATTGTCAGACTGTTTCCATAGCTCTGTTATGCTTCAACCGGTCCCTAACCTCCATCCTCATTGTGTTCACTGTCTCAGCAGATGTTGGAATCAGGGGCTTTCCAGTCTGTAAGTCAGCTTTAGCATTTTCCAGCAGCTAACCCTAACTTGAAGCTTCAGTGTGATAGGAGATCTAGACCTCAGGTGCACGAACATATTGATCGGCAGCCATGCTCCCTCCCCTGATTTTAGTCTACTGTGATTGGCTGGATGGGGAGACTCGCTTGAAAACTTAATGCGTAATCTTTCTCTGACCATGACCCTACGACAGGTGTCATGCACAGTTGCTACAGAAAGCAAGAACAAATTTATTGGCCAAAAAAGAAAACGGTTGTCACTGAACATAATACAGGGTTGAGCAAAATCATCCAATACTGATTTTCTTGTCATTATATGGCTGAGTGCTACATATATTTTAAACTCATACATGGCCTCTAAAATATGAAAGCAAATTTATACACTTTATTGGTCCATTTTTTTACTTAGTCGGTGTTTGAAGCACGTGATTCTCAAGATATCACTTTGATACCTAGAAATCAAATATGTTTTGTTCAAAAGCATATGGAAAACTTGTCTTTACTTTTCTCTGCAGCTAAATTGCTGCTCACACACAGGACTTGTCACAAATGTTGGGTTTACAATGACAAGAATCAAAGCTTTGATGGATTCCGTGTTCGCTCTGTTGTCACTCTCAGTTGTCTGCTGAGATTAGCACAATTGGGAATAATATCATTGATTATTACCTCTAAGATTTTGTTCTGTACACTCTCAATTGGTGGATATCCATACCAATTAGCAGATACTACATCATTACTAGGACAGTACTGGCTTGCCAGTCTCCTTTGAGGGAAAAACTGATGTGTTGAATGCCATAATCAAATACTGACACAAGGTATTACATCCAAGCAGAGAGCTCCTTGGTTTGTTGCCATAACCTACAGCATTATCCTTTCACAAACACCTTACTGTGAGATACAGCACACGAAAGGCAGCGATAGAGAAGTGAATAGATAAGAGCATCCTATTTTTAAGTTTAAAGCCCTCGCAGGAGCTCGAAGGTGGTTTATTCTACAGAGGATCCGCTCTTCCCAAACTTGCCATGTCAACTATACAATCCCTTTATCTCCAAACCATCAAACCCATGGAAAATACAAGTGTACAGAGGTACTGGTCCTGTAGCAAGACTCTTGATATTAATGTTTAAACAAATGCATGCAACACTGGACTGAACTGGGCTTTCAGCTGAAAGACCGCTTACATTGGTAATAGACATAAATCATGAACCAAATTCCTATGGATACTTACCGTGCTAAAAAAAACCTAAACAATTATATTCAGACAGAGTGCAAAGCAGAAAATTACATAGAAAAGTTTTGGGGTTTTTTCAACATTTATTTTAGCATAAGAGCTTCAGAGAAGACTTTATTCCATAAGGTGACATTTGGACATTTTCAGAGCATTCTTCTACAAGTTATAATCATTATATGCATGCTTAAAAGGAAGCTTTGTGTATTTGAACACACCTCTCTTCAGGTTTGAGCTCTTAAGTTTCACAATGAAGTAATTTTATTTGGTTTCTACTCATTTTGGAAACTGTTCACTTACAGGTTTTGTGTTCTTTGTCAGCGTGATGAGAGAGTTGTGATAACACTGAGAGTACCTTTCTGTGATCAAATCCTCTTATCAGACATTAAAGACTACAGTGGGGAAGCAATCATACCCCCTCAGCAGAGGAAAATGAAGGTGGCCCCATATATAATGGCTTCTCTATATTACGGTGGGTACCAGAGCTCTGTTATTATGTAAAGGACTATTAGAGTGTGTGTGTGTGTGTGTGTGTGTGCAGAAGAGGGTATCTTTGGCATAAACTAGGCAAGCCGTAGCAATTTCCAAGGCAGATAATTGGACATGGATTCGTGCCATGGGTTTGCCAAAGCCCCTGAAGCTCTGAACTCATTTGTTGAGATGCAGAGCACCTTGTCAGGGTCACAATGTGGAAAATCTCTCTCCTCCCATTGCATGTGCACACACAGACACACACAGACATGCATCAGGCCTCAGATGACTCCTTGATGTCACTTTGATATGAGTTAATTTTACATGAGATTAACTTCTTCATTGCAGAAATGTACTTTTTTGCAGGGGCTAAAGGCTTCACTGATGTCAAGGTTGTTTAATACCGAGTCAACCAAAGTGGAAATGATATGGTTCAAATAAACTGCTATGTAAATGTTTCAGTTCCATTATATACAAGATATGGCAGAAATATTGAATATTAAAGAAAACAGAAATATACTTTTGTTGGATTACCTCAATTTCAATTTAATCACAATGTGGAAAATACACAGAGTAGAGTTCAGTTGACAGACTCGCATGGAATTATAATGTGAATACAGAATATGTTCAGCTTTGATAATGGTACTGTTCCCAACACTTTGCACAACTCCAAGCTCAGAACAGCGGGGAATGGAAAGTGAAGGTGGAAACTTCAACCCAATAGAGGGACGTATATTCACAGCATGCTGGAGGAAAGGTGGGGCCTGTAAAATGCTACATTAGTAACAGCAGCAGCAAGTAGCAGAACAGCTATCAGGCGAGCTGTGTGGCAGCAGGCATGGCAGTAAAAGAGTGAGAGGGGCACTGGGCTGCTTCAGTGCACACCTGTTATCGGATGGGCACATTGGATTGTGATTGGATGTGAGAGTTGCAGCGCATTCCTCTGCCCCTCCTTTATTTGAAAAACTCTACCACGAAATAAACCAAGCATAACCTATGTTTCCATCATAATGTAATTGGCAAAACAAATTATTAGTATATAAGCTTTTTGGAGACAGGTGTAGCCCAGTCTAATGTCTCATTTGTAGACGAGAATAAATAAGGGAGAATAGCAGCAGGTTTTTTTGAGTTACTAGTTAGTTTACAGTGTTACATACATTTCTTATGTAATGAAATGAAATGAAATGTTAAAAATTGCAGCCGATGTGGAATTTTTGTCCCTTATAAATAAAGGTGAATACAATTCGCATAGTTTGTTATGTACAGGTCCATTTACTGCATTCTCGAAGTGTGTCAGACTGTCTTTCTTGTCATTAGGCATTCTTGTCATTTGTCATTAAGACAAGTGGGGTGGGAATGTAACGGCAGCCGCGCAGAGTGACTTCTGGAGCTATACAGAGCACAAGAGGCTACCCGCTAACTGGAAACACGCCTCATAATAAAATATGCCTATAAAATTTGGTGAATGCAGAGTTGACCAATGGGTAAATGGGTTTCGGCAACAAAAACAGCTCTGCGTTTAATTTTGAGCTGCTCTGAAAGATACAGTATGATAAAATGTAGATGCTAATTGCGGTTCACATATTACTTCACTGGCGATGTTAGCACGCTGTAATGCTGTTGCCCTCTGTGTTGCCAAGCTACGTTAACCTAATTCGAAATGGGCAGAGGCTTTTGGGTAAGCAAATGGACCAAATGAACTTGTGTGCTTGCTAAAGAAGGGGACCAGACATTCCTTGGACTTTTCTGTGGCGCATAGAAAAGCCGGTTTCAGCTGTTCCAACGCTGTTTTAGTTGCGCCTTCCTCACTTGCACTCTCCTTTACCACCGGTTCGTCTCGACCAGCTTGTCCAACTGACTGCTCAGACAGATTTGGAGTAAAAACTAATCCTCTTCCTGTTTCATTTTCTTGTACTTGCTTTGCAAATGTAATGGTCACAAAAGTGTAAGACCACAAAGCTCATAGGAATGGACACAGGCCTGAAGTGTTGGTTTCTTTCATTTTAATTTATTTTAAGGGAAACCTTTGTTTTGCTGCAGAGTGTGTTGGAGTGTATATCTGTTCATTATTTAAGTTTGAAAATCTAATACCTTTAATTATTAACATCGTATCACAGGTTGGTGCAACAAGCCATAAAATTAAAAGAAGAAGAATAATTAAAAGGACCCCAGGGCCCCGCCCATAATAAAACAAAACCTTTAAACTGAGCCCATACGTGCAGTCAATATTAAAACATTTTATTTAAAAACAAATACTACTCTAACCATTTTTTTGGTTCCAGTTTACTAAATTTGCCTTTTACCTTTACTTTGGTTGTGATCACAGATATTGTTGGAATAACCAAACAAAACAGTTCCACAAGGGAAATTTAATAATTTCCTCTCATTATATTTGTTACAGTAAAATACTTGCAAATGAACAGAATACACAAGCTGTATGCCGTGGCAAGGTTATAGTCTGAGGTTAAAGTGTCATATTATCCAGTAACTGCAGTCAATTTGATCAGCCATGGCTCATAACCCAACAGGGAAGGTTATTTTTCAGCGCATCAAAAGACAGTGAACATCGATTCATCACAGCAGCAATGTGTCTCCTTAACAGTGCCCTTCCCCGGAATGGTACCCCTCAAACTTTTTCATCTGAAGTGTGAGTAAGTAGGGTAGTAGTAATTTTCCCTCACAAGGTAACAAAAAAAAGGCTCACTGTTGAACCTCTAGTGAGCAGGTATATCTTTTTTTTTACATGAAGTGTATACACCCAGTAACACAAGATGTAACCATACAGAAAAAGCAGAGGTGGCCTTCGAAGAGAGGTCCGCCTCATCCGTTGGTTTACGTAACCACCATTTGGAGAAATATCACTCTGTGGATTTGTTCAGGCTGAGCCTTTGTAATCCTCAGCGGAGATACTTTTACAAATCCTGTATTTAATTAGATTTCCCCATTTAGTCATTTGCAGTCAGAAGCCTAATTCCTGCATAATGCCTGCCGTGAGAGTGTATTCCTGGCAAACCAGTGGATTGTGTCCTGTGTTCTACTTCAGTGTGTAAGGGTCCGAGGAGTTCAATTTCATCTCACATGTCATTTTGGTTCTTTGTGCTTAACAGAACATGGAATGGCTTACTAAACTTTTTTCTTTTCTCTATCAGAAGATCAGTGGTACTGGATTTACTGGAGATTTTTCATGTTCATGTGGATAGTGACTGAAATTTAGAGCTGTAAAATCTAATATAATGTAGTGGCCCCATAATACATACCATTCTTAAAGGTGATAACACTTAAATTATTTCAGAGATGTTTCTGTTTTTTGTACAGCAGAAATAAAACAGAGGCAAGGCAATAGAACACACCCTAAGCTTCAAAATAATGAAGACTGAACTGAATAAAATCTTGGAGATTATTGGATTGACAGCAATAGCATTTACTGCAGAATTAGTACAATTTTATTTTTAGGTGAAATTTTTGTTGGTGTGTCCTTCCGATGCTGATTTGAAAGAATAGACCTGAAATATAACAGTTACATCAACTTTGTAGGATTTATTCAACATTTTTTGCTACAGTAGTTAATTCAGTATCAGTATAAATCCCATTTCATTCTTTATGGAAGCTGTCTTACACGGAAGAAGGTAAATAATGCAATATATTGTGTCCATGACAGATGTACGTGCGTAAAGGTGTAGTTCACATATTAACTTTTGTTACACCGCAGTGGAAAGCAGGGTTCAATGCAGTTTCATGGTTGCACCTTGGATAAGCCCATAAGTCTGCTCTGTTGAACTTATAACCACAACTAAACGCGGATGTCATGATGCACTGATACACTCTGGAGTACACCATTACATTACTGCAACAAGGTGAGAAGTTAAACCAAGGGAGGTCAGAAAAAAACAAACATTTTCTGCTGGTGTCAAGTCTCTCTTTAGCCTCACATCGCGCAGGTTGTTTTGGGACTTTTAGTGTTGTGATGATGGCTAAACGGGGTTGACATGTCACTTGCTAAAAAATCCTGCCCTCCAGCCTCGCCAAGTGTTTTTTGAGGACAGACCTGGAGGATATTGTAAACCCCATTTTCATCATCCTTATCCTGCTCTTCAGAGGAAAGCGAAAGCATCCCACATTACAATTTTATCCACATGATTATGAAACTGTTGATAATGAACACATCATCTGTATATTTTGTCACTCTTTACCATTGCTAGCATGGCTTGTACATGTTTGCCATAACATGACTGGGAAATTGGTTTAGTTGTGTATTAATGTAATTTGTAGTAGACAGGCCTGCCTTAGCTTAGGTGAATTTAGGACATGCGACAGGCTACCATGCATATGCAACAGCGACCCACTTTATATGCATCCTCAACATCACTCAGTGCATGAAAAATTCAGGTTCGCATTTGTTTGTGTCAATGTCGGTGAACACTAAACCCTGCCATTCAATGACAAGAGAGTCTCAGTTGTCATATTACTCACACACATATTTATGCGGACTATTAAATTGGTTTTATTGATTTTCTGATAAAGTGTGTTGTTTAATTATACAGTGTGATCCTAAAGGGGCCGCTGATTGCATAATTACATGGAGGATTCATAGAGTCAACATCTATCCAGGCTCCATTTCAAAAATTCGAATGTCTTCTGAAGACTGAGTTGCCTTAATTTAATTTGTTTCATATAAGTTGTAAAAAATATTTAAAGAGTAGAAATTAGTCGTAGTCATGTATTTCTTGTTCAGGACAAGTTATAAGGCGCTTGAATAATGCAGTTACTCTATTTATGAACTCAATAGATAATGTTTTTAAGGCTGGTGTTCTGTCACCCAAATGTGACCCATCATCCTCTATGCACATTCTTTAAGTGAAATACCGTTAAACACATCTTGGCTGTTAGATTTTGCCGTAATTCATTATTGATTTGGGGGTTTTAGCTCGGCCTCTCTTCAAATCCATGACATTTCCAGACAAATATTATCTGAAAGATTAAACCCAGGGTGCAGCTCTGTCAGTAATGCCCTGCAGAAGCCAGTGAAACAAAAGTGGAATTTTAGCCAGTCAATGCTGGAGATGAACATGTCTCTAAACACTGCACCATGGCATACTTGAACATTGATTTTATCTCAAGGCCGCCTTTTGATAGTTTCCTCTTTCAAGCCAATAACTCGAATGGAAAGTCATTGCAGCTCGGTAAATAATGAACAGAACAAAATCAGATGTTATTGGATGCACCTGCTTAAAGGGCAACTTTACTCTCTGTGTCAGCTAATAGACTGAACATTTCTGATTTTGAAGGCTGTTGAGAGATAACCTTTAAAGGTAGTGAGCTGCTCCTGATGAAACATGCCGGGGGGAGGAAAGTTTACAGTACGTGTGTCTTTTCTTTTGTAATTGGATTCATACTGCAGTCCTGAGGAAATGGTGTTGTACTATGTCCACCGGACACTGTACAGACAACAGGCCCTCCTGTATTCTACAGTTAAAAGAAGAGAATAGATTTATTTGCTGCTTTGTATGTAAGGTGGTGTTCAATTCCCCTCAAGGTAAAGGTCATTTCATTATATCTCACTTCAATTAATCTGTTTGCAGCCCATTGTTTGAAGGCTGAGATCTAGACATGTATAACAAGCTAACCCAAAGGATAGAACCATTGTTTCATTTGCAAAATGTTGTGATTCAGATTTGCTCAAATAATTAATTCCTGTCACTAAAATTATCAGCTAAAGCAATCAATACAGAGAAGCTCGGCTAGATTAATTCTTGATACAAATAAGACCATAAAGTTCACAAAACAAATCACCAATTAGATCGATTCCAAAAATACAAACAAATAACAACAAATAATTCCTCTTGACAGAGTCTTTTATCACTGGTGAATGTTTTTGGGTGAAGTGGGAGAAACCTCTGTTGATGTAGACTTCTGTACACCCCTGACTAATCCAGAATAAATTTCAATCATTTTCTATGTAAAGATTAACCAAATGCCAATAATTAACATATATAACAAGTTAATAATTTGTTACTGGCAATTATATAGATGCAAGTAATTAGGATATAAATACTGGAAATATCTAAAATAAATAAATAAATAAAATGTGATGCGGTCAGTCTCTTATGTGGGACACTGGATAGCTTGGTTGATAAAACACAAACATTTCTTTAATGATTCATCACATTATCATCATTAATGACATCTACACATTATGGGTGAGTGAATATCCACAGAAAAACAAAAACCTGATGAGTACATGTGGATGGGCGGGTGTCAACACTCCATCTTTCTTCAACACACATCTAAATGTCTCTACCCTTCCATTTTGACATTTATGGAAAAAACGTAAATACTTGTAATATTCCTGCAATTTCTCAATAGATAAAGGATCATTGATGCCTGACAGGCTGTACTGAGCCTTTCAGTAAATACAAAGCCAAAACAATCTCCCCAAAAATCACTGTTTCAGTTGAAATTGCACCAACTCATAGCAGTTTATCAATCAACTATAAATAAGCTTGGTTAATTATGAGATAGCCTAAGGGTATATGCAAACATTAATATGCCTCACTATCAGCACTGCATCCAGACAGACTTTTGGAAGGTGCATGTGATGGATGTATTGCGGCTGCCCAAGGAGCGAGAGGGGAAAACAAGATGGGTGAGGCACCCTGGGATGTTTTGCAACCTCAGCCCTGGGCCTGTTAGTTCAGGAGAAATTGCAAACCAATGCAGTGTTGAACTCCCCCCTCATTCCTACCCATACTCTCATGCTCACTGTGGCACCACCAGATCCTGGTCGCGCTGTAAATGCACAGAAGCAGGGAACCGGTTCCCTTCCCCTTTTGGAATGAAACTGAAGGTTTAATTTGCCTAATTAAAAATGTAATATTACAATCATCTGAACGTTAATCGTTATTTTAAAGATGGAATCTATGCCACCTTACTGAACACAAATGTTGACCCAATATTGAAACCTATATAAACATGGTGGTTGCACTCTGCTGCATTCATATAAGAATGTTGCCAAAGAGTTTAGCACTTGATAAGAAACCAAATTACAAGCACCTGCCTTGGCTGCGGCCAGTTTAATCTCTCCATCGTCAGCTCCTAGTCGATGCATTAGTTGGTGTGACAAACACCACTGGTACTGCTGTTTGAAATGCAATTGTTCTTAAAACACTGACTTTATTCCTTTCACTTTATCATCACAAGAGGTAGTCGATCTTGTAATGCCGTCTTTTTAGTTGCTTCATTTAATCAATACCAGTTGATTAAAAACTTACCATCTTATCTCATATTCCCTTGCTTGTAATGATTGACTTTTGGGAACTGAAAATCATACCCGCATATTGTCTGAGTCTCTGAGGATGGATAGAAGAAGAGGAAGCAATAATCTGGTGTTAAATTAATTGAATATTAATAGTTTAAAACTGATAAGCTTGTTGTAAAAGGTAAAATGTTTTATTTTGGCAGCCATAAGTGCATTGCTTCTATATAGTATGGGTCTTTTCTATTTATAGACAGTAAGTGCTCTGGACTTCCTCTAAGTGTTTTATGTTATAGGAAATAAAATATGAATGCTCATTAGTTCATTGGGCACAATCACACAGCATTAGCCTCTTGGGGGTGGGGGTTGGGGGTGGAATGTGCAGTGCTGTGGGAAATAATCGGATGCTCCAGTGTAGCTGCTCTCATTTGCAGGACAAGACAATCGCTTCTGTTTGCCATCATTTGAGTGGAGCGCCTCTTGGCTCTGGAGCTTTGAAGTTTTGAAGGTGTTTGTGCCATCTATCCCCGAAGTCGGAAATGTCCAAAGTCAGTTTGTCATTTTCACTGACATTTGTCAGGTTAACAACAACTGTGAAGTGCTGCTGTTGCATATCTCAAATACACTATTTTGTTCTGCTGGAGATGAGGAGAAGCTGTCTAAATGTTCCCCGGTGCTTACCCTGTCACAGCAGATCCACGTGTCATTCACAATACTGTCTACACACTGCAAAAATATTATAGGATACCACTGGTGAAATGAAAGTTAATATTATTTCTTGTCAGCAATGTCATGGAAAAAATGAATTATAATGTAAATATTTCAAAACAGTTCACAAATATATGCTTTCACTTAAAAAAAGCTCTGTAGATTCTTAAAACACATGGGAAATGGTTTTGGCAAACAGCTTGAACTCAGTAGTACATTTGTTGACGGCTCTTGATGCTCTGCTGAGTATTTATAGTCTCAGGACAGAGTGCTGTATGTGGGACTGTCTCAATAAACTATAATACCTTTGTTAATTGTGAGGAAGGAAAATATTGTCTCACGTCAATGAGTCTAAGGCTCGACTCACTGATGTGTTTTTAATAGTGGTGGGCGGATCGATCCAAATATTGATAGTATCGATACCAAGTCGGTATCGGTATCGGATCGATGCTAGCCTAGTGAGATCGATTCTTTACTTTAAGTTCCGCTCTTGTTTGCAATGCTGCGGTTTCGGCAAAGAGGAAACAACCAGGTCGCCGGACTCGCCGCTCCTGTGTCAGCGCAGAGCAGGCACACTTTGCTCCCCCTCCCCCTTTTGTGTTTAGATGTTGTGCGTTCACATGAGTCACGTGACGTGACTTACACGCGCAAAATCATTTGATAATAAAGCATTTTCTATTTAATTATACACTTTGCCCTAATTCTGTCCTGGGTTTTAACTATTTAATAATAAAAAAGGAAACATCACAAAAAACACTTAAGGTCATGAAAATTAATTGAGATTTAGCAATTCAATGATGCATCCACCTTATTTATTGATAAGTATCGATATCGGTATCTGCGATACTGGCCCGTATTTACTTGGTATCGGATCAATACCAAAATATGCAGTATCGCACACCACTAGTTTTTAACAACTGGTGCTGTAAGGCACAGATTATTAACCTAATCCAGGTTTTTGGCTACGCAAACAGTTCTTCTTATAGGATCAACTCATTGATGGTTTCAGTTGTTTCACTGGATCGAAATTTTAAAATATCTTTAGTCTTACTCGTCACAGTATAGAGTTATTCTGTGTCAAATTTAAAAAGTGCCATATAATTTCAACAGAAGCTTGCTGCGCTCTTGTCATTGGCAGTAAAATTGTTTTCATATTTAGACTAGTCAAATATAAACATTTGATAAATATTAGACTAAACTTCATACTATCACCATTATTAATGGGCTATTAAAGGAATCAATAGCAAACAAATTGATTTTAAACTTCTCCTCCCAACACTCTGTGGTAATCCAGCCATGCCTGGCCTTTATCATAGGACCTGGAAATGTAAGGAAATGTCATTCAGTCTTTCCTCGACGTGAGAACAGTTATAAAATGTACCAGGACTTAAAATATCTTAGTACAGAACATCACATTGCTGCCCCAACAGGGTGCCAGCAACTGAACAAAACAAAGGTAAATGTGGCAGCTTAGTGTTAGACAAATTTAAGGGCATCCATTTGTGTGATGTTGTGTGAAGTAAAACCATGTCCTGAGCTACTATAATTTAGAATTTTTAGTCTTCATCGCTGCTCAGGAAAACTGTAAAACCTTTCTCAGCTGGCAGGGCATCTACCTGATGTTAAAGCTGAAAGTTTGTGCATGTGTGCCCAAATGAATCATTAGCTCTGCTCTGTGTGAGGTTTAGACCGTCTTATTAAAGGAGGAAGTGCAGGATCTGTCAGCCCTTCAGGTCTACTGATGGATATGCCTTAACGGGTTGTATTCTTAGGAGGACTTAATGGTTGTTGTAATTGCAAAGCATGGCTTCGGCTCAGCATATGTGATCTGAAGAAACCCTCCAACACACACACACACACTTTAAGCCCTCTTTACACAAACCACAGGCAAGGTTCCGACAGTCAAGTTACAAATTGGCTGTTAGAAATTCTGCTCTTTGAAACATGCAGCTATCATTCGGGCCCAGTGATCTCGACAGCCCAGTTCCATATATTCTCCTCGCAGTGTGCACCAAACTCTTGTCACAACAACCTTGCTTTATCCGTAGAAAAAGTTATAGTTCACAGGGTTCAGCTGTCCATGGTGATGGAAAACATGGCCAATTGAGGTATTGCTGAATCAAACTTAATATGAAACCCATGAAAGTGAAATGTGCGCTTCCATATCTGCTCCGTCCCTCACATTCATCATATTCAAACATTTTTTTCAATTTTGTGTTCATCGTGGGTCACGCACAAGCACAAGTTTGGTACTGAGAGGCTATTTGTCACTTTCATCACAAAAGTTTACATTTCGATTATGGAAACTTTATAGTGTTCACTGTGTTGTGCTGACTAGTGAATACAATCTATTGATGTGTGATAAACACAAGTGGAGTTTAGTTCTACAGGCTAATCTTCCATTATCCATACTGTATTTGTTTATGCAATTAGAACTGCATTTTTCTATTCTTTGAGAGACTGGTGAGCTGTATCCCGCCTCTGTCCCACACAGGAAGATTGATATGAGTGAGTATATTTACATGTGGATGTGTGAAGGCGAGAGCAAGATGGCAGAGAACTGTATTTTTAGTGGGTGCATTAGGAAGTCAACTGAGTATGCCATCTGCGGAAGTAAACCCCCAGAAAAGCGTTTTAAGGCCCCGGGGGAAAGTGTTTCCCAGAGTTCCCTATTGCATAGTCGTGAATTTCTTTCTTTCTTTCATCATGTTTGTTGTTGGAGTTCCTCTTGGGAGGTAGATGATGATGGTTTGTCTATTTATTAGATTCCTAACTTTATCAACAGTGCAAGCAGCTTACAACTGTATCAGCACAAAACTGTGGATAATGGAAGGAATGAAGTTGCTAAGTGAGATGCTGGTGTTGCTGTCTCAGGTCAACAGATACACCACTTGGTCTAATAAAGCTGATCTAGCTCTAATAGCACTCCTTTTGTTGTGGTTTTTATGTTTGTGTTGCTGCTTGTCAGGTTAGAGAAAGCGGGATAATGTGTTGGCGGTGCAGGGCTTGACAATGATCTTAAAATGCAATAAAATGTTAATGCCTGTGTAGGCTGAAATGAACCACCATGGGCCATTCACAATAAGCCTGATCCATCTGGGAGAGGCAGAGCTGCACACTCTCCATTCATAATAAACAACACCAGGCCTTCTAATGGGCGTGGGAGGATGTTTGTGCTGTGGAAAAAAATGAAGGTAGATTTGATGTGGAAGAACTGACTCAGCTATTGCAATAACCAAAAAAAGAGTGCCATTTAGTAACCCCATGAAGGCTTACGCTGTAAAACTTTTAGTTTAACAGATGTTTTTAACAGACTTTACAACAGGACTGTCAGGTGTGACCCAACAAAACCAAAATGCACAGTTTGCAGCCAGGTGGAACAGTTTCTGTGTTCTATAAACCAGATGGATACAGATGGAAACATTAACAGCACAAATGGATATAATGTTAGCAGCTGTAACTTTACTGGTCCAAATCTGTAAATCCACTTCAAAGATCTGTGAATGGCTGACGTTAAAACTGCTAAAGAGGACAGACTGACCCACATCCGCTCCTAACCACCTCAGCAGACAATTAACCTCCAACTGCTCCGCTGAAATGTTATACTGTGCCGTTCCCAGTTGTGTTTGTGTCTGTTGTGCTGCTGTGCCTCAGGCTATAGATGGAAATAACAATATGCTCCCAGGCAGCTTGGTTGGCTAAATATGTGGGAATACTCCTTTTGGCTGAATATTCACTGCATGAGAAGTTGAAGGGAAAATAATTCACCCGGGTTAAGAAAAAAAAGACTTCATAGGAGTTATGAAGTTATTTGGGAATTTAGCTATTTTACCTCTTCACCTAAAGGCACAAAACGTCACGACTCTATTATTATTTCCCATTGGACTGTGTAACTTTGAGACTAGTACTGATCAAGTCAGTTATTGGAGGTTTGTAGGAAGACACTGCCACATATTTCATACATTGAATGGCTAGTATAACAAAATGGTACATACACAATGTGAAATGATTCTAATAAATAAGTAATGATATAATATAAGACCATTCTATACTGGTCGTGATTTGTGACCAATTTCAATGTTGAGCATGATACTGCTTTTCTTGAACATGATTTATCGCCTTTAACTCTTAGGTTGCAACCTTTTCAATATGTGTGCTTGTATTTCTGGTGATACTTTTTCTTACTGTTAGACTAATGACTCATACTGTATTGTACCTACTTTGTGTCTGGTATATTGAAGTGACTGGTGAAACCATGACTCTGCAAATCCTGGACATTGCCCAAAATGTTTGCCAGAAATTTTATCCTCACTTCTTGTGAACCTGTGGACTTTTTCTTCATATAATTACTAATGTCACATGAAGAAATACTGTGAAATTTTAATCTAAGCTACTTCATCTTCTTACTTACTTGTTGTATATGTAATAAGAGCTAAATATTCAATCCTCAAGATAGGAGACCCCCCTACTTGGAGAAGAGCAGCTGCTTGATCAATTGGATCGCCACAAATATCTAGATATAAGACTATCTGACAGTTCAGATGTTAAAACAGCATATAGGAAATGCAGTAGTAGGGAAAAGCTATCATTAATTTAAGTCATGGGAGTAGACTGAAAGACAAAATATAAGACACCAGTGTGTCCATAAAACACTAAATTCCTGCTCATTAAAAGACAATAAATGAATTTTAATGCCAGCATTATCTGAAATTCAGCATGGCTTAGCTGTATTTACTTGAGGCTTACATTAGAAGCTGTTTGTTTTCACTAAAGATTCAAGCTCCACTCACAGTGTGTATCGCATAGAAAGGGGTCTCTGCAGCCAAGCTGGTACATCTTGATGTTGCTTCTCAATGATACCTGGTAAAATTAACACAAAAGCAAACTTAAGAATAAAACCGAATCAACCAGATTGCATTCTTAATACCTCCCATTTTGTTAGAATCTTGTCTTAGCTGCAGCGTGAGCACAGGGGCATAACAGGACGTCATGACAGCTGCGACATGCAGGGCAGCCCAGATTTCAGCACACAAGACCACTAACGATCTGTGAGGCAGTATGGGATTATCAGTGTGGCAGAGGGGGAACAGACAGGCATGCTGCCCGGGTTTCTGTATTTCAAATATGAGACAGGAATGCTGATTGACTCTTTAGATTGCGGTTGGGTTGTTTCCCCTTGGCGGGGTTGCTCAGTTTTAAGAGAGGAGTCCTATCATTAGGCAAACGCTTTAGTGTGTTGACTGGCAGACACACTGACAGGAAGCCACGTCTCATTTCTGATTCCAAGTGTGTCTGTGTGGCCTAAGAAGCAAGCACAGTCGGGGAGTGACTCGAAAGCAGATTATTGCTTTCACCCCCCCCAAAAAAAAAAAAAAAAAACCTTTGAAGCTATGCAACAGTAGACACAGTCCTTGAACCTGAGACGCAGGAACCAGCCTTAAAAATGAGAGAATCCAGTCTGCTTTGTATTCACTCTAAGTATCCTACAGAGGAAATGTAAATTCAAATGCATAAGACTGCATCAATATTCAGGCCGATGCATTGTTAAAAGCTGGCACATTCATGTAGATAATTGGTTTGCTTTGCACTTACTGTATTTAAAAGCAAAAAATAGAGTCAAAGAAGAGGGAAACTGTTTTTACTCCATGGTTGAATTTTACACTTCTGTTATCTTCAGATGGCCAGGCAATCAAGAGCACGGTCAGACTTTTTTTTGAGCATCTCAAGGATCAAAATCAATGGGTGAAATCCCCATGCAGTTCCTAATGGTTTTAGAAATTCAAGGAGAGCTGCAGAATTGTTGTAAATTGTGGTGCACCGCAGCAGATGAACGACAAAGGCAAGCTCTAGGAGGGTTCGGGTTTAGGCCCAAATATCCAGAAAGACTGGAATTTAGGCTGTGAGGATATTCTCTTACTGAAAAACAAAACACATTGCATTTCCATTCCAGTAATTTGCTGCAACTCCCTGCTTTTATGCACATTATGTATGCTCTGATAGAAAGTAACAGTGTTAAACATTACCGCAATTATTGAATGTTCAACTTTTAATAACATAGCAGAGTAAAATAGCTATCTCTGATGTGAAATTCAATCAGATTGATTCACTAAAATGTCTACAGCTTAATGCTCACATTTGTCATGTTTTTCTCTTCTCATTCCAGAGCTCGAATGAATCAAAAGAACTCGCACATAGCTGTTCTGGCTCTTGTAGCAGATCTATATTGGTCATCCTGCTGGATAGAGCACTAATGAAACTTCATAGCCTCACTCTTACATGAGTAAATGAGAAATTAAGCATCAGAGACAGTTTCTCATTTCAGCCTAATTAAAGTTTTAATTGCTTGATGTCGAGTAACAGGGCATCTTGAGAAAAAGCAGACTCACCATTAGGCACACCACAAATCAGAAATAAAAGAGCAGTGAAAACACAATCAAAAATAATTCACGGCAGCTCCCCTCCATAATTGGTCATGAATAGTCAACTCCTCCACATGTCTTCACAAAATGACAGGAAAAGGTCTTTTGCATTAGAGACAGGCACACACCATGTTTTATCTGTTGTGTGTCTGCTATGTTGATGATCGTGTGTGGTAGACATCACACTGCAGCAACGAGGAATGTAGTAGGTGGACAAAAAAGACCTTGGAGGCTAATCCTATTGGTTTTGCCATCTCCAGGAATGTACATTTCACATGGGTGGGTTGAAGCTAATGGCTGCGGGGCGTGCATGCCAATAGAGCCAGGTGTTGGGATTCAGCTCACTGTTCCTCCCTTTCCTTCCTTGGCAGGGTGTACGTGCTGTCTAACACTAAGTGCGGATGCTGATTTGCTCCATTTTCTCTCATCCTGAGCCCGGCGGACACCTGTGGCGACAGTAATTGAATGCTCTCAGATCTCTGCGATCACTCAGCCCTGTCGTCCTGCAGTTACTGGTCATCCTGTTGAGGTAAATTGCCTGAACTCGTTTATGTTTTACGTAAGTGCACTTCTGAACATATGGCCCACATTGTGGGGCACAAGACTTAAAGGGCATTTGTCATGTTTTTTTGTCACATGGCAGTCATTTTAGCTAAATCTGGGTTCTGGTGTGTCCTTGAAACAGGCACATACATTGGAGGTACTGATGAGGCCCTTTCTCTGTGGCTCTTTTGCACATCTAACCAGAGATGTTGGCGACAGCAATGCTAGCGGCTCTTTGAGGCTGTATTGGTGGATAGAGCTTCATGCCTCAGCATGCTAACATGCTGATGATCCACTGATGTGATGTTTACCATGTTTACCATTGTGACATTGAGGTAAGGTTAGGTAAGTAACTAGTTGGACTGGCAGCTGCATGTGGGAATAAAACTGTTGCCTCTCTGCCCTAACCACCGCTGAGTTGCCCCTGAGTAAAGGAACCGCTCCACTGGAGATGCTCCAGCCAGCGGGTCAGACTGTGCTTAGACTGGGCAGCTTCCAGGGATGAGCATAGGAAAGGTGTTTCTGTAAAAGAGGATTGTCTCTCAGTGAAACAGTGAAACTCTGGTCTCTGGCATTAAAGGTCTGATGTGCCAGCCACCCACTCACAGCTCCAAGTATTGCTATTGCACATTGACACTGGATGTGAGTTGTGAACCGCAGAATCATCTTAGCGTGAATACAGATGCTGGATTTATTAATGCAGAGGTTTCTATCCAAGCCTGCCTCTTTCAACGTGTCTTTAAATATATGAGAGGAATTCTAATAGGCGGGGGGATGTTTCTCTAACTCATAAGTCTGTCTTCATGTGCTTCTGTCCAGCTTTTGATGGAAATTGGTGGACCTCTTCAGGTGACACGTTGTTATGGCCAGCTTTAGCTTCAGGCACTGGATCAACACAAGATATGGCAAGGGGTTGCTTTATGGATGTAACCTTGTTGCTGATAATTTATCATGATGAGTGGCAAGTGTTGTGCTGACTAAGTGAGAGGAAGGCTGGCAAGATGAATATTACATTACCTCCGTTTAAAGAATAAATGAAACGCTGCATCTGAATGTTTGCATCTTTGACGGATGTTATATTTGCAGTACAAATGAGCTCTGCCCTAACTACATCAACAGCAAGTCTGTCTAAAACCACCACGGATGTGCTGCGGTGTGGCACCGCGGTATGTCAAATGAGCACACTGTCTCAGAACTGCAGACTCATCACCATAGTACAGTCAGCCTGCTATGTAAAAATGAGTAGGAGTTTCCCCCTCGTCTTGTCTGACGTGTCCAGAATATTGCCACAAATACCAGCTGGAAGCCTCATAAATCACCGGGGCCTCCAGGACAAAGGCGATCACATGGCACTGGGGCCGCAGCAGATGCTAAAGGGTTCGACTCCAGTAACGATAAGAGTCTCTATTCAGAGAGCGGGGTTGTGGGAAGTAGATTATCAGTACAAGCGAGGTCAGGGGATGGGAGTATAATTAATGCTGCATGAGTTAAACCTATGACATGCCTCTCCTGCTACCCACCGCTATCTGATTTAAGTAGAGACGACAGAGGAGAAAATGTAGGTGGAGAGCAAAGCTCTACGGGTGGGTGGGAACAGGAAGGGGGAAGGACCCTGTGAGGAGCAAGGAAACACTTCTCAGGGCTCAGTATTGCTCCGTCTCTTCTTATTAGAAAGCTAATGCAACTGTCTGTTCTAATACTGGAGAGCAGCTTTTATTCTCTTTTTTTCTCTTTCGCAACCTTTTTCTATTCCGTTCAGCGCTAATCTGCGCAGTGGCAGCAGATGATAAGACGGGGCACATTCGCTTACTCTCTGCACTTTTTTATTTTTTTTTACAAGCTTTGTCTAGGCTCAGGCCGAACAGTCGTTTGTTTTAACAACTTTGCAGTCGCATCTGAGAGAAGAAAAATACAGGTGAAAACTTTTCCAGGTGAATTTTTCTACTGACTTCCTGTTGTAATTCTTTAGAGGTTTTCTGTTGATATTGCCCTCCACAACCTGAAAGAAAGCAGCAGCGTCTTTGTTTTAAGCACAAAGAAGCCCCAGTTTTAAGGCCTTTGAAGTGCACAAAGTGTTGGAGCTTATAGAGGTATTGTTCTTTGGGAGAGCGGATGAATTTGAGAGTGAATTTAAATCTTCAGGCTTAACTTTTACTGGCACTTGTATTGTAAAGATCAAACATGTCTTACTGGACCTTGAATGCAAACTAAGAACCCCCGGGCCAGAAAGAAGGAAAAAAGGATTCATGAGGACTTGTCTGCAGATAATTCTGATGTAACTCCTCTTCTTGTTCAATGGAATTGCAAAGCGCCCGAGAAAAAGACAATTAGCGCCTCAATAAATTCACATTGTGTGCAGTTTCTGAGTTGCTCTTTGCAAGAACAGAAGCTGAATACCTACAATGTAAATGTCAGTTACTCCTCAGTTCTTCAGTGTTTTGCCTTTCCATGAATGGCTGCATATGCAGGCACAGGCAATTCTGGGCAACAAATAAAGCATTAGGCTCATGATAAGGAAAAAAAATAATAAAAAGAAATAATGGATTGCTGTACAGACATATGGGAGTTCATGGTAGCTAATTCACTCAGAAATGTCTTTGGTGAAAAAAAGGTGTATCATTGTTAAATGTAACAGCCATGAGGCAGTCTGCACAGTTCAGTAGTGATGCCGACAAGCCGAGTGAATGATCCTGATTGAGTACTGTGTCTGTTGATATTGCCTCATCTCCTAGGGGGCACTGGGATTTGCAGATATCTGGACAGTGTGGAAAAGTCTTCCTCGCTAATGTCATCTTTGGTTTCGCTGCCAGTTCACCACGGAGGCTTGTGTCCACAGTGTCTTTCACGTCATGCTTCGCTGAATTTTGCCTTTGTCTCACTCACACGGTGTGCTGCTGTTCAGCCGTCAACTGACTTTTTTCTTTAAATTGGGACATTGACAAATTAGTTTTTTGATTGTTGAATCTTGTTCAACACTTGTACTTTTCTGAGTTGGTATGATTAATTTATATTAAAAAAATGTTCTGATTAGATTAGATTAGATTTACTTTATTAATCCCACAACGGGGAAATTCACACATTACAGCAGCAGAAAAAAGGTGGAAAAAAAGACATAATGAACATACAGAGTTGTCAGCATTGCTAACAGGAGAAAACAGATGTACAACAATTGTAAAACAAATTTAACGACCAATAAATTATATGACAGTGATATATTATATGACAGCGTTAAAGGAAATGTAGTGAGCATGATATAAATAATATTGCGAGGATGAATAATATGCTAAAGTGATTTAATGATATCATTATCATTTCATTTTACCACAACATTTAGTGTAAAAGTGAAACAAATTCCAAAACATTTTATTAATTTGCTTCCTTTTATTTACCATGAAGGTCATTTTTAAACTCATATTATGGGGTTGGGGGGTGGGGTTAAATGTCTCACCTTTCATCAGTTTCTGTGATTGCTGGCCAGTCTATACAAGTAGTGAGTTAGGTAAGGTAGGTAAGTTATCTTAAACAACTTAGGAGCACCATGTTGTCCTCTGAGGAAATTTTTTTTGTAAAGCTTCTTAAAAGTCCTCCTCCCTACCCGTAACAGTTTTTCACCTTGAGTGTTCCAGCCTGGGGTCGGGGTACCACTGCTGTAATGCCCAGTTGTACTCATGCTGTGCTCATGTTTCATGCATGAGATTCTGTGCATTTCGAGCTGATCTGCCCAGTCGCCACTCCATCATTAGGTTAAAGTGGATTCATCCACAATAATGTGGGAATGATAAACATGAGCGTTTCTTCTTTTGTGGTCTATTTAAGCCAGTGTTCGTATATCTGGGAAAACCTGAAATTCAATGTTGCCACATACATTTGCTTATAGTATGTGAAAAAAATAAACTCAAGTGCAGCCAAAAGTAATTGGATTTGCAGCTGCCGAAAATAAATCTTCAATCTCGAAAACATATTACAGAAACATGCAATGTATTACATCCAGGATCTTTTTTTAACGAGTCTATCAGCAGGGGCACAGTAAGGCATGATAATGATGAGATAAAAAAAAAATAAATTTTCATAGGTGTCACTCGATGTCATGGAACTCATAGCATTTATGGGGGCAGTCTGTGGCCAGCAGACACATTAAAACTCTGATGTCCTGTTGTGTGAGATACTGTGGGATTGTGCGGCGCTCATAAAGAAAGCAGTTTGCTGGAGTGGATACCCCAGTGTGTCGTTTGGTCCTCGTCAGGTCCTCGCTTGCCCTGGTGGCATGATTAAACTTTGGGGGAGTCATCCGATTTGCTGGCACTTGGAGATTAAGCTGATCTCAGACAATCCCTCAAGCAGAGGCAACCCTCCACCATTGTAATTTTATGCTAATAGAGAGATATCTTTCACAATGTAGTGGGCCACAATCCCAAATCTCTCTCTCTCTCTTTCACACACACACATTCATTGCCCCTTCTTTTCTCTCGCCCTAGCTCTCCCCCGTTGTCCTCTCTCTTTCTTCTCTTTCCATTCTCAGTTAAAGAAATTCTATTCAGCCCCATTCAATCTAATCTTGTGTGTGGGCCTGTGTGGTTGTGTAACGCTGTCCCAGCCTTTTGTAAACACATTACATGGGATACACTGTATAGTTTTTAAGGATCACACTGAAGACTTAAAAGGATTCTCATCTTGTCATATTTGTTTGCTTCCTTGTACAAAAGCACATGCTGATTTGGTTTGATTAAGTCCATTACTGAATTGGACAATAGGTTTCAAAAGTGAATGTCACTGCTGTTAAGTGCACAGCTATGCAGGAGAAAAACTAAGAATCATACAGTATGTCACATTATTTTACTTTTCTGTATTTGTATCCACATAACTATGGTGTAAAACATTGTTTGTGTCATGATCTGAGTGAACTCTGAGAGTTGTAGGGACTTTTGGACTCTAATTTTGAAGTTTATTTTGGTTGCGTTTTACTTCCTTCTTGATTGCCTGCCCCGCCCTTATGTGTTCCACCTGTTCAGGAGTTTTTGTGAGTGTTTCTGTTTCGCATCTGCTTGCCTGACATCCTGCCGGTGCACCTGCCTGTTCTTTTTTATTAGCCATTCTCTGCTCCTGCCTGCCTCTGTGTTTGTCTCCATGTGGGTCCTGTTTTCCTGAAAACCATGACAGATTTAGCCTTATCAAGTTCTTTTCTTATGTCCACAACAAAACTCTGCACTTAGCTTGTCCTGCAAAAAGTCTGTATTATCTTGAATCATGAAATGTGTTAGTGTTTGTGTGTTCTGATAGAGATGGTTTTCTCGCACATGCATATGGTTTGGTGTATATTTGTCTCTTTTTTGTTCACACGTCCATAGCTCAGCACTCAGGCACAGTGTTACAACATTTATTCTACTTCCACAAACAACCCACAATCAATCCTTTGGCATTACTGTAATGATGTCATTATTGTGGAAATGACAGATAATTAAAATGAGCAGTGACAGATGAGGACTGGCACAGCCTGGGAGAAAGAAGTAATGGTTGAAATATTTTGACTTCCCTCTGAACCACCTGTAGCATCGGCCAGATGGTGGAGTTTGAAGAGTGTGTGCATGGAGGGACAGCTCGCTGATTATGTCCCCACTCATCTGGGGCATAAAGAGTCTGTTCATGCTGCCTCTCCGTGAGCGGCAGCCTCGTCACTTTTTCTTCCTCTCCTTTTCAGAACGTTTAACATGAAGCGCTGTTTGTGTTACAAAGATGTCATGGAGCATAGAAGGTTGCACAGTTCCGTTGTGCAGCAATTTATCTCATATGTAGAGCTGAATAGCTTCCTTAGAAAATAATCTGTGCAGTCTTATTGTGCTAGGATGCAATTTGTTTACTTTGAGAGAGATGTGCAGCTGTATTCCAGCTTTTTCATTTACTCAGTTTTTGGTGATGTTCTTACTCAGTGGTTGATGGGTTTCCCAGTTTTCAATGAAGTGGAGAGGGAGATGTCACACTTGTGCAGGTTGTTTCTTTTGATCACAACTGGCTCCCAAACTTTGAGGTGCGAAGGTCAAGCATCCACGTGAAGCATCACATGAAATATTGTAATATTTACAGTGTTGTTCAATGTTATTGGCACCCCTGAATTCCAAGTACATAACTCAGAATATCTTGAGAAATAAATGCAAATGAACCAATTTTCTATAATCACAACATGTTCCCAGTTACTAAGAAAAGAGGAAAAACTTGAATACATGTGAAATAATACAATCCTTTGGCAACAATGACAGCCTTTAAACATTTCTTTTTCATCTTCTTCAATCTCGAAGGTTCCTGCACTTATCTGCTGGCAGTTTCTGCCACTTTTCCACTGCCATGCCTTCCAGTGTCCTTTTTGCAATGGCAATCATTCCTTTGTGCTGCTGGATGTTTGCAGGACCTTTACTTCAGACTACGTTTTCTGACACTGAGCAACACATTTCCCTCTAAAATGCTTCTGATTTCATCATTCCTTTTGATTCAGTACCTCCAGGACCAGAGGTGGCAAAGCAGCCACACAGTATGACAGTTACTCCACCATGTTTTACTGGGTCTTCTTTTCTGAATGGACTTCATTTCATCATATATTAACAACATGAATTAGAATGAGTAGCTTTACTTTGGTTTCATTTATCCATAGAACACAACATGAGCTGTGCCTTTCTTTCAGTAGTGTGTCCTCCTTGGCCTTCGCCCATAGAGTGTTACTTGCTTTTGTGCATTGTGTTATAAGCTGAAACCACTGCTCCAGATTGCTTCGGATCACAATCTGCACCGACCTTTGCAGATTTCACTCACCGAGTTTCTTTGTAGTGCCAAGACTATTGCTGTGTATTGCGTCTTAATAATGTATAATAACTAACTCATGATTTCAAGATGTTTGGTGACTGCCTTGTAGTCTTTGGATGATTACATTTCTGCTGCTCTCCTGTCTCCACCATTGAGGAAAAAATGGGGACAGAGTCAGCCCTTTATGCAGTAAAATAATCATTCATTCAGGTCATGGGAAGACTGAAAACTAGGAACAGCAATGTCTTTTTTTCCTTTGAAATCTAATTTAAATTCATCCAAAGGGTGTCAATAATTGTGCCCAGGCTACATTTTGTGTTTGTATAATTTCACTATTATGCAAGTTTTGTTTTTCTTTTGCTCAATAACCTTGGACATTTTATTAAAATATTCCATACAGAATCGGTTCATTTGCATTTATTTCTGTAGCTACTCTGATTCATGTACTTGAAATTCAGGGGTGCCAATAATTTCGACCAGGACTGTAATAATTGTTATATCTTCAGGCAAGAACAATATTTAACTGGCTCTGCATGTAAAGAAAAAATCCAAGTTTGTTTAATAAATGTTCGTTTACAGTGATGTGAAGAGGGACTCTGCTGAAACTAATCATTTTAGGATGTAGAACTCAAAGAATGACACACGTGAATGTGTTGTGATGAAATGTTCCATTTACAAGTCTGATGAAAGCTACAGTGTTTAACAAGGAGACAACAGAGGGATCCCACTATGGAATCAGCTTTCATAAGCTGCTAATAAAAACTCAAGGGAGCTGTAAATCTAATATTACAGTACCCTCCTAGTTGACTGTTTTGGTATCTGTGAAACACTATTGTAATCTTGTGAATGTGAGTATCTATTTTAGCCTACCTGAGGTGACTCAGAGATAGGCAGCTGCAAATACTCCATCAGGAATATTAAGAGTCATTTCCAGGAGATGTTTCTTCCCATGCAGGTCTAATCGTTTGATTTCACATACCCTGACTACACAAAATATTAACACATAGTGCTATCATTGCCCTCATTTTCTACCATGTAACCAGTGGAATGGGAGTGAAATCAATTTAAGATCACAACCTTCACCTTATCAAGTCTATTTCATGGCAAACGCAGGTGGTCCTGATACTTGCTGCTTTCTGTATATTTGTGGGGCAGCGATCTGATGCCAGGCATCAACACTCAAGCAGAATTTCTATGTTATCTCTGGGCTTTTGCAATTCAGTCCTAAAGCTACAGCAGAACTGAGGCTCCAATTTGTGATGTGATGAAGAGGGGGAAAACCCAGAGCTGCTCCACTGGCAGTGGAGCTCACTGAAGCGATAGATATGATTTGTGGACTCATAGAAATGATGTGTAGTATTTCACACCCAAATGAGTTTTATTATATTAAAGGGCACATTGTCATCAATCAGAAAAAAAATATCCTTTTAGGCACCCTGAATGCCTTTTGTGGTCAAAGGAGAAAATCTTCTGTAATGCTGGCACACTAACTATTTAGAGTAAATAAACTGGACTCTCCTATTCTGTTATTTTTAGCTTTCCTATAACCTGTGACTGTTACTGACTCAGTGATAAGGAACCTTCACACTATAACCATCATCTTGTTCCTTCAGTTCTTTAAATCGCATTTCTGAACCCAGAGCTGAGCTGAGTGAATATGAGAGGGGGCCGCACGTGCTCTGATTCTGAGTCTTTTGATTTCTACGTGGCATACGGTTGAACTCAGTGCTTTTTAACATGAAACACTCTCCTTCCTCCTCAGGCATTCTGGGAGGTGAAGGTTATGGAGCGATGAGAACATTAAAGACCATTCAACAGTATATCATGGCTGCTCTGCAGGTGTGAAGTGTCTGCTTGTGAAGGCACACTCCTCACAGAAACTGCTAACTGCTGCGTCTGCAGTGCGGTTTAACATACTCAACTTAAGCAGGCTGTTTTTCGACAGTCCAGAGATTTCCTTTCCACTTTAGCACAAAAAAACTTGTTGCACTTCACACCTGCTTTTCTCAGGTACTCGGAAAAGCAAAAATCTGGAAAATACCAAATATAGATATCCACTATAGGAAAATGTCTCATGTCATACTTTTTCACAGAATCACAGGGTATTGGCTGTATCTCTACCATTCTAAGTGTTTCTGCCCTCCCTGTAAATGTGTGTTTGTCTGTCTGGCCATGGCAAACAGTCTCACATCTTTTGAACTTTTGCAAACCTCTCATTGGCATCCCGCTTTCGGGTCACAAACTTAACCCAAGATCTTCTTCACTCCCCACTGTGTGAATAAGAGGTGCCTCCATTTAAATGTGTCTTAATCAGCATCAATTTCACCATCTGATGCAAACAAATGAATGAATTGCATTTTCTCTTCTTTTTCCCATACAAAGTGGTTTACAAGCAGCTCATATCGATGTGCAGGATGTGCAGAATTTTATCCTCTTGCAGCTGGTTGAAGACAAATTTCCAAGCTTCTCATCATCTGAAAACATACCTGCTATAGATAGCCTTTGGTGGGTGGACTATATTTGCTGAACACCCAGTCCCCCAAGTCTAGAGTTAAAGTTTCTGACAACATCAGCAATTAGAGATAATGGAGGGGAGAAAAAATGGGAAGTTAATAATATCAGGAGGAACAGACTGATTATAGTGAAGTGGTCTTTGAAATTATAGGAAGTTGGTTCATATTCAGGAGGGATTTGTTTACTTTTTATTGGTTTGTTTTTTGTGTAGGTCAGAACAATTGAATTTGAGCAAAGCAGCACAAGCTCTGCTTCCAGGGTCAGTAGTCCTTTTCTCTTTTTAAACAATGCAGGGTGGGGGAAGTACACAACTCGGCTTACTTCCATTCACTTTTAAATTAATCTAGACAGGAAGAAAAAGTGGAGGGTTATGAAACTAATCTACTATGGTGGAATAGAGATAAGTAATTGTCCACCGTAGTCATGAATCTGAATCACTTTTTTGGCATGTACGAATTAATTTGAGTGTAAGAGAAGACAGGGGAATGGAAAATTAGATCAATTCATGTCTGTACTTGCATTTTCTTTATTTGAAATGAATGGGGTAAGGAGATTTCACAAGGTTTAAAAGAACATTTTTAAGCAAAGTTACATGAAGTTCTTCCTCTAAGCCTTAGTTAACACAGGAAGAGTTTAAAATTGCAAGGGTGGAACAGTGCACTGTCAGCAGCATGCCATACCAAAGGACTAAGTAATACTTCAATGTCTATCTGAAGTCCAGTTTGACTCACTGGTGCAGATGCAGAGGCTCAGCCGTCCGGGTTATGGCTTGGCCTCTAACCACCAGGTGACCCTGCCGTCCCTCGGGGGTACAGACCTCATGACTGACTGGATGCTATGGTTGTAAGAGACAGGGAATTAAACCATCACATGAGGATGAACAGGATGGAAATGACAGCTGCACAGGTCCATGCTACTGGAGGCTGCTCGCTTTCCTTTTATGGACAGACTTTGTTGTGTATTTCAGAGTTCAGGGCCTTGTGTGTGTGCTGGTGTGTCTCTCTGTGCGTATTTGTGTTGTTGTGTGTTGTGTTCTGTTTTATGGATGGGGCATCAGGTAAAATTGGGGAGCCGTCTCTTTTGGATGTCAGGAAACAGCTTATGAATAAATAAATAATCAGCAGACTCATTTAAAAAATTTAAAGGTATTGGCAGAAATTAAACCACACCACTTCAATTCAACTGTTTACTACACCAATGATAAGAATGGACCAGAGTAAAACATACATATAACATGCCGTTTCATGCCAGTAGCAGCAGCAATTCTCCTGAAAGTCTCTGTGCTGCTTTCAGGTTCTGATAATTACGAGGTGGAGTAACAACAGTGCTCCACAGCGCAGCCAACTCATCATCATCACACACGTTGACCAAGGTGAGTAGTAAGACAACTTATGCCTTAATTTGCTTGTGTACTTGCTACTGCTACCTCTTAATGCTTTGGAAGAAAAGACTGCTCCTCCTCTGCTTGACAAGCCCCAACCACTGACTTTTGTTTGTGATCATCTGGGCTCTTTTTATTGAGTAAATAACAAAGCACTGTGAATGAAATTCTGACAGCCACAAACTTGAATCTTTCCTTTACTTTGTTGCTTTAATACGGTGCCATATAATACGCATCTTCACTAAACATAACAGAGCTTTTATCTCTGTTGAATGGCTGCATAACTCTCTCTGCTCAGGTTCTCACCATCATTTAAATGCAGCACTGACAAACGCACCATAAACTTCAATAAACATGAGAGTTGACAGGTTAACTACAGTAAAAGGAAGCAACATTTAATTACAACCCTGTGCTCCTTCCTGACGAGTTATTGCCCTTTACATGCAATAGAGAAAAGCAAAACAGTACGATTTAACGTTTGAATAAATGGATCTTGAGCTGGAAGCAGAGGCCGCATTTCATTTGGTGGTTTTACAAAGCAAGCTCTCAAGAGCCAAAACCATTCTTAGCTGTGGAGTTTCTCAAACATCCCTCAGTGATGTTGAGTGAACAGTATATGTTGAACATCAATATATCTGCAGTATGAATGACTTGCTTTCTGAATCAATAAGGTGCTTTGTGCAACACAAAAAAGACATAAAAGGAGCTTGCATTTAATCTCAAAATAAAAAAAAAGCTTCTGTGTAGTTGTTGAACCAGAAAAGAGCCTATCCTTTCAATGAGTTTTGGTCGAGCCCATTAGAAAACTTATGACACTTCCACTTCCAGTCGAACTACCCCCGACCCTTCCTCACTTACTCTCCATCGAAACAATTACTGGTAAAACATTATTTCTACCCTTTTCCCAGATAGAGCTTCTTTTGAAAACTATTATAAGGCTGGTAGAGAACCATGTAAAAATTCCATGGGCAAAAAAATGCACACAGTAGATCAAGGAGATAAAGTGAGCCATGGACATACATAGTGGAAGGTAATGTATTATTAAAGGCACAGTCTGAGATTTAAATGTAAACCAAAGGGTAACTACCTCACCAAAGTTCAACACACAGGATTGAAACCTGCTGCTGTCACTTGAGAATGTCCTCCCAGAAAAAAAGAAAAAGAAGCCCGTTGGTCATCTGTGCTAACAGCTTTTGACCCACCGTAATGTTTTATAGGCAACCTCCCGTGGCCTTGGGTGTTATGATGGTATATAATAGGATGAAGGCTGGTGATGTTATAGCGCAACATAGTACAGGGAGGAGGATGAGGTGGATGAATCAAATGACAGAACACTGGATTTTGACCAGGGAGATTTTACCAAGCAGATTAACAGATTATGGTTGATATATGTTGTGAGCTAGAGTACCCAGGCCTGCTGTTTATGGTCATGGAGCAGCACAGATAACAGCTGTCATTTATGGACTAAACAAAACACTCAGGTTGTGATTAAGGAGTGAAACTGTCCTCCTTATATGTGATGTCTGACAAGGTTTACCCATCATTTAGTTGCATTCAAAAATGTCATAAAGTGAAATGGAAAGTTTACCTCCTGGAGGCCACCTAACTGCTGTTGCATCTGTGAGTGGCATCGCAGATGCAAGACCCTGACACTATGTCTTAGCTGTGATTAAAAAAAACTGTGCAATTGCCAAAAAATGCTAAAGATTTCTGTGTCACCAACTGCCAGTGTGAATCTCAGTGCCTGTAAGTGGCAACCCCTCTGTAAGTCTTAGCAGGGTGCAGACTGCCATTCACCTCCTCTAATACATGTGGACGTGCCAGCCACTGCTTTTCGGTTGACAGTGGGGAGTTACACTGGGACAGTGCTACATGTGTGGAGGTTCTTGCTATCACCCCGCACCATTTACCTCTATTTTGAGTCATGACAGAATGAACAGTTTATACAAGTCTATTCTGAATCTCCCCCATTGTGGGACTCCCTGCCAGAGCATCTCAGGCTGCTGCAAAATCAGTATTGCTTTTACAATTCCTTCTGAAAATGCACCTTTTATATGAAGCCACAATGAAAAAACTTTTCTTCAGTCGTAGTTTTTAATATATCATTATATGTAGTTTATTTATTTCTATATTATATAAGCACTCATCATTATTGATGGGCAGTTGAGTTACTCCTTGACATTCAAATAGTCCTTTAATGAACTGAACTTAGCTCCAAGGCCACTAACCAGCAATGTATTACTTTATAAAAGAAAAAACACAATTGAACATCAACAACATTAGTCGATCCACAGTGCTTTGTATTATATAATTGCATACACTGTGGCCAGATAGATGGCCTGATTTGCTGCAGGGAGGGCGTTACTTTCAGATAACTGCTGTAGTGGCCTCATTGTCATTTGAATTAATACTGAAGTAAAATAGAAATTCCTTAAACTGTCAAAAGGCATCAATTTCAATTATTTTAAATTTTAAATTTTAAATTTTAAATTTTTTTCTTTTGGGTTTGAATAGCACAATGATGATGTAATTATGAACATGTTATTTGGTAGTGGTGCTTTTACCATTTACCTTTTACTTAAAAGGAAAATACTTTTCACAACTTGGGTATGATTTTTGTAGCTCTGACTTTCTTTTCAGTGACTGCTTGGATGAATGGACTAAATACACAAATGAATGGACCACTCATTTAATTTAAAGATGAGAAATTTACTTTCAAAAGAGATTTAAATGAAATATATTTGGTGCCGCCCAGAGCAGCATTAACACAAAATAGTCACAAACAATGAGTGGTGCATCATCAGGCTTGCAGGTCAGATTAAAAGAAATGTTCCCACAGTTATCTGCCCATCAAATAAACCTGATCATGCAGCAGGCCAAGGTTCTTCAAGTGCCCCTGAGAGAACTGCAGTCCTGGATGAAGAGTGTGGCAGGACTTATCCAGCATCAGGACAAACAAGGTGGAACTTTAAAAGGCTGCACCATCCACACGGTGTTTCAGCATCAACACACTGAAACAGTGCTTTGAAAAAAGACAGGATGATCAGTCTTGGGACAGCGTGTCAATCCAACAAGCCTGCGGCCTGTCCACATTGCAGGGGAATGTGAACTTTCTCATCTTTTTATCTAATGTTGCACTCTTACCCTCATGCATGTTGATATTCCAGACAGCATTCTTCAAAAACAAACCACAGATCCTGTCAAAACTAGACGGACCTCAGAGAAGCTGTCCTGCTCCATATCTGAACTGAAGGACGATCTGACCACAGATGACACACAACCACACCCAGATAAAGTCACAGCTGTTGCTGCACCAACCCTGTGCAGTATGCTGTGGTCTGATTTTGTGTCGGTAGCCGACCAATGCTGTGAAATAATGCAGAGCAGTCAAAGACTTGCTTTGGAAAGGCCCAGCACATAGTGTCTTTTGAACTTATTGACCTTAAAATTTTTGACAAGTTTCCGCCAGAAGCAGTTGGACATTGCAAGTGAACATTTCCAAAAGATGTACAGGGATAGACTATAATGTGAACTGATGGTTATGTACACTAGCAACACTGAGATCACATTTCTTCCTCAATATACACATTATTGTTAGTAATGGATAAAATAAATGTTGTTCTAATTGAAGAAAAATGTTCAGTTTAATACTAAGAGCAGCTCTAATATGATTTTTTTTTTTAAATAGCAGACCAGTAATCAAACTAAAGAGTATTATCACAACTATTATCACAGTCGAGAGGTGAGGTCTTGACTTATGCTTTCAGGAGTTAGTACATGTCTTTGCTGTTACTGAACGACATGAAGAAACTCCATTTAGAGCTCAACATCTCCAGGTTTTCCACTGGGAAAATAGGAACATCCCCACACGGAGAGGGGAAGGGAAGAACCAATCAGTCAAGTCCCAGGCACCTGTCCAGCCTCAGCTTAATTGAGATGGGTTTCAATGACAGCACATTAGGTTACCTTGACATCCTTTGCTTGCTGGTAATTCTCTGTTGTTTGCCATGTGGGCAGAAACCCAGTCACGTAATTGTGACCACAGTCATTCTCCCCACCACCTTAACAGTATGCTGACCCATGATGCATTGTCACATTAAAGCTGCTGGTCATGTCTGTGCAAATCAATCTAGTTTAGAAATTTAATCTGTGAGTCTGGTGGTCTGGGGATAGGGGGGAAACCTGCAGCAGGTTTAACCACATTAGTTATGTGTGCCTATTAAAGTTGAATGGTCATGGAGGCTATTATATGTTTCTATGCTTCTTTTAGGCTGCTCTTATTGTGAACATGTGTCACCCTGTGATGCCCTGCAGCCAAATGTAGCAAAGCAACACTTTAAGGAGACATTAGAGAGTCTGCATTTGCTAGGTGCTTTCCTTCAAATGGCTTTTTGTCCATTTTTCTTGTTATCATGTTCACATGCACCACAGTAACTGGCTCTTTTTGCAAGAATACTGTTTCTTTAGTTTCATTAGATGGCTGCTTATCTTATGCCAGGTGCTAATATGAAGAACAAAGCTTTGTTGTTATTACACAGCCATAATCACTGGAATGTTTCAGTTTAATGGGCAAAATGTATTTCCATTTATTTGACAGGTCTTTCTAGAATATCAAAGCCACACTTACATAAAGTACAAGTACAGCAACACCAATATGCTTTTTTTTCTCTGAAGTCAACCCAAACTTTCCAGTCTCCAAACCGATATTATTTCTGAACAAAATCATAACAGAGTGTGAAATTACCCTGAGGCCCTTACTGTCTGTGTTCTGGGACTGAGCAGACATTTGAGGGCATTGGTGCATTCTGAATGGCTGCATGCTGGGCCAATGCCATCTCTGAGGATTACATGAATTAGAATAAGGTTTGGTGAAGATATCCTGCACACTGAGGAAAATTCACACAGAATTGTTTCTGCTCAGTGGGTGAATTTCAGTTCAGAGTGGATGAGATAGTTGCCAAGCACGAGGATGCTATGTATTCTTTCATGGTCCAATTGAGACATGAAACAATACACAGCATCAAAAGTGACTTTGTGCTAAAATAGCTATTCTGAGGTCATAATGTACTGTCTGTAGAAAACTGTGTGATAACTCTACTCTAAACAAATACAAACATAGGTGTGCTCTTCTGTGGAGATTATATTTTTTGTTTGTTTTTGAATTGTCTTTTTGTTTGTTTGTTTGTTAACAGGCTTACGTGAAAAGTTAGTGAGAGATTTTCATGATTTTTTTTTTATCATAGTGTTATAGTAGTTGAAACTGTCATTGAGTAAAATAAGATAAGATAAATTTTTGTGGGGTTAACTGAGCCTGAGGGTTTTTTCTAGTTTATAACTCATAATATTTCCTTTGGTGCATCCCAATAAATTTTGAGACAGACATGATGGGTCCATGATCCTGTGCTTTGCACCTCCTGCTTTCAAGCACATACACAAACAGAAACCTCACTTGAAGCTTTTATGGGTATTTTACTGTGCTCCAGACCTGCAATACAAAAAAAGAAAGAAAAGAAACATAGATGGAGAGCAGAAGGTTTGGGGGCTGATAAGGACTGCCACTGGTATTGTAGCCAAGCTAATTAGCCAAAAGGAAATTGGGCTCCAGTCCATAGCGGTTACCTCAAGAGAAGCCAATCTTCCAGGGAGCCCTCAAGGTGAACAGCCATGGTACTGGCTGCCTGACACTCACAGCCATGATAGCTAAGTGGGTTCAAGTGAAATTTGAAGGCAAATGAAATACCCCCACCCAAGCCAGTGTGCCAGGAAGCCAGTTTCTCTTGGTGATAGTCATTTACATTTTCACTCTGCTCTGAAGCCAAACCTTTGCATGTATCAGTAGAATGCAGCCATATGGATATACAGCATGTGGCTGCACACAACACAACACAACTTTTTTTCTTTGCACACGTGGCTCAAACAATTCATATTCATTTTTGGTCAGAGACAGATATTTTATTCAGAAAATGAATAAAACTAGCAAACAAGCTAAGACTACATATGGGAATAAACACTCAGCGGGTGCTCAGTGCTGATGGGCAGTCTGTTCCTTATTCCTATTGTAATATATTTCTTTTAGATTGGTTTAGTTGCATGTACACAAAACTAAAACAATGAAAGAAATGCTAATTTTTGTGAGCAAGACAAAGCCCGAGGGTCTTTTAAAAAAAAAAAGAAAAACACTTCACAACAAAAGGAAATTTGTGTATTTTGCTCGCAAACCGTGACACAAGTGAATTGGATATCAGTAAATGAATGATAAGACTGTGTTCTTCAAGACACTGTTGAGGGAGGGGAAGGGGGGGTTCTTATAAAAGATGGGTAGCCGTCGTGGGTATTGAGCATCAAAAATATCACCACCAAATAAATAAAGTGAATCAATACATGATCAACAAGTTCCTGCAGTTAGTATTATGTGCAAGTAAATATTTTACTTTTTGTTTTTTAAAGGAGAGACTATGTGGCAGTTCTTCATAGCTAGATGCACATCCATGTAAGGTCCTGAACCAGTTTGGAGAGCTCTTTCCCTTGCAGCTATTCAGCTAAATTTGGACTGCGGCAGAGGCATTGTGGAACAGCTGTAACTCAGTGCTCCTTGGCACACAAACCCTCAAGAAGTGCTTGTTAAATGAATTCATTTAAGGGAGAGGGAACAGCTGAGGATGCACAGCAAGGACTAGTCCTTGTTTTCCAAACTGCACCAAACAGCTGAATATCAATGCTGCTTCCCCACTGGAAAATCCAATATGTTAGAAGCCACACAGGGCAATGCTCTATTCATGAACTGTGGCGCATATATCATTTCCGGCGTCAAAGCGTTGACATTTTAATACACGTCAATTTTCTTTTTCCTCCAATTTTAGGTTTGTGGAAGGGTACAAACATATTCTGGAGCAGGTTACAGAATGCGTGGTGAAAAGTAATAAGCTGTTAACCTCGGGAAATGAATTTAAACTGAGAAAGGAGGGAAAGAGATCTGCTGCAAACATAGACAAAGTAATTGGATTGCAATAAGTGAGCTGTGGTAATTCCAGGAATTTCATAGCTCAATTCTTTTTCTTGTGTATTTCCCAGCAGCACAGTATAATAGACAGGAACATGATTACTGGTCATGGATGACCAATTCATGCTTTACTGCACCTGCAGACATCCCCAAACAAATGAACTATACTTTAGTTTGTTATTCATCTGTATTGCAGCCTTTCAAATAGAATTCTGTTGAATGAGGTAAGGCAATAGCACTTGTTTGTTATGGCTGGGATGTGTTTCTACATTTTGTCAGACATTTGCTGTAATGGGAGCCTGTATTTTTTCCATGTTCATTTGCTGTACTTTTACACAGCATTGTATTCTGTTTCATGAGCACTCCAGTTGAACATCTGAAAACACATCCAGACTGTGTGTTTAGTATTGGTGCTTCCAGCAGGAATCAAGCGCTGAATCCTGGCAGCATCATTATTCTGCCATTAAAAAAACAACACTTTACATCTGTGTCTGATGAGTGAGCAGACAGTTGCCTTAGCCAAACCTTAACAGCTGTAAAGAATGCTGTGTAAACATTCCAGTTGAGCATGACATAGCCTTCCATAAAGCATTCAGCAACCTGCACAATGAGAACATATGAAGGTGGGGGGTATAGAGTAGAGCCCCATCTCATGTCTCTTCCAGGAGATGGAGCCAGTTTGCCAGCTCTCTCTGGTTCCCTGTGTTTCATTTGACATTGGCACGCTCTCAAATGCATCTCACAGGGATCATAGACTTCTCTTCTATTTCTATTATAAGATCCTTTAGCTTCAATTATGCCTAAAAAGCAAGCAAGCAGGTATAATTGGAAATCACTGCACACTGAAAGTGTTTGTAGTGTACCCATCTCTGGATTCCCTTGCAAATGAGATCCTTATGCCCTATATTACACGTGAGCGTGTACGCTTACAGTTTCCTGGCAGGGCTGGGATCAAGATTTTAGAAATAGTGAGATCATCAGTTCAAGCCTCCTCACACCCACATAAGAAACATCAGACCTGACTAAAAAAGAAGCTCTTTAAATCTCTTTAATTATTTTGATTTCTTGCCATGCTAGCAGTATGGCTTTAAGGATGGCAGTGTCAGTCTGTCTTTTGGTCTGTTGGGTCAGCCCTCTGGTCCAGACTGAAAGATTTTGTTATGATGGATTGCCATTTTGTGCAGAAATTCATGGCTCCCAGGTGATAAATCCCATTGACTTGAAGCTAATTTTGAGACTTTTTCTCTAGAAACACCATGAGTTTCACACGTGTGGTTTTAAGTTAGCCTACATTTCAGAAAATTGGCAGCAGGAATAATTAGCATTAGCATTACTGACTACTGACAGTTAGCACTGTTGTTTAGCACCCTGGCAGTAGCATTTACCTCAAACCATCACTATGCTTAAGCACAACCACACAGAGCTGCTCGACTTAGTCCCATCTATACATTTGTTGATTCAATTATATTTTAGGTGAATTTTATTTTCCAACATGGAGGTTTTTGTGCCTTTTGAAAGCATTCTGCCAAATCCTGTTCCCAATTCCCAGATAATTATACCAAGGACACAACCTCAGTGTCCTCCAGTGGCAGCTATGCTCTGTGTCCTGGAAAATGTTGAAAATGTAAATTTCTGTGGACCTAAGACAAATACCTTATGTTTTTTAGATGCTGGTGTCTGGTTCAGGTTTACATGGCTCCCTGGCTGTGTTTGTTTTCCATTGCTGTTCATTGTCTTGTCCATCTTTTTATGTCTGGCGGTGTTCAATTACCTTCACACCTGTCACAGAATTAGATGACTCCTTGTTGAAGACAGCATGAAGCAGAAAGCACGTTTCTGCTGGGCCATCCATGATCAACATCTTCCACTGAGGATTTTACCCAATTACATTTCAATCAAGGAAAGCATGTGTTAGACACAACTCTGTTACTGATTAACATAATTCTTCTTATTTGAGATTTCACCACCCTAGAACTTTAGCAAACAGCTTATAAGACTGACACTTTAAAGAAGCATCTTCGGTGAGAATCACCTGAGTATATTTACTCTTGGTAGACTGACCTAGTCTCAAAGCTCAGAGCATGCATAGTCTTCACCACTTGGTTAAAAGGGGCCAACGGCATCAACAGACACAAAAGGCAAAGACTATTCCACGTCACTGCACTACATTTCCTGGGAAATACACCTTCTGTTTCAGATGAGGGACTCTCCCCTCATCTCGCTCTCTTTGTCCCCCACCCCCCCACTTGTTAAAAATTTAAACAAGCCTGACAATGCCTGAAAAGCTCAACCTACCATGAAAGGATAGGAAACACATAAAAGGAATTTGAAAGAGGAGACCCAGAGAGAAATTGAGGGGAAAAATTCTCTCCTTTTAAAGTAACTACACATTAGCTATGTATATAGCCATGTATAGTGTATAGTGTTTTTGTGTATGTGCAAAGAAAGGGCCGGATACATACACAGCCTATAAGTGTACAGAGAGAGAGAGAGAGAGAGAGAGAGAGAGAGAGTGCACCTGGTGAACTTTCCAATAAAAATGCTTCAGCAAAACCAAACTGGTTTTAAGATACAGTCATGTGCACTGGGACTGAAAACGTTTCAGATGTCTTTTGTTTACTGAGCCAAAAATTCCATTTCACAAATTGATAAGCATCCAGTCCAACTGAATGAATACAATATGATCTGGATTAGAGCACCTCAGGTCAATTATTCAACCAGTGAGCATGGACGTAAATAAGGGGGATAGAGGAAATATTTCAAGATCAGCCAGATTATCAGTTTTACCGTATAAAAGGCTCCACTCACCTTTTTAAAATCACTTTTATCTCTGTATACCTGATACCAACTGTCAAGGGATTTTAAACAGAGTAGGCAGTGGGCTTGTGTGTTAACACCCACACACGCATTTAATCAGGTATTTCTTAAATATACTCACCATGCTGTCCTTGAAAGTGTGAAATGTCATTGGTCAGTATCAACCCAATGTCACCAAAGCAAATCCCTGTACATCCGTTGTGTAAGGCAGTCAAAGTAATTGATTCCAATATTACATATCTGATCTCTGGTGGATTCTTGAGATGCAAGTGCGTGACCTAATTTTGGTTGAGTCCCTCCTCAGTTCATGATCCAGTAAGTCTTTGCATCGATTACCTTCACCACGACCACCTGATCAATCAGGGGCACCTTCCCTACTCCCTGTGTATTGATCATCACTGTGTGCCAGACACATGATGGAAGGGATTCTGTGATGAAATGAACACTGCACTCTCTACAGTGTGTTGCATCTCAACCTGTATTGACTCCTTCTTGCAAAGGGAGTGTAAATGTTTTTAGTAGGCTCCCTAAAATCAATTTGGTACCTTTGGTTACTTATTAGCTTGTGGGTATAAGTGAAAGCTGCATCTAGACATTATTAGTGCTACTGTGTCTCTTACTGCTGTTTTGTTTTTTTATTGGATTATATTTCAAAATAATGATGTCTGAGTCTGATGATACCATTTTCTGTGGGCGTGGCAGGTGATAAGCTGGGTTTTGGTTTTCAAGGTGAAACTATAGTAACCTTCATGGAGTAAATTCATGCCAGCAGCAGCAGGAGAGTAAGGCATAAGATCTGTATTTAATCACAGATGCAACATATGTACTGCAGACTGCCTATGTTCACATCAGCGCCAGTTCATCAGGATGAATGACAAGTGTTGGGCCATGAACTTGCCCTGCTGATGCTTTGGGGGTTTTGAGGAGTAGTATTCACCTCTGTCTGTTGCATATTTCTAGCTTTAAATCTAAAATTTACATTGCCATTAATGTGATGCATAAGTTTCATGCCCTCTGGGCCCACAAAGCCTATTGAAAACCTTGGGTCCCCCAATAACTTTGTTAGATTGTGTTTTCATTCATGGAGCTATCCTTATATCCTTATACCATCAGATATATATTGTGTGAACAATCTAATGCAATATAAGGTTGTTCGTGATTAATATAAAGTGTTATTTATTGCATCAGCAATACTAAACACAGAAGGAAAACAGGGGTAAACCGATGAACCTAAGTGTTTTTAAAATAATTTTTGAATGTGCATCAAAAAATATTTTTAAATATAGAACATAAATACTACATGTACAAGTTTGTTAAATTTAATCTCTATTCCCTATATTTTCCCCAAAATTATTCAACATACTGTGCATATAAAACTATTTACCTCTGTAGAGGTTTCCATCTTCAGTTTTCAGTTTCTTTTCTTTTACTTATCAAAGTCCAAAATAGAAGAATAAAAGAATAAAATACTACTCTGCAGGAGTATTAACCCCCTGTAATAGATTAGTGTGCTACGATTTGCAGTAAAGGATAACAATATGGGTTGTTATCCAAGTATGAAGTTCTCCTGGAGACAGACTTTGCTTTTAAGTAGAAGAAATCGTTTTACATCGACTCTCTACAGAAAGTTGTACAATACTGGAGAGGTTTTTAGAATGAGAGTGCAAATGACAAAAACCCTTACTCCATTTTAATTAAATATCTCCAGCAGACGATGAGCTCTCGGGCTGTACTTCGCTTTCAAGCAAAAGGCATTAGCTGAATGGAGGAATCCATGGTTACCACTGAACTCTACAGCCTTGGAACCCTTTGACCGAACCCTGCTGAATAAGACTTCAGAACAAGTCCAATCATTTTAGACTGTGTGAAATGAGCATACTGCTTTTCTTATCAAGAGATTCTCCATCCTCTCTATACACTCCCATGATTATAGGGACCACAGCAAGAAAAAAAAAACAACCAACAACCATCTAATTTCACTTTCCATCCTCTAGAACCTATAATTACAATAATCTCCTGAGGGTAGAAATAGTTTTTTTCCCAAACCATTAACCTTGCATGCCTCCGCAGTCTCCGCTGTTGTATTTTTACCTTTATTCATCAAGGTTAATTGTTTTGCTGACCACACACGCTCTTTATCAGTACTACCCTGGTTCACATTTATGCACTGGGCATACTGTAAACAGCCCCCCTTCATATTACCTCCACAGCCATCAGCTCCTACCTGTAAGTGAAGAAGAGATTTGATTTCTGCATGGGTGATCGAGGGCTTTAATCAATCCACTGCTAGCATTTGGAGCATTGGTGCTTTCCGGGCTCAAGTGCGAGAACCGTGATGAATCATTCCTTGCGTTGTTTGCACCTGCGTGTCTCAACACTGTACACATTTGTGTCACGACGGCAAGCTGAATTATTAATCTGACACTTGCTTTGTGCCACTTCACATACATTCATCAGGGCCCACAATCCAAGCTGACAGTTGATTTGAGTGATGTTGAAATGCTGACATTCCAGTTTGGCCTGACTTGAACGGCCCAGGCTGTGCTGCATTATTATACACTTTAATTTACACCAGCCCATCTAGAGTGAGAGGACTCCTCCAGATGCATCTTAAAATGAGATTAATCACTGGGGACTGCCGTGTCGAGATGAGTCGTCCACCTGCCATCGGAAATGTGCCATATCAATCAAACCCAGCACACTAATGATCATCTAGCAGAAGCTCCAGCAGAGGGGGATTGTCACCCCCCTGGCGCAGTCATTTGCGTCGATCTACAACCACAAGCGCATTTGGCCTCCTCCACAGCCCTAATGGCTGTGCTGCTTTGTCGCCCGCCGATCTGCTCTCCTCAGCCAAAGATTAATTCTCGCCTTCTCTGTTGAAGCTCTTGTTGAAGACCCCGACAGTGTTCTCTACAAATTCGTCCCCAAATGAGAAAGAGCCAAAACTAGTTGAAAGACGAAGAAATGATATAATGGAGAGGGGGGACTTCAAAAGCAGGTGATGGAAAAGTGACTGTCCCTAATACTAAATACCATTATTACAAATGTTCTAACACCATCTTGCATGTGTCTGCTTCTGCATTAGTTTGAGTACATTTGGGCAACATGTCATGGCGAGTTGTTTTTTTTTTTCTTTGTATCTTGTGTTTGTGCTTATCACCATAGTTTTGATTTACATCTGATGCCGCTCGGTGCTGACATTTAACAACGACAATGTTTATTGTCGAGTTGCTGGCTCTGGGATGTTATTCATTAGGTATGACTGGTGTGTTTGTGTATGTCAAAATGGGATCGTCATGTATTTCTGTTTATCTGACACGAGTGTCTCAGGTTCTGTCACACAGCCAGCAGCATTTATTCAAGCATGATCTCAGCCTTTCCCTCAGACGACAGTTTAATTATATTAAACACAAACATATGTTAACCTTCTTTGATCTGAACACATAACACAGTGTATTTAACTAATCAAAAATGGATGCACGGGGATATAATTTTTGTGATTTTGCATTGGTTTTTTGTGTTTGCTTACTTTGAGAGGTCTTGTGTCTTAAAAGGAGAAGGCTTGTGTTATTCTATTTTTTTTTCAACAAATCCAAAGAAAAGACAACAAAACAATACATTGTACTTCTCAGCTTCCCTGTGTCTGGCTCTCAGCCCCAAGCCCTTTTGTTCCTGCTGAACATGTAACTTTTCTTTTTTTAAAGCCGGTCATAAACACGTCTTTTTTTTTTTTTAAAGAAAGTAATTTCCTCAAACAGGTGGGCACTGTAGTGTTTACAAAATGTTTCTCAACAGGTAACTATTTTGAGCTGCAAGTAATACAAATTTTGAGCTTTAATGGGTATTTTAAACAGCAGGACACTGTATGTGGGACTTCATCAAACAAGCTACCAAGCTTCTGTTTATTGGAATGAATGAATATGACAGCCAGTGTGGCTATTTTCTTTTTTATATAGTTTTTGTCATGGTCTGCTGCATGAATTATTTTAGTGACTCTGTCAACTTATTTTGTGTCTCATTTAGTTTTATTTTCTGTTTTTGCGTCTTCCTGTTTTGATTGTCTGCCCTGCCCTGATCATTTCCACCTGCTCCTAATTATCCCTGCCTCTCTTGTGTATTTGAGTCTGCCTGCCTGTCTTCCTGCTAAGGCACCTGTAAGTCTCTTGTGTTTACCAAATTTCTTTACACTTACACACTTGTCTTGTCTTGTCTGTATCTTGGCTTTAAAACCTCAACAGGTTCTTGAGTCTCTTATTTACTGCAGTAATGACTGACCAAAAATAAATATATTTATTTCATCAGTTTAATGTAAACTTGCACCTATGCTGTGATTCTGTTGTCATGGGAGACAATGCCATCAGATCCAACACACTAAAATACCCTCATTTTGCAGTTGCTGATTCAATTAATGATAAGAAAGTTATTTGTTTTATCTTCAACACTTTAACCCAACATTTTAACAAAAGCAGTTTGCATGTTCTCATTGTGTCCGGATTTCCTCAGGGTGCTTCACTCTCACTCCCACAGTCCAAGGGGCATGCAAGTTCGGCGAATTGGAAGCTAAAGTGGCTGTAGGTGTGAATGAGAGTGTGAAGGTGTTTGTCTGTATGTGTTAGTCCTGTGATAGGCTGGTGCCTTGTCCAGAGACCGCTCACCTAATGCATGATAGGATAGACTCCAGTCTCCCGAGACCCTGCAGGAAAAGTGGTTTGGTGCAAAGGTGGATGGATTGATTTTGGAAACAGTTGTTATCAGCAAAATGTATGTATTATTTTCCGTGACCTGTTTGGAAGGAGTTTAAGTTATTGGCTGTGTTTTAAAGTTGAATGAGTGATTTTATGAACAAAGCAGATGTCTTGTTAAGGACTGATGCTCTCATGTTTGGTAGATGTTTAAGACGGGAGTTACTGCCTTCTGTATACTACAAGAGGTTTCCGTTACTGCAGTCTTAAGGGCTAGCAGAGCGCTTGGCCCTGCCCTGAGAATGTGCGACCATAGGCCAATGAATCTTGTATGGTCTCTGCGGGATAATTTGGTTTCAGCTGCTTGCGATTTCAGGACATTTGCCTTGCGGCTTTGCCCCCATGTCTTGATGTCCTTCTGTGTTCTGGTTTTGTTTTTGTATTTGATGAAGACCTTATTGATTCTGTGTTAGCATAGGGACAGTATGTAAATGGGAAATTTAGTGAATGGACTGGTTTGGTTGCCAGTTTTAGTTTGTGTTATTCATTTCTGAGCAGAGATAAAACTTTTCAGCTGCCTGTCCTTGTTCATAAAATCTGCTGTTCATGGTTGGCCACCATGGGCTGAGTTAAAATCAGCATGTGCATGTAATGGTGTATTGTGGTTCAGTTTCTCTTTTTTTCCACCCTGTGTCGTTCAGTGCTAATCTGCAGTTGGCTTTCTTCCTTTTTGCTAAGAAAAGTTTCAATAAAATCACCCTTCCTGACTTAAACTGGACATCTGTATAGTAACTTACAAGTTTATCAGTTCTATCATCCTGTCTGTTTAAATTAAGATAGCACATTATCTCTTAAAACACTTCTATATCTCATGTGTGCATTAGAGCTGCTACAGATACACAGAATCATATATGTACAAATAACTGAAATTGTTAGTGACTTCACTGCCTTTTTTCCCTAAAGATTAAAAAGGCTGTTGTACTAATATGAAGAATATGATGAACAAAAGATGGTTTTTAGGCTGTAGCACATACTTAACCAGTGAATTAAAAGGCAATACCTCCTGATTTATCTCAGGGTTGGATGGCGATGGCACAGTGGTGAGAACAACAGGATGTAGACAATGTTCAGTGTAGCCTCTGAGGATGCTTGGACCAGAAATAAAGCCATGCAACTCCTGTGTTAATGTGTTTCCTGTGCAGCACAAAGCATCTAACAGAGCAGAAGCAAGTCTACACCATCTGTGCTGGCATTGCAGGTGCAGAATTCAGAAAACTGAAAAAATATTTGATTTTTAATAATGATCTCCAAATTGAACTATATAATTATTTACATTGATTCTTGACATAAAAAGTCCCATTTTTGTCTAAAACTAGTTTGAGCGATACTGTAAATGCCAAAGAGATGGCCAAAACAAAGTCTAACAATATTCTTGGAACTGTTGCAAATTTATATTCAAAACTATTTACTGTTGATGCATTTTAAACAACTGACTTTTTTTATAAACTGGGAAACAGATTAGCCGTCCAGCAGAGTTCCTATGGTGACCTGCTCTGATTAATCAGGAAGCAGCTTCCTGGGAATAAACAATGCCCATAGTCAGTTTTCTGACTGTTGAGAGACAAGCCACAGAGTTGCTGATATTAATCAGTGAGCCTAATAAAACCCATTCAAATTTATGGTCATTTTGTACAAGACAGTTCAAAAAGAACTTACTGGCCATTTAATTCTCATTCCGCACAAGATAAAGGCTGATTTGAATCATGAAACATGCACTCACCCAGATAAACCTATCTTTCCCTCTCTACATTTTCCCTGCTAGCATGTTGTCCGCTTTAACTGCCGAGGCAAACTTTAAGTGCCGTTGAGGGAATGCTCCACAAGGTGGGAGGTCTCCAACTTTAATGAGATCAACTTTGTTATCAACACATGGCGTCTGGAGAAGCAGAGGTCATGCTGAATGATGGACAAAAGCACACCCAAAGTCTGAGGTGGCAGTGGGTTTGTGGGCATCTCTATTGATACTGCAAAGCTCTTCCTTTGAAATTGCATTTCTGTATAGTAGGAGCAGGTTGTATATTGGGAATATACATGAGGATATTGGGGACATCTTAGCGGGCAGTTGAGTGGGTCAGATCATCTCCAGAGGAATGCCTTAACATGAAGTGTGTCCTATATCCATTTTACATACTAACTGGAGGCAGGTTATGAGTATGCAGCATGATCGCACCAACAAAAATACAAAAATACAATTACAAAGTGAAAGATATTGTTGTGTCTTATGTGAAGTTTAATTGGCAGTGACCTTTCAATTTTGCTGTTTGATTGACAGTTCACGTGGGTTTTAAAATGCGTATATATACAAGTGAAAATGAAATTTTGTAAAGTGCTAACTGCTAAAGCAATAAGATTATGGTGAAGACTATAACACAGTATGCAGTAAAGACTTGAAACTCTATGTAGTATGAATTTGGGACTCACCAAGGGAGGAAACTGAGTTTGAGGCAGGGGAGAAAGGAAAGGGACACACCAGGCTGAAGATTACAATAAGCTTCAGGAGTGGGCCCAGGCTGAGATGAAGCAGATACATGTTCTGGCAGGGAAACCGGAACCAGCATAGACCAAGAGACAGGAACAGGTAATAAGATCAGCGATGAGACTACAGCAAACAAATCTTAAAAGACTGTGATACCGGCCCTGACGCGAACAGAAAGTGATTCAATGAGAGCCACAGAAACGGATATTGCCACTACCAAAGATCTCTTTACTCAGACTGGACAGCTATGGCTATGACCATCCAGCTCCATTCAAGAAGTGCATGAATATAATACATTCAGCACTGAGTTTGAATGGGACTGCAGTAAAAGTTAAAAAAAAAGTAGCAACTGTGATGTAGTAACTGCTTTCCATGCTGTTTTTTTGTGCATTAAGCCTTTACTAACCATTTTCAGTTTGTTATCGACAACGGATGTGCTCCACGAGACAGAAAAGGCAAAATCATCTATATGTGCTAATTTTGGTGTAAAACAGTGTAAGTGAGGATATGCTGCGATGTGGCTTTTGAAAGTACACATTACATGGTCTGTAATGGGGCTCTGGGGTAATTTTAAAATTACACTGTAATTAGCATCTCATTAATGTGACAAAGTGGCTCCAGAGAGCTCACCATAGACAATCTTACAGGAGACGTGAATCAAAGCTGTTAAAAACAACTGAAATATATGTTGTACTCAAATGCAAACACCCATGTGTTCGTTAAGATTATGCATAGCTACCAAACTAAAGTGTTATTGTTGTAAATTAACTGGCAATTCTGGCATTCTTATTCTATAGCGCCCTCTCAGTAGTTACCCAACAGCTTCACTTGCAATACCTCTAACATCTGGACTGAACTGGGGCTTTTGCTGATTTGCATATAGGTATGGAAAACCAGGACAGATGCAATAAGATTTAGCAATCTGGTGTATGCAGCAGGTAAGTACAAACAAATGTGCATTAAAGTGTATCTGTTTTTTTTTTTTTAATCTTCATATGAGACACTAGAAATAACAAGTGCAAATAGGGCAAGAGAAAGAGATTCAGGTACTGATGCTGCAGCAAGCACACCCATTCAAGATGAATATGGGGAATAAACTCAAAGGCACCTACCTGGCCAAAAACAAAGAAATTGGGCTGCTAATTTCTCAAACACAGACATTATCACACATTGTTGTATTACCTTCCCTATAAATGTTGGAATTTGTTATCGTTGTTAATTTGCTTCTGTCTTAAACTGCATTATATTGTAAGGTGACCCTGCTGTTGTAACCACCCACTGTAATTTATGCTTTTATAAATCTTCATTTACCTCTTGGTCCCTTTATAGTTGTTTGTTTTGTGTTATCAATAAGTAATTTCTACAGCAGCAAACTGGATTAATTGGAAAGAAATCCGGGGTCATTTTGATTCTCCTTGGGATTTGCTGCAAAATGCAAAGAACATGGTAAGTAATGCAAATGATACTGTTAAAATTACAATTGCTGCAACATTGCTGTGTGTGTGTGTGTGTGTAGGCGGCATACTCATATGCTGTGATACTTGTTGATCTTCGACCATGCGATGTGTGTTTATCTCACACGCAGAGCACCTAAAGTAATATGTGACAAACATCTGTTCCGCATGAAAACATCATTACACATAATGAAGATTATTTTCCTGATATTGCATTCTTCAAATACTTAAGTGGAAAACCCCTCTTCCTTGCTGATAGCTCTCTAATATCAGTAAAAGTAGATTCACAGTGTTTGACACGTTACATCTTTGCATGGAAACACCTGCTCCGTCACATTTCTGGAGGCTGAACAATGTGGCCACAATAGTATTGCATTGCTACATTAACTTTGTGTCCTTTCACCGGTGTGAGAATGCCCCTTTTGTCTCTCAGGACAACACAACTACAGTTTTGACTAATGTGTAGCTACTGTGTTTTGCCTTTGTAGGGCAATTTGCATCATATGCCCAACATATTTTTAGCAACACAGACAACGTGGCTATAGGGATGTTGTTCAGTCCACCACTTTGACCTACACGTATCCTGGTTCATCCCGGATGAATCTGAATGAATCTGGTGAGCCCCTGACCTCATCTCTTTGCGTCACTATGATCTCAACATTGTTTTGATTTTGAATGAAACATATCGGCCACTATTAAATAGATTTGCATGAAGTTTGGTATAAACTGTTGTGTTCCCCGGAGGATGAATTGCTATAACTCTGGTGATCTCCTGACTCCACAGTTAATTTTGAGTACAGTATTTTTCTGCTGCTTTCTGCTTATGTTATTTGAAAGAACCAGTGTGGTGGAATAAACTCATCTGCTTGCATAGGCTCTTTGGCCTAGGCTTTTGAACTGAATGTAACAGGTTGGATTAGCAATGGACTGAAAGTACTACTGAGCTGAAGACAGTCTGAACTAGCGGACTCTGGTGAACAATGATACACTACATTCACTTAGCATTGTAAGTACTGAAGCTTTGAATGGCAATGAGACAGCACAGCTTTGGGACACAACAGTCAGTGGCTACGAAACTTTGAAGTGAACAGAATCAACAAAGTGGTTTGTGATTTCCACCTTTTTGTCACTCGGGGTTGTTTTTTGTCAGTAGAGATTCAAAGATTTATTGTTGTGTCCACAGAGAACATCTTCTTTCACTTGTGCTTGGTCACGCTTAAAGGAAAATTTGATAAGTGATATCCCATTACACCTGTACTTAAACATCATTGGTCTTTGCTTCTTCCTGTTTAGTCATATTTACCATATATATTTTTTTCTACCCCTCAGGGTGTTGTGCACGTTTTTCTTTTACTTTTGTGGCTCAAGGTTAATTTGCTAGTTTGTTTTTTTCTGAATCAGAATTTCTGTACATCCTTTGGCAGTGAAACAAGTTTTGAAATGGATTCGAAAACATATTTGGTGTTTTTCTGCAGCTTCCATACACTTGATAAACATAATTTGTGCATCCATTTTCAAAATATACTGTAGATCACAGATATCCTCAGTTATATTGGAGTTATGTTTGCATATAGTTTAGAGTTCCATGAGAGTTTTCCTCTTCTTGGCGATCTTCATCTTAATTGAGGGCATGCCATAGTTTAAAATATTCTTCAGATTTGCTCCTGCAGCTTTTTCAGGCTGTATGGAAAATCTGCTCGGGGTCATTTAGGCAGCCACCATGGATGGCAGTGTTTGCTCTCTCCATTTCAAGTCTCTTAGATGCTGAAATGAATGAAGCAAGGTCTTTGAATATCATGAATTAAACCTCACCTTGATTTTTTGTTGGGGCTTTCAGATGGTTTGCTTTTGCTTCATAGGTTCTGAATGAGTTGTATGAGCTTTATAGTGATAAAACATAATCCATTGAAAGTATCATGTCAGAGTTTAGTTAAAATAAAACATGAGGCTGTCAAAAACCCACATTAAAAGGTTGTTTCCATAACCAATTTTGTACTGAGTGTGTCAGCACCCTCACTGTCAGCAGGGATTCATCATTGAATCTGAGTAAGTGAGTAGAAGAGTGGGAGGGTGAGTGATGTTTACAGTTTTTCTGTGTTGATAGACTATTGATCACATAACCTTGAAGGTGGGGCAGTGGGACAAGAGATGTAAACCAGTAAAGGCATCTGGAGGCAACCGAAACATTGTTGTTGTTGTTATTGTTATTATTATGACCATAATAATAATAATAATAATAATAGATAGCATACATTTCAATGTTTTGTTTACAAATACATGCTGGGTCCATTGTCTGTCAGTCACTAATGAGCTTTTAGCGAGTACTGTAGTACATGTCAACACCATATGCAATTACATGCACATGCTCACTTGAGAGTAAAGACTCACCATGCTGTTTACCATAATCGCTCCTGCTTGGGATTTGCCATGCATGTATTTCTCAGTGAATTTGTTGTTGCTGATATCTTTCTTATTGTTTCTTCATTCACCTCACAAAGGTGGAAACTTGCAAGCAATACTTTATTTGACCTGTGAGCTCATTGATAATAATAAATAAATATGCATAATAAAAATATGTAGACAACAGATGTAACATTCATTATGTTACTTGTGTACTTAAATGGTCACGTGCAATATAATAGATATATGAAAAATGGGGAAAAACAAAATCAAGTGTTTACGTATATATGTATTTGTTCACTCACTGTAAAAATGACTCGATTAGAGGTCAAGACATTGTGTTATTTTGTTCATGAATGTTCCATATAGCTGTAACTCATTTTTAAGTATAATGAACAAATAACTGGCTTTCAAGTAAAATTTTATCCCATCTGCAAAACAGGAGTCTAAAATATATTCCAAGGGGAGTTACACCAGGCTCTCACCAAGTCATTTAGAATGTTCTGAAACATTTTCTGTTGTAATTCAGGCTGTGAAAGGAATAATTATTCTCAATTAATTACGGTTTCAGGACCAAAAGCTGAGGGATTTTTACATTAGTCTGTCAGTTTCCGGGGTGTGTGTGGTCCTCACTTTGCCTTGTTAAGCCTGTTAGATTTAAATTGCTACACATATGAAGGCTTTTGAGAAAGTAATGGCAAAATGGGACCTTTCACCTTCAACTGATGGGAGAAATGAACCCTGGACATGGCAAAAGCTACATTTGATTGACGGGTTAATTGAAGATTGCTTCATTGTGTGCAACTGCCAGCGTGTGCTGATATGTGGGAGCTTTCATGATAAAGCATGCTTCTCATGATGCATATATCTACGCATGATCATTTCTTCCATTACTGTTTTTGGCCTAAAAAACCATGCACTTCACAGAAATGTGGATTTCCCCTTCGTCATAAAGGCATTCAGAACACATTTTGGAATTACTTCACCCACAATAATAATTTCAATGGAAAATGAGTAATTCATTTTTTTCTTTGAAATTTCTAATAATGAGGAAATATAAGTTCCCTTGATGTAACTCCAGGTGGCTGAGCATACACATTGTCCAGTAATCAGTCAATAATAAGGGTCTGTTTTTACAGCCTGAGAAAAATGCATGCACTAACTGCCCAATCAGGTGGTTGCATTCCCTTAAAATGTTCTTACATGCATGCCCTGCCTCTGTTATGGATTTGGAACCAGAGGCAAAAGCCATAAAGGATGTGGTGCACTCCGAGCTGGACCCGAATACACAATGATGTACAAGGTCCCAGCATCTGTTTGGGCAGAAAGGATGGTTACACAATGGAGGGCCACCTGCTGCCGGGCTGTTCGGCCAACAACCTGAGCCCAGGAGAGAAAAAGGCAGCACAGGTGCATCAACCTGAGCATGAAGGAGAAATGCAGATATTTCCTGTGACTGACGCAAATGTCCCCATCCTGTCCATCATGTGTGAATGTGATCAAGCCACAAGGACATTCATTGAAACATTTGAACAATGGAAGCTGGAGCACTTCAGACTGGATGATGTAAAGTGGATTCTATATTATTTTAGTCATGTACATTTGAGCATGCTTCCATTCACAACCATAGCAAAAAAAAGCACCATGGTGGTTCTGAAAATACAAGTACAAAACAGGATGATGTCCTTGGATTTGATGTCTTGTAGATAGGGAAGTAGAGGGGTAAAATCCCATTGGGAATCTCCTGGGGAGGAATCTCAGTGATGGCTTTCTTCCGCTGCAGAGAGGCCTTTTCCTTTTCAGTGCCTCCAACTCAGTATGGTTGGAGAGAGTGGTGACAACCCATAAGGGAGGAGGTTGACAGCTGAATCGGAGGGCACATCCTCTCCTCAGTGTCCTGTCTGGCCGAGGGGACAGAGGACGACCAAACCTCAGCCATACAAAGTGATGCTCTGAAAGTGGTTGAGCAATGAGGTTTGGAGTCTAAAGCTCTGTGAGCCCACCTGCCATCTTCCACCTACTGAGGTGGGAGACATGGGGGTAGTGGTGAAAAAAAGGGTCACTGCGATAAGGAAAGAAACGCTTCATTTAGCACTCTCTCTGAAGCACAGTCAGTGGAGGGAGATGAGGAAGTCGCTGTCGCATTGGATTATTCCCACACAGTTCTCACCGCAGGTTAGATCTTTGCCTCTGATCAAACATGACGCAGGCATCCCTAGTTACAAAGAGCTCCCCATTCCAGCTGGGGATCTTATGCTGACTTGCAGAGCACATATTGTTCTCCTGAAATTGACAGAGAAAGCCTGAGAGTTTCTCAGGGCCCAGTCCCCCTGTCATTTGTTACAGTCAAATTGCAGACCAGAATCAGTTTATTAACACTGGAATCAATTTAGGCAAAATAAATTTGCACCATTCTTTCACGTATTGCTCAACTTTAGTGAACTTTCGTATGGAATGACATTCCAAGAGTAAAAAAAGAGCTTCCCCATACCATCCAATATCACCCTGCTCTGCCAGAATATAAACTGCTCTACAGAAAACAGATGTTATGGTAAATTTACTGCCTGTTGTTATCACGGGCTAATGAGCTATTACTTCTATTTAAAAAACTTTTGCATGAATTCACCCGTTTTTCCACAAGCACATAGACACAGCATTCATTTGTGATTCTGTATGGAGCTAGAGACCATAAAGAGAGTCTCATAGTTTCACGCTCAAATGTAACCTGATCTGTGCATATCAGGTTATTAATGCAGGCAGCATTTGTGTAAACAAAAATGTGTGAAATTCAAGTTCTGCATGATAAATACGTGTATTTGTTTGTAAATTGGAACACGCATTTGTGAATTCCAAAAATTACATGTAAATTATCCTAAACACTTGTGTATCATGTAATACACTTTTGTGACCATTTTGAGTCCTATTTCTCTCCACAGAACTAAAACTATTCCCTGTTATCCAACAAGAAATGGGATTAGACCCAAAAACCACTTAACCACAGAATTCTTCGGTTGACACACAATCACAACAAAACCAAAGCTCCACTTTTTGCTGGAAGACTTGCCATGGAGAATCAAAGTTTTACATGCATCATTTTTTCAGGGCAAACATTTTTAGCCCCAACACATAGGTGGTTCATGATGTTTGTTGTTTGTTTCATGCAAAACAACTGTTTGGTGCAATGAAAACTGAGACAGCTGGGATTTTATGGTGGGAGTTTTGGTCAAACAAAGGATGTTTCAAGGATTACTACTGCTTGCTTCTTCTTGCTCTGTCTGTGAAACTCTGACAGGAATGACTGTTGAAGCTGGTGTCAGAATTTGTCCTTTGTGGCGCCTTGAGGTATTTAGAGCAAAGAATGCAGAGCTGATTTCACATAGAAAGTCTTCCAAAGAGAGACAAACATGGCTGCCTCTCTCTGCCTTAATACATTTCTGTTGCATCTTCCTAACAATGCTGAGCATCAGTGGGTGCGGAAAGTTAAAAATATATATGTAACTCTCAAACTTGAGTAAAAGTGCCATGCTTTCACTGGGTTTTCTGTGGTTGCGTAGCAACAGTGGGGGCTGAGGCTAGCACTTTCCCCTAAGAACTCCTATTTGGAGGACAGGTTTTGTGGGTGCGTTTTTGAAGACCTTTGTAATGCACTAAAAACACAGGCGGTTTTCTTTTTTAGTCTTGAAAGAAAAAGGTAAGAAGGCTTTAACATCACATAGAACAAAAACTGAAAGCTATATGAAAGATGGAACAAGAATTACTGCATTTTGATGTCAGTCACATGCACCGGTGCACTGTTTACAACAAGGTTTTATGTCGTAGCTTCACTGGTTAAAAAACCCACAACGCCGCCAACAGCGAGACCCAGTGTGACTCTCTGCACCATGTTTGTCCCCAGAATAATGCAGCTGTATGTGGCTAATGAGCAGCTTACTGCTGAACAGCACAAGTTTAGGCTGGAAATGATTCACACAGAGTTTAAACACTGAAGTGTTTTTCTGTCTGTGAAAATTTCTCTAAAAGCATGTTTATGTCCCTTTTTCCAACTGTTTATGCCTACAAGGGCAACTGTGCCAAAGGCATTTTGAAAGGAGCCAGACCCGGGGCTCATTATAGCCTCAGACAATGCCGTCATTAATGTCCAGCAGGGTCTTCACACTATGAAACCGAGCAGCTCCTCCAGATGGCTCTCCAGTCATACCTGGCTCTCCCTGTGCATCTCGCAGCACTCCTCCAGGAGGTGGGAAGCAGGCCAGAGGCCCGCATCTTTCCAGGAAGAGAGAAAATATTCAGCTGTGGAGTTCAGGGCCAAGGCCATCCAATCCAAGAACTACAAAGAGACAATTAAGGTAAACAGAGCTGCGTGTCAGAGAAGGGAGGTATCCCTAAAACCGCAGATAATAGAGTGCATACTTAATAAAGTAATGCTGTTCTGTCAGTATAAAAGGTCAGTTTTAATCTATATTTAATAATATTGAAAACCCTCAACAACAAACAGGCATTTCAGGGTTGTGGATTGGCCCTTTTCTTTCTCTCTATATAACATCACTTTACTTCCTCCTTTGCTCCCATCGTAATTACTGTGGTTGTTAGAGTCTACCTAACAATAAATGGTAACCTATAGGCTATTTCTTTTTACAGGACAGTCTCATAATTGGAGGACTTTAATAACATTATCAACATTATTTTTGGATCTTTCAATGAAAGTCACACACAAAAACACAGCAGGCTTTTTTCACTGCTTGCAACAATTCTATGGGAATTATGGGAAGTCTTAAAATCACAGTAATGTTAGTGACAGCCAGTAACAGTTTCAATAAAACTGAAAAAAATGTTCAACATCATTTGAACCCACTGTCGCAGAGTACAGACACAGCTATTGTTCCATTCTGTAATCGTACAAACCTCATTTATTTCTGCTGAACATTATTTTGCTCAAGAAAACATTCTCCAACTGTTGTCACATTGTAAGAGTTGGTTTTCGTCGGTCGCCTCCACAGACAAATGCTGCTTCCTGTTATTTGCTGTAGTTGTCTGAGCTGACAACACAGAGTCAAACCATGCTGTGTTATAAGGCTCTGTGGGTAACTGATCTAAATTGTCCTGTTCACAGGTATAATTTGCGGTGCTCACTGTCCTGTGCAGCTTTTGTTTTGGAGCCGAAGCTGGCCCTTGTGCCAGTTCTCAAGCCAAGCTGCTTAATCCCACTCCCACACACCATGCATTCTGTCAGGAACAACAATTACCATCTCTGCAATGAGCTGCAAGATATTCTTTTTCTTCTTGGGGTTTTTGATGAACAGGGAGCAGAGAACTGTGTGGCGTCTTAGTAACACCAGTCATGATCCCCACATTACCAGAGCTGGTTCTATCTAAATTTTATTCAAATCAAGATTGGTTTTCTGAGGGATGATTAACTGAATATTGGGAACTGTCAGACAAAAGGACCATGATATCTTCTCTTCGTCAGAATTGAAAATTAGGAGAGATTAATTTTTTTTAAATTTTTAAATTTTTTAATTAATTACAGATTTTTTAATTCAAATTGATCATTATTTTGTTCATCACCTCTGAAATGATGGCAAGTTAGCCTATAACAAATGTATGCAATTTACCCCTAATGAACTATTCTCCTAACCTTACCGTCACTAATTAACTTTGTTATTTCAATGTGTAATTACAAGAGATCATTTGTCTTTGTAATGTAGAAGTAAATACTTTACAACTAATACAGGCAGAGGTAAGAAACAGCATTTCAGTGCTGTCTTTTGTGTAATTCAGTTGCCTCACAAGACAAAGCACTGCATCTCTCCGACTCAGACTCCTAGATCATCTCCGCAACACACGCTATATCAGACGAGATGATGTGAAACATAAAATCTCAGCGAAAGCTAGGAGGTTACAAATCAGCTGATGTCATAAATTCTATAATACAAACATATGTTTCTGTTTTGAGCATTTAGTGAACACTGCCATTCAATGCGCAAGCTCAGTAGTGAAAGATTAACGTCTTAGACGTGGTGCTGCAACAAGACAGCATAATGCTCGATGTGCACTTGTGTGTGGTAATTTCTGAGTTTATATGTGCACACAAAACCTTCTCTCTGAGTCTCTCTGAAATGATTACAGCCAAACGTGTTTCACACGAAATGCAAATGCGCCCTGGATTTTTGTTCCGCCACAATAACATGTGTTTCTGTTCAAGTGAGAAAGCCTTCTAGCAGTTGCAGTAATCATAGCAGGAGTAAAAGGCATTGTTGGAGAACAACATGGAAGAAAACAATTCATTTCCCATTTCCAACATGAACATTTTTTTTCGTCATTTTAACCTTAACCAGTTCACATTTGAAGTTTCACGTGTTCATGATAAGACTGACTGATTTTTGGTATTTTGGTGGTTCTGACGAGCAGGGACAAACAGGTTCAGGACCTTATATGTGCTGTTAAGGTTGGTCTGATAAGACTTGCTGAACCCTTTGTGTGCTTTGGTCGGGGAAAATGTAGGTTTTTGTTGCCTCATGTGAGCCTTGACTATAGGCTACATCTACCCTCCAGTATACTCCAGTATGTGCTGAACAAACTCCTACATATTATAGTTTGTATGCAATCCAGAGTGAATACAGTATGCTATGGAGTATGTTACAACTCCCAATATTTGATCCACCTTCACATGAAGCCCCAGCTGTACTATGGGAATATATTCTTTTTGTACTGGCTTATATGAACATCCATCCAACCAGACTCCAGTGTCACTGATGAACAAAGCAGCTCTACCATTAATTCTCCTTTGCACTTCTTCACCCCTTTCTTCAACTTTGAAAATTAACTCAGGCATGGAACTCGCCACGCTGCTGATCCCTGCTGCTGTGCCATGTCACTGATACATGAATGTACAAATTTTGCATTTGTGTAGACACCCAGTGCTTTGAGATGCTGTTTTTCTTTCAGCAAAATTTTTGGGTGTTATGTTGTTGGGAAAAAAATTTTTTTGATTGACAGCTGGGTTGTGTGGACAGGGATGACATCCAGTCTTATGTTTCTATGCATTGTTTGCTTTTTAAAATATTTAACCAATTGCTTTGACATTATGAGAAATATAACCATAAAAATCTGTCTCAAGGCCCATTCTGCTCAAATTAAGAGCTGGTGGTTTTATAGAGCTATGGGCCCCTTTTGAAAGAGAGTGAATATTGATAGTAAAAAGACTGAAAGTCACTTTATATATACTTTGTAGCATTTTATTGACAGTTTGTGTTGGATACCGCCACAAAGGCTGCTGCAGAAGAGTTACTCAGGACTTGTTGATGACGGAGGCACCTGCTTTCTGGATCTAGCCTCAGGACAAAGTTTCTTCATCGCCCAGCCAACCACTGGACAAAGGGGATGCATTGCTGGTTTCCAACAGCTTCTTCCTTTATTCAAGGGACGGTGAGAAATAAATATATTTCCTTGAGGTCCATGCCTGCCAAGTTATGGTTCCATAGTGAGAACTAAAACCCTGGGCATTTTTATTGCATTTAATCCTTGTTTTAAGCACTTATTCATAGGAGTTAAAGCTCATAATAACAATATATCCTTTAAGCAAGAGTCATGCAGTGGTAACCTGAAGTTACCACAGCAAACACACCCTGTTTCTGCATTTTTGTTGCCATCACCAAGTCACCTCTCATGCCAAAGAATGTATCACGTTTTAACCCTGCATCTAAAATTTCTCTGAACGAAAGGGCTACACTTGACACTTGTATTTGATACTGAAAATTACATGTATTTCAACATATAATTACGTGATGCAATTTGTGTCCATGAATGTCAGCCTTTGTGCTGCTGCAAGCCTCAGTGGCCCCCCCAGTACTGTTCACAAATATTTAGACTTTCACATGATAATGCACATGACAGTACCTGATATGTTTTACCTTTGTTTGCAAAGCGGAATTAGACAAAATTAATTGGAAAAAAGAAATTCAAGTGTTGAATGTCACATGAAATTGAATATAATATGAATATCTGAAATACTATATATATATAGATAATATATATATATATATATAGTATTTCGGATATTCATAAATGACAATATGTTACTCAGCTATATATTTTTTATTTTTCTACACATGCCCATTATATCAGATTTTACAAAGATTGTTAATGATGAAATATATTTAAATGTGCCAGAAATGATGAGAAAAGGACTCAAAGAGGCCGTGATGGATGATAACATACAGAAAGTCTTCACATTATTTTCTTTGGCTGGAGCATCCAGTCAAGCATATTCAGGAGTAAAAGGAGAGGGGGAGCTTAATCGCAAACAAACACCCTGTTCAGATGTGAGCCAGAGTCACACCAAGTGTTCACACCATGGCTCTGGTTAATTGCCTTCATGGTCGTGCTTCTGCCAATAAAAATACCCAGCAGTGACTTTGGAGTGGCAGCAAATGTAACTCCTCTCAGTGGCTTTTGTAGAAGATGAGCTTGTTGGATTGCCACTGCACATTCCCTTCACATCTATTTTTTATGCTGGCGCTGAAACGGGACATCAAGGCTAATTTGAATAAGTGCCACTGTTAGTCAGATGATCACCATCAGTGTGAAAGCTGCATGGCTGTTAAAAATATAAATATATACTGCAGGGGGATTAATCATTAACATGTAAAAAAGAAAATTAGCTGTCCATCATCTTGAATGAATTGGAAGGTTGATTGCTCAGCCTGTCAACCTTCTAGATGAGAACTTGCTGTCTGGGATATCTGCCCCTTTTCTCCCACATCAAATTTAAAATTATTTTACTTGCCAAGCTCAGAATATATAAGATGCCTCGAGAGAGACTTGGCAAAAGATACGCTATATGCACTAAATAAAAACACAGTCCATACAGAGCTGTGCAGGGCATACAGAACGTAGCACAAGATAAACAGCAACTCCCCTACCAACTGTCTGAGAGATTTACAGCTGGTAAACTGTGCATATGACTCAGTGAAGAGCTAAATAATTTCAAAAAGTGACACCTTCCTCCTCCTGCTCCTCCTCTACAAATTGATTAATACCTTTTTTAAAATGTCAAATTCAGAATCTGTTGGGGAAGATTTCTATTTAAAGACTGCTTACTTTCTGATAACTAACCTCTTCTTTATTTAGAGAAACTTCCAACACAAAGAGAAAATTTCTTTTTTTTCTTTTTTCATTTCTTCAAAATGTATGTTTTAGTGTTGGATGAGATTATTTTCTCTGCTCAACCACTGCAATGAATAATACAAATGTGTGAGCCTCGGTGGCGTGGTCGTTCAGTCCTCAGACTGAAGGTCACGTCCCGCTTTCAAATGAGGGCCAGAGGGCACAGAGTCTTGGACAGCAGGACACATCCAAAGGGAGTTTCCACACATAATGGGCTCTAACACCCGTTGGAGGGAGAACAGGGGATGTTTACTTTGTTGACTGACCTTGCACCCTCTCACTCCCTGCAGGATAGACATTGATTACATATGATCTGTTCCAGTGTGCAGCGCTGAGTTGTCTGCAGCAGGCTTAAAGAAGCGACATAAGCGCTTTGATACAGAATTTTTCAAAATTCTAAATTATTTGGTTTATTGGAAATATTTCATGACGAAGATTTATGAACAGTCTTTAGTGTGTTTTATTGAACATGACATATATATATATATAAATATAGAGACTATGGATTTATTAAATTTTAGAAAATGCCTTTTTTCTGCACTTTTTTGCATGGATGCAGGTTTGTGTCAGAGTAAAGTAGAATAGGATGTCCTGCTGATGCAGTTTTGGATGTAGTTATCTTATTACCACAAGTTCTTGTTGCAGTGTACAAGATGTCAAAAAGATACTGTACTGATAATAATTACAATAAACCTCTGGTTACTCTTGGATCTGTTAAAAAAATTACATTATTTTCTGGGCTTGATTTCTGGTAAAAAGACAAACAATTCATAATTCATAGCTTTCCAGAGTAATGCAGCCCACATTTTGTATTAAGAATAAAAATTAAACCTCCTCATTCATTCAGCTTGAGCTTTTGGATTTTGTAACGTGAAGAAAAAAAAACAACCTTCAGCTCCAATTGAAAAAGCTTTGAAAAGCAAACAGCGAGTTCAGCAGATTTGACAAGTAGGATAAGGAACGTGATAGATCACCTTGAGAACGCAGAGCCCCACTCAGAAATCCATCCATTCAAATGCATCAGCCTTTGCATTTATACATGTGGATGTAAATATTTCTTCCTTTTCCATGAAGGCAGAAGTAATGATAACAGATGCATGAAAACTATACTGTATGATCCCAATGATTCATTGGTCATACAATCAGAATATGGTGTGCAAAGATTTTTTTCTACTTGATAAACGAAAAATAAATGCATTCAACAAAGAATAAAAGCAGTTCTTCACTGCTGCAAAGCTCTCGACCAGATTTGACGCATGTCGATTATTTTCACCACACTGCTGAGACACTTAAGGCTGGTTCAGACTGGGACAGGGTTATTTGAGGAACCATTCAAAAAGCACAAGTTCAAGACTTGCTATTTGTAGACAATAATAATCATAACAAATAATAACAAATGTACCAATCCAACTAAACATAAATGTGTTAAAAGTTTGGGTGTGACAGATTTGTGTACTAAAAACTCCCTGCATTTTTAATTTGATTCACACAAGATTTTGATGATGATGGTTTGTAGGTCATGAAAATCACAAGTATTGTATCTCAAATATTTCTAAAGACCAATCAAAGAAGGTTTTACAATACAGAAATGCCCAACTTCTGAAAAGGATTTTCATGTATACTACTTGGCTGGGGCTTTTTCACCATAAATTACTGCATCAACAATTCCTTAATAACTGATGGTAGTTTTTCACAATAACAAACATTTTTTGAGATACACAAGGATATATTTTATAAGAATATCAAAACATGGACATTATTGCTGTAATTTATGAAAGGAAACACCATTAGTTATCCTCATTGAAATGTGTATAAACAGGTGCGATACATGCCCACATGCACGATTGCAGGTGCACAACTACACACAAAAAGTCATGATGACACCTCATCAGCCAATGGCAAAGTGCCAACCTCCTCTCCCTCTGTCTGTCTCAGAGAAAAGCTGCAGATTCGTTCAGGTGCACTGGAATGGACTTCGCTATCTCACAGCCACCAACACAGATGAGATGCATTCTGACATACCAAGCTACACCAGCCCACCCTGCTGAATCCCAGTTCCAAAGCAGGTAAATCTGAGAAACTATCAGCGGAATGCAAAAAATGCTCTGGACTCCAACATCCAACATGGACATTTACTTCCTTTGACTACAACTGTGGTATTTTATATAATACTTTCTTCTCCTCCAGGTGGGAGGTTAAGTTGTAGAAAAATGGGGCTGCATTACATGATGACCACAGCTTGGTGGTAAAAGCAACTTCTTCATTGGAAAAAAAGTGTTTTTTATGAGAATAAGGAATTCAAGACTGCAATGACTAACCTAACATTCAAGTATGTGATATTGCATTTATTTGTTCATCCATAGGCTTCCATAATGTAGTTTGCATCTCACACATCCTTTGTCTTTTGCACAAATGCAGATTTAGTAATGTTTCAGTAGTTCTTACGTTGTGACTGTAGCCTACGCATTCACAGGGTGTGACAAACAGACTTCTCATTATCAAAATGTTCAGCGTCGGCAGCTTTGCACTAACAATGCACCCATCGTCAAGCTGTCTACAGGGCAGGTACAAGATGAGAGTTTTTAATGGTATGCGTCTCCTTCGACTGCCGGCAGAGTTAAAAAGGAAAACAAATCTTCAAAATCCTCACTCTTTCATTGAAATGTACAAAAACGCTGCAGAAAAAAATTGTAAAAAGAAAAATGGTTGATAAATAATTCAACTTAGTTATACTTTCAAAACTCAAGATCAGGTTTCCTATTAGCAAGGTCCTAAATGGTTTGAAGCAAAACATTTTGTGTGGGTTTGGCAGTGTTCTGAGACTAAAATATTCTGTAGACCAGCATTTCTATTCCTGCCTCATAAAAGCTGAAAAAACACACACTTCTGTTGTAAGCCTCAAACAGCTGTTAGGTGATCATTTTTGTCTTTTCTGGACTCAAACCTCCCCTTTACAGAAGAGCAGTGACTGGTTATTTGTATTGTTTTATCCACAACCAGCTGACCTTAGGCTGGTAAAGTTTAACTAATGCATCACTTGATAAATTTGACAACTGCCAGGTGTCTTTGCATGCATGTGCATATGTGCACATTCATGCAAACAACATAGCATTGTCTTGATTTTTGTGAGGAAAAAAGTTTTACCATCCAAAAAGACTCTCTCTGTTTCCTTCCTGTTAACTTTGTATGAATTTCTTATTTCCAGATCACACCTGTCGTCAGTGTTATTAGAAGAAAGCATGAATTATATACAACATTGTTCTTTTTCTCATGGTTATGATGAACTAAATATGAAATGAAATATGAATAAAATGAAAAAAAGATATATCTCTCTTGATGGCTGTCCAGATGTATGCAGTCATAATAGTCCCAATAGTCTGTTTGACTTTGTCCTCTTTAGCCCCCCTGTGTTTCTGCTTCCATTTTTGCATCTACCCATCGGTACCTGTAAGGCTCTTTGGTTTAATAAATATGTTGGCTGCACCCTCCTGACATGGCTCTCATCTGGGTTCAGTTATCCAAAAAAACCACATCACATCATATGTAGTTCACTAGTGTGAATTTGTAGTTGAAGGTTCATAATATTTGATTAATTAAAGCTTGAGTGGCCTTGTTTCTTTATCATAAGACATGAAGAGCATTCTAAACATCAGGTTTCAAAGGAAGGTAAATTTAAAAAAAAGCAGGAGTAATGAACACGTGAATGCCTCCGCCCTGTGTAAGTATTCTTGTTGACCTTCAGTGTTCGAGGCTCTGTGAGGCACAGCATTGCTTTGAACAAAATGCTGATTTCAGCATACTATCTTGTTCACGAAGACATGCTGGTGTAAAGCAGCTACTGTACATATGTTGTTCATGCATGTTCAATTGCCAATGTTTCCTAATTAGCACTTAACACAAGGTTCAGCTGTATGATGAGAATGTTATGAGTTTTGCAACTATTTGGACATGGTGATGGTGGTGTGTGACAAGTTCAGACAATTATTTCAGTTCATCCTGAGTGGAACATGAATGTATGAATTTCATCCACAGAATTATGATGTTAGCATGGCTAAAATAAATGGATATTTATACTTGCATTTACAAAACAATAACTGCATTGTACCATTATTTGCTTGGTAATTATGTAGTAATTATATGTGCCACAACTTATAATTATAGGTTTCTGGTTGACCTTAGCTCTGGAGTTCTGTGAGACAAACTAAAGGTGCTAAATTGCATGAAGAATATACACACCCTAAAATGATTTTTACTAAATGTACCAGAGACAACAAGTAAAACAAATGAATAAATAAAAACTCTGCAATAGGTATTTTTGAACAACAAATAGGTTAACAACACTTTAGGTCAATACAATTTAACTGAAACCATGTGGAAAATATCTAAATAACTTAACTATACTGTAATGCATATGGAAGAGGAAACTTGGCTGTAAAATGAAGCCGGGTCTGTTCCTGTGATATTATACAGTTCTCACCATATAATTAATCATCTTACACATTGAATAAATTTGAATACATTTTAACAATTGGCACACTGTCAGAGCACACATCACATAAAGTCAAGAGTATGTTGATTTATACTAATAAAAGAAGGACAGCTTAGACATGTACTGTAAGCACATACTTTTAAATAAACTTTTGGATTCAACTATAAAAACGGGTGGACCTGACATGCCAAAATCTAATTCTGTATGATGGATTATAATGACAAAGACCTGCCATCCTATTAACCAGCTGCAATCTAAATTACTATAATCAAGGCTACATAAGAGATGTACAGAAAGCACCTTGTTAACTGTATCAGTGCAGAGACTTACTGTAATTTTATCTTTCCCTCCTCCTCCTCCAGCTCAGCCCTTTTTGTCTCCCCTTGCCAGATGCTGACACAATGTTATTGTGTTATTGCTGTTATTGTGTCACTGAGCTCTTTCAAGTAAGCGGGGGGCAATCTTGGGCATTATTGAGACTGGTTTTAGGTGACACTTGTAGACCAGTGATTCAGCATCATCTTTCCTGCATCTAATCTCTTTGTCACCTTTGTCGCTGAGGCGGCCAGATCTCTCTCCATTCTGCATGGCTGGTAACCCAATTAACTTGTTCCTTATCAATCGGAGGGCTCCTTCTCAATGCTTTTTATCATTAAGGGGACTAAAGGGGATCAGAATTTCAGCACACAGTTTACATTTGTCTAGATGAAAAAGGCCTGTGCTAATAGTTTAATTTAACATCTCTAAATGTGCTATTACATCACAGGCTAAATGATTCACACACATAACTGTGTTTATTTAAAACAGCAGTTAGATGTGTATACCATGTGTCACTGGTCTTTCTTTCCTTGTTGTATGTCACTGCATACGTTGCCACAGCACATGGAGGGCATAAATGAGACTGTCAGTTCTGATGCCAGTGCATGACGATCACACAGAACTCACCGTGCTGCAGTTTTCTGTTTGAGGCATGAATGTTTAAAATCTCAGCAAGGCTTCTGAGCTTGTGCTGCTAAAGTGGATTTATATCCGGCACATGTGTGACTTGGAGCTGCAGTGCATTTATTCTTTTAACTAATAGAGCTTCCCCAGATGTCTCTTCCCACCCAAAGTCTGAACTGGCACCAGTTAACATCCCTCCATTTTATTTTATGTTGGGCTCTTTATCACAGAAAGTGCTGGAGTGGCTGTGATTTCCTGCCTTACAGGTATTTAAAGCTTGCTTGATATTATTTGGTGCACACAGTTAATGACAAGCACTAAAAGTGTGAAGCATTTAGTCACTTCTGCTTCTATTAAGGTGGTGGTGGATTGGATTGTGTTTTATTAGACACAAATGAGGACTGCTATGTGATACTTCTAAGTAACAATGAACAGATCCCTGGGAGAAAACAGAATACTTCTTTAATTTGTCAGGGGAAGTTCTTTAATTTGTCATGGGAACAGGCTCAGAAATGATAACACAATGTATGTTATACATAAACAGAATTGGCATAGAGTTAAATCGTTGATAAAAAAAACAACTGCTAATTGGCATGCACCCTAATGACCCAGCTGTGGGCTGAAGTAAAACTGGTTTTGACTGTGATTGTTACATTTTCTACAAACAAAAATATTTAAATAATTCCATCATAATAATTTGAGAGGTTTTTCTTCACAGTGTAAACCAAGACAAACTTGTGGATAAAATCTTTTCAGGCCTTTTACAGAAGTGGCTTAAGCAGTGGATCGCTGTCAGTGCATATCAGTGCATCTCAGGTGCAATTACACCTGGATTTCCATAATCAGAAAAGCCTCTGATCACAAATTCTTTGATTTTGATATCACTCATTTGCTGAGAATGCACCATACACTTCATTATACCTAATCTGAATATTTACTCTAAATCGAAGGTTCACTCAAATTACCACAATGGAACAAAAGAAGAAATGTAACCCACAGGCACTACTTTTTGCTTAAAAAAAAAGAAAAAAAAAACCCAATGCAATTCTTTGCCTTTCAAAGATAGAAGAAGTGATTGGGACGCAGCCTTGACATCCACTTGATGCTCCATTAAGGACATTAGTTTTCGACATTATGTGTCTGCAACAACATAATAGTAGACATCAGTGTGTGCTGAAGATCAAACGCCTTTAAAAGTAATCGACAGACCCTTTTTCTGCCTCCTGCAGCACAGAGCCACCACGACTGCACCATGTGATGAAACCTAACGAGCAGTGGTCAGCCTTGGAGGCTGCACCCATTTGTGAGAGTGCTCCCCTTTCTCGCTCTCTCTCTCCCTCTCACTCCATCTCCATCTCTTCCCCTTGCATATTTCATCCTCACTCACCTTTTAGTCATTGTGGAGACTCCAAATGTCACTGATTTCTATCATCGAAATCCCCCAAAGCCCTGGTATGGACATTACAGGAGAAAAAAAAAATCATCTCACTCTTTAAGAGCCACAGCACTACACAAAACACACCCGTGGGTGTACTGCACACCATTTATGATCTATATCACAATTAGAAATCAAAGGTCTCCCTCAGTGAAAAATGTCAGTTGGGTTTGAAAGAGTTCAACTTTTTTTCCTCCCCTGGTATGAGGATTGATAGTGAAAGGGTAAATGGTAATGATTCTTTCAAAAGGTTCTTGATGTCTTTCTTGACCTCTTAGTGTGCAGGGGGGTAAAATGACACATGTTGCCAATGTTTAATTGCTGTCACTTTAAAGGATAGTTTAAAACAACTCAACTCAACTCAAAATTGGGGAATATGTATAAATTATTGAGAATCTTTATTCATGTGGTAATGTGAATTATTTATTTATCATGTGAGTAGAGCACTGTGCTTTGGAAAACTAAAGGAGCACCTTTCAGAAAATTGTATGTACTTCAACATTTAAAAAAAGACATAACACATAAGTTGCTTTCTGCTTACATTCCAGCTTTCCTGCTGGGTCTGGTGTAGTATGATTGGACAGGACATTTTTAAGTCAGCACCTAAGTGATCAATTTAATGAATCACAAATTTACAAAACATTACTTTATACTATAAATTAGTCGTATGTTGCCTCATTGCATGACAGCACACCAAAGATACGGAAAAATCCCATCCAATATCTTGAACGCAGATTTATCACCAATCTGCAAAACCTGCAATTTAAAGTGACACATGAAGCAACATGTTAAAAAGCTGCAAAATCAAAAGTTCCTTCGGGGGATTAACTTCAGACCATTGTCCATTTTAGCCCTCAAATCAGATCTATGAATATGTCACAGTTGTCAAAATACTGGCATTGTATGGGAGGATGACATTTGTCTTTGTGTGCAAGTGACTCCTGCCTAATGTTTAACATGAGAATAGATAGCAGAGAAAACCCTCTGCTCACTTAACACTTAGTAGTTCACAAGCAAATGAGTCTGCAACATCTGCAAGTGACAAATGAATCAGTAACAAGTAGTAATATAATATCCCCTTCATTCTCTGCTTTATCTCCACTTAACATGTTACATAACCTGCAGTTGCATGTAATCAGTTCTACCTGTTATATATTATTTCTATGGTTTGCATTGCATATTGAGTGTTGGCATTCTTTGTTCAACTATTAGGGCTGTACTGATAAAGATAATGAAACTGTATCCTGAAGGGCATCTTAAAAATGATGTTGCCCTGAGGAAACCCAGGTAATGTTTGGAGGATCTCTACTTGAGAGACAATATGGCTGTACACAAGATAAGGGCATCTGGTGTGTGTGTGTGTGTGTGTGTGTGTGTGTGTGTGTGTGTGTGTGTGTGTGTGTGTGTGTGTGTGTGTTTGTGTGCGTGCATGAGTCTCTTTCTATTTCTTTTAGAGGCTGTACAGTTTTAATGCTTTGGAATTGCTAATGATCATTACACAGGTCTAATTTTCCCCTTCATAAGTTGCCGCTTGTTCTCAAAGCATCATCGTGTTTTGTTAATGGTCTGTTTTTAAACAGTTTGTTAGTTACATCTTTCATCTCAATCACGGTAGCTGCAAAATATTAAAAAATGTTGTTTTTGCGTCATTTGTCAAACGGGGTGTGTTGACAGCCATTCATTTGAAAGTGGGCATCACAAATGTCTTTCAACGAGGGCTGCTACTGTATCACCTGTGTCTTAATGAAAAGGCTATATTGTGGGGTTGTTACTGGAATGAAACTGAGTACAAGTGTATAATGTAAATTTGGGTCACTGAGTAACTGTTGTAAGCATCAGGGTAATTTCTGTAAATTGGTAAGTAGAATGTACTTTTTTTAACGAGTAAGACTGTAGCAGAAAATTCATGAGTGTATTATATTGAGCATTTATTATTATGGCAACTTTCCCGAGCCTCCAGAGGAGTCACGGGACATCTGGTGCTCTTCTCTAGAGCCTGTAGTAACTCAATTTTCTCCACCTCACTTCATCTAGGTGGTCGGACGTGTTGTTGGTGTTCCAGTGGATGGTTTGGTGGCATGTCAGGTGTCTTTTCAGGCATCTTTTCTACTTTTAACATTGAGAGACTTTAAGTCTTCTGCTTTGTCAAGAGACCTTACACAAATTTGAAAGGGTCTTTGTAGGAGCTTGTTTTAGTCTGTGCCTTCTTCCTGAGCTTCTTTACCAGTTTCATAGCTCTCCTCATTGTCACAAGCCTTCTACAGATGGCTGCTTTCAATAGGTTTACGCCTTCCTTCTCTTCCCCTATATTCTCCCTCAACTGCATCTTAAGCTGCCTGGGGATCGTCAGTGTAGTTTCTTCCTCTCTACCACTGAAACATTCAGCTTCATAGTTGTGGATTTCTTCCCCTACTCACTGACTATCTCTAAGATGTTGCAGAGGTTAATGTTGATGTCTTTTTGCCGGATTTTGGCAACTTGATCCACCGCTTTTTCTCTTGGATTTTCTTTTCAGATGCAGTTATCATGGGCTGTATGCTTGTTGCCTTCCTGTATTAGGTCTCTTTTGCCCTTTCTTCAGGCAGCCTCTCTTGCCCTGATGTACTGTATTTTCAGGCCTGTGGTGGAACTTGCCTTTGCCCATCCACATAAGAACTTTGGAGCTTGATGCTTGATCTGCTGATGAGTCATATTCAGCCCCCACTCTTGCAGAATCGTAAGTTGCTTTCCTCCTCTTTTAATAGTTTTTGGAGTCAAAGGTGAAGCCTGCTACCATGGGTAGCTTGCCCACATAATCTTTGGTGTGGTGTTCCCTCCTGCCACCTTTCTTTCCATGCTTTCACAAGGTCTGTCTCTAGTTGTCAGCTGCCCTTTCACAGCAGTAACTGGTTCACCAGATGATCAGGTGGGTTAGGTAGTAATAGATGTTAATATCCCTTAATGGCACACGTGAGACATGCTGCCTGGACTCAGTGGGATGGTGGTCAAAGAAATGAAATGGCACATGGGCTGCAATTACAGTATAGTGCTTTCTTAGCTGTGACTCAAAAAACTTTACGGCACTATATTTATTCAGTCACACAGCTTCATACATAATAGTGGAAGTTGCCATGTAAGGTGCCAAAATACTGAGCTGCGGTGAGGGGTTTGGCATCTTGCTGAAGTACACTTCGACACAGTCTCTCACGGAGCTCTGGATCAAACCAGGAAATTCCTGATTATGAGGCGGCCTGAGCTTCCTCCTGAGCCATGCCACCCACAATACCTCCAGAGGTTAGAGCAGTGAATAATAGGCCATTTACTCAATTGTAGAGTAAATGGCATATTCACATGGATCTGAATAGTAGCATCCAAGAGTTATAATATATCAAATAATTGTAGGATTTAGGTTCCCTGCATAACAAAAATCAGTGGGTCAGAAAAGATTCCATTTGGGTCCATATAGCATTAGTACAGTACTGGGTTCACTTTATCCAGTTCCCATGGATATAAAACCAACCAAGACAATGGGTTGTTTTGACCCAGTGTTGGTTTTACAATACTGTAGTATTATAAAAAAATATACTCAGTTGTAAAATATGGTTATAAACTGTAAAAAATCGACAGTAGCCCTTTTTATGTTACTATTTGTTAGTGACAGTTAATGCTTCAATGTTCCTTTGCCAGCTTGAATGTCACATTCACATTTTTTTGTATTGCTAACAATACATTTGTGATAGGTTGAAGGTAAATTTGTGTTGTGTGTAACAGTGGGGCAAAATTATCATATTTTGGTGAAACAACCCAACAGTAAACTTAACATTAACACTGGATACCAGTCGGTACTGGAATGTTTACACGGCACTGAGTCAGTGCTTATTTTGGCTTGTAGTGTATAGAAAAACAACAGCTACAGCTAGTGCTAGTCCAAAAAAGTGCATTTTTTGGACTTGTGAAAATGGTCAGAAACTGTTAAGAAGATCTGCTGACAGAAACAACATAACAAGTAGGCAGGTAAAAGAATATGACTAAAAGAAGAAATAGCAAACCAAAGAAAGAAAACAAAACTAAAAGCAGAACAATGTCTTGACAGGTGATTTGAAGGAGAACACTGTTGCAGCTGGTGTAACAAAGCCAGCATCAGTGGAGCCCTGGGGCTCTAAGGCTGAACAATGGCTCATCGATGGTTATAAGGTCCAAAATATGGCTGGGAGCAAGACCTTGACAAGCACTAAAAGTTATCAATCAAATTTGATCAATCATGAAAACTGACAGGCAACCAATGTAAAGAGGCCAGAAAAAGACTAATGTGGCTCCCTCTATTTGAGCAGATTAAAAGCCCCTCTGCTGCACAGAGTTGCAGCATTTTGTCATATTAAGTGTCATAGAGAGTTATACCAAGCATGTGTGACTATTTGATGTAAGTGATAGACATGACTAATCTTTGTTTGTCAATATATAAAACTGAAGAGAAAATGACTGAATTACTGCATCTTTGATGTGGGTCAAGGTTTAAAGTTTGTTTGAAGATGCTGCAGTTTTTTAGATGCAGCCTTTGTGATATTTTTCAAAGGGTAAAAAGATTGCTGAATTTGTCAAGTTATCCTACTTATACTTCTTGAAGATCCAAGAAGAATTAGAATTATGTCCTCTGAAAGATTTGTATTATGTTGTTGTTTCACTGTGAGTTCAGACAGAGATTTTAGGGTTGAGAACATTGCAGTGTGCAGTGTCACCAGTGTATTTTATGGGCTGGCTGCCTTGCTCAAGGGTATAATAGAGTCCCTTCATTCTTGGGTCACTGGCAATGGCTGCCATAAATCAAAATAAAATGACAAAAAGCCTTTTGTTGTTTTATAAGGAAATCCTTGCAAGAGCTTCTGTATTCATTTTTGAGTAACCTCATTTCTCCGACCTTGTATGCACGACAGCTTCTGTATGGTTGCAAACAGAATTTTCCCAAGGTTCTTTCTGAATCAACTTCCATCCTCACAATGAAGCTTTATGAAACTGACCAACTTGACAGACTTCCACATAATGAGAAATTAAGCTTTAAGAACACAGGCATTAGTCATAACACAAATGTCTTTCCTGTCTGATCCATCTAACACTGAACACACCAGTTAATCTAAAAAAAGAGTGAAAAGACTGTGCATGCACTGTGTAAGAGTTTTACATTTTAGTCACAGAACAGAATATTAAGTGAAGGTACAAGGCATAACAAGCCATTAAAAACTCTTTTGAAGGTCTGTTGAATGACTGAGTGAATGTTATTATTATTATTATTATTGCAGTGACAAGTTGAGATTTAAAAATTGTATTTCACTTAATGGAGTTATCTGCTTTGATGTTTGTTCTTGGGAAAAAAAAAAAAAACATGTTTAACACCAGATATCCAGCACAGATAGTGACTTTGACCACAACAATTTTTTCCACTGTTACATTCCACAAAATAACATAAATAAAAAGCACACATTAATGACAAGTTAAATCATTGTCAATATTATAAGGACAAGGTAACAGTGACCTGGTCAGTTTTCTTATATAACTGTGATCCCTCACAGGACTTCTGTATGGAAATATGAAAAATGAGATTTAATGAGGAAGTGGTCCTGCACCAGCATCTAAGAAATCTCTTCTTTAGTGATGCATGTGTTAGGTGATGTAGTGTGACCTAAATTGGCAATAAATTGACACTTGCAAAGTAATTAGCAAGTCACCAACATGACAGCATGCATGCAGTTTGGATCGGATTAAATTTCAGCCATCAATAAATAGACTTTGGGAATAGAAGTCTCAAAACTGCTTGTGCAGTTCTTGCTATCTCTGCTACACTCTGTTAAAAGTACGGTTCCCTTAAGTTTAAAAGAAGCCTAAGGATTTGGGGCAATCACAAGAGAGTCATCAAGATAGAGCCTGAGTCTCCTTCTCTATGAAAGTGCAGTATCTGTTTCACAGGGTAACAATTAAATTGCAGCTGTCAGCAGAGCAGATATTAAACTCGTACCTGGTTCTGTCTCCCTTTCTGCTGACGGTGACCTTGGTGGGGAGACGGAGGCTGGCCGCTGAAGCCTCATGCTGGTTGAGAGAGTTCGCACGCTGCCTCTAACGGTGAGCCAGCCATCTGGGAAAGGGATATTCATCACACTGAAATAGTACACACACAGCCACTGGCACACATACTATCATCATCATCATCATCATCATCATCATCATCATCATCAACACTCGCTAACATCATCACATGTTCCCGGGCTCTGTAAAAATCCTGGACAGACAGCCCCGCTGTCTCATAAGATGATGTTATGCAATGTCATCTACTTACCCATGGTGATGGAATTGGCTGAATACCAGGATTATCTTTAACATTAGTCTTTTTGTACTCAAAATGTGAAAGAAAAATCATAAAGTAAAGATCGCATTATGTCCTCACCAAACTGCCAAATACAATGTTTGATAGTTTTTGGCAGGAGTTCAAGCAGATGGAAGGTAATCGTGATACTGTCATTACACTGGAAACCAGCCTTTCAGTAATTATCCTGTTATTTCAGTGGGAGTTGTTGATCACAATAATGATCAATGATCAGTTTAGCTTAAAGGAAAGTTGTGGTGTATTTTATCTTAATGAACTTCCTATAAATGTGGCTATTGTCTTTTCTAGTCTTGTTAACTTTGCACTCACCACCTCTGTTGTAGTGATTCAGAACACTCAGACAGGCCTCACAGCTTTCACATGATTTTACATGCATGATTCCTGTGTCTCTGAGTCTGACTGAAATTAAACAGAAAGAAGCACCCTGGGAAGGCAATTATGGCTAACTGCAGCTACATCCAGGCCAACTTGCCATTTGCCCGAACTACCTTGCATATTTATCCATTAGCGCTGGTTTGTGCAGTAAACAAAAAGGCAACAGAAACATCCAGAAAGACAACGGACATCAGTAAACTGCTGATGCTCCAGCAGTCACTGCTCTCCATACACTAATAAAACTCTATTACAAAACATAAAAAACTGTTTTATGTGAGAAATTGTAAAAGGTGAGACACACCAGCAATGAACGCTGACATCTGTCATCATCTGACAGCCATCATCTGGCTTGTACATCTGACATGGCCCAGATGTACAAGCCAATGTAGGTAGCCATTATGGCTATTCCAGGTGGCTATCTCCTTGTTATACAGTTGTAGTCAGCACAACCACAAGACATCCCATTTACTGAAAATGTGAAAAATAGGCTGTTTGAACAAACTACTAATGCTGCGATTTTTCTGGAGATGACTGTGTCAAAGATTGATGATGATGATGATACAAAATATGTGTGTTTTTCTTTTCCCTAATGGCAACTGACAAAGATGAATGACTCCCATCAATATTTGCCCTGATCCATCTTAGCATAAATACACATTCACCAAACCACTCTTTTCAAAAACATGAAGTGCCATAGTAGGAGTCACATCAGTGCACGTCAGTCGACAGTTAATTTAAAAAGTTGCCGTATCTCAGAAGTAAAACCCTCCTCTTGCCTTGACTATATGTGCCATTTTGTGACTATTGTGTACGTGGGTTGATCCCTTTTATTTGTCAGTTAATCACCGTTACGACTGGTTGTAGATTTGTTGTTGTTTCAGATTGGCTGTTCTTTCCACCCCCAAGTGTGTTTGTGAGACCAATAATTATTGATTGACATTTGTCAGACGTACGGGTCCCTGATTGACGAGGGTCACAGTTGGCAATTGGTCCATTAGCTTGAGGCACTTGGCAGCTGATTGGCTACCCAGACAACATCAGGCTATAAAGACTTAGTGATGCTGGGCCAGAGCTTGTTCCTCCTCACCTCCTGACCCAGCAACACCATACTTTATATGCAGTTTGGTGATTGTTAGATGCTGCCCATCTCAATCTGCTGGAGTAGGTGTGAGCTGCCAGGAATCTTTGTTGCTGATTTTTAGTGAAATGCATTCCTCCATCCATCCATGCATGTTTCCTGTGGCACTCCCTGTTACACAAATCCAAAGTAGATTATTTCTTGTCCTGCTTAATAGATGGCAAAAGACAGGTGTAACTCAATTGGTAGGGTGCCCATACTTTTGCACATGCCACAGCTTAATTTTTCTCTTCTAAAGTTCATTAAATAAAATGTAATAGTGCATTAACATTTGATGAAAAGGCTCATTTGCTGCAGGGGGTGGATTTATTTCCTCTCACTTCAGAAATCAACAGCATAAAAAAAATCATGAACACAATAACAGAATGTGAAAAAAACAAATGGTAACACTGCACACACAAGCTCAAATAAAACACCATCATCGAAACCCAAACCAACTATTGCTAAAACAAGATCACAAATATCATTCACTATATGTACTTGGTCTACAGTAACTACAGTAACAGTAAAGGAAATACAGCATATAAGCAAGAGAAACTGTCTGTGCATATTTCACTGAACCTTCTCACCTGGTGAGCTAAACTGGGTGGCTGCGAAGGATGTGTGGTGAATGACAGCTGCTCCGTGAGAATGGAACCCTGAATCACATTCATTATTAAAAAATGTCAGCTCTGCCTGTGTGTTTGCAGCCCCAAATCCTGCGACAGGCTGAGCTCCAAGACGTACTGTACTGTTGCGTATGATCACGGACTCATTATAAAAAAAGAAAAAAAAAAAAGACCAGAGATTCAGAGAAAGGCAGCGAAGGTAATTCTTTGAATAAAATATTCAGGGAAATGGATGATATGTGCTTTCTCGTCATCCACCATGTTTTCAGCTGGAGCTGGAAATAGTCTCATTACAACTGTCTGGTGTTTTGATCAATTAAATGTCATTTCACATAGTTCTAATGTTTTTGCACTTACATTATCAGTGAAAAGGTGAAGCACTATTCACCCCTTGCCAGCAATATAAAGCACATTACACTTTGCTTTACCTTGTTTGTTGTTTTTTTAATATTATGATTGGATAGCTCATAAACATAGTAGTCAGTAAGTTTCAACTGTCATTACTGAATATTAAAGCCAAAGCAAAAGTGGCTGAAGACACACATCCCCTAATGATCATATGAAGCACTCTCCAAAAATACTCAATCTTGAAAAATCCCAAAACAAAGACATTGTACTCATAAAAGACTTGAAGTTTGTTTCACAAGAATTTAGGCGACCATCCGAGGAGAGGATACACGCCAAACACTGCAACATTGCTGCCTTGGCTGTTTCACCCCACTGGGATTTTGTCTCACCACTGTGCTCGTATTAGAGCCATTTACAACCTGTATCTTGTTTGTCAAGATCTCTTAATGCTCAACTGATGAGGTGACATCAGTTTGTGACCTCATCGGAAAGCAACTTAATGAAGAAACAGGTTGAAAAAACACACCCAGATGCTCTTACTGCTTCATTTTTCAAATCTCCCATGCTTTCATGGTCTCTGGCGCAAATGTCATGCTCTAATTATTCTTGTGAGAATTTCTATGGATGGTACCAATTGTTTGGTGTATTGACTATTGTGGGCTCTCACTCTGCACTGATAGCTGCTGTTTGCTTGGTTCAACCGAGGCTCCATTGCACTGCCCTGATTTTGATTTTTCCAGTGACAAACACCTGCCAAGATGGCAGAGAGCAGGAAACCAAACCCCAGACATCACAGCATTCCTCCCTAAATCTTTGGGCCACATCACATCCACTTTATCTCTACAGTCTCCTCTGTGGTCACTCCCCATATTTTTTCAGTGGCACAACAACAGTGTGAACAGATGATGCAGTCCTGATCATACTGTAGCAAGTCCATGACAAATGTGTCTCATTTACTTAACTTTTAATTCAATTAGTCAGTATGATTTTGTTAATATTGAAGAACACCACTTTGCATTTTGTCCAAACCACACATCGTACATGTTACATTGTGCAAATGTATCTGAAGTTCCCATTTAAAACGTGCTGAAATTCTTAGAGGAGGATGATTTGTTGTTGGGCACTGGGTGAGAGGTAATTTCCGAGATGCATGACTTTATTTGCCCATGCAGACATGTAGCGTGTGCTTCATTAATACAGATGTCACACCTGAGGTGCAGTGAGTTCAGATGTTAACATTTATACTAAATGACTTTATTTATAATGGGAAGTTTTTGTCAGGGCTGCACCTGGCTTGTAGTCTGCAGTCTCCATACACTCTTTTGACATATTTCAAGATATGAAATCAGTGAGGGGATGATTCATGGCGATGATTGCTGTTGGGTTCTTTTTAATTAGGCTCTCTTGCAAGTTTGTTGCATCATTGCGACTAATCTGGATTGTTGAGAAATTCTGTAATTAGCGAAAATGTTTGTTATATCTTATGCAGAGGGTCTGTGTGAAGGTCCCAGAAGCTTTGTAAAACTTTGATACAAACAACAAAACTGAGGTTGTTAATTTTTATGAACAAATCAGTGTAGTCACACATTGTGAATATTTTACATTGCATTAAAACTCTAAAATCTCTTTCATTATCTTCTTATTGCTCCACATTGCAGTCATATCTGCTGCGGTGCCTCGACTGAACTAAAAGTTTGCATGGTCATTTAACCTTTAACCTTTTGAGCCTTAAAGCCTTTGATTATGTATATAATTTAAATCATGCATGAAAGATGAGTTTCACCCAGTAACAGTGCTGCTGCATTGTTTATTCCTCCCTATTCCTCCCTGCTTACAGTGAACCATCTGTCATGATCAGTAATCCTGACTTGATTGTGCTGCAGCCAACTATTGGGACCTAAGGATCAATAGTGTATTGTGAACCATAACAAGTGCTGCTGAATGGCTGATAATTAAGACATACTGTACTGTATCAGTCAGGGGCTGCATGGATGCTGAAATGAATGCTGATTCCTTTTGTCTGAAAGAAGGTGGAAGATAACTCTTCAGTAAAGTAATACTAAATATGCAATGTATCATGTGAAAAATGACAGCTCAAAGTGAAGTATGTTTTTATCGTTTTGACATCAGCAGATGACATATTTTGATGGATAATGTTGTTTAATAGCACAATACATATTTATGACATTAAAGAAGAAGCCTGTTATTCAAAGCCTGTGCCATAGGTCCCCACTGTTGTCCAAAACTAAATTGAAAAGATTAAAAGTCAACATTCATGGTAGTAGCTACATGAGGCCGTTCTTAGTGAAATGCTAATGTGATAATTCATGTTAAGCAGGCACATTTTATCGTTCGCTATCTTAGTTTGTTAATTCCTAACCAAAGTCGGCCTGGACATCTGGTGGATCACCGCATCAGTCTGTACTGTCATGGGGCTACACTGGGACTGGGCTCCCTGGCCAATCACAACAAGAGTATCGACCCTTACCAATCTAACCCAAGCTTCTATCTGCCGCTAACGGGAGCGGTGCGTTCTGGGGCACACAAAGATCTATGACTTTTGGTTCTGCTTCACAAAAGGCTCAACATTATATAGTTGCTTTTCGTAGAAGACTATTATTTCTACCAAACATCAACAGACATCTTTTCTCATATATGAGTATAAAAACTATGACCTATACTTTGTTGGTATTCAGGTTGGTGTGAGTCACATTAAACTATTTTTATATTTCTCCTGAAAATCATGACTGCTTTCATGAAAAAAAGACTCATGCTTATCAACATTTTGTTTTTCTGATAAGCCATAGAAACGAGAATGCTCAACAACACCACACACCTAATAACAGGGACATTTAGAGGCTCTCCAGCCATGATGTTGGAAAAATATTCTACTTGAGTGCCCACGCTGCTGTTGCTCTCATAGCTGGCTGAGCTGCTCCCAACTACCCCCCTCACCACCATCTCTATTCAGTGCACTTTTTCACTGCCCCATTCTCTCTGCATTGCCTGTATCACGGTTTGCCCATCTTCTCTTTCTCCTCTGACACCCCATCTTCATCTCATCCCCTTCCCTCTATCTCGTTCTGCTATCGTGCTCTCTGCCTCTGTCAGAGCTTCTGCCTCGCTCTCTCAGGTAAGGACGCTTTGAACCCACATTGTGTGTGGGTGAGCGACCCCGAAAAGCAAAGGGCTCCTCTTGCCACAGGTGAATCATTTTGCTTTGCTTTTATCTGGCTGCCACCAAGTCCCACAAAGTCAGACATTTGTGCAGAGGGTTTCAGATGTCCATGTTGTATATCCAAACAGCCATGAATAATGAAACAGCGGTGCAAATGTGAGATGGAGATGCACAGACTTTCCAAAAGATTTTCAATGAGGAATCAATCTTGTTATAGATTCCGAGGTTTTAAAATTTAGCTTGAAGGGGACATGTAGCACCATAATGTACATTTTAGGGTTTGTTTTAAAACCACTGCAAATGTTCACGAGAATACATGGTAAAAGGTATTTTGGGTCCAAGACGTGCAGAATTTCTGTTTGGGTGAAGTGAAAACTCCAAGGTGGCCTATTTAAGAATCCTATCCACAGTTCATTCACTCCCCCAAAATTCTGATTCATCCCATCAACTCGCTCTGACACTTCTCTGAGTTAAAGGAAAAAATCCAGAGTCCCAGTGAGCTTCCAAGCAGTAATACTTGCCTGCGATATTATGGGAGACATCTCAAGGTCTTCCAGAGCAGCTCTCTAGGGTTGCCTAGCTACCAGGCAACTGCATGTCTCACAGCTCCCACTCTTTTCTTCTGTCTTGTTCAACATGAACTGAATGTTTGCATCTCTACAGAGGGAGAGGGGCCGGTTGCCAAACAATACAAAGGCACATCAACACACGTTAATCACGCTCAATAGAAATCTCTATTCCTTATCATACAAAAGGGATCTTTCACTGAATAATTAAAGGCTGACTGGGATTGATGAAGTTGATATAATGTCAGTGCAGCCTTTAATAAACCCTCTTTTTAGCATTATGTAAGTGTGTGTCTCACAGCATATGTCAGGGAGTCACAATTGGTATACATAAATTATTTTAATATTGAGCTTTCATTGTGTATATTGTACAGTGTTCTTTCTATCTATCTATCTATCTATCTATCTATCTATAAGCAGAATTTTAAAAGTAGCAGCACTTCAAAGAAGTTGTGCAACAGTATTTCAATTCAATATTCAATATTTTCTGTAAAAACAAATGACTCTGACAAAATAATCGCCCAACTCTGCACTTCCCTTCAGAGCCGTTTAGTGTATTTTAGCTTATTTTTTCAGTTTTACAGACCTAACCAGTGCTGTTTTTGTTCACTTTCACCATATCATCAGCATTTACAGCCACAGCCTGCAGCTGTTTTCATCAAAAAAAGAAAAAGAAAAAGAAGTTAAATAATCACAAAAGCAGCTAAAGGGACTAAGATTTCCTTCGGTGTGTACTAAACAAATCAGAGCTGAAAGGGAAGTGAATAAATACACTTACATTTATCAGTTGAATTGAAAAATTAAATGAATACTAACTTTGTTTGGTATCTGCTGGATGTGCAAATAAGCAATTATTTGCTGACATGTTTGCCAGATCAAATTAAGAGTTTTATTAATACAGTAAAGGTCATTCATCTGTTATTATTATTAACATAATACATTTCAGTCAGCAGACACAGTGTTCATTCTTTTAAATTAACAACTTAGTAGAACTAGTCTTTTTCCCCAAATGACAGTAGAATGAAATCATTGTGTGACTGTTATTTCATAGAAAGTGCAATGTAAGTTTGTACTACTGTAGTTACAGTAAAAGTGTTTAGAGTTCTCAGCTGTGTATTACAACCAGCAACTTAACCAAAAAACTTAAACCTAAACAATTAATCAATTTAAACATTTGTTTCCATTTTTATTTTCCGTTGGTCAACAATTTGTCAACTGTAGGATGATGTACCGTGTCAGTGTGAAAGGTTAATTCTCCAGGGAGCATAAACGTTAGTTTGTTTCATAGCATTCCAGGCAGGCAGTTTAAATATTAGCCACGCACAAGTGAAAAAGTCTTAATGATGGCACCAAAAGGTTGAAAATATTAAGGTCCATTTGGGAACATTCAAGCACAAAGAAAATGCTATTAAAACCTAGCCATTACAGCTGGAAATATCTTGTCATAAACCAAAAAAATTGTCAAGAGGGATTTCTTCCTGACAGCAGCACTATTAGAAAGGTCAGTAGGTCAGTAGAGTTATTGGTGTAGTCATGCTCTGGGTCCATCTTCATCCCTGGGGCGGGGGGGTTGATGCAACTTTTTTTTTAGCAAAATCAGTGAGTTATTTTAAAATGACACATTCACAACACTGATTGAGAGTATGAAATAGCGTTTTCACAGTATCACAAAGCAACAATCTTAGCCTGTGCTTGAATATTGCAATGTTATGCTTGTTTCTGTCTCAAAACAGCCACATAGATAAATAAAATGCATTTTGAGTGCATAGCAGTCAACACACCATCAGCAACAACTAAACTGTAAAACCCTCTAATGGGCTTGAAAATCCACAATCCACACAAATTATAACCCTCTGCAATGTTTGCAGATCTTCCCTTCCTTTTTTTCCACCTTAAGGGTGCCTCTGAATTCACCCTTTAATCAGAGTAATAAGATACTCTGCAGTAAAATCTCTTGAGATCTGTACACCATGTTTTCATTCATTTGAGGTAAACCCAGTTTGAAGATAATTTGTACTAAATGTAGCCATTGTGCTGCAAGCCCTGGATGGGTCCTGGTTGCCAAGAGTTTAATGCAATCATTTTATTTCTTTAGTCATTTTGTCATGTTTTGGTAATTTAAAGTTGAGTGTGTTTCTTCTCCTTCTCCATGGGGGTTTTAAAATCCTATCCAAGGACTCAGATGAACAGATTTTAAGAGGCTGCACTGTTAACTAAAGATAATTTGCAGCAGATAAAAGCAAAATGTATTTCAAATTGATGACAGTTGGCTTCCTGCTTCAATATTTAAAGAGGTAAGAGCGATGGATGTGGGTTTGTATGTCCATGCTCACTTGTTCTCATTCATCGATGTGTGTGGTGCCAACATGATGAATGACCACTTTTCTCAGCACCAGCTCCTCCAGAGCTTCCACCATTGAAAACCACTGCATATAAATTCAGTATGCTTCTATTTGTCCCTAAGTCTACCCAACTTTTTGTAGATCATGTGACACATATGGTTATTGCCATCGCTATGATGGGAAGTCTTAAATTGCATGCTGGTAGTAACTCCTCAATTTTATTCTGTGGCAGGCTAAGTGGCCTTTTCAGTCAGAGTAAATATTTCTGAACAGACCAATCATCCGAGTGAATAGTTGAGGGCAGTGAAGGCCAGCCAATGGCTCTGGATGCTTTTTAAAACATGACTTTTAGTGGACTTTCCCTTCCTCTGTAGTAACGTGTAACTAACGTGAAAGAAAGTAGCATCGGGATGAATTGTAAGTGGCTATACAGTAACTAATTAAGTAACTACTTAAATAACTAATACATTTTGCTCCCCTGCAGACCACAGTGTATACCCAGTGCCTTCATGGAGTTATTGATTAATAGTAGTGAAAAAATTGATCAGCTTCTGAAAATGATCAGCTTTCAGTAAACTCTCTCCAAACCGTGCTCCAAACAATCTGCAATCGTTCAGCTGCTGAACTTTGGAGGACAGAAGCTGAAAAGGCAATTTTTGATTGTTCAGACTCGAATTTACATTCACCTGCAGCCACTTGACGATGTTTGATTCCCAGGCTCATCATGCCCAAGAGACGAGATGGATGTTTTCTTCCCACTAGAAAAAAATGAAAAAATCACATGATATATTGTCAGGGTCACAGGTTGCCATTTTGATTGGTTGCCAATCTCAAAGGAGGGGGGGTGCCCTTATATAAGCCTGAGGGTAGACACAAAAAAGGTGAGAGAGAGCAGAGCAAGAGTTGAGAGAGAAGAGGAATGTATCTCCTTTTGTTAAGACCACAGTAGATAATGAAAAAAACCTGGTTGGCATGATAAAAGGACCCCTGGAAACAAAAGCAGCTATGGTAGAAAGTCAGCAAAGTTCACTATAGTTGTCATGAGGTTCACATCAGCACCCAAGGCATTTCTTGGACTGTTAGTGCAGTAGCTGGTGCAGATGTTAGACTTTGGAGTATTTAAATCCCCTGGACTTAAAACTCACCATCTCTTCTGTGTTTGTTAGTGGCACTTTTACCTCACAATTCACAACACAAACTAAGACCCTGATCTTGGTGATATTAATATTGTTGGAAAACAAATCTCAGTCAAACCTTTTAACGACAAATTCCATTTTATCAGTTTGTTACATTCCAGGGACATTAATTAGCAGCATTTCTCATTGTGTTGAAAACAAAATGTAATCCTCCAAAAGTATTTGCTTTAGCAAATTGGTAGTATTTGAACATAATTTCAGGAGACAGTGTTGTTGTTTGTTCATTACAAAAGAAAACTTAACACAAAACTACAAGCATGAAAGCTCTGCAAGACAATTCAACAACACTCTTGAGCTCAATAACAAAGCCGTCGTCATGTAACGTACATAAGTATTTGTTCTAATTAACACCAGTATTGTGGAAAGAGGAGTAGAGGTGTGATGGTAGAGAAGTTTCAAAGCAATATTTTTGCATTATGATCCATTCACGAAACTCTCGTACTCCACCGTCAATATGTCAGGGAGCTTTGCTGATCTTCCAAGATCTGTTAATGTTCTATTGTCACATTTCACAGTTCAAGATTGTACCTAAATGTTCTTTAAGATAATTTTATGATATCAGTGCCAAGGCATATGTGATTGAAGTTTGATTTTCAAATTAAAGGCAAAGGCAGCACCAAAGGCCTCTATTATCAGTGACACTGAAATTTCTATCTGCTGCCAATGTGATTTACTAGGACAGACTGTTTGCACTGACTTGCACATTAAATGAGATCTATTTTTCCACCTTTTGTAATATCCTGTAGAGAACACAAAACAGAAGGCAGACATCGTGGCTGTGAGTGGCTTTGAAAGGTACATCAAAAGAGTGTATCCAAATTCCTAAAACATAATAATGAGATGGTTGATTTTCAGGTGGCTTTGATGTGAAATGTCTTGATGTTCCCCTCATCGTTTTTCTCTTGTAATACAAAATAGCTTCACGTAGTGAGAGACTTGGAAGTGATATGATGTGACATGACTTTTGGAAACCTATAATACTCTTAAACCTTTTGGTCTCAGATAATGTTTTTGAAAATGTGACACCTGCACATTGTGGCATACGTAGCATCAGATTTTAAAAAATTAACTGCTTCCTGTTTAACTTAAGGAGATGATTAAGTGGAAAATCTGCGCAAACATGTATTTAACACAGATTACTGGGTGCTCTGGGTGATTCTTGTGCGGAATTTAACAAACTTGATGATATCATCTTAGAATTTTTAATTAGGGACCTACTATAACATCATGATATGAGGATATAAATATTTATTAACTTCTCAGCACCCATCTGTAAACGTATACAATGGAAATGAAATTTGAATGATTAATCAATCAAACAGATCTTGATGGAGAAGAAAATGCTTTGGTGGTGAAGATAATATCATTCACTCATTATAAGCTCATGAATTGGTAATGGAGCAGGCTAGTTTTCTGCCGAAGATTTTCTCACTTCCAATAAACCCATGGAATGACCTTGGTCACATACTCAAGATAATTATCTCCCAAAATCAATGGTGGGGCCTTTGACAAATGTGATCATCAAGACAACTCAGCATTCTTGAGCACCACTTCCTATTTCAATCACATCTTTTCTCGATGACCTATAGTCTTAATACAAGGCTACAATATTCTCCATATTGTATCTTCTACTGAAACAATACAATGGAAATTACATCCACTGAATTTGTATGAGATATTGTTATAGTTAAAAAAGTAAAAGAATATATACACTATAGACATATATACTACATGGTCCTTTAACCTGCAATTTATCCTCAAGGTTTGTGTTTATTAGGTAGCTTTGTTACCTAGATGAAATGCTGGAGGTGTAAAGATCACCCAAAATGCAACAAACATTCGATGCTTATAGCTCCCCTTCTAATGAGTTTACATTGTGTTGCAATGTTTAAAACTCAACACAAAAAACAACATAAATCTGAACAATCTCTACAACACAAAAGATAAACCTTGATCAGAAACACATTTTTATTTGGCTTAAGGCTATAGCTATGTTACATGAAAGTAAAAGTAAGAGGATGGGAGTAAGATACACAGATACAAGGTACACAGGTTGCAGAATCAAAGAGAGTTGATCACTGTGAGTCTGATCGTTTCTCCAGTCCACTGCTTGATCATGATCAATTTATTGTGATAACAGGCGGGTCAGAGGTGGAGACTTTTACTAGTACTAGTACTACTTTTATTCCAGCCCTGATACCGCAAGTTAGAGAGTTGAGCCAGTGCTATGAGGGTGCAGTGGTGTGGTGCTGTAACTGAAAAAAGTTCGATGCTCCACTGCAAATTGGAAACTAACAGTAGGGTTAGGGTTAGGGTTAGTGAAGGATGTCATTTTCACTCTCCTCACGACTAAACCCAAAAAGTGTCCGACTCATCAAGCAAATAACAGGTGGCTCTAATTAACTAGCTGATACACACGGCATGAGCTTAAAGAGCGTACTGTAGAGCTTCGTGTTTTATGTGTTTATATTCTTCATTTTGGTGGGAATCCACTTATTTCAGTCACTAAATAGCTATTCATAACTGCTTTATCAAAGCCTCTGGAGGTCCTTCTTCTCCTTCTCCTTTTTGTCTTTCTCATAGACACATCAGCATCAAAGACTGCCCTTACTTGAACTTGAACTGGATCAACATGGATCATTGCACCATAATTTTGAATTATTCTCATCAAGTTCTCTTTAATCATCTGGTAAAATTTAGGTGGCTTGCATACAAAAACAGAAGTGCAGCTCATCCTTGAATCCAGGAATCCACCCCCGAACCACTAGACTAAAAAGAATGAATTTTATACCTTCTTTTTATTGGTGGCACTTTTATTTTTATTGTTTTGTTACTGAAGTATCTTTACAGCTTGAGAAAATGCAATCAACCGTCCAATCCAATTACTGTCATCATTATGATATATTAAAGGTAATTCTGTAGTGCTTGGCTTATTACAGTGGATTGTAGGGGTCATTTGCTGCTTAATTGACTTGCCAGAGAACAGCAAACCACATAGCCGAAGGGTTTTCTCACTGTTTACGTTTCCCCCGTGGCAGTCTTGCTGTTGATCATGGCAGCAGGTGCATATCACAGGATTACTTTCAGGTGATATGGATAGCCTTGGGAAAGTGGGGAGGAAATGGGCTTTGAGAGAACAAGGAGTTACTGTGCAGTTTAGTGAACACAGGAGTGAGAGTGCACCAACGAGTGCTGCGCTTTGCTTAGCAGGGTCAAGTAGAAAATGCTGAAATAGCTCAGTGACAGTCGGATAAAATTTACTGTGAGTTGTTGTAGTACGTGATGGGATTTTGAGAGAATGCAATTGGTGTGCAGAAAATTACAAAGGTTGCTATAGCTCATCTTGGAAGATTTAAGAACATTTTAACTTGACCGTGATTCAACCTTGGGATAATGGATGCTGGCCAGTAATAGTGTTTGTAGCAGTAAAGACATTTTAAAATTGACAAGGTCACATACTGAATACTGACATATAGGTTTTAAAAATCAACTGCATTTATTTGGCAAGAAAGCAACAGTTTATAATAAAACAAAATTTCAAAATTACAAGGTGAAGCCATTGCGATGCAAATAGATGGACTGGATCTCCTTTGCCAAGTCTGGAAATATTGACTATTTATCAGGTTAATAATTCATCTCCGCGTAGTGCAATCCTCAGTGTAATTGTTGCATAATGCCTCTTAGGATATCTTGAAACAGTATCTGATAGTGTTTTTCGTGGGAGAGAAATTAATTATAAAGGGATGAAATACCAACCAGTGGGATGCTCCACACAAACTCTGGGGTCCTCTAGAAGCCTAATCACATCACTTAAAACATCTTCAGATAAGATTTGTAATGAACTTCCCAGACTCACTTCAGAAAGCCCTGTTGGCTCCATGTTAGGATATTAAGTCTGGTATCACTGATGGCTCCGTGAGCTGTAAGGAATGGGAATATCGTCAGTGGCATGAGGAAAGATTGTGTTGTCTGGGCCTAATCATCAGACAAGGAAACAAAAGGACCACGCGGCAAAAGCATAGTTCACTACCTGTTTCGATTACCATCTGGCTCTGTTGCTTCAATACATTTCTACCCAGGCACTGCAGTGTGTGTTTTATAACTTACTGTGGACAACATTCGAATACAATAACCATGAATTGCTAATATGGGTCCAGCACACACAACAGCTTTTGGAAGGAAATTGTTCAAAGGATTCAATTTAAACAGAAACATTTCTGTTGAGTGCAAAAGTAAGAATCACTGATGGGGAAACTACCCTGTGTGATGCCACTTGGATGCAGCTGGCTTTGCATTTGTTTTCCCTTGGGGAGTAGCTCTCACATCCTCACACAGGACAAGATCCACTCAGCACTAATACCGAGCTGTGTTGAGTGATCTTATCTAAGCCATGTAAGAAGCAAAGAAATTGGGATTCTATCCTGCCAAATGGAAAGAGAATTAAAAAAAAGAAATTCCACCTTGAATCCCATTTAATATTCCTCAAATATTTGGATATAGCTCTGAAAAGAATAACAAGTGCTGCATTGCTAATCCTTATGCAAAACACGGTACAGGGAAAATTCAAAAGGAATGATTTGAATAATAAATGCCCACAGCTGGAGAAAAAAATGAAGAAAAAAGAGGGAGAGGACTGCATCAGCAGATCTGGGGCAAACAAGTAGGACAGGGGGCTTGGCACAAGCTGCAAATTTTGACTAGTCACCCTGTTTTCCTACAGGCTATGTGAGCAACTGGAAAACAAAGAACTCAGCACTAGACTTGTACCACTGAACCCCCCAGACTAATTTGCACTCTGCTTACTGCATCATATTCATGTCCTCTCTGCCCACCCCAAGAGGTGCCCCCCTCCCATAACTTCCTGTGTCTTTACCTCACTCTCTCAGGCTTTCAGTCCCTGAGAGGCAGCTCAGAGTCTGCTTGCAGTTGTCGCAGATACATGTGATTTTACCTTATAAATCTCTGCCTGCTTTGTTCACAAGCAGGAAAGTAGAAGCAATGTTGTTGGCTGTTGCCTCTGCCATGGGTCCCTTCTGCACAGGGCAAGGTCATGCCTGAAACATCTGCAAATCCAAAGCTTCGTATGGCACAGAAGAGCCTAAGACATTAAACAAAAATAACCCACCACGTTGAGTGTTACTGCCATGGTCAATGAAAAATGATTGTTATTTTTAGAACCACTGTATGAAGACTAAAGAGTAAGGTGTCAGTAGGTACAACAGTGTTCAGTTCGTTGGCTTGAATTTTTAACCATGCCTGTTTAATTCTGCTTGAAGGTCTGTTGGTCTATTGTCACTGCAAATGAGGAGACAATCCTACCATAAGGGTTACCATTAGTAGTTGTTCCAGAGCTTATCGTAGCGTTGGATCAACAAACAGACCGACAAACTCACATTGCCATCGCTGGAGCCACACCACAAGCACAGCCAAAAACAAACACGACAAAGAGTTTTTCAGAGTGCAGCTATGCAGAAGAGATATGCAAAGTGACTGCCTCTACAATGAGTGACTGACAGACTGGTACTTTTTGTGGATAGTGAACTACTTAACTACACTCTGCACTCTGAATTGACATGTTTGTCAGTGTTCAAAATGAATGCAGAGACAGAGAGGCAAGCAGGCAATAACAGAAACAGTTTTCTAGCAAATGATGGCAATCAGACCTTTGGAGTGGCAGGCCACTTGCATACAGTGGATACATTCACAATAGACACATGTTGTGATATTATTGAAAACCATGTGCTTATCACACTGACCATTGTATTCAATTTGGATTTGTGCCTTTAAAGTCCCTCAAAGGACAAAACCCCTCATTTTCATTGCTCTCTATGAGTCCTAAGCTAACCAATATCTGGATTGACAAGCACTCAATCAAATACTTTAAACATTTTTTTAGATAATTGTCCAATGAATGGTTTAATATGATGATTTTCATAAAAATCCTCATTTTGCCCCTTTACTCTGGGCCATACTTAGCTAATAGTCATTAGATGGGCATCATTAATTATGTCTTTCCTGCCAGACTGAAAGCTATTTGCAGCTGGTGGGTTTCATGCCAATGGACCATGTTTTAAAGAGCTGCTAAAATCTTCCTTCAGTCTGAACGAAATTGTTTGAATAATGGAAAAGTTCATGATAGTCGGAAGTCCAATTTTGTCCAACACAATCCCTTCTTTATCTTCTAATCACATTGGTACTCTTTATTCTCTGTCTGGAAAGGGGATAGGATTTTGTGGGTTTAATACAAGGCCACCAAGCCACCAGTTGAAGAGTGGGCTGAAGAGCAAACATGCTCCCAGACATTTATGGGTGGCATAAGGTCTTAAAGAGTTCAAAGTTAAAAGAAATTCATAGTTTTCAAAATTACAACTTAATGTGATACTTAATTTTTGCATGTGTATCATGATGCCCTCCACTCTGATACTATTCACAGTAGGAAAACTGCTGGTTAGTTGAATTCTTCATGTTGTTATTTGGTTGTATAGTGGGTTGTTCACTTTTGCTACCAGGGTTCTGACATGGAGGATTTGTCTTGGAAGTGGAGTGCTTCATACACAGTGGTTCATGTTGACAATTTTGCATGGCTACATTGGTGTATAATTCAGATCTGATAAATATTAAATTACAACTCACCATTTAACTTTGAAAACTGAGCATGTTTCTGCCCAAAAGCTTATTGGAAGTGAATAATGGATGATAATGGGTGTTTTTCATTGGGGTTTTTTATGGCATCTCTTGACTTTACCCAGGGACTTCATAATGTTTTGATCATTCACTTTCTCAAGAGAAAGAGACAAGAAGGAGAAGAAAAATAAGCTAAACAACAACACCTCCAGTAACCTATGGAACAGCAGATAAATAAATAGGTTTTTCATTGTAAGGTCAATGATTCAAATTCTTAATGGTAAAACTTGACAATGAAAGAATATGACTGATGTTCTTTGTTAATCCACTGAGTTGTCCTTGAACACAGCATTGAATTGCACAGAGTAGCATAGTATGTGTTTAACTGCGACGTTGCATTTAGATTTGGCTTATTGAAAATACCAGATCTTGAAAATACGAACCAGACCACCTGGCTAATTAGACGTCTATTCAGACCACTCTGTCTCATAGAAATCATGTTCATATACAACTAAACTATTCCCAATTACACTGTGGTGGAATTGTAATAACTGGCTTATTATGTTCAATAATGTGTTTTTTGGGGGTGGATGGCAGGTGTACAAAGGGATTTGGGGCTTGAATCCAGATTCCAGTCTGTGGTAATGCTCAGGCAACTGAGTTAAATTTAGCGAAAGATTGTGGTTATGGTTGGCCCATTGTCTAATTTGAGTTTTTCAGATGACATAAGACATAAGGGCAAACAAACAAATTCCAACAACATTAATTGAGCAATAGTTGCCCATATTAATTATTATCATATACAAAATGCACCATTCATAGTTAACCACCAGAATGATACCAATGGAAGTTTTCAGATCAATTGCAGTTATGGTGAAAAGATGCTGTCCTTCTCCAGAGATAAAAAAATATAGACAAATGAAATGTTTAATGCAGTATCTACTAAAGAACCACTAAACCACAGTCTTTGAAGAAAAAGAATTTTATTATCTCTCTTGACTGACATGCTTCTTTAAACACTTAGTAACACTTAGTAATAAGTATATCCATGTTCAGTTTAATTTACCTTTTGAAACTTTTGAAACTTGAATGAACTTCACGGGAGGTGTTTGGTCTTTAAATTTATTATTGTCATTACACGACTAGCAGTGTGCGACGATAAGGTTTGATTGAGTGACCAAGAATTGCTGATAACGGGAAAATTAGGTGGCTCCATCCTCTATCTCTCGCCATACAAATCAATGATACCCGGCTGTGAGATGCAGCAACCCCTTAGCAGAGTGAAGCTGCTTAATAAAAGACACAAGACATCCCTGTGTAGTATTTCACCAGGACCACAGCAAACAAGATCCGGCAACTCCGCGCTCACAAATGCTTTGCATTGCAGATGTAATTGCAGCCTTAAAAAAACATAAAGATTCAAGCAGAAAGAGAGCAAGTGAGCATATTGTTACAGGTCTGAGAATAAATGGAATAAAATTAGACATTTAGGTAGAGAAGCGCATCCAATGCCTTATCTGAATAATAACATGTAGAAATGTCTTGATCCATATCAGTTATATGAACACAGCCCAGACCCACCTTACAAAACTGATGTGACCATCAAACAGTGTGAACACCATGCTCTGTTTTCCACAAGTGACAACAATATCTGAAAAACGTAAAGACACAATTTGAAACAAGCTCTGGCTTGACACCGAAGATAAATCTGAGCCAGTTGTATTTGGTTGTTCTGATGTGTCTGCTGCAATTTATGACAGGCCCACAGCTCATAGTCTATCAAGCTAGCAGCCGGCAATCTGACAGTTATTTTTGAGTGCTGAGTGAAATTTGAGCAGTGAGTCAAAAGTACTCAGTGCTCAGCTCACGTGAAGTTTTCATTGTAACTTAGTTTTTTCCTTCAGGTTATATCAGTTTATTATTGACTCCTGGCAACTGAAACCTGATTTATATCATTGTGGTTATAAGGTGGGTATAAGCACATGGTTATGGTCAGGGTAGGGTCGTAGTCTTGGTTAAATTTTGCAGGCAACATTCACTTGAAATGTCAGAAGGGATATGACTAAAACCATTGATGTTTCACTAACCTTAAATGAGTGTGGCCTTAACTGAGCATCAAGATGCACAACGCAAACTCTGATCTATGGTGTTTTTAGTACTGCCCTTAATATGGTAATCCATGCGCCCTGACCTTTTGTTGGCTAAGTGTTTTTCCCTCAAAATGTTATTTTTGTGAAGCCTGTTTGTAGTATATAAACAAATACATTTGAATGGTATTAAGGATCTTGTAGAATACAGGCAAAAATAGCCAAAAAGAAACGATATTTGACCAAAATAGACTAACTTAAAATCAAAACTACTTGTAATACAGTTTAGAAGGAGACAAACACACACACACACACACACACAGTGGTCTTTCTTTTCCCTTCACCGATAAATGTCACTTCCTTGATGAGTCCGAAAATGGATCCTGCATGTCTTTGCTGTGTCTCACAGATTGACTGTCACTTCACAGCTTGCCCAGTGTGATTGGGTACGAAGCCTTAACCTGTAGCTTGGACTGTTCAGTAACTCCTGTCCCAGACCTGGCAGGTTCTGGGGGTGATAGTCAAGGTGTGGGGCAAAGGGGTTGTTCAGTCATGTGTGGAAACTGACATTTTGCAGAACCCTATTTAAAACCATTGCATTCATTTGTTGATGCAGTCACCTGCTGGTTCTGGTGGTATGGCATTATTTGATGACTTGACGGTGGTCACTCCGCTTCTAATGGCAGACTGATTCACGGCAGAGGATGTGACATATGAAAAACCCAGCTGCTGTTGTACTGGGGTATTAATGTAATACTAAACTGAAGTAGCAGGTCCTTTAAATCTGGGCGAATTTAAAAGATATAGGATGTGAGATCTTGAGATCTATAACTCAAGAAATTTCACTCAAAGGCATTTGCACCAAGACTACCAGCCACTTTACTAAATATTATTAAATACTAAATATTACTAAATATTATGATGTTTTTTCTCTGCTTGCTGTGATATATGAATTCCTGTTTGATTTGTATTTTTTCACAGTACTTGTTCCTTTAATGTGGTATACAAAGCTTATTATGGTGCTGACACAATGGCTAATTTTCCTCCTCAGTGATTAATGATGCTTGGATCTAATGGATATAATGAATCTGTACAATAAATTGACCAGGATTTCTTCTTGTTCTTTTTCTAAACACAAGAATTATGTAAGATCAATAGAATCTGTAGTGTAATATGATGAATGTTTTCGTTGTCAAAGTTAAAGTTATGCATGTGTATTCATTGAGTTTTATCATTATTACCATATTTAAAAATATATCAAAGCCCTTGGAAGCACAGAACTGAGGCCATATGTGAAAAAAATAGGAAATACATTAAAACTTCAGCATGCCAGTATTTTTGAAATATACAGGCCCCCTGACAGTAAACATTTATAGGAAAGTAAAACACAAAAATGTAGATAAGTAGTTGCACCATCAAGACACAACTGCTGTGTCATATTTGTGTTTATTGCACTTGGCTGGGCACCCAATGAGGTTGCAGTAGAACAAACTAAACTAGGCTCAGCCTATATTCTTCACAACAGCAGCCCTTTTCTCCCTAGGATGATGAAGATGATGGTGGTGATGATGATGCATTACTTTCTTCTTAGCCATCACACAGGAAGCTCTAATCTTTATGATGAAAATCCATGTTGACTGTGTGGCAAAACCTCCAAAATATAATTATCAACCATTGGACAAATAAAAACACAGCACCCACCTAACTTGACACTGGTTACACCTTTCTAACATTAGGCAGCTTTTGCTGTGGAGAGTTTTTTTTCCCCCTGCAAATAGTTCTACTTTGACAAAACTAATTTAACTGCAAAACTGTCTACAACCTTGCTTTGAGCTAAATGCTAAAGTGAGTGGAGAGGTTTCACTCAAAACAATGAATGTCAACCTCGCACTTACACTGAAGGAAAAGTCAAGGGGTCATTAAAGTCATTTGGATAGATCAGCTAGAACCATGAATAACAACATTTTGTGACTAAAAATAGATCCACTAGTGGCACTAGAAAGAAGTCGGAGCGTAACTAAAATCATTAAGAGTGTTTAATAGCTTTTTGATTAGGAAAAATTTAAACTGAGCCAGAGTCCAGCCAACCCCCACCTTGCAGTACAATATCAACTTGTCCTGACTCCAGTATTAAAACACGTGTTTGTGGGTAGGTTTAAGCACCCACAACACTCGGTTAAAGTTAGGGAAATATCATGCTCTGGTTGAATACAGATAAAAAGTTCAGTGTGACAACAGACACAACAACTTTATTTTCATCTAACCATAGCCAAACCTCACCATTAATCATAGTGCATTTGTTGCCTAAAGCCTACCCACAGATGAGACTTGATGCAAACCTTGGTATCTGTTGTGGTAGTTGTGCACTTTTGATTAGGTGTACTACAAAACATATGTGTCATAGTTTAGTTATATATTTATATACTGTGCAGAAATGTAATTTGTAGGACACAGGGTTTGGTATGTTGGCTGCGAGACAAGCAGGTTGCAGGTATGACTGTACGATCTCTCAGGGGTCACCTAAACACTTGCCAAATGAAACTATTACGTTCATACCTCCTACTCTGCAAGTTATCTGTTCTGTCGGCTCTTAATGTGTCATGAAGAAAATCTCCACTGGCAGACGGCCTCAGCTGCAGGGCATGTGGAGTGTGGGTTTTCATAAAAACTGGCTATTTAAAGAAGTTTAAGAAAGCACATATACTGTAGTAGCTCTCCCAAGGGACTATGTAAATGAGATTAAAGAGTTTTCCTCTGAATTTTTTTCAACTAAATATTTACTGTCTTTCCCTGAAGGTTGTTGCATGTGTCTGAACTAATATGCTCAATTGGGCCTGATTCCTGGATTGCTGAATAGTATGTCTTTTCAAGCCAAGGGGCTCAGCAGTCAAATGAGCCTGCTACATCTGAGATGGCTGGTATCTTATTGCCAAAGATACAATCATGCATACATTTTGTTGTCACTAGTCTGAACGACAGTAAAGGTTTAAAGGTTTTTTGGACATTTGGGATGGCCAAGTCATATAGTCTCTTAAGTTGCTCATGTACTGTACAGAAATTTAGTACCACGTTATACCACAAGGATAGGATGTTGGTGTTGGGGCCAGACCAATCCAATGAGTCCACTTTCAGGCATCTTGGTGCCATAATTTGCTACGCTTTGAAAATTAAATGCCACTATTTTTTCTGGAAAATTCCTCCAACCCCAGTGACATGGTCTGATTCAGGAAATGCATGGGTCAGAACTGAAACTGTGTCAATAGGTAAATTACACAAAATATGTTGATTTTTAGCTGCTTAACATTCAACTCTCTTCCCCACCTTTGTCTGTCTGTTGTTTGGGTTCGTCAGTACTTTATGGTTTGCTGGAAACGATCCTTACTGCAGCGGTGAGAGGGAATCAAGATGGTAAAGTTGCAGGCATTAACACCAACACAGTGATATAAAGGATGCTTAAAAAGCTCCACAGAGCTGAGTAATACTTCTCAGTTCGTTCATCACTACAAGTGACCCCTTTCATATTACATCAACTGTTCATAGCAAGGTATTGATTAAAGCATCTTTAAGATCGAAATCGAGCCGGAATGTTTTTTTTCTGAAGTGGTCGTAATTGTATCTCAAATCTTACTTGAGTCCTTTTTAAAACTCAACCTATTTTTTATCCTTTGATCTGTGAGTACTGAACCACAGCCTCACTTGATTTTCAGACAGTCCACTGAAGCTTTGCTTTTTTCATTTCATTAAGATGGCAGGAAGCTTGAGAGGGCTAAATAGAGTAAACAAAGAACAAGACATTGTGATGTGAAAAAGTAAACACAAAGCCAGTGCTGCACTGACAGCATAATAATTTGAAGCTGGTTTGATAAATCAGAAGTTTATTTACCTGCTCACAATTAACTCAGCTGTGTCATCTATACTGCCTGAGATGCATTTTAGAGAGAGCACTAACAACTAAATACACAAGGACACAAAAAATAAACACCTTTGGTACCTTGAAATATGTAAACAAGGAAAACAAAACAGTGTGAAGATGCTGAGATGACTCAATCAAGAATTAATTCGGAACATCTTTTCATCCTATTAAAAAATAGCATTCAGTGAGTCCCACCATAGTTTTTTGCATGCATCATGACAAATTCCACTTTGTTTCAGTCAAAGAACATGTTCAGAGCTGTATGTCAACACATGTTAAGCCAAATTCGTGTTACCGGTAGATTTTTGGAGAAAAAGGCAGATGAAAAAGCATTTTGTGTACTTCTTATAATTCATGATTTCTGGTACTCAAGGAACATCCCATTTGAATCCCCGACTAAGTATTTCATCCATTGTGCACAGCAGCAAATCTCTGCCCCACTTGTCTGAAAGTGATTCAGTTTACAGAGATCTTTCAGAGCGGTAGGGTTTTCCTGGGGGTACTGCTCCTCATATGTGGGCAGCGCTGAATAGGAGACAAGGAGGCATAGCCAAAGATTTCTAATTGTCTGTGAGAACATTTAGAGTGTCTGCATGGTAGGCAGAACATATAGATGCTTTGTAAATATAATATACTTAACTTAAAAGATTTTGAAGACTGTACAATTAATCCAGCAATTATTCTAGATAATTCTTTGAGAAAGCACTTCGTCAGACCCTCATCACCACCAACATGATACTTAACAGGATATATAATTTTTAAGCAAGTAGAACTTATCGAGTACATTTCATGTCAAAGAAAATACATTGTGCTTCTCAGAAAAGCAATTTCTATTGCCATCAGTTCTAGGCATGGAAATTACACTCTGCACTGCTTGTACTAGTCATGTACCAGTTGCCACATGCTCTCACAGTCACATTTGTGGCAAAACACTCATTCATGTCTAGTTATCATCATTTCCAACTTCCCATGCAAAATGGCAAACGTACAAACCAGAGAGACAGATGAGGAAATCTCTCATACATAAACACAGACACCAACGTAGACTTGTTGATGTCCCTGGGCCACATCACCTGTTTCCAGAACCTGAAGGGAAGATTGTGCTAGCATACAGAAACTCACAGCAGATGGACTCAATGATGTCTAAAGCCACATTCTTTAGTGTCTTTATGATCAGATAGTAGTACGAGAAAAGCAATTGTATGAGGTGGCGAGGCTTCAGCCTTGGATCAAAGCTACCCCCCCCCCCAAAAAAAAAAAAAAAACAACAACAAAAAAACCCCAAAACAAAACAAAACACAATCAAACAAACAAACAAAAAAACAACCACACTGGGGTGGATTATTATATTGTTGTCAAAAGAAAAATATGACAAATGCTTTCTGAACATTAAGCCTATCTATCTATCTATCTATCTATCTATCTATCTATCTATCTATCTATCTATCTATCTATCTATCTATGTCTTTCAAGCAACAATTTAAGAAGCTGTTGTGTCTTATCCTTTTCATCAAGATTTTACAAGATTCATTTAACCTTAAGATACAGTCTAAGACAAACAAATAGGCAAAAAGTAAATTTGAGTTAAGGTGCTCTCTACAATATCCGGTCCTGGTTCTAGATGTAGTGTAATCTCAATGTTAAAGTTGTAAATTTGACCTTTGATTCATTCAACCTACTGCACCCTGGGAGGGTGTCGACACTGCCAGGTGATAACATTACGTATTTGAAAAATTGCCTGAATTGTGAAGAGTACAATGAAATCCACAGAGGCAGGAGGTTCTATATCTAGTGGGAAGTAATTTAATTGCCCACCCCTATCTAACAGATATTTGAAAACATAAGCATCATTATGTCATCATAACCATTTTTAATGACAACATAACTGTCAAAGAATACTGCAGGGTATTTTGTTTTGTTTTTTCTTGTTTTTTTCCAAGATGACCATCGCCTTGAACCAAATTAATGAGGAGAGGTTGTAGAAAAACTTGGCATGCCGGCTGTCAGCATCAGGGTGCAGCGCTGCTACGTTTATCCCTGTTCGAGCAGGTCACTGTTTCAGAGGCATGTATTTGAACAAAATTGTCAAAACATCTGCAGACAGTGGTCTCCCACAGCTGGGATGTATAGGCCCTTTTTATCATTCCTGACATTCTTTAGTGGTGCTGCATTCACAGGTAGCATTCAGAATATACTAGGACAGTATATTTTAAGATATGTTTCACTGTTAGAAGACATATGGCAACTCAGTAAAAAATAGATAAGATGTTTAAGTTCATAGAAAGATTAAGGGAATTATTTTACAGCATTCCCTCATGTCTATAGTTTGAAACAACTCCATGAACAAAAATATAGATTATAATAACCACATAAAAACAAAGACACAAAAAAATAATCCTAGTGTTGTTTTCCGTCAGCACTTGTGAGTAGTTTCCTTATCTGTCAGTCTTGGCTCATCCTCATTCAAAACACATTTTGTTTTGTGTAGGGGGTGGGAGTTTCTTGCTGGATACAGCACCATGTGAGGCATGTACTGTATGTTCATCTCTGCCATATGTCTAGTTCACCTCCTCCTCGGTTGTCAGCTGTAATGTTTAGTGAAAGGCAGGAACTAAAGCAGCATGCAGTGTCTTCACACTGGCAATCTAATATAATATTTATATATTTACATATTTAACAAATAACGTCTTTTAATAGTAAATGCAACAGTACCATTTGGTCCATTTGGTCCATTGGCAACATAATGATCTTGCTGTTCAGAATAAAACTTGAAAAACACACAACTGATCACTGAAAGATTCCAGACAATTGCCTCCATTGCTTACTCCTCTTATGTCTTTATTACTAAAGTAACATGTCGATGTAACAAAATACTCAAGTACAAGTCTTATATTGCAAGTTTTGCTTGAAGAATTTAATTGTTGAAGCTGGTCTTGATTAATCAAAGGTTAGCTACTGTATATACCCCTGAGTGGTTTCCTCTGTAACAGTGTATCATATGCATGTATATGAAATCTCACTCTGGTATAGCTTTCAAATGTTGGAAGTAAAAGTACAGTTCTGTCGAAGTACTACTATTACTTTAGACCACTGAGTATACACACACTGCAGCAGCTTGCGAGACTGATACCTAGTGCTGAATACATTTTCTGCTCTGTTTTACATTAGCTGCCTGACTGTCTGTAAAATATTATAATGCAGAGGGAAGCTGTCGATCTCCACTGTCTCCAGTTTCAGCAGGACTCACTGAGTAGCATGACATCCTCTAAGAAAGACCATTCATGTTTTATGTGTTGTTCCAACCTTGTTATCCAGCAATAGAAATCTAAAAAGGCATGCACAGTAAATGTCAGCTCTGTGAATTTTCAAGAACATTCCACTATAAATCTGCTCACATAAATACGAACTCCCTCTCGACTGCAACAGATTGTAAAAACTAGGCTGAGAAACCTCCACACTTAAAAGTTAGCCCACCATTAGTCAACTGTGTGTGATGCCTTTTTCCATTCTGTCAAAGAGAAGGTGACCTTTCAGGAGGCAGATGCTGAAAGACAGCTTACAAATGAAGATGCCCTGCACAAAGGTCATGTGCTTCTTCAAAAGGACATCAGAGAAAACATCTGACTGCAGCCATGAAGAGAGTGGATGGGGACTCACTAAAAACAGTTCTACAACACTGCTACAAGTATTATTAAGGGATGGATGTTGGACAAATGCTCAAATGCTGACAAAAAAAATTGTGGTGCAGCCATTTATATTTTTTTTGGCAGAAGGGACTGTGTGCCTTTGTTTGCGTTTGTGTCTGGATGTGCAATCTTGATGTAATTTAGTCTGACAAGTGACAGTGATGCTTTACAACTCCAAGAACTCACATCAGTGCTTGAATAACAAATTTTGAAAGGGTTATATGAGAATTTGTGGAAGAGAAACATCTTTTGCACTGGCTTCTTGACCACGTGATCCCACCATCTGGCCTGTGCAATGACTTAAAATGGGCGTGAAGTTTGGGAAGCATCCTACTGTCTGTCTGTCAAAAACTACAGTTAGCTAAAGTGATGAGAGTGCATCCAGCCCGGAGGGGAGGCCAGAGGGCTCTGGTGAGGAACCATCATGTTGATCTGTTGAATTGGAGAGACTGTGAGTGACAAGGGTGTATCTTCTTAGCATAGAAACAAAGCCAAGGTCTTCACACCAAAGTTAGCCTGCGACTGCAGGGTTCACAGAGAGCAGGCGGTGTCATGTTTGATTTAGCTATGCTCAGCCTAGGTGGTGTTTGTTTTAGATGCACTGCATATACAGATAGGTAGCCTATAGACAGAGAGGCATACAATTCCTCAGAAATAGTGATTCAAGACAAATCTATTGTCTGTACCTATACTGCAAAGCTTGTTTGTGAAAAAAGAAAAATCAAGTGATCAGGAGGGAATGTTTTCTCACCATGGTTTGTGTTAGCTTGTGGTTGATGTTCTCCACAAAACTGAAATTTAACAGAATTAAAGAATAATCATTGTTCACTCACTGTTAAATAAACTCCACATGAACCTGTCTTGTCATTAGGAAAGATTTTCATGCACAGAGATTGACAACCACAGTCAAGAATGCACCATTAAATTAGTCTTCTATAAATTCTGGGGGAAAAAGAGCTGCTATGTCCAATTTAATCAGCAACTTTGGGAATGCTGCCAGTTCAGATTTACAACAAGCTGGGAAATGATTATGCAAATGCCAGTGGAGAATATTAAACAAAATGCTATGTTGCTATGCTCTGCATGTGTATATACTGTATACTTTCAAGTTGTTTTCAATGTGGGCATGATTTGCAACAATAGTTTCTCAGTATATGAAAAAACCATAAATGGGTAAGCTTTATTTTGATATTCAAACTTACTAACCTTATGTTTAGGGAAAAAAAATGAAAAAGGTTGGCCACACCTCTCAGAATGAAAAGGTTCATTCTGAAAAGAAAAACAGCTTCCATGTTGGCATCTGTTTCGATTGTGTTGTGAATTCTTACCAAGATCATCCTCCACAGGTCTGCCTTTTAAGTGCTGTGCTCAGCGTCTGCAGTAAGTGCCAAGACTCATCTGACCTTGGCCTAGATTTATCAGGGAGTCGGTGCTCTCTCTTTGCACCTCACACAGCATCAGACTGACCCCTTTCACTCAGTCCAATGAGGCCTCATTAAAACATACAGGACGTACAGCAGCCACCTTCCCTTCCCATTGTATGGACATCAAAACATGTAATCACTTATAGACTTTATCGCCTTATCGAGAAAGCTCATGAATGTGACATGATGCATATGCTTGTAGCTTTCACAAACACATGCGATTTTAAATGCATGGAAGCATTACATTGTATGGGGTTAAACAGGAAAATGCTCTTTAATTTAGGCTGTATGGCAATTTCAACTAAAGAGCATGCAGCAGTATGTGTAGCCTTATAATTCTTTGTACAGTGGAGTTCTTATTTATCTACACAAAACCACTACAAGGGCATGAGTCAATTATGTAGCTTTGGAATCCAACTCACTATATATACAAATAACTATTTTCATATCAGAGTGAAAAAAAGAAAAGAAAAACATTTTCTTAGGAGAAACTGATATCCAGCTGAGCTATTCTGCATTCGTCAACGACATACTATAGGAATGAGTCATTGAGGTTTATGAACACATTAATGCATTGATGTTAATGTGGATTTAATAATGCAGGAGTTATGATAAGTAATTTGAACTCTCAAATCTTGTCGTATTACTTAGCATCAAGGCAAATTAAGTTATTTCACACTATATTTAGCCCTTCATCACACAGCATTTCTCAGAAGGCTCAGGGGAAGCTCTGTCAGTAAATAATCAGCAGTCACAAAGCAGAACGATGCAATGCAGAGGAAGCAACTGTGTCATAAAATCGATGCAGTGTTTTTTGACATTCACTGTTAATGTTTGGTCATAAATGTGGGAGATCAGACACCACTGGATGCCAGTGTAGACTAGCAATAAAAATACTATAGACTATAAAGTCTATTAAGGTAGAAGTACAAATTTCACTCTCAACTTTAGCAGAATTAAAAGTTCAAGCACAAGCTTAACAGCCACAAATCACAAACTAAGCATAATATATGGCATCTGCAGGGATTTGATCAAGTTGTCAAAATATCAGTACTCATCTTACTCTGCCAGTGTGTACCAGGGATGTATGACTTTCAATTTCAATTTCACTAATTTTTAAATTTTTTCATTTTTAAAAGTGCATGAAATTACAGTCAGGGGTCCTTTCTGCAACCATGTCTGTACACAATGAGGGGACAGCTCCCTCTGACTGTGTCTTTTGAAAACCACTCCCCTGAGGTATTACTGGGAACAGAGATGTGTTTAAAATTCATGTACATAACAACACAAAACCAAACTTGGTATCATTGTCAAAACTTTGCGGTATGAAAGGTGTGCAGTGTAATCCGTGCTTTTATGTCCCACTCTACAAGTCTGTTCCAATCCATTTGCCTAACTTTAGAAATAAGCTCCTCTCATTGGACTGTGAGTGCCAGTGATTGGCTGCTTTGTGTGTTTGTTTGTTGTTTGCTTTGACCAGAGAGACAGTCTTTGAGTACCTTTGATGTGAGGACTGTCTATGATTTGAAATGGGAGCACAGGCACTGGTGAATGTCCCAGTTGACTTATCCCTGCTTCACTGTTATTCGAGGCTCATCCTATCAAACAGTGGGAAACAAAATCACAATTAAGGACATTTGTAGTGGGGATTCAACTTTCATTATAGCACGAGCCAGCATAAAGCCCCCAAGCCTGGTACATGCTTGGCCAACAATGTCATAAAGGACAATATGGCTGCTGTAAGGTCCACAGTGACAAGACCAAATGACTCTCTAGCCAGAGATAATCAGCTTTGTATGTCATGTTGACATGAACAGAGTGTTAAGGCATACTGCACTTTGATGCTGGCAACACTGGCACAAAGCTGATTTTAAAAAATGCAATAGGAGAACACAAAGGGAAAGATTCCCGCAGTGTCTGACTGGCGTCTGCATTAAATAACAATCAGGGAGCATAAACTGGTTAGGAGTGGCTTGATGCATTAGGAATTAAATGAGTAGGGGCACTTTATGTCCATCCCTGCAAGGTTCCCGGCTAGTACTGGATCAATTCCAGGAGTTCTGCCTTCGGGATCATCCCTCCAGAAAGGTAGACAAATACCCGGCATGACAACCCACGAAATGAGAAGTACTGATGTATGACTCCGTTAACAGTCACCAAATGAACAGCAGCCAATGTGGAGTACAGCCTGTGCCCAGGCATGCAGTATGTAAGGCACTTGTGCTTAATGAGGACCAAGTACAGAGAGCCAGATGATGGCATACAACAAGGAGGTGAAATCACATGCAGTGAAGGTGTTTCAATGAACAGAACATTCCATGGTATGCCGCTATTCTGCAATTTGACCAGCAGCACCATTTCAAAGTTTATAAGGATCACCATCAACAGGCCCTGCACCTTCATGTGGAGGATCATGAATGGCAATGAGAGATGAGTCTGTGGTTATGACCCAGAGACCACACAGCAAGTCTCTGCAGTGGATCCAGGACTGAAGGAGGCGCCTCAGCTCAAAAACCAACTAAAAAGACGCTTGTCATTTTCTTTGACATTGATGGGGATGTGACTGTGAACACCAAGGGAGGACATTCATGCAGATGACCTGAACTGTGGTGCTAAGGTAGCCTGGATCTCCATCATGGCAATGTGCCCTCTCACAGCACACTGGAGATCCAGCGAGAGGCACAGATGGCACTTGATGCGCTCACAGAATGGCACTTCCAGGGAGCATCCCAAGTGTGGCAGGACTGCTGGAAGCCGTGGCGACTGCTTCATAAGGGATGGTGGCTCAATTTAAATCAGGCACAGTCTTTGTTACTTTTGTGACTTACTGAGCTTTTTGATTGCATCTCGTAGGGCGCACACAAGTCGGATGAGCTATACGAACCCCAGCAGGGTTTGGGAATTGTTTTGGTATCAGTGATAATGAGACAGAAACCTTAACATCTTGAGCAGTTCTCTTTTTTTTTTTTAAGAAAAATGACAAAGCCACCACACATAGCAGTCATGGCTAATCTATTCCACCCACAGACTGGTGAGGAATGTATTATACAACCTCTAGTTTCAAAGCAGTGTTTCAAAAAATTGCCTGAACCACCCTTGACTGCATTCTGTTTTCTAGGGCTTAGACGTGAAACCAAGACAACACGTATTCATATTGTATGTGCATATATGCTGTATATAAGCACAGACTCACATAAAGCATCGAACACAGCAGCACATTTTTTTCTTAACTTTCTTAAATTTCTTAAGAGTTTCTTAACTTCAGCTGTCATTTGCCAAATGAAGAGGTGGGGACATAATTATGAAGTGGGGAAACGAAAATCACAAAGAATATCAGTGCACACATGAGCAGACAGGAGTGTTATCTTATGAAGACCTGAAGCGGTCAAGGGGTTATTAAATAATCTGAAAACAAGATGTGATTTCCTGCCGGGAGACTTGGAAATTCTGGTTATCGTCTTTTCGTTTGCCGCTGACATAAATTTGCCGTCCCTCCAGAGGAGATGGAGATTAACTTCACAGTTTGGGACAGTTTATTGAAGCATTACTGATAAGTGCTCATTTATTCAACATGTGTTTTATGTATGCATTTTTGCTACAGGCTAAGGGGTAGACATACTGCAGTCACATTTGAAACTCTTTTTTATTTGACAAAAACCCAGGAATCATTTTGAAATCTATCATACGACTCTTTGCATATTAATGAGGGAATACCTTTTTATGGAAACCATAATTTAAAACAAACTCTCAATAACAGCTCCACAGATAGCTGTGAACCCCACCTCCGCTCCCCACTTCATAAGGCACAAACTGAAGGGTGCAGTAATGCCTGAAAGGCAGCATTTAATTCTAATCCATTATTAACAGCAGGTATGTATATGATCCTGCAGCACAGCAGCCCACACTTTGTATTCAAAGGCGTTTTCTGGCCTCATGCAGTTGTATTACTTTCAGTTACAGCTCATGAATAACATCAAACAGACCATGAAGTGCATAGAAATAGAAAATGTGATAACTACGAGGGTGTATCCAGCCACTGTTTGAAGTACCTTTGAGCCTCCGGATCTTGAAATGTGGGTACAAGGAAATGCACATTGCTGTAGTGCTGTGTAATAAAACTCACCGGGTAAATTGGTTGATTAGAAGATTATGGACATAGTATGAGAGCAGAAATAGCCAAAGGCATAATAATAATAAAATCAGAGGCTGCAGCTTTCTAATGTTGGCTTCAAACCAATATTTATTCAGAACCATCAGCTTGCCTTCTGCCTTTTGGAAAATAAATGTTAACATTCAGTATTTAATTTTCTATCTCTGCCACTTTCATGAAGCACACATGCTGAAAAGTAAGATTTGGAATTTGGAGCATTTGGAGCAGATTGTCTATTGTGCACCTACCACTGAGGCGTGCCAAATAGTTGTAGAAATGCAAATCTGTGTTTTCTGAAGACCATCTCCTCCGTTTCAGCAAAGACTCCATCAAGCTCATTCCTGAACATAAAGTGGCAAGGTTGCTCATCAAATTCTTTGAGCTCTGTGAGGTTAAATTCATTACATGTTCACGGATAACAAGGCACTTCGCTGTATGGGCTTACTAACTATTCTCTGTCAGACATGGATTGGGAAGGCTTACCTTTAATGGAAGGAATGAATCATGACTACAGCATTCAACTCCAAATTCATGGTGACAGTTATAATTCTATTATGCAAATCACTGTTTTAACCCCCTGGATGATATCACACAGGGTAAAAAAAATATATGTAGGCACATCCTGCTGACTGTTGTTTTCTGTATTTTACATCTTTTGGGTTTCTGCCATTGCAGTCTCAAATGTGTTTCTTAAATTTATGATGATCCCAAAATGAAGCTGAATGAATATGATCCATTGCGATCCACAGAAATTCCATCGTAATGTTGCTGAGAGACACATTTTTAATCCTTTAAAATAAAAGTAAGTATCTAGATTAGGCAGCAGGATTAAGTTAAGTAGCCACCAGTTTAACTAAATGTACTGTAAGGATGCTCAAATTAATATTTTTACATAAACAGTGAATCAAATGACTGTGTGTGTGAAATACTGCTGATTGCAGAGATGCCTTTTTACCTAACCCACTCTCCTGTTTTAACAACTGACTATGCCCTGCCCTTCCAGCACCAAACGACACCTAGCAAAAGTGAGCAGCCAGCTGGTGAACATAGTGGAGTGTTTAGCAGCAAAAGCCCAGATACACTATTATCACCCAGAGCCACAAAATTATATAACTGTCTTTGATAGTGCATTACTGTAGTGTACCCTGTATATAATCATTCTTTTGTTTGTCCATATGCTGTTTTTGGCCCTATTTGTATATATTTTGGACACGCATAAAGTTATACTGATTCTGCATGCCACAAGCCATCATTCATTCCTACAGGTTGGGTAAAGGCAAGTAAACTCCCTTTAACCCAGTGATTTGATATAGAACCATTTCTACCCCTCCATGTTTAACACCCACTCTCCCAAAGCAGTGCGACAGTACAGGCTGTGAGGGGACTGAATGTGTTTTTCAACCCTTTCAGCAAATATTAAAGTTATTAAAAATGAGAGCAGAATAGCACAACTTGCATGCTGTACTTTATTTAATTTATTATTTATTATAATTCATCTCTAATGTTTATCTCTGCAGAGTCAAGACTGAACTTGTGATGACTGAACTCCTATCAGCCCTGCAGGTCTTCATTCCGTGTCAGATCTGATCCAAACAAAGGCAGTCTTTCAGTATTACTACACCCCAGTGCTAATACAGATCAAATAAGGGCTGAAGGTGAACCTAATTCAAATGCAATTTTTCTTCACTTCACAGAGTGGTGAGGCGCACTCTGTATTCAACAAACACTGACACATTTAATATGAAACGCTTTCACAGCCACTTTTTCTTATTGACCGCTTTCCGACTTGGCAGGTTGGCAGTTATTAAGCCATAATAAATAACGGCAGGCGTCTCCCATAGGCTGCCCTGAGTGCCACTGGTGATGAGAATGGGGTGGCAACGAGAATGCATGTGGGAAATAATGCAACATTACACATAATGAAACCCGCCCCATTTTGTCGTCTTTTCTTTTTCGGCACATAGGTATTCTCCTGTGGGCTAACAAACCAAATGGAAGACACAAAGGTAAAGACAGAACAAACTGCCTCAGATACACTGCCACACAGATGTAATTTTTCATCATTTAAGCCTGCTTTGACAAATGAGCCTCTATGATAGCTGGGAATTTGTGCATGGCAATTGATCATTACATGGAGCTGCCCGGAACCTGCATGAAAACCTTGATCTATTGGCTCAAGTGGTGTGAGGAGAGCCGTTAATGTTTGAGACCCTAACTAGTAATCTAAATCTTCATTACAGTGTATGGCACCAGTTGATCCTGTTTGTGCAAAGGCATGATGGACGCTCATACATTTCGCTGCTCAGACTAAATAAAAGAAATGGAGTTATGGAGACATCTTTGTGGACCATACAACTCTAACTTCCGTAAATGTGGTCATAACTTTGTTTCAGGCATTTCATCCCACATGCCCACCTCACACCACATTACTTCAGCACTGCCTGAGACACTGCTTACATCTGCATACGTGTGCACTCATATTATATTCCCTTCTGCCTGAATGTCCAAAGTTGCCGGATGCTTAATATTCACCTATAGGCCACAACAATAAAGTCAGTCACTGGTTTATTGGTGTATTTGCTTCATTTACACACATAGTCTTCAGTACTATGCATCCTGATCTGTTACCTTTTGCTGTACATGATGTGTGACCCTGCTGTCCCAGTTGTGTATGTGCATTCTGTGTTGCAAGGTAGAATGTTGACCTGTCTGTGCATACTGTAGGTATCAAACAGTGTATTCCTGCAGTCGTGACTCTGATTTAAATTACATACTCCAATGGAATGATGCACAGTAATTACCTTATGGAATCTTTACCATTTTACTGTACTTTTTCCAGGTGTATATATGTTTGATTGTAAATAAATTGATAATGTAAATTCCAGCCTGTTATGATCCATGTCCTTTTGGGTTTCTGTCTGGTGTGTCTTCTCCTGGTGTTATCTGTTAGGGCTCCCCCTGGTGTTCTTTCCCCTTTTTTTGGTTAATCACCTGACTAATTTCCCGCACCTGTGTCTTGTTTGCTCGTCACTCCCCAGTGTATTTAAACCCTGCCTCACACTTCCCTGGTGTCGAAACGTGACCATTTCATATCTGAGCTGAGAACCCTGTATGCCAAGCCTGATCTGTTTTTCGTAGACACAGTTTTGCCTGACCACCGTTTCTTGTCCTAGCCCCTTGGATTTGGTCGCTGTTTCTCTGTTTTTTTTACTCGGACTGTTTGACTACACCTCTGGTTTTGCTGCCCTGGTTTTCTGACCCTGATTACGGACTTGATTTTTGGATTTGCGGATCTTCGATTGTCTAATAAAGATCATTGCCAGCACACACTGTCTTGCGTCTGGTTCCTGTACTGATCCTCACACAGCCAAGATATACAGAGTCCATTTTCAAGTATAGTTCCTTCCAAGGACTTGGATGATGTCCACATTAATATTTATATTTATTTTGATTTATTTGTGGGGCGCTTTTTGTCATTACTTGTTTTGGGTTAATGCGCTCAGTTGACACATTTTAACATTGTGCCCCTCACAAATCTTTCCATCACAAAGAGCAAAGCTGCATTAGTACCACTTTGATTATTCAGTGCACTTGTGCAGATTGAAATGAACTACGTGCCAAACTTGCAGCAGCATGCAGGTACACCACATAAAGATTCTGCTCACAGTGTTTTGTCATTATGCCAATGCAAAGCCTGTTACAGTTTGGGTTATCACTGTGAGCCTTTGATTACTCTTGTCATTCCAGTTGCTGCCGTTGATTCATGCGATGATGAATATCCACGTCAGCTCCAGCAACAAGTGAAAGAAAGCGGTAAACAGGAGGCAGGCACACAGGGTACGGAAGACGAGGGGGTCGCTCTCCAAGAAACACTCACCTCTGTCTCCTCAATAAAGATGGTATTTGTAAAGCTGTTGGGCATCTCTCCATCAATGTAGGGGCACTGAGCTACAGTAAAAGCTTCATGCTTCTTTAAGAACAGATCAGAGTGGTACATGGGGTAGAATATAACACTTTACTAACACCTGGATAGTCTTGTATCTCAGATGATGTGCCAACCTGTGGCAGTTGCCAAGGAACCAAAGCACCTCTTATAATGTTAAACTTTTTTTGTCTGAAAGATAAAATCACAGCTGCTGTCAAACATGTTTGTTTTTAAGGAAGCTTCTCTGTGAGATTTTCTTTCTTCTTTTTAGTTGGCTGTCAACTGATAGATGTAGCCATGTTTTTGCCTCGTGTTGCTGCACCGCTATTTAAAATAGATGATTTTTGTATTTTGGTTTTGTTATTTTCTGACTCTCAATTACAACTAATTAAAATGTGGTCATTTACATACTTACAACAACTAGTCCAGGACAGTTGTACAGATAAACCTCTAACATGGACATTGTGTCGACTGCATTTTGAGATCAAAGCTGGGCACAGAGACGAATAACGCACCACGATAAGCTTGCTTATTATAATGCAATTAAAATGAGATAAACACTCAGAAAAAGTCTAATTAAAAGTGTCTGGATGTGTGACAGCAATGAGTGATGATCGAGCGTCAGGCATTTTTATCACAAAGTTTCAATCGATGTTTGAAGGAGCAGAATGGAATTTCAACTGGATTTTTTTTTCTCCTGCCACTGCTTTTGCAGTGCTGACACTTCAATAAGTGCATCTAGTAAAAGAAAGAGAGAAGCAAAAATGGGGACAAGGTTCTAATAAACCTAAAATGTAAAAACAGTGTGATTTGCTAAATGAAAATCTTTTCAAGTGAAGGAAAAAGCAAGGGAGCATTCCTGAGCCCTTAGCAACCAGTGTTGGACAGTTAGATCCACATGAATCAGCTATTTTGTTCCATAACACACTATGTGGTGCCAGCCATTGCAGGGTGTGATAAGAGTCACAATTGATTTAGCAGCACAAATAAATGAAAAATGGAAGTGACAACATGATAGCAGGACATATGGACTACCTGTAAAGTGGTAGATACAAATCATGTTAAATTTAATATCACATTATATATATAGAGAGAGAGATTATTTCATACTTCTTAAAACCACAGATGATAATTGTGTTGTAATATTTTCTGTGCGAGCTCATTACAAAATGCAAATGATTAAACATCTGTTTTCCCTCCCTTCCTCCATTCTTCTTTCTTTTCCCTGAATCAAATCTGAAGCAGTGACAGAAAGGGAGTTTTTCTTCTTCCTCTAACCAGTAACCTATGGCTTAATAGAAGGCACCTTACTACTGTTTGATACAAGGTAAAATGAATTATACACAATTAAAAATATACATATTTAGTCAGTCAGAGGAGATTCAGTATGAACTTCTTGTACTTTTATATGTACAACTAAACAAAGCCATGTCATATACTGTTCGGTGGATGAATGTTTGGAAAGATAGATGTTGAAATGACTGTGACCTCATATCTAGTTTATAGACAGTGTTGTTGGATTTACACTCACACACATCTATTTAGCTGTATTACATTTGATGGCAATGTTCATTGTCAATGTAGTGAGCCAAGTTCCTTTCATATAGTGCAGTGAAAAGCAAGAGCGAACAGAGCAGATTGATGAATAGGCGTATAAAAATTTGCATTCAACACTGCATCTTGGCTCACATCTGAGTGTTGACATTTTCATTGTTTAACCAAAATTTGTCTCCACTCTGCCTGGATACTACAGACCTTGATATAAAAAGGATATCTATCTTGACAATAAACATCTTGAATCTTGAATGTAGATGCTGTATAATTTTAGCAGATATGCTTAAATTCAACATTTTGCAAGAAGGATGTTTGGCAAAGGGGAATTTACAAATGGGTACTTAAAATGCATATAAAGTCAAGCAGTCAAGACTTGCACTGCTTTTGCTTATACAGCAAGTCTGAAACCATTTTGAGGAAAAGGTACATATTATGATGAGTATTTCTAATTGAAGCTCAGCAGAAGTTCAATATCTATGGCTGTCTAGGTATAGAAAACGATCTAAGCCTGCATTCAAACTTGGATCTCTACACTTCTTACATCCAGTCAGGAAAAACAGTCCCGTTGGACTGTGTTTTCTCATCACATGAAATGACTTGGTGATATTCACTTTAAACAATCAATGTCACTTACAATGATTCTGCATGAGCACAAATAACAGCTCATCAACATATCTTGCTAGAGGTGAAGGGTGGAGTAATAGCACAACACTTCCTGTCAGTATCAATTTTCTGGGAAACTTCAGCATTATCACTGAGTCATGCAATTGCTAATAAACTCAATGCAGAATTTAAAGAAGGTAATAGTCTTAATTCAACCCATAAAGGGACTGTGTTATCACAATTCTGAGGTGAATTTGCATGCTCCTAATACACTATACGTATTAAATGGCAAAAAAGTCAAAGAGGATTATTGCAGTATTAATGTGTGCCTGTGAGCAGACAGCAGGGAGTTGTGAAGGACAGGACTGTCTTCAGGGCTTACTTGTCCATTTACTTGTAATTTTAAATGTTTAATCCTTAATGACCACCACATTATATTCATTTTATTATCTATGAAGCTATTATCTCCTCAGATAAGTCTTGATTAAAGAAACATACTTAGGACATCAAAGCACCCAGAGACTTGGCATACACTTATTCAGCAATTGTTGACAGCCTAACGCAGCACTTCAGACAAAATCTCATACACAAGAGAGTAGGACAACCTCTTTCAAGGTTTGAGAGATAATTATACATTATTATACAGTAAGTCAGGGAGCTGGGTGGGATCCAGCCACTGCCAGGTGGTTAATACCAGGGTCACAGCAGGATCATATTGACTGAGGGCCAAGGCAATGCAAGAGGGACGGCTTTTAAATACTACACTCTTAGAATATTCAGTAGCTACATAGTGTAACTGATGGCTAAGGGCTTTGAATGCAGTTTTGCTATGGTGCATCAGAAAGACTGATGTCTTGAAACAGTTGTTCTGCTGTGTTAGAATGCTAATTTAATTAAATACAGTAACACTCATCATGTACAGGTCATAAAAAGACCTTTTAATAAAGACTTAATAAAATAACAGTGTGTTATTGTTAATTCTGGCATCTTCTGTTGTATCTCAAACTTACATAAGGCGAAATGATTATGTTAAAAACAAGAACAGAGATTTAGACTAAATCAGTAGTTGTTGCAATAGAGAGATAATATCCAGCATCAGTTTTTCCAGGGTTCATGGTTTCATGTAAGATATTTTGAACAACTAGTTCAAAATATCTATTCAGAAAAGACTGCCCTGTGATTTGTTGTGGTTAGGCATCAGGCATCAGTATAGTGGCTACTTACATTACTTAAACCCCTGTGAAGTCATTACTAGTAATCACAGATTACATTATAGTATGATTGCTGTCTACACATGTACTTCTTTTGACCTTTGCCTTTAGGATGCAAATATGTAACAGATATTGGAAATCTTGTCTAAGAGTATGTAATTATGATGTTTGTTTGTTTGTTTGTTGTTGTTTTTGTACCAGGTTCAGTGATGTTTCTGATGAATTGTGATACTGAATATTTTAATCAGTGCCTGCAATTGCATTTTGATAATTATCTTAATGTTTATGTTGTTCTCTGCCGACATCAATTGTACCAAAGGGACATCATAGGCCTTAAACATGTGTTTTACATAAAAAGAAACTAATTACTTTAAAAGGTCTATAATGGCCATTGATGACGAAAACACACAAAAATACAGTGCACAAGAGACTGAACATTACACAAAGGTTACAGTGTATTGTAGGATGAGACCTAAGTAATATTGTTACAGTGCAATTCTCCTCAGACATGATCCCTTAGGGTATCTTGTGAAAGAGGTCCTTAGATTATTGGGCATACATTTGTGTTTAACCAAGGTAAAAAAAAAAGAGGAGCTTGTTTTCATATAATGTCTATGTAAATCCAGAATCAATTAATTATTTTTAAGAACGTGCAGCAATTTCTTTCTTTTGCTTTTCCTATTTCTCCTTTTTCCCAAGACTTATGGCATTGTAACTTAGTTTCAAAAAGTAATATATACAATACATCTGCTTGTCTGTCAGTGAAGTGAAGCTTCATGAAAAAAACATTGTTTGCATAAAAGAAGCCTCAAAAAGAGACAGAAAATAAGAGCAGGCTTATCAGAAAGAAAAGTTTCCCATGACAAGTCTAGAATTCACTGTGTACTCAGGATGTCTACGACTCCCTCCAATTTTTATCAAATAAATTAAACACCAGTCTGTTCTCGCACACGCGCACACACACACACACACACACACACACACTACATATATTCCTACCTTACCAACAGAGAGCTGTCAGACTACAATAAAAAAACAGTAAGTCTCTGCGTAAGTCTTTTGATTGTAAAGATGGGACTTTCTGGCTGCAGTGGGATTGGTTTGTAATGCCAAACTACATGACTTGAGGGTATATTAAGTTAGCTCTCGGTGACAGAGGTTACACCCACGCAAACTTTCAGACCCCTCAAGAGCAATCCAATGGCCTAACTGCTATTCACATTCTCTCCGCCATCGAATGTTTTGCAGATAAGCTGAAAGATTGTTAGAAATGCTTGGACACTGCGTGCAGGAAGATCCACTCCAGTGCTAAAGTTAAAATGAAAGCGATTACACAACCCAAGGTCAGAGCTTGGGCTGTCTCTGATGGAGATGCTACTTGAAATTCTAGTCTAGTCGAGTCTAAATCTGTGTAGGACTGACAATGGACAGCACAGTCTCCTACTTCATCTCCCTAATTATTGAAGATAAAGAGGAGTAATGTTAAACATCTTTTATTGATATGCAAGTTGAACATCACACATGCTTGAACACCTGAGGCACTTCATTCGAGCTTGACCAATTATGATTAATGACACCCATTATATGTGTCTATCAGCTGAGTCAAACACGCACCAATGTACACCACTATAGCAATGAAATTTAAAAAAAAAAAATTAAATTCCATATCGAGCATTAATACTGCTTAACCGATTTGCTCCCAAGTTTGGTCCTACCTGAGTCCCCCTGTGCCCTTATCTGCAGGGAGGAGAATTCCCCCTCTGAAGGTTAGGTAAAATTAAAAATAATGGAGACACCTACCTCAAAATCAATTACACTGTGGATTTATTATCATATTATGGGGCAAATAAAACTTCTAGATCACATAACTGGGCTGGGTGTCTCTCTGATCTTTATTCTAATGAGGCTTGATGAGAACCCCCCCTTCCAAACTCACACCCAATTAGTTCTCCCTTAACATGTCAGAGTTTCAATTCCACTGTTGATCAATGGGATGGAGACGAGCCATTTCATTTACCTCAAGGCTAAAAGTGTAAGACAACATTTTGCAGGAATCCCAAGCTTTAATGATTGCAAATGCTAGGGCTGACTTTGGAGACACAGCCACGATATCCATAGGGCAAATGGTTATAGGAAATACCTAGAAAAGCAAGAACAGACAAATCATGAAGAACAAATTCACAAATGAGGTTGCTTGCCAGGGTCATGGGCGACAATTAAAACCACACAAGTGCCTTCTGGCAAATGGTGTCAATGGAGACATAAGGCTTGGGGTATGCGGGGGAAGAGATGAGAGGTGCCGCCACCTGCATCCAGATCACTGATTCGCAAAGAGAACTGTTCTGTCTCTTTTGTCTAACAGGTGAGACTGTAAACAGATGAAACATTCCCTGGGGCCATCGTTGAGTGACACACTGAGACTGGAATAAAATCAGGTCTCTCAGGATCGGCACATGAGGTGGATGAGGCTGCTTCATCTGGTTTGGACTGCAAAAAACAACTGATAATGACGGATAAATATTTTGAGAAGTCAGCTCCACTGAAGGCAGGAAATCTGTGGGGGAGGGCACAAATTCATTGCCGGAAAGTAACCCACATACATTTACTCAAACGCTATGCTGACTTAAGCACAATTTGGAAAATAGCCTGAGTGGAGTTTATAAGCTAAAGTAAGGACAATAAGACAAAATAACAGCGTTTAATCAACTGTGACAGAACACAGAATAAACACTGCTTAGTTAACGTTTAGCAAAACCCTGTGTTCCATCTGATTATGGGGCTACACTTCGAGAATTGTCCCAAAATAGGCTTCCAACTTTCTTTCAGGCCTGAGGGTCTGAAAGTCATGACTCAACCACAGCACAGCAGAGTGGCACAGAGAGCATACTGGTAAAATAATGATGGCAGTCATAAAAGTGCATGCCAAAACACAGCAGTGTCCGGCAGCAACAGACTTTGGTTGGGCTCAGTGAGGTACAATTCCAATGCAAAATCACAAATGACCACCTTTCTTTCTTAGGCCTACTTTAAGTCTCAAAATTTAAGTAGCCTTCATACTGAGTAATATAATAACATAAAAGGAATATACAAATAGAGAGAGTTGGGCCATTCAAATAATTATCAAATTAAAAATAGACCTAAAAAAGGGTGTTAAATTAAGTTATATTAGAAGTTATATTTATTTATTGCACACCACAACATTAAGGTATATAATTGTGTTTACTGGAAATTCAATATGCTTGTTCATGAAGATAACTCCTAACTGGATCTGACAGAGAAGAAATCTATATTTATGGATTTGAAGGATTTCCAGAGGGTAAAGTGCCTGCGTTATGTTTACATTGGTCCACCGCGGTGAATCAAAAACTGTAGCGCCCGCAAGGAATTGTGGGGCGCCATTATCACCTTCCTCTCGCGAAGGAAGGTCTCGTATATCCTATGTTAAAGGAGATAAGAGAGGAAGTATTAAAGCTCCTTTCCCTAGCATTTCGGGAACTGGACCGGCTCTTAAAATGGCTGCCGCGCAGATCCTTCTGGGTAATTCCAACCTTCATAAGTAAAACGGGCCGTTCGACCGCGGCCTGGATCTTACACCTGTTGGTTAGTGAATGCCAGTGGGCGGACTCGGGCACAAAACGCACGTTGTCTTCTGAAAGTGTGCGGGGCTGGAACCACACGGTGTTACACTGTGTGTTAGTGAGCGTGGACGACACCGAGAGAACCCGGCGGAGCGCCAGAGGCAACTTTCAGACGAGTTAATGAATGCTAATGTTAAACACCGACATTAGCTGCCCATCCACCCACAGACACACACACTTTGACACGGTAAGTGATGTGAATATGTCACAGACCCGAAGAGTGGTGGAGCAGCATGTCTTCATACAGCTACAGTCAGCTTCAACGCAGCTAACGTTAGAACCGCCACACATGACAATTCCGAACGAGAAACAAGTCGTCGTCATTTCAGAGATCATCCAAAGGATCCAAAGGACACATCAGTCAACACACGTTATATAAAATGTACACTCATGTTCCATTTACGTGGAGTTTGAGTCTAATATATAATAAAAAATGTTTGTTTTTTGTTTTGCTTTCCATTGAAAGATGACAGATTCAGGATGACTTTGAGAGAATGGAGGATTATTTGTGATGATGGCTGCTGAGGCAAAACTCCAACTCACAGCATAGTTGGATTTCACTGTCATCAGGAAGCTCCGGACCTGCTGGACCTGCTGTAAGGTGGGTGATCAGTGGCTTATTTAATTTGAACTACTCTGGCAAATTTAACTGATTCATGAAGCAAAGTTATTTAGAAAACAGTCCTAAAATAAAATAACATTGAAATGCTCGGCTATATGCTGACACACGAAGATGTACAGTATATTGCCTAAAGACAAATCTTTGGTCCTCCAAACATTTTTAATGGACATATGCAGTTTAATAACATTTAAAAAAAAATATATTATGATTAGTTTTGCTGTGGTGTGTTGACACAGAGCGTTTAATCCATGTTCTGCAGCCTGCCTCACACCTTCATGTCAGAACAGATACGTCTTCATCCCTCACGGTGTGCACACATGCTGCATGCAGTCTTGCATGCTGCTTGCACTGTACCATATCGAGCATATTTTAAAAATTTGTTTAAGTCTATTGTGGCTTGCTTTGCAGGAGCAGTGGAGGTGGTTTTCTGTTGGGCTCTTAGTGCTGTGATCAGTAGTGTGCCCAGGATCCTAATCTTGCTGTATCACTGTACTTTGGTTTGTGGTTCTACATGTAAAAATTGACATTTAGGGCAAAAAGGAGAAACGACTGGATACGTTAGCCATATAACTTTAGTAGCCTTTCTGACATGTTAATAAAAAAAAGTCAAGCTGCACAGTGACAATAGAACAGGAAATGGGTTGTAGTTACTGGGTGTCTGAAACGTGGGTCGGGACTGTGGACTGTCGGCTGGAAACTGTGGTACCGCGATAATGAGATTCAGGAAGGGCCGTGCTGGCGCCTCAGCCAGAGGGCTTACCCAGGCTTATCTGCAAGCTGTAGTGTAGAGAGGGAGAGAGGGAGACAGTAGGAGAAAGAGAGCGATGTTAGTAAAGACACTTGCCTTTCACAGTAAACACATATTGAAGGGTGCTGTCAGTTTTCCAAAATTCATAACATTTTTAAGCTAAGTAGCTGACAGTGTTTGTCGAAAAGGTCTGGCCGTCTGGCCACGGTATAGCACCGTCCAGTGCAACCATTAAAAAGAGTATATAGAAGAATGTTGTTTCTTTTTTTTCTGCTAACCTCCACTGGCTGTCTTTCATGTTCTGTCATGCCAGTATTTACATTTATTTACATTAACCAGAGATTGTCCTGGCAAGCGTGGTTGTGGTGCATATACAAACACGATGCAGAAGTGCTGAGAGGTTAACAACAAAAATAGACCAGGACTGGCTGGTTACTTCACAAAGCATTGAATCAATATTAGTCAACTGATGCCTGTTCAGAAGAAGTAGTTGAGGTTAAGTAGTCGAGATATGCCATTCTTGGTGATAGGTGATAAAAATGCTGCTTTTGTTTTGGAGAGTTTGACGCTGTCAGGAGTTAGTGGGTTCTTCACCATAATCAGAGGGTTGGTAGTTCAATCCGGGGCTAATGCAGTCCACATTTTGAAGTGTCCTTGGGAAAAAAAACGAACCTCGAATTGTCGTTTAATGGCTGTGCCATTGGTCATTGTCATTAAATGTCATTGTGTGTGTGTGTGTGTGTGTGTGTGTGTGTGTGAGAATGGGTAAATGGCATGGCATGTGGGATAAAGTGTTGTCGACAGTGCTGGACAGCGCAGTCCATTTATTGTTTACCATGTTGGGAAATAGAACAGCAGCTTAATCTGACTCAGCATTTTGTAACAACTGATGATGATGCCGATCTAGGGTGAGCTAGTTTTTTTGGACAGTATAGTATTGGAGGAAGGGTGATGTCAGATGGGCTTTTTAGTTCCAAAAACTTTTTTTTTCCTGGTGAAAAGTGTTATCACATTGTTGACATGACTCCCCAGGGTAGACGTGCATGATGGATGGAATACAGTGGGCGAGTGACCCTGCCAAAGGCACTTTAACATTTGCCTCAGAGCTTTGGTGACAAGGTGTTGATGAGATGTGACCTTGCCTTGATAATATCAAGGTCAGCATCATCATATCAAGACCAAGTGGATAAAAAAGCACCAGTATGCTTTCTCTGCACATGCTGTTACAGTTATGCATGACTGATGGGTTAAATTATCACTCTGTGGGGGCGTCCTTCCTGGTGAATGGTGAGAGGCTTTACACCAGCTTTAAACAGGAAACAGAAAAAAGCAACCTTAGTTGGACAGTTAAACCCAGGCTTAGTAAGATAATTGCCCAGCTTTAGTAATGTTAGTTATTCACAGGAGATGTGTGAAAACAGCATGTATTTGTGTCACACAGCTCTTTGTACAAGACAAAGTGCGTATGCCATAAATGGTTTCTCAGTAAATACATGTGGGGAGGTGAGATACAGTATGCGTGGGAGGCTTTTCCCAGAAACGTTTCAGAATATTTTTTTTGTTCCCCCATTGTTCTTCATATTGTTTGTTTCTGTGCTATACCCCTGGGCTAGTAATCGCTGTGCATGTACATGCGATGATAACAGAATTTCTGGCAATTTGTTGAGGTGGCTAATTATATAATTATGCCACTGCTACTGCACATGTTTTGTCCTTGTTTCTATGCAGTGGGCTGCTCTCTTGCCTGCTATTTTCGTCTTCCTCTTCAGTCACTCTTGACAGTTAGCCAGCGCCGACCGCTGAAGCGACTTCGCCGAACAACAACAAAAAAAGTTATGACAAAAGAGAGATGCAACCCGGTGTAAAATCTGGGCATATTTAGTAATCAGGTAACACCGATCAAGAAAGGAGGTTAGATTGCCCCTTTTGCTCTGTGCTTGTTTCCACGCTGCTGGCTCCGTCTGTTCATATCTATTTAATTTTACATATTTATCAGGCATTATTTGTTTCTCTGAGGAGTATGGGCGGTGAACCTCTCTGTCTGACACGGCTGGAAATGGCACAGCAGTAATTGTCAAAAGCCAGAGCTGGAGAGGAGCATTTGTGTGTGTGTGTGTGTGTGTGAAGGAAGAGGAGGAGAGAGAAAGCAAAAGGGGTGGGGAGGTGTAGCGTGAAGCAGGGAGGGGAGCATGTAGGAGGGAGGGAGGGAGAGGCAGAGAGAGAGAGAGAGAGAGAGAGGAACGGAGCGGCGGAACAAGCTTCTCGCCTCATTCCGCTGCTTTCTCAGCATCCATTCTGTGAGACCCTGCTCCGGAGAGGAGGGAGCTACACAACAGCCAATTTGGGGAAGGAAAAGAGGGAAAAATCCTTTTGAAGAGCGAGGATATCGAGGAAAATAACACATAATCAGGGTTTACAGGCGTCCGCTGTCACCTCATAGCTTTTGCAGAGGTGCTCGGAAAGTTTCCATCTTGGGGGGGCAGCCTCCCCCTGGTTGTGGGGGTGAACAGCGGATGCTGAATTTCATTCCCGAAGGCAGGAGGAGAGCTGTGAAGACCGGCTGGATTCACTTGCCGTGGAGCTGGTAGTGCGCACCAGGAGAGATCCGACAATGCCTCTTGCTCGCTCAGTCTCTTACATGCGCATTTTCCAGTAGAATTCATAACATTATTTCACTGTGCCAAGGTGGAGTATCTGGGGAAAGCAACCTTAAACAAATTCTCCTGAACCTGGGAAGTAAAGGGTATGTACACCTTGTTCACAAAAAAAAGTAAGTTCTGATCAGAAAGGCTTTGAATCAGGTTCTGATTCAGAAAGACTTGGAGGATCCCCCCCCTTTTTTCTTCGGAGCAGCTCTGAGCTTTCACACAGCTTATCTTGTGGACTATAAGGTTCTGGGTGGGATCTGAAGGTAAGAACACATCCACGGGTTCTTGTACATTAAGAAAATGGGCGCATTAGGGAGCTGAAAAGCTCTGCACGAAAGATACAGTGAAGGGGGAATGAAAGAAGGGAGTATGGAAACGGTGCATGAGACCTATTGTAGACTGCATTAAGTCAGCTTTATAGAACGCACAAAGTTGTATAAATGTCTGAATAATACGATGACATGTCACAGGGCTTACAGAGAACATGGTTGTTTGTTTATGGCTATTGGAAGGCTACTCCCCTCTGCAGAGAAGAATGTACCTATGTGTGTCTGCATACTTGTGCGTGTGTGTTTGCTGAGAGAGGAGATGCCTTTCTGCAAAGCAATCCATCTCTTTGCATCCTCGCTACATAGCGGTTATCACCAGGGAAGACTGCCAGTGGAAGGGGCATAATTGCGGCGGCTGTTTGTCGCTGTCATTGCAACGAGCAGTATCTGTGAGTGCAGGGAATTACTTTTGTACAGTCGCCACATTTTATTCACAACAGTGAGTGCCTCTGTGCATTTTAAAGGCTGTTCTTGCCCTTTTATCTCTGCTCGCAGAGAACTGATAGTGTCCAGTGTTATACTATCTCAGATGCCCTACATTATGCCTTCACCATCAGTTTCTGTGTATATGTAAGTTTGTTGAATCTGGTCCAGCAGTGCGTCTCTTTCCATGTCTCGATCTCACTGTCTTACCTGCTCATTCTCTCCAAAATTGAAAAGTGATGAAGAATTAGGTCTCTTGTTGGCCAAGCTTCTTTTCAGTTGGACATTTAGACTGTTTTGGGGGCAGTTCACAGACCGACAGAAAGAAGGATAAAGGTCCAGTGTTGTGTTTGTTTTTTGGGGAGGAGTGAATCTGATGCCCTCTTGATCAATACCAGCACAAGGCTACGTCCTTTTGTACGGCACGGGTTGAAATATTTATGCTTGAATGATCATCCTGTCGGTCTTCTGAAATATTTAAAATAATTGAATAATGAATATCTTGTCTAAACTGTCAGAGCCCATCCTTGGCCTGGGCAGATGATGATAATGCCACCTCCTCATGTAACATGCAAAACAGTGACCGTTAAATGCCTTTGCCTCTGACTAAGAAAATTTGAAAAGAAGTGTCTCTCCTCTTGAAAAACATCCACTGGGGGGAAGTGGAGCCTGATGGGAAGTTGATGACAGCTCCTGTGTGTCTGGTGTTGACTGGCTATAGGTGGCTCAAATGGCCAATTGTTCCACTACATGTACAGCTTGATTGCAAGAAGAAGCTGTGCACAAACGTTCTATTGAAATCACATTTAGCATTCAAGAGACGCAGTGTGTGTTTGCTTCCTCTTGAAAGAGATGCAAACGTTTCATCTGCTCTGCCTGCTCTATTCATTTAATCTAATGAGCTACATCTACAGTGTGTATCATACCAAATATGTGCTCGCCTGCACATACAAGTGTAAAAGAGCAAGAGTGAAAAGGGAGTTTCTGAGCGTATCTGGTATCTGTGTGGGTGTGTATTTGTCCAGGGCTCTGAGCTTCATCCCTTTTGATGTTTTATTGAGTGTTAACCATGGTAGGACTGACGCATCGCCTCTGATATGGAGCAGCATGGTTAAAGGAAAGCACTAAGACCGACTTTGCTCTTCCTTGTATTTCTTTAAGCTCTGAATTAGCAATGCTGTGTCTGCCTCTTTCAGCCCTTTGGATTTGGGAAATGATTTGGTTCGGCCACTGTACGTGTGCACTGGTGCGAGCCTCCGTGTGTGCGTGTGTACAGCTGTGTCTGTCTTTGTAAGCAAATAAGGCATAGGCCCTCCTTGCATGTGAATGCATACATGCAGTGTTTGTGTGGGTGTGTGTGCAGGTGAGAGTGGCTGTGTTTATAATCCTCTTCTCTCTGTGAAAAAGAAGATATACAGCGTGCAGCCAGATTTTCGCCCGTTTCTGAGAGACAAGGTCCTCCATTTTCAGTGATATTATGCAGCCACTGACTCACAGGATGGACAGAACAGAGCGAAGGAGCCCTCGTCTAACTTGTGATTATTCAGCGCTGTTGACAGTTCACATAGGGCAGAAATCAGAGGAAACCACACTGATGGCAAAAATGTTGGGCCTTTGATTAATTACTCACTGAAAAACTCAGAATCAGTATGCATACACGCCAGTAGGCAGCTGAAATCTGACACACTTGCTTCCAAGTATCATAAATCATTTGCCATCCTGTGTGCCTTTTTGGTTCAGTCTAATCTAGAAGTTGCAAATCAGGCCTAATATTTTAATAGGTGTTGGTTGTTTTTTTTTTTTTATTCCTATGCATTCCCCCCACACTTATTGATGTCTGTCATAGCTCTTCATGTGGTTAGCTTTAAGGAAGTTGGTGGACTGTTACTTTTCACAGCATACAGAAGAAAACATGTTGGCCAAGGTGTCGTTGTGGAATATCCATATTTTTAGAAATGGAGAATGGAAAGTGGATATGTCTTAGTGGGACATTAAATGTTCCCATTATTGAAACAAATGCAACAGAACAGAATTCCATTATAAAAATAAAATGTTTGGGGGGCAGCCCCCTGCTTCCCTCTCTTCAAATTTAAAGGTTTTTCTGTTATTTAATCTGAGTTTGTCACATGTTTGTATTTTTTTTATTATACATTACATTTTGGCTATCTATTAAAGGAAAAAAGTGACATCTGCACACAAAATGGCAGAAATCGAACACATTTGATGCTTGATATGCATTCAAAGCTGTGAAAATGATGCCAAGATTGAAAATAAATTGAATTTGTTCCAGTGTTTTTAAAGATCAGCTGCAATGCAGTGTCATCTTTGTGCAGCCCATACAAAGATTTTTTCTTTTTCTGTTTCGGCTTGTAAACTAAATCATTCACTCACATGCGCTTTGTATATGATGTAACATCTGTGTATCATAAAAGAAAGTACTAGTACTACATTCCTTCAAAATACATGTTGAATACCTTATTTGTTGTTAGAGGACAAATGTATAGACATCTCAAAAACCAGGCCTGTGCCCAGAAGCGGAACAGAATATTTTTAGCCTGTCCATTAAGGACATGGAAGAAAAATCAATGATCACGGCCTGAAACAACGGGTTTCAAATTTGTATTTTTTCCCTCTATGACCTTTGGATACTGTTGAGAATATGTACTTTGTAAATATCATATTCAGAGAGTCTCATACATAAATGAAACGAGTCTTTTGCCCTGTATAATATCATTTATGTATTTGAATTTTCAGACAGCCATGGATTCATCTCTCTTAGCAGGGCCTTTCTCACATGTATATCACACAGCTACTGTATGTGGCTGCACTACATACGTTCACATTACAGGCTAATGCACCTTTGATGTTTTGCTGTCACACAAACATGCTATAGCTTTCGCTATCATGAACCACACATCTGCAGTCTATACAGCGCCAGCTGGCTGAGACAAACAGAAGACGTGATTTTAAACAGGTCTGGTCAGCTGGCGACCACGCCGTGAACGGATGCGACTGATCTGTTGTCAGGCCCCTTGAATCCCTGATGAGGCGAAACACAATATGCTTGAACAGCTGGGTCATTTATGGAATATGCTTACTCATCATGGTCCACTGCCACTAAAAGGAAGGGGAGAGAGTTTGATTTTAATAACGTGCTTCATCAAATAGAAAGATTATTTTAAATCTCATTAATTAGTTTACAGAAACGTGACAGGGATGGGGGGGTTGGGTTAAAAGGGCAAGTATGGTATTTGGTATGATCTTACAGGAGCGAGGCACTGGCCAAGTGTATTGAGCACAATATATGAATATTATATTATATTATATATAGCTCTTTTTTTCTTGTTTATTTAATTTAGATTTGAGGTGGTTAGTAATTTGGAATTAAATAAAGCTGCAGTTTCTTTTATGTACAAAACAGATATGCTTGGCAAAAGAGATGAGGAAGAGGAGCACAATGCAATCTTGTCTCTCATCGATGCCATGTGCTAAGTGACTGCTGGTGGCAGTGTGGTCCTTCTGGGATGCAGGAACCCAGGAGAGGCCGTCTGGGTGCTGAAGACTGATCTACGGACAGCCTCCGTTGACAGTGACCTTGCTGTGTGTGTCACTTGAACGTGCGACTTTCCTGGGCAAGCTGCCAAGGGCAATAAGTGTCGAATCACCTTTGGAAAAGTCCCTGCCCGTTTGTGTCAACAGCGAGCATTAGCATGGGGTCAGGGGTGACGTGGCGGCTAAGAGTAAGGGGCAGAGGATGTTGGACCATGTGGCAGTTGAGAACGAACAAAAAAGATCAAATGTCCTTGAGAGGTGTCCATGGCTTAAATGAAGAGACCTTACATTATAACCTTGATCTGAACCTGTGTTTCCCTCAATACGTCTTTACACAAGTCTTCCCCTGAACCCGATGCCGACCGTGCAACTTGCAAAATGGCGCCATTCTGTCTTCATTATTTTTTTTTCTGGGAGACAATATTTGGTGGTTTGCGTTTAAAATCAGTTAATTAATTGTTAACATTATTCTTTATGAATGAAGTTATAAAAAAGGACATAAAAACATTGGTAACTTGCTTTTCTGTCAGTAGTAGTAAATTCTGTAACCAGGTTGAATCAGAAAGTTAACCATATGCCTCATGAAGACAATCACAACTTATATTATATATTGTTAAATATTGTATTATATATATTGTTCCTTCATCTGTTGATATATTTTTGTGATACATTTTAATCGCTTTAACTGTTTTCTTTCTTGTAATCTTGTAAACGCACAAATTTCCCCATTGTGGGATCAATAAAGTTCTGTCTATCTAACTTAAAAGCACATGATTTTGCCACAGAAACTTTTTTTTGACATCCAGCATTACATATGAAAAGTTTAGCTTGGCAAAAATGTTTCAAGTTGAAAAATCCCATACTGTGACAGTGCATAGTGAGAACACAGTGCCAGAGTTTGCCTCCATTGCTTCTTACCATCAGCTTCTGTAAATATGTTGACATCCCATTCATTTGAAGGCACTTCTAAACAGTGCATATGTGACATACCTTTACATCCTTAACCATGAAGGGTTGCAATGCAGCATGCAAAGGGACTGTGGGATGTTTTCAAACTCAAGCCAGAACTTATTTACCCAGTATTTGGGTGGCAAAAATGCAAACACAACAGCCAAACCACCTCGTATGTGCCATCTGACCAGTCCCCTTTTTCAAAACCAATTAGGGCCCATTAAATATTCACTCAGTAGAATAACCTGCCTATATCCTAATAGTGAGGAAAGATTGATGCAGGTTCATTTTTAATGAGGGCAATGTTGGAGCCATCCATTTTTGTGTCTTGCCTCCATTAGCCACTTTGGGATGTCCTTACGGCGACTTTTGCTCCTTCATCCTCTCCCTGGACCCCCCATTTTCAGCTGCGAAGAAGGGTATTTACAGTATTGACCGCTTTGGTCTTTAGACAGTAACAGAAAATGCTGTGTCTCTTGTATCAAGGTGAGGAGCTACTTAACATATTCATCTCTTTGTGGTTTGCATTATTTTGGTAAGCTTGATCTGTAGTCTCAGTAAATGATGTGTATTAACAGAGCAGATCAAGGGCTGCATTTCAAGGTAAGAGGAATGATTTATTCATTAAGTGCATTTTTGTGTAAATTGATGTTAAAGCATACATATTTGAGAAGACCAAACTTGGTCAACTTGTCAAACACTGGTTTGTTGCTCATAGAATCAGACAGACAGAAGTTTAAATTTTGAGCAGTGGGCTGCCAGACTGAAAGGTAAGGTCATTACATACGCAACATTATCCCCACTAATGCTTCACGGGTACAGTAGATGTGGATATGCCAGAGTCTTTTTCAGCCTAACAATAGCTGAAATGTCAGTACACGGATACTTCCCCTGCCTTTGAGGGATCTGTGGAATCTCCAGCAGCACTTGTGTCTCTTACACTGGACAGGCTCCCATAACTCCGCTGCTGCCAGACTATGAAAGACTCTCAGCAGGACACAGGGACTGCACTTGTTAGTGCGGGTCGCTGGTGCTGGCCCCCTTTGGGCTTACAGCTGGTAAAGACCAAAGTACAGCCTGGGTGTTTTTTAGTTACTTATGCTTTAAGGAGTCTCTGGGGAAGGAGTAAGGATGCCTACATGCCTAAAAATCCCACAAAGAGCAGAGGACTTTGTGGTTTGGGGAGGATGGAGTGGCTTGTTTCCCCAGGTGTTGTAGGTCCACACAATGTTGTGCCAGACTTTTCATCTCTTGCTGGGAAAAAGTTCCTTGCAGAAAGTACCCTGAAAACACAGTTAAAGAGCAGAGATGAAAGAAGAGAGGGAAATAAAGGGAATCCAGAGTGCAGATAATGGGTTTAATAGTCTATAAAGTAGATAATCATTTGTGTACAGTAATTGGAGGCCCTGCCTTTTATTGGGTTTCAGAGCCTAAATGTGGATCTGGACTGTTGATGTTAAATAAGAAAATGACTCGATGACACAAGATTAATTGCTGTACAGGCACAAAAAGCTCATATTACATCTGCACCGTTCTATTAAGATAGTGACAGCTGGCTGCCATCCAGTGAGTGCAACCAAAACCAATTTCATAACAGCACCGTTGTCCTGAATGTGCACAGACTGCATTCACCTCCTGCTCTGTTTCAGGCTGTTGCATAAACAGCCAGTAAATTGGGAGGAAGAACATACCGAAGAGATAAGAACTCCTTCTCCTCTCCCGGCTCCTCTCCCTCGCTCTTTATCGCTCCTCTCTCCAGCCGGCTCAATGCGATACTGCAGGTTTGACCGTCGATTGGAAGCTCGTTTCACGACGTTTCAGAGTCTTTCGTGTAGGGGACGGCAGTTCTGACGGCAGCGCATAATCATCCACCGGCTGCAGTCTCACTCTCGCTTGCCCTCTCTTAGGTTACAAAGGGATGTGATTCAGCTGCTTGTCTGGAGCAAATGTTGGCTGCTGTGTGTGTCTGTGCGCATGAGACTATGTGTGTTGGTTAATTTGTAGCTATTGGGCAGAGGGTGAGAAAAATAGGTTTGTTGGAATTGAAAGTGTAAAACCAATTAAATCTTGTCTGGATGTTCTTTTCTCCCCCAATCAGTTGTAAAAGAATAATGCACAAAACTTGTGACATTATGTGGTTTGACTTATAAAAGGATTAGTTGGTGAATCATTATTCCTTCTACCCCTTCCATTAAAATGTGTTGCTGCAAAACCTTATGTAGTACAATTTCCTGGTTAAATACTTAATTACATGACCAAGGACTTTAGAGTCTCAATCCTTAGTTGCCATAAGATTTACTGCGTGTATTCTTGAATTTTTTAAAGTCTCAACAACCACCAAACTGGTGTAATTAGACTCTCTGAAACAGCTGCTTGCCCACTATTGCTCTCATTCTCTATATCCCCACACTGTTAGTGTATAGATAATTTAACACTCGTAACAGATCTGTGTCTGTCTTTTGTTATTGTACGTAAAGTAAAATATATATTAGATTTGAATGATAAACCGCCAAGCTTACATTTTAAGTCGTAACATGAGGTTTAAAAAACACAGGCTTAACCAGTATCCTGATAGTAACAGTGCACGGTCTTTAAAAAAAAAGATAAGTATCTAATTTTATTCCTCAAATATATGTATGTACTTACAGTACTATATGACGAACTATAAAGGTCTCCATTGAATGACACACGCTCGCTAGATCATAAATGGATCCATATATCCGTTGTTCTAACATGCAGGCTATGGGATATAAATGACATAACGTCCCTTTTAGAATCAAAGTGTGGATGACAGTACCGCAGAAGCCAGCTCTCTCCTGTCACCCCTAACGTGTGCAACACATGACAGTGATTAAACACACATGTCCATGGAAACACTCAACACACAGGCTGTGAATTCAGCTCACCTGCCACATTGCCAGATACTGCAGGGGACATTATTGTCCATTCCTGCTGGACGAGCTGGGAATTAAACCTCTAAATTTAAACATTGACCTTTACTTTCCAATATACAAGAGCCACTGCTATTGTCAACATGTGTAATTCCTAGCTTTGGATGGCAGCATGCTCGCTGTGAATTATAAATCAATGAGCATGTATTAGTGTAAAATCCTCCAGCACTTGGGGCTTTGCTTGTGATGGAAGAATGAATAGGAGGGAAGCAGGGGCACCTCAGGGGATGCCAGGCTGTCCAAATCTGAGTCTGCTGGTCACAGCCTGGAGCTCATCCATACAGATACACAGAGACAGTGGGCTTATATTGCATGGGAAAAAATATTTTAAAAAGTGCATCTCTTTGTGTGTCTGTGTGAGTATGCTTTGATTTGCTTGAGGGAGTTCAAGAAAAGTCTATGTATTGAACGTAGGAAAAGGTATTGTTCCATGATGCATAATATTGAACTAAAAATCCACAGGGATTTATATATGTTTTAGGTAACGTTCACATCTACTGTTTAAAAACAATATTGTTTCTTGAACGTGATTTGGTTATTTGTGTGGCAGCTGCAGAGTCATTAATGGAGGAAATGGCTTAGTCGAACATCGGCAGAAACAAAGAGAGACATTGCAGTAAGCCCACTACTTGATCAGAAAGTGATCTGTGCTATGTGCATTGCAAATATTATGCAGAGATGGGTGCTTAGCAACAAAGATGCTGCCATGATAAAGAAAGGAAAGAATGGCTGTTTAACATTGGGTTTTGGAGAAGTGTGTGTAGAAAGGCTCTTTGGTGTGGTCATGACCCACATGTTGTGTAGCTCAGCTGCTCATGGTCCTCGAACAGCCATAATGCATTTGCAACTGTCTGTCTTGGGTGAAACAGAAGAGTTGTTGTGGCAGTTACTGTAAGTTAGAGTCGCTGACTGACAGTATCGAGCTTACCTGTGAATCAACTTGTTTTCAGCAGAGGAGGCTGTGGTGCGTCGCACCTGTATATTGTGTTCACACTGAAAACCATTCCTGTTCTATGTAAAACAATAAAATGAACCTTTTGATTCTTCTATTCGCACTGCATTGTATTATACTGTATTATTAATTTGCACACTGTATCGTAAAGTGGTGGGGTTATGATGATTTTCATCTTATTTAAGACATATGTGGACCCTAAAGGCATCCCACAAACCCCACACACACACACACACACACACATATAATCTTAATAATTTAGTTGCTGTGAACATGTTAAGATGCATTACACTTTTAGAAATAATGCATCCCAACAAGTTCATGTTAAAATGCATTATTTCCAAAAGCACTCAACAGATAGTAATGGGATTATTGTACATGACTGCATCGGGGAGCCTGTTTAACATGTTTGTATTACTTAAGAGAGGGAAAGTGCTCAGCTTCTCTCCGCTAATTAGCAACTTAATGACCTGAGACACAGAAAATGCTAAAACAAAATCACCAATTTTATTGTATCTTTTTGCAGTTTATGTGGATATATGTGGATATGGATATACACGATGTAAACTCAGATTGCACAGTTGATGATCACACAATTACTTATTTGCCCTGCAGGAAGATAAAGAAATGACTTTTAACAGCTTACTGCAGGCACTTACAGTATGATTGACTCAGTGAGGTTTGACAGGTCGCTGAAAGAAGTTTCTGTGCCCAGAGTAATGATGACACGGCAGCTTGTGTACAGTGGGGTGGAGGAGTACATTATCTTGACAATTACGGCTCCTTTAAAAGATGAAAGCCTTCAACTGCGCTGCTTTGTGGCCGCTGTCTTTGGTCCTCAGGGTTGCCCATATACTCAGCGGCCCTGGTTTTCCTCTCTTCCGGTGCGACACCCATCTAATCCCATTACTGTTTGTGACTCACTACTTTCAACTGTCGGGCGAAAAAAAAAAAAAGAGGCATAAATAATGTATTCCTCGGGTGTATCCACCCCCGGATCAATGGCAATACAAAGACCATCTACAAAGATGGTTGGCTCAAGGCCATATTTGATCACTTCCACTGTGCACGATCACTGCTCCTCTCTTTTTTTTTTGTCATCCCGCCGAGACTCAATTATTTCCAAGTGTTTGTAAGCTATTGTTGAAAGAACATGAAGTGAATATTTAAACTTGGTGAGGGGAAGAAAAATCTTTGATGAGACATGAAAACGGCAGATGGATGGTAATAGTGAACTGTTGGAGAAGAGAAAGCAAGCCAGCAAGAATAGAAGCAATATGATGCAGCATCTATTGTTCACATTGGTACTGGTGGAATAGTTGTATGCATGACAGTGGGCTCCCTACAGTGCATCCAGAGAAAAGGGACAAATTACAGAGCTCTTGATCGCTCGAGACAAGCTGATCACAGCATTTAACAGGTCAGTAGGAAGTGAAGTGTAACTTGCATGGACTTGCCTGTTGAGGCAGGAGTTTTTGGTGAGTATTGTTCCTATGGTGAATGATAATGGAGGGGAAAATGGGGGGGTCTTATGAATCTGGAAGGTGTCTAAGGTCATTAATGAATACACTGGAGAAGCTGGTGTGTACTGCAAAACTTTTCACCACAAAAGCACAAATTTATTTTTCCTGTCATACCCCATGCTGGGCTTCTTCCTCCCCAACCCAGATGGCTGGGCTCATAGCCCAGGATTTTTTACCATGACCAGAAAAAAAATCTATTTTTCTCATTTCCTGCAGTGTAAAATCTTTATTCCTTCAGCAGGAATTGACGATATATCCGATTGACACTGTAGCATCACTCCGGCTGTGCCACGGATGGTGAGTATTTGTATGAAGGGCAAGGCGCCCACTAAAATTAGATCAAAGGTCCACGCTCTCTCGGCATCAAACGTTGGACAGAAGTCATGCTCCAGTACGGGTGGTGCCATCCCTGTTCAGTATCTCAGATGTCATATCACCGGTAATGACTGGATCTGGTTAAGGAGACATCTTTTGATGTGCAGTTCCCGAGAGAGCGTATCTGGGTTTCATCAGTCTGATTTACATTCCAGACAATATTTGAGGTGTTAAAACTGTGTAGCTAATCAGTAAACTGTTGCAGTGTTACTCTGCAATCATCGATCGGTGGTTTTTGTGCAGTGGCACAGGACACCAACTTTTTAGTTCCTCCACCTGCTATGTGCTGTACCAAGATGGTGCCGACTGGATTTTAGTCGTAGTGAAAACAGCAGTGATCTTTGCAGACAGAATTGTGAATACTCTTGGAAGTTACCTTGAGAGAAGGAGAGGATTCTCTACTGGATTCCTGTTTCACCATATAATTAATGCATGCTCTTCATTTGATAAATGTTGACAAAGAGATTCCTGGAAAATCAAATATCAATGTAATTTGGTTAATTGTTTTATTCGCATGAAAATCCAAAGCTGACGTGTGATCACAACCTTTTAAAAGTTAAGAGAAGCAACTGCCTCTGTGATGATTTATCATCACAACAGAATAAGTATATTTTTTTCTTTTAAGTTGGAGTAGAGACTTATTGTTTTAGAATATAATTGTAATGCTTTTATTACTCATCCACTCAACTAACACCTTGCTATCAACCAAAACAATAAATAAACACAGAAAATGTGGCCCAGATTGTCAGTTCATAAGCATAAAGCTGACTGCTATCATTGGAAATTCAATTAGAAAATCTGTAACATTGGTCGCAGCATCTCTTCTCGTCACTGCTGTCTGATTATGTCGAGTAAACATCTTTTAGTAATGGAGTCTACCTTTCAGCATGATGACTATGCCGTGTGTCAACTGATTCACACTTGCCACCCACTGTATATCAGCGGGTCATTGTCTTTTAATCCACCTGGAATCGAAAGTGTGGATTGAGGGGTATTAGGAGGAGATGAATTGATTCACCATCTGGTCAAGACAAGTTAAGTGAACTAAAATTCGCCATCTGCGTCATGCATGGGGAAAAGTAACAGTGCACAAATGGTATGAGTTTATTTTCATCCTGTTATTACAGTCTACTTCTCTGAAAATGTTGTGTTGTAAGTGAACTTATCCGTTCTTGGTGAATTTTCAAAACGAATCCTTGTCAACACTGAATTCGGGCAACCTTGTGTGTACTACTTTGACGGGATGGGGGGTGTATTTTCATTAAATTTTAAGTAGGACACTGCAGGAGCAAGATACAGAGGATTATGTGCCTACTATGAAGAAGCACACCTGGGAGACGGGGCCTGGCCTTGGATGTATGTTCTATTATATCTATCTATATCTAGGCCAGTGTTATGATGTTAACAATTCTAATATTAGGTGTTGTGTGACTTTGCTACTGGTTGTGGGTATGAGCATAGTAATGAGGAACACAGATTTTAGGGTTGGTTCTGCCGATAAAAGCCTTTGTGCACAGTCTGGACTGTACAACATTTGATTTAGAAGTTAATATCATCATAATATCTGTAGTTTGGATATCATGATTTGAAATTTTATAGTAATTGATTTTGCTGTCTGCAGTGTGCACATGTAGATTCCTCCTTTCTTCTGCTGTCATCTGTACTATATATATTGCGTTTTATTCCAGCCGACTACATGACTCCTAACTTTTCCATCTCAGGTATTTATGGAATTATGGAATTTACTGTCAGACAGACATTCAAAATATCCCTCTCAGTATAGATTGACATGATTACTTCTGATTTCTGCTTCAGGAGTTTCACATTACCAGTGAGCTGTGAGGACATTGTACAGGGGGGTCGTGCTTTCTGTCGAAACGGACGTCTTCGAGGAGACAGAATGATTATGGTGATATTACTGTAATTATAATAGCACAGTAGGTACCTGCGTAACTCCAATTCCAGATTCAGGCCTTCAGACTCACTTTCCCACTGGTGGAACTAATGCTGTCAACCTTCCCAGGTGGTAGCACACGCCGTGTTACTATTCATTGACCTTGTATGCTGTTGAATACTGTCATAATTTGCATAACCTAGTTTTAAATTGATGGAAAGATTGGCATTGACTTCAGACTTGGTATTTGCAAAATATTTTCATCTGAATAGGCAATATTCTAATTTGAAAACACACACAGAGCCTAGCATTCCCCCTCATACTGCACAGGTACTGTGTTAGCCATTGTGGTTGAAAGTCATACATTCCCTTTGTCCTCCGCTCAGTCGGTCTCTCTCTGCCTGCACCTGCACGCTCACCATCAGTTGTGTCTCAGTCGGGACTTCTCGCCGGCCTCCTCCCCCTCTCTCTCCTCATTTTGTGCTGGTGTGTGGTTGGCCCGTAACTCGTTGGTCAGCTGCTCTCGGGTCTCTAATGTGGGCTCTGAGGAGGAGGCACTGAGTAGATACCCAGGGGCTCTCTCCAAAGATCCTGTGTGGGTTGTGTTTGACTGTCTCTGTCTCTATGACCCGCTAATGCAAGAACTTTGATCTTTTGGTCGCTGTGGGAGGTGACATTTGGCTGGCTTTGACCTTTTGAAGCAGTTTTTTGTTTCTACAAAAAGATTTATATTGCGCTTCACTTTATATCATGAATTAAAAATTAATCGAATATTATATAATATTAGATTAATTGCTTGCCTAACATTTAATGATCTTTTACAATAACAATACAGTAATACAATAATCATGCTATTTATTTATTTATTTATTTTGCAGGCAGTGAAATTTTACTATTTTAATGTAGTTATATGTTATAAATAATGTAGACTGATTGCACTTCAGTAGATCTTAAAATAAAAGAGAGAGAAATGCTTCCATTTTTGTTGTCGTTTCCACTTTTGGGATGAGCAGGCCTCACAGAAGATACAGTAGATCCTGCACACCAACACATTTGCATATGTTCAGTCTGGTAAAAAATGGAGGTCATTGATATTGATGATGTTTTGTATTTGAAAAGCCTTGCGTGTGTGATTTCCTGTCACAAAGCTGCAGTCTTGTCACTCATCTTTGACATGTTGCAGCCATTGCATACTTGTAAAGTAGAATTTTGCATTAAGTAAAGGAAACCCTTGTGCACAGTGGTGTGAGGTGTTAATGTGACCGTGAATGGCTCATAGTCTGGCAACATGTTGCAACTTCTTGCCCCTGCCCCCCTCCACTACCTTCAAATTGCTAATGAGTGGATGGATGGATACTAGAGGTAGTGCTTTTTTTTTTCTCCAAGAGATAGCTGCTACCTTACAGGAGTTAAGTACTTAATGCACTGTACTCATAAGACAAACACGGACCAGGTCAGTTGGTAATTTCACATCCAATTAGCCAAAGTATTTCTATCAATGTTTACAGAAATGAACAGGAAGATGCTAATTTGATTTGTTGATAAAGGGCAATATTTAAAATGGAGTTGGCTGGAGTGTGCATGTTTTTTCTCCCTGTGACTGGTCATATGAGCCTTCTGATGGTCATCTGAGTTCTTGTGGTTATTTACCAGAAATGAATTAGCTAATGTAACCATTTCCTTTTCTGTAAAAATGGCCTGACATTAAGGAACTGCAGAGTTCTTGTGGAGTCAATCACGATGGGAGAGATATAGATACTATAACATTACAGCTACTCACATGGTATATGAATGTATCAGAGCATGTGTATATGTGCCATTAGTGCCAACATTGAAGCAATAAAATGCAAACTAAATCTCACAACAGCATTGGGCATAATAACAGGGAATCACCAGTCACTTAAAGTGGAAGTTGTTGGAGCATAGCAATTGGCTAACACATGGGCAGCAATGGAGAGCAGGATTATTTAACTTCTGGATTTTGGACATAGGCCTTTACCATGTCTGCTTTCTGTTCTCAATATTTCATCCTTTGATTCTTATCCCCAGAACAGAATTCCCACTGTGGTTTTCGCTCTGTGCAAGCTGGCCTTCAGAGCTTCAAATAGTGTTTAATCACTTTCTTTGGTAATCACTTTTCTCTGCTGATTGTATTTCCAGACACTTTCACTCTATGTGCACTTCGTGGAGATGCAATATCATCTGAGCCATATATGAAGCCATCTCATTTTATTACACATTTGATAAACATGTTTGACAAGAGACGCGGGTGAAATTAACATGTACATTCTTTTCACTAATTCCCACACACACACTTATAGGTTGATTAAAGGTGAAAATATAATGTACCTGCGTTCCATTGTTGGTCAGACATGGCTTTAAGTATAGCTGTCTTTCAGGTTTCAATTAATTAAAAAATTATGGTTAGGGATTCATGGGAAGCAGTTTACTTGGAAACATGGAGAGTATGGTCACAGTGCACCAGTTTCTGAAAAAAATATATCATGATACATATGATATAAGTCTGAGCTGTATGAACTTCAAATGCAAACTTGAATACAAATATATATATATATATATATAAGATAAATATAACATTTATATTGCAGTGTTTCCCCGTCTCTTCAATTGGACACCCAATTGAGTACTTAATATGAAATATGCAAGTATTATGGCAGGTGATGTAATAGGCCGAGCAACTGTGTCAATGCCTAGCCAAAAAGGATTAAGTGTAAGCATTAAGTTTGGCTTGTAAAAAACACGTCCCCATGGACATTTAGAAACATTCACTTTGTTTCATTCAATTCTGGTACTTATGTGGGATTTCTACTGCCTTTGCACTAGACGTTCGCTGACTAATAGACTTTCCCTGAGGAGGGGTAGGTAGCTCTACCTTGTTGCCGTTTGCCATTTCTCCCATGTGAGCAGGCTGCTGCTGGGTGTGTTTTGACATGAATATTGATGAACCATGTGAAGTTTCAGCAATGGTGTGGTGCATTTATGGGAAACACTGCATTGCAAAAACCACCATTAATGTGATTTCAAACGTGGACATACAAAAATGATTTTATTATGAAACTGCAGGGATGAGTTAAGCTCAGTGGCATTATGGGCTTTGTAAAAAAAAAAAAAAAAAAAAAAAGAAAGGCAAATCTTATTGACACATGACTGCCTTTATGCAAATACTATTTTCTGCTGTAGATCACAATGTTCTTACCTCATCATCTTATGGTGTGATATGGCATGGTATTGTTATCGTTGTTTTGTACCAAGAAACTTTTATGTCTGGGGGTCACGTGATATATGATAGTTAGCAATTTGGCATTCTGGCATATTTACAGACATGCACTATATTTGTATATTTTATCTGTCAAATAAATAATTTAACTAATACAGTAATTATGTGAGATACAATTCTCTGCAACACTAAATTTCACTAAATATAAATTTGATTTGATTTGACATCGTCATCAGGATAGCAGGGAGGAAACTTTTAAAAATGTGTGAAAAGCAAGCTTATTGCTGCACCACACACATGCCCACTTGGACACTCTGGCCTGTTGAGAGGTAGGCAATTAAGACCTGTGTGTGGGCACTTGTTTGCCAGCAAAGTAACATTGACCGAGTCACTTATAATTGCATGCAAAACCCCCTTGCAGTTTTTTTCTCTGCCTCCTCTCATTTTATGATTTATTGCTGTACCACAGCTGTCAGAACTCAGGCTTCACTGATTGGCTCTTCAATGGGAATATTATTAAAATGCAAGTGGAATGCCGCTGAGCAGCCCAAATGGTTGAACTGAGGCTCCCAATGGTAGGCTGTAGCCAGTGTTGAGCCAGACAGCTGTTTTTGCATGGAAAAACAACACTTAAATGAGCTGAATGTAGCGATCCTCATCTGCAGTCGACTTTGACATCTTGTTTCTTCACCTGAGACCACCATGCATTATCTCCACAAATGACTGCTCAGTTTAAATCCACTGCTGTGGAGTAAGACGTAGAGATATTTTAATATGATGTTTACAGGGACTCGTCCTCTCGGATCAACATATGATCATGGGCGGATATTGCTTACAGCTAACACAGAGGGCCTCTTGTTTGACTTTGGTAAATCAAGAGGCTTCTCAGAAGCTGAGCACAAATTCAAGTTGTACACATCTGCATTTTGCCATACATTATCAGCAAGTTTATACCAAGTCAGATGATAGTATAGCAAGAGACTGACATTTCAACCAAAGACTGATCTAGCTATGAAACCAAATTTATTGAACAGAATAATAATAGAGGATGATCCTTACAATAATTGTTTCATTGTGAAAGTGAAAGGGATGTTCAGCCTGCTGATTAGCATCTTCGGGGTCTTGTCCTTGGTCTTAGGTTTCACACTAAAGCTTGAATGTAGCGACCGTTTAAAAAGGTGCCTGGCGTGCACTCACTCATACAAACAAGCTAATACATGTCAAGAGTACAGAAACAACGGAGCCTATCTAATTAGCTGAGCAACAGAGCAGCAGCTCAATAAATGCCTTCTGTCTGACTGGACAGCAGTTACAGGCAGAAACCTAATGGTTCATTGAGAATAAGCGATTACTGGACCCTGAGTCTTTGGCAGTTGGGACTCGTTGAACTTTTATTGCACACGCGTCTTAGAAACACAGTGCAAAAGTGCAGGACATGAGAGTTCCACTAACTGACCTCATTAATTATGTACTTCCCTTTCCAGAGGTTTGACTTTACAAGAGTAGTGGGTTACGTTGCTAACCTTGTGCTGTGCATGGAAAAAACAAAGGAAAACATGTTTATGCTCATTCATTTAGTACTGCATTTACAGTGCTTTGATCTTTTCCATCCATACCTATCTAGACATTTAAAAAGCTCTGTAAGACATTTGCATGCGTTTTGACTATAATCATACTTATGCCTGACTTTTGAGATGTAGCTCCTGGAAGTTCTCGCTCTCATCCACATCCTTTTTCATCCCTTCTGCTCAGATCTTTACTGTAGAACTATCAGACACTGAAAACACATTAGGGATTAAAGCCAGTGGTTTCCAGTGTCTCCTCACTCATCAAGCTCCAGACATCTCTGCTTTGTATGCAATGGCATGCGTTACCATCTTGTATGTGGAACCCATGAGGTGGTTTTTATGGTAATTGGTTTTATGGTTAACCAAGCCTTGCAGTAAGAGTGTGCAGGGGTTCTTGGCTCCTAAGGTTTATGCCAGACATGGGGAATGTGACATCCCAGTTCCAGCTCTGCTCCTAACCTTGGTGGAAGGGCAATTCTCTCCTTAAATTTTACAACAAAGTCATCCAGCACCTAGAGTATAACAACAGCGGTGAGCGAGCACTGGCCGAGGGGTGTCAGTGTACCTGTGTTGCACTAGATTGGAACTGGGCTGGAGTAGTGTGCTGAAGAATTTGACAGCTTGACAGCTACTTTAGCAATGAAGAAAATGGAGTGAAGTTTTATTTGGATTTGCTGTATTTACAGAGTTGACTACCAGGGTCTCTTTGGTGCTTCCAACTTCAGTTTAAAATATAGATAAGATGATGATCTGAGGAAAAATAGGATGCATGATGAGAAATAATGGTTCCCATGGAAGATTAATTAATTTTGTTTTGGTGTCTTTTAGTTTCTGGAGTGTCAATTAATTAACATGCAGTATTAATATCTCCTTATAATTCAGCAGTTCAATCAGAGACTGTAGAAATATAAACATTCACATAAATAAATTCCTTGAAAATGAGAAACACATGTCACTGTATGAGCCAGTATACTAAGTCATCACTTCATCTTCACAAAAAAAGTGTTAATTAGGCGGGAAGTGCAGGCCGGAGACTGTGCAGGGGAGATGGCTTGCAAGAGGTGACAGAAGGTTTCCTGTCTCTGATGAGGCCTTTCCGTAATCTCTTGGCCGTTGTTGGGCCACTTGGCTGTGGGCATAGTATAGCTGCAGGCTAGTTCTCTGTACTACTGCAGTTTTACATTCCATAAATAAAAAGGGGCAGACGGAAGCAAAGACAATGAGCAAGTGAGGACAATGTGGCGAGGAGGCTGAGAGCCTGAATAAGAAACAGACAATTGGTTGTCCTGAAGACAAGAAGAGCCAAACGTTGATTTGTTGTTCAGAACAGAGGCAGATTGGGGATGAATAGTAGCATGACATTGGGAGAACAAAAAAGGAAAACACTGCAGTAGAGAGATAAGGCTCCCTGTATAAAGGTACGGGTGGAAAAAAGACAAGATGCTCTTTTTCACCCTGAAAAAGGGATTAAGCAAATTTCCTTGCATCATTCTTGCCTGCCTTCGGTGTGTGGTTACTGCACAGGGAAAAGTAGGAACGTCTCCAAGCAGTAAACAGTACAGTTTAAGAAATTATGGAAAACATTAATATTTAGCGAGTCCAGGAATGACAACATGGTACAGAATGGATGTCAAATAATGCTAACGTGTGCTGCACTTTTAATCATGATATACTAGCTACTTTTTTTTATTCTTTCATTATATTAAATTAAACCAGCCTATATGCAGTGTTGACTACTAGAAATCTTGTGTATGTAAATTAATTACTGTCCTACCGGGGTAAAGTGTGTTTAACTAAACTGCACTCAGTGCTGTAGGCCATTGGGGTGTGCTGATGTTTAGCATCTTCTATATTCTGTTGACATTTAAATTATAAATGAGCGTGCTGGTAAAGTGAAACCAAAAACAAATGCTAGTGTAGCAGTTACAGGGAAGAAAAATAGATGTGTGTAAATGAGCAATAAAGGAATGGTAGTTACTGTATATATGCATTCGAAGTGGCTTCTGTCCCGGTGGCAGGTTGTCTCCATGTGTAAATAAATTAATTTTGCTTTGGATTTGTATTGTTCATACCCATGGAGCACTCCGCTTTCCACACAGGTTTCTCCACATCAAGAACCTATTCTCTAAATCAACCAAGAGTATTATTATCATTAATTAAATAACAGTCATTCACATAAGAGGGAGTGGTGACACGGGGAACCATAGAGGGAGAGGGGAGCTGCAGCGCCTGCGTGGTGGATTGGACCCTTTCGGCTAACATGATTTATTCATTCACATATGTACTCGTGGAGCATTAAGAGCATACATGCTTCGCACTACTACATCTACACAGCAACACAAGGACGTAGCTTTTTTTGTTTGGGTCAGTGCACAAACTCAGCTTCAGTATGATAGCTAAAACAGGTACATTGTGCACACAAGAGATTGCTGTGCTTGTAAAATGGCATTCAATCGTGCTACAAGACTGAGGACACCCGGCCCGGTTGTCCTGACCGCGCACGCCTAATGCACCCAGATAAACAAAAATTCAGCATTTCTCTTTTTGGAAAACAAACTTCTCTTTCATTACGAGAGTGTTCACACTTCTCCTTCATAGATTATATATTTTTGACAGACTGTATGCAAAGGATTTACCTGATCTAGAAGTAATATCAAAGCAAATGTCACATCCTCTGTGCAGCTTGATTTAAATCACTGGCTTGCCATTTTCAACAATCTTGCTACACAGTAATTGGAGGAAGTGTTAACACTCTTCTGTTATACAGTGACATTTAAAATGTGTCGTGTATGGTTGGGGAGGAATGTCACTGTGTACAGAACGTACACAGTATGACGGTGCAAACTTTGAGAGTATGGCACAATAGCAGAGATTTCCTTCAGGCTAAACAAGCAGAGGACATAGTTGGTTTCACATGAATATTGTACCAAAGACCCATTTGTAGAAAGGTGTGATGAGAAGAGAGTTCGATGAATTTTGCATTCAGTCATTAAGCTCTTTTATGAACCATTGTAGTCCTCAGTATAGGTATTGCAGCAACATTTACAGGTGGTAATAAATTCACAGCCTTTCACATTTAATTTATCATCAACAAATATGTGATATAATAGATGTAAACTAACATTTCATATGTACAGGACAGGTAATTATTCCCCTTAGTTGCTTCAAGTCACACTGGTAAACCCTGCACCGTGGATTACAAGGATTACCAGTAAAATACCTGTGATGGTGTGGCCTTATTGATTATTGATATTGATCAGGGTACAGTGTGTGACAGTGTGTGTCATGATTTATGTGTGCTACATCATTTCCCTGTTCCTCTGGGGTTCCTGGAGCCTCATAATTTCCAGATAAAGACCCTGGGTTTCACCACTAGACCTAATCATGGGTCAAACTCAGTCTGCAAAAGGACTTGTCCTTTATGGACTTCATGGAATGGAACTTTTGTTGATTCATTTGATCTCACAGTTGTGGCAGTGATTGTGTACTCTCACCATCCTACAATGTTATTTGTAATGACTTTGCATTACAGGAAAAACAAGCCAAAAAAAGGAATAAGCCCAGAAAGCCAATATAAAATTCACTTTTATACCTCATCAAGGCATTAAAGAGCATTTATTATTCAGTCCGCAGCACACAGGCTTCTCTGATGAACTGTGTAACATCCTGTTACCTTGTGTGGGATGTAAAAATAGGGGTTAGTTTAATGAATTCTAGCGGAAACGTAACTGCAGCGATAAATTTTGTCGGAAATAAAGAAAGAAAGGGGGAAGCAGTCAGTTGCTGCCACACATGCAGTAGATCTGCTGTTTGTTTCTATACTGTGATTTTCAAGATGCTGCTTAATGGCAGCGCTGGGAAAGCAGCACTTGCACAGACACACTCACATACTTCACTGCTGCGTACACCACATCACCCCAGAGCAATAGGTATAGTGACAGCTTCAACATCAGTGCAACCTCAAATATGTATTCAAAGTGTGATCTCTTATTTACAGTTTCTCAACTTCTGTCTGGCACACAACCCACCCACAGCATTGCCATGAGTGTTACGCTAAATTTATGAGAATTGCACAAAATCACAATAAAATTCAGTAATTAACTCCGAAACTTCGAAATAAATGTAATGAGAAGGTGCTGGCCAAAATATGTAGGTGTTTATTGTGTGTCTGCCTACTACTAGGAACAGTCGCAAAGGTATAATTTTAGTCAGAAAAAACCTAATCCTAATTTATTTTTATGACAAATAACATAGCAATTCTGCTCAATTTCCAGAGCAGGGCAAAACCAAAGACCTGCATGGGAAAAATAGTGAACAGCATCGTCAACAGAATCGCTGTCTGCAGTCTTTTCACATAGGAGTACATATCAGAAGTTGAAGGTGCTGGTGCTGTAGGAATGTCTGTTTGAAATGTTTTTGCAATGAAATTATGATTTTAACATGGGGTTAACAGTGCCCTTTTTATACACAGGTCCCCAGTATTAGGGGACCAAACATTTGCATTTAATGACTCCCTATAACCTACAAGCAACTGTCATGAGCAGATCCTATCTGAGCTATCTTCACCCTTAATGTTCTGCTGGTTTGCTGTCTTGCACCGCTTTACTTCTTGCTTGCAACAGTCTGGTCTTTGGCCATATGTTTTGGTAGTATGGGATCATTGTGCTTCTGTATAAGATGTGGCCACTTGCAAAGTCTGATGAATTACCGAAGCTGTTTTTGTGGTCTTTGTGGCTCTATGTCTGTGAGGAACTATGGTAGTTTTTGAGGTTGAGATGTGAATTAATGTCCCGAGGATGGAGTGCACATATCTCGCCTTGACTAATGTGAGTTTGTCTGTTCTATGATATGGTTCTGCAAATCATTGTTCAAAAGACAGACCAGCTTGGGAATCAAAGCCCTATCTATGCTGACATACTGGAAGACTGTGGCAGTTAATTTGGGTAGTGCACTAAAAAAAAAAAGAACAAATCGCTAAGCAAAACAATCTTAGCCTGCTATGGTAAGTTTAATTAATACTTTTAATGTGGTTTGAGTCATGATCAATTACTACCGACTGTCTAAAAGAGTGTTACTTTCTTTTCAAGAAAGGTTCAAATGTACTGTAGTGCACAAAGGTTTTAAGAGGTAAATGTGAGTGGAGATATTAAGTTAGGTAAAATTATAATTTGTTAAAAAAAAAAAAAAAAGTTCCACAGAGGTGACCTGTGGAGTTTTCTTGTAGGCAAATTTTGTACAATTTTTACTTCGTTACATATAATTTTAACAGTTTCATCAAAATGCATTGTTTTCTTCGCTACTGCCTTTTTTTTTAATGCATCATTTTCCTTTACTGCCACCAACTATTGATCACTGCAACCGCCCGTTCACACTTGTGCATGTACGTCCTTCTCCAAATAAAGCAGGGAGCGACTCCATAGCACTGCTCCTGGTTGACAACTCCTCAGACAGAGTTTTCCCTTCATTTCTGTAGGACTCAGGCATTGTTGTGGGGGGATTTAAGATGACTGCGACCTTATCAAACCAGAAAAAAATACAGTCAGGGCTGATACACCATCCTTTCTTTCCAGAGTGCACAACTCAGCATAGTTTATTTCCAATTATTTGGCCTAGGTGCTTCGCGGAAATGGTTATGTGCTGCTCTTAAGTCTTCTAAAGGTAAGGAAAGCCCTTCACAGGGAGACCAGTAATGTAAGAACAAGTATATGTCATTGTGGTTAAAAAAATAGTTTTGGTAGAGGACAAAATAGTTATATAAGGGCAGCCACGATAGTGACAATGCAGGAAATCGCTACATTTCTTCCTGTTCGCAAGTTCAGAATATCCCACAGTACACTTTCATGAGCAATAGATGTAGTTGAGTGCATGTGATGCCTTTCTGGGACATTAACAGTTTTCATTTGAGACAGAGTCCAACAAATCTCATTAAAATGAAAGATCTTCACAAAACAGAATGGAAAATATAATCATTTATAGTGTGTTTGTCACAGCATATGATGATTTCTGATTAGACTTTATGCTCTGGTGGCTCTGCAGATTTGTTATTTAATGATAATGTAATTGCAGTATTGCCTTTTCAGTGCAGCCACTTCTCAGCCATCAACTTGTTTAATATATAGGCTCACTTATCATCTCTCACTTTACATCCAATTCATGGACTCAGAGAGATAGATTTCAAATGCAAACATTACACTATTATCCACTTCTTGCCTCAGTTGGTAGAGTATCACTATGAAATAAATGATGGATATAACCCAATGCAGCAGCAGCCAAACATCCATTCTACAGCTGATACTTGGAATCATGGAATCTTAAACCCTAAATCAAATCTGAATTCTAATGTGATTATTCAGCAGCCAAACACAAATGTGCCATTCTTTTCAAAGATGAGAAAGAGATTTCACCTTCTGTCCAGTTCATCCCAAACCAGCTCCATGGGGTTTCCACAGTTTTGTTTTTGTTTTTTTACAATGGGAAATTCACCACATTCACCACCTTTTTTTCCACTTAAGCTTATTCATTGGGCCTAAACACCTTAAATTTCAATAAGAAACTGGGGAAATGGGGGTGTACTGAAACTTTTCGACTGGTAGTGTACTCAGGCGTACCAGATACTGTGAATTTTAGGGGGGGACAGTTTTCCTTCAGTAGTGTGCAAATCTCTCCAGTGCTATCTCTCTCTCCGATGTGGCATTTAAAAACCTTGACTGAATCCCATGTTCTCTTTGTGTTCTAAAGCCTTTGTACTGTGGCCTACATACTGATTCTTGAGATTTAAACCCTCCCAAAAGTGTGCTGCCAAGGTCCCAGTGGGAAATGTGACACTGTTTACAAGACTGCTTCAGCTATTTTATGGAACAACTATTATCTTAATCAGGGCCGTCATCTGGTTTAAACGAATTGAGGGTAACTTTTTCCAGTGTAAGATGCTTTTGAAATTATGAAGCCAACCATCAATCCATACTGTTGTAATGTGAATGAAAAGATGGTTATTAAATTGAGTTGAGTTTAATCGTCCCAACACAAAGTTGTTGCCAAAGTTTGCAACAAGATGATGACACAGCCCGTAGCTACATGATTGATAATTAATGAAAGACCGACTTGTACCCAGTTGTTTTTAAGATAAGGTCCTGTCTCAGAGCAGATTGTTTTGCAGTTTCATAAAACTGGATGTGCGTGAGTCTGTATCTAAAAAATGAATGGTTTCACAAAACGGTCATTATACATAATACATATACATAACTGATGTTTGTTGCTTGTAAAGAAGTCTTTACAAAAAATGAGTTACTGAAGAAGGGGAATACAAAATGTGGCTAGCATTTACACTTGAGTTTTATATCTTGAGGTGCACACTGTAATGGTTTCATTATTTCATCACCTTGCATTTTGATAATGAAACTGTCAGTAGTTCTCTTTGAAATTAGTCCTTCCTATATCTCCGTCTCTTCATTGTCTCGGCAAACTGAGGCTGAGACAAACCGGACCTTTGATGTCTCTGCCTGCGAGGCTCCGGCATTGTAATGAGACTGTATTGCATTGTCTCGGCACCAAATGTTGGGCATGACGGAGCACAATACTAATTTGAACCGAGGCTTGCCTGCTTCTGCTGGTTTCAAAGCTGCGGGTGCTTTTCGTCTCCCGGGAGGGTTGCAGGCACTCCCTTGCAGAACCAAACAGCTTTCAGGCCCATCAGTTATTTAGCACTTGTTGCCTTAAGGGAACTCCTGAAAAATTATGATGATGAATGCAATTAAAAGGCAGGAAATGTATATTTTTCTGAATCTGTATTTTTAATTGAGGCTTCAATATCTCTTGATGAGGAGTTGAAGGCAAAGATTGATTTGAAATACTGTGGGGAAACAAATATGAATGTTTTGCAGAACCCCCCTATGCATGTCTGGACAAAGAAAAAAAAAAAAGAAGCACAATCACAAAAAGCACTTTGATAGTCAAGGGAAGCCTTTGAAAGGATTACACAAAAGGCACTGTGTTTATAGTGGATACATACTCATGCGGTGCTAAAATGTTTGCCCTATTCTTCCCTTCTCCATTGAGTCCTTTTATTATGAATAAATATGAATGTTTTAAGAGTGATAACTAGTTCAACATTCAGCCAAACAAGAACATTGCTTTTGTCTCTAGTTGAAAATTTTATAAGCAGACCTAAGGTTGAGGCTTTTTAATGGACTATATGGATTATATTGAAACACTAAATTTCAGTTTAGAGTACAGTTTAGGACCTTGTCTCTGTGGCATGACCATGGTGTACAATATGTGAAACTCTCTTTTGTTTATGACATAATAAAGCAGAGAATCTAGAAGGATCTGAAATGGCATCGCTGAAAAAGTAACCTGAGAGTTGTGAGCGTGGATCCTATCGCACCATTTGTTGTCTTGCTTAAGGGAAGGAAGAAAACAGCGTGTGATATGTGAGCCTCAAACCCCAGCAGTATAACAAGGTGTACTCAGAAGTAAAGTTAAAATTCAGTCAGAGAAGAAGAACTTTGTGATGGAGCAAGATCCCGAGATGAACCTACACTTCACATACGCTAAGTTGTTTTGATGAAAACCTTTATGCCACAGTGTGTCATCCATTGTTTTTTAAATATGGGATGCCCTGCTGGACATCCAAGCTGCTTCTGTTTTTTCTTCAGTTATGCCGGACTGTAGAATATACAGCAACTCTGCACTGCCCAACCCTTATTTTAACTACAAACAGCATCATTTAGCATTTGCTCAGCTGCAAGTGAGATGGATAGACTGCAATGTCCTCTGACATACAGTGGAAGGGTTGACTTGAGCTAAATTATTATGGTATTTGCTTGCCAAAAGAAATGGAGGCATGCCAGTGTAGCAGTTTCATATTTGGTTCAGCATTAATCCAACTTACAAGCACAGACAAACATTTGGTGAGTGTACTAGCTTACATTTTTTTTCGTGAGATCTAATTTTGTTTGTGGTATGCAGTGTTTGTCTAAAGCTTTTATGTGTGAAATGTTGTGTTGTTGTTGAGCAATGTGTGGAGCCAAGCTTTCGTTCAAAGCATTTGTTCAAAGTAGCCGGAGATAAATCATTTTAGAGTCAGCGACACTGATGCTTGCTGCTGTTCTGGGTGAAATAAACAACACTGTAACAATTCTCCACCCACGACAAGCCTAGTTCATATGTTACTCCAACTAAAGACACGTGATTGCCCGAGGTAACTGAATTTTTGTATTGTGTTGTGAGTGTATTCAGTGCTCAGGTTGACAGTGTACTGTCACATGAGAGCCTAAATGTCCTGGTATTCACAAAGACAGAACAGACCCCATCTCAGTGCAGTAAGGGCAAAGGTGAGCATCTAGAAATGACCAGAGGCCAATATGACGACACGAAAGAGAAAGCGAGAGTGAGTGAGTGTGTGTGTGTGTGTGTGTGTGTGTGTGTGTGTGTGTGTGTGTGTGTGTGTGTGTGTGTGTGTGTGTGTGTGTGTGTGTGTGTGTGTGTGTGTGTGTGTGTGTGTGTGTGTGTGTGTGTGTGTGTGTGTAGGTGTGCAGGCACATATAGCCAAGTGTGAGTCTGGTAGTAATTTAGCAGTTCTCAGCAGGTTGTCTTCAGGGAAGAGCTAATATGGGCAGTGTGTTGCTATGTGCAAATGTATTTGCCTGTCTGTGTTCCTGTGAGTGTTTGGCAGCGTTCTGCTGACCTTGGCATACTCAGGGAATTTCAGAGGAGTGGGATCTCATGCCACTGGGATCCTTCCTTTCTCCTCATCCTCTCACCCCTGCTCCTCCCAAATCCCCTTCCTGGACGGTGTTATTCTTTTCCCTTTTGTTGAAAAAAGAGTCAGACTCAATCCAGCGGAGCCAGAAAAAAAAGATGAAGTGCCAGCGATCTTTACCACTTAACTGACTAATTCCACACAAGGCCGTGGATGGTGGTTAGTCTTTAATGAGGGTGAAGACTACAGCCTACATGCAATCATTAAGTCGGCTCCATGTTGGACTGAGTCAGAGGGACACAAATGCAGTCAATGGCAGATTTTGGTTTTCCTGTACTTGTTCTTTTTCTCTGCACTTAAAATATAATACACATATTATAGTGAAAAATATAAAGCCAAGAATTTAAATGGAAAGTATCTCAAAACAATCACGTAAACCAAGAGCTGCATCATTGTTAGAGCTATAAAACGTTGTTTTTTTTTTCTTCCTTACAAAACGTACACATCCCACACTGAGGATAAACTGTTTTATCATGGAGAAATGTTTTGAATGCTGCTGCACGTCTTTAAAGTGCCTCAGGTTGACAGCCACCCAGTGCTGCTGCTAGTCTACCTATCGGAAAAACAAGTGGTGAAGCAATTCAACAAAAAATGACAACAAGTGCTTTTTGTGTTGTTTTTACAACATCTGACAGTCGATGTAGATGCATACACCTAATGTGTACAAAATATCAATGGCACTCACTCCTTTTATGAAGTAGTGATGATGTCATCTTAGACAGACCTGGCTTTCATGAATAACATTTTTCATTAAGGTATACCTGATTTAATAACATAAACTCTCATGTTACTGGGTTAATTCATTACCTGACAAATTGATGTATTTCATCACAATATTGCAAAAAATTCATCCCACAAATCCAATATTACCATTTAAATCTTAATATTGTCTTGTGTGTGGGGTGATATGTTCAGAAATGATCTCATCACCCATCTCTTATGTAAAAGTCGCACCAGTCACAGATCAGGAGATATTCTCGCTCAAACAAATGCTTTGCTTTGATGGCACAGGGGTGTGGCCTGTACCACTCAGTACGTGGGGTATAGTGAGAAATCCTGAAGGGGATCCAGAAACCAGCCTATTCACAAACAGTTTAGGTCTTTCTAAAGGCCTTTACTGCTTCATTGAGCCCTGAAGGATATTATCTCTTAATAAATCCAAAAACTCACTGAAATCAAATTTTGCAAACTTATATTATACTGCAGTTATGCATTGATAATACTTCTTAATATATAGGGGAGTACAGATGGGAGTTATATGAGGGCCAGCATTTACATGTATGCTTTGGGTCCCCAGCTGATGCTCTTATCCACTGTGACGAACAGTATAATGGGCGGATGACACAAGTTCCCTGTGTGCTGACATTTCAAATGTTTCTGATGTGTCTGTCTCGTTGAATAACACAAGTCTTACTGCGTGTCCTTACAGAAGACTTTCTGTTTTTATGTTCCAGACTGAATCTGTGTGGGCACCTCTCCTCTCTCCTGGCAGAAAGCAGACATGTTCCTTGCCTCTGTTATGGTATGGTAAGTTAATCTTTTGTGTCTCTATTAGCATGAATGAATGTGTACCTCAGGGAAAAAACAGCAGGGCTTCATGCGTGACTTGTTTCAAGATTTGGGTTATTGTGTGTTAGCTCTGAATATTCTACATGTTTCTAAGAATGGAAACATGTTGAGTGTCACATGCTACCTGCTTTAAAAGCAAAGATATTCTGAAATGGATGTGGAAATTGAGATGATAACCTGACTTGTTTGTTTTCACTTCTTCTACTTGTTTATGTATTTTGTGAGGGGGAAAGTAAATTTGGATGCCATTAGAACTGTGATGTGACTGAAAGAGCTTCTGATATCCATGCACTATGTCAGATTCCCTCTTGAAGATGGGTATTTCATCCGCAGGTGAATTCATGGATGGCTTTTCAAAAGAGGCCAGCAGCACCCGCTGTTCTTTTCACGTACGTCTTTTTTTTAATCTGCCGACAGTCAGATGTGATTGCATTTGACATCCCTTTGTCAACTCAGCATTATGAAAAGATGTGATAAAGAACTCATGAATGTTGGCAACAAGGCTTTGATGTGTCACGTACAGCCCTCTTGAAGGTTTTCAGTCTATCCAATCTAATATCTAATACTATCTATACTAGTATACTATACTAATACTATCTAATACTTAGGGCAGCCATATGTTAGTCATTCTGAGGTATAGGAAATAGAAATGCTCACCAAAAAGAGGTGTACTTCTAAGGTAGGGTTGCTTCAATGACATTTTTACACATTTTAGTTTTCGATTTCAGTGGTGTACACACTGATCCAACACACTCCGACACTTGGACCCCTAGGGCTAAATATCGGCACACAAGGTTTGGTCAGGGTGATTGCAGTTATTCAGTCATCAAAGTGGTTCTCCTGTGCCAGTCAAGTGCCACCAATCAAGAGCGGCGCTCAGCTCCACGCCAACTCCTGTGCCCATGCACCAGTCCCAAACTGTACTGGCCAGCTTAGAGCAGAGAACATGGCACAGCGTAATGGAGCGCAATGAGGCATGATGTGGCCAATTACTGCAGAACCTTTTGTTGATAATATTTTTTACTCCATCATTTCAGTATAAATCGTAACTACATTGATACGGTCTTTATTAACGACACAAGCAGGTTGTTTTGTTTTAATGGCCCATACGACTAATCAAAGACGGGGTGGAAATGTTGCACAAGGTTTATGTGGATCTAGTAAAAGGCTGATAGCTCTGGGGAGGGTGACGTAATGGGAGCAGACGTTGCTGTTACAGGCCTGCAGTTACTGGTATTGTGATGACAGTAAAAATGATGTATACGGACTGTAGCTTTTTGGACAGTTTGTGAGTCTTTGAAGACATATGAAATGCTGAGTGTGAAACACAGGCTGGAACTACAGACAGTAATCTATCTTCTACCTTTAAAGGAAAATCGCATTCAAAATTTTCTTTTGGCTGTTGGTACTATCTTGGCCACGATGAGAAAAAGGAGGGATCATGTTCATGTTTGATGAAATACAACCCACAATGCATCAAAACTATGAAAGTTCAACAGTGTGACTTAAAACAAGAGTGAAATTAATGACCTTCACCAAGGAGGTATTGTAATTGGATATGTTTGGTTTTTTTGTGAGCAGAGAAATAAAAAATTGAATCATTGTTTAGTGTATCTTGGCCCATCTTTGAGGTGATCAGATTTGGGAATGATCCAGGAGCAGTATCGTAAAGTATAGTATAGTTAAAGTATAGTAGAATTTTTGAAAGATTCTTTATGATTATTTTGAAAGTAGCTCAATGAAGTGCTACTTGATGCTATAATAGATAAATAACCTTTGGATTTACTTTTGGTATTGACCTCAGGTTCATTTTCACAAATACTGGCTGACGTATAATTATAGCGTATGCGATTTTTACCTCAGATAGTCACTCCAAAGCAATCAAGTTCATTGCCAACATTTGTGTTTTGATGCCAAAGTGAATATGAATAAAATGAAATAAATTGGATTTTGTTCATGAACAGACACGTTATGAATAAATAACAGTCTATTTGATGATCTTTGATGATGACAGCCCCTCCGTAAGTGAGGATTCTATTAAAAGATTACTTGAGGCTAAGGTGACATCAGTTTATGCTGCAGAGATGCTAATTTCTCCCGAAGTTTGTGTGGCTCTCAATTAAGTTGACAGTCTGTGCCCAGTATATGTGGAAAAAAATATCAGTCTATGTACATCCTGGGCTTTGGTTTGGTTAGTAATTTATGCCATCAGATGTCGTGCCTTTGATCTTTTTTTTATTATATTACATATTTTTGAAATTCCCTAGCAGTAGGAGTCAAAACAGTGTTTTTAATCGAGAAATAACTTCATAACCCTCACCCTATTGAAGAAGCATAAAATGTGACATTTCCAATATGTTTAACCAGCTTATACATTTAGGTTGTGGGCCAAATTGTGCAGTGAGCAGAGGGTACCAACAATTTCAGCCCCCCAAAGATCTACCTTTGTTTTAAAATTGTAACGAGTCTTATACAACATGTCTCTGGCACACTGGTGCAGACAGTGCACTGACTGAGGGATACGCCAGCCTGCCAGGACTTGTCAGTGAGGCATGCTGAATCAGGCATATGCAGCCACTGAAAAATTGTTAGCTTGGTTCCAGACCTTTGAATCACGGCATATATCTCATCAGTTCAGTGATTCAAAACTCCAGGAATTGGACCCACTGACAGCTATTTTCTATGATTACAGGAACAGTTGACCTATCAGAGTATTGTAGACAGAATTATGAATGGGTGACGTCATCTTCCTACATTGCTAGCTAGATGAGCTCAACAATCCATTACAGGTTGCTGGTAGTTGCTGTCTCCAATGATTAGTTTTACTTGAGCAAAAATAGTGACATTTAAATTCGTTGCACCTTTGCAGAAAAGTCATACGGTGTCTGTTTTGTGGTAATTGAATTATAAGTATGTTGAGTTTTTATATCTATCCCTCCCACCTTGGAGATTTTTTTTTCTTGTTGAGTCACTGAATGTGAATTGGAATTGCAGCATCTATGGAGACCAATCTTTTCAATTCTGAGGCTGCCACGTGAACCTGATGCTTTGCTTGGCAAACTACTTTTCCCACTTGTCTCTGCCTGACATAAATGTATTGTTTATCATGATTTAGAATGAATGATTATGCTGAAACAACCAAGAAAGCATTTGTAATGCTGCTTTAGATTAGAAAATGCAAAATCACTGTATTTGCAAGATTGTTTTAATTATCTTGTGTAAATGAGAGTGCCTGTGGCAACTGTGGTCCACTAGGAGTTTAAGAGACTGACCTTCCCCTCATTTCTTCTCTCCTGTGTACTCTTTATTAAATGCAAAAATGCCCTAAACACTTTTAAATTTTCATAAACTGTGTATTAAACGGTTAAATGGCTTATGTAAACCTTGTTAAAATGCATTGTTTATTGCATGTTTCAGTGACAGCTGACTGCATTACAGTTCAGCAAGTCTTCTGTCCACACAAGAGTGGTTGAAATGTGGTGAGGTGAATTTGTTTAGGTTTTGTAGTTTTTATGGCAATTCTGTGAATAAACATGGATTTATCTGAACCTGACTTCAAAGCTGCGAGCCAGAAGCCTGAAGTGAAGAAGCACTTTTCTTAATTGTAAATCCTGTTTTATGGATTCGCCATGCAGAACACCTGCATTATAGCATTTGGGGGGAAAAAATAAATTACACTGAGGTCAAAGTAGGAAGTTTTGACATATCGTTGATTGCTGTTGCTATTTTGGCCCATGGTTAAAACACTACAATAAAAGTATGTGGAATATCCTTCACCATAAACAATAAAGAATATAAAATGCAACTAATTATAAATGAATACTAAGAAAGAAAAAAGACCTCAGTTCCTGAATGTAGTAATCACACATTTTCATATAAACAGTCTGTTTTGCTGCTTTGATGGATGTAACACAGTTCAACTGGCATCCAGCAAACAATATTTATAAGATTGAGTGAAATCTCAGTCTTTCACAGTTCCACTGTCAGACACATAAAGCAGCATCCTCTCTCGCTGCGGGTCTTATACGCAAATTCAGCTTACTGCTTTGAGAGCTGCTGGTGGGTCCACACATTAACTGCATGGTTAAATATCACCCCTCTCACTGCGTTTATCGTCTAACAGTTGTTTTCAGGACCTAAACCCAAAGTTTGTGTTGGACTTAACTCTGGTCAACTGGCTGTAAATACCCGTCTTGATCAACTGTGCCATGACTTGTAGTCATAAAAGATAATTCTCAGTGAAAAATACTTGACATGCTTCGCTTAATTGGCTTCCCTTTGGCTCCCTCTGGCCGTCCTACTAATTTCTGTCCCCCGCCCATCTGTTTTCCTGTCTTTCATCCATATGTACACATTTCCTCTGAACTCACCCTTGCGTCCTATCCTTGCCGTTTCATTGAATCATGCTATTCAGCATAGACAGCATTAGCAGCAACACCTCAGTCCCACTTCTCTCAGTCAGCCTTTAACATGATCAGACTTCATTAGTTGTCATCAAGTCATTTCATGGATGATTTGTTTCATTCATGAGAGGAATCACTTCAAACTGTATAACAGAACATTTTGTGCTAACTGTCATTTAACTTTGAAGGGGGGTGCTGTGCTGCAGAACCACAAGTGCAACTCTGTAATAAGGGTGTAGACAAGATAAGAGATGGGAATCACTCCTCCTCTGCTCACAGTGTAGATTCAGTCATCGAAGAGCCGATTCCTATCAACTGAGTTAAGACTATCATGAGATTTTTCTTAGAAGAAATGTACCAGTCTTGTGTACCCAATCTGATGTTCAAGCAGAGAGAAGGAGTTAAGAAATTAATATTCTCTCTATCAGTTATTCTCTGAGTTAATTATGACTGACTGAGGTGTTTTAGATGCTCTACATAGGTTCTCTACCTTTTCTCATCAGTCCGGTGAAAATTTGGGTTGGCTGATTTGGTACCTTTTCTCAAGAGGAAGTGATGAAATCAATACTGACAGTGTTTTTTAAATTGGTGACTCACATTGCAAAATGATCAAAGACCCCATACAGTGCTTGGGCTGTCCCTGCCTATGAAGTACTTGTTTTACATTTCCCACAGCACTTCACTTAAGTGTCCCTGTTGTTCCGTGATGCATGATGCAATTTGCTTTTCTGTCTCTGGATTGGCACACATGCCTTTGTGTGCTCAATGAAGACCACGATCTTACATTTTTCTCTGAGATAGGTTTAATGAAGCACTGGGCACAAGCAAAAAGGCAGCGAGGGGATACCGACTGGCTGGTGTTGTAATCCCGTCGAAGAAAACAAGTTTTTTATCAAAGTGGATTTACCGTATCCACACTACGCTGAAGACAATACAAGAAAAGATGCTGTAGCAACCTGCATAGTTCAGTTTCCATCCAAAGATCAAAGTCAGCTATAATAATAAGGTAATATTTTGTTTTGCAATATGCTTATTCTCCCAGGCACATCTAGAAATAAAAATTGTTTGACGTTATCTTAAACATGTTTTAACGCACCTAAAATCTGCATACTTGCTCAGCGTCTCTCTGCTTCTCTCCCAACACATCATCATCACTTTCCAACCTTGTTCGCACCAGGGGCCCAGCAGCAACCGTGGAGCATAAGTTGCCACATCAGAGGCTCTTCTGGTGAACTGACAGTCAGCAGCATCACGCCATGGGGCAGGAGGTGGTAGAGCATGAAAGGATGCATTAGGTGGTACGGAGAGGGTTCGACTTTACATTGCCACCTAGCTGTAAGCAGCAGATAAGGATGCCTGTGGCGTCAGAGATGGCGATAGAGTGTGAGAGAGACAGACAGCGGGAGGGAGGCCAGAAGCCAGAAAATTATTATTTCAAAAGACGTTTACCTCAGGAATATTATTCTCAGACTCACAAAGTAGTTAAGAGTCCTTGTAGCAGTGAAAGTGAGTATTTGCCTTGTTCATTTTATTTAGGGTTGTGTGATTATCAGTTGTTTTGTGAATCATTTGTCCCGTGTTAACGTAGTCTGCCAAAATGGATTTTACACATGAAATTGTAGTTTGTCGAGAGAAAGTCGGAGCCACCGACAGTTGTTCTCAGCAGTAACTCAGGAGTGAATGTGCAAGAGAAGTGATTATCGATCTCATCGATCTGACACCGCAAAATTTACGGCTCGTACCTGCTTGTTGTTCTCTCTCAGATTTTAGAGCTGGTTGTGCACTGTTTCTCCGTATGACAGAGTGTAGCAGAACTCTGCTACCTGTCAGGATACACGTAAGGAATGCATAAATTTGCTCCCGAGCGATAAGAGTGGAGCCACATTGTGACAACATTAGGGAGGTTCTGACAACATAATCAATCATGGCAGAGATTGCAGTGGACACAGGGATAAAGCATTCTTTGGTAGGACTGGCTGAGACATATTTCAGCTGCAAGACTGTTACCTCTGTATCACTCATCTGAGAAACATTTACTCATTAGACTGAGGCAGACTAACTTAACCTTTGCATCCTAGTGTTTTCATACAACATCAGTTTTGGTTGGAATTGGAAATTGATAGATCATTGTCCATTTGTCATGAGTAATGTGTGATGCTTTTATCTGTGACTCGTTCAGCGATCCCGAAGTCCCTCCTCTATCTTTCTAATGGCAGTTGGTTTGTATTCCCAGTATATTTGTCCTTTTTGTTTCCAGGGAAATAAAGGGGGGATTGACAGCAAGGACCCAGTAGCAGTGATTTGATTGACAGTGCAATGTTCCGAAGGAGAGGCAGGGAAATTATGTGAATATTCAACATAAGGATTAACTCCTCTCTTCGTGTACTCCTGAATGCCTTCAGATGTGGACTGAGCAGGGAAAAAAGTGTTAAAAACTTATGGTGGACTTTGAGTTAATTTCAAAGCACTTTGTGGAAGAATCTATCAACAAAGCTGACAGACTGCTGTGTACGAGTTTGATTTTGTGTGAGGATTTGGCATCTTGAATACAGTTCTTCACACAGCTCAGCTAGAACCCAGCATAAAGTCGAGGTGGTGTCCTGTCTGTTTGGTGAAAAGACAGACCTCTGTGTTAAAACAGTATAGTGTATACTAATGTGAAACTCAACAAGCAAGAGCAGTTCTGCACCTGCTCAGTTTGTCTGCTCAGTTGCTGCCTTTTTGGCTGTACATCCTGTGCAGTTTGATGTTTTAACAAGAGAGAAAGCAGTTCACTCAATGAACTCCACTACATTGAACTGCCATGCCTTAAATAAGATGTGAGGGCACCTCAGTCAGCCATCTAGCTCCTCATCCTCTGAAGCCATTGCTCTGTGTCTCATTTCCCAGAGTATTGATGTCTTTAAGTGAGCTTCCCAAGTGCCTGGAGGGAGTGGATGCTATATAGATTGCTTTCAGGGTGTTGGGACACAGCCGAGTGGTGAAGCTCACCAGTAGACCCGTGGTCATTCTTTCAAATAGTCCTGGAATCAAAGACCAGGTCATATTAGTTACTTTTATTTGAATCATATTGTTGTTCAAAACCAAACCCACCAGAAATTGATTATGACTTACACTCACCAAGCACCTTGTTGGAACACCTGATCATACACATCAAATGTCAGAATGACTAAAAAATGTGATTTTGACTGTTGGTATAGGTAAGAGTTCACCCAAAAAAAAAAAAAACCCAAAAAACATCCAGTGAGCACTATTTCTGTCGATGGAAACGTCTTGTTCATGAGCAAGGTTGGGGGAGAATGGCTAGACTGGTTGGAGCTGACAGAAAGATTATGGTAAGTCATATAACCACTCTTCATAAGGTTGGTGAGCAGAAAAGCATCTCTGAATGAACAAGTTGGACCTTGAAGCTGATGCGCAACAACAGAAGACCGCATCGGGTTCCAGTCCTGTCAGCCAAGAACAGAAATCTGAGGCTGCACAAAAACTGTCCAGTTGAACTTTGGAAAAACATATCCTGCTGTCACGAGTCTGGATCTCTGCTCACAGGCACACAGATGGGCACATCAGAATTTGGCATCAACAGCCTGAATTCATGGACCCAACCTGTCTTGTGTCAACAGTCCAGGCTGCTGGTGGTGTAATGGTGTGGGGCATGTTTTCTTGGCATGCTTTGAGCCCCACAATGCCAATCAATCATGGTTTGAATGCCCCAGCCAGAGTGTTGTTGCCTACCATGTGCATCCATTTATGGCCACAATATACCATCTTCTAATGGCTACCACCATTAAAATGTGACAAAATGGTCTCAAACTGGTTTCATGAAAAGGAAAAGTATTTTTGTGTACTTCAAAGGCCTCCCCAGTCACCAGATCTGAAACCAATGGAACACCTTTGGGATGTGGTGTAACGGAAGACTGGCAACATGAATCTGCAACTGACAAATTTGCAAAAATTATGTTGTTATGATGCAATCATTTCAATATGTAGCAGAATCTCAAAGAGGTGTTGCTGACATCAGAACTGAGGCTGTTTTGCGTGTGATGTAGATGGTGCTACCCAGTATTATGGTGTTCCTCAAAGTGAACTGTGAGTGTATACTTCCTGAAGCAACATGCAAGAAACAAAATAGAATTTACTGGTTTATTTTCCCCCTTCAGTTCAAGCTAAAGAAAACAAACCCTGGCCATTAAATAGTGATGTTCTTGTTCATCTCTTTTTTTTTTTACTTTTGCTTACATTCAAAATCTAAATTGTATCGTTGTGGGATAGACAATTATTCAGTTGCTGGAGAGAAGGATCAAGTGATACAAGAAACATCAGTAATGACACAGGGTAGTCTTAAAGAAGATATGTGGCCACAGTTGGCCCTGTCCTCACTGATTAAAATGCTATTTCGAATGGAGGGGGAAAAGGAAGGAACAGGAATATTGGGTACCAGCTTAGAGATGGTTCACTCTAAAGGAGAGTTAAGAAATAAAAACAAAATAAGGATCAATACTGTTGCTCTGCAACATGAACATGCAGTGAGTCAAACTGGGTAGAAAGCTTGGATGGAGAGCCACTGCAACAATGGTGTGATGCTGAGCCCCTCTTAACTGATGCAGTTAACTCCTACTAGCATTTTATCTTGTCATAAACTTGATAACAAACTAAGACCTTTATTTGAATTACACGCCATGTTGAGGCATGGTATAAGAATGCCTCTATTTACTGTATGTCATGTACGTGCTCCACAGAAGCAGTGATAAAATGAAGGTTTTCAACATGAAGAAAGATTAATTCTGCAACCTAAATGGCTTATCCCTTTATGGTGTGTAAACATGTCTTTATTTATATCCCATCAAAATGATTGGATTTTTTTTATTCATAATTTTTCTAGCAGTAATTCAACAGAAGCAAATATGCTGCCACCTGGTCAGTCACTCTGAACTAAATTGAAGTCCAAACAGTGCGATTTGTAAGAAAAGATTATCTCCCAGAAGTATGATCTCAAGAAAGCAGTACGGTCTTACTCCAGCTGGAGAAGGACCGGCAATGATTACAGAAGAGACTAGAAAGGAAGTGCTTGCTTGGAGAGGCTGGAGACTGCTGCGGAGAGTGTAGGCAGCTGGACTGCAGTAATTAGTCAGTGAAGCTCTTCGTGGTTAAGGGGCAGCTGACCACTGGCCCCACTTGCTTAGAAGAATGGCAGAGGTTCTTCCCTCTCTCAAATATGACTGTGATTAACATCAGCAATTACCTGGAGAAATTGCCCCCCCCCCCATCTTTTAGACAAAGAGGAATTGATTGCCTGTAAGGAGTCGACAGCCTCAACAATGATGGATTTTCTATTTTGCATTTCACTGAGGCCACTATCTGAAAATCCATACAATAAAATATCATAGATAACATACTAAATTTGTCAATAGTGTGTTTGCAAGATTGTCACCTCCCCTGTTCTATCCTAAATACTCACAAGAAAAAACAGTATCATACAGGATAACAGTGAGGTGGCTTAAATAGAGGCAAACTTGACTGGCATTAAGCCTGTTTTCAACAAATCCAAATTAAGGAAAATGTCAGACCAAAACTGACAAAAAAACATTGCTCGAATGCATGAAGCAATGTATGATTTTAAAGAAATATTCTGTATGAGTAACATTTTATCCACACACCTAAGCAACCCCACATTTGTGAAGCTCCTGAACGAAGCTCTCTGATCTCGACGTTCACGTCTTATATCATTTGTGGTTGAGCTAATGAGGTAACCCCTTGACACCTTGTGAATTTGTTCATGTTTACCTCCTCGGAACTGGGAAAGTTGTGGGAGACGGGCCTAATATGCACATTAATGAGCATGTCACACGGACGGCAACTAATTACAGTGACGAATTTGGGGCTTCATTTGGTGACGGTGTCAGCAATAACAGCCTCCCGGCCATCTGAGTGCATGTTAGTCTGAATTACCATAGAGGTCCCTCAGAAAGTTCTTGTCTGAAAGTGTGCGAGTCTCTGTCAGAGAACTGAGGCAGAAAAGCTTTACATTTGTTTTTCCCTTTAAGTTTGTACAGAGAGAGTTGCATGAACATGATCCTTTGAGGTGAGATAGAAATGCTTTTATCAGCTCCTGTGTGGGCTCACCTGAGATTCTTGAGATCAAGCTACTTGCTGCTGGAAGCTCTAGCAGTAATGTCCTTGTTTCCCAGGGTTTTGTTGTTCCTTTAGTGGTCTACCAGGGAATATCCTCACTGATTACAAGTACCCCCGTGGCTTCATTCACAGCAAGAATGAAGCAAGCAGATCACAACAGGCCATATTAAAGAAGTATAAGTAGAGGATGCATTGTGCACAGCAGTTAGTTCACAGATCTTGCTGGTTCACCTCCTCAAGCAGTTTTAGCCATTTGTTGGTGATAAAGTGTAACAAAAAAGTCTGTCAAATAGCACATTTTTGCTGTTGTACAATATGGAGTGTCTGTATGGCAGTGGCATGTGGCTTTTGATAAGATATTCTCCTTAATTTTACATTGTACAATATGTTTGTTTATACGTTTATTTGTGTTTTCATCAGAGTTTCTGTCCAAGGCATGTTCGCTGCCCTTGACGGTCAATACGTTTACTATTTTGAAGGGAACTGTAGTACTACAACACACCTGCTGCCACCACCAATAACCACAGTTATCACCAAATCAACCAGAACTAACATCCTGAGCATATTAAATTAACTTCATGAATTAACTTATCAGCAGGTTTAGGGTAGAACATACTGTACTGTTTTTTAAAAAAAGGTACTGAAACCTTAGTGGATAACTTTCAACAAATGGTGGAGACATGATTTGTATGTTCACCTTTGGGAATGACAGGCTGGCAGAGTTAAGAGGCAAGTGTAGTCTACCGAGGGAAGGAAATCTGAAAAAAAATAAGACACACAGAATGTGAAAAGCAGCTGCAATTATCAGGTGTGAAAAAAAGAAAGATGTGTGTGTCATAAATGTGTCTAGGGACACATACGCAGCTATTCTTCTATGATTGACACCAAACTTTTGGCTTATGCAAGCTGTTTGAATCAGTGTAGCTGTATCTTAAATATTGAGGTTTGGATCACTGAAGTGTCACAACATGACCAGGTTGCCTTAGTAATTCACAGGTCAACAAACTCTGACAAATTAATAATTAACATGTGGAAAGTTCAATGAGAGGTTTTTAAAGAACCAGATCCTCAGTGCAGCTTTAATGTTAGTCTTAAGTATTATGGACAGCTTATGCTCCGGGAAAGGGCAAGGCCGAGAATGATTATGCTCCGCGCCTAGATAATGAGTTAAAATCCTTTGTGGCAGTGCAAGAAATCATGCCAAGATGCCACACTGTAAACTGTCTCCACATATTACAGGTAGAAAGAGAAAGCACCCATTTGGCACAAACTCAAACTCTTGTATGTTTGAACTTCATCACTAATTGCTAAAAGACTTTCAACAGTATCAGTATGTGTGATAATGTGGGGTTGTATGCTTTTCAGTCTCAGGCATGTGCCTGCTTGATTTCCAGAACTTGAATATTGTAGCTGGTAGACTTCAAGTAGATTTTCTTGGCCTTTTGTTCAGTGATCAGTGATCAGTGATTTCTGTTGTTTATTAAATTTAGTAGTTAATTTACTGGTACTGGCTTTGGTTAGTTCTTCGCGTAAGTTACATTTTATAAATTATGATTAAAGAGAAGTAATTTAGAGTTTTATGTAAGCTCCTCCATCTGCATTACATAGTTCTTTAGCCATCAAGGTAAATCTGTGCTGTTGTGTTTTTCGCTGTTATTTATTTTTGGTAAACTCCACGTTCAATTAAGTCAGTAGCTGAAATGAAACATTGTATTATCAGGGAGAAGCAATGGGTTTCCTCCCTATTATGATGAGAACTGGAGCAAAGCCCCATTGGCTTTCGGTCATGCTTACTATTGATTGCGAGGGCCATAATTTACTTTTGTCCCAAAGCAAGCTCTTCACCCCATTACGCTGCGCTCATGGCTCTTTGGCCAGAGCCACTCTTGGTCTCCATCATCATTAACACCTGCCTGCTCATTAAATTGAGCAGCCAGATAAAGGGACAGAGATTATAGATTCCATCATTGCCCCTCACATGGCTCCGGCTAATGATTTGTGTAAAGGTCTAACGGTTAGTGTGGTGAAAGGGCAATCAGTGCAAAGAAGTCACAAGGTAGGACACTGGAACAAGTGTCAGTGTGTTGAATTGTTTTGTAGTCTCACCTTTGACGTTCATTATGATGCAGAGCTCCTTATGCTGCTTGATGTAATTCATTCTTAACACATTGTTGCTCTAATACAGAATGTGTTTACTCAAATGAGGCTCATGATAAAATATTTGAATAGCTCTCATGTTAAAATTACAAATGCGTGTGTTTGCTTCCTTTAAAATGAATGATATACATTTGGGACACAATCTTTCATACACAAATATTTTGTACCTTTTCATTCCACAATGATTTCTTCTTCTACTTCTTTTCATGCTAACATAGTGACTTGTGGTTCAAATATTTTTAAATAATTAGTGGCACTTTTGTCACAGAAAATGACTACAGATAAGATACCAGAGAACTGGATACCATACACATTTTTTTCTCCAGCAAGCATTTGATGGATTTAAACCAAGCTGAGGCTTAGAGACATTCATGAACTCAATCAATACATTCCTCTCTGTACAGCAGCACTGCCAAAATGGCAACTGATGGACAAAGAGTAGAGCACCGACGCATCCGGAAACAAATTAGGGTTCTCATACAGATGGACTTATCCTCTTGTATCATTCAGCAGTTGGATAACACATTTTTAGCAGATGATTTGGCCCGAAAGAAATGGTGATCTCTTCAGCTTGACCTTTCTTTCCCAGGTCTTTTCAAGCTACTCCATGTTTTATCGACGAAAGAGATGTGAGTATTTTTTATTCATGAAATTATTTAGGTGGGTCAGTTGGCAAATACTGTAGATTGAGACAACACATAAAGTTTGTTTTAACTTAATGGTAAATGTGACAATAACTTAGCCAACCAGCTCTAAATTAGTAGTCTTAGGCACTACCAAGCTTTATACTTATACATACCTAAAACACCATATCAATACAGGACTTTACAGATTAAAGGGACATGAAGAGCAGATGTACAGTGATGTAAGTTTCTTTCGTTCCTTCATTCCTATATAACAGGAAAAAAAATATGAGTAATACAAAACGCAGAACGACAGGATCTGGCTCTGTTTCGCAGTTGCCAGTCATCGATTCTGAGGTACTTTGACGTTTGGTGCAGTGAAGATTCAATCCCCAATTGATCCTCAATGTGTCAAGTTCATGTTAAAGAGGCCTCCACCACTTCCTGACGCAACGTCTTGGCATGTTAAAAGAACAAGTCTGAGCAAAAGCAGAAAGGTAGAGGGAGAGGTTTCTGTATGAGCATATTGTGTGGGTGTGGGGGAATGAAAAGGGAAAGTATCGGTGCTAATACACCAAAGTAAAACAGCAGCATTGATTGTGTGAAAGCCGTACAGGCGGTTCAACACGTGTATGCTCAAAAGCTGAGAAAGCAATAGGCTGCTATTTTAGAACCTGCTGTTTCAGCCCAGCACTGCACGCTGAACTACAGCGCTTTACACAGCGCCTAGTAGCAGCACAGGGGAATCCTGGGAAATGCTTGACTCCATGCAGGCGTCTTCTGACGCAGTGTGAGCGACGGCCAGACGGGGGGCAGTGGTACTAAATTCCGACAGAAATGGGAGCTTGGAGTTGTTTACTACTCCGTTTCACTGGTGGAGTGCAGTTTCCAGTGCAGGTACAGGACTGCAGTGTCAATCAGTCTGTGCATCGTTGTTGTACCGAGACTGTTCCGGTGATGGTGAAGGTTAAAAAAAAAAAAAAAAAACAGAAAACAAAGACGTTCTGTACCCAGGAAACAAACTGTGAAACAGGAAATGAAAACCCTTCTAGTATGTAGGAAGGCAGCTACAGTATGTCAGGAAATAACCATCCACAGGGAGCAGGGTATACCAATTATGTGCTCATTGCAACACACACACACACACACACACACACACACACACACACACACACACACACAGAGCCATGGCTTCATGAGAGGCCAGACTGCCAACCACTTGGGACACAACATTAGGGAGGAGACTGGGGGAGATGTTTGGATTATGTTTTGGTGTAATCTTAACCATGTAAATTTAAATTGTTTAAGATTAAACCAACATTACAGAGCAGGGATTACTACAGTTGGAAGATCAGGAGACACTGTTGTGTTTGGAACATCTGTACAACCTATATTGTTTGCAATATAAGCACTGGCAAATGGACCATTCTGTCAATTAAGGCCCAACAACTTGTATTTAAAACATGAGGAATGAAAGAAAGGACCAATGAACAATGAGGATGCTAACAAAGGATGGATAACCCTGGCTGTAACCCTGTCATCTGATACAACCAGTGTTTTAGATTCCTTATTTCTTAACCCCGTCCCCTTAAAATCACCACACTGATTTGGCCCCAAGTCTCTGCCCACACTGAGTGTTTCTGAGAGTTCACCAACGCTCCTCTCTTATGTCCACACAGTTGATTGGCGGTCTTGCTCTTACTCCCCAGGGTCATGCTCCGATCTGCACAAATATTTTGAAAATATATGAAAGAAAGACACTTTGATGCATTTGTTTTCACCTCAAGCGCACCCGCCACATGGGTGCAGACATTAACAAGCTGTGGCAGAATGTTGTGCAGCGGCACACGATGCTGAGACATGGGATGCAACCTACGGGTCTGCAACACTTCACCCGCACACTGACCTTCATTTACTCTACATAGGGCTCTCACATTCATACATATGGAACATTTTCTGTCTCATACAGTAGCTCCAGAATTTACAATGAACTCCTCTCCCTCTCCCCTTCTGGCATTTTGCTATCATTATTGATTATGCTAAAAATTAGTTTTCCTTTCCACTGGAGACTTCCTGCACAGCACATATACAGACACACACAAACAGTCAAATGATATTAACTGTCACAATAATAACATTGACCCTGTAGGGGACCTTCCTACCTCCATTGTCTATTCATTCATTGCCTGACACCTGTGCAGAAACATCAGCAAGTGTCGCTGGCGACCAGCTTGTCGACGCTGAGTTGTCTGATGTTCTGTAAATATGAACTGCCAACTACAGTAACTATTTATGTCAACCCACTGCTGGTAACTGCAAGTAACATATGATGGGGCTGCTGATGTCCTCCAGCTGGCGTCACAGGTTGTTGAAGGGTGTAAGCTCTACACACACACACTTTTTGGAGGTTTTTTGTGTCATTAGGATCTTATCTGTGACCTGGGAGTTGATCTCAGTTTGTTTAATAGCTTTTTACAGCTTAATTCCCTCAATCACACTTCCTGTCTCAGCATTTCTCTGTTGCATGATTAGACACTGGACCTTGAATACTTTGTATTTTAATCTGTGTCATGTGCGTCGTTCTGTCCATCAGTGTTAAATGGTTGTTCTTTCTTCAGTTTCCTTTGGTACAAAAAGCTTTTGATAATGTATTCACATGCAACTTTGCAACATGTGCAAAAGCAAAAACGAACAAACCAAATATAATAATCTCTCCACTTTATCAGTCCAGCTGCTTCATTTCAGCTTTTGTAAGAAAGACGGCTGCGCCTTCAAAGTCCTTTTAATGTCACTTACACAAAGTCAGAAAAAAACCCCAGTTCATACTAATGGTCCATAGCATGCGAGATAAAACAGCAGACTGTGAGTTACCTGATGTTTTAGCAGAAAATAGTTCTGCAGTTAAACCTTGCACCCCCAGTACACAGAGCTTGGAAGAAAACAGAAACAAACCCCACCTGTAACACTCTTGATTTGAAAGTAAATATCTACAATCATCATACAGCAAAACCATAATTACATACAGCAAACAAAGCTGTTTTTCACTCTGACATTTTACATAAATTACATGTTCACTATATACAAATTCACCATAATGTAGCTTTTGCAATGTGTCCAACATAAATTCAGTTGTGTAAGATTCGGAACTGTGGATGATATTTTCTGGAGAAAATTGCACATTAAACTTGATGGATTAAGTTTAATTCTTTTTTTCTAATGAAAAACTGATAGATAAACATCTAACCAACAAAAAAACCAAACTGTTCTGAATTATTCTTAAGTAAATACAATTTCATTTTAAATGGATTTCAACAACAGGGCGAGAAATATTCCATGGTGTCTATGAACATCATTTCAGTTAAATTTCAAACTTTATATAAAAAAAGTCAAAGAGACTGCTGTGGCCACTCTGCTCAGGGAAATGCTTCTTTCCGTCTGCTCAATCAGCAGCTTGTCTTTGAAATCCAGCACAGCTGTCTCTGTAAGCTGTCCAGCTATGTTGAGACATGCTGAGACAATAAATCTCCCACATTTGTTTCACCTCGTCCTGCTTTGACAAGCGGGGCACTCAGTTGCATGACATTACAGAAGGCAAAAAGTGAAAATCTGTGACTCAGTTTTGCAGTCAAGCGTCTCTCTTATCACATCAGCCAAAAACAATGCACGTTGAGGGATAAGCCAATTGATTTCCGACCCGGATGAAGACAATTGAAAACCTGCAAACTTGTCTAACAGTGAAAATGCTCCGGTGACATTAAATGTATTTAACACGCACCAGCCGATGCACATTCTGCATCTTGTTGACAGATGTTATATCTTGAGTCACACGGGCAGCGGCCGTCGATGGTAACAGGCTGAGGTGGGCAGAGCGTGGAGCAAGTCCTACCTGTTTAGAGGGAAGGCACAGAGAACTCAATTAAAAAGAATGCAGAAGATGTCTGACATTTCGAACACCAAAGACATTTTTATCTGCGAGATGCACGCTCTAGGCAGGGGGTTTGATTGCGTTGCCTTGTGTGACAGCTGGGGCCACAGAGAGGCCTGGATATACTGCATTATTTCTGTGTTATTATTTAATATTATCATCTTGATTATGCTTGTGTTTTGTTTTTGTTATGTTTGTCTTATGTTTCTTTGGTTACCCTCAAACAATGTTTATGAGAGTTTTCTGTTACTAAAAAGTATGTTACATGTGTGGTTTATATAATGTGCAAGGTTAATCCCACATACATAATATTACTAATACTAATACACAGAAGATGCTCATATCAGTTACAAAACATATGGCATGGGCATTTTTAATAGGCACAGCAATGTAAGACAAATACATCAAAGTTGTACACACAAAGCATGCAAATTATGCTCCTAACAACATTTAGCTTGCATACATTTCGTGTTCTTTTAACAAAAAAGAATAAATTGTTGAATTAATGAATCCCATTAAAAAAACGCAGAGATACTTATTCATGCAGCTTAATTCCTTTGCATGACTGAAGCTGCTCCTCTCAGTTGTTGAGAAAAAAGCACACATGCTTAATTCATAGGCCTGAGTCATTTTGTCAGACTTCGTCAAAAAAGAAGCATTCGGCAACTTGAATAAAACAAGATAATGGTGGATTCCTTAGGGTGAAATGCTGCACAAATGGTAGGGACTTGCACCAATCTGATGAAACATGATAATGGTAGTGATATGTCATTGTTTGTGGGTCACAGATGAGTCAAATAAGCCATTCGCAGGGCACTTAGATCAAGAATAACACATCATAGTGCTGTGATCACAGGCACACACAAAATGCCACTCTGAATTTAGTGATTGTTATTTCGCCAAACTTCTTCCCAGGAAAAAAAAGAATAATAATTTGCTTGGAGTGAAACACTATTATACAGAGTGCTACGGGACAAACCGGGGTGTCACTTAGAGACAGATTTATTTGAGAAATAACATAATCCTAATTGTCCGGAAACTGGTATCCCATCTGCATCATTGTCACCCATGAAATTAAATTTTCACAAGACTAGCTCTGAGTTGATAGAAAATGCTTCAGGTGCTAAAGAAAAAAAACCCAAAACACATCTCTGATTTCATTTCTTTTCACAATGGTCAGTCATAATTTTTTGGAACATTACAATATTTAAGTGATATTATACTTTTAATGTGTATTTAAGTGCTTTGTTTGTCTTTAAGTTGAACCTGCATTGTCTGGAAAGGTAATTGAGTCGGTGTGAGTTATAGTTCCTCACCAACCCCACCCTTAATGTGAAGATAGGGCAATGGAGCGCTGGATGAATCTAATGTACTGTATGTGTTTTGCTGTCAAGCCCTTCAGATACCGACTGTTTGGTAAACACGTTTTCACAATTTTTTTATTTCTTCCAGCAGAAACTCAATAGTGATTGTGTTGCATGAACTGCCTGGAAGCAGTCCATAGATATACTCTGTATCGGATCTATACATCTAGTACCGTAAACATTGCTGTGCAGTTTGTCGAAGTGTGTGATTCCATCTTCACAGGTTGGGAAGCATGGATTGTAGTTTCATTCTGTACTGGAGAGTAAGTGCTGCGTTGCATTTGACAACCAGTCAAAGTAAAAAGCCCTTTTTCTTTTTTCCTCCAACAAATGGCTTGTACATGCATTGATGTACTGATTGATTGGTTGTCTCAGTTAGAATAACCACAACAACTTTAGCTCCCCAGGTGGACTTTCTAACAAGTTTGATTCATGTCTTGCAAGAGCTTGCCAGTGTCCTTTTATACAAAAGATTTCAGTCTCAGAATTGGGAGTGTTTCATGTCCCTTTTTACTTTGGATGTATTTGTGATCTCGTTTTTTGTTTGCAGCCTGCAGATGTAAGAGAGCTGTAAAACTGTAATGGACAGGAGCTGTGAGGCAGGTGTGGAAAAATTCAGCAGCATCACAATGAGTGTCAACATAATGCTACTGCCACTCTTTTATTAGATACAAAATCTCATATCAGTGGTGCTATCATTGTGATTAGATTATGATGCATATGATGCCTCACTCGTTTATTTTTAGCCAACATATTAGAGTAACACTGACTTCAATAAGAATATGTTCATTCAGCCCATCATCCTCTGCTTTAAAACGTCAGAACGGAGAATCGGAGGGAGTCCAACAGTCAGTCAGGGCACCGTTCACTTGCCTTTTAGCCCTGTTTACTTCAGCAGGAATTAATTGTTTCTGGTGAGCTGGATGGCTCTCTAAACCCTTTCATCTTTCAGCAGATAAACATCCTCATGTGGACCGGCTCATGAAATTTGAGACATTCTGCACAATGCAGTGCTATATTTCCATAAGTCTTTTTTTCTCTCAATCTGCTTCCATGAAATCCTTTCTGATCGTGTGCAATCCCTCCTCAGTACCTGGCTGCTGACCATTTTCTGCACACAAATGTCCATTTGGCATGAAGAATACAGCAGACATGATTCTGCTTAACATTTCCAAGCTGGACAAATTGGGCTAAGATACCAGCTGTTAAGCATGGGAAGGCTAATCAGTTTAGCAGAATGCTGAGGATTATGCAGTCAAAGAGGCGTTGTTGTTCAGAACACAATATACTGTAGAGGACAGCACATCTGCCACTAGTTTGGTTATCAGAGCTATTTCCTCTTGCTGGTTCTGGACGTTGTCTTAGCCTTGTTGTGTGCTCACTGCTGTTTACCACAGGCCTGTTGTGAAGTAAGTGTCCAATTAACCGTGGATTTGGTGGCATGTGCTATCACATCAGGTTTCCCAGAGTCTCACGTCATCTGCGCACTTGTGTGCCAGGGTGTAAGGGCTTCAGGCCAGCAGTTTTAAATCACCTCCCTCAGCTAAATGTACTGCATAAAACATGGCATGTCTGCATGTGATAAAAGGAAGGAGACACACGGAGAGTTTGAGGAAGCTTTTGTGAGACAGTTATGTATTTTGTGTATAATATAATTGTGATTATTACAAAAAATTCAATATTAACAAGTCAGAATGGGACACAGTGCAAATGAATGTAATTGTTCTTCATTCCATTAACCAAACAGCAGAAGCATAAGGCTTGCCTATGTATATTTGTCAGTTTATCTGTGACGTTTTGAAGTAATTGACAACAATTTGCTGCTTTACTAAAGGTAAGTGGTCTTAGAGGAAAACACATCTTTAACTGTACAGTGCGTAAGCCTTCTTGGAGTTTAACATCCGAAACCATATCACTGTTTGACCTCTTGACTTGAAGGAATTAAGAAGCCTCTTGTGTCTGCATTTACTAATGGTAGACCGCAAGGATGTCTCTTAAAATCCTTATATCTTCAGTTAATATGAAATTATCTCGACAGCTGTCTGGTTGAAATCCTTGATGTCGGGGAGTACTGCGGTGGTTCAATTAGGAGAGCTGCTTCACTGCAGCTTCGGATGCTGTGCTTCATAACCCTTGTGGTATAGGTATGAGAGGATGGGTGGGTGGGTTGGTGGGTGGGGGGCTGCTTTGTTCTTATCTCTGCAAATTGTTTCAGACTGGCCTCATAAAACAAGGTCCCAAGGTTGAGACACCGTAGGAGCCTGAATCAAACACAGTGTGCTACAAGCAATGATGCAATAAACCTTTGTTTAGGGAAGTTCTTAGTAGCATTACACTGTGGTGGTCACTGAGTGCTCAGCAAGTATTTTTCTGCTGTAGCCTCCTTTGTTTCTATTTCAAAGGGGATGAGTTTTTTCCTCCTGCAGCCTCACAGCCTTCTGACCGCATGTATTGCCCCCAATTCTTTTCTTTCTGAATGTTTATCAACTGTTTGTGATCACTTGTTACTGATGTAGTCTGGCAGGTGGATTTACCTTCATCTCCTCTCCTCCGTCTGTTTACGTTTAAAGTGCTGACACTTCTCCTGACGCGCTGTTTCCTTTTTTGTTTCATCCAGACTGCATGCGTGTCGAGGTGCTTGCAGTAACGCTGACCTTGAAGTTTCCCTGATTTCTTTGTGACATTTTAGTGACCTTTTGAACGAATAATCTCTGCGTTTCCATACTGTCTCTTTTTTTCACTTTTCCTTTGTGTGTAAAAAAGAAAGAGCTGAAGTTGCTTTTTTGGTCTTTTCTGTTTAATTCTCTTTGAAGACAGACAGATGAAAAGGAGACAAAGTGGGGGATGGGGAGGGAAGCTTTCATAAAGCTACTCCAGGCAACATGGAACAGTGGAGGCTGGCAGTGTCTATATGATTAACAATGTCTTTTCAGCTCCATTGGTGACGTTAATTCATTGCATTGATATACATAGTGATAATACTATACTGTAATTTAACATGAAAGAAAACCTTCCCAATCTTAATCTGCCACAATTACTTTGAATAGTAGAATATTGCATGTTAAAGGCATTCAATTTACAGGTGGTACTTTCTGCATCTTTGAAATGTCAGATATGTCATCTGTGACCTAAGAGAGCAAACACAAAAGAAATCAAAACATTGTTCATCTTAGTTCAGACTGTAATAGTCATTTTAATAGCTCTATATTTCAGCCACTGTAACCATCATATTCAACAAATCAATAATGCAATATATAACTCAGATTTGTCACCATATTGCTCACTGCTGCAGTCCCACAGGTAAGATTTTAAGTAAGCAGCGTCTATATAAAATAAGTAAAAGAAATATGTAGAACTCTGATGTCACACTTTAAAAAGGATTAACTCCTCACTAAGATTGCATCTGCAAAGAAATACATTGTGACCAGTGCTAATGTGAGACTTGCCAGTGATAGTTCAGGCAATGCCAAGCACACACACTTGGGCACGAGATATTTTTTTTTTGTGTAACTGAACTAAGCTTTGGATCACCGCAGCTGGGCCCTGAAAGCCTCCTTTGACTTTGTGTGTGTGTGTGTGTGTGTGTGTGTGTGTGAATTCATGAACCTCGCCTTTCCCTACGTGTGCTGCTACATAATGAAAGCATTGCCTGGGGTGTGGGCTGAGTAACACTGTTGCAGATGATGACTCCAGCCCTGCCTTGGGTCTGGCTGAGTTCAGACCATGAAACCCACCGAACACCAGTGTGAAATAATTCATGATGGAGGATGTAAAGTCAGGTCCTAAATCCGAGGGGGATGTGGCGATGGTACTACAAAGGCTTTGGGAAACTTGGAAATTGAACAGGCTTTTATTTCACACAAGAAAATCTGTCGCAGCTAACCAAACTAAAACAAAAGCAAATGAAAAGTCCAGTTTGCGGTGAACAAATGAAGTGTACTTGAATGATACCTGTTACATTTTTAAAAGCAAGACATTCGCTGGTTTACGGTATTTACTCAACAAGGACAAAAAGACAGTGAATAAGCGCTGAAGTGAGTTGAGCCCTGTTGACAGTGTGGCCTTTTGTTCCTGCCGAGGACAGTTGCTAGATTGAATTGATCTGACTTTAGCGCCTAACCATTTATCTTGGTCAGTCATATCTGATCTGTGGCTGTCAAGTAGAGACACGAGAAGAGGGCTCCTCTGAGGAACAAACTGCTCGGAGAGCTAGTGAAGGGTCGACTTCACCTCTCTACCATGACAGCAGCATTTCCTCTCCCCGTGTGTTTGTGTTTTTTACTGCAATTTCCACATTTTCTACCAATAAAATGTTCAGAGCTGTAGTGATGAGTCACTTAACCAATCAGTTCATGGACAGAAAAAATAATCAGCAACTAGTCTAATCATCAATCATATGTCATTTTTTCTACAGAAAATGGTCAAACATTGCTTATTTCCTGCTTCTCACCCATGGGTTTTTTTTTCTGGTTGGTCAAAAATAAGTAATTTGATGATGTCACTTCAGGGAACTGTGACATTTCAAACATTTCAGCTTTCATTGCCATTATAACAATATAATATTTAGTAGATGATCCTCGCTTAAAAAAAAGGTATTTTAGAACCAGTTTAAGCAGAAACACAGTTCTACTGTGTTACAACATAACAATATGCTCTATTAAGGGCAAGTGATGCTTCATTATTCTCCTCCACCTGCAACAGAATACTGTTGGTCCTGCAGCCACATTTTCCATGGAGATTTTCACTGTATAGTTCACCTCATCTCCAAGGACCCCCTGAAAAGAATGCAGGTTGCAGCCCAGCACTGTCACTCCACTTCAGCAGGCTGTGAACTGATCCCTTTGGCTGTGTCTTCTGCTACCTGGGCCCATTCTAAGCCACAGATGATAATCCTCAAGGGGCCCTCATTAAGTCTGCGCTCCAATTAGGCCATGCTCATTTTGCTGCAGCACAATTGCTCTGTATGACAGTGTGCAAATCCTCCAGCAGTGGATTAGGCTGATCAGTGGGTGGGACGGAAATAGCAGCTTTGGTAAGTCACTGGAAGAGGTGAGTGTTTGGTTGGTGTCAGCAGCCACCAGCTCATGTACCAAACAATTTGAGTTCAAGGAGACTATATCATATGTGAAATTATGGTCAATTTGTAGATGAGGCCTTTTTACGTTGCTCAAAAGTGCCTTAGCGTGTGGAATCGCCGAGCAACCAATGCTGCTCAATGTTGGAATTAATACTTTTGGGTCCTAATATCTTCTTTTCCTTTAAAGTTTCATAAGCTGTCAGCTGAAGTACAGATAAGAGTGGCTGGATCAGTTGTCTTCACATCCGGACTCCTCTGTATATGTTTTATTAATAAAAAAAATCTTGAGTTGCAGTCCCAACAGTCACATTAATTGTGAACATTAAATAAGCTGACAAGCAGCTATGATATTCACTCAAAGTGATAGTTCACAAGAGTACATGTGGGAGAATGGGATTTGTAATTTGAATGGTCAATGCCATCGAAGCGCCAGCGTCTCTTAACTCGACACTGCGCTCTGTGAAATTTCTTCATTGCGTCAATGCGTCATGCATTTTGAGCTGCCAAGTAGTCCAGAAGTCCACCAGTCAGAGGAATGGATTTTATTGGTGAGCTTTCAAAACCCACTGAACACATAATCAGTTGCAGCACCCTGACGGGATCATGGCCAGCAGATCTGAGTGCCAAATGTTTCAGCTGACAGCTGACTATACACACACTGAAATACCTTCCAGGACTCATGTGATGCGTCGAAATCCTCATCATTGTGCTGCCTTTGAACTGGTGCATTAGTTGATACCCATCATCGTTGGCTTCCAAGCATTCAAGATAATATGCATTTACTAATAAATACCATGAATTTGTGTTCATCACTAACTGTGACCTTACTTTAATGTTGATTTTTTCAAATTTTGGCCAGAATGGACAATATTCCTCCTTCCACACAAACTTGCACAAAAATCACACATAATCATGTCCACTGAAGTGCCTTTTGTCCTTTCATGTTACAGTTTGTCTGTGGTTTAGTCACCCCAGGAGCCAAGCCTTGGCAAGGCAGTGCAGCCCCCGATGGAAAGTTATACTGAGCGACAAGAACAAGTAAACCATTGTTTCACATACACTGTGGATACTTTGCAGTCAGTTTCTTGTTTAATTCTGGCTGCTTCACAGCCGACTGAGCATGATGCACTCCCCTGCTCTCACTCTCTGTTAACCCAGGGAACCACAGCCACAGCAAGCATGGGTGACTGCAGATTAACCAAGCAACACCCCTGATTCTTTGAGGCAAAGCAGCTGATGTTTGCCCAAAACTAATTAAATGTGTTGCCGTGCTGCTCTGTAATGTGGCTGGCTACAAAGATCTTAAAAATCAATTGTGGGTTTTATTGAGTTGCCTTGAAACTGTTGCTCATGTGCATTTCAACAATGTGGGTCTGTCAGTCAGTCAATAAGGCGCATTCACTGTCCGAGGCTGCGGCACAATGCTGAATGGCCCGAGCTCGCCTGTCTTCCCCAGATGAAATGGTGGGGTAATGAGCCGTCATCTGGCAGCTGTTTAGGCAGAAAAATGATCAAGTCTACCAGGCAAGAAGAAAGATACTGTGCGTATGTCACATGGGTGTTTTCTTACCCACTACCCCAGTGTGGTTTGTGTAATGTTGCTTCCTTGGACTGACATTTCTTCAAGGATGTTTAATCTGGATCGCTGGGCATTTGTGGTGGCCGAGTCACTTAAAGTCGTGAGCTCGCTCTCTGTGTCCGCTCTGATTTTGTGTTTCTTTTGTTTTCTTTCAGACCCTGGAGTAAGTGAACTGTGAGTAGAGTCACACCGGGGACTTTGTAAAAGACTTCTTTGCTTCTGTGAGAGTATATGGCCATCTGACATCGGGAAGCAGGTATGTCACGATATATTCATTTCTTCTTGTGATTGTGGATGTTGTCATCTTTTCATTTTGGCTCTAAAGTTAGGTTTGGATTTAAAGGTTGGTTTTGAATAAAAATACATCTAAATAGACATATTAATATTCATGCGGTGATGCGAACACAAACACACATGACCATTGTGTATAATTATATCGATACAGAACTAGAAGGGAATTTGAAAGTAAAACTATACCAAAAATAAAATGTACATAAGACAAGGCACCAAAAGTTGTGTGTATTTAAAGTTAATATTCAGCTGGCAAGGTGGATGCTACTGGGCCATCTGCTTCAGTATTTGGGCCACCTGACAGTGAAAGCCCATTTACCCTGACTTTATAATATACTGTATCACAGATAATTAACATGTTTGCCTACTTCAGCTTGACCTTAAATTGCACAGCCAGGCATTTACCACAACACATGTACAGTAAATGGTAAATGGCAATTAGCATGGAGAGCACTGTAGAGTTACAGATGACACATGAAATTTCTCAGACTCTGCACCACCATGTCCTCATTTCTGGAAAAGGCACTGCATCAAGTGGAAAGAAGGAAAAGGTTGCCAAACAGGGGGTTTAAGCCCTAAGAGTCACAAGGGGATGGTGTCATGACAGTTAAAGATGTTGTGATGGTGACAAAATGATGCTTAAGTCAAGTAGCTTTTGGCAAACATGTCCCTGCCTTATAAAAACAGGTGAGTAGCTGTATGCATGGCTGAAGACAAGAGATCAGAACAGGCAATAAGAAGCACATCCAGCTTCGTGGACAGGCCGGCCTTATTTGGTTGTCTTACCTTTAGTAATTGGATATGTGTGACAACCTCCCAGTCATTCTTTTTTCTTTTAAAAAAAATATGCAGTCAACATTCTTAAATTCCTGCCATCAAATGCCAGTGCTGCATGTTTCTGGTTACACTTAATGGCTCTGTTTAAGTTTTCCGCCATTTGCCTTTCATGTCACTTTTTTTTTTTCCAATAAGCGTACCCAAGGAAGACGTGGCAAGAAAGACTGGGATTGGTTGGAAATTAATGTGATCGTGTCAGGGAAGGGACTGTGCCGAACAATGTGTGGAAAGAAAATGTGTCTCCGTGAACTCCCTTGCTGCCGTGAGGCATAACACAATTAGACTTTAGATTGTTTTTTCCTCTCCCTCTGCCCATCTGATTTCTGCTCTTGCCAGGCTATTCTCTTTCATCTGCTTTATTCCTTGGTATTGTCATAATGTAGCAGACCCTGAGTGCTCTCACAGATCACTGGTACAGCTTATCAGTGAAGTGGTGCTGCTTCAAATTGGGTCCCTTAATTTAGTCTCTCTGAATTCATTCTCAGGATTACACTTTCAGGGGAAAAGGCTGTGGTGGAGGAAAGGGAAAATAAACATACTCTAGGTAGAACAATCTGGAGTAGTACATGGCAATCACATGCAGAGTTTAGGAACTGAGGCAAGAAAGAAAAGTGTGTTCACAGTTGTGAATGGGAAAGAAGCTTTTTGTGAGAGGTCGGTCCTGATCAATTGGGCAATTGGAGAGAGAGATGAGTTGACAAGCTGATATCGTTGCAGGAATAATCTCATCCATCCTGGAATTTTTGTGCTTCTCCATCCAAAACTAACCAGTGTACCTGGTCATTTTCATTTACTGGGTATGTTTACCTACTCTCAGGCTCCTGCATTTGGATATGCTTCATTTTCTGACTCGCGGTATCATGTTGACGTTCCACGTGCCAGGCTCAACATACTCAGAGCAGCTGTCTCCAAATATACATTTCAAATTCTTTTTTAGGCATTACTCATGGATGTAAGAGTTGAAAAAATATTCATCTGTGGCCGCACTTTACTGGAACGAACGTAAAGGCCTGATTAAGCCATTAGGGCCACATCTGCCAGCTTAATTCCTTTTTAATTTGCAGAGAACTCTGCTGTATATTGGCTACAGTGGATGTGACATTTTAATTAAGCAAGGGCTGTAAAAATGATTACCGTGGGGTTGCAGAGGGTTCCTGCTCATATCGTTGCAGATAATGGTGAGCAGAGGTCCAGACTAGCTGCCACTGCCAAACCAGCACACCCCAGAAATCAAACACACCTCCCTGCTATCATCACAGCAATCTGTGTCACACATTAGAGAGAAGCCTAGGTAGAAGCATGTGAAATTCATTTATGTCTGTTTAGGAAAATATACTGTTGTTCTTTGAGACCAGTAAAACCAGTATTATTTTATGGAATACTTGGACTTTGCATCTGGGCTCATCATATCAGTATATTTAAATCTATTTAAAGACCTTTTTTCCCACAATAAATCCCACGAGTTTTTTTTAAATACTGCCTGTGGCATAAGCATTGGGACTGGAAATAGAACTCAGATAAATTTGACACACAGAATGCCAACTTGAAATGCTAAAGCACAGACAGAAGCCATGCATGGTGATGTTAAATGCTGTATATAAATATATATATGTTTAATGGAACGATTTATGGGTTTGCATGGATAATTTCTTATTTATTGCACGAGTGAAGCATATCTTTGTGTGCAGGCATAACAGATTTAAGAATGACAAAATATAGGATGAATTTGACTCAACATCTGGGTGGTTTATTTCCTGTTAGAAGACAGGAGAGATCAGCCTGTTGAATTGTGTAGTATGACTTTGAACATCTGAATTTGTTCAGAAAATGCAGTTGTGTCTTGTGCTAGACGCAGAGATCTTTTAATTTTATGGACTATGTGTTTTTTGAAATCAGATGTGTCACAATTCAAATGTAACTCTCAGTCAGACATAAACAGGAAAAAAGAGAGTCCATTAGCATTCATCAGGGAGTTGCTGGTTTGCTAGTTCACGTATGAGCTGGTGAAGTGAATGATTTCCCCTCCCCCTCCAGCTTCTTGTGTCAGCAGTGAATCTGTTCAATAATACAGGGAGGAAGAGTGTGGCCATGCTGAGCTGCTCTCCAGTTCATATGCTGTTCTGTAACTGTGTGACAAAAGGATTTTGAAGCGTAGCAACACATTTCAATACAAAAATCCTTATCCTGATGTAATGATTACAGTCAGTGAGTTTATCTATGGAAAGCACTCTGCACTTCAGAACTTGTCAGGTCTTGAAAAGCAGAGTATTTACAGCTTTATGTTTACTAGTTGAAGTTATGTGAAAATTATTTTTTGATGACAGTAGGGTTCATGAATATGTATGTGTATGTGTTGAGGTACTGCCTCAGTTTGCAGTGTACTCTCCACAGCTTTGATGCTCAGCACCACCTCAGTACATGACCTGACATCATAATTACATATTATCATAATGTTATTGTAACAATGAATGCTTTTTTTGACATTCAAAAGAATCTCATGAATTGGTTTGATAAAATTTCTGTGTGCTAGAATGATGGAAGTATCAGACACAATTCAGCCAACAGAGCCTCAGAGCATTGGTAGCATGCAATTATAATCGACCGGCCACATTCTTGTCAAAGCAGAGTTTGACTGGTATAGTGGGATGAGTGGGATGTGGCAGACTAACAAAAGAGGGTGAGGGCTGTCTGAAAGCGGTGATGTGTTAGTGGAGCTGTCTGCTCTGACTAATGTTGCAAAGCCAGAGTGGAGAGAAGCAGTCAGCACCACGGACAGCTCCTCTCCGGGGTTGTGTTCTCCTCAGGACCCCGGACAGCTCCCTGGGGATCTGACCACAGCCATAAACACAAAATCTGCAGTCTATCTTCTGCACAAAAAGCTGTGTGTTTCTTTTCCTCTTCTTTTTCTTCCCTTCACATGTTCACCACACTTCTCATTTTAGGGAACTGACAGCTGCAGACGAGCTTCAAATCCAAGTAATCTGAGGCTCGTCTTACGAACTGAGATTCACGGGTTAGTGAGCTAACATTCTGCTTAACTTGTTTAGGTAGCTTTTTGGACTCATGAACTCACTTTCACGTGAGGTAACCATGGTAACCAATTACTTAACTGTTCCACAGCCAAAAAATAATGTCCTGGCTACTGGCCAAGTATTGGTCTGAAGATATGTTCAGACTGTAGCAGACCGAAAAGGAAAAATGCTGCATTCACATCATACTGACAACTACTTTAATGATAGATTGTAGATTCCATAGGGAGCTGTCCTCAAGGGGGCTTGTCAGATTCACACCTGAGCATGCTTGGAGATTTAAATGGCTACTCTTAGGCTACACTGAGCAAAAAAATAGACTGATAATAGACAGAGGAGCTTTGCCTTTTCATTCATACAAAAACATTCATTTCATACTGTAGCAAAAGCAATATTGATTGCAATGTTGCTCCCTATATCAAAGGTGACACCTCATTATCTCAGTCTTTATACCCTTTCTATAGACAGGACCTGTAACAAAACAAGTTAGTTAAAAGAAGTAGTTATTAGCCAGTTAAGTATTTTTTAAAATAAAAAATAAAAAAATAAAAAGCAGGTATACGCAAACAGTGACTGGTTCAATGTAAACCAGTGCTTTCATATTTCGTTACTGCAGCCCTGACGAGCATCAGGTCAACACCATGAATAGAAAATCTTTTTATAGCCTCAGTGTGACAGCACAATATTTCATCTTCTCCTGCGTGGCCTCATCTGGAGCTGTCCATGTTGCATGTGACTGCCAATTTATTACAAATTACAACTCTACAATGTGAATGCAATCATAACTTTATTGGAACATTCATGAAGTTGAAAGAGCACCTTCGTTAAGTCTAATTATGCTGGCTAAGGCTGTGTGACAGGATCCTGCATTAATTTGATGTTGCTGCTGTCGTCTTTCTGCTCATACTCAAAGGAAAGTTAAATGCCAGCTTTCTTACTTCACATTATGCTTATTATAGGATAGTAGAATTTGAGTGGCAGCATTAGGAATAAAGACACTGTAATTTTTCTTTCAAAAAAGCTTTTCCATGTTTTTGCTTCTCTTGTCTACAAGTCAACATGATTATCCCTCCTCAAACAATCCTTACCTTACCATGGGTTCACTGAGTTTTGCTGTGTGCAGTGTAGAGGGTCATAATGAAATCTCCCTGCATTACATGAAATTTTTCTCATAAGACTTCAGTGGAACAAAAGTTCAAGAAGGAAGGTTTCCAGGTTTTTCAAAGCCTGAAAAGTAAATGCATGTCATATTTTCTCAAGCAGCTGCTAAGATTTTTAATGGGAATTGAATGGGTTTTGTGAGCCAATATTCAAAGCACTGTCTCAATGTAATGCAGTCTTGGTTTAAGTTTTGTATTAATTTTGATGTTGTGGATTAATGATTGTGTTGTTATACATTTCTCCTTTTTACATCATTTCATCAAGGTTCCAGCCACTGATGATCCTACCTTCAGATGCTATATGTGTGCAGAACAACTACAAACTAAAGCTGTTTTTTTACTCACATTTTAGATGTCTTAAACATGTAGCTAATTTGTCTTTTGAAATTCAGACTTTCACAGGACTATCGTTATTGCCATCATTAAAATTGTTAGATTTATCTAAGCTGGAATGTGTATCTGCAGCTTGTGGATTTTTGATAAAGCCTTTCAAAAATGCAAGCATTTTGGTTTTATTTTAAAATTATGCCACCTGAAAAACCCCAAACAAATCATCAGTCATCAAGCAGAAGTTGCACTCCAGGATTCAAGATATCCATGTCTGACTTTTTTGTCATTGCCCAAATAATTTAAACAAATGAATGGATTAAAAAAAATTTCTAATTCCCGAAACAGTATCACTAATTTGACATAGATGAGACACTGAACCGTGATCATTTGTTAATGTGTCTGCCAGAATCGCAAACATGTCCAATGGGACAGCATCCTACTGGTTTGATTAGTAGTGTGAGGCTTTAGATTAATGTTTCTTCCTCGTGTCCTTGCCTTTTTTACTGGACTTTGAGGCATCACTTAGCCAGAAAAACTGTGGTTCAGCCACAAAGGACTTAACCAAGGTTGTTTCTGCCTTCAGAGCAGCTCATTCTAAATGTCACCCAATGACACCGGCTGTTTTACCCTTTAACCATGGTTTAATAAATTACATGTGCAGGGCTTAAGAAATAAATTTATCATATATTAAACTTGGTCTTCATCAAACATTCAGATTAATGACCAGACCGCTTGATGAATGCCCTCTTCCCTGTCTGCTTTAAGCACATGTCGTGATCTTAAAGCGAGCTGTTGGAGTGGGGGTGTAGAGTAATGTCAGTCCTGAGCTATGTGATCTAAATTCTTCTCTGCACGTTCATGTTTATGGATGCTGACGATGGTGGCTGTGTGCCTCCATCATCATTTAACTATAACACTTCAAGGCATAACCCAACTACCCAAGTCAACCCTGTTCTGCCTTCTGCATCTTCACTGCAGAAGACTGTTTTTGCACCTGCCAGGGCTTTTTTTCTTTCTTCTTTTGGCTAAATGTGACACATTTACTTTGTTTTCTTCCTCTCTGTTTCCATTGTTCCATTGTGAGATGGCTCTGTGAATTTCAGATGCTCTTGACCTGCCTTTTTACTGTGAAATCAGTGCATTTAGGCAGCTATTACCTTGTACCTGTGTGTGACTGGAGTACCGAAAAGACCTTTTGTTGCCTTCCTCTTGATTATAAATACCTTTTAATTCTCTTGTAATGATTATGGATGTTTATAGCTTGACATGCTGTACAATAGATTCTTAATTAATGATGAACTTGCTGCTTGAGGTTGAGCATTTTTTCACACAGGATTGTGTGAATATTTAGTTAAACCCCTTACCCTAACATAATAAATAATAATGGTGTCATAATATATTGAATATCCATAGGTTTTGGACTGTTGATCAGGAAAAAATAAACAAATATTACGACGTCAACCTTGTGTTATTGGAAGCTTTCTCACAATTTTCTTTTTGGGAGCATTTGATCAAGTGAGTAAAATATTACATTCAATAAATGCCACAAAGATGGGTCATAGGTTACAGACCATTGAACTGTCTTTGTCAACCCTCAACCTCGTTTCTGCACTGCACCTGCAGGGGGGGGGCACTGATAGTTTGGCATCTTTGGATACTTGCATTGTTAATTAGAAATCTCACATGCCATAGCGCTGATAACCAACCCTTCTTTATATGTGACAAGCACCGCTAATTGGCATTCAAGCGAATGTGACCCACCTTTGAAGCAGTGTTTGTAATTGTGATTAAAGTCGTTAAATGCCCTATTCCATGAGGTGTTCACAATATTTTATGGGCCCCCCTGCATACGTGCATCCATTTGCTGAACCTAATGGGGTATGGGTATTAATTGTTTCTTGTTTCAGTCAGTTTTAGCTGGCATTGTGCTTGCTTCTATCTCCTACTGTGACCTGTTCACCACGGGTTAATCAGAGCATTGCAGTAGACAAATGGTGAAGATGAAACGGGCATCCTTGTAAAGAAAAGCCATTCAATATCTTGTGATTATGAGTCTTTTGAGTGCCCCTTTAGCGAGAGCTTATATCTTAAACTGTCTGCTCAATAACTCAATTCCACTCTTATCTCAGGCACAAGGAAGAGATTTAGAGTGAGGTGGGAGAGGTTTCGCTCATTTGCTGTAGGATGTATCCCACAGGCCACACTGTAAAGCAGCACAGAGGTCCCCCATCAATGATGTCTTTGAGAGATTACCATGAACATGGGCACCGCATGCGACATTGGGTTGTTATTGATAGTTGCTAGCGAGGCGTCTGTAACAGAGGGTGATGGTGACAAATTATCCACAGATAGGACAACGCTGTGAGGACATAAAAGGAAGAGATGGGTCTGTTTTCTACATTGATTTCCTTAATACTTTTTGCTATAAATACAAGCCTGCTCTAGTTGCAACTATTACTGGAATATGAGAAACTGGGTACATACAGTATGTGCACAGTGCTGCAATGTCAATGCTGCTGCTCTTACTGGAGTGGGAGGTGCTGTATATGTGTTTAATGCACATATTTTTTTAAAGGCATCTGTAATTTTGATGCAGTCCAAGATGGGTTGATGGTTAAATTTGCTGCTGGATGTTGAATGCATTGTCTCCTTTGATTTTCCTCAGGTCTTCCTTCATTTGAAGTTTTTTTTTTCTTCCCATGCTGCACCCTGTTCTCAATTTATTCCCACATGTATTTAATTATTTACTCAATTTCCCTGTATTTATACGTGTGGAATTTGTATGAGACACAGTATTTGCATTAGTGGCTGTGTGGAATAAAAATAGAACTTCATTTTCTGGCTGGTCCAGCTCAACCTTGTTTGTTCCCTACCCTTTATTTCTTTTGCTTCCTATTTGACATTATTTGGCCAACTTGTTTGTTGTCATACCCAGTTTGTTCAACTTTGTGTTTGTCTGCTTTTATGTTTGTCCTAATGTGTACAGAAAGTGAGGATGTATTTGTTCTCCCTTGTTTGCTTTTGTTGTTTTATTTCTGGTAGTTTTTTGCGGCTGTGCTTGTGTAGACCAAACCAGAAAAGAGGGGCTGTGCATTCACCAACATGTTCACCCTCTTATATTATATATGGAACTCCACTGAGAGGTACACAAAGTATTACCTGAAGAAAGAAATACAATCTCTTCAACAGAAAGGTGGGCATATGTGCAGTCCAGTCCACTTCAGTGAATATACATTAAACTGTACTATAGCTGAGCTTATATGTATCTCTCGGTTTTTGTTGAAAATGTGACTGTTTGCCGTAGGTTATATTAGTGTGATGGTGAACTAAAGTAGGTGCATCATTTACACTGAGTACCCCCCGTGGAGCCACAAAGGTTGACAGTAAGCTAAATATTGGTGTGCAACCAAATAAACCAGTGACGGCTTCTACTCTACTGAACTAACATAGAGGTCATGTTTGTATTTAACAAAAAAAAAAAAATCCCAGGTGTGTTTTTTTTTTTTTTGGGGGGGTTGCTCATTGCCTTCACATGAGGACAGAAATGCCAAGCCTCTGTGGTAATAAGAGAGAGCTCTGAGGTGGCAGTGACCAGTCTGACATCCACCATACTTCTGTGACCTTTGACTTTATGCAATCTCCTGTGTTCAAGCAAACATTATCTGGGTCGTGGAAATACAAATGTCAAGCATTTCCGCATGAGAATTGGTGTGATTTGGACCCTGGGGACAAACTTCTCCCCTTCTTTTCTTTTTCTCCCAGCTTTCCTTTACTTTCTCCCACTCCTTCTTTTTCCTCTCTCCTCTGTCTTTCTCATGACTTTGTCTTTTCCCTCCCCTCTTTCTCCCTCCGTCCCTCCCTCCATTCGTCTGCACACAGGACCTGTCCACTTGTTTGCAGAGAATGTTGTGGTAATGCTGTGTGGCAGTTGCTGAGGACAATGGCCGCCGGGTGTTTTGTGATGTAATGATCCCTGCCATCGCCTCTCACCCCCCTCCGGTCCGTTAAGGGGAGAAAGGGACAGAAGGTAGCGGGCCAAGTGGAAAAATGCATAAGGAGGAGCGGTGCTGGGAAGCGGTGTGCAAACAGAGCCAAGCTTGTGACTGGATATTTGCAGGCGCAGATATTATACAGGAAAATGATCTGCTGGAGTATACAGGGGCTCCTGTTTCTCAGCAGCTACTGCTGAGGTGCACTCAGCCGCCCAGATGCTCCGGTGAAGCTGCTCAGTGGTGAGCTTTAAAAGATGCAGGCTGTTCTGCAAGGCTCTCATGTTTAAATGTTTTAACCATACCACTGTGAAGCAAGGCTATATGCTGGAAAAGGGCATGGATGGTCGTGATGCTCTTGTTAATTAAATGTCACATTGGCTTTTAAACTTTAAACAGCGTGACAGAAAAGAAAATTTAGTAGAACAGCATGGCTGCATTTCTTTTGCCTGTAGGATCTCTTGAAGTTTCCGGAAAGCAAACCAGGGCGACAACATCGTGACGCGCATTTCAACTCCATGTGTAAGAGATTCGGTCTGATGTTGAGCGTGAACGTTCCTTCAGTAGTTTGACAAAATAATCTTAACTTAAGGTCCTGTTAGTAGCTTTCAACTACATCTCAGGGTCTTCATCAGCGCATGATGTGAGCTTAGACCTCACTGTGTTGGCTCACTTGTCATCATCTTTTTTTAAATTGCCAGTGCTTTCAGACCGGCACTTCAGTCCAAATCTAGGAGTGGTTTGCAGTGAATTTGATCATTTTTCATGTAGTTGATGAATTGAAGAGTTAATAATTTGCAACCATTTTGATAACTTATTAATTTAGTCCATTTATCTTATTCATAAGTAAAAATGAAAAAATATGTGAATACTTTCTTTTTTGCTTAGTAATGATGCCGAATTGCATCTCTGGCTTTATTTAGGGGGCTAAAGAGTTTGCTGATTGATTGAGAGCCTAGCATACAGGAAATGGATATATAAATATTTTTTTAAGTGCATTTGCAGGTGTTTGTGTCACGCTCATCTATACACTGTTGTGGCTTTGTTCTTTGAAGCGGTGGTGATCAACTCCACTTTGGCAAAAGCATTACCCGAACGCACCATGACTTGGAACAGTGGTAGAAAAGTGTGAAAGCAGACCAGTGGGGTTTGACGAAGACGATTGACCTCAGGTTCAGATGTAAACAAACAAACCCAGTGTGAAAACAGTTTGAGAAGTTGTTGTTGGGTTGCTTGTGGTCAAGGATTCTGCTGTGTCTCACTAACTCACTGTTGCCTAGTAGCCTATGGCTATTGATTCAAGTTGCATTTGGCTTTATTGTGTCTTTAATCCAGCACGTCTGCTATCATCTGCTGAACATGTTGCAGACAGGGTGTGAAGGTGGATATTTGGGATTCTGACTGGGTGTTCTCAGCACAGCCAGAGGCTCATTTCAACTGCCAACACAATAAAAGCTTTGCAAACACAACTGAAATTGAAAACCAGAAGAAATGCATTCATAAATCCGATGTCTCTAAGTTGCAAGTGTGCACACATATACAAATGTGCAGACTGCCACTGCCATTCATATTGTATCTGGTCAACTATCAGCTTACCTTAAAGACTCTCCAAAAGAACAGCAAAATTTAGCTGTGTTCTCTGTCGCCAAACATGGTCTCTTACCAGGTGGCAGCGGTGATGGACATTCGCCAAGAGCTCCGGCCAATGTGATTTACAAGAGAAGAGTTTATAATATATAATATACCCTCTGAGCAGTGCTACTTCTTCAGGGCAGAGTGGACACTGAAGTTACTCACTATTGGAAAGTGACAACATGGGCTGGATGGGCCCAAATAATGGATGGGTGATAGCTGGTTGGCATGCTAACATCAGCATGGGCAAAGAGTTAACATCAGCATAATTTTCCTCCGCCGTAAACGGCTCTTGGCGATGATGGTAAACAGGCAACTGGCATGTTGAAGCCACCAAATCCCACAGAAATGTTAAGTGAATTAAGTGGGGCTTTATTGAAAAGGGCACACAGTCGACGTAATAAAAACCCACAAAATAGACCCACAATTAGCCTGGAATGGGATGTTCTGAAAAACCTTTAAGCTGCAGAGCACAAAGTCGTCATACAGTAACCTGACTGAGAACAAGGCTTTCTGAATTGAGCCGACATTGCAGTTGTCTCTGGAGGACACAGCAGACCTACATATTGCAATCAAAGTCTGTTCAAACCGAAACACAACTAATAGGAGGAAAATTGTCAGTAATTAAAATGTACATCAGAACTTCTTGTCGAAAATACACCACAGGCTGCTCTTCCATCTGTTAATTACTCTATGAGTGGCTTGTTAAGTGAGTGCCTTGGCAATATGCTCATTTCAAATACATTCAGCTGATGAGCATGACTTCAGTTTACATCTAGTTTAGATTTGTGTTTGTTAGAGCCAAATTTGATACATTTCTCAAGATATTTCCTGTGTCTGCTGCTATAGAGATATCAATATTTACACACACACACACACACACACACACATATATATATATATATATATATATATATATATATATATATATATATATATATATATATATATATATATATATATACACACACACACACATAACATCAGTTCCGTAAACACCTCTTCTATTTGGTATTTGTTTTTGTTTGTCTAACCTCATTTTGCAAAAATTGAATTAAAATAGTTATTTTCCTTTTTCTACATATCCACACCATCCTGAGTTTGGATTGATAATGTTGTGTTTGGGGTTTTTTTTATGATAATTATCTAATCTCGACAACTTTTATCTCCATGCTCCATCTTCTTGCTGGCTGAGGCTGACTTCCTCATCCATCATAGTGTCGGCATTGCATTGCTGAATCGAAGCTCCCAGTTGAACTTGTCAATGTCCCTCCTCTGTTCCCCTTCCTTTGTCATGTCGTAGAAAAAGAAAACAGTCAAACAACCAAAACCCACCAAGACAGTTTTTAAATTCAAACCCTTGTAAATGCACAACAAAAGCTTGTCGTTGAGTTTGCCTCAAAGACTCGTCGTCAATGGTCCCAACAGATGCTGTTTTGAATCTGCATATCACTGTGTTGAAAATCTGCTGTATGGAGCATGACAGTGAAACACTACAACAATTTTTTTAAGGTGGTGTATTTTCATTTTAATTGAAATTTAATTGAGATTTTACAAAAATAAGCTGTATATCATGACATATATGGAACAAGTCAGATCATGCATCAAAACCATATGATTTGGTTCTTTATTTACAATATAACACATTTTAAAGTATTTTAAAATATTTTCTCTTTTCCTTGATCATTCAGTGATTTGCAGAATCCTTTTTTAATACAGAGTCAAACAGGCTGATCAGGGATTTATGGCCATATGTTTGGACTGATTAGATAAGTTTGTGGTGAGGCAGACAAATCTGCAATAGAGGAGTCGAAGAAGCTCACAGCAGCTGCAAACCAGCTCAAATGAATGTGCTCATGTTACACAGCCATTCATTATAATGTTGAAACTGAAGCCAGTGGTGTGTGTTCACACAAAGAACGCCATCAAAATGAATTCTGATTGCAATGATTCACCCTCAGAATTAGTTGTTTTTCTCCTCTTGCAAGGGACGTGCTTCCAGCAGCACAAGCGTGTTTGTGCACTTTCATCTGGCCATCCCTCGCTGAAGTGGGATCGCCCACACGTTCCCCTCTCCACTGAAAAATGATTTGATCACTGCTGCTGAGCGGAGACAACCCACAAGTGTGGAAATGCATTGCAAGGAGTGGGAGAGATCCGTGTGCGAACTGAGTCTGCTTGTGATATCTTTATCAGGCCTATGCAAATGTAGAGGCATTGGCACATTCCCACAATGAGTGGAATACACTGAGTGTTATGATCCTGGACAAAAATGCTTTGTTTCATTGACATACTGTAAACAATGTGCAAAGATTTGATTATCATTATTTTAACTTAACACTGAGTCCATGCAGTATAATATGCTGGCTGAATACTGTGTACTATAATATCAGTTAACATGCAGCTGTGCAGGTTGTTTTTACCCTGCTGCATTTACTGTATGTTATTTGGTTTTGATTTGCTCAGCTGACTTTATGATGAGGTTCCCTTTGGCCACCAGGCTACACTAGTTAATAACATTACAGAGATCATTTGGATTTGGAAGTTTTGCAATCATTAGAGAAGTGGAGCCACTGAAGGACTTTGTTGCTTTAGGTCAATCAGTGCGATGAGAGGCCTCACTCCTCCTCTCCCGTGGCCTCCTCAAATTGATGCAGTTGAAAATAGCACCTTTCTGAGGTGGAATAATCTTTATTTTGATGTACTTAAATAATTAAATGAGGTTTGAAGTTAAAAGGATTGTATCGTGAAAATTTAACTTCGTCTTTACACCTTAGCTGTGGCTTTTCACAGAACTCCCATCATCCTTTTAACATGGACAGGAATAAATATTCTGTACGTCATCTGGACAAAAGCCCCCCCCCCCTAAACACTATTGCACATTTCAGCATTCACACTCATGGCAATCCACTACTTGCAGAGAAGAATAGCTTGATATTCACTGGTGAAAAGCATTACTAGACACAAATTATACATAATTTTATGCAATTATAGCATGTAGAAGACTAAACCTGCTCTGCCTATGCAATGTGAGCTCATACAGTACATAGTAAAGGGAATAGACAGATCAATCCCGCAATCTCAAGCCTGAAGACTCTCAGTAAAACATCATGCTGCATCTCTGTTGAGGGGGACTCATTTTTACATATCATGCAATACATAAAATCAATATTAAACTCGTCGTCTGCCAAAATTAGAAGTGGATTTGTAAAGAGCACTCCTACCACTAAGTGGGACTCTTATCATTTTTGTGGATGCATTAATGTGTTTTCTCTGTTTTTCTGCTCCCTGATATGGAAACCTTCCAAAACTATTTCTTTCCGCAGGGAAGTGCCAGTTAAAAAACTTAGATACAAGCATCAAAATTTTGTCTCAAACTTTGTCACGAAAAAAAAAATCAGTGGATAAAATAAAAGTCCCCTGTGTATTGATCGGCGGCATTATTTGCACTGTGTCTGTTTCTAATTCTTCTTTGAACCTGTTAATCTGAAAGTCAGCACAGCTTCACAATGCCAAAGCTATTACTAAAATTACTGGAGGCCATCTTGACATCTACTGTAAAGCACTAGCACCATGACACACATGGAGCGTGCTATGAGTGATGTCCATCAGACATGATGTGCATCTTATGTTATATACAGAAGTCCCTCAGGGGAAATGATGAACTCCTATGAACCTATGCACAGACATACCTTTGAATTACCTACCGATCTAGTTTCCCATTTATTTTGTCCATATATTGTTTCTGCTTCATCCATCATGACTGCCCATCAGTGACAGTGTCAACTCGCATCCTGTTTCTAACGGAATGGCATACATCATAACATATGACAACAACGTTTACATTTCCCCCATATTCTATCTCCTCATCTCTTTTGTTTCTCTGTCTACGTCCCTCTCACTTGTTCTATGGCACATGTGTGTGATGTGAAAGATTACATCAGATAATGAGCTACAGCTTCTTGGTGCATTTGGGGCAGCATCTAAACAGCAGTTGTAGATAGGAAGATTTAATCTTTTGCCTTCTGGAGATTAATGGCATCCAGTGCAGTTAACCACCTAATTGTCATTTGGTTAGTTACAACTGAAATAAAAAACAAATAGTCTATACAGTATGTAATGATGTGGTTTAGTGACTATAACCCTGTCACAGTCATATATATTTCTGTTATTTTAAGTGATATTGATTTATAAAACTTATTCAGAAGACATATTCAAAAGCTGTTTTTTTATATTGTCTGCTTAGCTAACTTTTTTACTATTATGGTAAACTGCATTAATTCCTGTATAAATAAATAGTCCAGTATTAAGCGTTGCAGATGCAAAGGGATCAATTAGTCAAGTAAAGCAGCCACAGCCTTGGCGAAATGGATTTAGTCAGTCATGCTTTTTGGCATTGTTATTTGAGGATTATCTTTCTTTTTGGTGCACTTTAATATGTTGCTTATAGCGTGGTTCATCAGCTGAATCAATACAGGGAAACCCACAGGAGGACTGTTAAGCCTTTCATTGACATGGTTGTACAACAGTGACAAGTGTTCACCTCCAGTGTCAATATCAACAACTTGCAAATCCCGTTTGACGATGACGACTAATTGCGATAAATAACTGCAGCTTATCTCACCACAATCTTGAATAACTAGGATAATGAGGGATTGTAGATTTTAAACCAAAATTCCAGTCATAACTGGAGACATGAGGCTGTAGTTTAGAAAAAGAAAAGGGCTTGCACAAGGGTTTTTACGTCTGGGGTGTTGTGTGGGGCCGTGAGGTCGTTCCCTGCTCTTCTGATGTGATTTCTTAATTACCCTCATTGAATTCATTATTTATTTGCTCCGTTGAACCTGCTTAACCTTGCTGCCCTTCAGCAAAAAAATGATTTAGAAGGCAGCAGGGAGTCAGCAGAGACCTGCACCAGTGGGAGGACGTCCAAGTTCACCTCACCTCTTTGAAAAGTCATCATGTGGAATTAATCCCACTTTGAGATACGAATCAGAAGATATAAATTGTATTATATTATCAGAATGACTAAAAGGCTGAACATTCATGTCAGAGGTGTCTCAATAGACATTTACAATTACAATATTTGCGGGAGGTAAATTTATTTCAGTTCATTTTGCTGATTTAAATATTCAGTCCATTCTCCATTCTCATATGCAAACTACCAAATCAGTGCTCCCTGACAGTCATGTCATCATGCCCTTGTTGAGATCCTGCTTCGACAGTTGTGGAGCGCAGAATGCTGGTACACGTCAAAACAAGTTGTCACACAATTCATACATAGAAGACAAGCTACACTGTTTTAGCAGGATCCCATTAAAATTGGATGGATCGAGAATTCTGTCCTCCAGCAGCATTGGAATTATCTAGTCATTAGTTCAATGCCTCTGATAAGTGATTACAGTAAGGAGTGAATCATTTTGAGTCATATTAAGGTCGACTGTACTTGTATAAGCATGATTTTTTTTTTAAATGGTCCTGCCAAGTTTAGGTTTACTTTCCTTCTGAAACATAAGTACTAACTAGTAGTAACTTTAAGAGAAGTGAAATACAATGTGTTCAGTGTCTTTCAAAAGCATGAATAAAAAAAGTCCATTTATGTTCACACTGGGGTCTAATTATCAATGTTTATGGTAAACACAGTAACCATATCATTGAAATGTACACATCCCAGCATGCATCTGAGAATAGATTTTGTATATGTTAATAAATGTCATATAAGTTTGCAGTTTGGTATCTGTCGACTGTGTGTTTTGTGTTCTCAGTGGGACTCAACACAAGTGCTGTTGTTTCTGCTTCCGTGCGCCACAGGACATTTGTGGAAAGTTACACTTTTCTTTGCGCAGCTTGTTGCCACTTTGTATCTCTATACCTCTGACGCTGGTTTCTCCTTGTGCAGCAGGTTTCCATTAGAAATAACTGATATCCCACTGCTCTTTGTGTCTGTGTAGCTGCACGTCTGTATGCACCCTAATGCCTGCCAGAAAGGCTCTCATTTTTTTAAAATAGGCTGCAGTCTTTTGTAAAATTTGAACTTGTGATTGGGTAAAAATGTCTCCCAGTCTTGCAGTGCTTTAATATCAGAAGGTCTTCCTTAATGATGTAGGGATTTCAGCCCCAGATTAGTATGTCACCCAAACGGGGAAATGACATTGAGTTGCCAAAAAGAGGGGGGATATGTGGAAGTGCATTGAAACGACATAAACCCTGAACATGGAACACCTATCAGCTCCACTCCATTGGGCAAATGTGTCTGTTTACTCCCAGTCCTTGAAGGGCTGTGCTTTTCTGTTTGCCAGCTACTGGAACGCATCTCATGGTCACATTTGCCTTCCGTTGCCATGGTAGTGCAGGCAGAACTTGCTGGAGAGTAATGATCATTTCTGCACACCTTTAGCATCCAACTCACTCTTGGCAAAATGGATTGAGACAGAGAGAGAGAAACAGCATGCACCAATTTGTGTGTCTGTCTGTCTCAACGATTGAAGGAGGCATAGCCCAGCAGTTTCATGATTTTGTGAAAAACAGGACAAAAAGAGAAAAAAAAAAATCACAATTCACTCAATGCCCATTCCCGAAGGCCTGGAATAGTGAGATTATTTATTTATTGTGTTGATCCTGCTTCTTCATAGATGCTCTGTGAATGATTCATGAGTTAATTCATACAGTAAATAACAAAAGGTGGAACAGTTCGTCCATACATCAGGAGCTTAGCCAAATATTGCACAGCCCTGTTGCTAACCCCTGCATGGCATATTGCTCATAAAGGATTTATGAAAGCACTTGAGGAAATGTTCATTACACTTGAGATGCTGAAGTTTTGTGAAAGTTGTCATCCAATTTGGAGGCAGAAGTACTTTTTTCTGTGTACATCATACACTTAAAGACAAATTAGCATGAAGAAATAGCCTGCAAAACAGAAAAAGTGCCTGCTAATACTATCCTTTATGTTGCGTGGTAGGGACTTTGAAGGAGTTTCAGTCTTCCACTTCTCATTAGTATAAACTGTGGCAAATCAGTGGGGCTTGCTGTAAAAGGCAAGAATAATGTATTCAGATCAAACTGAATTATGAAGTAGCCCTGGAAAATTGGGGTCAGTGATGGAAGCCTTTGATTTTTTTTACTAGCAGCTGTGTGTCCATATAACTGTGGTCTGATTTGAAATCCAAATTCAATGAAAGTAGTGCACAAAACATCATGGTCATTTTAGGGAAAAACAACAAAAAAAACCTTGCCATTGACTGTTGTGTAAATTAAAGCATTGTGTCCTCCCACATCCACTGTGTTGAAGCCAAAAGCTTTTGCAGGTGTGTGGCCAGTTTCAGATGAATATTGTTTTTCCAATGATTGTTTTCCATTCTGCAGCATCCTAAAACAAATCTGCTGCACAGGTTTCTCATTTTCATTGGAAATGCTACTCATCGAGAAAAAAATTACACGTTTCTTATGTAAGATGAAAGTTGAAAGGGTTATTTCGTAGATCAATTGTACCACTCTGCACCTAATAAAGGTGTGGGGAGTGTGTAGTGCAGGTCACTTCATGTTGAAGGAGGTTCAACAACTTTCTGGCTGAAACATGTGGATTAACGGTGTTTGCAATTCTTGGTGAGGCCCTATGGTTCAGCAGTTGACATTAAAATGTTCCACTTTAAGTGTTTTAGATTTGAATCCCCAGTTTGTGCTACTTCAAATCAAAATATTGGATTTTGTTTTCAACAATCCATTTATTGTAACCAGTGATTAGGTAGGTAAGTGCATGGTCTGTTTTTTTTGTTTGTTTGTTTGTTTTTTTTGTAATGCATAGATGAATTTAAAAAACATTATATCAGTTATTAAACTGGCGGCATGTGGGCAGTCAATCCTTGCATTAATGTAGGTTCAAACGATTATTTGTTAAAAGGGACAAATAATGGTAATCGTTTATTTCCCATTTCTGAAGCCACTCTGATAATTACAGATGTGGAGAAGTGTAATTGAGCTAAAACCAGTAGTTGTCCAGGATATTGTTTGAGGAAGGAGAGCTTCAGCATGTTTTGTTCTCTCCTTTCCCCTCTCTGTCGAAGGGACCTCATGTGGTGCCATGCAGGAGGTCTGGAACAATCAGGACTTGTGACCTCACCTCAAAGAAAAACAAGCAGTGAGCACATCATAGCAACTCAATTGGTATCCTAGTGCGTAAAACCACAGCATTTCCCAACCACCAGTCATCTGCCTCTTTTTTTCACATAATGAAAAATCATGACTTTAGCACCCACCTTACAGTGAACCTCTTCAAAAAAAAAAAAAAAAGGAGTGAGAAAAAAGAGGCCATAATGCTCTCCACTTATACATCCAATTAACTGGGCGGCGTTCTGTCACTATACATTTGTAATCATTATGCATATTTGCATGAGTAATGAGAGGGAAATACAACAGGTGAGTCACTCCCTCACTGTTGCGGATGATAAAGGTGCAGCTCGACATCTTTGATTACAAACCATTAAATGGCAATAGAGGGAGTTCGCAGTCTATTGCATCCATCATTACAAAGGAGCATGAGTTCCTGCAACAGGCATGGTTGAGCTAGAGATACCCTGGCTCTTAAATCAAGATGATAATATGTTACATCAAGTGGGCATCAACAAACCATTGACAGCATATATCATTGGCGTGTATTTAAATACAAACATGAAGTGGGTTTAAGATAAACAGTAAATTACTACAGGATATTATCTCTCTTTTGATGCTTCCTGAACATTGCTGTTACTGTTAGAGTGCTGCAGTGTTCTGTACTTTATAAAAAAGCCACAGTAGAGCAGTTTAATAAGGAATGTTATTTGAAATCAGGACAAAGCCTCAAGACATAAAGATGAGGCAAGAATGGGAAGATTGGTAGAAAAAAGATTATCTTCTTAGTTTCCTTCTTTTTTCTGTTTTCCTTTTTTCTGTTAAAATGATTTTGATTTAGATTTTGAATCTTTTACTTTTACTTATGGTACACACACAACAAGCTTTATATTTCGATGCGATATTGTCAACATTTAAGAAACATCCTTAGAACTATAATCATGTTAACAAGATTCATATTTATTCTTGGGTTTATTTGTTTATTTTTGCAAATTTTGAATGAAACTAGCACTGAGTGAGACTGACAGAGGAGCCTTTGCTCATTTCAATTTTCCACACAAATCAATGATGGCGGTGTAATAATAATTCATCAATCATTATTAATGGCACCCATGGAATAGTGTTGCAAAGTTCACCTATAGCACACATGTGTATGTATTAGATCACATTATGTTACTAATATAGTTTACATATTTTAATGACATATTCTACCTTAAATACAAAATACCTCAGCAGCCACAGCATCCATTCATCAAACATTTGGTATACACTTACATCCAAAGTATCTTATGATTCAAAAAAATTTAACTATAATCAAATTCAAAATCTCTCATAATATTAATTTTACACACCCTGAGACAGATTCAGTGATGTAGCACATCGCCAATCAAAAAACATGGTGCCCAAAAGAAACAAACAGAGCTCACTGACAAAGAAATATAAACGTCCTGCAACTTGCTGGTGCAAGACATTGGGGTACAAATTGTCATTCTGTGTAACTCAATAGGTGGGAATTAGGGGTTGATTTACAGTAGTGGTCAACCATGTAACAAAAGAAATTTGCACTTGAGGGGGTCTTTAAATGGAAACATCCATCAAAGACCATATGCTAGTTTTGTTTTGCACCAGTCTCACTGCCTTGAAGCCGTTTTACAGCCAACACACAGAAGGAAGTCGCCACTATACGCTTTTACGGCCGCTAAATGGATCGCGTGATGTTACTTCAGGTGAAAACGTTAAATGTTTGCTGCCCAATTTCCATGCAACCATGTCCAGATGTTAGACCCCAGATGCACCGGTGTATGCTTAAGCAGCAGACAATTCTGCACCCTGTTCAAAGGTATTTCCGTGCTGCACCCTCTCTACTGAGGTAAGTGTATGCTAATGTGTTTGCATCTTTGTCTGCCTTACACAATAGCAATTGTGCTGGCAAGACCATGCAACACTGCCAAAGTATGTGTGTGTTATCCAAGATACTATGCCGTCATTAAATATTTATTCAAATCTCTGCTTAGAAGAGCCAGCTGTTGTGCTGCCCTATTTAACTGCACTTCTGGCTGCCTCTGAATCCTTGAAGCAAGAACTTCTCTGCCCTAGGGGTCTGGGAAACTTCCTCCACTCACTGGCATGAGAGATAATTGAATAACCTGTATGTGTCAAATATTTTTGATTAATCACACAGGGCAGCAGATATGTGTGGCAGGGTGCTTAGCACAACCTTCTCGTGATTGGACTGTCACAGGTTTGATCCAAAATATAGCCATCTTCCGTGAAACGCCCTTGAGCGAACAACTGAATCATGACCGAGTCCAGGTGTTTCGCATCGGAGAGAGCGTGTGATCAGACGGGTGGTGTGAAGCACATACATGTGGGTCTTGGTGGAAAGACAGCAGTTTTAATTACCCCATTTCACGACTGCACGATGCATGCTTCTATTCAAGTGCTTTATATGGCACCATAGTCACCGAAAAAATATATTTATTCATTTTAGACATTCCCTTTGAATATGATTTATGCTTACAGCATACATGCTTAAAGTGTAATACATACACCATATTTCTGACAGATATATGCATGCAGCAGTATTTATGTGAAATGACAAAGAAGATTACTGAAAAGGAAAATCGTTGTGTTTTTAAAATGTGCAATAGAAGCAGCGATTATTTCAAGGTCATAAGCTATTTTCATTATATAGTCAATGTGTTGTATTCATCCAAAGCAGTATGAATAGATGTGTCATGGATGTGGAAATGACATTATGCAGTATGTTGCCTAGTTGCCTTTGCATACTCTGATTGTTTAGGTCAGAGGTCCAGCAGAGGCATCTTTGTCAAATGCCTCTCCTGGTTGACACAGGGATGAGGCAATGCGCAACACTGTGTTCCTATGGTGATAATGAATCCTGTCAGCTTTTTATATTCAGATTAATGTCATGGGAAAGCCTTCAGACTACACTGTAACCCAGAGCCTGTGCTGTATGTGTGAAAGCATGTTCAAATCAATTGAACCCGGACTGTAGACAGACTCCAAGTTGCCCGAAAGTCCACGTGTTGTTGAGAGCAGATAGATTCACAGCGAGCAAGGGGGTGCTTTCATTTCTATCCCACACACTCTTCCCAGGCGCCACCTCTTCTACAAGGTGAGATTCGCATGGACAACCCATGGTTGTGTGCTCCATGTGTGAAAGGGCATATGTGAGTTCATATGTGAAAACGGCGTTAGAAAGGTCAAGTTACTGTCTCACAGCCTTTGACATTCACAGGGACTAAGACTCTACAGTTTGCTCAGAATGTATGAGGAAAAAAAACTGAGCACAGCCTAATTTCTACACAGTATTTTGATTAACTGTTTTGCTGTAAAACTGAAACATGATATATATGTGTGAAATGTGCTTCAGTCCAAAATGATTAATCGCAGAAAAACTAAGACCGACACTCTTGTATTATTTTCAAGATGCATTGTTTTGTGACCTATAAGGCAGTAGCTCTTGAATGATATGATGAGAGCCCTTTTACAACCTCAGCATTTCAAGCACGTCCTCATCAGAGACAAATTAAGTTGTACTGTGCCCATTAACATTGAAATGAGCCTGATGGATTGATGAGCATGTCGCTGTGTACCCCGTGTAGTGTCAGTGCAACCTGCCATCTGGTGAGAAAATGAAATGAGAGCTAAAAGGCGTGTGACCATTTATTTAGTTTGAAGAAAAAAAAAGAAGAAGCCTTCACATAAGAGCCCTCTGGCCTGTGGAGGGAAAGCAGCTGGATAGAGAGACAGAGAAAAAAGGGGAAGCTGTGAGGATATTTTTATACTGGTGAACAAATGTCAACTAGATGAAAACCATACATTTAAATCTTAAATGGGGAGTTGGATTTATCTCTTGGCAACAAAGTACTCTTTTAAAAAATTGCAGCATTTTATGAAAGGGGTCGAAAGTGAGCGTGAGTATGAATCTACGATTTATCTCAGTGTCGGCACTGCCCCCGTCGAGACTTTTTTTATGGTGAAGAATCAATGAAAGGGGAGTGGAGAGGCAGTCTTCACAGGTACCCTCGGCTCCCTTCATGTCTTTTTTTCCCCATATTGTCAGAGGCTACAGTAGCAATGACCCTCTGGAGGTATAGTACATCCAGGGAGTCAGATACAAGGACCTGTGGGAGGGGTGCTAATCTTAGCCACGCAGTCTCCGATTGCAGCAGAGATAGAGAGAGCGAGAGAGAGGTTCTGCTGTCAAACCACCACAAAAACGGCAGGACAGTTTTTATTATTATTAAGATTATTCCATTGCAGGTTTTGAAGCAGGAAAGTCAATCATGACCTGCAGGTGAGATTCACTAATTTACAAGTTACAGTGAGAGCTGAGGCGTTTCTCCAGCTCTTACAGTGGAGCGATGTAAGGAGTGATGTTTTGTCAGTGAACAGACTGCAGATGTGTTCATGTTTATGAGAGAATCTACTTTTATTGTGCTGTATTTCACCACACTTGAATACAGTGATACATCCTGTATCTTGCTTTGCCTTCATTCAGCAACTTTCAGTTGTAATGCATTGTGTCACACTAAAAGAAGAAAATGATGTCATTTTTTTAACATCTGCAATGAAGAGAAATATATATGTAGATTCATGTGTGTGTTTGCTGCGCATTCTAAATCTTACAGCCATGATTCAGTGCTCCCGAATAAAATATTTATCAGACAACCATGCACATTCTGCATATTATGGATAATGTAGTGCTCTGTAGTTGAGGCAGAAAGTAAACAAATGTAAACCATTTCATCATGAGTTGGAGAATGTGGATTCTTTGAATACTTCAAAAGTGTGTCCAATGCAGAGAAAGCTTACACAGGATGCCGTGATCTCGTTTTCTTATGTGGAGGCTAACAGGTGTTTGTTAGCAATCACAAATCAAAGTTTCTTCTCATGTCACCTGCATAACAGTGTCATCATCACAACTCAGGACTCATTATTTGCATTTTAGATCCACTGCAGACAAAAGGATGAAAATGTAACATTTGTTGATGATTCTACTCTAAGTGCACCGAGCTTGAGTCCTTGATCACCAGAAACACACATGCTGTTGTATGAAGTGCAACGATAAAATGTGACACGTTGTCTAACGCTAGATGTAAAGACGCACTTGTGTATTACAAGAATAATGATCAAGAACTGCTTAAAAAATGTTTTTTTTAGTCTGACAAAAAAAGAGTCATCAGTAGCAGAGGTGAGAATCAGAGACGGCAGTGCGAATCAGGAGGAAATTGGGGGCTGAGAGCTGAGAGGGTCTCTTTGTGTCCCCCTTTGTGTCCCCGTTTTTTCCTCAAAAAGCAGAGATGAGTTTCAGCTTCCCACTGAAGACATTCTCTGTTCATGTGATTGAGCTGATTTGGGCCAAGACGACCCAGCTGAAACTGAGCTGACATTATCTCTCTGCACAAATTATTGGCAGTGTGATTTTCTGCAATATTTTCCCCCGCCCCATTCTTTTCCAGTCCCTCTCATTATGTCACGCACTGGAAGAACTTTGAATTTTAAGTCTCCTCTCCTCTTGTGAGTCTCAAGTTTTCCCCAGTGTTCATTTATATTTTAGATCATTTGCCTTCTCAGGCTACTTTTATATTGGATAATTTCAAAGTCTTTAGACAAAATCATTATTGCTTGCACACACATCAATCATTTTGTGTTAGTCCATCCTTATAGTGCCTTAATGCAGATTCTCTGTCATCTTGACAGGTAAAACAAATTGAAACCCTGAAGTAACATTACTGTTCTAGCTAAAGGAAATTGATATCGTTGGAGTCTTGTAACACGTGCTGCTGCATGACACTCAGAAGAATCCTCACGAGAATCCTATAAAATCTGCAAGGCTAAAGACCATGAATCGAGTGGGATTGCTGCCAAATGTGACACTGTCAAACTAAATGCCACGTAATGTATGGTGGGCATAAGAACACACATTATTCAAGGTAGAATCACCTGACTCAGTGTTGCCTCTCATGTTCTTACGTTTCTTTTCCCAGGGTCAAGTATGAGCTTTTATCCTCTTGAACCAGCGCTATCTAATTTTAACTGCTGCTTGCTACTTTTATGGAGGGACTATCTGCAGAGAGAAGCGGATTGTTTCCTGTTGTGTTTCATTTACTCAACGGTTGGTGCATTAGGATTCACCAAAGCACATGGACGAAAGCCCGTTCACTGGGTGCAAGTGTTCGCCCTGGTTGATGCGAGCGATGGCTAATTGCCGGATGATAATGAGGTAGACAGGCAATGTGGACGGGTTATTCTTGCAAGTGAATGGCACCCATTAGGAGATGCATCTCTTCCCAAGCAGAATTGCACTGCTTAATTGGTTCATTTCATCAAAAAGCTTTAACTGAGTGACACATTGAAAGATGGATGGATAGGTTGTCCTGGTAAATATAAAGGTGGTGTCTCAGCCATATAGTTCACCATGATGTGTGCATCTGTCAATGTGTGAGATTATGTTGATTGACAGCCATTAGGTCAACAAAAAGTTTATTGTGGGTACCATGGCTTCAGTACACAGGAAAGTGCCTTTGTAAAGTACAAAAATGTGCCGGGCAGAGATGCTGGAGGTGGCAGCTACACATTCAGTGAGACAAAGGCAGAGAGCAGGAGCCCACACATATTGTGGTGATGGGTGGATGAGGAGCAAACTAGCCAGTGGAAATGCTCCTGTGCACATTATAACCCTTAAGACGTCCATCTGCCACAAAGTTCCCCATTTCCGCATCTACAAGCAAATAAATGAGTTGCAAATTTATTCTAACTATCAAAGTGTCACCTGTGTTCCATTGTGAAGCAGTGCCTTATTTAGAAACCCTATGACCACAATGTTTCTTGTGCAGTTATTGGAAATGACATATGATAGACATGACTCAGACTTGCCATTTAAGTCAGTGGAAATACAGGTGCGTGTCTGACAGGAAACTCAGACAGTGGAGTCAGTGTTTATTTGTTTCAGCTCATTTTGATTCAGAATAATTGAAATGGTAGGTATTCAGAAGCACTTCTCTAGTCAATTGTTTTGGAGATAAAGAAGAAATAATTATGTTTTTCCATTTTCATAAGTGAGGCCGTTATCACGGCAGATGTTGAGAAGTGTTAAACCTTCTATTCACGCGCCACTTATTACTTTAATGATGATATGTCTTCCCCAGTGACACTGGTTGATGTATTTTTATCTATTCACACTAAAACCTGCAGTCAGAGGCAGAATTTAAATGACCAACCTCTGCAGCTGGCATGAATAGTTGTTTCATGAGTGATAAAAGTGGACAAATCCTTATAAGTTTACTTGATTGCAAGAAGCAACAGTTTTGTTTCATTATTTGAAAGCTTTGCCAATACTACTTGTTACTCAAACACAGTTTTGCAGGCGAAGCATTGCAGGACTATGGCAATCTGTATTTTTTGATATAAAGATGTATATATGCTCCAAAAAACCACCCCTCTAAATTGACTTTTGCCTTTGATTCCCAGTTTTTGGCCATACAGTGGTGACATCAAGGAACCGTACTTAAGCCATAAGTTAATTTCATCTTATTGATTTCATTAGTTTAGTCAATGAAAGATAAACTGAAAGTGTATACAGTTTTGCCTATGTTGTGCCCCAGCTGCTTGGGGACATGTTAATAGGAGTTCAACGTTTGAACTCACGTTCAAAAGGCATTTGCTCTGTAGCCAATCATAGAATGTCTACTTGACACACAACATGAAGTCAAAACGCGTGTGTCAGCAACTGGAGGAAGAGGCTGTTGTCACCATTTAGGCATTAAAATGTAAAGCTGTGGAAAGCTGCACTTTCAATACAAACCTTTGACTCCAGTACAATCTGCTTCACACATCTTTTGTTTTCCTAATACACATTTGCGTTTGAAGAGTGAAGAAATTACACACGCTGTTGCTTTTACAACTCTGAAAACAAGACTGCAGCAGAACCTCTGCTTAAAGCTCATTTTATGGCAACCCCTAAAACCCTGTGTATAAAGCCAGCAGCGCATTGTTGTGTGTGTTAGTGCCTCTCGTGTGCCTGTTTGTGTTTCCTCGCCATGAAGTCTGTGTGATAGACATTTTTAATTTAAAGTTAATGCAGTCACTTGCTTGTTATTTTGCACTTGGCCATGTCGTCTCTGGGGGCTTGTTGTATTTTTATGTCTGTATGTCAAGCCTCGGGGGACAACGGTGCCAAACAGAACATGCAGGACCTTGCAACCTTGCACACACCTTAGAGAAGTGTTATATTAGGTCTGTAGGTAACTGGCCCGTCTGTTAATTGCACTGATGTAGAACATGACTTGCCTGAGGCTCCTGTAACATCTATTTCCCCTCCTCTTTGACTATGACTTCATGCTGCTTGTGTACACTTTGAGACATTTTTTAAATAAATCACCTGGCACAGGATTTTCAGGAGCACTGGAACACAGCCAAGCAGAAACTATAGCTTAAAGATAGCTAAACAAATGATGATGATGATACTGAATGTAGCGGCCACAGGACTATCCACACCTGACAAACCCACATTCATTTTTTTCAAGCACTTGGGGCAGCAAAACACTGGCAACTTACCAAACAGTGTCTCTGCCAACTCCTGAGAGAAACATCTGGCTCTTCAGCTGCCCCACATGCTCCGACCTGTTCAGCACCTCGTCGCTAACGCCGTCTTGTGTTTGATCCCAGACACATAGGATACAGTTGGGGTACTGGAGGATTATTTTGCTGCTGCAGCTAGAAATAACATAACAGTGTGGAGTTGTAAAACCCAAACAGCATGCTGAAAGGTGCTAAAACAGTATATACTGCTAAGTGGAGTCAGGTGATGATTACCGCATTAGTGAGTTTTTCATTACGAGTGAGACATTTCACATCCGTGTTTGCTTGATCCACTGTCAATATGAAAAAATCTGTGATATCTGCATACTCATTGTTTTTATGTCTTGTGAGGGCAGCTTTAGACAGTGGCAATATTTGAGGTAACATTTCTTGGTTGAACGCAGGGCAAGGAAGATGATTTGTGTGCACTGCTTTTGACAGCATTAATGTGCTGCATTGTGGGATTACAGAACATGATAGAGAGAGAATCAAGCCGACACCTGCTCTGCTCAGTTTTGCAGAAAAAAAAGAGAGGAAAAAATGTACAGGTGCTCAGTCTCTCATTCTCTCTGTTTGTGTGTGTGCGTGTCTGCGACTGAGTGTATATGTGACAGAAACGGTGGGTGTGCTCTAGCTATCCCAGCGGTGCCTTGCACCGGTTTTGCCTACAAGCTAGCGACCTATTTTTTTCCCACACTGAACGAAGCCGACATTTGAACAAAGAGAGAGGCAGGGAGAGACGGGGGAGGCGGGGGGCTGCAGATCAGTTCCTCTGCTTTCATTCAGGCCTATGGATTAATTACCCTGTACCTAAACCTGATCCTGCGCTGTGAGCGAGACACTTTGGCATCACCCTGATCAATAATGCATTTTTCTGTCTCTCCATTTAATTTGCACGCAGGCCCCACACGCTGGCATCGCTGTCTCCCCAGAAAAGTGCATGAGACACCTGATACCCAGAGTGCAACACTCCACCCCCACCCCATGCCACGCTCCATGACACCCCCTCCCCTCTCTGCTGCTCATTGACAAATTGATCCCCTCTTAATGTCCTGTATGGAAAAAAATAAATATCCCCTCACTCCTCAGGAGCAGCGTAATAAGATACATGGCATGTTGGATTAGCTCCTGGCTTTGTACAAATTTGTCCCTGTTTTGTTTTAAATTGTGACAACCTCCATTTACAGGGACGATCATTTAGCAGTTTAGGGAAGGCTAAGGTTTAAGGAGCAAGGCTGTGTAAAGTGGTAGCTCCAACTCCCGAGTGGTAGCACTGTTAGCACGGTGCTTCTTAGAAACCGACGAAAGAAAGTAGCTTTTAATAGTAAGGTCAAACTAACGGGGAGACAGGTAGGTCATCTGATCTTGTGTGATTTATCTGCTGTGTGCTTGTGTGTGTTTGGTCCTGCAATGAAAGCAGAGTCGTATGTCGGGACCTTAGACTCTTGCTCTGTAAAGCCTGTGGTTTTCCTGAGTACCTAATTGAGTAGCAACTCTCTAATGTTGACCCAGAATCTCCAGACGTAGAGACCTGGATGGCCAGCTCTGCACTTTCAGAATGTCTTAGTTTTTACTCGTGACAGTCTACAAACACAGTATTGGCTTTCACGAGGGTATGACAGATGCATCATATGCACTGGTGGATAAAAACAGGTAGTAAAGAGTTGATATTTGAAGTCATTCATTTCATTTTTCTATTTTCTGTTTGATTTAATGCTTTGCACTGTACATCATCTGCAAATGTCAGTAAATACTAGGATATATGAGTTCAACAAACTGTAATCTCACTTGAACTAAACATGGCATCTATAAAGGGTGCCCTGCAATGTTTTCATGTAAACAAAGTTTAGTTTGCCCTCAGCTTTTCTCCCCAGAAAACATTGTTTGTAAGGTACAAAACAAACTGTTGAAAAAAAACCCCAAAATGTGTTAAATGCATGTTCTTACTGTTAAAACATTTGCAAATTCTTTGACATTTTAATTTCTCCATTACAGCCACCCACAATAAGTTAGTGGAAGTCCATGAAACTAAAAGCAGTATGTGTCTGTGTGTGCATCCAGAAGACAAAGAAGCTTGTCTTTACCTTATTAATTAAGTTGTATTTAAAGTTTTAAGTTTTGCTCCCAATGTAATCAGATCATGGTGGTCAGATTCATACTGTTATGTGAACTCAAACTCAAACTCCAGACAGGATGCAGTCTAGCCAGGGTATACAATAATAATGATACAATAGAAACAGTGAGTGCAGACACTGACAAATGCAGTCATTTTAAACAGCCGTTACCAATTTGGGATGTACAATGAAGAAGTAAATGCACTGATGTTATCACAAAAAGAAATTTAATTCAAATAATTGCATTTTTATGTATCAAAATATCATTCTAAACTCAAGACATGTTTAGTTTTTATATTGTACCTGGTCAAAAAATACTGGGTGGTACTTTATCTCAAAGAGTCCAGGTGGAATGAATCTCCCCTCTGTGTATAGACAGGTAACAGGAAAAGAAAATGATGGGTATGTAAGCTGCTGACATCCGTGTTCGATAGTTAATGAGGCTTTCCTGCAGCCAGTGTGCCATCCTGTAAAGGCTGTGAACAGCAAAACAATGTATGATCCATGAGCGGGGCATGAACTCTGTGGGAATCCGTATGTCCGAAATAGTTGTCCCTTTGGTGCGACAGTGCACAGTTGTATGCTCCGTGCCCTGTTCCATCACACGGCATGGGGTCCTGCTGTCCTCGCATCATGTTCGTTAAATGTTGTTTTTTTTCTGGAAGCCGGATCGTGGCGGCCGCGCTTCTGACCTGCACCTTCATTGCTCTTGTTAAATGGTTCTGATATTTCAGTGCTCACATGTACCTTCAGACTGACATCATTAGGGCTCTTAGTGCTCAGGAGAATGCTGAGCCAATTAACCAGCTGCCTGGCTGACAGTGCAGTGAATAAACTCCTCTTTCCACTACCTTGCATCTGTGTACTTCCGCAGCTCATCTCAGTTAAGTGCAATGGAATATGATTTTAATCTTTTATTATGTTTCACTCTTGTATTCAGAGACAGAAGCTTAGAATTAATTGCTTATTAAATCAACATTAACCTCATGACACCATTTGCTGCCAAATAATAGCACTGTGGCCGAGGAGGGAAATTGCAGTCGAGTATTGTTTTTTTTTCTCCCCCCTGCTATCCCCATGTTGTCAGCATTGTAACAACAGGAGGTTTGTGTAAAAGCACAAGAAGTATATCTGTGTTTGCCATGCTTGTAATTGAATAATACACTGACTGGGTTCATTTTAAAACATCGGTCAATCACTATAATCCCTGTTTATCAGTATGATATTTACATTCACAGAGTTTTCCATGTTCATTTAACCCCAATGTGACCTGAAGCTGCCAGTTGCATGTGTGCTTTGCATGTACGGGCCGCTAATCTCTCTCGGCTCCTTGTGTTGTGTTGTTGTGTGTGCTTGTTAACAGTTCCATGGGTTTGCGGTCATTACCAAGACATCCTGTTGTCATGTTTGATAGCCATTATAGTGAACATTTTGACACACCCTATGGACCTTCCTGTATGCAGCTTTCTGGTCAGCAATTATAGGAACATCCCTCTGTTATGCACACTGCTGCAGTACTCTGCTGTAGTTTGTAATAATAAGGGAAAGTTAACAGTAAACAGTGGTGTTATGACTCATCGTAACACAGCTCAAATTAATGCAGTGTTATAAATTTCTCACACTAATGATCAACTGATCTGTATGGCAGACATATCTTCATCTCCCTCCTGTTTGCCATGAACTAGACGTTATTATGGCAAATACAGCAGATTTTGACAGAATGACTCAACACATTGGCAAAACTGGAAGGTCATGTCATGTCTGGAAGGTCAGGCCAAGAAAAGTTTGTTCTGAGTAGATTTATCACCCAGCACTGTTTGCCTAGTCACGCTAGAGTTATAAGTATCAGTTAGCTTGCAAAACGGAAAGAAGAAATGGCACATAAGACCCATCTGTGATGATATGTTGATGTGGGTTTTTGCTTTATGATCATTCGCCACTTTACCATAAGTTGTTTACATATTTGTAAATCCTGTCCTGCAAATGGCTGAGGATCATTCAAACCGGACACTGATCTGGATCGCTCCCCTGATTTTCCACCTATTTGTTGACAGTACGGGAGCCATTTACCGTAACTGTCTGCTTTAATGCAGCCAAATGAAAACACAGAGGCAGTTGGGAAACAAGAGCCGTGAGATGCCCGTGTTCTGAAGACATGAATGTTTCCTGCTCACACCTGTCTCTCTGTATTTGTCTCCATTACAGACAGAGCGAGCCATGAAAACCCAGACAGTTGTATACTTTATAAAAACATACCACATTCCTGTTAAATCATATTTATTTTTGAGGTTACGTGTTGTGTTCTTGGCGTCAAAGCTGCATGTACTTGCTGTTCTGTTTAAAACAACAACAGCAACAAAAAAAGACCTTTTTAGCCAGATGTGGTGACATAAACCCAGCGATCAGGGTAATGTACGGTAATGTACCCTTGTAACTCAATCTCTAAGTAGTAGGAATGTAGCTTCTTTGTCTCACAGCATTCTCTTGTTCCCCTGTTGTGACCTTTTTCAGTTCTCTTCTGCTGAGAGACTGCACTGATCCCAGAGCAGTCATTGGAGAAAGAGGAGAACAGTAAAGAGAGGGAAGCATAATGTTTTGCTTTCATTTACGATCATAGCATAGCAGTAGAATAGGTTGTATAGACAGTAGATTCCAGAAGATTACACCACGCCAGAGAGCATGCTCATACAGTACAGCCATTATAATCTGGGTTGAATTATACAATAGTTTATATATATGGTTTTTTTTTCATTTAAGCATGATAATAGCGCTTCAAAGAATGGCAGCCTAACCAGATCGAACCCGATCAGTTTTCTTAAAGGTCACTCCTCATCTTCTGAAAAGCATGTTATCTTCTGTGCCATAGCTGCTGTTTGGCTACTTTCAACAGGAGCCAGTTTAAACTTCTGGCCTTGATTATCTTACTTGTTCATGCAGATTTAGACCAATCTGCGCAATGCTTCTAGCACTGCAGCAAATAATTTCAGAGATCAACAGAGGGTGTAACAGGGTAGCTTGCGCAGATTGTAGTTCCACAAAGTCACTTGGGAAATAAATACAGTAAAACATAAAAATACCTTCAGCTTCAGCTTTAGTTGATGCAATAAAGGTTTGGAGGTTTTCTTGGAACTCTGAATTGCAAAGCTCCCCAATCTAAAAGCAACAAGTGGCACAATACCCCCCACCCCCAGGGATAATTGCCTCATACATATTCTCTAACTTTTCCCATGCCTTAAAAACCATTACAGCTAAGAGAATGACCTCTTCAAAGTGGAAGGTTTGATCACCTTTCACACACTGATGCTGAAGCAGCCCTCCTTATAAACCTGTACCACATGCACATAATGATTTCTAAAATTACCCTGGGCACAACCGGCCACCATGAACTTGTCAACAAGCAGGGGATTATGGGTTTTATATTGTGAGTGGGATCTGGCATCTGGCATCATTGGGATGCAGAAAACTTTGTTAACTCAGTCAGTTCCTTATATCTTGCATGGTAATATTACCCCCTTGTCATCCTCCTACGGTTCTGCAAAGAACACTTTGTGTTTCTGTTTTTCTGTGGTCCAACATTTCAGGCCTGTAGGTTAAGAGCTTTTGAGGAGAGATGAGTGACATAAGTGCAAGGTGTTTTTTGAGATTGGATGTGGCATGATGTTGCCTGGTGCCGATAAGAACCATTGTGAATGTCAGTCGTGTCATTTGTTAAAATAAGTTGGCGGAAAAGCAAACAGCAGGCCAACATCTGTCATTACCATGCTTGTTTTTTTACTGACACTGCAATTAAAGTTCTGCAAAACCTGCAAGCCTATCTGAAAAAGATATATATTAACATGTTTATCATTAAACTATATTAAGTGTTCAGATGCATTATTATTATTATTGGATGAATGTCATGTAAAAACTGTTGAATACATAATATGAAATATAGTTGGGATTTTGCCTCAATAACAGGCCTGCAGAGACAATAAGTCGCACTTCTTTGGGTTGAAATGTGCAGACATAATGGGGAGCAAAAACAATCTATTTTTGCCATGGTCTGTTCAGTGGTACACATAAACCAAATGAAGCATTTTTATTGATTGTCACTTCCTTGGATTCCTCAGTTTGGGAATGAGGAGGTGGGGGGGTCTCCCTCTATCAACACGGCTCATTGTTCACCATGAACTAATAAAGAGCTTTACTGGTGCCATTATGCATTCTCTGTTCCTAGTGACAGACTGATGACAAGCCTTAAAGATGGAGGCCATTTCACATTTAAACAACAACAGATGGAGGTCCTCAGTTGCTGAATTGCCCCAGCGGACATAAACCTGCATGTAATATTATTTCAAATAGCTTGGATGCCATTATGTATGTTTGGTTTCATTTATATTTCTAAAAGGCCTGCCACAAGCATATATTTATCTCTTGGTTCAGAGCACAGATATTAAGACTGGAGACCGTCATGTTAGTGTGTAACATCAAACCTTTGTGGCCTTTTATGTAAAAAAAAAAGTCATAGAAATTGAACAACGATGACAAAATGGGATGATATATTGCATCTGTACATTGCAGAGTCCACTGTATAAAGATTTATTTTGATGTTTATTCATACTGTACCGCTGTGTGTCTTTTTCTTCCTGAAGCGTGTTCAGAAATTTACAACCAACATCACGACATAGCAAATGGCAGTTTCACTGGGGAAGTGAGCTCAGGTTTTAATGTGTTGAATCCCGCACATAAGGTCAATGGGTGAGCATGAACGCTTCTACTGTCTTTCTATTTACTGAATTGTCAAAATAAGGAGTTTGTAGAATCAGGGGAGCCAGGTTGGAGGAGTTCAGGTCCTTAACTGCAAAGCCGCAGGTTTAATCTCATGTTGGTGTCCTTGAGGATGACAGAGCTCTACTTGCATGGCCACTGACAGACCAGTCTGTAATGAGAATCCTTAGCTCACTTTGACCCACTCTACAGAGAGCAGAAACCAACCCTGCAGATAAAACCTTGACCTTTCTTTTTCTTCCCTTTGTTGATAATTAGCCAATAGCTTCCACTTAATCATAAGCTCTTCGAAGCCAGACGAAAAGGGAAAATTGCGTTTGACTGCTGTAATAGGACCAGGGATTTCATGCCGTCATTTTCTCTGTTGCACTGTCCATGTGTCCTCATAGTCACATGTGATAGTACATAATTGGTATGGATTGTGAGATATGTGTGTGTGACACAACAAAGAAGAATGTGCTGTTTTTTTTATAATTCTACTTAGTACAAGATGGAAAAATGTGACTAACATGCTGCATAGCCCATACACTTGCACATGCATGTGCATTTGTAGACTGTTCAGTCTGAAGTATTCCTTGGTCACCAGCACTTGAGTTTACCTTGTATCTGTAGATTCTCATTTTAGTCTCATGCAGCTGTAGCGTAGGTAACAGCTACATTGTCTGGAGTTCAGTGGAGCTGCCAGTGGGAGCAAAATTAAAACTGATGAACAGGAGAATGGATTGATCATTTCAGTAAATCATGATGCATATGGGTTCCTTTGGTTTAAGCTGAGAAATCACTGGTTTGCGTGTAGAACCACTGATTACATCTGTAAAGATGAAAATAATTTTCATGCACATTCACCTGCAGATACAGCGAAAGACAGAGGGACTTAGACCAGCAGGCAAAAAGACACAGAGAGAAGCCTTTCGCCGCTACATGCAATTTCAGTACACTTAAGTGATTCTCAATCCCAGCATGGCTCGGCCTGCCACTGCCATGACAGATGCTCCAAAATTGAATATAGATTTCAGTGAGCAAGGCAGGCGTGCCTGATGAATCTCAATTTGCCGCTGTCCATATTTCATAGTCACCACTATGGATAGCTCGAGGGGAGGCAGTGAGAGCACTTTGGGTGCACCTGCCAAACTGTCAGTTGGCTAGTGTCGAATGATGATCGCGACTTCATAAATGCCCAAATTTATCCCACACTAATTTGTGCCCTACATCACTGGGAAAGAGATCAACTTAAGAAAAGTTCTGCTATGCTTCCCAACTTAAGAGAAACAGAAAGCCCACATGATGACAGTTGCTTAGCAGTGGATGATTTTAGAAATGGTGTACTGTAGCTTGAGGGTGGAACAAATGGAGAGAGTTTCCCTAAGGGGGGTGGGAGGGCCTTGGCTGCTGTGTACCTGGGAGTCTATTTATAGCTGGTTTGAAGTACTTATAAGATGACACTGGATGCTATTGTTTTGCAGTGGGGTGAGGATTTGTTGAGGATTTCTGCATTTCAAAAATGATGCCTGTTTGATCAGTTGTCTCTGTTGGAGCTGTCACTGCTTTGACTCAAATTTAAATGAACATAGCTGTTTTATCGCATGCGTAATTTGAGTTTATGACACACGTTGTGTACTTCACATCTCTGTTAACCATTTCCCAAAGCACACTGTATATGCAGCCTCTTGTAGATGTTAGAGTACATTTTCATACCTTCCATCCCATCTCTATGATTTATTCAGTTCAGTTCAGTGCAATAAGAAAAGCAACCTGCTAAGCCCCTCACCACTAAATAATGCCTTTGGGGGTTACAGGAAGCAAGCCAACTAAGATGTAACTAATCAGAAGTCAGTCATATACAAAATGTTGCAGCACATTATGCAATTAGAAATGTAGTGCATTATACAACATAGGAAGCAAAGCATGACATGTTGCATGTTATTACATGATGCAATATTGTGGAAGCTCCAGCGTAGAAGCTTAATTATCACAACTTTGTAGTGTTTCTCTATACATTTTCCTTCTGGCAACTCCGCTATATGGGCCATGCCTAACCTCCAGAGTTATCTCATCAATCTGCTACTTACGTTTATTTGCACTCCTGTGTTTATTCTGCATTTTACTCTTTCCTTTAATCTTCGTTTCTTTATATTTTATATTTGCAATGCCAAAGGAGACTCAAGAATTTCATTGCAAATGACTACTCCTGTAATTGTTTTGCACATGACAATAAAGTACTGTGAACCTTGTAATTTTAAACTATGCAGCTAATCTAGCCCTTTCCATAGGCAAGGGCCATACTGTGCTCAAATTCCAAAAAAGCCAGTTCAGCGTCAAACTCTTTGTGTGTACAGAGAGTTACTGCTATAACACACTCAACACAAATTATTGTTTGAAATCGTGATGTCTTCACGAAAAACTAAATGGAATAATAAATTGCAGCTCTAATTCACACTTTGTTATATTAAATTGTTTTTTAATACCTTATTTGTGCCATAAAGTGAAAAAGTGTCTAATTACTGTATTAACTATTGTTATGTATCCATAATTGAATCAACAATTATTAAATACTGAATTGATCTGTAATAATTGAACTAGCATAATTGAAGCTCCAAGTTGACCTATTTCACATGCATTTTAGCCTATGGCATAACTGTAGCAAAGTGAAGGAAAAAAACTGCAAGAAAAAAGCCTTAATATTCCCATCCTGTCTCACTTACATTTGCATTGTAACAAGGTGTTCCCAATATATGGAAAAAAAAAAATCTATGAATCAACACTGTCAAAAATTAACATCAAGAGGAGAAATGTGTGGCATGCATTAGCTGCACATGGTGAGACAGTAGTTTTCTGAGCAGTAATATTAAGTCTTGAGGGCAACGGGGCACTGAGATATTTGTTACATTTAATGTCTAGCTTTCAAACATTACCCCTTATGACTCCTCACTTGACTGTAAAGTTTATGGAGCTGGAGTTTAATGTAGCCCCCCACAGTGAAAGTATCAGACGGATGCTCTGAATGCAATGCAGGATGCACATTCAGAGAATGGCTCTGTCTCTCAAGGTGTGTTTTGTTATGCAAAAGGATTCAAATATATGGAAATAACCATAACCTATAGTACAAAACGTCGGTCCTTAACCAGTGTCTCTGCTGTGTGGTGTGATGCTGTTAGCACCCTTTCTGTTATGCCATTGTACATGACAGAGTCTGTTTTTTTTCCGACCCTTTTTAAAAACAACCCTTTGGAGTGACTTGCATGATGCCACCAGGGGGTGCAGGAGGCGGCAGAGCTTTCTTGTTTAATTAGGGCAGACGTGCTACATGTGCCTGCGTGTGTTGCCGCATCTCATTAAGGCGAGGTATGGGCCACTGAGCCGGCTAAGAGGAACGGATAGGGAGCATGTGGTGGTGTAGTTTCCTTCACCGCAAACTCAGCCACTCGGCTCTTTCCCTTCCTCTTAGGAGTCGTGCGGACGGCCCCCGGAGCCAAGACCAGTCAGAAGGGTTCCACTTGATGTAAAGACCCTCAAGGAGAGCCCACTGTCAAAACGAATGCACACTGAAAACAAAGCACAGTCTCTGTGTGCGTATCACGTCAAATACACACAAACAGAACAATACAGAATAAATGGAAAAATGTACATGCATTGCTCCTTAAATAGTGTCAAATTCATAAAAATAAAAGTAGTGTTTATTTTCATCACCTTGATAATCTCATAAAGAGGGCAAGGAAAAGGTGGAAGATGATGGAAGGTTGTGGTATTGTCATCCGATGTCAATCCCCCAGCCAAGCTCTAAATTTACTCTTTGCCTCTAAAATAATTTAAAATAGTTTAACAGCAGTATTAGTAATAATCACACATTACTAGATTTATTGTCCCTTCTGTGCACCCTTGTCAGCACACAGAAAGAAAAAGAGAACGGGAAACAGAAAGACAGAAACATTTACCGTTACAGTAACCTCTGTCAATGGTTTTAGAAAAAATAGTAACGCCAGGCTAACTTCCATCAATAAGAGATGGCCAGTGTTAGACATTGCTGATTGGTTATTGATTTTGCAAGACAACATTTAGGCTACCACACCTTGGATGCAAAGATCCCCACTCTGCATTGACTGTGTGGAGGCTTCATTGATTTTATGTTAGCAAAGATACTTAGCTCCGTGTTGCCTTACAGCAAGTCTCAGAAGTCTATCTTTTTCCTCATGTCCTACAGGCTTGAAAGGGCGATGCAGAAACTTGGTAGTTTCCTACTTTAGAGAACAGCCATTCTGTTCAGCTGGCCTCCTATTCACTACATACTCTAATGGTGACAAAACACCACTGGACAATAAAACTCAACAATAGAACCTTCTTAAACAAGTCTCGCAACATCCCCCACTTCCACACAGTCCATGTCTATACTGAGTGTTTCTTTTTTTTTATTCTTTTGCCACAATATTGTCTCTCACTTGAGAGCATGCATGCTTCACATTTTTTACCTTAGGCCACGAAGAACATCTCGAGTCATTTCAAGTGAAATGTCCGATGTGCATGCAAAGTCATGGGTCAGTGACTTGAAAGTCATAGTTGATGAAATCTTAATTATTCTGTCATGTCAAGTCTAAATTCACTACATTTGAGACTGTATGTGCAACTATTCATTTCCCAGGTTAGTCCCAATTGTCACACTAAATTTGTGGTATGTTAACTCACCTGATGCGATGTAGGTTGAAATGTCTGCTTATTCTGCAATGGCACAATTATTCATTTCATGGGAGCTGATCTTTAATGCTGATTGTTGGAGTTGTCAGATATCATCTTAACAGCAACCATGAATCAATCAAAAATGAAAAAAATAAAAGTTATATAATATTAGTCCAATGGAGCTAAATCTTCCTATATGAGCAACACTTTTGTGGTAACGTGAAGCCTTGTCTGAGTGGAGGAGTGGGAGTGACGGATGCAATTTAACAGCTCACATTAACTTTGTGGAGGGAAAAATCTTCAGTTCCATCGCTTTTTTCTACCTTCACTGAAGCAGACCAACTTCTTAATTGGCATAATAATGTGATTAATTGCTTTCTTGTCATTGGGCCCACTGAGTTTTACAGCGTAAAGAAGCGTAAATCAGGCTTGTATTTACAAGCAATCAAACACTCAAGATTGAATGGAACATATACTGTAAAAGATGCCGAGCTGTGCAAAGTAACTGGTTCTGCTTCATTATCCGTGTATCATTAGTTTAAAGGAAAAGGCTTTCTTATCAGGAGGATGAGGCATTTTGTTATGTTTTTAAATGTGTTTTTTTTCAGCTAAATAATACTTTGACCTGTGAGATTATTACATCCTCATATATCCAGCTGCCAACAAATGGGAAGGGGGTGGGGTCCCATTTCCCATTTCCCAATCTGTCCCTCACCATTCTCCATTCTACAAAATAAAGCACCAATTATCTGCGCCTGGGCTGTGGTAGTTAAGAGCAAATGCTGATGAAGCTCTGATGTCTATGAGAGCATCCAGGTGCTCTTGCATATTAAGACACTTTATGGTCACATAATTAAGGAGCGACACTGTTGTCTTGATTGGTGTGCATCTTGGTTCCAGGTGGTAAATGGCGTGTTAATGCATCCTTATGAATCAAGGCCAAGCTTGGGGCAGACCAGGGAACAGTAACAATTTTTTTCTGAGACCAGAGAATGGCAGGTTGTCCATGAAAGATTATTAAATCACATTATATGCATGCAGGTACTGCGGTAACATTCTGAATCAGGATCAATTTACTTAAAAGAAGAATAAATACACTGCAATTTGTCATGGTGGCACTATAGACATATACAGCATTGATATTGTACATTCCTGCACGTGTGTTGCGAACACAGAGAGCACAGTGCAAGGGGACAATGAATATGTCCATTAGAATAATGTATAAACTAAACAGCTGAAAACATGCCAGCTCACTGAGTTGTACTAAGGTAAAGTCAGGGGATCGCCAAAGTCATCAGGAGTCATTGTCCCAGCAACAGGAATGCGGGCACAATATTGTTTGTCAATCCAGCCAGTAGATGTTGAGATAATTCATCCTGCTGGTGGTGCTCAGTGAAAGGACAAGGGGTCATGAAGCTCATCAAGATTCACCTTTCAGGGACCATGGATGCCTGTACAAATTTTCACAGCAATCCATCCAGTAGCTACCAATGTTATGAAGTAATGCTTGTGTGGCTAAACATACATGTCAAGGTGAGTATGTCTTAGTACATAGCATTTGAGTCTAATATGATCATATTAAGATTATTGGGAGGCATACATAAACATCAAGGAATTAATTTTTCAATCTGGAATGTCAAAGACGTTTGACTCATCTGTGATGTCAAGGGCAGACAAAAAGGGTGCGATTATGAATTCAGCAAAATCACTCTTCCACAGCTCATCAATATTCTGCGGCCATTGTGGGGAACTGGGTTCTGGTTTAACAAGGGGATCCAATGGATAAATGATCAAAAAACAGGACAGCTATTGTCCTTGAACTCATAATGGCGTACTAATAGTGCAGGGTGTCAAGAGTGATTTTAACAAGAGTGTCCTGAGTAAAACTTTTTTTTTAATCTCCATGCCTTTCGAACTGGAGGAGATAACCGTCTCCTCTCTGTCCCTCTATCTTTCTCTCCCTCGCTCTCACCATCACATTACCAACTCGCGCGCGTCTTTTGCATAATCACCATCCTCTGTGTTTCCCCCTGCAGTCTGGATAAGGCGACTCATTATAGGGGAGAAAGTAGCAGGCAGCGGCCAGTGTGCATTGTGTAGGTCACACGTATTGCTCGTTCACGACTTGAAAGCGATCAGAAAGTTGTGCAGAAGAATGTTTCAACAAAAAATCATACCATGGCTGGTGAGCCTTGCTCAGATTAAAATAAAAGAGAATACTCTATATATACCCTATATTATGTGATTTATTTAATGTAGAGTGAAAAGTTCAGCATACAGCAAAGCTATACTGATGCTGATACACTGCCATTGCTTCTACTATTGGTTACCCATCTCTTCTATGTCCATCTATGTCCAGCACTGGGGTTTCACATTGTTTGAAATTGTGGTCTTTAGGTATTGATTCTCATTGTGGCTTCAAAGCTTACCCGTAATTTTTCTTTTCATTTGTGCTTCTTCCCTCCTCTCTTCTAGATAAAAGAGCAAAAACAAGGACGACCACAGCTAAAGAAGAGAGAAAAGAATAGGCCATGGCTGAGGGGATGATTACTTCTCAAAGTGGTAAGCAGCAGATATTTACAGTGTCCTGGCTGTTTTCTTCCAGAGGCTTGCCTGTTCATTTTTGAAAATTTAATTCCTTTTATGTCAGTCCTGTTGCCTTAATGGTAGAAAGAACTGAACAAATAAGCATAAAAATACCACTTATGTGGTCTCTGCTAGGTCAGAGTGACATGATTGTGTTACTTACTACCTGTAGCTGTCTTTAACTTCGCGGTGTGCAGCTCAGCCAGCAATTTTAGCCTTTTTATTCCTGAAATATGATTTGCCTTCTCCCTTTGTGGTCACTGCAGACAGTGAGAAAAGTCTTAGTATTACTTTACTGAGCAGAGCCTTCCAATTAAAAAAATCCACATATACGCATACCATCACCTCATAAACCAGTGGAATTCACAGTTTTGTACAGTTTTACATATTCAGTTCTGCTCAAACCCTCATCTCCTTTGGCTTTGTGTGCTCCACGTTGCTGAGTTGCATTGTTGAGTCAGTGTCCCCTCTCACAGTCTGTCTGACATTGACACTCAGATCATTTCTGTATAATGTCACGATCCTTCATCAATGCAGCCAGGATGCGTGGGTCAGAACAGCAGGGCGTGTGCGGTGTGGGGAAAGGCATCACATTTTCGGTCACATCAGGAGCATCCTTTCAATTTACGATGCCATCCGTGAACTCTTCACGACTTCTCAAGAAAACACCTGCAATTAAAAGATACTTTGAGCCTATGGACTGGAAAGTACAGAAAGTACTACATATTTTTATTCAAGTGTTTCTTTCAGATTACAATAGGATGTCACTGTGAGGGAATCTGGATTGTTGTATACTTATTCACATAAATCAGATACAGTATATCATGTATTTAACAGTTTAGTGAGATTTACCAAACACTTTTTACTGTATAATATTTTACTTTTATTATAATAAAAGTAAGATACATCAGAGGTGATGTGGATATTTCAAACATTTCTTACATTACCTGTGTCAATATCAAAATGAGCCCATAGCTCATCTGTGCAAGCAGTTTATTAAGACCCATTCTTATGCTTCATTGTTAACTCTATCAGATGTACTAATTGTGACAGGAGCAAGGGGAGGGGGTTAGCTGACATGTTATAAGGAGCAACGAAGTCCACGTTAAGAGAAGGTTGGGGTGGAGAGGCAACAAACACATGACTTTCATGTAATACGCTAATGTTTACTTCCTGTATGAAACTTTAATTGAACAATCATTGTTGTTACCATGATGGCAAAGGTCTGGTTACACCTGCTACTGGAACACTCCAAGGGTAGGGACCAGCAACCTGTATGGTCATTTAGGTTGTTTGTATCCAGGTGAAAGCTGATCCCTCATTCATTTCAGTTCTTCAGATATAAAGGGATAAGGTGTACATGGTGGTTGAGGGGAGGAAGCCATTAGATCCTTTTTATACCCTGATAACATTAGGACATGAATTCTGCAAAGGTGGTTGCAACTGAATATTCTAAATGTGCTCTTAGTAATCAATAGAAGTACAGTTAGTATGTTTGATTTATTTATTTACTGGGGATGTGATGTTGTTGCACTACACCTTAAATCTAAACATCAGTCATACAGACCTACAGAACGATGGAGCTTCCTCCTTCAGTCAGCACACTCATGAAAATGGTTCAGTTACGACCAGACAGAGATGTACAATCACTGTGTGCTATAATGCAATTATTCATATGGACAGTGTATACTGACAGAGGATGTAGATGCTGGTGATAAATGCATGAAGGGCTACGGTTGCCGTTATATGTCACACATTATCTAATTAAAGCTGTCTTGATGCCATCTGCACTTTGCACCATGCTATTAAACAGTGTAGAACAGTGCACCCCCTTCAGACATGTTTGTTTTGCCAGGCATATAGATTGCAGATCCATCTTTTTGTAATCCAATCCCAGTATTCACGCAGCAAGAAGATCACTTGACAAGGAGTTTTAATTTACGAGTTAACCGGCACCTCATCAGACAGTAGCCAAACTTTTGTCACATTTGAGATCTGACAGTCTAAATTTGCAAGTCTGCACACATGTGCAGGCGTGTGTTTGTGTGTGCATGTGTGCTCGTGTGCCCAAACTTGATTGTACGCTTGACTGCATAGCCAAGTGCGCCTGCATCTGTGTTTGGGGAAGAGACGAAGTGATAGAAACTCAACAGAGGTGATGTTGTGTGAAGAGATGGGAGGCTGCAGACAGATAGTGTCATTCCCTTGGTATCACCATTAAATCTTAATCTCATGGCCCCTCATGGGAGGAGCCAGCCGAGCATGGGATTGTGTTTTGCATCTAAATCAAGATGTCGTGTTCCTTCAGAGAGGATTTTATGGAGACAAAGTTTGTGCATGTCTGTTCTCAACTTCATATACGTCTGGATGCACAGGCTGATCATCCAGCTGCTGTTTTGTTTGTACTAAAATCTTGTTAAATTCAGTTGCCTCAAACTATAACATCTTCAATCAATTAAAAGAAAGAGAGAAAACAAAACTACCAAGGGAGTGTGGTAAAATTATCAGCCACTGAGTAGAAGTTTCAGCAAGTTGCATCATGGGGGCTGAGTTTCTAAAGGGAGTAGTATATTTTTTCTCTAATAAAATAATTGTCAGTAAGATAAGCAAAATTGAACTAATATTGGACTAAAATTGTTTTGTTGTCTTGTTCTTGTTTTATCTTCGAGCTGTGGTAGTGAGACTCCATTTTGCAGCCAAGCATCACAGCATTTTAAAAGTCCAAAAGTGAATTTTCTACCTATTCTGTAATTTCTAGGATCATTAAAAATGCTTAAAGTGTAGGGATCAGACATGATCACTGTCCTCTCTCTTTCCCTCCATGCTTTTCAACCCCGTCAAGACCAAAAAAAGGGTTCCAAAAGTGGACCTTTATGGGACACCACAAGTAATTTCTGCTCTATACAAAAACATCCATTAACATTTACAAATAGTTTCTGGTTAATAATGGAGGAGCCATTTTAAGGTCAGTCCATTAAAGCCATTATAAGACTACTTAATGAGTAAAATATTATTATCCATAATATTGAAAGCATTTGATGAGTCTACTTAAACTATATTTATTATTGAGTAAAGCAGCATGAATGTCTATCAAACTGCTGAATAAAAGCAATAGTAGACAGTTGTTTTTTTGTTAAACTGCCTCTGCCACTTTGAAATGACTCTGAAATGCAATCGAAACTGCTATTTATGATCAGGTCTGCTCATATTGATCAGGTCTGTCATATTGATCACTATAAGTGTATGATTATCATTATAACCAACTGTTTTTGTAGTATTTCTCATGCATCATCTAATTATCAATTGTGTATTTATTGCATGAATATAAAATATTAAATGGACAACCCTTACCCGATTCAAAGATAAAATGACACAACTGTGCCATGGCCCCCTCTCCTGCTCTGCGTCTGAATGGTCAGGCATTGCACTCCACTCATGTAACATAAGCTGCTGCTGTGAGAGAGCCAGCGCAATAGTTACACACTGTAAAGAATCCCAAAATGCTATCAAAATAACTCACCGAACCATGTGAGAAGACCAAGACATCACAGTTCATGTATGCACACACAAATCATTTAAAAAGACAATTTAAAAAGAACAAGCATCAGTTATGCTTCAACAACAGTCCACAATGATATTAGAGTCTGATACATAATATCCTAGTGATGGTGCACATGGCTGAGGCTGTACTGATCAGCTCCTATGCAGGATTGAATGTGTCCCCCCCACCCCTGAACATTCGCCCAGGTAACTGATTGTGACTGATTCACTCAACATTCAGCATCGGTTAAGGCATGTTGCATCCCATTAGCTTTATTCCGTGTTGACATAGACATTACTCATCTTCCACTTTCTTAAATGGGTCCTTTCTCAGGTGTTACCGCCAAGCAAATGTTCAGGTTCATCATAAAAAAAGGAGAGATCAGGAGTAAAGGCACCACCTGGCCTTGAGCGCAATGAGGAGTCCCTCCCCCCTGTCGACTCCCAGCAGGAAATGGCCTGTATTTCTGCACCACCTCCCCATTTTCTCAGTTGGGAGAAGAGTTGAGCAGTAGTCAGAGCACATTGCACTTCAAAATGCCTCGCAGGGTTACTCCTCTAAATTCTCACCTGCCACACTTCATTCCACGTGCTGGAGAAATCTGAGACAGAGCTTTTAATTATGGCTAAGGCAAAAGTGTTTATCCAGAGGGATTACAGATTCTGGAGCTGACACTTGCAGATGGAGGACATGATTTGTTTTTTTGTTGTTTTTTTTTTTCTTTTTTTGTCCTCAATTGAAGTGCAACATTTCCCCCAACATCGTGTGGATATGGTATTATTAGATCTGGCTGCATACTTTCAGATATAAAAGAGAAAAATAATCTGTCTGAGAGGTAGGCTCTGACAGCACACTGAGACGCAATGGAAAGCCTGGCTGCTGTTTCAATGTGAGAACACGGTAAGAAGACTGGTTTGCAGAGGGAAGCCTGCTCACTGCAGATAGATGACAAAGATGGATGGAGATGGATAAACCAGTAGAGACTGCACTGTACCTACTTATAATTTATTATGGATCTGATTTTTTTTTTTGTCTTTCATTGCTTCTTTGTCTTGTAGCTTGAAGGCAAAGCCCCCCTCTTCATTCTTGGACTGCTGTAATTTAGTAACGGATGAACCTATAGAAAATACACCCATGGAAGTATTTTCTATAGGTTCATCCAAGACAGTATGTATGCTTTCTTGGAATTTGCCTCTATTTTATTTCATGATGACTGCTGTGAAAGAGAGAAGGAAAGAAGAAAGAAGAAATCTCTGTATTAGTACTCTAAAATTTCTTTTGTCTACCAAACATATATATTTTTTCTGGCTCTGGTAAAACACATTCATGAGAATGGAAAACACAAAGCATTCATCTTGTCTATTAGTATTTCTGTGCTGCCCACATGCCTCATTATTCTTGGTAATAGACTCATATCGCCACCAAGTATATTGATTCATCATTATTTTCAGTTACATTGCAGATAGCTCCAAAGGACGCTGTTTTGTTGTTGTTGTGTGGAACTACATCATAAGTAGTAGTACATGCTGCATGTATTAATAAAACCACTAAAGCTAGGAGACAAAGTCACTAAAAGACTGCACCATGCTCAGTTACTTTCTGAGTTACATTTGATGAGGCGTGCTTTTCATATTCACGAGCAGCCAAGGTCCTCTATTGTCAGTTAATCTTCTACCACCAGTATTTTTAGAACACATGTCACATCTTGGGTGGATTTGCCATTTTTGAAAGAATCTTGTCATCTCCTATTGTTTAGTGTGGCTAACCTGCTATTATCCACTGTCACTGTCCTCAAAAATGCTATTATGGGCTGATTAGGGACATGCCAGCAGTAATCAGAATTTTTAGCCTTGATTAGAGAGTATTCACCCCTTTTGTTACTGTCAAGAATGATCAAGGGGACACAAGGTTTGCTAAGTGAGTGAATGTGACTGAGAGCGCCGTCATCACCGTCTCTGTAACGCAGCGGCCCCCTCGTCTCCGAGAGGACATATTAGCATGCTGCCACGCTCTCATCCCCAGTGCCCTACTTAGACCAGATGGGCCTCATTCAGGTCTTCAGAAAAACACAGACGTGAAGGGATCTTGAATGTCAGTCTCAATATCACCAATTCCATAATTAAGAATGAGCCGGCAGAAGGACGTGTACTTTGGTGTCCTGCTTAGATAGATAGAAGATCGCAGATAGAATTACCCAAACCGAATGAACCCAGTCAAAAAGGCAGATTTCTTATTTTTATGTGGCAATTCCATGGCAAGCATCATGCTAACAAGTAACAATTAAAAAGGAACATGATGTCTTTGTATTCACAGAGCTTGAATTATGCATGTAAAGTCAGAAACAATTATCTCTCCTTGTAAATACAAGCATACTGTAACCAGTACGTAGACTTTTCATATGACAAACACACCGAAATGGCATATGGAAAGTTTATCTTTGATTATTCATGTACATAATGTAATCTTTATTCCAGAAAGTGTTTGTTTTGTGTTTAGGAGGCTTAAGTTTCATATGTCAGAGCCCAGCTCCATCTGCACAGCTCGAATACAACAGATATATAATTTACCAATCTTGAATTCGAAAAAACATTCTCATCTGGTGTTACTTGAATACTGAGTACTCATGTATATAGTAGTGATCACTGAATACATATGAGTAGCATTACATCATGCAGCTGGTGAGAAGATGATCTGGTTTTACCACTATTTTTAAAATGTTTCTTTCAATTTAAAGAAGTAAATTAAGTAAATAAACAATTTTGACTGACCAAATAAAACATAGTATGAAATAATAGATCTACATGTCTATCAGTCATGTTTGAACACATTAGAATCATCTATATTACATCACTGAACAGACCTACATCACAGATCTCATTCTCATGTATATCCTTTTCTCATCTCTATTTGTTTATGCATTTGAACATTGTTTGCACACATCTAACCCTCCTCTGGGCCTCCATGTTGGCAGTGACTTTGGTTATGAGGTCATTTGTGCTGCATCTGCACAGGCTCTATAAATACAAGCCGATATACATGAAGGAACTGGAGGCTTGTAAAGAGATGGTCGGGAGTGCTTACCTTTGAAGATAGTGGAGGTGAATAAAAGAGGGCAGAAACCAGGTGTTTATTAGATGGTCCTGTTCAAGGATTTGTCCTCTCACATAGCCCATAATTACTGCAAACTGCAATAACAGAGTGCATTGTGGGAAATCAAAGCGTACACTCCCTGTGGCTTTCTTCCCCCCATGTTTGGTTGTTTTTCCTGTTGTTTTCCATACAGGAAATGCAAGGCTTCTAATTAAGTCTTGGAGGGGGAGAATGAGGCGTCTTTGTCGGCCAACAGTGAGCGGCTATTGCAAGCTCAACTTCGATGTTTAATTTATGTGTGCGCTCTATTATTTATGGATGCCGTGATCTGTGTGAATATGGGGCTTTATGCAAACTTTGGGTCTATGCGGTGTTTGTGAGCTCGGGAGAAAAAGAAAGGAAGAAGAGATATGGAATGACTACAGAGTGCATAGACAGCTGAATTATTGCGTGGTCAGTGTAAATGTGGTCTGTCTTGCAGTTCTCTGTCTCCCTGTCTGCTTTCCCTTCCTCACTCAATTAATTATACATTCACTGTACATTACATATTCCCACAGAAATCATCTCATGTGTACATACCTATATGGTATACAAACCAAGCACACGCTTGTTGATATGTTTATTCTCAGGAGGGGTTATCCTAAATTTAAACATAAACTCTGTATACCTAACCCAATTTAAGACAGTGGTTGTGAAGACAGCTAGTGAATTTTAAATGAGGGAACCAATTTTGTTCCCATTTAGAAAAGCTGACCCTAAATCAGCTGTGTATATTCAAAAACCTGTATTTCTTTCTCTTCCTCCCTCTCTCGCTCTCTCTCCCATCCTCTAAGACCTTACCTCCACAAACTATTATCAGCAGCAGCAGATGATGATGATCAGGTGGAGGTGGGGGTAATAACACCCATGACACTTCTGCCTTCAATGACCAAGGACCATGTATATGTTCCCTCCACTTCAACCTTTACTGTGCAGCGATGCGGCTCTAACCCACCGAATATTATACGCTATAGGCAGAGCTAACCGGGGGCTAAATCCACGTCTCAAAAAATGGCTTGGATCAGCAGGTGTGACTGGGAAGGATAGCCTGGATTTGAAGAAGGGAGGAAATGAAGGGAAAATAAATATTTCATGGAACATTTTCTCAACACAGTTGAAAAGGAGCTGGGATACAGATCAATAGTAGTAAGGGGACCTGGCTATGCACAGATAGAGTTACAGGCAGAGGCTATGCTTGGGGTTGGTTTTAAAAGAGTATGTGGAATCCTAGCTTTTTAAGTCATAGGAGTATCTGGAAAGCTTTGTTTTTCATAGCACACTGCACCACTGCAAGTCTTGCCTGTAGAAATATTGCTTTCATAAACAAATTTAAAAGACACTGACCACGTATACGACAGTTTCTACATCTGTTTGCAGTCTCCCTCTATTCTCTCCCCTCCTCTTTATCCTCGCGCTACCCCTTCCCCCCTCTTTCTTCCCACTCATCCATTTCTCTCCTCTCGTGCAAACCATTTGAGGCAGATGGCCACCCACCCTGAATCATGATCTGGTGGAGGTTTCTTCCTGTTGCCACTGCAGCCAAGTGCTTGCTCATGATAGGAACTGTCAGGATTCTCTCTGTTATACTGTAACGTCCTAACCATTAAAGTGGCTTGAGACAATGTATGTTGTGATTTGGCACTATTAGTGAAACAAAGAAGATTATGATCACAACAATCAGTCCACGTGAGTCCCACTGTGACTGTTAGTCCAGGGCTGGTGAATACACGATGTCCGGCTGAACGGCAGTGAAACAAATAAGGCTGTGTCATGCAGGAAATTAGACTGAGAGGAGCAACACTGCACCTAACAAGCTTACAGCACTTTGAATAAGGTGATTGAGAGGGAGGCAGTTTCCCGGGCAGGGGCACTGGACCATCAACTTTCAGTCTCACATATCCGATGGCCTTTGTCCAAGAATCACACACACACACACACACACACACACACACACACACACACACACACACACACACACACACACACACACAAGGGGAGAGAAGGCACTTAAGCGCCTCTGCTTCACCAGAGCTGCTCTGTATCCAAGAGAAAATCCTCTAGTTGCACTGGATCCGAGATGGGTATGTATGGTACTGGGTTCCATACCTGGAAAGAGTCTAAGTAATAGTGGTAATTTTTAGTTTTCACCTTGTTACCGCTACCATGTTATCTACAGTACATGGCAACATGTGTCCCTGGATACCTTTCACAGCAGGGGCAGAGCACAAATTCACCCAGGAGTAAATCCTCCAGATCCACCGCACCACACATATAAGCCATATATTACTGTGAAGCTTCAAGATGAATCTGATTTGGACCACATTTGCTCAAGCAGCAGTTGTCTCACTCTTGCCTACTCAGCCCCGGTAGTTCATCACGGTCAAGCTGTCTTAGTAATATTAAAATCTCCGTCTCAAATCCGACTGAGGGCTGTGATTTCTGATTGAAATGATTTTGGTTAAAATGATTACTATTTCTTGAGTCATAGTCCAAATCCAGAGATATGCAGTTTACTATTATGTAAGAAATTAAGTAAAATAAAAGGAAAAGCAGTAAAGCCTCACACTTAAGAAGCTCATAGCAACATGTTTGTATTTCTGCTTGAGTTCTTATCAGAAGATTAACAAATTTTCTTGGCGAGATTGAGTAAAAGATTAATTGAATAATCACTTCAGCTGTCATCCAAGCTAAAGACCATTTCATTTGGGTGATGCTATGGATAGCACTTGTTTTTCTACTCTCCATAGTCTGCACAAGGTTACTATAAATCTGCTCCATAAACAGCAACATTTGGCATGTGGAGGGTACTACATACTGATGAACTACTACTTTCTTTTGAAGAAAACAGGCCAGTCAGTAATGAAAGGGCTGCTGGTTTGATCCCTGTTGCTTGACATAAAGGTGCATTTGTGTGCTTGCAACTGGAAGGTACAACATCCACCACTGAGTGTCCTTGGGAAGTGACAGAACCCTCCACAGCTGCTCCGGGGACACTGTACTCTGGCTGACCCTGCGCTCTGATCCCTCTGATGAAATGCATATCAATTTGTATGTATAACCTGGGAAGGCTATGCAAAGAGGTTGATCCTTGAACTACAACAAGGATAGAATTGATTAATATATTGCGGTTGAAAGAGCAGACTCACGCTTGCCTCCCTGCAAGGACAGAGGGACCCAACTACAGATGCTGCCCATACCAAGCCTTGGTTCATAAGACAATATTGGTACAATATAGGAGCCATTTTAAATCATGAATCCTTTTCCTTTTTAGATGGACATGGTCTTCAGCCATTTACAGGGAACTATATGATGCAGCTCAGACTACATTTAAGACTACATTTTATGTGTTCAGTTGGGAGTCGGCATAGTCTTGAGTGATGGGCTCAGTGAGGGAGTGGACTTCATTTTAACGCCTAACTGAAGGTGAACCTGACCTCTGGTGTGTGCGCGAAGGATGGTAAAACTCTGAGCAGGGTGGCATGAGCATACACAGCAAGTTCAGTGGCTCTGAGGGGTCATTACCCCAAGGAGATTGCATTGGCACACTGCCAGGCAGAGGCCATTATCAGTTTGCTGGTACAGGTGATTATGGTTTACTCTACCATAAAAAAATCATATAGTGCACTCAGCCTGAACTATATTTAGTTCCACTACATGGCGCCTGTTGTATTTACAGATATTATATTTATTTTTATGAGTTTCTTTTCATTTATATTCAAAGGAGCAGCTATCCCAAATCCCCCAAAAACCAAAAAAACATCTATCCTCTCTTACCCTGAAAGGCATACACATGGAGTATTGTGTTTGTTTTGTTTTTAATAGAGAGACAGACAGACAGACAGACATTTTTTAGGGTAATAAAAATCCATATCAACAATACTTTTAGGCCTGTAGCCTTAATGAAAAAGAAAAATGAAACAAAGGAACCCTCTTTGGGAATAAACAGGAACAAATGTGGCATTTAGAACATCGGCAGTAAATAAGAAAAAGGCAAAGCATGCTGGGATGCAGAAGGGTGTGAAGAAATTGGCCATTTTTCAGCTGGTATAAGGTCACTGTAACTTACAAACAGCACAGTAATTGACTGCAGTCGGGATGTTGCAGCTAATGGTGACTCAAACGAGAAGCCTTGGAACCTATAATGATGTTCCATGCTTATTATCTAATTTCCAAACAAGTGAACAGTGCCATCATCATAATTAAGATACTAGCGCCTGCAAATGGCAAGAGATGTGTCAAAGGGCAAAGAAACTCCCCCAGACTCCCAGCCCTACTTTGAAAATGAACATGCTGTGAGTTTTTGGTGAGATGGATATTAGGAGTTAATCACTGTGTATTGACTTAAAATGAACGTGAGAGGTTTGTACAATATCAGTTTTAATGGTGCCATGAGTGCTCTGGTTGAAGCCACGGCTAAAAAAGTAAAATTTGTGGTATCTTTCTTGCGTGAGGCATATAGGCGCAGCTGTGGGTAGCTTTCTTAATTAAGTTTTGCAGTGCTTGGATGAATGCATTTGAGATAGAACCTAATTGCTTTTGTACACACGTATTTCATTCTTATTGAGGAGTACATGATGAGTGCTTGACTGCAGTAAACACACGCATTGTAAATAAAGTAGTTATGCACATCACATTAGGACTGAAGACGTTTCAGAAAGTGACCACAGAGCTCATTTATGCCCATCCATACTGTGTTTGTATATGCCACAGTATATGCGCTCTTGTCACTGTTATTTTCACAACCATGTTGTGGTGTCATAATGGGATGTGTCAGAAAGCAGGAGGTTGTTTTTTTTTTTGATTGGACAGCAAACATCCCTACAGCTGCACAATGAAGATTACTAATTATTACCACATATTGTAGAGGAATTATTACTTGCTGTGCATGACCCTCCTGGCAAGCAACACATGAAAACCACTTTTCACAGCTTGGAACAATCTTAGAGTCTGGAGGAATAAAAGGAATGATGACTTTTTGTCTGTAGGATGTGTTGCTGGCTATTGTTGTACACTGAAAGCACTGTCTGTGAGCCACAGGGTGTGTCATCCCATTTGATAATATCAGAATCATCTTCTTTTTGACAGCATGCCATTTTCATGTCTTCTTTATTTTGAATATGTTGTGATGGTGGAAATTCAGTTGTTCCAGGAAAATTAAGTGAACTTGAAAATCAATGCAGCAGATTGAAGAAATCATAAATTTGCTTTTGCTTTTGACTTCAAAAGTACATGCAGCACAACTCCAGCAGGCAGTGACTGCCAATTAAGAGATCGTCAGCAGCAAACTTTGTTTGGATCATATTTACTAATGATTATGGTCTGTCTGTCTTTAATGCATTCATTCTACCCTTGCTAGCTTAATTAAGAGAGTTGCCCAAGATCATGCCTATGTGCAGTATGTCAACAGGATGCAGCCTAACTGTTAACTGTGGTTTAGAAAAGAAACAGTGCTTGACAGGCCATAACTAATTATGCTGCATAACCTTCTCTTAATTTTAAGTCCATTCATGGTGATTAATTCTTGGTGTCCTCACCGGTGTTTGACAGAATACTACACCAACTTCACGTATTTCTCTGCAGCAGTTTTTGTTGTTTCTTGTTTAGTCATGTTGGCACCATTAGTGTTGGAATCAGGGGAGTTTTAACAATGTCATCGGTGCACATTCATCTTTCTACTAGTGGAAAAATATTTTTTATATCTAGCAAATAAAACATGCCATGACAAACTTCAAAGATTTATTATGGACCTGCTTCACTCATCAGATGTAAATAACTCAAATAATATAGTTAAATCCTCCCCCTGCAGTCCTCATGTTCCTCACTACATTCACCACCAGCAAATATATTCAAGTGGATGCAGATAAAAACAGGCGAAAGCTGTAGATAATGCAACGTACGCACCAAATGCCAATTAAGACAGATTTAAGTGTATTTTTCTTAGTGTTACAATGCTATTGTTGATATTTAATCCAGAAAAAAAATCTCATTACAATAGGCATTTGTTTACTGCAATTTCATTTTAACCAAGAGTTAAGTTTTAAATTTGCCTCAGGAATATCTCAAGAATACAGGCACCATCTGCTTTGTATGTGCACTTCTAGTTGTTTATGTTTTTTTATTGTCCACTCTACCACATCAAGAAAAAGTAAAAAGCCCAAAAAGATGAATTGGACCTGCCTGTTTTTGTCAGTTCCACTGTTGCGATTGTGTTGTCAATCTCAACAAGGCTGCAGCTGTCAAACCGAGCCTCTATTTAATACTGTCACTTGCTGAAGCATTCCTGACCGCACCTTTGTCACCCTCAAGGTCTTAATAACTAGCTTTAGCCGCCGCTGAGAAGGATGAATTGCAGTAGTGCCAGGCAGCCTATACTCTCTATGGCACCCTTATCTTTCAAGTTGTCTTTCCAAGTCTTGCTTTAATTAGATTAAAAGTTCTCTGCACCTCTGGGGAGGAGCTGCAGGCCTGGGCTGATGCCTGAGCCATTGTGTTAAGAACTTCTTTTTTTTTAATGCTCAAACTCTGCCAAGACTTTCCTGTTTCCCTGCTGAGGTGCTTTGGTTGCTCAAACTGTGCTTCGGTCAAATCTCATGCAAACTTGTTGGCACTGGGGATCTTTTAATGTGACTCAGTAGCAAAAATGTTTTTATGAAGCAGCAGGTTTACCCTTGTTTGACTTAACAAACAAATAATGATAGAAAACAATATGTTAAAGGTTCTGAAAAAGGTTAGCTTTGCCCTGCGACTCCCAAACCATTAATTCCTCCTTGAGAAATGAAATCTCCCTTTTCTTGCCCAGTTACTTCAGTGTTGCAAGTGATAAGTAATCTGATTAAGCAAGAAGATGACATGGAATGAGCAAGCTTGAGTAAGTTTAAAGTCCAAGAAAACATCCATTACTCTGCACTGTGAGCAAAGCGGTGGCTGTCATGAAAGATCTTGTCCAATTCAGTGCTTTGTTTTTGGCTGCTTTACAGTTGGCTGGTGTACACGAATCATCTTGAGGGTATCAAAAATGCACCATAAAGAAATCTTTCATAGTTTGAACCCGATATGATCTCGGGCTACTGGAGGAGACCTCTGACTTGTTTTAAATCTGTTAAATCTGCATGCTGTTGTTAAGTCTGTGTTTAAGATTTTTTTTTTACTTTTATTATTAATATTACTCATTATTGCATGCTAGCCTTTGTAGCACAGCCATAAAAGTATGCCCTCCTGCATTTCATTGCACATGCATAAGTGCACAATAACCACTCGTTTGCTAAGATTTACTGTAGATCAGCCATCGCTGTGACAGTTTATCCCAGCACATCCTTTTTTTGATGTGAGGGGACACCGGAGCATCAACACAAGCAGAACATTCCTTTTACAATTAATTTCACGACACACTACAGTGGTTCGGCCCCCTTATTCTAACTGTCATGAAATAGGGACACGATGCCAGATAATGGCATATTACTACTCCTTGTGTAGATACTAAAATGGTAAAAATAGGTGTATAAGATTGATGGGGCAGTGAAGTCCAACTCATTCAAAGAACATACCACTGAACTCTTCAGCTATAGAAACGCAAATGAAATAACACTGTGCTTACTGGAAACCTGCACTGACTGAATTCTGCTGAGCTCATTTAATTTCTATCTTTGTTTTAGATTTACGGAGGCTTACTTAGCAAGTATATCCATAATTTAGGTTTATGAGATCGGCCCCTGGAGGTCTAATGAGCCAACCTCAGTTAAACATTGGTCAAAATGTGTCAACCCCAATGGCTTTCCATTTCTCACCTCACTAACCAAACTGCAACATTATAAAGAGGGCATGGTGACACGGTTTAATTTGTTAAAGAATTTAATAGTTAAAACATGGATTGGAGTGTTTTGATTACAACTGACTGAAACCATACATGTCTTTTTTAACTTTTGAAGCTTATTGAGAAAAATCTGACTGTGACACCTGCATTTTACATGTAAGCACTCCATGAAACATTCGAGCTGGTGAAGCGTGTTTTTTTTATTTTTATGGGACTTGGACATAATAAAGAGGGAGAGTGCTGATGATACGGCAATGCGTGCTTGCTGGAATTGCATTTAATTGAATGCATGAGGAGGTTGCAAGCAATTACACTGGGTGAAACGTAATAAGAAAACAAATAGGAATAGGATCTTCAAGATAAGCAGAGAAGTATCCAAGGAATTCTCCCAGGCCAGCAGGGCTGAATAGAGATTGAGGGCCTCCAACATCCTTTAGCGTCCAACCTGATGATTAATATCTTGATAATGCAGCCTACCTGCTGTCCCCGCTCAGATATTGTGCTGACAGCAGGAAGATGTGTGTGCCAGTTAAAGTAGTTTGAATGAAGCCAGTGACAAAGCAATATTTTATTTTATTTATCTTTCTTCTCTTGCAATTCATTGCTGCTATTCATTACCCCCTGTGACAGCCCAAGCCATAGCATACACTGATATGGGGGAATCGAGTTGTAAAGTGCAGGGGAATGTTCGAAGCACGGACATTTCCACTCTATGTGCCAAGAAATCCTGTCAGGGAAAGAATAAAACACAAAACTGTTTCATGTCCTGCTGTATTGGTTCAAGAATAATTATTTTGTACCCAAACAAATTATCATTGTCTAACTAAGTCACTAGGCTAGCACAGAGCATTTCAAGTCCATTAAAGGATTCAGCAAAGAATGGAGTGGTCCATAACAAAGTGGTCAGGCTGGGTGTTGTTGATAGTGACCATTTCATGGAATTGAGTGAGCAGTTTGTGAGGAGAAATTGACCTGCTTTATTCACACACATCTTCTGTAGTGACCATAGTTAATGGATGGATGGATGGATGGTCCTTATTGATCCCATGAGGGAGGCTGCCATGTCAAAACCACCAAATGAGAATGTTTTGGAGGGTTTTAAGCAGCTTTTGAGATACATTGACTTGCTCAGATGTATTAAAGGAAACATCAATTCTTCTCATTTCTCATTTGTTTCTTATGCACAACAGTTGATAAAATTTTGACCCTCATCACTCTTTAATTGAATAGTGATTTATCTGAAAATAATCAATGCTTACTATTTACTCGACAGACTAGCTCTATTAGTTGCACAGAGATCAGAAATTTGTCTAGCTGATAATTGCTTTGTCCCATCTGTATTAGTGAAGGGTGTGCTTCCCCCTCGTTTGGCTGACCTGTTAGTAAAACCAGACCGCTAGTTAGAGATTTAAAAAATGCTCACAAATGTGGCTCTTTGCTCCTTGTGACAAAAAGGACAAGATAATGAGTTTGTGGGGGGAGAGGCTTTTTGGCACTGTTGGGTGAAATCCCTTCCCCTGAAAATAAAGGCTTTTGGCAGCACATCTTGGTGTCTCTTAAAGAAAAGAAAATGAGGAAAAAAACCCAACTTGACCTCATGCTGTGTCATTGCGACCGCTTGTTGTTTATCTTTGTGTTCGGCAGGCTTGAGTGCATTGTTTACAGGATTATCAGGCATCCACACGGACCACAACTATGAATGCAAACTGTGATAATACTTCTGTCTGGCCAAAATGGAAGTGTAAAACCCTCACAGATTACCAGTGACTGTGGCTGACTAGGAGTGCTGGTCACACCACAGCAAGAAGCCAAGTAACACCGAGCTAGCAATGGCCCAAACAGAGCTCTCCCACTCTTAAATTGGGGATATTAAACCCAACATTCATAACAATATTGCAGCAATTGCTATGCTTTGATAATGATATATGCATCTGTTGATTTCTTTTACACCACATGATCTGGCAAAAAATGTTGCATACTACTGTAGTGTTTTTTTTGTTTTTTTCGGTTCACTTCTTATCTGTAAATACACAACTGCAGAAGGTAAGGTTTTCTTTGAGAAAGCAAGTGGCTGAAAAAAAGCCACATCCATTACGGACACTGTGAGAGAGGGGCGGTAAATAAGGCTATAGCACTGGTGTCTTTTTCGTATGCATGTGTGTTGTGTGCATTTATCTTTAGTGTAAACATGTGAGTAAGCACCGGAGAGAGACAGAGCGATGAAGACGGTGAATGCTTCTTTGCTTTAGACAAAGACGTGGCCCCTTTGCAGACGGCTTGTTAAAGCTGCAGAGGATGAGTCAGAGAGCAGTCCCCTAACAGGAGCCCTTGTTGTTCTGAGTCCAGTCTGGTTTCATCTTGTCAGCCTTGCTCAGGGCAAGTTAAAAAAAAAGCAAAAAACTGCTGCACAGGAAGTCTTCTCTATGTCCTCATCTTGACATTTTCCTCTCCATTAAATCACCTAGAGGCTCCACAATAATTTCCTGTACTAAGATAAAGTGAAACCACCAGTGTTAACTGAATTATCACCCAAATGATGAATTATCCTCCTTCCATTTGAGAAATATTTTGATTTGTTTGATTTTGGACAATGTGCTGATATGTACAATTACTAATTAATGCAATTAACAATTAGGATTGCTTGTGATTACTCAAATACACACACATAGATACTGATCTGACATAGATCTGCACTTCAGCCATCATGGAGAAGTTCTAGTCAGATGGCTGTGTGAGTAAAGGGTCTAAATGAATGAAAATTTTGATTTACATCCACTGTGAAAGCAGCGCAATGATCAGATGACAACAACAACAATTTCATCATCTGTTTAGCCCAGAGCCTTAGCTGTTACTGAAGCATGAACGGGGTTAGGGAGACAGAGAAGAACTGCTTCATTATCCCAGAATTACTGCAATATAAACTGTAATGTGGAAACACTCATACCAAGGCAGAATGCTGTCCATCCAGTATATTACATTTTAAATATCCTGACATTTTCTGCAAAACATTATCTCTTTAAAAAATGAAAAAAAAATAGACTACTGACCCTCTGTAGATGATATGTAGAGGCTTTACTGCTCAGTTTAGAAATTCAATTAAAGAATAAGTGTAATTGTGAGTAGGTTTATGGATTAATATGCCTTTGATTTCCCTTCAATACATTTCATATCATGATCATATTAGATCATATTATTTGACAGGTATCATTAGTCTGGGTTATTGTCCCTTTGCCATGAGAAAAGGTTAGTGAAAAGAGTCCACAGAGACTGTCATCACTCTTAGTTTTTATGTTCAGTAGAGGCACATTGTTTTGGCCGAAGGGGAAAGTTGATGTGTGACCCATCTTTATTTCTTTATTTCAATACAGCGCATGTTTTTTTCATGTAGTTTGGGAGCTATTTGTACTTTACAATATTTACTGTAGATATTGATTGTGCGTCGATTTACATGTTTAAGAAAAGGGGAAAACTGTTCCACAGTGAAAGGGAGATGCTTTCGTATTGACCTGTAAAAGCATTTAATAGAGTTGAGAAGTGAGTGCAGTCTGTGGGCTAAAATGTGTCCATGCTCACCTTATAGTCTGAACCTTTAGGGAGTTAAATCCATCCCTTTTACCATCCATCAGTAATGGAGCACCACAGGGCTCTATCCTTGATGTACTATTATGATTGTATGAAATGATGCAGGTTATGATGTGAGGCTTATGTAATACAACAGTCACTGATTTATACATATATGAATATTATAAACATTATATTTTGTGTTTGACAAACAATCTATCAAATCCATGTTGTGCATATGGTACACAGTATGAAGACAATATACATGTTTTTTTTATATCTTATTGTACATATATTGAGTTCATAAGCATTGCAAGGAGTGGCCACATGTTTGGATATCTTTATTTCCATCACATGTGGATCAGTTGTGAAGCTCAGCCAAGGCTTCTCAGTACCTGTGTGTGTCACAGATTGCAGGCAGTTAATATTTCAGTACAGTGGAGCTGCATTTGGCGACAGCCGAGAACTTGGGTTGGGTTAACAGGGCTGTTGCATGCCAGTGCCCAAGAGAGTCTTCAATATTTGATCATCTTTTTTTCTTCAGCTTCCTCTATTTTAGCTTCACTTTAGATTGAAAGCCCACATTTGTAGTTCATAATAACCCATAATAACTGCTGCTGAATTATGCTTCTTTACAGCATTTTCAATGAAGTATATTCTTTAACTATATATATACACACACACATATATGTATGTGTGTGGGTGTGTGTGTGTGTTATCACATAGGTTACAGACATGTCTGAAAGTTGTTGTAATGATTGTAATGATTATGGTTAATGTAATTACAAAAAACATTGATGCAAAATGCATAAGCTAATGTATATTTTATGGCATGATATATCTGAGGCAACCCTGAAATTTTTTTAATCTGCACTAGTCATCTTCACATAATGCATATTCCCATGATAGGTATAAAAAGCTGAGGATTCAGTAGACAGTAAACTTCAAAGAGCATCCTCATGATTACCAACCTTTACGCCAAATTACACCAAAGGACAAGACACTCAAGGATGTTGTGAGAGTTCAGCTTTCTCTGGATGGCATCACCACCATGGAAATCTGCTCAGTGGCAAAATTTTATTTTGGCAGTAAATACAAGTCTGTAGGGTCTCAGCTGAGCTAGATTATGAGATAATAAAAATAATAAATAATAAAAATTTGCATTGTATTACTTTCCATTATGTTATTACATTATTTCAGGAACATTGAAACCCCCCCCAAAAAAAAAAAAAACCCAAACAAAAACAAAGGACTCCTTCCCTCACTGTCTTTTGACTTTCCAGGACATCAGGGGGCAACTGATAGTGTCTCTATCTGAATGACTACATATTGAAAGCAGGGAAAGCATTTCTTCTCTCCACGGTGAGACTAGCTTCTGATCATCTGAAGTTGTAAAAACCCAAAGTGACAGCTTAGATCATTTGGCTGACCTTTAAGGCTGCTCAGACATAGCTGCTCAGAATGTGGAGACAAATAATGTCCTTTTACAAAAGGGCAGTAGCTTTCAATTAGCTCTCAACAGGCCAGTTCACAGGACACTGGGGCCACAATTTCCTCACATTTGCAGCCTAGAATGTAGCTTGTGCAGCAGCGACCAAGATTTTAGTTCTGAAGTTGGAAACGGAAATTGATTTTATGATTATCACCTGGAATGAACTTGTAACACATATTTTCATCATAATAAGGGTTAAAAGAACAAGGCGGATGTGGTGAGTCATCATGAGAGGAATCCTTTTTTTTATAGATGCAGCTGATACTGTTGTCAAAATGACATGCAATCACATGAAATTCATCACAATATGCAGGCTGGTTTTATCCTACAACAAACACAGTTTTCTGGTCACTGAGCCAAGACGTCTTGATGCCATAATCACTTAATCCATTAATCAAAAATGGCAGTCTTGCCAGGTTTATGTTCAAATCAGAATAAATACATTAACATGAAAACAATATTTGTTATGAACCTGTAATTTGGAAAAAGCTTCCGTAAAATGAAGGCCCATAGTGATGTTTGGACACGATCTTAGAGCTTAGATAGTGGTGATGGCAGAGAGAAGACAGGTGAATGATGGGAACTAATTGTTAGCTTATTCTTGCGGGACACTGAAGATAATGGTGGTGATGGATTAGGAGGTGGGCCATGCAATTTGTGTTCTGTAAAACAGAATGGCAGGATCAACACCAATATTTAAATATCAGCATCTGCCAGTCTGCTGCAGGAAGGGAGGTAGATTGGTTTGACAAGGTGGTTCGACATGGTGACATTTTAAATGTATGAATGGAAGTTGTTTGTTTTCTTTTGGGGGGGGTTTATTTTGTTCTGACAACACGAAGGAGGTTGAGGAAATAACAGAAGAAATACAGTATAAGAGCGCTTGTAAAAACTGGGTTTTTTAATAAAAAGTGGGAGGAAAAACATCGCTGCACAAAAACTTAATTACCTCCAGCAGGCAAAGCAATAATTTAAATTTAGTTGCTTAATTTTAAAAGTCCAACCACATTTGATTGTGCTGAGTGTGTCAGGGTTGGAAAGCTGGTACTTGAAAGCCATTGTGCAACCTGTCCATCAGTTGGAGTTTCACATCTGTGATATGGTTTTGTGTGTATTAGGCATGACTGCTACTGTAATAGAAATCCTTAATAATATGAATTTGTGGGTGGATTTTTACTTTTTCTCTGAAGTCTGTCTTGTCTTTGTTTCCTGTAAAGCTTTGGTAAATAACAAAGGCAAGGGTTTGAATGCTACCATTGACTTTTATTATTGTGGGCATGTCTCAGACAGAAAGAAAGCATGGCTTCCTTTTAGACTGAGTGGTATGGGATATGTTTATCAGCAGACCTGTCTGATCAGACTCCCATCAATTCCCTCCAAAGAGCAATTTGTCCAGAGCCTTCTTTGTTGTCCTATCAGAGCAATGTCGCACAGCAAATTGTCTCCTAGGATGCAGTACGGGTGGTGGGAGATGAAGAAGGAGAAGAAGAAGAAGAAGAAGAGGAGGAGGAAGAAGAAGAAGATGAAGGAGGAGGAGGAAGTGACAAGAGTGTTGTCCTAAATTGCTATCGATTCAGTTGTTTGAACCTTTTTTTCTTCAAGAGGTTAAGAGTCGAGGAGGAGCCGGAGCTGAGGTTCAAAGGAAGGAACTGTAATTCAGTTGAAATTCAAAGTGATGTCTGTCGCACCCTGTCATCCCTATCCAATTGTCCAGTTAGAGGAAATTCGAAAAGTGAAACATGCAGGGGGATTCTCACCAAACTGACGACCAACTATAAACATATTAGGAACCTTTTCGGGGGGTTTTGAAGAAAATGCTTTTAAATTTTAACGTCTTTTATTGTGTCATAAATGTCATAAATGATTTTTATAATATTATCCACATACAATCTCACTTACTGCCATCAACGCAGGTCAGCATATTATTGGTCGTTATCTGGCTCTGGGTAAAGCTTTAAAGCTATCGATTTTTCTAAACAAAGTCCTGTATAATGTTTTTCCACAAATACTGATACAAATATAACTTGATACTCACTACCTGTTATAAAAGTTATTGACTGAAATAACAAGTGAGCCTCTGCACTCCTTGGAGAAAGCAGACAATGCCAAATAGCCTATGATGGATTAAGGCCACTGATCGATAAGGATGCCTGATAGCTTCTAACGTAAAGAGATCAGTGGAACTGTGGAAGGCAGTGGCATTTCAGTTTATAAATGCAACAGCAAGAACTGAGCAGCAGTCGGGATGGTTTTTAGGCAGTGGTCAAATATCCATTTAAGCTCAAAAACAGATTTTTTTGATGTTCAACATACTGTATTTTGTTGCCCAAAAATACATGTAACCCTTTGTTTACCTGAAGCACAGTACAGTATCTCACTTTCACTCGACTGACAAGCTCGCAAATGCTTTCAGTCCAAAACTGCACTCACACCTTGACTGCATTAGTGCTCACAGAGGATTATTACTTTGCATGACTGGGTGTTTTGTTACAAAAAAAAATGCTTTCAAAATACAGCAGACTGGTGCCCTGCATTAAAGGGATATAACCCTGCAAAATGGCTTCTTTGAGTACACATGGCAGAACGCAGCATCCTTCACCCCTTGTTTAATAACAGTGGGAGAGAGTGTCAGTAACAGCTGTTGTCATATTCCACAAGGCAAACTTTATACTCATTTCACTCTTTTGTGACCCCCTCCCTTTCTCCTCTTTCCTCTCTCTGTCTCTCATATCTCTCTCAATCTCTCAGGCTCTTACCTTCTGTGCATCAATAACATTTGAAGAATCACAAATATTTCATAGCCATGTCTGTGGAATGATTCCATCAACTTGAATGGATTCCATCAACTTGAGGTGATTTGCATTTCTTAAGCCAGGCAAGCGTCATGCATTATGCAACACTGGCAATGCATTTTGCATAAATCCGATAGCTGAGCGAATATTTGGGAATCTAACATTTCATGGATTCCCATTTCTGAGTGCTTGCTTCCCAACTGAATTAACAGTCTGTTCCTGTATGGATTTAAAATGAAATCTGAAAATTAGCAAAGCAAACATTTCCAGACAACTATTTTCTTAAGCTCGCATAGAAATTTTAAAATTTATGACGCAGAGGAAATGCGGGGAATTTCTCACAAATCCGTGAGTAATTTGGTGAACACAGAGATCAGACCTAACACGTTATAGTACACAGTGGTCTGGCTGTGTGTTCAGTGTCCACCTGGTGGCTCCAGCTCAGCTTTCTCAGTCTGCTGAGGTGGAAGACAGCATGCTCTGTTCTGCAAGGAAGTCTCATTGGAGAATACTGATGAGTCTGTACTTTTGTTGCATCAAGTGTGTCAAGCGAGTGGAGATAACGTCACAGATGTGGAAATGCTCAGAGGATGAGCTTTGTTAGGAGCAACCTGAAAGGTCTTCACAGGTAAATGTAGCTCCTGTGGTCATAGGATTATCCCCATTGTAGCATTTGGACATGTAGTAGGTGATTTGGATAGAATAGCTGGTGACTGATGGATTAGGAGTGGACCCCGTGTTTAGAGATTAGTGTTCAGCATTACTTTGTGGCATGAATATGATGCATTTTTTTCGTGTAACAAGACTGCATGTAATTTGTTAATATTCTGGAAAGAAAAACAACTCTTAGTGAAGTAAATCCTGTATTTTAATTTATGTTCCACAAACTTCTATCTCACAATAATACATTTAGCATTAACATCCTTAAACCAGTCTCCCTTAATAAATCAAAGCCAACAGGAAACAGATTAATTGCTACATAATGAAAAAAAGGCTTCAGTATGTCACAATAATTCAGATACTAGTAAGATTCAGCAGATATATCTGCTGCTGGTTCCATCAGAGCGCCCATAAAAAAGTGTTAATGACAAAAAAATCTTAGATGGCTATCTTCCGTTGACATGAATCCTCTTCAGTCTTCCTCACTCCATATCAAAGGGCTCAGTCCCAGAGCAGTGATGCTTGTTTTATCACCAATCCCGGAGCCCATTACGGGCCAGGAGTTCCACTATCAACATCACTGAGAGTGAAACTTTTGACCAGTTTCAACCGACCATTCACTCGTCCCCAAAAGAGCGGGACAATTACTGGCATGAGCAGCTCCACTCACATTCATTCACCTCCTGTCTGACCCTCTCACCTTAACTCTGTCTCTCATCTAGCTGCTCGACAAACTGGCTTTGTCTCTCCCACTCCCGTTCAGTTAGCCATCCTCATACAGCATACAGTGCAATCTTACAGTATTTCTTCATTGTCAGTCGAGCAGCTTATACTCGTATACTACTAACAGTTGATTCATTTATTTCATTAAAACAGTTTGGTTTCCCCAAATCTGTTGGCCCAGCAGTCTCTACTGTAACACCAGGAAACAGGATGTTGTGCACCTAAGAAACATTATTGTCTCCTGAACAAACACATGTAAGACCCTAAGGTTCTTGAAAATGAAATTTCCAACAACTCATAATGAAACATATAAATAAAAAAAGCAGACCTCAGCTTCTCTAAAATTGGATGCATCTCATCATGACATTAAAATTCATCAAAAATTTACATTAAGACTAATATCCCATTATAATTCTGAATTTGATATGGGTCATTTAAACAGCATATTCAGTTGTGATGCTCCAAGTTTGGCTTTGTTACAAATTTAGTATTTTCCCATTAAGATGAGTTGTATGCACGGATAAAATTATGGTTTTAGTTGCATTCTTTGGACATGTGTACAGCAGATTCGGAATATGTGTCTCAACATGGGTTCTTAATACAGTTTTTGACACTTGGCGTTGAGCATAGTACACAAAAACCAACAGTTTTTTTCTTTTGTTAGGCTGCGGAAGAGATGCATGTCTGAAGTTTCTGGAGGAATGGAGATACATGCTGATATTCGAACAATATGAAAGACTTCGATTTCAACAGGTTTTCATCTGTAGAGCAATAAGGTTATTCAAAGTAATATTCATTGATAGTTTAGCTCTTAAAACTGTTCAGCTGGGACCTATATGTGCGTATGAGTTTTGATTATGTTTGTGGACTCATGACCTGCACTATTAGATCTTGGTGCTGCACTGTGCATAATATGAACTCTTAAATCATTATACCATGTTTTTTTGAACAAATGAAGAAATGTTTGACACCTACAATCAGACACATCTTTCCTCTGTATTCAATTTCCTCCTGAAATGCCTACATTTCACCTAAATGCTTGTACTTTATCTCTTCACGAAATGGCCTTAATTTTTAATGTAAATGTTAAATGCTTGATGTTCCTCCGGGTGTCAGACAGGTTTTAATTTAAGAAAAGGGGCTGACAGGTAATACGGTTGCACTGTATATGAATATCAATCAGCGTAATGAAGTATTGCAGACAAAAAAACGATAAAGACGACATGCACATGAGCAGCGTGACAGCCTCTCTGATTTATAATTTAGATTTTGTCAGATTAAAGATAAGAGAGTGGGGGAAAAAAGTTTGATAACTTTATGTTTAATAATTCATACAAAAGGAATTATTCCTCTCATAATATTTTCACTCTCTGGAGAAGCGTCATTCAAATTTAATAGCAGAGCAAGAGATAACCATTAGGCTCAATTCAGTCTCTAAGTATTTAGAGGATGTGGTTCTAGTTTATGAATGAATGTTCAAAAATTTTCGATCAATATCTCTGTGATCTTCTGTTTGTCTTTTATCATTATAATTGCTAATGAGAGAATGAATGGAAAAAATGGAGGAGTGTAATGAATTATGTCAATTATCTTTCGGAGTAGAAACATTCTTTTCTTGTTCTCTCCTGAAAGTTGTTCATATATAAAGTGTCATAGTTTGAAATAACATGCCTGCTTTTTATGGGAAAACTTATCACTTCTCTTGATCCCTGACAAACACTATTTCACAATTCAGTTACAATACTACACACCACTATTGTTTTTTGTTTAACAAAATGATAAAATTATTTTCAATGAGCATATCTGCAACATCATAAAATGTCCAAACTGCATGTGTGAAAAAAAAGTTCACTGACGGATTCTGTTTCCCCTGCAATATCTGGGCACGGCAAATAAAAACCTACCATCCACACAACCTTCCTTTAACTCCTCATTTATGAGAACAATATAATGCAGGCAGTCGTCAAGAATCCCTCAAGCTGGACAAAACACATTGTATGCAAACATCATTTTTATAATCCAGGTTTGCTCTTAATGCATGAATAGATAATGGAAAAGTATTCAGCTGTATATCATGTACTAAAGATGAGTAGGACACTCTAAAGATCAATAACAGAAGTATAATGATGTGTAAATTCTCCTCCATTCTAAATATTTACAGTCTGGCTCGTCCTCTTAGCTTCATTTGATCTTTTGAGTTGTGGCTGTAACAGATGGTGCTCGCTGGTCTGGTTAAGTCTAAAGGGAGACAGTCTTTCTCACCCTCTGTCTTTCTTTAAGGACAAAAGGGACTTTTTTCCTCTTCCCCAGGGCTACAGAGTGCTCCCCTGCCAATCAAGAATCAGTGATTGAATTAGTGCCAGGTCCGCTGGCTGGTGCTTCCGATGAGCGACAGACAGATCCAGAGTAGAGATTAGGCGAGTGTGAAGTTCACCCTCCTTCAGAACTCCTCACATGCATCTCTTTCTCCCAGGCTCTCAAAGGCACCTCAGAGAGAGAGAGCGCGCCTGCCTGACAGGCCCTGAATTGTCCAGCCTGTGCAGAATGCAGATGAGGCGGATGCCCATCTCTTCCTTTGCAACTCTCTAGGAAAGGAGAAAAAGAAGCATCAATGCTACATTGAGGATGCAGTAGCGGTCCTCATGCAATTTCTAAAGAGCTCTTGGAGTTAAAATGAAGTTGCAAGATAAAACTGCACACAAGATGGTGGTGAATTTCATAGCTCAGTCTGACAACATTTTTCCTTGAGTGTCCTTTGACAGTTTTATGAATCAGATCTTATGGCGATAAACTGCAAATGTGGTTTGATTATAGATGGGTAATTGGTTAATACATATTGCTACATGTACTAGGTATCCATTTGTTCCTTTGGTCAAATGGTCTTGTGTTTATTGCCGTTTAGATGGGGACATCCTGAACACGCTCTTTCTTCTTTCCAGCCTGAAGGAGATTTTGCAGATGTATGAATCCACCTAGTCCAATGACACGCAGTGTGCACTGTGGTGTTGATATCATGTCGCGAGAGCATAACCGAAATGTTTCAGAGAGCAAACCAACAAAACACCCCCTGGCTTGACAAACAATTTAGGCGGTATCACTTCAATAATCCACGATGCTTTCCCTGTACTTTGCCATCCCTCAAAACTAAAACAGAGGCTTGTCTTAAACGTCCAATGGTTCAGCAATGATTTAAGAAGAGAAAACAAGCACGATAAAGATGGTGTTGTTACTGAACTGAAAGGCCTTGTGTGAGCTTTTTAAAACAGAGAGGTACTTTATTTTCTTGGAGTGTGGTAAGGCCTTTGTTTTGGTTAGCACCTGCAATGGACAAACACTTTATTTTTGTAAAATAGATGTATTTGAAAAGTTTATAAAAACAGTTTTGTTAAAACACTAGTTTAAATGTAACATTTTATTGACTACTGGACCATAAAAATACAACAGAAGTCATCAAAAGTAAATTTATAATTTGTGGTTGTTGACCAAAATCGATTATGTTTCTGAATTACCATAAGTTGCTGCTGAATATTTAGTCAGTCTAGTTTAGTTGTTAATTTGCTGAATGGTATTTGGAAGAGTGCCAATCTTACATACTAGTAAATAATACTAAATGCTGAATACTACACTGCAAGCCATTTGAAAGGCTTATTTTCTATCTTGTAGAAATTGTCCAAATACCACTATGAATCTGACAACATAAATGTGCCAATGTTAGTTGTAAGCTATGCCAATAAGTTTCAGAAATTCAGTGGGATCATACCAGCATCCAGCACGATGCTTAACACTCTTTTTACTAATGATAATACGGACAGCTGTACTGGCAGTGTTAAAATGTGCTATGCAAAACGTGGCCAGTGATAATCACATTTTATGCCATCAGCTGTGGTAATGTGATGCTGGCCAGAATCCCATTATCATCACAATTATTATCGACCACTGCTGTGCAAGCACTAAAAACACAGTCTTAGTGACTTAAATGTTGTGCTCTGAGCCAGATGGAGACGCAGTGAGAAAAAAAGAGGTTTACTGTGATCTTACTGAAGTCCTTTTGAGTCTTGAGGTGTTTGCAAATGACAAAGTTTTTATTAGATTTCTAAAAGTATCATTTGCATTGCAATTGTACTGACACACTGAGCTTGCCATTGCACCGAGGAGAGGGACTTTTACTATATTCTACATCTTACTGGAGTGCAGCATTACAAGGTCTCAGGTTTTGTTTTGGACAGTAAATCAGTACGATATTCTAATATTGCAGCATTGCTGGCACTGAGTGTGACATTCAGCAGTTGTTAGAGTTTGTGGCCGCTGTGGATTTGCTGTATGAGTGCGGATGCTAAAACCCATTTCATGTGATGCTTCAGAGGAATTAATCAGTTTAAAGCAATTTTATGATAGGACTTGCAATAATTGAAAGACATTCATTAACAATAAATCTCCACTGACCTTCAATCATTTCAATGCAGAGTGAGACACTGAATGTTGCATGTGAGATCTGGAAAAAATAAATCTACAGTGGTCTCTTCAATGACGATAAGAGGCAAGTAATCTTCTGAACCAATCCATTTCTATACCTGATGACGAGTGAGCTGTACTTCACAATAGCTTCACAGAGCTCAGCCTCCATGTTAATACGAGCAGATACTATCACAACACATCACTACACACAGTCAGTAACTTAATCTCTGAATCTGCGTGAAGAAAAAAGATATAGGATTTCAGTTTAGATGTAGGACTTCATTGAAGAGACATGCACATGAGCTTACTCATTTTTTTTAACTAAATTTATCTTAGAAGCTTTTAGTCTATACTTCTTTTTCTTGTAGCTAAATTTTTGCCATAAGCATCGTGACATGTAGTCACTAGCGTTTATTACAAATTTATCTGGTGTTGGTAATGTAGACTTACTGTATGTGCACTGTTGAGCTAATGCTAAAACCATCAACGAGAAATGCATTTTCTGACAGACTGAGTTGCACAGACGGTGTTTCGAGTGCCGAAAGAAACTCTTTTATTCCAGACGAGATGTGTACTTTTATTCCAGCCCTATCCCCCAACAATCAATTTCTTGGAGTGCTGGATGCACTTGAGTGATGGGAGCGCAAAAGTAGTGACACTCGGCCATCACAGAATGAGAGCATCAAATGATTGCCTCAGAGAAATTGCTGTATCTTCAGATGTCTTTGAGAATATCTCCAATCCCTGTCTGCTTTTCCTCTACTTGCTGCTCGCCAACACTTGGAAGACTTTCCTTTTGACTCATGTTATCAGTTTGAGGTTCAGTGCGGTGCACAGTCTTGTGAAATGGCTGTTTGGTCCTGCAGGATGCTCATAGTGGAAATTTCATTACCTTTCTTGAAGATCCTAACCAGAGATTTGCAGGAACCAGACTGCTGAAGCTCTGACAACTCTCACTCAGCTGGAGTATTTTCTTTAGTTACAAGGAACATGTACATGTGAGTAACTTTCTAACGTAATACTGCAGCTGTACAAAAATGACTAAATTAGAGCGCTACATAGGTTAACATAAATATAATCCTTCTTGAGATCCAAAACTGGGTTGTTCCCCAGCTGTTAAATGACCGAATAGTGGAGGCAAATATCTGGCAGACAATGAACTTGTCCTCTCTTTCGAAGTTTTCATGGTCTTAGCATTTCTCCCCATCCCTCAGTTCTGACATCCAGGAAACTGGCCTGGGTGTCCTCCATCAAAGGACGACACGAAGGATTCATTCCCCAGAAATAATGGTTTCTAAACTGCTTTCTGTTATGTGACTGATGTTAATTAGCAATAACAGGGATCAGCTACAGAAGGAACTGAAGACCTTGAGATCACTTTAGAGGATGGCAAAGCCGAAGGACTCGAATTGGAACCTTATTAGTATTTCATTAACACGCCTTTTACCTTGCTCTCCAGTGTTGCCTGGGTAATTAAAGCTCTGTCGTGTTCTGTCTCCGACCACAGGAGGCTTTTTGTTGAAGGCGATTTCTCAGTGGACCTGATGCTGTATAGCTGGAAATCACTGCAGCCTCCTCTTACTCTCCCATCACATAGTCACTCCGAGCTAAATAATGCAGCTTTCAACAACTTAGCATGTACTGTATATTTCAGTTTTTTGGCAAAGCTATCATTTTGTTATTATTGTTTTCCTCGTAGTGCAATAATGATCTGTGCATTGCCTCTCTGAGTAGCGTGCTGTGTTTTATTCCCTCATTTTAATGGAGAGGACCCATAAAATCCAGCCAACTCAGCAGGAAACAATTTAATATTGAATTGCAAAAGAAATGTTTTTAGAGGAAACACATTTGTAGTAACAATCACTAGCTGAAGACCTTTTGAGTTGCAAAGTAGATTTGAAATGAGTATTTTTATTTAAATGTGAAAAAAGAGTGCAGATTCTCCAGGGCATTGTGATGTGAATGGGTTAGCTAAAAGCAATGATAAGCAGCAACACAGAGGGTCTGTTGATTTTTCACTTAACTATTTCTATAATTTGTTTATGATCTAGGTGTTTGTCCAATTAGCACCACTACTGTTCATTGTCATTAAGATGCAGGTCCTGAATGCAATTTACGTTTGCTGCCACATAACACGTATACAGAATAATTTCGCTGATTAATTGTTGTTATTGTTATACTGTTGCCTGTGATTGGTTTTGATTGAATTTGCTTCTTGAGTCACATGCAAGGTGTTTATCACCCATAAACCCACAAAATAATTACTCAGGCTTATCTTTATGACCTTTTGATGGTAATGTGCTGCCGTGCTGCCAGACTCTGAGTTCTAGGAAAAACAGCTAAGTAAATTCAATACTGCCAATAATGAATAGTAATCAAGTCTTATCCTAGAAGGGTGGGTGTTGGCACAGTGGAGTGCAGAACCTCACCAACCCACCATCCCCTCTTTTCACATTCCATTGAAAAACTGCCCTCTGAATGATGTATGGGTGAGAACAGGTTAACTTATAAACAACAACTTGAACAACTGACATTTTTGTAGTGTTCCATGGGGTGTTAACTCACAAAGTGATAATGGATAAGTGATGGTGGAAACCTGAGGGTCTCTCTGGTCATTCTGTGCTAATTCTGTTATGCAGAAACATTGCATTTTCCCTGTGGTGTAGTGGCATAAATTAACAAGTAAGAATAGTGTAGTGTGTTGAATAAAGGTAACAGTAAGAGAGTGTATATCTTGTGTTTTTAATATTTTCCCGGAGGTCTTAATTTCATTGTCTCCCTCTTTCCTCTGCTTCCCTTGATGTAGGTAAGTGTTTTTGTTTTCCTGCTGTTTATGCCGCTATATGTACCTATGTGTTCATCCTTTCCATTTCATCCAAAGTGCCCTTGGCAAAGAGGAAGCAGGAACTGGGAAAAACTTTGACAGAGGGGAAAACTTTCCCAGCTGCATTACTCTTTATGAAATCAATCTGAGAAGACTTCTTCTATTGACCAAAGCTGCAGCTTTTGGTGAGGTCTTGCATACATGATTTTCATACAAAAAGGAGCAATTTAAAAAAAAAAAAGTAATTAAAACATAGATTTTTTTTTAGCTGTGATTGTGTACATAAGTGCCATAAATACCTCCTTTTAGACCTGCAACTAATTATTTTCCTCATCTGTTAATGCCAGTTATTTTCTTGATTGATTAATTGATTGATGAGTCTGTCTAACTGAAAAAAATTGACATACCATATTAATCAACTAATTGAGTTTTGTAGCTATACTTCTTTTTTTCATATTTTTTGTATTGATAGAATATAGTCTATCTTTAGACAAAGCAAAGCAAGTTCAGTTTACTGTTTCTCCACAGTTCATGTTTCTATATACCATGTGGTAATGCTTCAACTACAGTGTGTGAATGTGGGCATGGCCTGTGTTTCAGAAATCAGTGGCATCTTATTTAAACCTTAATGAATGAACTTCATCCTTTGTACTTCTCTGGTTCACTGCTGTTTGGCAGTCTAGAAAGAACAACTTGGGTCATCTGTTGACATGGAGGTTTTTTATCCAAGTGCAGCCACAGTCTGTGTTTAGATCCCTGGCAACTCTGATGCACTGTTATGTTTTAATGTAAGAGTAGGGAAATGAGCAGCTAAATAATGGACGGGGAAGCACAGATTCAGGTCTCTGTAATGGGACTGAAAATGTTGGATTGGCGCATCGCTAGCAATTATAGGGATTTTGCTTTCTTGGCTTGCTTGAACCCCCGGCAGATTCGTGACATAGAGGTGTGGTTTTCTTACTGGTCTGCGTGGAAAGTCTCACAGGTATACATGCCCTCAGTTCAAAGATATATAAAGCAGTTTGATGATGTGGAAAGAAGCTAAAGGATGAGGCTCGTAAGGAGCACAGAGTTTGGGGAAAGAACTGACTCACTCGTAACTAAGGCAAGCACTGTAGTGTAGTTTCAGTGGGATTCAGACTAGTAGCTGCAGCTCAGAGAGGTCATTAAGATTCCACACGGTTTTGATCTGGGCGGCTGCAGCATGTACCAGTGTGTTGCAGAGAGAAAGGTGGATGTTGGAGATGTTCTCATGTCGTTATGTAAGCTGGGGTTGAGACCAGGCTTTTTCAAAGATGGTCGACAGTACCGCTGTGCCTTTTCTCTCACCCGGTACATATTTTTTTATCCTGCATCCCCCCCCCCCCCACACACACACACACACACATATACAGTACCATTTGATGATTCAGAGTATTTTCAATATTTATGGTTTGCTTGTTAGTATATATTGTTGGATTGAATATGATGTACTTGTTCATTAGAATAAAATCAGCTTTTAAAAAATGCTGGTGTTTGACCAAGAGGCATTTATTCTTAAAATGAAGAAAAGCGTAAAAGCGTAAAATAGAAATGAGGGAAGCAGGATCAGGTTTATAATTTTGGCACCAGTGCTTACACCCACAGTGAGGCATAATGCTAACGGAAAGCATCTGTTAGCCAGTAATGAATTCAGACCCTTGCCCCATAGCTGTCTATCTAGGCCAAGAAACTGCTAGAAGGACTTATTTGCTATACCTGTATTTCTGTGGGTTTATCTGAAGCAATGTCTCCCTAAAGCAGGCCTAATCTGGGAGGCTGACCCGTACTGCCCCAGGCTAGATCAAACTCAGGGCTGAAGCCAAGGCTCTCCCACAGTCCCAGCTATGCCACCCTTTGATAGTCGGAGGCCCAAATCCTTTAAATGTCGGGCAGACTTTGAGAGACACAACAGCTCAGGAAAAGAAGCAGACACTTGCTGGGATCTTACATCTCTGGGGAAAAGCAATGTCCCACTTTCAGAAAAGGGGGAGAGTACCTTCACATCACTTCGGGCACCACTCGGAGGCTGTGGTAGCAGGTATGAGGACATTCATAGTCCCAAATGGCTTTATGGATGCAGAGAGGTGGCCTCCATCTTACTTCCTCCTGTCTCATGCATCACACTTATCAAGTGATGGAGGCTAGGAGTGAAGCCTTAAGGGAGTTCAGCCCACAGTGCCCACACGTTGCATTGTCTTACACATAGAGCAGAAGTTGCACAGCATGCATGGTTACTATGTCTACTTAAAGAGCATTTTCTGTTCATTACGATTTGCATAGATTTTCAATTAACCTGTGATCATTAATCAAAGCACAGGAAGAACAGAGCAACGGTTTCACATGACTTAAGACCAGCACAGTCTCTTTGTAAACAATGTTTCCTGTCCATTTGTGGAAAGAATGCTGTGTGTGTTCAGCTGCCAAATGGGTCAAAAATTTAGGTTGTAATTAATTCTTCAAAAGGATCCTTATTTAAAAAAAATCTCCAGTTTGTTTTTCAGTGCTTTATTTTCAGAAACATGGGGATATTGAATTAATATACAGTTAAATAACAGCTGGAAGTTTAAAAAAACTGTCAATTTAAATTTAACTTTAGATTGTATCTTTGTTTTCAAAGTTGCCTCCATTCTTTTGTTACTAATCATTTAGGAGGGCAGTGCAGAACCTGTGTGAAAGCCTTTGAAGGACAATTTCTGAGGGACTGGGGGGGGGGGTGTCTCAGAAGTGGATAAATGTTTCACTGCCACTGGGCAACAGGGAGGAAGAGATTTTCCTGAGTGTCGAATCGGAAGAGAAGGCGTTGAGAGAAGGCGGGTGAAAGAGATGAGGATATGATGCACTGCAAACAGTCTTGAGAAAAAATAAAAATAGAGAGAAAAAGATGCAGAGATGGGGGGTGGTGCAGAAATGAGATGATCTATGAAGCCAACAAAGGTGGGATGGCAGGAAGGACAATGACGGTGATGAGCATATTTTGGAAATGAATGAAAGTAAAAATGATTAATGTATGCACACTGATGGTGTGACACTGAGAATGGAGAAGTTCCCCCATGCTCGGGACCCTAAGGATGCACACTGTATCTGCAGCAGGGATTTTTCCTCTGTGGTATTGTCTGATGACACAGTAACGCAATTGCAAACAGTAGAAAAGACGGAGGACGTCAACAAGCACAGTTACGCTGACAGCAGATTGGTTTTAACAGATCTGATGATGTGCAAATTGGGGTTGGACTCCTTCCTCTTTCTGGGGCAATAAAATTGACATATAGTCCAGAAATGAATTATTAATGACAACAGAAACCTTGGGGGTATTGGTATCATTGTAGCAGTATTTTAGCAGATTAGTGCCATTATACAAGATGTTTCACTGCCTGTGTCTAGAGGGAATAGAGGTTATTTTTATTGAATATGGAATTGTCCATACTAACGCTTTTATCTCATTTAGATTTAGATTTCACTGAGAGTGACTTAAAATAGATGACACATAGGGGAGGAAGTTTTCTTAGCGGGCAGTCCTTTTACCAACATGAGTAAATGTAGTTCATGAGACAGGGCTCTTAACTGCGACATCATCTTTGGGCATAGTTTTCCTCCTTGGATCTGGACTCCCACACCTCAGGGAAACCGGAAACAGGACTGAACTTGAGAGCCCAGCAGTTGCTCATCTCTGCTCTCCCTCCCTCTCATCCTCTCTACTTCCCCCCTCTCTCCCTCTCTGAGAGAAAGTCTGAAGTAGGTTAGCACTCAGCGCTTGCACAAGGGAGGAAATTGAAATGCTGAAATAAGGAGTAGCTTGGGAGAAGATGGAGGAGCTATAACCGGGACAAAATTGCCCCGCCATGATGAGAAGGAGAGACATATCTGCCCTGACACAGGGGAGTTCCTCAGCTGGCCAATCGCAGAGGTGTGTTGCCATCCTTTATTCGTCATTCCAATCTTGGTTTAGTGTCAACACCAGCCTTATGAATACTTCTTTTTTTCTTCTTCTTTTTCGCTTGTTGTATCCACATCCCTTTCAAAATTACATTGCCACGCTGGGTTATACTGGTTTGAGAGTGTAGGGATTTAATACACTTCAGAATGAAATGGGCATCCTCCTGCCTGTTCTTATGGGGAGATTACTCCAGGGACTTTGATCGAGCAACAAGAATTCAAGCTGCATCTTTGTTGGCTCAGGCCCTGTAATCGGCACACAACACACGCACAGTGCACACACTGGGCTCACTCATGCAAGCATGACAACACGGTCACACACATACACACATCTGTCTTGCTGTGGTATGTTGAAGCTAAACCATCTTCTCCCACCTCTCCTCAGCGGTTCTTTTGTTATAGTGCTCCCTTGTGGCATATCTTCTGTATTTGTTTTGTCACACTCCATCATATTCATCTGACTCTCCCTCAAACACTGTATCTATAGGACAATATGAGATTTATTTTTTTCTCCTGGTGACATTGATAATTCCAGTTTTATGCTGAGGTGTATTACACCCACTGCTTAAATTGGATAACACAACACAACGGGCACTTCCCAGGGAATTCACGTCTCAAAACCCATTTGATCAGTGTTTGAAAGACACATGCTGAGATGTGTTGACAATGATGTTTACACTCTGGCTGCGTAGCAAATAGCTTGTTGTTTTATGAGAAAGTGGAAGAGACATGGGAGAGTGGCACAAACAGTCCCAATTCAATAACCCATAACATGTGGCAGGCCTGACTCTTATCACTATGGCTTTTAAGGGCTGTCACTGTACTGAATATTTGATGCAGAGCCAGGCTTCTTTACCGTAAAATATTCTCCCCAGCTGTGTTGCAAACAGCACAGATTCCATTTGTCCTTGCTGCAGCAAAACCTTCATATTTGTCAGACCTCCTTTTTTACTCTCTGGCCACAACACATGAAAGAGCATATTACCAACACATTATTTATCAGGAGCCCCATTTCACTGTGCACTGAGTTTATTCAAATAAATAATAATGTACCTTATAAGTCAAATTCCATCTATCATTGCATCTTGGATTGAAACCGCAGGTGCGGTCCGCTGGTCGCTGCCGCTGAACGATTTGTGTTTTTTTATAGGGTCATCTGCTACAAGCACAGCTCATTGTCCCAGAACAGTCTGCTTGAATAGTACTAGAGACATGTAATGTACAGCATACAAATAACCATCGGTGCAGGTTGACTATACAGACCTTTGGCAACAGCAGAATAATGGTTTCACCGCAATGTTACTTTATTTTAGTTCTGTGACAGCAGATATTTTCCATTTAATTCTGCATTTTAGCAAGCTTACCACACGTACACCTGGGCATCTATTAAAACATGTTATGAAAAGATTGTTATTTAACGAGTTAATACAACATTTTGTCATGCAATAAGCAGGTGATTTACTAAACAGGTAACAGATGGATTTGATGAAGTTGCCCATTTCCAGTCATGTAGGTTATGTTCCTTAGCTTCAGTCACTGGTTAGTTAGCTTTACAGTCTTCTCTCAGAACCTGCACAATGGTAAGAGGATGAGGCAGTACTCGCAGGCGCTGGGTGCACAGCCTCTCAGCAGGTTTCCAGAGCTGACATTGCCTATTTCAGTCTGAGGCGCAGCATAAAATGCAAATCTGCTCGAGTGGAGTCTATATAAATATAGTGCTGGAAATGAGCAAAATAGGTCCCCTTTAAGGTGAAATTGTGCTTATGTGAGAATAAACCCCTTGGAGAACCTACACAGAGAACTAAGTGGTTGATCCAATTCCTGTTGGGAGGGGCGGCCTTGAAATAAATAAAAAAAACACAACATTCACAAAGTCCATACCAGTGTAAAAGAAACAACTACAGGAACGCTTTCGAAAGTCCTCTTCCTTGCTGCAACCCATCACACCACATTTGAGGCTTTAGGAATAAGTGCATCAAAATATCACGGGTCTTCTCAGCAGATTCAGACCCAGGCCCCATAAGCCTAAGCATATTTTATGTTGAGTGTAAAGCAATTTCACTGTGCAGATGAGGCCTTGATTACTGAATCTGTTTGGCATCATGTTCAAATTATTCCACTACACAATCAAAGGACTTTTCAGAAAAGGTTATGATATTAATACCTAACCCTGTTTTAAAGCTCTGGGAGATTCACCAGGCTTTAACCTTTAATGCAGCATAACAAGACCCATCTTTGCATCTCTTCAAACTGACAAATTGCATGGATATGCTTTGTAAAATAACTCTTCACCTCTACAGGGGTTTGGACACTCTTCTGCTTCCCTTGATCACAGACAACTATTAGAGCTACAAGTGGATTTGTCTCAGGACTCTCTAACCCCTTCTGCCCTGCTCCGATCACCACTGGGCCATGTCAAGACATAGTATTTTTAGAGCACTTCCCCGAAGGAGCCTCTCATGGAAGAGGACTGCTGGGGTGGCTTGTCCAAGATCTGCCCCTTCACCCCTGTGTCTCACCAACCGCTGAGCTGAGACCTGCTGAGGGGCAATGATAATTACACTATTTCATCTCCCGTATCTGTGCTACAGAACACAGAATCGGCTTCTGCCCTCTCCCAACCTAGTTGTCGTCTCAGTGTGGTCTGTGGGTCAAGTCCCATCATCCAAGAAGGACTGACTGCATGTTGAGGACTGGGGATTACAAGGGTTCTAGTAACCTTAATTCTGTGAATACAGTCAGAGCCTCCTGATGTTCCACGAGTTCCTGAATGCTTGATGGATGAATGAATGTGGAATAGAGTCACCACAGTCTTTTGACAACCCCATAACTTACAATCAAGCAGTGTTTTTTTATTGAGCTGGAGTTGCAATACTTGACCTAAGTTTCTTTATTGTTTGATATTATGAGTCACATAAGATGTGGGCACGAGGCAGAGAGAGTAAATGCATATCTCAGCGCAGTAATTTGGTTGTGATGATTACTGCTGTTGTTTCAAGATGCCAGACCTGCTCAGAAAGGATGTGGTTACAGGGGTACAGAGCACCATGGCCTCTGTTCCCTGCTATTTTCTAGAACATTATAAGCTTGCTCTTTTTATGCACATATTTGTTGTGGTTTGTTTTTCACTTTGTCTTTTTCATTGCTCTGATCCACTGGCAAAATCCACCTGGAGAAGCTTTGCAATGGTAGCTTGACCAATGGTTCACATTTAAGAAACAGCCTGCTGGAAGAGGGAGAAGCCATTTTTAATGGACTCCACACAGTCTGCCTGTAAGACGATTAGGCCCCTGCCGACTGGACAAATGCTCAGGGCCCTTCACGACAGGTTTAACATATAAAAGAACTCATCTACCCCGGGGCCATTTCACTGTTGAGCAATATGTACAGTAAAGGCCACTGACCAGTCCTTACACTGTACCACCTTCTGTAGTGTTGTTACTACAGCAGTTCTAATATACGTGCTGCGTGTCAAAGACATCCGTGCCATATTCAGCCATGTTTTCTGGCATGCTCTGTAATGTTTTTTTATAGCACATGGCCTGCTGCAAAGCACTGACATAAAAAAATGTGCCCGTGGGGCATATTGAGGATTTCTACTTCTGTTTGGTCACACACAAATAGAGATGTATGTTTATAGTTAGTTAAGCCACGCAAATAGAATCACACGCAAGGACCGGACAAAGGAAAAGCAGTTACTGGAGCTGATATCCTGTATAGCATATCGGTCTGTCACTGTATTTGCAATAGAACTATATGTGCAAAGAAAATATCTGATCGAATGCAGTCTCCACTGCAAGCAGCATGTCAGCGGCAGCGTCTGTCACTGTCTACACCACTCCACATTTGTTAATGCTCATAGCCCAGCGCACAACGCACTGTATGTACTCATGAATTAGAACAGTGAAGACTAACATGGGTTGGAGTTACATGCATAAATGCAAGTGAAGCATGAATTGTTATGTGGCTAGTGGAGACAGCTGCATTGATTAAAACTGATGTGCGTTAGTTCCATCGGACGGACGGGAGACAGGACTAAAGTGTGGTGGAGAAGACCACATGTAGACAGGGTGTTAAGTTAATGGATCATCTCCTTAGAAGCTTTTAGGCACTAAATACTACTGAAATCCACCAGCGATTCTTTCAACCTGTCTACAGTAAGTTGAAAGAACCACAGTTTTTGGAACATTGAAGTTCAGGGGGGTTTTTGTGTGTTGAGTGTTGAGACTGACTGTAGGACATGGCTTTGCTGACGCAACAACAACAATGTCTGAATATGGCTCAAACTATGCTCACCTTTCCCCAGAGTCCAGCGTAAGTGAAATTCAGGATGTGGCTAGATTTAAACATCATCCCTGGCATCAGTCAGAGCTTTCAGTGAATGCATACCTGCATGATCAGATGGGAACGTTCACACTTAAAAGACAGGTGTGACCACAGCTGCAGTCATGTTGCATAGAAAGGCAGGTGGTTAAGTCTCAGTACAAAGTGTCTGATGGCTGCAGGGGTATCACCTGTTTTGCACTAATATAGTTGTGTTGCTGTTTTAATATATACTGTAAGAAAACACACACACATACACAAGCTATCAAAGTCAATCATACACATTCAATGCACATAGAAGCTTAGAAGCAAGGCCCACAGGGGGCAAATATAAATGTATGCACCATCAACACCATCATTACTTCCCCAGTCATTCACACAAGCCACAGTCATGCATGCAAATATAATAAACACACACACACACACACACACACACACACACGAGCAGAAAGACTTATTGCCCATGCCTACAAAGGGTGAGTCCTTTTATTACATGTAAGGCAGACTGAGTGACGCCAGGCACCCAGTATTTACCCTGCTCTCACTGGCAATCTATTCTTACCTAATTATTTGGGGGTGGGGTGGGCTGGAGACCTGCCTTAATTTGCTACTATGCAGTGTGCAATTAATCAAGGTCCTTGCTAACTGACAGCCTTAATGGACGCACTCAGCTTCCCTGTGATTGTCTGCAGGCTGCCTTTTCCTTCAGCGTGTAGCCTCAGAACTCAGACAAGCATATCCTTCAAATGCGGCAACACATACGAGGACACTTTCACTGAATTGAATGGCGGGGTGGAGTGCCGAATGAGTACATTCATCTTTGCTTACCCACACCCACCTCTCAATTGCACCGTGATAATAGCTATGGTAGAAATATCAGCGTTTGATTCTTTGGGATACCAAGAGGCTCACGTTCAGCTGAAGCTTTGGTGGGGGCAATTCGGATTTAGTTAAAACAATTCCTGCTTTTCCGTTTGCTTTGTTCTTCATTTGAGTGGAGGAATGAAGGTTGTAAGATTACACGAAAGGGGGAAGACAAGTGGCAAGGACACGAAGGCAAGCATGGGTGCTTTTACAGTTTTCAAATATTCCTCTGGCACTTTAGGTTTCTACTGCACTCAGATAGAGAGAGGGTGGGGACGTTGCCTGAGGTGTAATCCAATAACAGAGATATGGGTGCATTTACACCTTGAAAAAACTTTCCAGAGGAACTCTGCATTCTCCAGAGGCCTGACCTCTATGACGATGTGATGGAGTGTTCTATAAAGCATTAGTTCTAAACTTGAGTGCACAATTCAAGTGCATTACACCTCTGGAGAGACCTTTTTATGTAGTTTCCCTGGGTCAGACTTCAGGAATATAAGGCTCATCATGACACTTAAGAATGGCAACCGCACTAACTGTATAGTCATTTTAAGATACTATAAATGCTATAAGTGCAAAGTGCAACAAGCAACTGGACCTTTTAGCTGTACTGTTGAATCAAGTGGTTAAAATAGTCTGTTACCATTGAAGTTGCTTTGTTTCTGTTTGGTAAAACAACCAGTTGTGTGTAATAACATAGCTGCAATGTGCACCTAAAAACATGGCATGGTAAGAAAAAATGCACCTGATTAAAAGTGCATTCTGCCTGTACACAAGAGCATAAAATGACAAGTTTAGCTTTTCCTACTCATGCATATGCATTTATGAGAAAGACACAGGACCTGAATCCTGTCCACAACGAACTTTAAGTTCAATTTAGGCCAGCAACCAGATGGGTAATGTGTGTGGAGAAAAGCACCTGTGGCTGCGCCTGACTGCAAATTCCCCCCATTTAAAACTAAGCAATATCTGAGGTCTTCTTTTTCAGATTCCGTGACCCATCTTTAGCAGGAACATAAAGACTTGGGAGTCCTTATGGTTGAATGAGTCAGTTGCTGCATAATCCTCCCCAAGATGCTTGTCTCATTCAATTGCATCTTTCTTTCATTGTCTTCTTATATCCCTTCACTAAATGCAAACATTCATAAAAGAAACTTTTATAAATTTTAGAAAAAATATCCAAGAAATAGCTTATGTCCCCTCAGTAGGAATGAAGTTAAACCTATCCCCATAAGATTCATGCACTCATTTTGAAGCAGAGTTTTAGACAGAACTGCTTTAAGGAAGAAACATATCTTTTAATGTGCCTCAGTGCACGATGCTGCCATGCAAGATAGAATCCCTGCCATAATTATCATTGTCTTTTCTCATCATTGTTTCTGCTTTATGGCTCCATAGGCGACCACAAATGGCACATTACTGAGAGTACATGAAGATGGGTTGTTCCGACAAAAAGCACAAATGATGCCAAAGATAAGAGATGTCTGGAGACAAAACTGCCAATGTGTTGATGCGCCCACAGAGCTGGGTGAAAAGAGGACGGCATTCTCGAAAGCGGTGCCACTGATTTTTGTTGGTTTTGACAGGAGTGCTGAGGAGTGCATCTCAACTCTCTGTGAAAGTTCTCTACATGTGACACCACAGATTGGCAGGGGGCCCTAACAAGGCCCTCAAAGCGTTGTGGCGATCTCCCATTCTCCCTATCTGTCTCTCCATCAGCACCCATCAGAGAGTTTACAGAGGTGCAAATTTTGATCAGTTTGCAGCAGTTGGCATGAAGCATTGCCCAACGTCAGTTTAAAATGTCAGTATTTGTATCTGCATATAAAGAAGAGAATTTCACTAACGGGTGGGATAATGTGCGATATATTAGAAGACTAAGCTTATACAAAATTGTGTGCCACTGAAAATCCAGTATTTATAAAGAAAAACTCAACATTTAATTTTAATTGTCCTTGCTCTTCTTCTGCCAAAAGTGGTTATTCACTCCTCCGCTGAATGGGCATCCATGGATAGTAATTATGTGAAATCATGTGAATTATTCTTCAGGCGATTTAAATATCCAGCTACTGTGTCATTCTGTTATTGTTTTCCTGTTTATGAATAGGAAGTTTCCTGGCAATGAATACCCGATGAGAGTTTAGCCTTCGAGTTATTGTGCACCGCAATGCTTGACCCACAGAAAAATATGATTGCACGCCTATGGAATTTCTGCAGTTGCTGTAGGCTATTTGTGTTTACCACAGTGACTCACGCACATGCTATTGGAGTCACATTTAAGTTCACTTTTTTTAAACCTCCTGAATTGTGGCTGTGTTTTTTGTGCCTAGGTGTATTTATTTTCTTACCCTTATATGATAGTCCTCTGAGAACTGAATTGAGATTTAAAAATTAAAAGTATGCACCAGATTGCAAATGGTCATCCAACTGTGACAACATTGCTTGAGATACCATTGAACAGAACATTGCAGAAAGTGCCACTCCCAACAATGTGTGCCTCGACCTTTTTGGTCTGTTACCCAGATGGAGAGTGTACATTGATGGAAAAGCCCCAGGGTTATGGTGATATGAATGGCCAAGTGCTGACCTTTGACTCCTTGGCGCTTTACCCCTGACTGTGAATAAATGATTCCAAAGGGCCCCATCCCAGAGGATTAATGTGCCCAGCATGTACCCAGCTTCATGCTGCTCACAGAAAGCAGACATTGACTCTGTACAGCGCAGTGACAGTGAACAGCTCTGTTAGGAATCCTGTTGCTATTAGAATTCAGGAATCGGCTCTGCGTTAAGGGCAACAGAGGCAGCACGGTTGGTGCCAAGGTGAGATTAAACATAATGTGCAGAACTGTGAAGTAATGAATCATATTAATCAGCTTGGATAATTGCCCCCTGCACATTTTACTCAAATAAGGAGGGAACAGTTGAGGATAAACCGATTGAGTAAATGAGCAGGTCACAAAAGGACACGATTATAAATTTGTGCATGTTCTGAAATTTCCATTTGTCACTTCGACCTTTTTCAACACAGTATTAACCAAAAAGTCAAAAGGTGGATTGCGTGAGAAGTTGGTACACTACTTGTCAACTGTGAAAGGAGCAGTTTGACGTTTCTCGCTCATTTCTTGCCGAGAGTGAGATGATTGAGGTAAAAGAAAAGCTTAGTTAAACATGAAGCTCAGCACTAAGACTGAAAACAGGGGCAGTACCAGTTTTATAATATCAGGATTAAAAATCACACTGTCTCCTTCATGGCCACTATATAATTACAAAGAATTCCCTTATTTTATTTATTTATTTGTTTTCCAAAGTTTCTTTTAGACTTAGTCAGGCTCATAAAGTGCAGAGACATCTCTCAGCACCTATTGGATAACCTGGTCAGCGGGTCACGGCGAGGGCACGCCAGCCATAGAACACAAATAGAGAAGCAAGCTCATGTTTCATGAATGGAAGCGCTGGAGGCTCACCTGCATTTACTGCCGACAACGGCCGACAGGTTTGCATGGCACAGTTGATAAATTTGAGGTTTCAAGCCGCATCAAACACCACAATTGCTTCTTCACAACTGAAATGTGAATAGCTGGAAGGAAACCAACCGGATATTAAACATGAAATATTTTTTAGTGTGAAATTGCCATTTTCTGTTTTCTTCTGCATTCTGCAATCTATCATCTGCCCCATGTCTGCCTGTTATTGTCAGATTTGATTTTTTTAAAAATGGATGCGGTTGATGTGCTCTCATATTCTGATAAATTTTCCAGCAGGAAGATAAATAGTCCAGATATGTTTGTGCTTGTACAAGCGTTTTGCGAGGCCAGCACATTTGTCAAGCACCGCTGACACTGTTGTGGAGGAGTCCTCATGGATCACTTGGTATCAAGGAAGAACGTATGGTCAGAACGGATGGAGGGAGTCATTTTTAATGGAGATGCCACTCTCGCATCCCTTTGAATAGAGCATTGGACCCCCTGCTTTGTCGAACCACACCGAACATATTATATGTATTATCAGCCACAATGAGTGGCTGATGTGTGTGTGTTAGCTGGTTTCTACCCACAAGTGGAGCCACAGAGCCAAGGGTGAATTATGGCATGTCAGCAAACTTTTTCTTACAGTTTTATGTGAGTTGAATATGAATTTTCCCCATCGCTCTTCTCCTCCTGCTTGCTTTCTCTCTCTCTCTCTCTCACTCTCTCTCTTAATGCTGGTAAAGTGTAGACCCTCAGAAGCTGAGGGCATTGTTTTACTGTAGGGCCTAATTAAGAACAGGAGTGAAAAATCAGAGAGGGAGCTAGGAGGAGGGAGGGCGTACCAGTAGAATAAAGGGTTCGGGTATGGAGGGGAAAACTTCGGCCCTTAGCACAGAACATAATCCTGCTGCTGCTTTCAATGCACTTTACAGGCATCACAGTCACCAGCTTCTGATTTTGTTTTCCTTCAGCATGAAGTCCTAGTTTGTATTCGTGTCCACTTCCTGATCACAAACCCCTAATGGGCGGCCCTCTGCGGCCATCACTCCAGGAGCGAGGCTGGTTGAAGTTAATTAAATCTGAGCTAAGTGAAGCGGCAGAGTTGGGTGGGAGGTAATGGTCACCCATCTTTGGCTAGGACTGTGGAGCGCCCTGTCCAATGAGAAAGCAGAAGTGATGCACTGCCGGGGAACAGCACAGACAAATAGTTAAGGAGGACGAGGGCAGCACGCCGTTAAATTGAATGAGAAAGATCTTTAAGGCAGGGCGCGGCTCAGAGGCAGTGGCCAGGCCTGATAATTTCAACGTCTACTACTCACATAAATGCCACTGAGCGCTAACAGCACCTTAAAATTATGTTTTCATAACATTTTGTTGTATCCGTTGGCTATATTTTGTTGTTTTGTTCTGAGAACGTGCATTACTCAGTGATAGGAAAAAGAAGAATGAATCTCTGATAGATCTATATATCATGTGTGCAGTGTGCATGTTGTCATTCCCTAAATGTGTGTAAATATATATACATATATGATCCAACATTGTAATACCATGATGTCCACTCTGCACTTAAGCTATCCCCTGTCTTTTTGTTTATTAAATGGTGTATTTCATCTTTTAAAGAAAACTTTCTGTTACTTCTCTGGTGTATGAGTGCAACTTATGAAGCTCAGCAATTACAAACATTTTTCATTTTCTGCTACTGCATTATTGCTACAGGGAGCTAAGCTGGAAATAATACAGCTATTCATCCTAGTTACAGCAGGAGCAAACGTGCAATAGGATACACCTCTGACAGTTGCTCCTGCGAGCAGGCACTGCAGCTCAGCTCCAGTCCTTATTACACTGATGGAAAAAAGGAATGTATGTATTTATAGCTGCTTCATGCATGGGTGAACAAGGAATTGACGTCTCAATCAGAGGCCTGTTGGGGTGCTTTACGTTTGGTCGTCGTATAATGATGCATACAGTCCATAGTTCACAGTCAATCTCCATCAGCTCTGAAACAGTGTGTGCTCCCAGCTCACTTGCAGTATCCAGGGTGCTGTTACACTCACTGTTATGAAGCAGCACCAATCATTTTACATTTAATGCTGCATTTGCATTTTGATTTACGGTGTTTAACTGATACCTTCATCCACTTACAGTGGGTAATATTGATTCAACAGTTGGCAAACTACTTTAGGAGAGAGAGAGTCTCTGTCTGCGCATATTAAGTGGAAGACAAAACCCCCGTCTGTTGTCAGTTCATGATGAGGCTCAAAATGTGGTCGCCCTACTGCTCTCTAGATCAATAGCAACCAACCTAAAGTCTTTTCTGGCTAACTGGACAGAGAGTCTTCCTGCACTTCATGTGGAAAAACACCTCACACCTTACTTTTGAATTCTCTCAGCATTATGAAGCAATGAGAAAGCTTTTTCAGGATGCACTTGAAGAACAAACAGGTTTTTGAGTTTCACAGTGACATCCTGGCAAGGGTTGTGCATCACTGCTGACCTCATCTCATCTCTCTCTCTTGGAGAGAATGTAGCAAAAATGTTGCCCAACTCAACTGATGGAATCACATTCAGAACCACTAAGATGGGCAAGTTGAGGCTGAATTTTTTCTAGGTTCATTTTACAGTGGGGCATGATCCCAAAGCTGTCCAGGGAGAAAAGAAACCTGGCACCTGGGGCTCAATGTGCAGAGTGCTGGAAAGTCCCTAGAAATGTTAGGTCTTGGAACACATTTGAAAAAAGCGACACGCTTTTATTAGTCGTTGCATTAGTACTCCCGATGTCAGAGTTTTGTGCTATGAAAACAAAGGATGCTTCAGAATAATTAAGAAGAGTAAACTACAGTTTGTGAAACCTTTTAGCAGTTCAATGACACACCTGTGGTGTCATTTCAAGCCCCAAAACCCTATTTTCTAAATCAGCAGCTTACTATAATCAGGTGGTGTCACTACATGATCACAAAATTTTCTGCAACAGCTTTGTCAGTTTCACCTGAGACAGTTCTGTCTTCTGTGTGTTGTCAATGCTTTATGACTGATTTCAAGTGAGCAGCACTTAACTGGAAAAACCTACCCAGGCCCAATCAAGCCGATCAGTTCAGTTTTGAATGTTAAAATCACAAAATGATGTCTGAGGGTGTCTCTTTTTTACCAGACTGTCTTTGTTGCCAGTTCAGTCATGCATATTTGATTTTATATTAAAAAAAATGCAAGGTTCTCTGTAAGATCATGCTGTTCCTCTGTTCACAAAATTGTGAGATAAATTGCTTTTCTGGCTAAAGTGCACTGGAAGGAGAATGTGTTGGGACTGACAAGGCTGAGGGATTTGTAGGAAGGAAAAGAAAAACAGTTGGTGGACTGCAGCATGGTGAGCGAGCTGTTCAAAAAGTCAACAGTTGGGGCCAGCGGTCGAGCCTGGAGGTGAAGAGACCAGCTGATGCCGGCCAGAAGAGCGGCTCTACCATCTTGTGGGACAGTTGATTGTTGAAGATCACACACAGCTTTTTGCAGATAGGACGAGTGCTTCTGTAGTTTCATCTTGTGCAGGACAGGGAGTCACAGGGAGGAAGAAAGTCATTTTCCCCTTTAGCATCCACCTGGAAATGTCAGTTGGCCATGCAGACTTGCACCTGACTGTCTGAGATGTGACAACAGAGACACATTGCAGAGTGAAAATAGGAAGCAGCTAAACACTGAGCCCCGAAGGATGTTTTGCCTAAGCCCTTTGTACACCTTCATATGCCTGTGTCTGTGCGTCTCTCCATTAGTGCATGTGTTATGTCAAGGTTATACTGGAATTTGATATTATTCTGCCAATGTTGCCCCTGATGGAGATGAAGGCATGATTTTTCTCAGCAACTTCTGGGGCATCAGCTGCAGTGAATCCTGCCTCACCTTGCTTTTAGGAGCTGCTATACCTCATATGAATTTCATTAGCATGCATTTTGTTTTTGTTTCTTTTTCTTTTTTCTTCTTTTTTTGATGGTAAATTTGAGAAATGTACACTGAGGTCCTACATAAAATATAAACTTTTCACAGTATTATTTAGAACATATTAGGTTCTGATTTTGAATGCATTGCATTGCATTGCATTTGATTCTACTGTACCAATCTTCACTTTATTTTTCCATCTCTGCTTGATATTTATACAAACCACCACAGGACAGTCATTTTGCTTTTTTAGGGAATCTTTTATGAGTTTCCTCTGGCTGCAGACAGAAATTTCTTGGAACATGACCCAAACCAGTGGATGGTCTCAGAGGTTTTTTCTTTGTGTGGCCTTTTGCTACAATTATCCATCACTGAATCATAACTTTTAATGTGGCAAATCTGTTTTTTGATTCCATTGGTGAATTAAGGAAAGTGGTCTTAAGTGTTACACTTTACAAAAGGTGGCAAGAACAGTTTTCAGACTACAACCCACACAAGCCCCTCCAGGTCTTCTGTGAGTCGCCTTTCGACTATGTCAAAATGCAGAACAAAAACCATTGGAAATGTATCTCCAAGGGATATATTTGGAGGATATATTTTCTTCATTTATTGTTCAGGAGTTTCCTGTGATTATTTATACTTTGAACTAACTTAACATATACATTTTCCCCCAGTGTTTGTGTAATTTTCTGCTTCATATTTTTATGCCACTATTTTCTCAAGGAAACAAAAAGAAACATTTCACACCTCTGCTTCCTCGACACTAGTTTCTTTGTGGCTACATGAAAGTGTGTGCGCTCACAAACAACCTGAACTTTGGATAGATCTGCTTTTATTGTCTTGCCTTTTCTGTTGATGTGAGATAGGCGAGCAATTTCTGGTGCAGCGCTTGATAGATAAAAAACAGACTTATGTAGCTGCCTTTGCCCTCACAATAAGAGATGACTAATCTAGTGTCTGATATGACTCACAGTAAAGACTATTACCTATAAAACATGGAATGGCCTGATAAACAGCCTGCTGAGGCTTTCAGATACGACAGACATTTGTATTGTAGATAATGTACTGTTGGTGTAATATACCTATTAGTACTTTACTGAAGTACATGGAAAGAAAGAGTCAGAGACTTTGAATTTAGTCAGATTTAAATTCAAAATTTTCATCCACTTGCACCTGGTATTGAATGTTGCATCATAGCTTCATCTAACCAATGGATATTTTCCAAGACCGATGATGAGTCATTTCAGCAAAAGCCTAAAAACTACATATATTTATGCTCAAGTGACACCGAACCCCAACTTGTTCCCTACGGTCAGACCAGCAGCTTGCATGGGAGGTCGCTGCCTCGTGTGTTTGTGCATGTAAATGGTTGAATGAAAGGCAAATTGCAACACTTTGGATAAAAGCCATTTTTAAATGCAGCCATTTAAGCATGACGGCAGTTGTTCCCTGACACGTGTTTATTATCTTAACCACGAAGACGAGAAGCCCCTCACCTTCAGCTAGTAACTTTAATTCCGTTCACAATGTTTCCCTGACTCTAAATCTGACTGAACTTTATATAGCTACAAGATCGGGTTTACTACTGGAGCAATGTTCTAGATGTCAGTCAGAAACTTCATGTGACCACGGCACTGAATAACATAATGTGTTGCAGAACTTCCAGTTTGTCAGTTAACTCGAATCGCTCTGCAACCTTAGTATCCACCTCACTGCCACTGGAGGACACGGCTCCTCGCGCTCACCGTCCAAGACTCGTCATTTATCATTCAGGATCCTCACATCAGAAAATGGCCTTTTAATTATTTATTTTCTGGCTGTGTTCCGGGTAATTTGGGTGCAAGACCTTGTGGTGATTTACAAGAAGGCACCAGTGGATGATAAATGTTCAGCCCTGGTGATATGATTAGAACCTTTAATGTCTTCCTTCGCCTGCCTGCTCTTTTTTAAGTTCACCACCAGTTACCATTTGAAAAAAAAAATCGTATGAGTATTTTTGCACTCTCTTCCTTACGTACCAGTACAGGCGATGCATTTGATCAACAGCTACTGTTATTCCGCACATTGGAATTACACCACCTTTTGCTATGTTACTCTCTGTCCAGACCATGTTTAAAGTGATTACATAATTGCAGAGGTGAGACGTCATTGAGATATCTTTAAGACAACACACATGATTCATAATTGTTTTAGTGGTCTGTTTTCCTGACTCATATCCTACCAGGTGCGATACAAGCATGAGTCTGCAATAAATACATTGTCAGGAATAAAGAAAACATTTATTTTCTGCTAATGTTGAATTTGTGAAACACTTTGGATCAGGTTGAAATTGCCGAGCTGTCCAAAAAAGTCCCAGCATTGTCTGAATACATATATACATGATTAATGTATGTCACTGAAGTAAAAAGAAGAAGAAAGAAATGCATGTTTTTTTCAATCAAATCTTGTCACGTGAGAGGAAAAGTGCAGTTTGGACAAATAAGGTCTGTAACATTAGTATGAAATTGGAGTTCTGTTACAGCAGATTGCTAATGATCACACTCTGTTGAATGACAAAACATAGATCAATGAAATTACTGGAGCTGCATTACAACTAACTCCCTTCTCTGTGAGAAACTGTACCAAGCAAGGTGAAGCACATCGTAATTAAAGACAAAGCATAATTCCAAGCGATATATTGTGATTTCCTCCCATCACTTGGCAAAACCGTCTCTGCAGAGCAGCAGCAGCACTATTGGAGCTAAAATGTCACAGAGGAGTTGGATTAAAGGCCCGGGGGCTGTGAGTTCACACAATTTTCTGCCTTTTCTCTCCATTCCTCTCCTCTTCGTTTTGTGCGGAGACACCAACATGTGCGCTCTGTGGTTTGATTAAGAGCTCCCTCAGGGTTCGGCAGAGGGAAGAGAATGTGTTTACTACAACACTTTTATGCTATATACAATGTTCAGTTTGTGGTCTTGATTGAGCCCAGTAGGCCCATTGAGATCGCAGCCTCTGCTCCCTCCAAACCTCTGGGGGTTAATTAACCAGACTAGGTAACTAGCTAGCCGCCTCCGATCGCATTAGTAGACAAACAGACGAATTGAGTCTTCTTTGTCTGGTTTGTGTTCTGCTCACATCAGGTAATGTTAAAAAAAAAAAAAGATTTAGCCGATTTTGCTTTGAAAAGGCATGAGAACTAAAAAAAACATTTTTTTCCTCCGAGCATGAGGAATGACCAGCAAGTTGCTCGTGCTGTAGTTTCCTGCGGCTGTGATTGGTCATCTGAGACAGGCAAACACACAGGATGAAGATGAGGACTCTCTCCTTCGAAGGGATTGTTTTTTGGGCTCAGTATCAGAAGGCTACTCATTGAATGACTGGTAGGACAACTTTACTTCAAACTGATAATTGATTATGAAATACAAGTCTCTAATCATTCAAGATGCTTAAGATTACTTCATATGAATGCTGCATTTTCAGTTGACTTCTGTATTGCAGCCGCAGCCATATCAGCACAACACCTTGAATGGATTAATTTGTGAATTGATAATCTCTGAAAGAGGAGGCACAGGGACTCACCCTCATTTCACTGTAATCCTCTTTAATTAAATTTCTTAGGCATGATTTATTTATTTTTTAATTGTTCATGTGATGAGTGTTCACATCTTCATTCTGTCAGTGGGTAGAAACATTCTGCAACTTAATTTTGATGCTAGCTGTTGTATCGTTCCTGGTTCCTACATTTTATGTAATCTGTAATACTTAAAGTGAGATATTGGATTTCTCCCCTTGCTTCCTGAAATAGTTTGTGTGCCACACTGAGCGTGTGTCTGCTGTGAGACAAATGCTTATTTTTTTGACTCTCACACAGATGGGAGAAAATCCATGTCAGCCCATAAAATCAGTCCCAGTGCCACAGAACTTTACAGAACCTCCACGGTGCCAGATGCCCTCTGTGTAAAATTGGATTTGCCTTTCTGAGCTGCATCCATCTTACAACAGAACTTTTGCATATACTATCCAGCCTATTATTCTATTGCTCATCTGCTCATGTGCATCTTACATACACTGCTTCCAACAGAGCCACACTTCAGGCTCAATCTTCCCCTGCTAAAAACGCTGTGGAAATCTGAGTCATTATTGTCTTCAGCAGTGAGGTGTATGTGTAATGAGCATACGATGCTAGTCTGAGAGGTTTCACCAAAGTGCTGAGGCTTAAGGAAAAGAGGAGCATGATTCATCTTGTTTGTAAGGCGAGCCTTTATTAGAGTCAGAGTAAGAAAAAGGCCTTGGCTATAGCTCTTCCACCCGGAGGCTCTGTAATTGCTTTCGGCTGCACCTTGAGAATTTGATGAGTCAAGTCAAGACTTTTGTTTGACTGAGCAAAGAAAGGGGCTCTTACAGTGAAAGTGAATTATGACAGCATCACCGTGGAAACACAAAAAGTGACGGCCACGGGGAGTGAGCGAGCTTTAACATATTAGACACTGGGACTCCTTAACTTTGTGAATGTAAATGTCTTGATGTGCATTAATGAAATTACACACCAAGCTCACATTTACCATCCACTGTGATAACAGCTTTTTCAAAGTTGTGCATTGCACTTATGAAGCCATAGCTTGCAATATATTTTTTTCTCTTTATCCAGGTTGATCTTTTATTTATGTCACATGCAATTTTAATAAGCATCATCTTCACATAGCGGGGTAATGTGATATTGTACCTGCTGATATGTGTTGTCTTAGCAAAGCTTACAGATTAGATTTTGTTTGTAAAGCAGTTGCCTAACAAGGTGTGTGAGTGATTTAAATAATCATTTATACTAAGGTATGCACTAAATTGTTGCAGCAGCTTGTATGTTAAACAAACTTGGTGAGTTGACGCTGCAGCCTCTAATTTTTCTGTCTTTACGGCATTTTCAAATTAACACAGTATTCATAAGATGGATGTTAAACACTTTTAATGAATCCCTTTGAGAGCTTTTTTTTGAGGAAACAAAAAAAACCCTCTGTTATACGAGGCCAGATGTCCATTTCTGCCACAGGTCCACAACAACAGGAGACACTGCTCAACAGTCCTTTGTACTTCTGATGAGTCATTACCATAACTATAACACGCCCCCTGCACAAAATGTACCTCATCAAAGCGAGTTACGCTCACCACCAGACTGTAAAATCCCTTTATGTTTCACCTTTGTCACATCTATAGATGGTTGTCCCAGCTTACACTTGTGAGTATGTGATCACACAAGCGCCACGATGGTGCCTTGTTGTGCTGTTTTGGCTTGGCCCTCTTTAATTACAACAGATTTCCATAATGCCTTCCTCCTTCCTCCTCCTCCACTGCGCTCCACACCCCTCTAAAAAGTGCATCAAGCATTCACCAACATGAGGCATCTAATAGTAGGGGAAGACAGCAGCAGCCCTTATTAAAGCAGAACAGAGTGTGCTGTATCTGTCGAAAGAAGATAGGTTTGAAGTGTTTTCGCAAGACCCTTTGGATAGCCAGGATCCTATAATGGGGCCCGTGGGCTTTGTCATACATGATATATATCAAATTAATTGTCACATGGAAAAAAATGGTGGCCAGTGGCCAAGGCAAACCCACACATCATCTTCATATTGCCGGGAAAAGAAGTTGTCCAATTCCATCCGAAGTGAGAGATAAAACTTGCAGCCGTTTGGCCAGCCAGATGTCTGTCAGTTCTATTTCATGTCCTGAACTGCCTTGTTTTTGCAGATAGGGTGCCAGGAATCAACATCAGCCCTCATTCTAAATCACAGCCATGTCTTTTGAATTTCCCTCTAAGGCACTATAATATTCTTGGCCGAAACACTTCAAATCCCCTAAACATTGGAGCACAATCACGCCGCCATGATCATTTAACGCTGAGGTTCACGTCATCAGAAACATCTGAGATGTTGAGTTGAAATCTAGAGTTGAGATAAAAGGCAGATACTAAGAGCAATGAAACGTGAGGGAATTTCCCCAGAGCTGATGTGTTCTACAAAAAAAAGAGAAACTCATCAAGGAGGCTGTAAAGCTGTGAGATGTATACATTAACATGTACCTGACAATATTCAGGCAATGATTTTGTTAAAATCTTTATCATATTTCTGTGGGGAAACACATTCAGCCTCAGTTATTTCATGTAATAAGTGAGGATATGTTTGCTCACCAATTAGAAGGATGCTGGCCATGTGTAGCACATGGACATTCAGTAATTAATTGTTGGAAGTCCTACCTATTCAGACCATCTGGACGATAATTAGGCCAGAGTAATGCCCTCTAGCTGAGCTTAATCATGTATCCTTTTTTACCCCCCCACCAGATTGGAAGCAATAACCTTTTCCCCTGAACTTTTCTACTGCCATGACACAGTGTCCTTAGAAATAATCCTGAGGGTGAACAAGTGGAGCGATGTAGTGCTGTTTTTGGCTGTGGTTTTAGTGGCCGTATTCGCACTGAAACTTTAATGGAAATGGTTGGAAAGGGGTCAGTGATAAAAACCAGATGCCATAGAACACAATAATGAGTTGCTACAGAAAGATATGATACAGGTGTACTGGATGAAGAATAGTTATGTAGCAATAATAGCATGTTATAAAAATTACATACAGTACATGCAGGGTCATGATTTTGTTAGTGACCTGTAACCTGCATACTGTCCTCAGCTGCCTGTTGGGTCTGCCCTCAAAATCCAGATTCAAAACAAATGGTGACCAAAGCTTTTGCTGTTGTGATGACTCATGTGAAACGAGTTTGGAATTAGGTCTGCTGGCAATGACTGTTTATTAAGTCTTTATTTTTTACTTACACCTTAGTGCGACTAACATTTTACAGCTGGATTCTCTTTGATATTCCTTAGTTATATTTTGTGTATTTTTGTTTATTTGCAAAGAATATTAAAAGAATCAACATTAAACTAGAAAAGTTAAGACACTTGAGGCTATATGTTTTGCAGTAATTTGAGGGAAATATATACTGTGGATACACAAGAGGTGAGAGACTTTTTCCCCATCTCAGGAACATTCACCCTCAGCGCTTGGCCCTTTAATTACATAGTCAGTTCATCTCTATCTTTGGTCAGTGACATATTCCTGAGCTCTGCAAAGGCCCACTGGACTTGTTCAAGGGTCAGCGTTTGAAGTTTCTGGCAATGCAAACTTGGCCTGAGTGGAAGAAACCCAGCAGAATATCTTGAGTTTGAATCGATCTGGGCACCTCTGTTTCTGCAGAATCTGTTTGAATCCTTTATGTTGTGCAAATAAACAGGTGTGTATAAACAGCGTGTCCATGAGGGACGCTGATACAGTCAGACACCTGCTGATGGGCTGCAAAATGTGGTAAGGGTCGGCCAGACAGAGGTTTCAAGGTGTGGTTGTCTCACAAAACGGCTGCCATGGAAGATGAGCTCAGAACTCAGGATCCAGTTATCCCCTGAGTAAAACTGCATCCTTTAGTTTCTAATGCATGTAAAGTTTAAAAAGAAATGGTAGTGTTTTAGGGAATGCAGTAGAGAGAGCATTGTGAGAAAGTGCCTTAGTAGAATTGCAGTGTTTAGAGAGGAGTATAATAAGATTTTCAAGGGGCCATCCACAGAGCATCTGATTAATCCAAAGATTAACTTAATCTGTTTTCATAATAAAACATTATTAGTTGTTCCCCCTTGAAGCATTACCTTTCAGCCCTTTTAAAAGATTATACACTTCCCAATCACTTACCTGCAAGCAGTCAAGAAAGTCATTAAGTTAAGTAGACACCATCAGAGTTCAGGATGCAGAAAACGATGGGAGAAATTGGTGAAGTGCCCTGAGAAAAGGCCATGTTAATGATTTTTTTTCTGCAAAAAAAAGAAGGGAAAATTAAAAAGGTCCGTCTGCAGTAGAGCTGGTTTTGGGGCTTATCTTTGGCAAACAGACCCCATAATGGAACCTGCCCCAGGTCTCCAGGTGGCAACAAACTTTTAATGTGAGGAAGTGGTTCTGAGAAGATACAACAAAAAAAATCCAAAACACATCTACGGTATAAGCACAGGGTTGTTGAGGTGCGCACCTCCCACCTTGTTTCCTTGGTAAAACGGCCAGCAAATTACCTCTATTCCTCTGCTGTTCCATAAATGTAAAATGGTTCTTTCTTATTAGAGTAGTAACAGAAAATAGTGGTTTGCATTGTTATGGTGTTTGTAGGAACAAGTGTTACTAAGTATAACTTGACTGATACTGAATATATGGCTCAATCAGTGTGACCAAGATATGCACTGAGCAAGACAAATCACAGGATTACCTCAAACCCAGTTTGGCATTTCTGTACTGTAATTTCTTGATACTTACTGGATCAGCTGACATACACAGTAAATCAATACTGATATATCCACAGTGAGCTACTGTTGGTGGATTTATCCATCTGGATGTATTTCTTAGACCTTTCCAATAACATGCTCCTTGGCAGTCACATTCCCCTTCATGTTTACTGAGTGCTCAAATTATTCAAACATATATTTTTTAAACTGTTTTACAGGCAAAATGATGTGTCAGAAAACTTAGATATACCCTCACTCAAGTACAACAGGTCTGAATGCTCCCTTCTGTGTCTCTGTTCTTTTCTCTAATCTGTAATAGGTCAGTTACAAATCAACCTCCTTTTCACATAATGTAATGTTCTTTTAGCTCAGGGTGAAAGCCTACTAGATTCTTCTGGATTTACAAACATTACAGCTGCATTGGTCTAGTCACCAAAAAGCTGAGGGTAAAAGTAGTACCCTCAAAACTGCTGTAAAATTTACATTATTTATTTATATACTGTATAAAGTTGTATATTTTGTACTTTTAGTTCATGCTTTACCAGCTCCTTCAGTAGGAAAAATGCTGCATGGTAAATTGTACATCAAAATGGAAAAAGAAGCATGTTATACATTCTGTTTTACTGACCAAACAAAACATAAAACTTCAAATTGTCTCTCACAGTTAAGAAGCTACAGACTTTCTGTCAGTGGAAAACAACAGCTTTGTCTGTCGCTGTGGCCATTTTTCGACTCAGTTCTCAAACAGAATATTGGATCTGGTTGTATTCTGTAATCTGTAAGTATTGATTCTTTCCGTGCCTTGTTCAAGTTATGTCTGTGGGTTTTAACTAAAGCAGCAAAGCAAGTTGTTTATCCATTGATGGCATTTGCTTTGAGCTAAAATAATTCACATATTGACTGTTTGAGGTAAAGGCACACATCACAAATATAGCACATTGCCTTGGTGGACCTACTGTTAAAATATTATCTTCCCACACAACCCCTTTCCCTGTGCTTAAACTAATCACCCCAGGCTATTGTTAGCTAAACTGCTGCTGCATAGTGAGCTACCGAGTCCCTGGGTGGATCCAGATGCTTTCTCACTGCTCCTCCTTCACTTAGCAAGGATCTTCAAGGAGACATGAAATAGAATAAAGTGAATGAAAGGAGGGAGAGAGACAGGGAGAGAGAGAGAGAGAGAGAGAGAGAGGATGCCATTTTGGACTGTTAGATATACTGGATGCGTAACTGCAAAAGTAGTAGCAGCTGTAAAATTAACTGTGAGTAGCTGTTTTCAAGCTCTAAAGGGACTTTGAGTTAAGAAAACTATTTACATATTTGTTGGGGGGGGGGGTTAGAAGTTTTTGCTGCACATTATGATGCCATTTTAAAGAGCACCATCTGTGCTGAAAAACAGATATTCTTTATTCCCACTGAAATTATTACATATTGTGATAATCTGTGACATCATGAAACAATCTTTTTTACATCTGATTTGCAATTACTAAACATTTGTATTAGACAATAGCAAAAAGTTGCCACAGATATCATCTTTTATTTATGTAAAAATGCTGGAAAATTCAGCAATTTTTGGCTGCAGTAATCACAAAAACACTCATGTGAGATCCTGTAGGGACGAGTGTGGTTCAGTGATAAGTACTGAGGTTGTTCCCCTGCCTCAGTCACCCAACACCCAGGGGAGCCAGCGGAGCAGGAAATGTGTTTCAGTTTGCCATAACGATCACAGCCACCTGTGGAAGCCCATTTGTATCAAGCTTGAGTTTAGATACTTTGAAACAGAAGTAATTTAATATGGCTGAGGTTTTGTTTTTTACAGTATTGAACTTCTGCAAACTTCTCCACTTTGAATATTTCCAAAGTTGCTTAAACTGTGTCTTGAAATCTTATTGGAGTGTTTGAACTGGAGGCAGTCTACAACAGAGAATGCAATTTAATTCAACTTGAACATGTTAATTTTGATTAAATTCCACACACATTCTTTTGTACTGTAATTGCAAGGCAACATTGTTCAGGCAGTGGCGTTACCTGAGTACCCACGGGCAATGCAAATTCTATCCTGCTCAGCTCTCATTTGGATATGCCTTTGGATATGCCTCTCACAGTTCAGAGAATTCATCACTGTTGAGATCACAGTTTTTTCTCATTTCCTGTTTTTAAATTTTAATCCCACCACTCTTTACCCACATTGCTCCAAATGAGAGACATGTGAAAGATCTAGGGAAACCACCCAGTACTGTCCTCATGAATTATTTAAAAATATGAGGGAAAGTATCATGGTAGGATAATTAATAATACAATTAATAATATACTAATATGGCTTGTTGGACATGTTTGGCTTGGTTCTGTAAGGATATACTTGAAATTCTTAGCTCTGTTGTTGTACTGTACTGTGTTGTACAGTGTCTGTAGCTGCTGAGGAGATGACCAGGAAATGATCGGGGGGATATGATGATGAATAATTTCACTGGTCTTCTAAACACGATGAGAGCTTTAGGAATCATACCCCACGGTGTTTTAAGTGACATTGAGCAGCATGAAATGCCATAAATGCATTATTGACTAAACCATTCCAGACAAGAATCAGCAGGACAGTCATTTTGGACATTATCTTTTGCCACCTGCTGTAGCTTTTATTCTATTTTGTTGCAGTTTTTTCCACAACAACAACCAACTCATGTGACCTGATCAATATCCAATAAGGTTTTGTGATCCTTGCATGGACCGTAATCCCATGGGAGAACAATATTGGATGGTTGATAACGGCGGGTTGTAAAAGCAGTCAAATCACTCAAACAGTTGCTTTGATTTGTCCCCTGAGAGTTCATTAACCCTTTGTAAACCATCTGGTGGCAGATTAGCCCTGCTGGATGAATTCCTCTGGGTACTGGTCATACTGCGAGGTCTTGCAATGCCGCGTGTGTTTATGTGCCACATATGAAGCAATACAGCATTTATTGTTTGCCATTGAAAAGACATAGTTGTGCCATTCACTACTAAATTTGCATCAACAGTTATGGTAAGCCCTTGGGACAGACGTGCAGCAATAACATTAGCATTAATAACATTAACTCTGATAGCTCATCTTTCATCTATCATAATATATTTGCAATGGTCTCATTTTTTCACCTGAGTCAGAGCTCCATGGTCAACGCAAAACCTCAGATCAGAGCCTTAGGGAAATGGACTCCACTTTGTGACCATTTGCGTTAGTGCTGCAAATAAGTTATTTTCACTATTAACTAATCTCAATCAACTGTATTGTCTATAAAACATCAGAAAAAATAATGACCGAGGGGTGTCTGCGAATGTCTCATTTTACTTAGCCAACCAAGACCAAAACCCCTTCAAATTCTCATCATGTGCAACGAAGAAGACCTGAAGAGACCATATCTGCGTAGCTAGGATCAGCAAGCTTTTCATTTGTATGTAATGTTAAAATGAATATTCAGTTGAATGAAATTCCTCTAAAAAACTGAAATGCACTGTACTGCATCGTTCTCTGGAACTTTGCTGATGATGTTCTTTTTTTTTTATTAAGAATTTGATTAGGATTTCATGTGTGAACATACAATAGGTCCACTGGAGTTGATCAATACACCATTACCTTTTTCCAGACTGTTTGAAATAATTCTGGAAAGCACCATTATCATACGTTTATCTGTTAACCCTCAGTATTTTTTCTCTTCTCACCTCACACCAACTCAGGCTATAAGAGAGAGAGAAAAAAATACATTTTAAGCAGATATCACAGGCTGATATTAATGACTGCATAAGGCTACACATTCTGTTCCATGGTGTTACAAGCTGCACAGTTGAAAGGACTGTAATGGCATTGAGCTGTGAGGTCAGAGGCCACATCTCTTGATTAAGAGAGGGGAGAGAAAACCAAAGAGCAGGGAGAGAGTGGAAGACAAAGAGAGGAAGACATAGAGGAACAGGCTTCGCATGCAAGCATATGAGAATGAGATCTAAAACAGGAAGTTTTGAGTCTCTTTTGGCTCAGATGATGGGATGGAGAGATGTCTTGCAGATATTTATTCAAGATTCCCTGCCAGGTATATGGAAACACTGTTGGGACATAATGGAGATGAATGGGTATGTCAGAGCTGCATGTGGTTCTTTTTGCACGTCATGAATAACAAAAAAAATGTTTAAAATGTTATCTCTGTATTTGTATGTCTGCTATTTTCGGCAGAAATTACTTCTTACCCACTGGGTTTGCAGAATGTTGCTCATTGCACGCTTCTGCAAAATTTTTCAGCATAGATGAATATTGAGACATTTTTATTCGTATGGCAATGATAAGTCTCATTGCAAATCCTTTCAACACAGTACTCCGTCCAATCTGGTGCTTTATGGACATTGGGAAGGGTTGCTTTCATTATGTTTAAGTAGTACTGTTCATTATTTCCTGAATTTTTGCTACAGACAATTTTGGAGTCAGCAGTAAATGACTTACTTTATTATTGCTGCAGCATTTGCCATGAAGCATTTATCTGTCTTTTGTTTCAGGCTGTACATGCTGCATGGTATATTTAGTTTCATGAAAGCATTTAGATGTTACAGGCCAGAGTGATGAGTGTGGGTGGAGGGGTAAAGGGGTTTGCCAACCACCTTTTACTGTCCCTGTGGTTGAGTCATAGTGGCGATGAAACACCCCCTGACTCAGACCTGATGTAGGCTGTCCAGACATGGAGGGTTGGGGGGGGGTGCCAAGAAGCTAATCCACAAGGGCTCTCAGGAACCCACACAATGTGTTAATGGCTGCTGCAGATGCATTTTAATCTGGTGGCTCAGTTTATCTCAGAAGGCTTTTCAATTCAACACCAAAGGAGGAAGGAATTCACTCAAGTTTCTGCTTACCCTTTTCAAAATGATCTTTAGACGTGGGGTGGAATAGAGGTACAGTCTAGGTCAATGAAAATAAGAGATCGGTGACGAAAATTCAGGCAGTCCTGCTGGTTATGCAACTTTATGATGAAGTCATTAAAGGAGAGAGAAGATTAAGGGAAGGATTAAAGGAGCTTCTTTCTTCATTTTCTGCCTGACTCTTATCCTTTCTACCTGTTACTGGCAGCAGCCAGGCATGGTTTAGGGAGCAATTCTTTAACATCTGCTGCTCCCAGGTCCAAGTCTTTGTTGGCAAGCATGTGCACACACTGCTAGCTGTACCCATGAGCAAGACACAGCATCCCTTGCAGCTCCAGGGTTTCTGTTGTGGGCTAATCTCTCCGTGGGTGCACCAGGTGGAAAAAAGAAAATCCCTCCAGGCACCACTGACTTATCACAGTAGCATTGCCTGAAATGTGAAATGAAAAATGTCAAACCTGAATCACGCTTTGTGTTGTAACTTCATACATCTGTACTATAGTGAAGTCCAAATCATGGCTGCTTTGTTGTTATAGTTAATAAATACTGTACTTGCGGTCATCCACATAAATGCCAGGATAATGCTTGTGTGACAGTGACTCCGGTCTCTGATGCAGACATTGATATTTCACTCAATGTATACATATGGTGTATATGTTACATAGCAGCCACAGTGTGTAATGTACATTATCAGTCTAAGTGGTGGACAGGGGGCAGATAGTGAGAGATTGGTTTTCATGATCTAAAAATATTGCTAGTTACCATGAGTAATGAGTGTGGGGTTTTGCTGCTCTTACTGAAGTGAAATATTAATATGTTCTGGGTATTTAAAACAGCAGGGATGTTAATCAGCTGTGTGTCATGCTACAGAGGTGGCTACAGCATGTAGAAGGATCCCAGATGCTGTATTTATAGGTGTATATGTGTGATGATGAGATCCATTATTGTAATTGATAAAATCATTATTTTTACTCCAGCAGCACAACTGACACTAGAACTTTTTAAATGCTTTTCAGAGCCATCTAATTGCCCTGCCAATATTCCTTTTAACACATATTATAAAATAAGTAGTCAGTGTGAGACAGAGCAACAGAGTACCTTTATTTTCCTTAATGTCATGCATAATGTGAAGAGTGAATTGGAGCATGGATTAGTGTATATGAAGCATTATGTGGCTTTAGAGAACCACAGGGTTCCACCCACACCTTTCTCACCTCTGTAAAAGAAAAATAAGAAAAATTAGACCTCAATTACTTTGGAAATGAAAACTTCTTTTTTTTCTTTGCCGAGTGCGATCAAAACACCCACCTCCTACTTTATCACTCTGCTAGTTACAATGAGCCTCAAGATGATGGTCTAGTGCAGTTTTATATATGATGGGCAGGGTTAGGTGGTAACACCAATCACATTTGATTGGATATACTGATGTCTATGTCCACAAGTTCAAGATTAGTCATAAAAAGTATTGCAACATTTTACAGGAAGAGGAATGAGAAGGCTGAGAAGGCTTTGATGTAAAAACACACAAATTAGATTAGAATTTTATTTCACTATTTCTTTAAAAGCTACTTCATTGATTTAAGAGCTCCAGTGTTCCACATGTTTTAGATAACACATCTGTATATATCCCTTGGGCCATTTGTACATATTTAGACTATTTGTCCCCATTAATGTCCTGAATGTCCTAGTCATAGTGAAAGAACACAGACGTTTCTCTGGAGACCATTCTGACCTGCAAAAGTGGTACAGTGGAACACAATAATATCACCTCAATATCAATATAAAGGTGCATTAATGTTTGAATTGAATGACTCTAATGGGAGCGGAGTGTGGGTGTCATTTTAACTGAGAAAAATATGCTGCAATAAAACTCTGTACATGACGCATTGCTCTCTAATGAACTGACAAATTGGTTGATTTTTCTTCTTCACTTGTCACATTGTAAACGTAATGAAATGACAGTGCTCCTTTCCTCAGAATTGTGCCCTCTCATACTGTTGCTTTTGTATTTTTATCATCGCACATTTAATTACCAAGTTTTAGGCTACCTCTGTACAAAACTCTTTCCTGTCTCCGGAGTTGAGAATTTTTAATAGCTGTTAAACATAGGATTATCCGTCTTCTCTGAGAAGCTATTCCACTGGGATGAATTGAGATCTGTTTGATGCGGTCATTTTGACTCTTTCCCAAACCAAAGGGTTATCAGATGTGGAAAAGAGCAACTGACTCAATCTACCAAGTTTATCTCTAATTAATGAGGATTAATTGAGCTTTGACTTCACTCTGCACACTAAGCAGAGGGGCAATTTGTGCACAGAAGCCTATTATTGCCCCAAGGCACTTGATCCACACTGTAAAGGGCTCTTGGTCTCAAAACCCTCAACCATGTGACTACGATCATGTTGCTCTTGCAGCGGGCATGTGTTAAAGAATTTACAGTTTGCCAAATTAAAGTGGTGAAATTGGAAGTTATCAACACACCCCCATGTAAGAATCATGACAGCTGCTGCTGCTGCTGCTGCTGCTGTGGTGTTCGCCTCTTAATTATGTGTGTTTGAAGATTGATGGTGCCTGGGTTGTTTAATCGTACCCAAGTCGCATCCTGAGGAAGCACTCTGTTGAGAAGTCAGATAGACAGTGGTTTATTAAAGGAGTACAGTGTCATTTTGCTTGTCGGCGGGCTCACCTTAAAGCCTCGCTGCCCTTTAGAAAGAGCCTCTCAATAATGGATAAGGCAAAGAGCACTGCAGTCTCTTCTCTCTCATTATGATCCCATTTGATTACTCACTGATGCTCTTTTGAAAAGGTGGGTTAATTGCACACTCCGACGATGAACTAACCTGCAAGTTAATAACATCTTTTCCTTCAGGGTAGCATCATTATAAGATATAAGGCTCATTAAAATAAAATGATGATTTAATAACTTTCCCTTACAATAACCCTTGTGAGGTTGTGCTGTAATGTTTTGGTTTTTTTGTTACATGGGAAGTAAAGAGATTTTGCATGCCTTCTGTTGTTTTCAAAAAACTAACCACCTAATCTTTAATAACCCAGTGGAACTAATAGTGACTGTGTAAAGTGCTTACACTAACCATGCAGTTGACTATGCATATGTCAAAGTGGTGACACGGTTTTATCTCGATCTTAAAAGGATTTAATGCAATGTGTGTTTTGTGTGCGTGTGTGCAGCCATGTCAGATGCTAATGTACAAAGAGCTTGCTGTACCACATTCTCTCTTTGCATGATTACACACAAAGATGCTCTTATTATTGCTTTATTCCTCACGCAGCCCCATTTTTTCTCCTTTTTCTGCCTTTCAAAGTGGCTCTTCCTCCAGAGCCATCTTCTAAGTGAAAATATCAAATTTTGACGCTTTGAGGGCGCTTTTTAAGGGCTGTTGATAATTGCTGGGTGAAGAAAGCAACTGTCTCCCACCATCCACCATAGAAGTAGGGAGGCTTTTCTGTGAGAGGAGGAATCACATTATGTTCGATGATCGGTGCCTGGGGGCCACATCAAACACAGTCTGAAAAACTTTCCAGAGGAGATAGAGGCAGGCCAATTTCACAAGTGGCTTTTTATTGGTTGATTGCACAGAGGCCAAGTTGTTATCTAAATCCTCAAACTACTTGGGCAAAATAAGAAGTGCCTTGTGAGTGTTCGTGGTGTGCAAACTTACCCCTCAGATGAAAGCCAAAGCAAAATGTTTACAACCAATAGGTTGCAAGGATTATGGCTTAAGAGACTAAGTGCAAGCAGGATGTGGAGTTTACAAAGTCGACCAGTAACATACAGTGTCACTGCTTGTGCAGAAAAACTGTTATGCCAACTCTGATGTTTGCAAACCTTTAACGGATGAACAGGTTTCATGCTCTCACAGCCTGCATTCATCAAAACATGATTTTAAAAATGTATTCAAGGGGCACAGATCAATTTTGGTCAATTTCCCTTTTTTCCCAAGATACACTCAGTATGTTTGTATCAGATCTCATTAAGTTAGACTTTGAATCCTCCATTGCCAAGATCGTATTGCCGTCTAACAAGCTGACCTCCCATACAGTGAGGTCCACCACTGAGAGATTTAATTTATCATTTTGCATAATTATATTCACTTCATATTGGAGCTGTGGGGCTAATTACTTGGTAAATAATTTGAAATCAAACATGGGTAGTGGGTGTCCACTCTGCCCAGCAGGGGGAGAGACACTGATGAGCAAACTGACCCATGATTGCTTGATTCAATTTGCTCCAATTAAAACAAAATCAACTGCGTTTCTCTGGAGTTTCTGGCTGCTGTAGGTCAACGGCTGTTAGTCTGCATGCACTGCATCTGAAATTACTGAACTGACAGTATATATTCATTTGTGTGTTGTCTTTAATTTGTGGAGATGAATGTTCTTAAGAATGCAGTAAAGAAAACGAACACAGCAGAATATAAACTAAACCTTGAGAACTTTATTTAGGTCATAAAACAGAATTAATAAATAAATACATATTAATGTCAGGTTCTCACTCTAAAATCACCTCACATGCCGAATTAAACAAGCTAAATGTCCTGACTGCAGGACTTTTCAGCATATCTTTTTTCATAGACTGCATTTTCAGAACATGACACAAATGACTGTAAATAGCCAACAAAATGATCATCAATGAAAAATAAGATCTTAAACACTTGCTGCCATTGTCATCATCATCACTACAAAACATGGTATTTACTATACTGTTTCCTTTCTGCTCATATTGTGCCGACATAGTTACATAAAACATTATAGGGTTAACTTTTCATAAGCATTGCCATTTACCACTTTTACCATTTACTGTTGACTTACACTCACTTGGTTTGTGTTTTCAAATCCAATCCAAAACAACAGAAGTGATAATAAGATAGAGTCTAACAGAGGTAGATATGGATTAAGTGAACATAGAGTAGGTAAAAAAGGGTCAACAAAATGAAAAAGTCATAGTGAGAGAATGATACAGACAGAAATTCGGCAATAACCTTGGGAAGATATCACACGACTGCCTGTGGAGTGATCGCAATGTCCTGTGTACAGTACCTCCACTCTAACCTCTAGATTTCTGCCTGATAAAACCTTTTGAGGAGTTCACTCACAGATGACATCATGTCAAGAGGACAGCGGTATTGTGCAGGCGACCTCAGCACCCTCTGCAAAATGGCTGTTCACTGATTTACGCTGAGTCAGATACCATTAGCTGTTATCGTCCCCCCTCTCAGGATTCAACCCTTCACTAATGTGGGTCAGGGGCCACTTTATAGAAACACGTTCACTGTGCTTTCTTATTGCCCTGTGCATTGCAAGATTTCTGCTGTCATAGGACTGGATGTCAATGGAAATTTCCAGACTATGGAGGTAAAATTGAGATGTTTTTTTCTTTTCCAACGGCTCAAAAACCAAAATGATATTCATGTGTTTTTTTCTGGAATGGTTGAATATTATAGGTTACAAAGTATACCGTCCTGTATTTTACCTTGAAAAAAATTTCGACAATGGCTCAAGCAGTGTTCAGTCAGCGCAACACAGCATAAAACAGAGGGCACATTCATAATGTTCTGTTCACAGTAAACTATTGGGGGAAACTGTAGGGAAATTTTAAAAATAAGCAACGCACCCAGCAGTGTGCTACACATATATGTACACAGAAATTCAGCTCAAATGAGCAGATAGCTGTGATTTTATTTACAGATTTTGCCCCGGGCATTTTGCCAACCCCCAGGACACACTTCATCTACAGAGGATGCACTTGCATTATGGTTCTCTCATTCAATAGTGCCCAGGTGGGGGGTTGGGGGGAGGTCACAAATACACTGATGACACACTGTTAAAAAAAGACATCCAATCATTATCCTGATTAGACAGCCTCTTAGTAAACCTTCAAATCATATGGTGCTGCTTTCTCAGTCTCAATCTCAAGAACACAAGAAATATCTGTACAGACTTGTGTGTGTGTGTGTGTGTGTGTGTGTGTGTGTGTTTGAGAGACATTGCCAGTTCACAGGTTTTCTTTCTCCATATCAAAACATTTTTTTATACCTGATGACAGTGCTGAATATAAGCACATTTAATATTTTAGGTTCTGGATTCATGAAAAGCATTTGTAACTACACTATCAAAATACAAAAAATTCACAATATTATCAATAAATTCAGGAAATTATATAGTTGTATTAGACTAACAAATTGACCAAGCATTCTGTCTTCCCTGAAAATTAGTGACCAAGCCCTACTTAGTATGAAGTAGAACGATCTTAGATAAATAAGGTAAAGAAAATTCCAATAACTTGTCTATTTTTCCCAATCGCTTCAAAATTACAGAGGCAAATATCTAGATATAATGGATACACAGGTGTTTAATGAAGTCATGCTCGGGCAATTAGCATGTTAGTACAAATGTTGAGCATAGCATGGAGGGGCACTGCTTTTTAAGTAGAGGAGGAAGGATTTAGCCTTAACATTTCAAATTAAATGTGTTGGACAGCTGCTGAACACTTGAGTAAGCCTATGCACTTATGGCAATGGTTTACAAGTCAGCAGCATTGGAGAGCCAAACATATGGCGCCCACTACAGTAACTGTAGCAATAAAGCTTTATAGCAATCTGGTGGAAAGGGAAGGTAAAGAAACCAAAAAAGGAAAAAAATAAATGAATATGTACCTGGTGCAAAAAAATGCCATGAATAATCTAAAATATTTACAAATGTTACTTTAAAAAGTGTAAGTCAATCAAACAAAACCACCAAATAAATGTAAACATCCAGTGACTCATTTAAGCCACTTCTTCTGGCTATGTTTGGTTCATTAAGCTCAAGTAACGTCAATGTGCAAGTACTTTGGTAGAAATCAGTGTTTCAGATTTTTTTTCCCCATTTTGGCAATTTGAACTGATTTCTAAGGTTTACATAATGTTTCTGGTTAGATGGATATGCCATTACATTATCTTTGCACCATAACCATTACCATATTAAGAGCCTGGAGAGAAATTCAGATTATTCCTCTCACCATTTCAATTTAGCACAGCCCATGACACACCAAATGAGGCAGGAATGGTTTGCAGTCTTTGCAACCTGTCACCCAGTCTGTTTGTGGCAAGTTCATATGTCTGCTTGTCTCCATGTGCTTATGTAATATATATGAGTAGGCCTGTCAATGAAAAAACAGTATTTCGTTCTGTGTTTAGCACAGGTGTTTAGTATTTTTGCAGAAGCTGCATGAAGATGTTTAAATGTGAGCCACATACAAAAATGCCATATACTTCTCTCATCATATTTATGTGTATGTATTGATCATGATTACTTAAAAGTGACATGAGATAAGTCACAATTTTGTGGACAACAGAAAAAATAAGATCCCCCTTCTTATTATTCTTATTCCTTTTGTTGTGAAGTGGTGTTTGCTAACCTGTGTTTAAAAACATAAATAGTAGAGCAAGTTTATGGTTGGGACAGTGTACCATAGATGTGAATATCACTTGCAAGAACCAGAAAGAGAATGAGAGTAAACACACAAGGTCACGCTGATCTGTGTTGCAGGCTCAGATTTAGAGTAAACACTATTTCAGTGGCTCCAGTGGCCAAAAAAGTAACATTACACAACAGGGTGCAAAAGTTGCAATTTTGATTTTGGTAAAAATCTAAATAATTTCCAATGCTCACCAGGGAAGCATTTTAACCAGCACTGTTGATCAGTATCCAATTGGATGGAAGGAAAACAAAGACAGGAAACAGATTCAACGCGGTGTTGGAAAAAGCAAGAAAGACGTTGTTTAATTTAAACACTAAAAGTTGCCCATCCAAAATATGGAGCCCAACACTTCATCTTGCCTGTATTTGAAAATGTAACTATGGAGAATGTAACTAAAGAGAATGAGACATTTGTGTGCAATGAGGTCATTCTATACTGTCATCAGATATGAGTGAGGGTACATGAAGCTTTGTTTTCTCCACAGCAGATTGAGTCCTGCCATGTTTTGTTTTTTTCTGAAATTAACTAATCTGACATGAACACAGCTACATCAAGGTCCATCCTGAGCATTTACCCAACCTCTTTCTTTCCCTTTGTTCTCTCTTTCTCTTGCAGAACCGTGACAGAATGGTCGACTGTATGAGCAAAGTCATGCTGCACACGGTCGTCTCATGCTGGCAACCATTCCTGGGACTGGCCCTCGTGGCTGTCTTTGTGGGCTCTACCCTGGGATGTCCCTCACGCTGCGAGTGTTCAGCACAGAGCAAGGCGGTTGTCTGTCACCGCAAGCGCATGCCCAGCATCCCAGACGGCATCCCAACAGAGACCAGAATCCTGGACCTGAGTAAGAACAAACTAACAATGATCAACCCTGATGACTTTGTTGCCTTTCCTGGGCTTGAGGAACTTGACCTCAGTGGAAATATTATCAGTTATGTTGAGCCTGGAGCTTTCAACACCCTGTTTAACATGCACCTGCTCAGTCTCAAGAGCAATCGTATCAAGCTCATTCCTCAGGGCGTCTTTGCAGGTTTAACAAATCTTACTCGACTGGATATAAGTGACAACAAGATAGTCATCCTCCTGGATTACATGTTTCAGGATTTGCACAATCTAAAGTTTTTGGAAGTGGGTGACAATGATCTGGTTTACATTTCTCACCGTGCATTCAGTGGGCTTTTAAGCCTGGAGATACTAACCTTAGAAAGATGCAACCTTACAGTTGTTCCCACTGAGGCTCTTTCCCACCTGCATAACCTTGTCAGCCTCCATCTACGATACCTTAGCATCAACACTTTGCATTCTTACTCATTCAAAAAGCTGTTCCGACTGCGGCATCTAGAAATTGATCATTGGCCTTTGCTGGACCATGTGCCAGCTAATACCCTGCATGGTCTCAACCTGACTATGCTATTCATAACCAATACCAACTTGTCCTCCTTCCCCTACCAAGCTCTGAAGCACCTGCCCTACCTGACACACCTAAACCTGTCCTACAACCGCATCAGGCACATTGAAGGAGGGATGCTCATGGAGCTGGTTAGGCTGCGAGAACTCCATCTGGTTGGTGCTCAGTTAACCATCATTGAACCGTATGCCTTCCAGGGCTTGCGGGGGCTTAAAGTCCTTAATGTCTCTCACAACCGACTGGATACACTGGAGAAGGGCGTTTTTCAGTCTCCCGAGGCTCTGGAGGTTCTCCTGATTGACAACAACCCCTTAGTGTGTGACTGTCGTCTTATGTGGATCCTCCAGAAAAGGCACTCCATCTTCTTTGGAGAGTCACAGCCAGAGTGCAGCACACCTGAGGGTATCCGTGGCAGGCCGTTTAAGGAGTTCAAGGAAACTCTTTTGTCTTATTACGTGACATGCACCAAGCCAAAAATTCGTGAGAATAAAACCCAAACAGTCACTGTGGATGAAGGCCAACAGGCAATGTTGCGCTGCAGTGCTGAGGGGACACCGAGACCTATTGTCTCCTGGTTGTCCCCACGCCGACGAGTTCTGACAAGTAGAAGCCATGGTAGAGTGACCGTCCACAACAACGGTACACTGGAGATCAAGTCAGCAGAGATACAAGACAGTGGAGTGTACCTTTGCCTTGCATCAAACACTGCTGGGAATGACACCCTGATGACTTCATTGGCAGTGAAAAGTCTTGGATCACTGTACGCAAACAGGACCCAGTACTACACAGATCCCAGCAATACCACTGCCAATGGGACGACCGGTGTGACCCTCGGCTTGGACCTAAAGACTATTCTAGTGTCAACAGCTATGGGTTGTTTTACGTTCCTTGGAGTGGTCTTGTTTTGTTTCCTGCTCCTTTTTGTCTGGAGCAGAGGGAAAGGAAAACATAAAAACAACATAGATGTCGAATATGTGCCTCGGTCAAAGTCTAATGGCACGAGTGTTGATTCGGCAGAGGGACAAGCCGGTCCTCGTCGTTTTAACATGAAAATGATGTGACTTCTTTTATAAATCTGAGATTCTGGATTGTGGAAATACCCAAAATACAATGTATTTTTTTGCAAACAGGACTACTGAACTTCCCAATGCTGCTGGGAGCATAATAGTGAAAACGTCTGGGGAATCATAACAAGACGACAAGAGCATAAATACAAGAGCATAATCTTAAAACCTTGGATTTTGACAAAGTGCTTGGATATTGTGTTTAATGAACTAAAAACTGTAGTAGGCCATCCCCTTACTTGATTGCCAGTGGGAAACTTCTTCAACATGGATGAGGAGTGAAAACTGTTGCCACCAAGGGGACCTGAAGGGATAAGGTGTCATTTATGATCTTTTTGAAATTTATATGCTCAAAAAGAACCCTTCAGTTTTGAGTTGGATCTACAGACTCTGCTGAACCATGTACAGTTCAAATTTGTATCTAAGCTATTAACCTACTTTGTTTAGTCTTGCGCCATGCTTATCCACTGAACAAATCAATGAAACTGACCATAATTTCCTATGTTCAATGCCTTGCATATGTGTACCTAATGCTTCATTATGTACATGTATGTATATAACATTCATTCAAAAGAACTATTCATAGCAATATTCATTGGATGCATTAGCCAAAATTGATATAACCCCACATGTTCAGCAGGAACAATCTTCAGACTTTGGAAGTTTCCATGGATTCAGGAAGGGCTTCTATGGGTGATTATCTCCCCCCTGCTCCCCCCAATTGACTTCTAAATATAAATAAATATATATTATTTATCACTAAAAATAGAAGAAAACATATTTATGAAAAAGGTTGAGCATTTTACAAAAAACTGTCCTCAAACACTGTTCGGAATTTAACATAACACTTGGATCATCATAAGATGACCCAACCTTGGTCAAGTACCTACATGAACCACCTTTTTGTCCTATTTTTGTCTTTTATTCCTTTAATTGTACCTTTGCTGGTTGGCAAACTACATGTGTCAATTTTACTACAGTGACATTTGCATTGTTTTCCCCAGTAGGAAATTTGGACTTTGTTGTGGTAGTCCCTCATTTTGTTGTTGAATCATTTAGATTGTAAAACTCCAGAAGTAAAAGTAAAAAAAAAATGTATGTGAAATAAATGAAGATGTATTTGTAACAATGAGTCAAACATAAATGATTATTATTACATAGTGAAATCTGTTTCTCTTCAGCCTGACTGATCACAACACAGTCTTATGAGACTGAGGGACATATCTGCTATTACATTTCACCACAGTTACCGTGAAAAGACTAGGTATCAAAGGTTATCACATATTGTTTCTGTGTATGTTTTGACAATTAAATCAGCAGTGCCCTAACACAAACTCTGCTGAACCACCACTCATACTAACTTAGACAGTGGGTACATTGACATAGATCGGCATAATTTTTATATGTTGATGCTCAATTGCCAATTGACTGTAACTGAATATAAAGAATTATATACTTTCCTATTTTTACGCTGAGTAGCAGGCTCATGTTACGAGGCTCACATTATCACTTTCCTTCTCTCTTTTTGGCTGTCTGCTACAGGGCAGGGCTTATCAGCTGACCTAGCCCCAGGTATATCAAGTGCTCGCGTTCGATTAGCCTGTTTAGCCTGCTCCTTGTTTTCCTACATGTCTTGTGCTAACAGCTGTGAAACCAAGTGCCCGTTTCTCCTTCTGGAGCAACCATAAAACTTAAACAGATTAAACATCTACCATTTGCATCATTTGATGCCAACTTGAGGTAAGCCAGCCCATCCTTCCATCTTTTTCCTTTTTTCATTACTAACTGCTGTCATACAAACACACACTTACATATATTTGAGTGATTATTAGAAATCATTGGTTTCAATTTCACTATTTTTCCATCTTCCCCTCTTCCAGCTTTCCATCTCTTGTGTTGTCTTTCAGTTGTGGTGTCTCATTGAGAATAAGTCTGTTGGCTGTTTCCTGCAGTCCCCTGGGCTTCTTCAGGAATCAGAGCATCAGAGCTGAACTCTTTAGGCCAGTGATGCCCTAACCCAGAATCAGAGAGCTTGTTTCATGAAATTACATGAAAAAAGTTTCCCCTTACTGAACCTGTGAGCAAGAGTGTGTGTTCCTGTAAAAATGAGGCCTCGAACGAGAGCCTTGTTTCTCTCTTTTTGTTTAGCGATGTCTGACAGTGACATTCACATACACAGGGTTCATAATTTGTAAGTCAAACAAATATTCTGCCCGCTATCTGGTTCTTTATTTTCTTAAGTGATGTAAACGTCAGCCTTCAATTTTATATGATGGACAAGAGTTATAAAAAAGATTGGCATCCATGTTTGTAGAAAAACATACTGATTGTGTTTACTTACCAAGGACAAGGGATCATTTCCAGTAATGATTATGATTATGACCAAAATGTTTCTATGACAACCCAGATATGTTTCAATAGACAGCAATAAATTTTCATTGTCCTAGATAGCAAGGTATGTAACAAACAAAAATGTTTATTTGTTTGTATTTCCATGGTGACCTGAAGAATAATTCTGATTGGATCAGTGCCTTAGCATTGCATCTGAGAAGCTATTACTGCTGTGTGGCTGTTTGTCACCCTCTTATTAGTTATTTACTGATCTGACCACTCTTATTTTCAGAGTTAATAGTGAGGATGATTTTGCAAAACAGATCACAGTCTCTCTGCCTAAAATGCCCTAATGCAGCCTCTGTTAAAATAGATAATTCTTGGCACAGGACAGGAAGGATTTCAAAGACATATTACCATTCTCAATCAATCAAGTAGCTCAGATACGTCAAAACATTTGTAAATTCTCCATGAAAAAAAAGTCCATGAATAAGCATGAACAATAAGTATCACTTTATACACATAACATCTTTTTTTCTGTTTTACATTATTTGCCGTCATCAAAATCAGTCTTTGTTACTAAAGTGATAGAACTATACATTCTAGATTATAGAATTTTGCTTTTCAAGAATATTGATTATGTACATTTCAAACTATGTGTGTGTACTTTGTGGTTCCCAAGCTTTTTCAGATATACTCTGTTTATTGTCTATGTCATATATCACATCCACAATAAAGTGGACACCTTGACAGGGGTCCCCCAGTGTATTACAGCAGATGCTTCATCTGAAATAAAGAGCAGAGGGGGGAATATATATTTTTATTAAACGTAATGAGCAAAGGCCATGTATTTAATAAGCTAATTGTTAGCTAAAGTGACCATGAGACAAGAGCCATCACGATGTGTATGATTCAGCTCACAAAATAGCAGTGATTGACGAAGGGAACATGGTAGATAGGCTGTGAATGAATGAATGAATAAGCTGTTTCACAACTGTCAGCTATGGATGGCTGGCATATGTTTATCTCTGTGTAATAGACATATCTACAAAACAACTCAAAGGAATAGAAAAAAGAAATCCACATTTGTTCACTGAAATCCATGTAGTTCTGAAATTACACCGCACATTTCTGATAGATTTCCAAGCCCCACTGGCTATGGAGCCCATGCAGCACATGAAAGATCATACAGACCTGCAACTCAAGTGAGAAAGAGAGAGCCAGTAAAACGGGAGCTGTGTGGGTTTTACTTTGACGAGAGAGTGGAACTGGCTGTAGCTGGAGTCTGGGGCAGATGTTAGCCGGCAGGTTTTGGCTGCGTGTTCTTTCATTAGGTTTAGCTTTCATACATTCCCAAGTGATGTGTCAGGCTGCCAAATGAGCTCCCATGTGAGCTGGTTCCAGTTCCAGCCCTGACGTCCAAAAATCACGGCTGTGCTGCATAACGGAAGCCATGCATGTGCCGCTGTGCGTCTTCAACACATGATGCATTCATCAACATGAAATAAGAGGCATGCTTCTACTGGGAGATGGCACAAACCGCTTAAATTCTTTGGCATGTGTTTAAGAGCATCCACAGACACACACACACACACACACACACACAGCCTCTTGCGCATTGCATCATTGTTGATCTACAAGTTAAGGCAGCTTCTTTTGTCTTTGCCCACAAAACAAAGACAGATTTATGGGACTGAAAAAGACTTTTTCCCTTCTCTTTAAATATAAACCTCTCCCACACTACAAGGCACCAGTGAAAAACATCTCCATGGATAATGGAAGGGGAAAACATTATTAGCACTGAAAAAACCCTTCACAGTTTACACTGAATGTTCTCCAGGAAGGCAACAGTCGATATTTCTTAGTTAGCGTGTTGCTGCATTCTGTAATTATGTTTTTGCCCTTTCTGCGAAACACGGTCGTGAAAGAAGAAATGAGAGGAGGGAAATTGTATTCTTTGCCTATGTAATTGTTTAATGATGAATGGACCCATAAATTGGAGCAAAGAGATGGAAAGTTTTACATTCCTCTTCTCCTGAAGTGAAAGCAATATTTCCTCTCGGTGAAATGAAATAATTATTTATTCTGCTTACTCTGCTGAAGTGGCACCATCATCCCCAAGTATGATTTCTATATAAAGCATTTTATTACCGGCGGTATGTTTGGATGATTTATTAAACAATGAGAATGGGCTACCTGAAAGTCAGAGCTGCAACATGAAGTACAACAGATGAGACTGAATTTTGAGGTGTGGGCAGGCCACACCTTTCAGGTGTGATTTGAACTCCGTCGAGGCTCAGCCCTCAAGAAACTCTCACTATTCTCCACCACTCACTCATCCTCATGAATGCTTAAATGTCACATGAGTGTTTATCTGCTAAGGTTTTCAGAGGCGGATACAATATGGATAAGCAGTCCACTTTATTTCTTGAGGTGGAGCTCGACCAGCTGAGAGGCATATCAAACTTTGAATACCTGCACAATGATTTTAATTAGAACATGCATTCACCCAGACACTCTCTGAGGAACCGATGTAATTAAAAACTGGCCTCAAAAAGTCCATGTTTCTTGATATCACATAAGCTGATATTCTGAAGTCTCAGGACTCTCAGGCAGAGTAATTTGAATTGAGGGGGTGTAAAACTAAAAGAGAAAAAAAGAAAATCAAAGAAATTTGCTTTGACATAAAGGCAGGTAGTCTATCAATTTACAGAACACTGATGAGCTCATCTTACAGTCAATTAATCTGAAATTAATCGCCAACTTCACATTCAGGACAAAGTAATATGTATCAGATGAAGCTAATGAACAAAAGGATATTGATGTTGATGTGTAAATGCCCTCATGCTATAAGCAAACAGTTCTGGTTGCTGTTACCTGCTGGATAGGATATTATTCTCTGATCCAGTTTCTGTATGACTGTCACATCCCCTTGACCACCTCCTGTCAAAGTCATGGACCGCTTTGCTTCAGCAACAAGTTTATTTTTAGCAGCTAACATCATGTCATGGTCGTTATGGTACAGCAGGACTTCAAAACTTTGCAGTGTCAACTTTTTTTTTTTTACCCTTGGGTGAAACCTTGGCTAATGATCCAATTACATGAACTACAGGAATTCATCTTGTGAAAAAGTGCAATTAGCTAGCTCATACAAGGAAATCTCAGAGAAGAAAATAAGAGCAGTTTAGAATAACAGTAAACTTGTCCTGATTATACTGTGGTGGCAGTTTAATGGCTGGCTGGATTATATTTAGCATCAACATTTTCTCTTCTTCTTTTTTTGAATGAATTAAGTTTGCCAGAGACCAGAGTTTACATCTGGTGTCCCATCTCATCTGCAGTTTGGTTAAGACAACAAAGCTTTGTGGTTTATGTTCAATGTAAATAAACAGGTTCTGTCTGAAGTCACTGTGAACTTTGACAGTTCTAAACCAGATGACAATTTTTTTGTTAACTTAACCAAGCACTGTGAGTGACCACTCCATTGTAAATCACATTGTAAGTCTGAAACACTTTCTATACTATATCTATAAGTGTCAACGGATGTAGATGTTGCAAACCCGATCCTAACAAAAAACTCCCTTTTCCTTTTTTTTTTCCATCTTTGTCCCACACTGCACAATGTCCATTCAAGCTGTGCCTCCCAACTGTGCTTCCACTTCCCACAGTGGATATTGGCTTTTGTGCAGCTGTCTTGTCATCACTGAACAGATGCTAACCCCACACCATCAGCTGCTCTCCGACCGTAAAAGAATCCACAGACAGTCTGCGACAAGGCAAACAGTGAAACGGAGAATTTTCGGACATCACGGCAACATCCTGGTATCCTTAAACCAAACATAAGTCATAAATGTTTTCTCTGATCCAGTGGAATTTGTTAAGCCACTTATTTCATCCCATACTTTCAATAGATGCTTCGGGATGTCTTCTCACTGAAGTCACTGCTCGATGCATTACCTTGGCTGCTGAAGTGGATCCCAGTATTGTGAGACCATTAACACACTATGATTTCTGCCCAGCATCATTCCAAATCTATTGCTTTACAATGAACTAAGTCAGAAAACTTATATCATGACTTTAAAACTTTGACGATGTCAGCGACTTCTGGCCACATGCTGCACCTTTTAGTGGGGAAGTTACTCCTTTAACGCTCTCAGATTTCCACCCCTTTTAAATGACGGACAGAATTGTATAGTGAGGCTTGTTTCCCCTGTACAGAAACTAAATTAGATAGGCAAACACAACTTTTCTGTCAATGATTTTCTGACAAAGAAATTGATTTCAAAATATGCATTTTGGCATGTTGAGGCTAAAATCCCCCAATGATTGTTAAAATCACAAAGCCATGGGTTTTTCAGAAGAAATTCTATCACAATTACTTTATATTCTTTTAAAAAACAGTACATAAACCACAGATTGCCTTACCTTTTCTTGATCCAGCAGTTGTTGAGTCTGTTGTAACTATGGAGCATAGATGCTGACCTGAGGCTATTTAATGTGCACACACACAGGTAACATCAGCTTGAGAGCCAGTGTTTTTCTCGTTCATTCTCCCTCAGTCTCAGAGGAGTCTCAGGCAAACAACAGAATAAGCCCAGCAACACAAACAATAAAAACATACATTTCATTGTTATTGTGTGTTTGGTGTATGTAGTGCACTCACATAATGTCTATCTGGACTCAAAAAACCAACACATAACAATTCTCTCCTGTGACTGATGAATGACAGGCTGTAGCTTCATACAAAATAGATTTTGTATTTAATATTACATGAAGAAGGTATGTCATTGTAGGAAAGTAGGGGCAAGTCATATGGAGGATACAAAGTAAGAAGATTTCAAATGGCAGAATATGTAACTAATAAATGTTAACATAAAAAACCCTATATCTTCAGTCACCCTTATAATATACCATATATCCTAAGGTTTCTGTGATTGCTAAATGACAGTTGCTGCTATACCTAAGGTATAGTGTGTATTTTAGTGCTTCTGAGAACAAAAGGTCTTGTGAAACATGCGGTAAGACCAATATAGATAAGAAGAATCAAGAACCAGGCTTGTTGACAAAAATGCACTCCACAGGAAATGGTAGACACATAGAATGCAGGCTGACAGGAATCCCGGCTCGACGCAACCTGCTGACAAATAAATGAGACTGGCTGCTCCAGCTGTGGAACATAAACCAGAATTTCTGCTGATATTTTGAATTGATTGTGCCGAATACAGGCTGACCTGCACCTGTGCCACGGCGGGCTGAGAGATTTGTAGCGCATGCTGGTCTCAGTCGGCAGCACGTGGCTTTTTTCCCCATGTAAAACGAATGCTGCATCAGGGAGGAATAACACAATTTTATCCAGTTGTTTCATCTCTTTCCTCTTCCCAGATTCTGCAGGGACTTCAAGAGCTTCTTGTTGAGTCTGTGAGATGAAGTTATTTTCCTGTGCTGTTGTATTAAAGGCCACCTGAGTTCAGAAATACTGGGACAGGGAATGCCACAGTGCCTGGAATGAAAAGATCTAAGCTTTGTTATATATTGAGTTCACTTCCAACGCTCACATTAACCCCCCCGCCGCCGCCCACTCTTACCCCCTTTTTGTCGAAAGTGCGAATTAAACCCGACTAGTGTCATCATACACAATCTGTCTTCATTTGCAAATGCGTCAGGGCCAGTTGCTGCTGCATCGTGAGCTGCAAACAAGCAACCCAGCTTGCTTCACAGCTCGTGATACCACCGGGGCCGTCGCTTAGTTTTTCAGGGTCTCTGACAACATCACCTCTTTTTCAAGGGATGGATTTGTCACGCTGGTAGAGGATAAAGCAAAGCAAAAATGAAGATATGTGCCTCACTGGTCCATGATATGTGTCGAGCCATTTTCAGTCATGATCCCAAGGTCAGATTGTTCCATATAAATTATACAGTTTTACAGTTTTCATCTGCATACACTTTGACTGATTTTGCTTTCCTGACATAAAGGAAGACGCTAATCATAAAAAAACTGCTTAATCAACTTTATCTTGGACTCAGTGCAGTTGAAATCAATGGGCCCCAACAACCTGCTCCATTGATAGTTATGTAGTCATGTCATGTAAATAAAAAAAAGGTAAAAAATTTCATTTCCAACTACAAGCATTAAGAAGCAAAGGTGGCCTTCATTGTCTTGAGTCTCTGCCTCCTTAAACTGGTTTTGCTTGTTTCAACACAGGATTTGAAGTAGAGGACCAAAAAACTATAATATGTTGAGTGCCTTTTGAAGTCAGTTCAGTTGCTTGGCTTGTACCTTTATCATATACGAGACACATTAAGATTGACAATACGTACCGAATGCTGCATACTGGAACAGCATTCTGGTATGACACTGTAATGGGTGGATGGGATTAAATCACCATGGAAGAGGTACACTCGTCTACAGCCTGTAGCTGGTCGAGGTGGAGCAGAGAGGTCATGACATGATTAAAAATTAAACTCTGCAACACTAATCTGTTCTCATTTGTTGGACTTTTTTCTAATCTTTTGGTAAATTTGACCTCCTTAGGCCTCATTTATTTTAATGAAACCATCTGAGAGGTTCAGACAGAAAATCTCTCCTTGGCGAAACAACTCCTAGACATCTGGAATGAGCCCCAATTAGGCACTTCTTTTTGTGAGGAGTCACAAGCCAAAAAGGTCAAGATCCACTGGTTTAAGCTTTCAGAATGCATTGTGTTTTATTGTCCTATAATAAGTGTTTTTTATGTAAACATAGTATAGTAAACAGTACAACATTTCCCTCTTAAATGTAGAGAAGCCGACGCCAAAAAATGAAAACAATCAAGTCGAGAACCCTGGCGTCACTTAACGTTTCAGATCCCCGCTTCCTGCACCTCGTGTGTTTCCCACCTCTGTGATTGTCTGCCCTGCCCCTGGTTTGTTGCAGCTGTATCTCATTGTCTTTCCGACCCCCAAGGGTATTAAGTCTCCATGCTCCTTGTGCCTGTTTGACTTCATCCCCCCTGACAAGCCTTCCATCCATTGTACCAAACCATTTCTTCTGGACTTCTATTCTTTGAGACCAAATTTTTGCCTCAGTCGCACTTTAGAGTCCTTGCCCTTGGGATTTCACATGTTGATTAAGATGATTTGTAGAACAAAGACCATACATTATATTTATATAATTTTATAAAGTGGCAGTCTGATTCTGTAGTTGATGAATAACAACTGCAACTTTTACAGCAACAGTGGCTACAGTCTCAAAAATTACCACGAAGCTGCAGCAGAGCCAGAGATATTCTTCTGTTTTGTACTTTGCATTGTCAAAACCTGACACATACATTACATACAATGCAACTCAACAGCTGTCAATTTAGTTAAAAGACTTTTCATACTGCCCTCACTTTTACAGCAGTACTTCTTAATACCTGTAATCACACGTTCATGTTTACATTAGTTTACAGTACTTGAGTATTTATTGAGAATTATTTTCTCCCGCAGTGATTCATCACTTTGACACCACACATGCTAAAGAGTTAAAAGTTTAACCCCAGTTCTATCTATCTGTTTTCAACACACCTATTTGATCACACACTGGGTGAGAATCAGAGTAGACCCCCAACATGTCACAAGTCTGTCACGGGGGTAACACACAGCGACAGATAAACACATTCGCAGCTACAGCCAATTTCTGTGTCTCCATTTCACTTAACCTGCATGTCATTGGACTGTAGGAGGAAACCCGCTCAGACAAAGGGAGAACATGAAACCATGTGGTGGCGAGGTGACAAAGGTAACTATCAAGCAGTCTGACATTTAACCTGAACAGCTGTGGCTAAAAGTAAATGTGTCTTGCCGCCTGCCCCTCGTACCACCACTGCTGCCGAGGCCTATTTGTCTCCTGCACGCAATCCTTTTTGTGGCAGAGGAGCACATTTCCCTCGTTTCCCATTTTTCAAGTAAGGCATTTATTTGCACTTTAAAACACGATTCTCATTTGACAAAATTTCATGTACCCAGACTGAAAGTATCACAAGAAAAAAAAGCCTGCACGTTGCAATCTATGGTCAAGAGCATTTTCCTCTGAATCCAAAATAAGTGTCTCACTCATCTAAATTTCCTATTTATTTGTTCCAGCATTCAGAAATTCATGGACTTTCACCAAGTTATGAATACCAGTTGTGTCAGTGGCTGCTGCCAGGCTGAGATGACCACTCATATATTGTAAACTAGAGACTCACACTCACGTACAATATAAGCCAATCAGAGTGAAGAAACCTAACAGAACAAATGAGTACATGATACCCTAGTGTGTAGGGTTAGGGTTGATGAGATGAGTGGTAAAAGCGTTACAGTTTTGATTTAAAGCAGATAACAGAACAACTGTAGTCCATTCATTCAAATGAAGTCCATTCATGTTTTCCACATCCCCTTACACCTTCCAGCAGGACATGAGGAAAACAACTTTTATCTATATGTTTTATCAACTTTATTTTTGTAAGGGCAGCCATCACATTGTGCTCATCTGTTTGCATGCTGAGGGCTACAAGAATGACTTGACTTGAATGATTATAGCTTCCTCCAAAGCCACCAGAAGCCATACTGCTGTTTTTCATAGGCTGATGAGTGTTACCTCAAGTGTTACCTTAACAAACAGATTTTCGTCTTCTGGGTAGCGTGTGTAGTCAAAACTGTTGCACTGCAGTGAACAAGAGCCTGTATCTGTAACATTTATTCATGAAAGCAAAATAACCTGATACAAACTTTCAGCGTCAGCATTGTCAGGGACACCTTACACCACGGTCACAGACTGTTGCCCCCCCCCCCGAGGAGGTGCCACAGGACTCTCTGTTCTAGGACCAGCAGGAGCAGGAACAGCTTTTTCCCTTCAGCTGTCACCTTGCTAAACTCTGTTTAACCCCCCACCCACCCCCCACCCTGACTGTCTCCTCAGTAAGAGCTCCCTCACTGGCTCCCTCTCACTTACCACTGCCACACTACTGCACGTTCACTTACCTGCACTATTTATACTCCCACATACCAATACACATCTGTACCACCGGCCACATTGTATATACCGACCCTTGTGTATTCATATCTATGATGCTGTAAACATCTGACCCCTAGAGTATATACACATTCATATCAAGGCCTTCAGTTTTGATAGTACAATTGTGCATGCTTCCAATCTGTTAGAGTGCTGAGCACTGAGGCAGAGCACTCCATTGTAATATTCAACAGGACTTGTGCACAGTGAAGTGATTCATGAGGAGCAGTTAAACTCATCCATGTCAAGATACGTGCGCTGTGCTGTAAAACCAAGGGATGTTATCCATGGGTTTTCATCAGGACAGAGCGCTTCATTCATTAAAGGGGATAAATTATGAGATCAAATGCTTTTTTTAAATGGGTTCCCCCCCATTGTTCCATTGAAGTGATTTGACCCAATGATTTATGGGACTGTTCTGTTTTTAAAGGTGGAAGTTTCTTAGGAGAAAGAACCTCTACCAGGATGTTTTCAGGTTTTAAACCGAGTCCTAATCTGCACCTGCATCCAACCCGCTAAGTATTTTCCTGTCAAAGATATTTATTTTTCACTGAGAGTGTTTGTTTCTGGGCATCTGTTTGAAAAGGAATTACTGCCAAGTTAAAACAATTAATCTGCAGAATGTTTTTTATTCTTTCAGGACTAGAGCAAACAGGACTATTTCTCATTCTTAGCTATGTATCTACAAAAATATGAATCACTGTGAGTATTGTACATAAGTCACAATTTAAACTGATTTAAATGGTAAGGGTTACCCGTTTGTGCTAGTTTTAGATTTTTTTCTTGCTTACATCCCGAATTTCTGCAGACCGGCATAGGAGCATAGGGAGAACTGAAAATAAAGTGAAAGTAACAGTATCTGTTATAATAGTAAAGCACTTCCTCATACTATCTCACACTGATTGTATTCCATGTTGACATGGTCACATCACATCATTTCTGCAGATTTGTCCAATGCACAGTCATGCTCTCAATTTCCTGTTATACCACATCCCAAAGGTATTTAGTTTCAGGTCTTGGAGGCTGTTGTAGTACGATGAACTCATTGTCATGTTCATGGAACCAGTTTGAGACAAGTTTTTCTTTATGACAGGAAGTAATGTCATGAGGAGAGAAGCCACTAGAAGATGGGGAAACTGTAGCCTTAAAGAGATGCACATGGTTAGCAACAAAACTCACAAAGTCTGTGGCATTCAAACCATGATTGATTGGTGTTGTGGGGCTGAGGGTATGCCAAGAAAAAATGCCCCACACCATTACACCACCAGCAGCCTGGTCTGTTGACACAAGGCAGGTTGGGTCCATGAATTTATGCTGTTGCTGCCAAAATCTGACCCAACCATCTGTGTGCCTCGGCAGAAATTAAGATTCATTAGCCCAGGCTACATTTTTCCAATAGTGTTGATAAGCCTGTGTCTTCTGCAGCCTCACATTTTTATGCTTGGCTGTCAGGACTGGAGCCCAATGTGGTCTTCTGCTGGTGTAGCCCATCAGCTTCAGGATTCAACATGATGTTCATTCTGAGATGCTTTTCTACTCACCAGTTTTGTAAATCATGGTAATCTGTGATACCATAGCCTTTCTGTCTGCTTCAGTCAGCTGGATCATTCTCCTCTAAAGTCTCATCAATAAAGTGTTTCTGCACCCGCTGCTTATTCTGAAGACTGTTGCATGTGAAAATGATGCTGCGGTCAGAGTGACTGAGATCACATTTTTCCCCTATTCTGATGTTTGATGTGACTAACTGAAGCTCCTGACCAGTATCTGCGTGATTTTATTCATTGTACGGCCCCACATGAATGACTGATTGAATAATTAAGTGCAGGTGTACAGGTGCAATAACATGCTCGGTGACTGTAAATCCTTTTCATTGTCATGGGTTCTCCACACTGTAAGGTGGAGAGCAGGTGAAAATACCTCTGCATGATGATGGAATATTGCATTACATGCAGATAGTCCGTAACAATGTGAAATGGGTAAGAGTACATTGCAATACAGTGACCTAGGGGTGAGGAAGGACAAAATGCAAACCTATTATGCAATCATTTGTATGACAGAAGATTTTAAATGTCTACAAAACCTTCACACATGCTACATGTATCCTGTCAGCTGTCACCTCACAGCTTGTTTTACTGTCATCTCAAGCACTTTTCTGGATTTTTTTAAACAATAGTTGTCTGTGTGCAAATGTCCTTCCAGCGTCTTCAAGTTTACTCTCATACTTTAAATGTCAAAAAATGAATCGGTTTTACCCTTTCCTTGATAACTGTTTGTAAATTACATGAACACAAATCACTTCATATGCAGAAACCTTTTAACTTTTTAACTTTATGGTGAACATGATCACAATCTTCGACAAAGCTCAGTTATCATCTTCCTTTTAAAAAAGAGTAAAAAAAAACAGTTCTGGGTGAATTGTAATGAAGAACTTCACAGTGGGAATTAGAGGAAGAACTCTTGACAGATCTGTAAGAAATGTATTTCCTTAAGAAGATCAAAGTCGGTGAAAAGAAGGTTTTAATGATTTCCATCCTCCTGCTTTTGTTGGGATTAGTAATGCACTGGTTGTCAAGAAAAGAACAAGTATCAAAAAGGCTGCCCAACAAATATGTGAAACTAGTTCAAATGAGTGGTAAATTTTATTTACAGCTCTAATCACATCTAGGCCTAACTGTGAAAACATGAAAATGTTGAGCAGAGTAAAACATTCAGAGATAATATTTTCTCTAATGGTATTAATGATAGGCTGCAAATAACATGCAGAAGCTGTTGGAAACTTCATTTTATATTTATTTAATTAATCATGTGTTTATCATTATTTTTATTCTGTTAAAACTCCTCTCCTTTAATGCCACTGCCATGTATGCACAATACTGTTTCTGTACCAAGCAACTTCTGAACCTTTTCAGAGTGAATTTCCCCACAGACAATGAGCTGCACTGTGTCATGTCACGTGAGCAGAAACCGAAGGAACCGACTGCAAAGAGAAAGTCCTCTTGTGCTGCCAGATCAGAGCTTAACTTTCCGGCGTCCTGCCAGGACAGCTGCACCCGTTTGGAAGACTCGCCGCCTGAGCCATGAGATGCCTCAGAGGAGCGTTTGATGCATGGGTATAGCCATCTAACCTGAGCGATGAAGCAGGAAGAACCACAGATGGGCGCCGACAGAGGAGACCAGTGCACTATAGGTACACAGGAGATGGTGGCAACGGCCATGTCACGGTCAACAGGGAGAGAGAACAAACCCTGGTCCATTGCAGGTGCAGTGACATGCAGGTAAATACTGTACAAGTCACAAAGGATTATACTGCTGCCACTGCACTGGCAAAGCAAGCAGCAAGCTAACAGCAAGTTCAAGAATTTTCCTAAATTCTGTGCCACAGTTGATTTGAATTCATTTTAATGAGGTATGAAAATCAATTTGCAAACACCATATTTGTTTTTTAAAGATAGGTAATGCTTAGTTGTATGACAAGACATAGCATTGCAGGCTGTGACTTCACTTTTCAATACTGTATATTCATGAACGCGATTCCATTATATCCTGTTACTTTTTCTATTTGTTGTTGTAAAATCAAAGCAACCTGCAAATGAGGTGCATTTCTGGGTTTAAAAATTAGAATAAATTTTGCTATTTTTTAATCTTTATTATTTATTTGTTCTTTGCTTTAATTTCAGAGTACTGAGAACAGTAACAACTTGGAGGAGTTCTAAAATTTCTGACCCACAGTGTAAATATAATGTAGCTTTGAAACTACTGAAGGAATGAGGCTGTTCATTTAAATTAGTGTAAATCCACATAATCCATTTGTATGTATGTGTTTCCTTTAAATGTCTAAGATTAGACAAAAAAAAAACCCTGGGTAAAAATGACTTATTCATGAGCAGAGGAACCGCAGTTGGCACCTAGTGTTCAAATGAAAGGAGCGTCAGATAGATGAATACTAAAGGGGGAAGTCAACAGCCGCATCCCAAGAAATTTAGACTGAACAGAGGCTTTGGTTTGTGAGCTAGTATGATGGTGTACAAATATATATAACATTTAATAAGAGAAAAACAAACAACCACAAAATATTTAATATCTTTATTAAATTACTACTATTACAAAAATACAGACTGTTCTACAGGTTACCTCTGTAGAAGGATTAAATCCAATCTAAATTTTATGTTAATAATTTTTGCTCCCAAGTGGAAGGAAAGAAAATGAGAAAACATTTTCATGGATTAAGTTCTATCCCATCCTCATTGGTAAACCCTGCAAATAACTGTGACTGGATAATTATTCAGATAAAAAAATATGCTGTTTTATGCCAGATGTTAGTTAAATTTCAATATTTAAGCATCTATTCAGTTTTACTATGAAAATAATTAACATCATAAAAAATAATGAGGGGAAAGCAATCTAAAAGATGAGGAGTCCTCATTAACTTGAATCAGCAGCAGCTTCCTCCTTCTCCTTCCCTCACTCTTCCTCTCACACTGGATTTCTACATCTCAGTACTGAACATAGTCAAGGGGTAAAGTGCAGGTCATGTTCTGTGGAAAAAAAAAAAAAAATCTTCATGCTTCATCTTTGGGTGGTACTTTGTTTTTCCTCCATCAGGCTCGGGTCCTTGGAGCCTGGGCTTTCTGCACAGTAGCTTCACCGTTCCAAGGAGTTGTGGAACGGTGAAGGGGAGAAAATATCTGTACCTTTACCTTGTTGGATTGAACTGTTTTCACCAGCCAGCTCTTAACTGTGTCTGCTTGCAGTTAGGTGCCTGGCAGTGAGTGTTTGTGAGAGCTGTTTGCTGGAAACAGCTAACTAAGATACACGAAAAAGAGACTAAACCTTTTCTGCTTGGATAAGGGCCTTCATTATTTGTACAGTTAGTTAGTTACACATCTCATTTTGAGCAGGTATTTTTGAACAAATGACCAATTCAGGTTTTTTCTTGTGAGGGCAGTCTCAAAAAGATATACAAATACATAAAATGCCCCACTGGGAATGTTGGACAGAGCTTTGGCAGCTGGTAGTCTTTTTCACAGTATATTCAGTTTGTTTTGGGTCTCTGTATGATTTTTATAATTCTGAAAATGTCTGAAAAATGAAAATCTAATATTGGCTTGTGTACACCAGGGAGAAGAAACTTGTCTCACTGAATAGGGCCAAGTCTCATATCTCTTTTTTTTTCATGAAATAGTTTTCTTTGGCAGAAAGGTGTTTTTGGATTGTTAATGTTGTGTGTGATTTTGAGTGGGTGCTCTGTATGGTGCTTATTTCTGTGGTGTTTTATTCGCTGGCCTGCCTGACTACACTCAGCTCAACCAATTTGCACCAGTATTGAGAACGTCTGCTCATACAGTAAAGGGATATTGTTTGAATTAAGGGTTTGAGTCAGTGGTTTTACAGGAAATCCTTATTTATGGTCAATGAGTTGCTCTACCTAAATATTACAGTACAGTGGCAATATTGCTTCAACCCTCAGCTTTTGCTTTGAGCAAGGCAATAACAATGAAACTCCTTAATGTGCAGGTGACAATAACCCTCTCTCCATCAATATGTCTGTGTTACAGGGAGGAGCGGTGCCCAGAAGGGTTGATATATAGATCAAATTATCAAGGAGGAGATTAAATAAATCGGTTCTTCTACTTTTATGGGCATCTCTTTTTGTCAGCGAGATGATAAAGCTCAGTAATCCATTGTCAGAGCCAAAGAATTAGAGCTGGGTTTATTCCATTGAACAGGAATGACCCGCATGGATTGGAAAGAGAAAAATAAAATCAGGGGCATCTATTGATTTTTACCACATTCTGTCAAGGTCATTGAAATTGACTGTGTAATTGAAGTTTGTAAATGGAGCCAATGAAATATTGGTCAGATGAGAGGGCCCGAGGAGATAACCCCTCATTGTCATCCATGTGTAGAAGTATTGTTGGGGGCGGGGTAAAATATAGTATGGAAGGAGATTAAACATTTACATTAATATAATATGACAAAATGCTGATTCAACCTCTCACACAAAGAACTGTGTGAATTCATTAATATTCTCTGCTTCCTTAGTCCTTTACAAGGTCACAATAGATCTTTGGTTCAGACAAGCAAAGAGAGTCTCCTTGTGTGGCTCACTGGAGAATTATATTTTATGATGACATTTTGATGTCTACCTAAAAAAAAAAAGAAAGAAAAAAAAGAATTTAACTTTGCATCTTTACTTTCCTTCCAATCCACTGATTCATTCAGATATTTCCATGCGGCTGATCTCATTACTGTTGACGTGAAATGACTTAAGTTTTTTTTTTTATTTTAAAGAGTGAAGTTTCAGTAGACTGAGAAGTATTCACATTCTCTGTTAAACTAAAAGTATCAACACAAGAATTAAAAAAACACAACCAATGACAAGTTAAAGTCCTCCATTCAAAATCCTACTTAAGTAAAAGAGATGGATTATCAGCAGAATCAAATTTGTTTTTATCCAAACATCATTCTTGTACTTATTTATGGAACATATGTGTATGCCATTGAAAATATCAATGGTTAAAAGTTTAAACAATTTCTATCAAAAAAATAGGTTAGTGTGGTGCAGATATACTTTTCATCAAAAATCATTTCATGATGGCTAATCAATTTTTTTAATTTTATTTTATCTTCTCAGCATCGATAAAACAAGCTCCTTGCTTCCTTCTCCTGGGCTGTCAAAGTAAGTCAACAAATCTTCTTTAAATAATCTATTGGTCTGAATATACGCTAGCATGGCACTAATCATCTCTTTTATTGTAGTTTTATTCCCATCATGTGCACTTTGATTCAGCATTTGGCTGCTATAGATGATGTCTTCATTCATTCCAGGCCCAATATGTCTCACATCTGTTCAATGTTAAATTCATAACCTCCCTTTCCATCTCTCCTTCTTCATCTACCCTCCCCGCATCCAACTTTTCTTTTCATCTCTATTCTTTGCACAGGCATTGTGTCCTCTGGCAGTCTAAGTAGCTCATTGTTGTGGGGAAAATGTTCCCTCCTGGGAGCCGTAGCCAGTGAAGAGTGGATTGCTTCAGTGAGATGCATTTTTACTTTGTCTGTCAGTTGTGATGAGGGATAAGAAACATTGTGTTCTTTTGAGACACAGTGAATCAAATATAGGAATTGTGAAATGCCTTACATAAACCATTTCTTTACATATAGTTGTTAAGGGATGAGTTATGGAAAGACAAAGCCATATCAATTCCCAAGGTGATATAAGACATTGCTGAATGTATACCTGTACATCCAGACTTATATACCTGCATGTTCCCTGCTGTTTATCATAGTCGATGTGCACTAAATGTGAAATGTTGCTGTCCCTGTAACTTGTTCATTGGTATTCGTTATGGTCTTAGTTGTTGGACACGTTGCACCTGCACCAATGTCACAAAGAAAAATTTGTGTTCTTTAATCAACCTTGGCCGAAAGAAAAGTGCACATTGGTAAACAGACTGCATTTTAGAGCAGAGTGCTTTTCTTATATACAGTAGGCTACACATCCATCCACCAGTGGAGGCATGGTGCTGCCATACAAGGCAGTGAAGTTTATGTTCATATACAGTTACATCATGTGGGATGGACGGTAGAGATGGAGGAAAAGCCTGTTACGATTTCCTAAATTTCAAGGTGATGTCTCATCATTCCAAAAACCCACATTTCATTCGTGTACCATCTAATAAGACTAATATAAGCAACAAATCCTCAAAACTGAGAACCTCACACTGAAAAACTATTGTCCATTAAGTACGCCCATTTCAGTTCCAAATACAGTACTAAGCATCATAGCATAAGCATTTTGTGTGGTGTTGAAAAATTGAAGCTTCCTTATGATCCAGATGTTAACGTGAACAGTATATAGAGCTGGGAATCTGGTATGTATGTTAATTCAGGAACATTATGAACATGACTGGATGAGTTTGAGAATCCAACCACCAACCTGCTCACCTACCTTAACTGCTGTAAGGTTGTCTTTACAGCTGAAACACCGAAAAATAAATTAATAATTAATTAATTAATAATCGATTGATAGTTTTGATCATATTTCAAGCACAAACATTCTCTGGTTCCCCAGTCTTTTTCATAGGTAGGTCTTGACTGTTTGAAAGTTGAAAATGAACTCTTAGGAAATTGCGATGGACACGTTTGTACATTTTAAAGACAAAAAACCCCACTAGTCTAATTATATAGTCTATGAATGCATTTTTTGCTTTAACAGTAAGGTTTACATGCATCTATCAACCACTTAAAAAGGAGCAGCTGTTAAATCCTTTGTACAGCTTTTTTGGAAGTGAGCAAACTAAAGACCAGCATGAGTTGTATAGCAATAAATGACACACAGATAAAACTTGTTTAGACTAAATTGTGATCAAAGATATACAATCACCTTTTTTTGTTTGCTTTGTTTAGGTTCAAGCTGTGAACTCACTAATGAAACTCTGCTTGCAAACTAAAGTTGCATGGATTATTAGAAATTTGTTTACCTGTTATGTTAATTAACCTGATGTCCTGTGGGGAAAGTCAACGCAAGTCTCATTAAAGTTCCTGCAAGCATCAACCAAGCTTGTTGCTGTTTGTCTGCTGAGTGGCATGCTGCACACACTGATTCTAACTCATTCCACTTGTACTGACTAATGATTGTTTACTGTAGTTACTCTGAACAATATGGGAGATTTGAAACTGTGATTCTACTGCTGATAATTCTACATACCAACACCAAAACCACCAACAATGATAATAATAGTAATAAAGTACTTTGTGTGTTCTAACATTTCATTGTTTCAAAGAAGGGAGCCTCACAGTCAAAGGGACCAGAGAGAAAAAGGTCACCATGTAGCTTGTTTTGCTCGCTGCAGAGCTGTGAGAGCCCACCATCAACTCCCATTTTGTCTGTGATCTCTCCCCAAATTCTCTGCCCTCCAGCAATCCCCTCAGCAGCCAGCAAGGTCTGCGTGACCCCTGAGGGCTGTCCATCCACTGAACTCCTCATGAGGCAGAGACTCCAACACAAAGGGATTTCAACAATGGTCAGGTCGAAGAAGAAGAAGAGAAGCTGTGTGTGGTAAGAGAGACTAATCACCACACTCACAGTCTTCTGGAGACAGAGGTGCCAGACTTCACCATTAAGCCAAAACCCAATTTTAACGGAGCAGAAATCAATGAAATACACTCAAACTAAGTTCTGTGTATGACCTGCTTTTTGAAGCACTACTGTGTTCTAAAATACTGAAATAGCTTATCTCGACATTTTTTTACTTTCACATCACTGCCTTGGGAATATGTGAGAGTACATTACTCCCAAGAACAAAGCAGACAGTTTATTGATGAGTCCAACATATTCTGCAGGTATAAAACACCAGATGATGAAGCAAACGCACACTATCAAGTTTTCAGTCTCACTAGGCATGCTGTGCATTTTTGAAGTGAGCACAAAGGGGGTTCTTTCACCTGTGAAAAGTCTTTTGAGGTATGTCTTGTCAGTATATTTCCAAGTAGTTTCCATCTGTCACCAAAATCCTCCACAACATTTTGGAATTAACTTAGATGCATTAAGTCAAATGAAATACTCTTGCAGAAAATAACAAGGTTTTGCTACCTTCAATATGTCCAGGGAAGCTCACATCAGGAAATGCTTTCCACAGAAACTAGATGAATTAGCAATAAACAATAAAAAGCATCACCTCCAGCTAACTAATGACTACCCATGATCCTCCTCTCCCTCCTCCATATATTCCACCAGGGAGAGAGAGAGTGATGTGGGGTGTGCCTGAAGTTTTCTGATTACCCTTATTGCTTTTGCTGCCGAAGACAATATTATTATCTCCAGCTGCAGGCCTCAGAGCACACAACTTGTAAATAATAAACCAAGCTGGACAGAAGCCTGTGAGGCCACTGCTAATCCTGGTATTATTCCACTTTTATTGTTGCTATTTGCTCATTATTTCTCATCTCCTCTGGCTGAAGACAGCCAGTTAAATTATTTTCACCCCATTGTTTTTTCTGCCACAAAGGCCAAATTAGCAATAAGGACAGGCAACATTTAGAAATGCCTTTATTCCTTTTAAGCCCTCCTCTCCTCACTCTTGACCCCTTTAGTGCCTGCAAGGCATCACAAACCGTTACTGTGGGTGTTAGTAGATGCTGTAAGTCCTAAATGTAATTCTGAAAAATGTTTTTTATTACATTTTTAATTTGCAACATCTTCCCATTTAGGGAGAGTCAGGGAACAGGAGGTAGCGATCTCCTGATTCAAGCTATGACCCTGTTCAGTCTCTCATCAAAGTTTTGAGAGAATGAGACCTAGACATGGCAAAACCAAACTGATATTTAATTCAAAATCCAATTTGAGTAGTTGTAATAGACAGTCTGTGGTTATAATCAGCTGGTTTGAGCCTCGAGAGACCTGCAGTATTCTGTTTAGGCTGAGAATGGTAACACTGCACCCAGGTTTGACTCTCTAACATCATTCTTATGGGAGGAATGATTCTGACAAAGCCTCAGGACAAAACTGGTTGTTCGCTTCAGTGTGCTCATTGTTGCTCTGAAGGCACCGAAAGATATGCAGCTAATGAAATGGCTGTGAAGGCTCTAACTATATGGAACATTACTTTTGGAGCTGTATGAATAATTATTCTTGCTCTTAACACACCATATAAAACTGAAAACCTGAACCTCCAACCCAAGTAAAAAAAAAAAACACTACAGTAATGTTGAAGCTTTTCAAATACTTTAAAAGGGAAGTATTGCAAAGGCTGTTTACAGATCTTGGGGAATTCTACTGCATGTGTCAAAAAAGCTGTGTGGAGCCTTTTGTGGCTCCAGTTGGGGCTAACAAATGTCATCAAGTTAGGCCACTTGTGTCAGCGTCGACTGGGCTAAAGACAGACACCATTTTGAAAATGAAAATAGGGTTGTGCAGAGACCTCTGCAACCCCCGCCATATCTCCCAACTGAACTGTTAGCAGTTATGTTGCATTATCTCTGCTTCATTTAACTGTCCATCATGAGTCTAACAAGGTTATAGAAGTTCAATGTTAAATCATTAGAATACTGTTTTAATACTGTTTTCATCAGCTGAAGGTTCAAAGTGAATCGTCAAAATCACATCACACTTGTCTTGATTTAAAAACATATAGCAATCTGCAGGCATCGTGGTCCATTGAAATCTTGCAAAACTGAAGAAAAAAGGGGGGAATTTGTTTTGATGGGTTGCAATCTGTGATGACAGCCTTCATTAGTCAACAGGTCATTCAATATGGAGGGAAAAAATAAGAACAGAAGACCTCATTTTTAATAGGGATGTATAATCCCTTGGGACGAACAGTGGGGAGAGAATTGCACCTATAATATGAGTGCAGTTTTCTGGAGAAAATGAGCAGGTTGGTTGTAATTGCAGCTAGGTTGTAATAGCAGCTCTTATGACAAAGGTCCTCACTGTGTGTGATCACAGTTCCAGTAAATCAGAAATCCCCCTCTGCTCTCTGGTATGAGATTCACCGTTAACATTGATTTCCCAGAGCTAAGTGCAGAGCAAAACTAAGGCCTTGAGCTAGTACCATGGTTACTATATGACTGTAAAGCAGTACATTCATACAATGAATACCTTGTAACAGACATTAGGCTGTTTGTGTATTGAACAGGCATTGCTGCTGGTTTATATTTTTTACGTTCATTAAAATTGCAAAAGGTGAACAGATACCAGTCTTTGGGGAACACAGGCTTTTAACATCTTAAAACTTAAAACATCATTTCTTATCCCTATTTTTTCCCTTAAAAAGGCAAAAAAGTAGGGCATGTTGTGAAAATCTCCACTCTACTCGATCTTTAAAAATTATCGAAGATTAATCTGCTCAGCACTACATCAGAGCCAGTGTGTTAATTCCCACCTGGTTAAAAAAGAATTTCATGAACAAAATGACAAAAATGGCAGTCATGTCATGATAGATATAGAATAAAATGCTGATGAAATGTAAAACTAGTATAATGAAGAAAGCAACTTCCACAGCATAATCAAAGTTGTTAATTATATGATTTAAACATGGTACACTCATGGAGACTCCAGCATCTCAGAAATGGCTGGTCACTACATATGTATATGTACTGTACTGTATATATTGGGATCAGACTGTATCAGTATGCCAGTCTTTCAAGATAGTCAGTGTATTAGATCAGGCAATCATAGAGCCATAAATTATTGCTGAGAGACATGGAACACTAAAGATTAGTCCCTGACCAATCATACAGTAGCTTGCCATCTTTCACAGCTTACTAAGTGTACATAAGTTAATGGGAAGGAGGTACCAGGGACCATCTTCACTGTTCCACTTGACAGCACCAACAACATAATTTGCTTTGCCTTGTTTACAGTTGTGCACAGAGGAGAGCTTCGTGTTTCTGTGTTTCGGTGTAGTGGAATACACTGAAAAAGCCAAACTAAGCTATGGTAGCAGTGATGCTTTGCTTTGAGCTAAATGCTGACATCATCATGCTGACATCCGCTCTCTGACAATACTATAATGTTGATATCTTTTTATGGCATATAAATTCCAATAGCGTTGTTTGGGTATAAAATCATCAATCATCATCAACATCTGTTTTTCATCATTTGCCTTGTCTTACAAAATGTTTGGATTTGAATGCTTGGATTATGACCAAAACCTATGTTTTCTGACCTTGACCTACAGCAGCATTTAATCAGACCATCCTTGTGTCCAAGTGGACGTTTGTGCCAAATTCTCTCCAGACGTTCCTGAGACACCATGTTCAAGGATATGGGACATACGTACATATGGACAAACAGATGGGCGGATGGAAAACCCACAAACACAATGCCTCTGGCCATGGCTGTTGCTGTAACAATGTAAAAACCCCTGCTGCGCATGCTGGCTGACCTTGACAGAGCACACCACTCCTGTTTTCAAAGAAATGTATGTGACAATATTTTTTACCAGTCTTTACCATGGTGAGTGATGAATGAGATCAAGTGTATCTACAACTTGTCAATGGGTTTTGATAAAGTAAACTCCACGAGAATCCTGCACAGACAGCAAGAAATACAGTTATACAGCCATATAACAGTGCCATGTGAGATTTACTGCATGTAATACAGCCATTGTGTCTCATGTATAAAAGAGGAATGCTGCCATTTTATAGACGGCTTCCTGTCACAGCCGTACCTTTTGGAGCAAGACAGACTTCTGGCGAAGTGGCTGCACCTGTCACCTTCTTCAAAGGGTCTTCATGCATCTTGTCACACCTTTCCCATCCCCCATTGTTGAGGGAGCACTGGCTGGCAGGTCTCCATTGATCTGTTCCAGAGCTGTGATAATTGGGCCATTAAGATCTCAAAAAGACACCCAGCATGTGGGGAGATAGAGCCTAACAGTCTGCCAAGAGAGAGGACTTCCAACTCCTTGGCATCACTTGTGATGATTTCTTTGCCATGAAATATGTATAGGAACAACATGCTGTCTTTTCTATATCATGCATTCTAACACTTCTTTCATCTCAAAGTATAACAAGTAAAGTATTAAATGCACTGTACTAAGGTATGAAGGTGACATCCATGAGAAATTTAGAATCATGTACTGTCATTGCATGTGAAACTATCATTATGATGCTTATCGAACTGACTTGTCAAAAAAAATTGAAAAGCTATCACTGAACACTGCCAACCTGGGAAAAAAGAGCTACTTGGGCTTCTGTTTCAAATGACCGTTAGTATCTTTGGATGGAAAGTCGATCAGACATCTATAAGGGGATGTAAAACAACCACAGAATGGGATAACCCAAAATTATTCCACAGAGATGCAAAAGGGATACCCAAAATTGCCAAAACAGATGCAAAACAAGCTCAAGGAAACACAAAAAGTCCTCAAATGACCAACAGACAACACAAACACAGGGACACTCAACAATTGCAAAGATACAAAATGACCTCAGAGAGACACAAAACAACTACAGGGACACAAAGTGACATCAGAGTGACACAAAACAGCTACAAAGAGGCAGTGAAATGCCCACAAAGAGACACACAATGACTACAGAGAAACATAAAAATAACAGAGACACAAAACAGCTGCAAAGAGGCACCAAAATTACCGCAAGGCGACACGGGTGTCTTCCTCCCTTGTCAAAGGATTCGGTTGGGGGGGGCTCTTACATGTCTATGCTCAGTGGCCCGTTGTCCGTAATCCGTCCATGGGCAAGTGTAAAGCTCATTACTGCAAAACTGGAAGTTAGCATTAGACTGTGTTCAAGCAAACACACCCATCTGGCTAGCCTGGCAGGCATTGCACAACACTATTAAGTCAAGATAAGGTTGCTTTCTGCCCCATTAAGTATCTACACTCTGATGTCTTTCCCAAAACAAGCCCAAATACTCATCACCAAACTGTATTAAATAGTTGTATTTTAAAATCAAATCCACCGCATATGGAATCTAGATGGGGAAACGAGACGGGACAGAACGTAGCACTTCTGTGTCAACAATGAACAAAGTATGTAGTGAAGTGTAAGTGTATATGTTGTATCACTGTAAATTATTTGGAAATGATAGACTGCACCAACTCTGCAAACACGTTATATTCATTAAAAGTGCATACATGCGTACAAAATTAGTAAAATATGTATATAATATGTATGTAATATAAATAATATTTATATAAAAGATCAACATATATTGGAAAAAAAATACTTCTGTGTTGTTCTGGCACAGTAAAGAGAGACTGACAGTCAGCTGACACATAAACAGAAGTCACATACATTTGTTGTGGGAAATCGCTTTTTTTTAACCACAGCTTTCAGGGGACAGAACACATCCAAACATTTACTGAGCTTTCCTGAGAACACACAACTTTGCCCCTGGACCAAGCTGCCTGATGATTTGTGATTAGCATGCTCATTACATTGTCCACTCAATTAACCGTCGCAGTCGTGTCGTGATGACTCAGCACGTGCAGAGCTTGCACACAGTTCCAAGTGGTTTTATGTCGCTCACAACTATTCATTTGCTTTGCTGATAGTTTAAAAAAATTGCCATAATATATTTAACCAAAACATAGTAATGACAGTTAAACCCTAACTGTATGGACCTACGCAATGGCCATAGATGCCTTTGCTGGGGGATTGATTACTGTCGTTGTTTAGTTCTCTTGCTTTGCACATATAGCAAGTTGAGGGCAGGAGGTGGTAAATTTTGTCTCTGTTAGTAAGAACTTTCTCATTAAAGAAGCTCATGAAGTCGTCACCACTGAGAGCTAAAGGAACACACAGATCAATAGAGCTATAACTCTTTGTCAGCCTGGCCCAAAGTGCTGAAAAGAAAACAAGGGTTGTTTTTTTGTTTTCCCCTATCACTGATGAGTAATAGGCTGCTCAGGCATAACAGAAGGCCCTCCTATTAGTTTTAAGACTTGCTGTTGCTAAATGTATAGTGGGTAATTAGCTACTGTAATGAAGAAAAGAGCTATGAGATAAGGATAGACAAGATGAGAAAAAGAAAGAAAAAAATGCTACCAATAAGGCAGAAATGTCAGCAGCTTGAAATGAGACAGTGTACTTCCTAAATATTACACTATATATATACACACAATATTACACACTATTATTTTTTAACATTTGAAATTTTTTTTGTTTCAACAGGAGGTATATGTTTCTTTACAATGGGAAGAAAACTTTCTGGGTTTTATTTGACAACCTTGCTTTCTTGTTCACATTCCTTGTTGACAAAAATGTTGCTGCCATTATGTAAGTGAATTTGGGGCAGGGGGGTTCGCTTTGTCATTGTGCTGCAATTTACCCCCCTTACACTGCCTTTTGGCAGATCATTCCTAACTTGAACAAAAGGGTTTGCTTTTCCAACAGTGTGACAAAACATAATAAAGAAAGCAGTCAGGGCAGCACTTTAGTCCTTCAAATCAAATTTCTAAAAACACAGTTACAATAAAGGTTTGACCACTTTTTAGATATTTCATTTGTGACAGAATTTGGTAATGGGCTCTTTATTCTTTTCCACCTCAGAGTAGAGTGCCATATTTTCAAAAGCAAGAAAAAAGGCAGCCTGTGTAGCTTACTAATTATGCCATTATGTAGCTATCATTACTGCAGCACTTGCTACAATTACAGATAAGTAAGAACTTGTAAGATAAATAATGGTCAAGTAGATAATGTATCGAGTGTTACAATTTTATCTCATGCACTCATTTAACCAATGTTAGTGAAAAATGTTGGAGCTGATTAAATCACTACTACATCTGTCAGTAAACGGAATTTATACTTGTTATCATCTTGACATTTCCACTTACCTGAAAAAAATCCTTCATGAAATAATGGAATCTGGACAGCCTCATATAACCTGTATGCATTTAATTATGTTTTTTCACCATGGAAATTTATTTTCTTTATATTCTCTGTATATTATAGGTGTTCTTGTTATCTGCTGTGTGTAGTTGTATACAACAGTTGTAACAACAATTAACAATTTTCAGTGCAGGACAAGGCTTTTATTGTAGGATTTCAAGATTGCATAATATATTCACATTTTTATTATTTAAGGGACAACAATACTGTGTTACTCTAATATTTTAACTGAAGGCTAAAGATACATGCCATGGTTCACTCAGCAGGATAAAAATCATTTCAAAGTTTGTATTGCATCACGTTAAATGTTTATAGATGTACATCATAAACACCTACTTTACTCCTTTAAATATTAAAAACTCTACTGATAATTGTGTGAAATATTTACTGTCACAGTGTGTCATGAAATATTACTTGAGGCAAAGTTAGTATTATTCAGGTTTTGGCAAGTTGTCATAAATTAATTAACTATCAGTGAGTCAACTTGGACCCAATTGCAAGATGAGAATGTAAGCAATGGATGATTCTGGATCTCTGGATAACATTCAGTGTCAGAAGTTTTCAAATATTCCCCCCTTTCTACAATATCTAGTTAGTTTCCTTGCACGGGACATGTGTAACTACTATGGGCTCAAACCACTTCCAAAACACTGGTGACCTACAACTCAATGCTGTGTCTGAACACCTCCTGAGTTGACACACACACACCAGTGTGTTTGGCAGGACTGTTGCTGCTACTCTGCTGTGCCTTGTGTGTCACACAATGTCAGGGCACTAAAACTCTTGGTTGAGGTTATCGAAGAATTGCAATTAACTTCTTTTTTTTCAAGTAACTGCAGGTCTGTGATAGTTTGGGACCTCCGCTCTCCTGCATGACAGTTTCATGGTCTGCCCCGCCATCCACCACCAGGAACTCCACACCCTTACGATCTGCCATGCTGAACTTGCAGGTACTTCCTGAATGTTGGCAATGAACATAAATTATTATGTGTATATCCATCCATTATGTAACTAACTCCTAGTTATCTTGCACTGCCAGTATGAAATGTGCTGCAAAAGTTTAATACATCCATCCATATCCTCAGGCTACTTTTTGGTTTGATAGATGACTGTCCTATTACCACCTGCTCTGGCACTTAACATTGCCTTTGAACATAAATTGCTAATGTACAATAGTGGCCTATTATGTGTTTATCATTATGCATAGATAGTGACATGTGGATTTTTTTTGAAATACTGTCAGTTTTCATTCAGGCACATAAGGGTTTTTTTAATACAATTTTGATGCACAAGAATCTTTAAATGACAGCAAGGGTTTGTTTTCCCAGAGCTGTAAATTATGTGATGAGAATTAAAATTTTCAGGTGTTAGGGAATGACAGCAGAGCTGAGGCTGTATTGTACAGTGAGGGTATTACTGTCAGGCTGAAGGTCAGGACAATTGATGTCCAGCTCTCTCCTGTAATTGCCCAAAGGAAAAACCCCAGAAAAGCTGGTCAGTGTCGAGGTGGTTTTCCTTTGGTGTGAGGATCAATGACTCCCTCCAGCCTTATGTTTTAATTGTTGCACTGTCACTTTTGATAATGACATTCTTATTATATATTTTACACTGGTCTTTAGGTATCGTGCAAACCCTATCTTTGTTTTTCAACTTGCTGCTATAACAATAGAAATTGTACCAATCATTTAAAACTGAATTCAAAGTTTACTATTTTCCCTTGCAAACATACAGTAGCTTTGGTACTTTACACTTCCTCCCTAACAAAAATGAAATATAAAAAACAGGACTACTGTACAAATTCAACTTAATCTAAGCTTAACATCTGTCAACTCTGTCTCATGAATTCCAATTAATGAAATGTATTTACAATATTTATAGATTTATATTATTCTTTATTATATTTTTGCTTCCTATCAATGTAATTTCAACTCAATTTTTAAAAAGTCATTCAAGCTCAAAAACAACAACAAAGCTGTGCTTGATAAAATATGCAAATTAAACTAAACATCCCACCAGAATGTTTCTCCATGACATATTTTTTTTCTTTTTATGGTGTGAGGAGTGGATATTTATATGTTTGGCCTTGCCCTGGCTTCAATTGCCAATGTAATTGAGGGTTAGGCTTTGATTGGAGCAGTCCTATCACTACTGTGAAGAGACCTGGCAGGCAATACTATGCAGGGAGACCAGCACAGCCAAGCCATTTGCCTTGCCAGGTATTTCACATCACTGTGAATTCCATCATCGTCATGCCTCAGGCGGATGGGATGGAACATCAGCCACAAAAATAATTAGCTAATGGAGAGCTTCTTGTGACCGACGGCTTGCCATCTTTCTTCTTGTGCAACACAACTAAACCTGTGACTTCTTGTCACAGGCTATAAATGTCAATGAGCTGTGGGCAGTTCAACCAAGGACTTTAGTTCCTGATATAAAAAGACAAAAAAACATTTTATTTAGTCTTTTTTTTTTTGCTTTGTCTTGTTAATAATTGTGTGAAGACCCACATTTATGTTGCTGCCCCTTGGGTTGGGGAACAGCTTTTGGGAGCACAGAGAGGATGTTGGATGGAATGGATGGCTCATCCAAACATGGCACACTGCTATTCACTGCTGACAAAATTTGTAAAATTTCTCTACTAAATCTTGTTCGTCTTGGATTAAATTCTTACTATTCATTTGGATACAGCTAATTTTGTTTCGGCATATCTCAATTCCACTTGCCACATAGGTTACTGACAAAAAGTAATGTAACAGGATCCCTTAATAAATTATAAAATTTGAGCACTGTGTAGTTCAAAAGTCAAGTCACTGATCTCCCACTGCCATTAAAGCATAATTAATCTTACATATTTCAGCTTTAATTTTTAGAGGGAGCACAGGTGTCGACATCCTGCCTGACCTTTAGCTGACTCATTTTTGCCACATGCTGGCCAACACACACAAACCCTTTCCGAGGTCTTAGTCATGTCCCTCTTCTGGCTGCATTAAGTCTCAGAGACCTGTTTATCATTTTTTTGTGGAATTGATTTGACCTTCTGATGTCTGCTTACAAGGACAGAAAAACCTGGTCTTAACAAGCTGATGTTTCCCTGTTTTGACAGACACTGAGAAAATATGTTGCATCAAAAAATTATGTTTGTTTAGGCTGCTATATTTTTTAAAAATTTTTTATCTTGATACCTAAATTCATATTTTGGTAAGAGGAATGTTTAATTTACATATAGATAACTACAGTATCTCCACTGTCACGCACATGCAGTGGGAACAGAGATGACTATACCTTATATGATTTCCATCTCACTGCATCCATCTGAAATACTCACACAACCACCCCTTAATTTAACATACTCATATTAGTTTATATCGAGAGCATGTTCATGTCTCAAAAGGTGAAATCCAAGGTGAAAATTTCCTGGGTTGCTATCTCGCGCACAAAAAGTTGTCACGGTTTGCATTTTTAACGCATTTTATCCAGTGGGGGCACCACCAAACGCAATTCTAGGATGTTTCGGGCAGTTTTTTGGACAAAAAATTTTTTTTTCACCTTTTGCTTCATTTCTAAGGTCAAAGTACAGCCATCGTCACATCAGCAACGTGTGTCGTGGAGCTCCGACACAGCTCTTGATGAAGTGAGTCAATTGGCCCAGGGAGGACACTTTTCTCCTATTGACCCCACCGATGTGTCATCAGCAATAATCTCATAAAGTGTTTGATAGGAAGTGCTCCTTTCATCACAGCAAAGGCATCTCTCCTCCCTGACACCCTCATCTCCCATGCTTCAGGAGGACTGCCAGATGATTTTAAATGAGGGCCAGCTGACACCCTTGAGCAAGTGTAGATGAACCAAACTGCGAGATGTCATTCAAGCAATGCCATCAGGACTTGAACGCACAGGTCAGAAAGTTACTTATGCTTGAAGGTTCAGTGTGTGTGCAGATGCCTCCGCCACAAAGTCCAAGCCTCTCCTTTCTTTTCTTATGAAGCTGTTAACAGGCTACATTAACCCTACATTTCCTTAAGCAGGTATAGGTGCACTCACATGTTTATTAGGGCACACTACCATTGGTAACGTATTCAGTTGACATTGTGCTTTGTGTTTCAGAGCTGAATGACAGAGAGTGATGGGAAAGAAAACCCTTCAACCAGTCAGCTAAACGAATCTGACTGTATCTGGAAGAATTCAAGATTATTGTCGACTCTAAACACTATTATCTATCATTATTACAAATAATATTTTACATTTAGAAAATTGTGCCGCCCACTATGATTAATGTCTACTTCATAATCGTCTTCTCACTAAATTAAGAAAAAGATTTTTTGTTCACCATGAGGATACTTCATGTTCCTCTTAATTGCACAGATAGAACAACAAAGGCAGACGACTCTGAACCAGTCACTGGCCTTTTTTGACATGAATTTCTGCAGCATGTTTCCATGGTTATTTATACCAGTTTAAAGTTAACTATATTTGTGTTTCGAGTTAAATTGAGTTGAGCCCTACGTTTTCTGGTTTTAACAATCTTGCTCTGAGTATTGTCTCACTGCCTCTCCATCTGACAAATCTATTAAAAAAGGCAAATCTATTAAAACCAGTGGTCAGATGAGAAGATATCTTGTGATAATGTGTTTGATCATGCATTTCCAGTCCTAAGAATGCTCGTGATTAAACACTGCCTGATTAAAAATCATTATTTCCATCTATTTCCAAAATTACCAGACAGCGTGTTGATAGATAATAGATGGTCTGTCCAGACATGCCTTAACATCCACAGTTGAATGATTCACACTCACTTACATTTTCTCAACCACAGGATGTGAACTGTTTTATGCCATAGGTCAGCTGTTTAGACCCAAACCGCTGATGCAATAGGTGCTCATTGAGAAAATGTAGGGCTCATGTGAAACTCTTTTGCAGCAAGATATAGGGGTTATATGATTTTGTATTTTCTTTAAAGTCAGGATTATTTTAGGTAGCTAAAATATTTTTTCCCTCTCATGTTACCTTTACTGTAGGTCACTGACCATACATAAGTATCTTCTACAACCCCACTTCAAATAACCTGCATTATCCCTTTAAGTAAAAGATCTTAGCGCTACTTCCACCACTGCCTCTGTGACACAGTTTCAACAGAATTTGAAAAGCACTGAGTAGTTGTCTGTTGTAATATTGTGCAGTAATGACTATACAGCATACTGTATGTTCAGCATGTGTGGCTGCTATATTTCATTATATTATTATGGATTATTTCTTATTTTTAGTGTACTGATGATGTTCTCTCTACTGTGAAAGCAAAAGTTTGTTTTTTTTAATCTGGCCAAACTTTGTTTACCCTTGTTTGAGATCGTTATGGTCCTGATAATGATCTCACTGGTCAACTGAGCGTGATCCTTAAAATCCTCACAGAGCAACTTTGGCTCATAACTCCTGCACTGGTTGTGTGGGTGTTGTCATGTTGACAAACAGTGTTTCTATGTCATTTAGCATATCTGTTCATTCATTTGACATTTACTGTTGAGGAAGCAGATGGTCTGAGTCTTGGTTACAAGTTTCTGACACCCCAAGGATTCGCTGCATTGATTACACCAGTGTGCTTGGCAGAGATTGTAAGTGTGTGCCTTTTCCATCAATGACATATGAACACTATTAAAGTGGAGGTATTAGAAGCTAAATCACCCTTTAACAAGGGTATTTGCATGTGTGTATGTACAGCCATTTATTCCTAGCATTTACTTTAACGTGCACATAGTCCCAGATGGTTTGAGTTTACAGCATCCAGAGGAATTATAGTCACTGAGAAGTCCTGGATGCAAAATTAACTTTCAAAACTTTCCTCTCTCCAAACTTCCTGTGTTGATCAGTAAAATTAAACAGACAAATGTCAAGTTGAGCGAAACTGAGCTGTTTTTATTGTTCAATGAACTATAAGGTCATTTATTGTATAGGTACGCTTGAGAACAATTGTTTCAGCTCTCCATAGGCCATTTGGGAAAAATCCAAGAGTGTTTAAAATGCAAATGCTAAGTTTCACAGCAGTGTGGTGTGAACTGAAAAGAGAAATAAACAGCATGTTATATTTTTTTTAATCAGCTTCTGGTAGGTTTTTCACCACAGCCTGCTTAGTTTCTACGACTATTGCTGATTTTCCTGAATTGTGAAAGATACATATGCTTGAATTTTGACTGTTTCTAAGCCTGAAATTTTCATTATTATATAATAATTTTATCATCATCAAAAAAGCAATCTGCCAGTGAATGAGAAATGACACAAATGTAGTTATCGCCCTTGATCTTGCAGAAGGAGGGAGTGTGTGTGTGTGTGTGGAGGGGGCAGAGCAGCATTGGCTGGAGCTATGACCAATCCGAGTAAGCATGTGATGAATTCAGAACAACACTGGGACACAGTGGTACGCTCAAGATGGAGAAAATTAAAGAGTTGTAATTTTGTTTCCTGTGGGGGTGCCCAGGTGACAGCCAGATATTCATCAAAGCACACTGCAGCAGGTGTGACTCGCATTTGCTTGCACAGATTCATCATCGGAAGCCAGCTCTTTCGTCACATTTCCACTGTAAAACACTTTGTATCCAATCAAGCTGTTTTTCTTTTTTTGATGCATTGATCATCATTTCATTCTAAACATGCACAGGCTGCTGTGGTTGGGTGGAGGGGGGAGCTGCCCACATACACTCTACCCCAGCTTGGAGACATATTGAGCTGTCCAAGCAAGCAGATGCCTAGAAAATCTAATTCAGGATCTTGCCAGGTCTTGCCAGTATGGGAAACGCTGTTGTCCCTGCCCCAGTTTTCTTCCTGCTATGAAATCATTGATGAGGAAAAGCCACCTCATGCTCACTGTAGCTAGAAGCAGCTAATGCTGCAGGCAACAGCCTGTGCCTGACCCTTCAATCACACTTATTGCGTCAAATGCATCACCCTCTGATGAAAGGGCTTTCACTGCAAAAGGAAAGTCCCAATTTTACTGCAGAGGTTTTGAATAGGGAATTAATTTTCCTGTATGTGCAGCAATATATGTATCACCTTACATGTTTATACTCTATATAGATGCATGTGCAGATCACGCACTCATTGATTATGAATTGGTATAGTATTTTATGTGTCTTTGATGTTTCCTTCGTTTCCTGTCTCCTACTAATTAATGTGGTTAGGTGTTCACACAAATTACCACTTACATACAACCAACACCTGAAGCCTGTAAATATGGAAACAGTCCCCACTAAAGGAAGGTATGTCATCTGGAACATAATCAGTTTTCACACCCATCAGGAAGTCTTTTTTTGCTTGTGTAATCACAGCTACATGAACTGTGATTTGGTTTGTTTTTATGAAGCTGTTGGATAGCTGCTCAACACATTTTAGTCTCTCTCTCTCTCTCTCTCTCTCTCTCTCTCTCTCACACACACACACACGTGTATAATGAGAAGTTAATAGTTTGTTTTTTGAGTATTAAGTCAAACTGTCCTCATTAGAGGAGGGCCTGGCTCAGTTCCACGCAGTCACAAAACCTCAGTATGAGGACGTTGCTTTGAGCTGCACAACAAATTTCAAGGGGAACTGTTTGCTTCCCAAAAGGAATACTCATCAGATTCACAACAGCTTGCAATCTTTTAGAAACACTCACATTCTCAAGCAACCCTCCTGAGCACTGGGAACATTCATAGATCTTCCCAAAATCATCCCTTAGCCTTCACCATGTGTTCATGTTAGACGAGAACACAGTACAGCCGAGCCAATATCCTTCAGCGCTCTCCTCTTTGATCCTCAGCGCACAGTCCTCCTGCAAAGGCATTAGCGAACTGTTCAACCTGATACCGATCCATTAGTCCATAGCTGAACACTGGAAGAAGATAAGTTAAGGAAATGGCTACTTTGAAGCAGGTGTGTTTGGATTGCAGTGCTGCAAAGAGAGGCCAGAATAGTCTCAATGGACTGATTAAAATCATCACTGGTGTTATTTCAGTCTGAACATAGTACTGGGGATGTTCACCAGGAAAAGAAAAAGAGCACAACAGTGCATCATGAGTTCAAAACTCATCAATGTTTGACAATTTTTTCTCACTTTTCATTGATTGAAATCATTTTTCTCATCAGAATAAGTGTCAGTTGCACCAAACTTGAAAATGAAGATAATGGTGCATGCTGAACCATTTACCTGCATGCAGCCACTGCAGCTTTATCTGGGATAACTTTTATATCTTCATGATTGACAGCATGACTGAAGGTACTTCATGATTAGGGATGGTTTATTCTTTGCAATTACTTCACACATGATCATGATCTTCGCAAATCAAAGATTTGACAAACAGGAAAACCTTAAGGACCCCTTTTTTCTCTACAGCAGAGAACTGAGTGGCAGTGTGAAGAAAGTTTATATAAATCTTAAAATGTTTTTTTCAAAGATTTTTTTTATTAAACAGTTACACTTTTTTGCTATAACATGTTAGTTATCTTAGTCAATCGGCTTTTATCAGTGTTATGAAACAAACACCACTTGGCTCTTTATTGACCTCTCCAGTGTTAGGTAGAACATATGATTTACCTGTATTCATTTCATGCATGAATATTGAAAATCTTAATGTCTAGTCAGTAACGTTTTTTACATACCACAAAAGCAACATGCACTGCCGTCTGTCATTCAGACTGTTAAAAATATTTAAACCATCTCACTTTTTTGTTTCATTATTATCTAAGATGACTTGAGCTCAAATTGAATCAACATAAATACAAAATAAAGACAATTGGATAAAAAGTATAATAAAGTTTTATAGCTCTCATTGTGTATATGTATGTAAAAATATTTTACACTTGGTGTTTCAAAAAATAACTAAACCAAATCGTGAATAACCACTGCAAGCATTCAACTATTTTTTTGAAGAAGCAAGAAGCAATGAGTCATTTTAGATCAGCAATAAACATAACAGCAAAACCTTTTCCAATATCATGACTCATATTTTAAATGTTGTCCATATCTCCATGACCTCAGGGCATCAAACTCTGTATACAGCAGTATACAGCATGTATAACTTATTGCTGTATTCTAAATATATTTTCAGATTTTACTCATAGTTTTACCATATGGATAATCCATGCTCTTTCTGCATATTGTTTGTGTATCAAGAATGGTAACATTGATTTATTTAACTTCCTATAATTTAGTGTTACAGTGTGTTGATGTAATGTGATTATTTTGAGAAAATGTCCTCAGATTATACATATGTACTGTATATCACAAACAGGTAGTTTGTACAAAGTGGAGGGTCCAACTGTTGCACAAATGATCCTCTTGTGAACTGTAATTAGTTTCCAGGCAAATGTTTTTATATAAAAAAAATGCAGATGAAATGGGTCACACCTGCTGCCAGTAGTGCCCACAATGGATGAGGTAAAGGTAATTGGTCTCTGCTTTGAAAATGTGCTGTCTTCAAATTAGAAGCTGCAGATTGAACACATGCTGATGACATGATGTGGAGAATTTTACATTTATCTGTACTCTGTGTTACTGGCATTAATGTGATGATTCCATAGAAATTGTGTTTTTACCACATGTTAACTACTGAAAGAGTGTAAAAGTAAATTCAAATTTGGGAAAAAAAATAACACAAAACCACCAGCTAGAGCCTGGCCCTTACTTGGATCCAAAATTCTTCTCCTGTAGGCTATGTTCAGACCAATCAATCTGAATGACTACGTAGGAAGACATGGCGCAACCTACCCAGAGAGGTTACACAAAAAGAAGAAAGAAAGAGGCTGTTCATCCACCTGCAAGCAAATACAAGATATATTTCTTTCTACTTCTGCTTATAACAAATTGAATTCGTACATTTAAAAAAAAAATCCTGCTACAAGTATTCACTGAGGTGTCCTTTAGCAAGGCACTCAAATCCCAATTGCTGATGTTCAGTTGCCAAAAGGGAAAACTGTACCGGTATCTCCTGGATGCGAATGTGAATATGTGCAGAGAACGGATAGTGCACTAAATCTTTGCTGGTGCTGAGCAAGCCAAATCTGGAAGGGTCAGGGGAAAAAACCAAGAAGTTAACTGTCATGTTCACTCATGACTTGAAACAAGCTTTACAGCTTGCATTGTCTCACTCTCTCTTTTAAGTACAGGTGACTAAAACAGTGCTCTGTGTATCCTTGTTGAGCACCACTGGTATTATTATATTTTCATTTTGCCTTTCTTAGGCCATCCTGAAGCACATTATAATTCAGACTGATGCCTCTAGGTGGAGCTTACGGGACTTGAAAGGCTCTGTGTAACTGACTACCAGGGGTGCTGTGATGCTAACACTCGAGGCTCCTCTAATGTACTGTGTACCTAGTGTTCTTTTATAGTCAGAGGTTTTACCTTTTGAACAAAAGTAAACAAAGCTTACTTCTTTGGCATGAAAGAAAAAAACAGCTGTTACTGAAGACCAGCATTAATTCCTCACATTTAACAAGATGGTGTTTAAACAGGTGACTCACTTCTTCAGCCTTAAGCTTAATTTGACTCAGCTTGTCCTCATATGAGCCTCATTGTAGTTTTTGGTTGAAAAATTTGTTGACTCTACATGAAAGGGCTTGGAAACAGATCTGTAAAACAGTGTCAACATAGCTTGAAAATATACAAAGTCCGTTGATCTCTGGGCAAAATGAAAAAAACTTTATGTTGTTTCTTCTGTCTTTATGTACAGCGCAGCATCATGTAAGGCCTTTGCTATAGCTCCCTTGATGTCAAACAGCCACTGAAACCTGGATCATAAGTGTTCAATCTGCTGTGAGTCATGCACCACCTATTTTCTCTCAGCCTCCCAGTGTTTTTCTTTTTTCTTTGTTGGCGTAAGACTTTTCTTTTAAGTGTGTGCGCTACAGCAAATTGTTTCTTTCTTTTTTACACAGGCCCCTCAATTTGATAATTGATAATGATTTTAAATCTGAAAGTTTATTCTTTATTCTTTGAAAAAATGCATTTCCATATCTTCGTTAAGTGTCAAATTGAACCTCCAAAATTACATCTTCAGAGGGACATGACAAAAATCTCATGTCCAAAATATGTTTGAATACAGTAGATAATGACGGCTCAAGTCCCCATCTGAGACAACTGTGAATGCACGTTTTGCTGTTGTTACACAGGAAACCGTGGCAGCTGTAGCATCTGCAGCAAGTGGGAAAAAATGCTTACAGGATGCTCCAGGAGTTATTATCCATTCCCAGAAGTCAGTCAGTATTTATTCTTGCTCCAGTCGATACCTGCCGCTGTCAGTGTACCCCGTGCGAGTCGCTCAGAGAGGATGTGCAAACATTACAAAAGCAGGAAATTAACTAAAAACCAAATACAGATATTCTTTGACACACAACAATGCTGGCTTATTTCCATCCAGTTCACCAATGACGATTGTAGCTCCATTGCAGAAATTAGAGCAACCCTTGTTCTGTCCAACAAAAAAAAATGGTGTACTCTCTCTCTTAATCGAGGTTGAGCATCAGCCATGCAAAGGAGTGCTCATGATAAAATCCCTGCATGTACAGTGTTGTTTATTAAAATGATTTGGTGAAAGCAATTTTGTTCGAGATGATATATTTAAATTCTTACACATCATCCCGTGACAGCTAAGACAAGAGGAAACAATGTCCAGATTCGAATGACTGGAGACTGTGTCATCACAGCACTCTGTTCAATTACTCTGCCCATATTGCATAGCTAATTGACTATGTGCTGGCAAAGACAAAAACATGAAAGCATTTCAACTGAAAGAAAAACAACATCCTGTAAATCTGGTATCGATGATTACTTGTGCAAACTCTTGCTGTTTTATCGGATGAAGTAGGTTGATGTTCGGAGGTAGGTTTTTTGTACCTGTGTTTTCTTTATATGTGGAAAGGTTGCCTCTACCACATGTGTGATTTTGCTTTTTAGCCCCCAGTGCTTCTTTAAAAGAAGGGATGGTACTCTCAGGAGCACAGCAACATGGATTTTCCCCAACACTTGTGTACCCTCTCCACTATCTAAGCTTTCCCTTTCAGTTTCAATATGACACAAATCCTACACATGAGCATAAGAAATGGGTTAAGTCCCCTTGTCTATGGTGAAACCCCATTCAGAGGGGATTTTGGTTGCAGGGCGAAGCCCTGACTTACACATGTGTAAGTCAGACTGTACTGTATGAGAGCAAGAGAGACTGCATGATTGAGAGAGCGAGAGAAACTTTTTTCTTTTTTTCACTTTAGTCCTCAATTGGTTCTGCTGCTTGTTGCCTGGTAACCGCAATTCCCTTTGAAAGGCACTCTTCCATGCTCAACATATCACTAAAGATATATTCACATTCTGTCCACCACATACTCTTATCAACAATGGGGCAATTGTCTCCATTTTGGAGAAAACACATGCAAGACCATTTTTTTTATTTTTATTTTTTGTCCTCAAAGATGGTCCTGTTTTGCTGGCTTTTTCAAGCTTGCTGAGGAGCCTTTGTGTGTAATAGGAGATAATGCATGCTGTCTGGCTGAAAAATGGTAGTTTGCTGGTATTTTCGGCATAATTAGTACAGCAGCAGGTGACACAGTGTTGTCAGGGGGCGATCTGGAAAATTTTAGTAACTCCCTTTAAGTTGTATGCTAATAGGCTGATTACTGTCAAATCAACCATTCCTCTCAGTCTGCTTTAACAACAGGTCAGTATAAAATAGGAACTCATTTAGCCTCAAGCCATTTTCAGAGAATAAAACAGCAAGAGGTGGAAATGAATTCAGGAAAATTGTACATGGAGGAACATGCAGTATTTATAGTGGTAGAATAATACACACCATGACAACACTCTATACTCCACAGCTACCTTCCCCTGCAGGAGAGATCATCAGGTGCATCGTGTGCCAGTGTTTTCAGTGTTGCAAAAGTTTTAAAATGTTTCTGCATGAAGGCAATTTTAATACATGCATTCAACTGTTATTGAACTGTATTTAATCTAAATACAATGGAAATAGGTATGCTACATGTCATGAATTCATGTCTTCTAAATGAAACATAGCTGACCTCATTAAATGTTACAGAGAATCCTGGCTGGTCTTGCACACTATTTTTCATCATTCATGTATAGTCGCTAGTCCTGTTAAAATGTGGCAGATTTATAGTGTAAAAAAGAAGTCTTTTGTAGGTTGATACTCTGTCCTCAGCATGAAAAGCAGTGCCCTGCTACGAGGCTGCAGCTACACTGATCACAACAATCAACAGACAAAAATTTGTTTAGCAGTGCTGTCTCACACCTTACCCCCTGTTGTTTTGTAAAAGGTCTGCACCTGTCGTCACATCTGTGAGAGATTTCCTCTCTAAGCTGCTTCCCAAAGAAAGTAAATAAATACAAATTTGTACAGCAAAACTTACATTTTCTTTTTCTTCACCTTCCCAAGACTATTAAAATTTGAAAAATAAAAAAGCTCCAACTGAACCAGCTACACTAGTTAAATGCTGCATGAAAATTAGTTAATAGTTACAGTTCAATAGTGTCAGTATTACTAAGTCATTGACAGGGACCATTTTCTGCATTAAATTATGTATTTTTTGTTAATATTTCTGCACTTCTACACTTGTAAATTTAGAATGTATGCTTCTGAACATGTAATGATTGTAGTGAAACGGGGTATGGTGGTTGAGGCAATGGCGTCAGCCTGTCATTTGATAAAGGAACCCGACCGTCGAGTAATTAAGTCTCAGTGGCAACCAGTCATTTAAGGTCAACATCTCGTCACCGCAAGAGTACGTGCCACTCTGGACAGGAATACTAACAAAAGTGAAGTTAAGTCGGCTGCAGGTCAATCCTCAGACAAACTGGAAATTAACATCTTAATTTAAATGGAAGAGTTAGAATTAGCAGCTTTAGCAGTTAGCATTGAGCCAGCTAACGGTAACAGCTAAGTTCCTATTCTGGAATATCGATTTTACCAGCTTTGCTTCTGTGGGGGAGAGGGAGGAAGACCTTCTTCAAATAGCGTGAGTCACATCTGTCTTTTTTCTCAGTCTGTCTGTTTGCCTCTGTAATGGCTGATGTCTACGTTACCTGCCATGACCGCTTCTATGTCACGTGCAGCAGGTACACTCGAGGTCATCTCATTGTTGCCTACCCCGTTGTGGCTTGTTTGCCTGGACATTGATTGACGTCTTGTTGTTGCTGTTTATATGGAGGCAGCAAAGTTTTTTTCTCTCCATAATAGTTAGCGGTCAAGTCAGCTTGTGCTGCTTGTGAGGTTCTGACAGTTGTTTGTGCTGCATACTGATAAGCTTTGATTTCCAACTTGCCATGTGTTGAATACATGAATTGCTTTTTGAATGAATGCATGAATTTTGGGTAGTGTTTTGTATTTTGCTGCTCACGTGTCTCAGGCTGTTGCAAGACATTTCAAGACATTGCATTGGGCTTTTGGGAACTATGATAATATCTGTGGATTAATGGTAGTCTATGTAGCTTTTTGTATCCCAGTGTGTAACAGTACTATGAATATGAATGAAATCAGTTTGTTTGTAAAACGACATAATGGTGTCTCACTTGTTTGTTTGTTTTTTAATCTTTAAAAGTATTGTCTAACTCTGCTGATTTTCCTTTTCCCCCAAACACCACACGGCGGAGCATAGTTTTAATTTAACAGCTGTCATGCTCAAAAAGTCCTTAAATTGATTTGAAATTTCCTAAATGTTTTAAAGAGAATTCTAAAAGCATTTCTCCTGAATTATTCTTATTAAGTGATGCTCAGAATAAAGACAATTTTAAAACAAGAGTAAAAACATTTAAGATTTAAACCTGCTTTGGAACAAGTGCTAACAGGAGGGTGTTCTCGGATATAATGTGCTTCTAAATGGATTTCCATAATGTGAAAATATTTGGTGATCCCTCATTCAGACACTGCGCAATATTGCTGCTGGAGCAGTAAAACTGCACCGCCCTGCTGACTGTGTGACAATTTGCTACCCAGACGCTGGAAGAAAAGTCGGGCTTTTAATGAAGCTCGTCTTTTCTGCGAGTAACCACTTGGATACTGTCTTGCAGATTGAATCCACTAACCTGACGGGGTGGGGGGTGGGGGTATTACTTTGCCAGAGGAAATGTGAGTGTCATCTGAGAGGTGGGGTGTGAGCAGATCAGACGTCGTCATGATTGGGAACTTGATCAAAAGCAACAGCGATCCCATGTAGAAAGGAAAGGCTGCTCATTCACATTGCTTGAGGGTGCACAGCAGACAAGGTGATTTCCTTAGTTTACCCATGGGTTTGAAGGATTCCAAGCATGTTAGTATAGGCCTACTTGGAATGTCTCTGAGAAAGATGTGGGTGAGACACAGAGCTAAAGCAAGTCAAGACAATTTATTTTTCACTTAATAAATCTATACACACCACGGAGAGTAAAAAGAGGAGTTATTTTTGTTCAGCAACTCATTAAAACATGCTTGAGGCTATGTGATTGTATCACATGTTTTTTTTGGGGGGGGGGGTTTGATAGGAGAAGTGTGAGTGCTGCCTGCTCAAAAATAGGCCATCCAGTCCTGCGTGGAGTTAGTGAGAAAGTTGTTCAAAAGGACGATGACTGAATTGTAAAATACAAACACCTCCCCCACGTCTGAGAAGAAATAGTTTTGTTTTCACACAATTAAGATGGAAATTGTTCAACTGATGCCCTCTTAGTTGCAGTGATTTTACAGTTAGTGCCCTACCAAAAGGAAGACGACCTCAGCTCATGCAGCAAAACCCCCAGCTCTGCTATTTTAAAGACGGTGGTTTATTAAAGACTCTTTTGTGTTGCTGAAGGAGTTTAACTTTACAATAATAAAAGTTAATCTCTTTACGCATTTAGATAGTTGGATGATGCAAGGTTATTACTGTTTTTTAAATGCACAAAATATAGAAGACAATAAAATTTTCATTTACTCTTTACTATGAGGCCCACCAATTCAAAGATTTTCCCCTAATATCAGTATATATTCAAATACAGATCAAGAGAGGCAGAGGTGGTATGTTGGGAGATGCATAACATTTGGATTGTGCTACTAAAAATGTAAAATAATAAGAGAGAGAGAGAGAGAGAGAGAGAGAATGATTGCAGCTCATGAGTATAGTGTTTCCACTTTCAGTGAAAACAAGCCCATTTCATAAACTACCTCCACTGTCATTTCTGATGGGTAATCTCAGCTGTAAAAGCAAGGTTCCAGTTACCATAGATGTCCCTACCCATTCAAATGTGTTGGCCAACCCATGCAAGTAGTTAGCAAACGCACATAAACCATCTGGCTGCCAGCAACAGCTCTGTTTGTATGACTGTAAGCAACAGAAGCTCTGCATGTGAATAAAGCTGTTATTGTTGTGTACAAAATAAATAAAAAATGTACTGTATGATGAGATGTGTTTCAGTTGCAGTTGAACCTAATCTGATGAGAATGTAGATCATTTCCAATTAAACATATTGTGGCCAGTTTATACAAGGCTTTCTGTAGTTTTTGATTAATTTGTCAGTAATGTTATGGAAATGGAATAAAACTACCTCACTCACAATGAACATTTGTATGATATTAACACAACAGTGACAGTGGTTTGTGTTTTTTCCTGTAGTTGCCTGTCTTATTAAAATATTACTTCTTGTGATAAGAAGCACACATAGTCTACCTAACAACGTATCAGTGAAAATTGTTGCAAATGTTTCACAACACCTTTTCATGTTCTGAACAGAGAAAACATGGACTTGAGGTTATAACAAGCCAACCCTGTGCTTGGATCCCACACACACACACCACACTTTGAAGTCAGCATCAGTACACGGAGAACCACGTGAAATCTGTCTGTTTTGACACGTGTCATGATCCTAAAACTGCTCGGTTTCATCTCAACAGGGCTTGAAAGGTTTCATGTTGGAAATGAAAGCCTCAGCGCTCAATTTGAGTTGCTCAGGAAATCCAAACTTAAGTTCTTCCTTTTGTAGAAGTGAATAAATGAAACATATAAGACCATAATTAATGCCCGTCAAATTATCCTTGTATTTCCTTCCCTGTAAAAATTGTTGTGAAAACCCAGAAGGGCCATTAAGAGATTGTTTCACTCGACCAATATATGTGAAAAATAGTTCTCTTTGCATTGATTGAGCCATCTTTTTTCCATCTGATTCATTTTGACTTTTTTCCCCCATTTATTTCCTCTCTCTGTCTATTGTGACCAAGATGCATGCAGGGCGGAACAATTTACCGCTCAAAAGTAAACTTGTCGGTGCTCTTCGGTGGATGTAATTTGTAATACTGTCACTACAATCTACAGTATCTTTGGCATGTGCTACACCTTACTGGGGGTCTTGATACTTGTATCTACTAGTTGAGCCTTTAGGACTTTATGTTAAACTGTAGAATAATCTGAACGTCCTTGCTGTCTTGAGACGGGGTAGGGGCAGTCACTTCATCTGGGTCATCAAGTGGGAACCTTCCTTCATTGGTGTTCCAGAAAGCTCAGCACCTACACCTGGCATCTCGGGTGTGCCCCCTTTGCTTCTGATAAATCTGATCAATTGCAAGAGGCTTTGTAGTTCATGCAATTAAGATAAGAATATTTTCCTTTGCATCATGTTTTATTATATTCACAACACAAGTAGTATCTGTAATTTGCTGTGTGGCAGTTAAAACACTCTTGAATTCCCATCTTTGTTGGATTATGTCACAAGCTGTTGTTCAAATAATTGCCTATTTTCTGACCTTTTTAAAGAATACCGTGATATTTTAGCAATATTCTGCAAGGGGGTGGGCAGCTGAGTGAGAGGACAGACACCCACAGCAGAGATGTGGGTGTGTGGGCGGCTGAAGGAGGAGTTGCCCTTGCACCCCAAGAGGGATAATAAGGGCATCTGCTCAGTCGCACCACACTCTTAATATAGGATATTATCAATCGAGGATACGCCTCAAGTTGAGCGTGTTCCTCTGCCACCGTCCGCCAACCTGGGAAACTTTTGTTATGTTGTGAGCGATCATAAAAGATGAATGCTGTCGTGTTCTCAAAAAGATTTGAGTGAGTGCGAACCGAGGCAGAGACTGCTGAGTTTTGCTTGGCGCTGGCTGGGGGTCTCCGTGGGTGCGGTGTGTGTTATGACAGTCCAAGGTTCATCATATCTTGACAAATGGAGTTGTTTACATCAGACACAGCATACAGAGGACATGGCATCTCCAAGACAGATGGCCTTCATTTCTGCACACGTTCCCTCTCATCTCCCTAACAGAAGCAGCGCAGCCTGTCAGGAGCAGTGTCGAGGAGGCTTTCATTTACATCCTGGATAAGGATCAATAATGTCTCTATTCAAAAATCAATCATTTCTTGTCAGTATGACTTGAGTTGTGGGATTTTTTTTCGAGGTGTGTAATAATTGATAGTGTGTTGCTTTTGTACAAGTGACTGCAAATATGCGACCAGTGTCAAAGATTCAATGATTTTTTCTTGAGATCATAACATGTTGATGACGATGAATGTGTGGGTGAATATATATATTTTTTGCCAAAAAAGTGCAACATCAAAATAGAAATGCTCCTTACAGATAAAATTTAACTTAATTCAACTTTTGGTATACTTAGTCTTGTGACAAAGGACCTGCTGCTTTGTTCACTGTGTGGATTTAAAATGATGTTTTCTGAGACAAAAAGGTCACCAGAGTATATCAGACAGAGTCCTATTGCCCCATCTGTCAGGGGCCAACAGTCATACGGTCCCATCCTGGGAGTTAGAAGGAGCTGACATTGTTTCATATCATGTCTTTTCATTTATGGCCCTACCTACCTGCAGAAATGTGTTTGCCTCACGGATGCTCGAGGAAAGAGGTTGACCGGAGGAGAACGAGGCTGCGTGGTTAGTGCTCGTTTGGCAAGAGGAGTGGGTGGATGCTCGATAAACTAGGCCGAGGTCACCATCCATCTCTCACCCAATGGGGGAGATGCTTAGGAGTCCTCTGGCTTAGGATGATGAATGGCGGCTACTGGAGGAGAGGAAGCTGCTGTAATATTTGGCATTGTCTAGGGCAGTCTGTGTAACTCTATGTTGGAGACAAGTCTCAGTATGTTCAGGAGCCAACAGGCACAGCTATGAAATCCTCGATGTCTGCTCTGCTACATATTGGGTTTGTACAGAATTAATCTACCATACAAAAACAGTACAAGCTGGTATCAAGAATATGCTCATGAAATTGCCTAAGGACCACTCTTCTTTATATATTAGTATATATATATTATATTATAAGCTAAATAGGAGAAGGAAGCAACATAATCCTGACAGAGACAGTGGCTAAACATACAGTTTATAAGATATAGTCCACCTCTTCCAGTTTGGCCAACAGAGTGAAATTTCATGGAAGAATATTATGGGTTTTTATATTACTTCCAGAAGAAAAGTATTCAGATGGATATGGACTTGAAGTGATCCTAACTTTATGCCCTAAAGGTGTATCTGTATGCTGTTCTTACAGGATCCTTTGGAAAACCTTTTAACACAAAGCTCACTACTTACATGAACATATGAACTGTAATGTGTTTGTGTGTGTGTGAGCACTGTCTTGACTGTCAGTCAGAAATGAGCCATCTATTAGGAGCTTGTGGGAAGGGGAGGCGAGGAAGCCATCCCTCGGCATTTCAGAGGGAGATGTCTTGTGGCGAGTCACGGTGAGATGGAGAAAAATGACCCTTCATCTCTGATGGCAATGAGGGAAAGGGAGAGCTGACAGTTATCCAAACAGCTTTCCGTGCAGATCCGCGGCTCAGAATCAGTCACGCAGGCAGTGAGTGTGGTGAACTGGGAGGACAGTGACCCCTGCCAAAAGCCCCCCCCCCCCAAAAAAAAGAGGCTGTCAAAGAAAGAGACACTTTACACTTAAGTGATGTCTGAATGCCTCTGGGATTCAAGTGCTCTCTGCATGCAGGCATGTCATTTCATTTTTCTCTAATAACTGAAAATACCTGCCTGCATTGATTTTGCTATCACCACGGTAGCCGCTGATGGTACAATGGTGCCAATTGCCCTTTGATTTGAGTACATTCAGATGATAAAATAGGGAATCTTTGCAGGCATTCATTTACATTTGGCCTGCCTGTTGTTGGAAATTCCAATCACAGTTCACTGCAACTGACTTTTTAGTAAAAGGTGCACTGTTGCAAAGAAATATTCAAGTGCTGCATTGTCCAAAACAAGAACCTGTCACTCAGCAGTGTACTTCTAGGGTGTGACGGCTGTTTTTATGCACATTGTCTCAGTCAAAGCAATGAACACTCCAACAAGCTGATAACTCTGATTTGGCATAGTGTTGGAGGCAAAGCATTCTCAGCCTTCTTCACAATTGTGATCAACTGCAATTCAGCCACCGATATTTCGTGTTATCATCAGTTATCCATCACTTGCTGCTGAATCTTCCAACAGTCAACTATATGCTACCAAAAGTAATATGATGTCCATGATCCTTTTTATGTTACAATCTTCTGGAACTACAGAGAACATGGAGCTCTATTTAAAAGTCAGTACTTACAGAAACAGATTTATTATGTAAAAAAAGCATGGGTTCAAAGTGAAACTGTGATTTCAGTCCTAGAAACAACAAGATCTTCCTCTTAAAAATGTCAAAGTCATAAGCAGTGAATCAAACCTTAGCTTTTGAACCCTGAAATTACCTCTCTTAAGCAATATTCGTTGAGGCTACATAAAAATATGAACAAATAGAAGTCCATATTAAGTCTCCTCTCATTAACATTTTTGATCTCCTGAACTCCTCTGTTCTGGTGTACACCAGCCCCAGAGATGAATTAAATCCATGAAATAGAAGTGCAGCCCATGTAATGCACAAAACTTTACCAATCACAGTTTTATTCTCACTTTGGAATACCATTATGGGTATTCGATGCAGAGAATGCCCCTAAAGGTCAAGCTCACAATTACACTCTTTTTACCTTAGTGGAGAGCATGCCACAAATCCAATCATGGTCTGCGTAAAGGATACCCTGTCTCCCGGTGACAATGAGTTGTTTTTAGAACTATCCTCTTGCATTATTGCACTTAGATTATGCACATTGTGGCACAAAAACCTTTAGTGACCAGTGTCTCAGCCTAGACATAATTTATATTTCTCTCAAGGGTGCTTATCTGCACAATTCAAATTGGGGGTCAAATAATGATATATGCCTCGGTAAATCTATTCCTCCCTCCCTCATGTGCCACGTTACTGTGTATTCTACTGGAGACAAGCAAGTTTTATCTCCCAGGTCACTATGCTTTCTAGGACTAGGTGTTAACATCCCCTGATAATCAACACTAGTATCGAGAGTTCCTCTTAAGTAGGGTTGGAGGTGTGGGGGAAAAAGGGAAAAAGCTCCCTCTCTCTGATTTGGGTTTATTTCCTTCTGCAAAGACCATCCTCTGGATTGTCACCTCTTGGGGAAAGATGGGTCGACTAAATGCTTTTTGTGAATGTGATTTTTCTCCGGATGGGAAAAAAGAGGTACCAGAGATCATTTTTTTGTTGTTGTTGTTGCCATTGATTTTGAGCAGAATGCTGTGGTGGTCAAATGATTGGCTGCACTGTGGGTGTTTTCTCAGTGTTCAGACCCAAGGCAAATGCCTTTCCCAGTCAACAGGTCAAAACATTTTTTAAACAATAATGATCCCATGGGACATGTAGCACCTTCTTCTAAAGTGAATCAAGTTGTGTGTGTGTGTGTGTGTGTGTGTGTGTGTGTGTTTTGCGTACATGGTTCATAAAACATGTTTTTCCACCAGCACTAAGTAGCTGGAACAGATTTTTAGGTATGAAGCCACACTGTGGTGACAGAAAATGGCACACAAAAAAGAGGAATGCACTGTAAGTGAACCAGCCCAAGGTCTGCTTCTGCTTTGCAGCAGTAGAAGATGGCATTACAGCATTGCATATTGATTTAGAATGGGGGGTTTAGCTGCTAGTTAAATGAAATAGGTCAGACAAATTAGAGGCAGAGAAATGGGAGCACAAATGTCAGCATACTTAGGTGGTCAATTTCTGTTTTCTTTGCATACTTGAGTGCACTTGGTCATTTACTTTCAAAAACCTTTGTTTAATGAAGAAAATAGCCATTGATTAGAAAATAAGGATTGTTTTTTGTCTCCACTAAAATATGTACTATTTACAAATTACAAGGAACAAACAGAGGGGAAGTTGGAGCAAATTGTGATGGAAGCCTTTCTCAAGTATAACTGCCATTGATTACACTAACTGTTAGGCCCTTAACAAAGTGGCTTAAACAAAGTGAAAAGTGTAGATGAACAACAGGGAGTGGGAAAGGCTGAACTCAGACAAGTGGAGGTTGACTGCAAAGTGCAAATAGTTGCTGGGTGATAATTTGGAATGCCTTTCTTTGTCTTTGTTTGAGGCTGTGTGACTGAAGTCATAGTTGTCCAATAACTGCACCATGAAAAACTGCTCAGCAGAGCCAAGGGTGCCATGGCTCCGTTCGGGCGACAATAGCACCCTCCTCATGAAAATCTGCCTGCTCACTCTGCAGGAAGGACAGCAGCATGTGGTTGTGGACCTCCCAGGGCCCCCTGTAAAGACCCCTGAATTGTTGTAAAATAATTTCCCCTTGTTAATTGAGTGTTGTGAAGAACCATGGTGATAATGAAGGATTACTGATTGCTTACACTTGGGTGTTGGAATTCATGTTAAAAATGCAATGCGGACTAGTTTGCTGTGTGGGGCCAAAAACAAAATTACAGTCTTCTTTATTCCTTATTTTTAGGTCATGATTAATTTGTGGTGGTGAAGGTTTTGTGCCATGTGTTAATTAATGCAAAAATAAGGAAGATGATTGAATTTATGAATAACATCATCACAAAGGGAGGATTGGTTCTGCTTACCAGCCTAAGGCTGATATTCAACCATACTAGAAAACATAACTGCCTGGGTATGACAGTCATTTAACATTGCTTGCTTCCTTAGCTAATGCAAGCTTGTAATATGAATAGTTTTGTATGCAGATCCAAATGACATTGTTTTCTGTGTCCTGCTGCAGATAAGTTACATCCGCTAAAATCAAATCTCCACACTAACAGACATGTTTCAGTGCGCTGCCTTTTACGTTGATGTCTGTCGTTTGAAAAAGGAAGTATGCGGTGCATTTTTTTCTTAATTGTTACTAGGCAACCGCCAAATTACCTGTCCTTTGCGTAATTGCAATTGTGCTGTGCAAAACAGTAAAATCACGTTATTTCGTATATATAGGCTCTAGTCTGAGGGCCCATGCTTATTTAGCAAGTTCATTACCCTTTTCTAAAGCATTTTGCTATTCCTAAATTATCTTTGTCAGCTTAAAGTCTCCTAAAGCTAGTGTGTCACATCAGTGCCTAGAGGGAAGAGTATGGACAAAACTCAAATGACTCACCTCTTTCAGGGCCCAAGGTTGTCTCTTTCAATTTGGATCATGGCTGCTTTGGTGAGGTGAGGCCATTCTGAATGGCAAGATAACTAAAAGCCAGCTTGTTTGTGTTTTTTGATTGGAGGGGGGGGGGTCATGCTGAGCAACAAAGCTCACTTTTTCTGTAAATCAATTTTTGGCATCCCAGAGGCTAGTCTCTCAGATTAGCACAATGGGGATTATCCCGCCCAGCCTGTGTTGATCCTTCCACTGGCTGAGGGAAGCAATGCAACTGCACCCTGGACCAGGAGCTGTGGGTGGAAGTAAACTCAGGAAAGTTAACTGAGCAGATTCACTGTGGCCTTACACCAAAGACAAAAAATTAGCAGACAAGTCCTAAATGGCAGTCATCGACTAACTACGCATCTGTTGCAGTCTACATTTGTGTCAAAATAATTTGAAGCAGTTTCAACTACTCCACTGACTATTGCTTTCTTAAAATATAGAACATATAAAAGATAGAAAATTAAACAACCCTTTGGAGGGTACAGAATTGTAAAAATATAGATCATACACTCAGTGTTACACATAGTTCCAAAGTTAACATCCACTACCAGAACAGTAGTGTCATCACACTGTGCAGCCTGCTGACCTGCATCCACCCAGGCTTGTAGGCAGCGGTGTGTACATGAGATGTGTGCTGCAACAACACTGTACCTAGTTTATATTCATGGATAGTGTGGAGGTCTGCGTAGGACACCACCAGCATGTTGCGTAAAGTTCAAAGTGAATTTGACATACTGGGTCCATCACTATGTTTTTTTTTTGTTTTTTTCCAGCAGTAGAGGGACTGCCTTGTGCATTGTACTTAAATTCAGCCGTTCTGTAGAAAGAGAACTGCATGAAGTGAGGCTTTCCGTTCAGCCTCGCAGTCACGCTGTATGGAGAACGATATGCATCACCAGTGGGCAAGGTTTTTACACTCCCACATTAGCACTGTGAGGTTCAGTGTGTACTGGTAATTCAATATGTGTCAGTATTCAAACTGTCAGATGTCAGTATGTCAGATGTCACAGAGACCTTTCAAGTGCTTGGTGCACTGTGTGAATAGAGGGTTAAGTGTTTCAGTAATTGTAGTCTCAATTGAAATGCAATGATTGTACTTGTCAGAAAAGGTGACTGCTCTACCTCTGGAGTATATTTAAGAGGTGTCAAACACAATCCCTATTGCTTTCAGAAGATTTTGTTGACAATGAAAATAATAGCTTTGGACGGCTTTCAAAATTAAAATGCCAAAGGCTTTTATTGCTAATGCACCATAGTCAAAAGTCATAACAACATGCCCTTCTCTGTCATTTAAAGTCACAAGTAATGCAGGTGATGCAAGTTATCATTACCGCCTCCAGTTTTGTCTAAGTCTTATATCTGCGCAGATTGTTTTGCATGGAGTAACATAAGGTATTCTGCTCATACTACTCCAAAAATATTACTTCTTTTATGTTGCTGTAGTTGCTACAGTACATTTGTTTAGTACTTTTTGTCTGTAATTTTTCATGTCCAATGTTTAACTGTAGTGCAAGGGCAAACTTGTGGTTCTTGGGTGACAATATGTAAATGTTGTATTCACAACTTGTTTGTGCAGACCTCGCGTGGCCAGAGAAGTCAGCTACTGCAGGTTGACTAGCAAAATTCAAGACACCCTTTCATAAATATTCAATGAGCTTGCTATGCTCATGCAGCTGTATCTGCAGTTCAGTGTTTCAGTGTTGTGTCTCTGTCTGCACTGTGGGGCATGTGGGTGTTGACATACAATTAATGCTTTTATAACATGAGACAGATGAGCATGCCTTTTTATGTGGTGCTGTGTACACAAATAAATTTGTATTAATGCAGTAAGCCAAATGTACCACCTTGTGTTTGATAGTATATTTTAAAATCTTGTTTAGCTTCTGACTGTGCTTCCTAAACATTTAATTTGTCAAGAATAAATGTGTGCACAGCTATTGTTTTGTTGTCTGACTCACACAGACAGTTTTCCGCTCAGTGAAGCACACACATGGAAACTATGTTGAGTTTTGCTTACAGCAGATACACATTACACCCACCTTTGTGCAGCAGTATGGGCCTAATTTGCATCTTAGTTTAATGTTGTTATTTTTTATTGGTACTAGTGACTTTAGTTAGCAAGTGGTGCAATAGCTAAGCTGCTGCTCCTGCTTTTGGATTCAGGCCTACAAAATAAAGATGAGGAACTGCAGTCAGCTGAGCATGCATAGTGTTAAGAAATGAGTCACTCACAACAAGGCTGAATCCCGTTGTGTGGACTGTGTGTACGTAGACTGCAGAGCCGAGTGCTTACCAGTTTGGATGGCAGATTCCTGAGATCTGACGGCTGCAAGTCCACAAGAGTGCCTAAGTGCCTTGGTTAGGAGGGACTGTGCCAGACATTATGAGCCATTAAGAGAGGCAAATATGATCTCAGCCACCCATCCTTCTGACGTGGGATCTTATGACTTGAAGTAGTAGAAAGTAAATAGTAGTACATTTTGGCTGTATCAGGCACTTAACAGGAATACAGTTCCAGTTGAACCTTAACTTGTGGGCTGAAAATACATTTGCAGCTATGTTACTATGGGCATCAAGTCAGCATCTCCTGTAACAAGTGTTTTGGTTCAGTGAGGCACGTACAGTTTTCCCCATCAGGACTCTCAACGATGAATCATTACATCCCAGAACCACCGCTTTCAACTGTACATCTGCTCTTGGCTCTAAAAACTTATATATATGTGTATATATACACATACAGTATATATTTTGGATGTTAAACTGAATATTGTTACAGCAAAACACTGGTAATGTCTGAGTTATGTCAATAAATATAGTATTATTTGCTGCAAGTGCCATTTTGCTATTTGATAATAGAGGAAAAACAAGAGTTGTGGCACATTTATCTTCCACAAGTTCAGTAATTCGAAGTGCTTCTATACTGGCTTCTGAAACACAAACCAAAGTTATGTAAACATGAATATAATCATGTATGTCAATCATGTATAATCACGCTACATATGCATTGTGCTTCAACAAAGTGTTTTCTCATTGGCTTCCTTACAGTGATGGGTAAAATGTTCCCACACTGCTGCTAACTTGCCAAACGTTTACCGCAGGCTTGATCACTTCATCATGATTGGACCATAATAGTCATGTGGCAGTTCAGATATAGAGCTTAGGGACCACGAGCTAAACATGACATAGTCCCACAGCCCCATGTCAGTAGCTGGATGTAAACAAACACATTGTAATCACGTGTTTTGGCAGGTAAATCCTGTTTTCTTGCCTGGGTGTGATGTTTGTCCAGAGCTTGCAGACTATCGTGACAATGCCTTCTGTGGTTGCCAGGGAGATTTTGGACACAGCTGCAGAGTCTCAGTCCATGACTTGGAGCGATGCCAGTGTAATGTTGATGCTGCCAATGAGGCTTTGACTCAAGCAGCAAATTGACTTTTAAAATACCTTTCCACCGTAACTGCAGATAATGCAACACATAACAAACATTTCTCCCAAACATCATATCTCAATCTTTTTTTTGTATCACCACTGGCAGAGACTTGTGAATCTGTAATTTTAAGACATATACAGTATTTTTTCCTCTACAGCTCAGCTGCGTATTCTTAGAAAGCCCTTGATGGGTTTAATGCATTTTTCACTCCAAAAGCAGTACTACAACTTTAACCTCAGCTCTGACATATCGATTAATCATTTAGTTTATGAAATAGTGGAAAAAATGCCCACACATTTCATGATATCTCAGAGACCGAGGTGACTATCCTCAAATGTATTGTTTTGTCCAAATAACTGTCCAAAACAGAAATATATTTAGGTTACGAGTTTACATATAAATGACAGAAAAGCAGGAAATCCAAGTGAATGTTTGGCTTAGAAATAATTCAAAATCATAGCCACATAATCCTCAGTTCACTTCCTCAGATGGACAAATTGAATAATCGACTAATCGTTACAGCTCCATTCCAAAATATTTCAACTTCATATTAAATGTTGATCCTGTTGACTGAGCAGATAGGATCACTGTATAAAGATAAATTATTGCAATGTATCAGTTGGCAAGCAGTGAAATTTCCCCTCTGCTGTCCTGACATAATTAGTACAACTGATGGCACAACATACAGTATGACAGGCGTTTTAATTGGCTTTCAGTTAAGTGATGTTAAACTCATGACGCCTTTTTGTACAGTGAAGTTGACATCAGAACATGAATTTAGTCAATCAACCCACAGTCTCTCATAAGTGAGTGAGCATGTTGATGTCGAGTATCAATTTTCATTAAGCACTGATTATATGGTGTTTCTATGGTACATTGTTGGTCTTCCTGCCCTGTTTATGATTGTTGTCTATTGGCAGTGTCATTGTGATTGTTATTCTTAAGGCATACTCTCTGTGACAGGAGACATTAGCAGTTGTCTTTGCGAGGAGGTTCAGGTAAAGGTCACGATTTATGACCACAGCAACGGTCCATTTGGGAGTCAGTATCGCAGTATCAACAAAACAGTGGCATTAAGTGGCACCAAATATTAAGGGGCAACACTTAATATTTGGGCTTCTTCCACCCAAGTGAGGGTAAATTAGATAGCCTTCCTTCTCTCTGCTTTCTCTCCGACTGTCACTCACATCGGGCCATCACCTTGCCAGCCACCTCCCTGGGAGACATTCAACTTTGATGGTTTGATGAGACAAAAAGGGAAATTGCTATCAAGGGATTTTCTGATTGATGGTACTCGCTCTCTGTCAGAACACTGCAGGACCTGGGAAAAGGATTTAGCGCGACATTTGTAATACGGATTCAACACAAGCAAGGCTGGCAGCTTGGCGCAGTGCCGGCTACATACGTTACACCGCTTAAGTCTATATGAACATCAAGTTGTTTTCTCTCAGTGTCAGGCATGCCTTCTTACTTAGATCTGCAACACAGCAGCGTGTGACTAGCAGCTGAGCTCTGTAGCGGGCTGGCCAGCAGATATGGATGTATGGAGACACAGTCTGTGCCCTTATTGATGGGAAAATTAATTAGTAAAGGACAAGTAAATAGTTGCAAATATAAGATATGGGGACTTTTTGAGGAGTTCTTGTGAGAGAAAACAACAAAAAAATCCAGCTACTAAATCTTCAGATAGGAAGTAACTTGTGAGTGTACATTTGGACTTTAGCATCATTATGTGAAAATCAGCTTAACAGGGAAGAGATCTGTAGCTTATTGTTGCTGCTAATGATTTCCAAATGAGCAATTATTAAAGGGCGCCATTAATAACATTTTATCTGCATTATGACTTTTCAAATGATCACAAGCAAACAATAAGTCCTGTATGATTGATTTTTTTTACATTCAAGATAGCATTTGGTGTTGATCCCCTACAGTGTTGCTGCAGTTGCGATAGGGCTGGCTGAATGATTTCGAATTCAAATTTGACTCACAGGGATCTCTCTTGTGAAAAGCAGAGTAATTGTACTTAAACATGTTTGGTGAGATAAGGGCAAGAAAAAAAACTGTCTCTTTCTCCATTTTCTGTTTCTCTCTGTCACAATGACAGATGCCTAGGGAACAGAAAATGATAGCCACTGGTTTGTGGTAGATTTCAGCAAGCACCTCCAACACCAAGTGTTGGCTTAGAGACAACAGATTTTGTGTACTGCAAACTAACTTGTCATATTTGGTCCCCCCCCCGTTCCTCTCTCTGTATTTCTGGTGCGGTGGCATGCTGACTTGCACCATAAAAGGTCTTTGGCAAGTGTTTGAATGAAAACCTTTGACCAAAGTCTCCCTAAACATTAGGGCTCTGCCTGCAACCATGAATAACCCATGCTGTATTTGCGGTGCTGTTGCACCCCAGTACTTTGGAGTCCGACATTGGGAAAACAAGCTCAGAAATGCAACAGTGCCCCCACTTGGTCGACAAGGGAACTGCACCAACAACAGGTCGGCATTCTTGTGGGCACATGAAGTAAAATGGGCTGGAAACTTGTCAGGGGTTGAATTTAGGAGCAAAGTGGCAGATGCTTGAGGTGATTTGTGGGGATTGCTAGACAGCTGTGAAGTTGACAGTGTTGCAGGGTCTGCAGAATGCCGGGCTTTCTGGCTAACAAGGCGTAGAGGGGGGCCTCTGAGGAAACAGCTATCCCAGAGGTAAGAGGTGAATGCTGACACGGTCTAAATTAATTCCAGCTTGAAATACTCATGGTTAGTGTGTGTGGCGAATGTGTCACAGGAATTAGACACAGTTGCATTGTATTTGATCTCTATTAGCTAGGTCTTGTATTGGGTTTGGTGAGGTGAAATACTGTAGATGCTGGACTAAAGTGAGAGCCAGCCCAACAAAACTTTGCAAGCTTTTCATTCCATGCAAATGTGAAAGCATGCACAAACAAATCCGAAAGCGTGACATCTGACATCATCTCCTCTTTGCATGTCAGTGGAGATAAAAAGGGCTTTGAGATGCTTTGATGATGGTCATGGTAATGAGCATTAATTATCATATTAACATGCACTGGCAATGATAATGACCAGCACTTTTTTCCCCCCATGTGTCTGTGTGTGTGTGTGTGTGTGTGTGTGACATTTGAAGGATGACTAAGGTAAGCTATGGGGCAGTTCATTCAGTGAAGAGGAGGCATCTTTCTCCTCTAACCATTTGACTCATCTCCTGCTACATTTAGATTTGGGCAGCAGGCAACAAGCTGAATTGCATTAATTTTCAGCGAGAGCTGATGGTATACTCTGACATCCTGACAGCGACTGCAAGCAAAGAGAGCCTCGTTAAAAGTTCAAATTACTCCAGCTCCCTCTCACGTTTCATCACTGACTCTCACGTGGGAAGCAGATTTGTCACAGTTTACCTTTTGCGGTTTTCTTCCACAACACTTTTGTTTTTCTTAAAATCTCCTCCAACTTTCCCAAGGTGAATTGGAAATATCTTTTGAAAAAAGTACATGATTGGAAAACAGTGTATTGCAACCAGGGTAAACACAGAGACAGGTTTGGCAGAATAAATTAAACTGATACCAGAAACATTTCTTAAGCTTTTTATGAGGGGGGCAGGCGGCCCACTTAAATGTTCACTTTATTTATTTGTTTATTTCACATCAGCACTTGGAAGGAAGAGAGGGGTGCACAGGGGAAAAAGCTGAGAAGAAAGCTTTGATCCAGAGGTGGGCACTTATTACTCAGGGTAAAGGCTTTAATCCATTTTTAAAGTCATTGCTCCATGTAAATGTAAACACTTCAAAAAAGGACCTCTGTAAATACGTGTGTCATTGTCACACATATATAGGACTACCTTTGGTGAAGAATTATTCAGATTGTTTATGCATCAATACCATACTTACTTACATTCTCCTAATGCTAAATTCTGTAGTATACACAGTATATCTATATTATATAATACCTTTTATATATAGTATTTTTGGATAAATTATGACTTATTATAACTACTTCCATCATCAGTTCCTCACTTGATTGTTAAGTACTTTAGCTGTCAGAAAATGATGACAAATTCTGAGAGCTCAGGGTAATGTCTGCACGTCTTGTTTTGTCTGACAGAGGACTTGAAACTAACAAAAATGGCACGTCCTTGAAATTGAGGATGTCAGAAGTTGGAATCAGCAAGTGTTATATTTGCTCAGTTGCCCTAAATGATCGATTATCAAATTTGTTGTCAGGCAATTACCTCTGCACACATAATTTGGTTGGCAGCCTGCCGCTCTGGCATTTGTCAGTATGCAGTGCTCCTGCAAACTGACAGTTGTCGCTAATGTTATTAAGTTAGTTATTAAATATCTGCAGGACAACATATTGCTCATTCATGCTGCTCAGTGAATAAATGAACCTGATTTTCATTCAGAGAGGTTATGACATGATAAAATGCTCTGAACCAAATGGCCCATTGGTATTCTGTACATGTCTGCTGACATTCCCAGAACAGCAGCTGTAGACAGGAGAGGAAAGCGCTAGATCCATTGCCATCTTTTATCCTGGACCACGCAGATGAAGCTATAGCTAATCAATGACAGATCAAAACTTGTGATATATTAGTTTTATAGTTGAGACTGAACCAATCCAGCATCTGTATCGGCTGATTCACTGATTGGATATTGAACTGACCTCACTGATCCAGATTCCATAGTCTGATGTTTTTATGAATTATAAGTAGGTAGTACATTTCCTCGAATAGTGACCTTTATTTACCTCACCTGCAGAAGGCTTGTATCAGAGTCAGACCTCTATTTTTTAATTCCCTCTGATTATGATTAATCATATTTTATAGTAGGAAGGCTTGTTTTGATCCACTCCCACTTACCTTGTTAAACTTACTGACTTACGCTGGTGGTAGAAACTGAAGACTTCCTGTAAGCATTTCAAAACCCTGTAGCGTGTCAGTGGACTGAAACCCTTCTAACCGGGGCCTTTAACGCATGTTGTGCTGCTCTGTGTCAGTCTCCACCCAGTTAATTTTGCTATGTTCTTCTTCACAGTAGCTAATTACCAGCTGTTCATTTAAACTTGCACGACTTCTGCTCAAGCACTCAGTTTTAGTGACTTTCTCATTAATCCCACAGTTTGTTCACACGTCATTCAGATCTAGTTTCTCTATCTTAACAGTTAGTGACGGATTCGCTCTCTCTCCCCTCTCTTATGATTATATATTCCTCTGCCTCCTTCAGTGATAATATTCGATTATTTGCCCCAATGAACGGGAGGTTCAGTGAACTGGGAGCGCAGCTTTGCACCGTGGCAACCCACTCATTAGCTGCTGTAGTAGCACGCACGCTGCCCTGAGCGGACTGCGCTAACAGTGTTCAAAGTAGCATGATTATGTTGTTAAATTTATTCATTTAAAACAGTAGAAATATAGATTATGCTTTACTGGCATGCACATTATATGAAGGACATCAGAACTTTGTCCTCTCTTTTTTTCCCTCTGGCCTGGATGCGGGGGCTAGCCTTTTCATTAATTACCTGTTTTTACAGGTAACTATTTGAGATAGGTACTGTGATGGGGGAAAAAAATACAATTTTAGGCCAAAATATTCTAGCACAAATCAGTTCATGAGCAATAAAACAGTTCTACAACGATATTTAGTAGATCCCATGTTGCATGTTTTGAAATCACATACAGCAATACCAGTAGTTAATGATGCATTGCTGTGGACTTCAGTGTGGCTCCCACACTGATTTGTATGTGATGCCTACTTATTTCCTTTTATCTTTTTTGCTCTTTTAATAAGACATTTTGTGTGCTTTAATACAGCCTCATGTAATGTTGCACATAATACCACAACTATTAAAAAAAGAAAGAAAATATCAAGGAAATTGAGGTCAGTTTCAGTACTGGATGCCTGTTTATGTTATGCTACCCTGTATTAATCAAGAAAACAGCAGAGTACAATAGAATGAAAATGCTGGACATATACAAACTTCTATGAATAATTAACTACATAGTATAAAATGTTGGGCACAATAAACATTGTTTCCCCTGAAGAGTGTGTGACCTTGCGAGTTCACCATCACGAGATGGCACGTGTCTGAATATATTTTGACTGCTTCCTGTATACGAGTTGACAGATAGGAAACAAACAACAGCCCCTGGGAGAAACTTCTCATGTGAGTGACTATGTGGATATGTGTGCAAAGACATACACACAATTCCCATGTGATTGTCAGTGAGGGGGTTTCAATCTCAATCATTTCAAATCTCTTTATCTGTGTTTCTCTCAGGCTCCGTCTCTCTTTTCTGGCCTTCCCGTGATTCTGATTTTGTCACCCAAATGACCCCCCCTCACCACACACACACACACACACACAGACACACACCCCACCTCCTTACTTGTTGTTGGTGTTTTGTGTGCCTCTGCTAAGCCTTTAGATACACAGCCCTCTGCTCTCTGATCTGAGTGTCTTCCTTGCCTCCAGTTCGCCTCCAACACTGGGATGCTGCCTGGTCCAGCTGGCTCCTGCCAGACTGAATGACTGACTGATTGGTTAGTTTAAAAGCATACTGCAGAAGCCTCCCTCTCTAACTCAACTGGAAACAATCTTAAGTGATGAAATAATGAATACACCAACGCACTTTTTATGATGTGATGGGTCATGATAAAGGTGAAGGATGCGTGGAGCTGAATCACAGATGACAAAGCAGCAGTTGACCAGAAATTTCCAGCCCTGGAGACTAACTGCAGTGTTAATGGCATAGCACTCACTGATCATTACCCCTGTAGTGAAACTATGCACTGTTGTTTTTGAGACAGTTGTTGAACTGTAGCCCAGGCCGGCACAAGATAAGACAGCTCTGCCACCGCAGCAAGACGGGCTGCTGAGTTTTGACTGTGAGGAGCACGACCGACTGCTGCGCTGATGAGAGGCACTGTCCGAGCCTTAAATTTTGAATAAGACACTGGAAACTTGTTGTTTTGGTTCACAAAATTGGATGGGGAGACAATTTCACCAGGTGGAGTGCTAACAGAGCCACATGCTGAACTTAATTGGCTGGTTGAAACCATGAATGTGGGAGGTGCACATTGGAGAAGCAATCTATTCATAAAGATTTAATCAACTGCAATTGCAGGCTTGTAAGTAGGAATCACAATCAAGTTTAAATTGTCCAGCATGAGTAAGTTTTTCAACCTTTGTAATTTTAAATTGCCAAATTTTGGATGTATTTTTAGCCGAGTTAAGCTTTATAAATGGAGCCCCACATCTGCACATCAACCAGGGCCTGAAGACCAGCTGTAGAGGTGATCTGGAAGCTATGAACCAGATGGGCTCCCAGCCTGACAGTAAGCTTTTTGGCAAGCAGAGAGGAGAGCATGGGTTCAGAAATGAATTGCAGCAATTAGGGTCTGGAAGAGAAACAATTGCAGTTAAACAGATAAGAGAAAAAAAAGCAAACTTAATTATCTAGTGAAAACAAAATGTGCAAAAGGTGGCCTTAATCCCATGCTTGAAACTTCTTCTGGGATACAAGAGATTCCCAATGTAATAAAACAAAGTAAAAGACAGCTGGGTGGCTTCTGCAAACAGTGGATGGAAGTAAGTATTCCATCATTCCAATATATGGCTTCCCTGATTTACTCTTTCTTTTGCAGCATCTGTTTATCACTGCTCCGTAATCCCATACGATCCCTGTGGGGATATATTCATGAGATACAGTTTTTCCTTCAGACAAAACTTTTAGCTAAGAAAACATGAGCTGTGACACTTGAAGAAATTATTTTACATTTTATGAACACAGTCCTTTTCCTCCAAAGCGTGATCAAAGCATGTTTAATGTGTCAGAATGATGAAACTGGCTGCAAACAAACACAAAGCACGTTTGAGACCACATTTTGCTTATAAAGCAAATTATTCTAGTGAAATCAAATCCTGCACCGCTGAGGGAGCCTATGGTCAGATTAAGCCGCCAAAGGCTCCCAATTATGAGGCTGGCGCCTCTGCATTGCACCACATCCATAAATGCAGCAGTCGCTTTCTTCACTTTAGCGTAACAGCCCTCCTGTCAGTTCAAAGTCTATGGAAAAATGTCAATGTATGAAAAATTTCAAGGACAATCAATAATCGAGTTGCTGCACCTTTCTCAGACACAACAGCAGGAGGCTAAATTGGTCGGCTGGGGTGTATGATGAACCATTTTCAAGCCCAATTGGACTTCAGTGGCCATCAGAAAAAGCTCTTATTCCACACAAGGTAATAGTTAGCCACCCTCCCCGACGATATTAGATGTCATTCACTGGGCGGCTGTGGGGACAGCAATTACCCTTGTGCTAATGCCTGCTTGCCCACTCCATCCCCATTGGCCACTGGCTTCATGATTTCTGCAACTGGCTCCGGCTGGTCACTCCGTTTACAGTGGAGACCTCATCAGACACTGATTCTTCAGATTAGATCAGAACTCCGACCTGCACGTCTGAACACTCTTGGCCTGCGGGCTAATGGCCACAGCTGGCTGGAGATCAGCTGGGCACAAACACATGCATTCACAAATAGATGCCTTTTACAAGGACATACACGCCCATCAACATAATTACATCTGTTTGAAGATGCAGCTATGGACCCACAGATGCAGCAGGGCTGAATTTAATGCTTATCTATCTATCTATAAAAAATAAAATCCCAAATGGACATTTTCAAGTTGCTTGTTTTGTCTGACCAACAGTTCCAAAACATAACATTCAATTTCATGACAAGATTCATATCCATTAACAGTATCATATGTAGGAGAGCTTGACTGCTGATATGGCAATATTATCTGATTGCAGATATAATCATACATATATGTCTGACCACAAATTAAAACTAAACTAAACAAGAGATTGCAGTAAAAATGTCCTAAAGGTATGTCTGGGGTAGTTTAGGAACAGCTTGCTCAGTAAAAGTAAGTAAAATTTTAAAAAGTTTTAAAAAAAGTAAAAAGTAAAATAAAAATTTGCTCATACCATACCTGTCATCAGACCTTTTTTAAACTCTATCAGTAATAGCAGTTGGTATCACTTTCAAAAGTCCGTTACTGGTTGTGTACTGGTATTTGCATAACATCAACAAAAAAACCCGACAATATCCTGTCTGTACAGAGTTTACAGAGGGGCTAAAAGATCCTCACTGCGCAGCTAATTGATGTTCATTGTGTTACATACAAACAAACATACCGTAGCGTGTGGGTGCACTCTGCATCACATATGCAGGGGGACGCTGGGGAAATCAGCTTCTATAGCTTGTGCTGATGAAACAGGATCTTATGGGCTAAATACTTCTTTGTGGGCCTGCACTCGTGCCGTATATAGCTTACACATCTGGAACACAAAGAAGCAGCAGATGGGAAGAGGACATGGGGATAATTGCACTGTTTCTTAGGAGACATTACAATCAATTTTTATTCATGCCATCAGTGCATGAAGTTTCACACATGTGGGCGCACAGGTGCACGTGTGAGGAAGGATGTAACCGAAGCTCCTTGACTTCTTGGTTCCCTGTTGTTGTGCTTCACACATGTAGGTGCCATTCGGCCCTTTTTTAAAAATCCAAGCCCCAGTCAAGACTGCGACCCCAATTTCACCTTCAGTGAGTGGATGACTGAGAACTGCCACCTTTGTTCAGAGCTCACAGTGCATCCATCTGCTTTCCACAGTCCACAGGAGGTTGTGAGTGGTTCTCTTGTGCCCATATGACAGAATAAAGGAAAGCCGGCTTTAGTTTGCTCTTTGTAGGATGAATCCTTGTTTGGAAGGGAAGGAGAGGGATTACTTCACAGCAGGGGGTTGGAGTTTGTTTATTGCTTTCAGGTCTAGCTGCATTGTTTTAAGAAGAGATGGCAGCTTTGTGAGAAATCAGTATAATTTTACAGGGATGTATCGACGGATGTGGACAGCACAGCCATGACAGAACTTCACTTTAAGTGAAAGATGCAGAGCCTGGGTTTATGAGCTATATGTTCATCTAAGTATAACTCCTACAACCTTTGTGTTATTGTATGTTTACCTTTTGTATATGCAGTCACATTTTAACATTTTTTCATCATGTTTTCAGTCAGATTTGTAAAGGCAGTGGCAGCAGCTGCAGAACACGATGATGAGGGGTGAGCTGCAGCGTGTGGAAATCAGACGTGAGTAGGTGACAGGAAGTGGAGGTATTTAAAGAACTGGATTCAGAGTGGAGCTGGCAGAGATGCTGGCTAAGGATGGGTTCTCTTCCTGCTGTCGTGGGATTGAATAAAGCAGGGCACATATATTTCTGCTGCCATTAGCGGATTGTGATATTTGCCACAAGTTGTTTGCCTTTCCTTTCCCCATACTGATGCATTTCATCAGGTTGTTATAAAGTGATTTAAGAGGTGAGAACTGATGCTACACTGTGCTTGTGCCCGTTTAATTTATATTTCAAGGGTAATTAAGCTAATGTTCTTGTACAGACAGCCACAAACAGCACCTGCCTATATATATAATTTATATATTTACATACCCTCAAGTCTGCCTGTGATTTCATCCCCATTTATCAGTCATCTCCACACAAGAATTACAGAACTGTCTGAGAGACTGTTTCTCCACTTCTTCATACAGCTGTGTGTCAGCTAAACGATAGCTCTGCTCGCTTCATTTCCCCTGTTGCATATATCTTTGAGCAGGGAACCACAGGTGCCCTTTCAAGTAATCCATTTCCTTGTCTTGTATTTGCATACATGCATAATGCATGACAAAGTGCCATCCCTAGGAGAGGGTCCAATGAGCGAGCACTATTTTTAGTATGCACCTGGCATCAGTGCCACCCACTCTTGATATCTCAGGTTCAATTATAAAGGTTTGGTGCGGCAGCAACGCTGAAGGTCCGGGATGGACATGCAAAAATTCTCTCAGCCTATTGCTCTCCATCCCCCAGAGTAAAGAGTTTTCTCTCAGTGCAATCAGACAATGAAAATATTAAAACACTTTTGAAGAAAACATCACTCAGTCAAGGCAAAAGCGTGAGAATAAAAGGATGCCTTGATCATGCCAGTATATCAAAAGAAAGGAAATGCAGAAAAACACATTGCTGCTCTCCCACACAACAAAGGAAGGAAAATATATATATATAAACATAGATGAAAAGAAATTATTCTATTTTTCATTTTGACATATCTTGTGTCAGATTTCTGTCCGAGCCCTGTCTATCTGTGTGTGTGTCTTTGCCTGTCCTCCCTGACAGACCCCTCCTCTGTTCAGATCAATTACATTCAATTCAGTGGGCTTTGCAGGCGTGCAAAGATAATACTGTCAAACTATAACAGTAAACATATTAAAATCTTAAGACTGATTCCCACACTTTCAGTTTGTGGTTTATAGATTCTATCACATGAGTAAATATGGTAAACTCTTGCTCCAAGATAAGTCGCTCTCAATGTAGCGGTGAATTTCTTCTCTCTGTTTTCCTATCTTGGTCTCGATCAACTCTTCGTTTCACTCTGTGTTATCAGTCTGACATGTAAATAAGCTTTCTCTTCATTTGGTGGCTGGAATTCAAATAAGTGCCACCAAACAAACCATCCTTAACCTCACAGCACATGACATTTCCCAAAGAAGCAGCAGCAGAGGCCTGTTCCCCTGTTTATCCCGGGTGCTACTGTAAGCTTCAGGGACACGATTCGCGTATGAAAGACGTTGGGACAGTTTCCTTTTTGAATGACGTTATCTTGAGCAAAGTCCATTCTGCCTACCTGGTCTGCAGGGCACAGATTTCCCTCCAATTTGGTAGCGGACTGATAAAAATCCCCGATAACAGTTTAACGTTACTTTTAATCAAGTCGAGATTGAATACATTTTATATTATTTTGTTGCATCATACTGCTTTCCCCGAGCAGTCCTGAATCACTTGGTGCATAAATGTGCATGCGGATGCCTGTGTATGTGATGACGGGGAGTCTATTGTAGTATGAGGGGACAGACTGAGATTGCTATCTCCATGATGGATTGCCAAGTGCGGCTGAATACTATTAGGACAAAGTCCCCAGCTTGCTAAAGGGTGTTCGCTAATGTATTGCCTCTCTTGCGACCGAATTTGTGTCTGCTCCAGTTTAAAACTTTGCAGCAAAATGCAGCTATGAAACAAGACAGCGGGGTTTCTTTGTGTGCATGTCGAAGCCACTTGTGCAGAGGAAGAGAAGCAGCAAGGAAGCTGGCGTTCACTGATACAAAAGACTACCGGTCACGCTCGCTGCTGCATCTTCAGCGCGCCTTGTTTTGGCAGAAGAGTTTGGTTATGCAATTAAAGCATATAAATTGATAGCACAGTAAAACAGCGGTCCCAGTTTAATTCCCGTCTAATGACATCGCTGCTAAGCGGACCCCTGCCTCTGGAGCTGTAGTACAGGAAAAACCTCATTAACTTTTTTTGTGTGTGTCAGTCCCTCATTATTATTATTTTCCTTCTCAGAGAAAAGCCCAGCCTTATCTGCTGAATGATTACAAGTGCAATGAGGACATTTTTTATCACACATGTAACCCACACAAAGCCCAGCAGGGATCCCCCCCAGAGAGATGCAAATGATCCTGTTTTTCTGTGCATAAGTGGTGAGAGAATGCGAGGAGACGGGACTATAAATGGTGGTGGCATTTCATGTTAGAGTAACGAGGGCCCTAAATACACACAGAGAACGTGGTCTCTATAGGCCGTGGTTGTGTGTGTGTACATGTGTGTATATACTTTGTTTTTGTTTTTCCTATCCTGAGGTCAATAACTCAGCCATGACATAAATGATTTATGCTTGGTATCATCTGAAAATGTTGGCTTCAGCATGGTCCAAGTATCGATCGGCGGGTATTGACTGAAGACCAAGGTGTCAGATTCAAGGGTGCTGTATTAATTTGGTTTTAGTTTTAGTTTTTTTTTTGTTCATTAAGCTTATCCTCCAACCTTGCTGCGACTGAGCGCTCAAGTGACGTGACTGTATGTCCCATCCAAAAATTCATTTTTAGCCAGCAGTGGCGTACAATTGAGATAGGTCTGAATAACGACACTCAAACACTCACAGCCAAATAATACTCCAGTATTATTCTCCAGTAGTAAATGCCAGGGTACACCCTGCTTTTTGGGAGAAAAAGAAAGAAAGAAAGAAATTTTGGGAGGACAAAATGCTAAAAACAAAACAAAACAAAAATAGTCCACATGTCAAAAATGAATAAATAAATTAATTAATAACTGCATTTTTTTAATTGACTGAATATTGCTCTTATCGGGACACTACTGCACATACAGCTGTCACAATCAATCCTCAGTGCTCACTGTTCAACTACTGGCTGATACAACTGCCTGTGTGTGCATGCGAGTGTGTGTAAGTGAAACTTTTAAGTATCCTGATTCTGGTTTTCATTGACTGGGCTGTTCTAAGACGTGCTTATCGCGAACCCTCAGGGCACCCATGTTAATCCCCGGGAAAAGATGACATCAAATGGAAGCAGAGCAAGGGATTATGGGGGATGTTGTGGAGCATGATCAACTGCCACTGAAAGCTGGATGGTCAGGGAGGAATCCTCCACAGGTGAGAGCCAGCAAACCCCCAAAAATACTCGAGTGGAGTGGAATTTTTTTTTTTAGAAAAGAGCATGAATTAACCATTACAATACATGGGAAAGCTTCAGCACTGCCAAACCAACCAGACTGCTGCATTAAATTTAATCAGACCAACACGAGCAGGTTAAGGGTGGAGAGTAGTTTTCCCACTGCCGCCAGTCCCTATAGCCTGTGCCTAGTTCAGACAGTTCTAACTCCACTTCCTCAGTTAAGTCCTGGAGAGTGCCAGGTATCATCTTCTGCAGTGCAGTCCCTGTGAAACCAAGTTTTCTTATTTCACATCGAAACTGTAGTCGTAGTGTGAACTGAGCTTTTCTGTCTGTTTACAGAGATAAAGATGTTAGACCGTAGCGAATAAAGTTAGCTCAAACCCCACGTGAGTTTGGTCAGGTCCATATATTATTCCAATATAACGTCCGATTTTGGGACTATTTATGGATGCACCTAGTTTTCTTCTATTATTCACTCTGGCACTGCCACTCAGGCTGGCCTATAGAGAGTGAGGAAAGATTTTCTTTCAAACCAGACACCCCATCAACCAATAAAGATGTAAATAGCATCCATGCTCACAAGTCCTTTTGCTGCAGCACTTAAAGAAGCTGTGATTAGTAGTTTTATGACTGCACACATAAAAAGTGTCTCTTCATGCTGTCATCGGCATTGTTTTCAGCCAAAAAGTTCAAAAGGAGGACAGTGCACTTCCCATCCAGCACCACAGGACTGAGGGGAAAAAGGTATCATCCTGCTGGAGTGACTGGAATCAACAACAGGGCTAAAAAGAGCGTAAATGCTGGACCCAGCATTCATCATTTGGCAAATGGATGCTCACGTTGCTCAGTTGGCGTGTAGTGGAAAAGATATCCTTTGCATACAGCTAGAGCTGCATTTAATTATTGATGATTTTTATTTTATTGTAGCTTAATGTTCTGATGTTGTCTGATGTTTTTCAATTTAAAAAAGTAAAATATAATCACGTTCGTTTCCCCTAGAGACCAAAAATCCGGGGGATGTATCGATATAACTATATGATATACAGGAAATACTAAAGGAGTACATCAGAAAGTAATTGTAAAAAGCAAGCGTCCATATTTTTTGCATGCCTGAACAGTGTAGTGCGATATAATAAATCCCACTTGAACTTGCTCCTGTAACCTGAGCTCATCTAAACTTGGAAACCATTAATAATCCCCCATTGAAACAGCTCTAATGAGCAGAAACACTTGTGTTGTTAAATATTTGTCTCATTCTTTTCTCTAATTACACATTAATGGGTCCATGCTGAGTTCATTTGTCGCAGTGTGAGCAAGCAGTAAATTGTGGCTGTTTAGGGGAAGAGACTCGCCGGAGACTTGCCTCATGTAGAAAGGCCCTTGCCTATTGATCTCACCTTGAGTTATTCGGCTTGCATTGAGAAAAACTGCTGCACGTCAGCCTGCTGTTGGACTTTCTGCTGAAGGTCTTTATTTATCAGTGTTTGTGGGTAATCGGGCTAATTCAAGTGCACAGCTGCTCTTGGACTTCCACCAAAGAAGCAGGAGGTGGAAATGGGCAAATTAAATAGGATCATGTATTTTTAAATCCACACAATAGGTCTGTGTCAGATAGGGTTGAAAATATTTCTGTGTGTGGTGTTGAGCAAAAGACAACCCCTCAGATGTTCTCATACTGTTATATATCAAGAAGCATTGATTTTACGTGTTGCAGTACTCTGTTACTGCGCAGTGTTTCGATTAACCATTTTACTGATTCCCATTTATCTATTATGGACTCTTTTACTGTACATTTCCTTTGGTACGTAGCTTTTTTTTTTTTTCTTCACAGGGTCAGGTGGTGTGTTGATATAAGTGTGTAAACCGTCAGGGTTTTTGCCATGCCATTTCTACTATAGTCTTTCTGTAACCTTAACCAAAATGCCTTTTGTTGCCTTATCATAACCACAGACTGAATTTTGGATGCAAACCACATGCCCCGACTCCAAAGACCACCTACTGACTCAGTTGCCATTTATAAATGATGTACTATAAATATTTTTTTTCATTAAAACTTCACCTCTGCACACAATCCAGCCAACGATTATGTTGCCATAACTGGGAAAACAAAGTTAAAATCATATGAACATAAATTCAAGTAGATACTATTGGCACTTTCCAATTAAAGCAGGAACCATTTTCAGTTGAGAATATAGCAAAAGTTTCACTACTGGGAATAACTAACTGATGTCACATAAACCAAAGTATTTGTACTTTGGCAACAGTGTTCATTTTATTTGAATACCAACTTGATGGATACGACAAAAATACAACAAGAACCTGAAAGTTCTGGCATTTCAAGTCAAAGTGATCAGTAACTTTTTCAGAAATCATCTCACCTAACATTATCAGTTCTGAAGACATAAACCGGACCTATCCCATGCCTCCAGTAAGTTACGATAAATATTCAGAATTATTTATAACCACAAATCAGCTCAGGCCTGACGAAGAAGCAAGTGAGACCATAACAGCGAGTCATTTCATTTATCACTTTAAGTCATAACACTTTAAATGTAATGTCCGTTGTAAATCATACCTCATTCCAGTGTCAGGAAGTTACCCGGTAATTTAGAAGATGATCCTTAAGCCACGAGGATCAGGTTCAGGCACCTCTGACCACAACCTGCTGTAGAGTCCTTTTACAAATAATGTCAGGTACTGCGCTGCCATCACGGTCTGACCCCCATATTAGAGGAGAGTTTCTGCTGTCAGGATTAATGAAGTATCACTGGAGCTTATTACAAAGGCTCTATCCATTCATGTGGGGAATGAATTGTGTATAATCACAATGCCTACACTTTGGATAATCAAATAGTTGCTATTAATTGTCATGTATCAAAAAGCCAAAATCCTTAATATTCTCTTTTTACAGTTTCTCAAATGGGAGTATATGTGAGTACCATACATGACAGGCAGCTGCTTTCTAAGCATTCTAATCTCATCACACAATTTTGTAAATTTAATAAGATACATGTTCAGTATTAGGCTCATATCATCAGTGTATTTTATTGGTCCAGACTGCCTAATGAAACGTTGCAGATGCTGCTCTGCTACTGTCTCTCTTCACTGAAACGTTCACAGTCGGCATGTAATTCTGGGAACTCAGATACCTGTGACACCAGATGCTGTACTGTATAGTTCTGTGTGTTGCCATAGTCACGCAACGAACCACAGCAGCAAGTTGAAAAAGTTGGACATCATCAACTCATCAAAAGCAGCAACTGCTCTTTATATATAAGCACATACCTGCCACAGTAGTTCTCCATGAGAAGTGCTGTTAATCCTGTAAAAGTCGTCCGCAACTTCTTCCTGTTCTACTACATGGTTAATGAAATAGTACACAATATGCAATATACACTATAGCCGCATCCCTAATCTACTGGTTTATACAACATCTACACATGAAAAGGCATCATACTCTGTCTCATTTTCATACCATAGAAAAATGGAGCTTACCACCACCTGAACTCTACCCCCTCCACCTGTGAAGTCTATTTTAAGTCGTGGTTGTTTTCCAGTTCAGTAGTCATTCATCATGACTTTATACATCTACCTGTACAGGGCCTCAAATGACACAGATGCCAGAGCCTGTGCTGTGTACTGACTGAAGGTACCAGTGTGTACTGAGCATATTTGCCCCTCTATTTTTCACTTAACCTTGTTTCCAAGAGCAGCTGCATATTTACCACCAATTGACAACGTGTAATATTAGTCACAGTAACCTGCTAATATTGTAAAGCTAATGGATAAGTAAGCCATTATGAGCAGTAAAATGGAGCTGTTTGTTAAACAAGAGACAGATGAAGGCTTCTAAGGTCAAAGACAACACTTGGCTGCATCCCATTAATTATTTTCCAGAATGTTCATTAGCTCAGGAAGAGACTTGTGGGTACGGCTGTCCTCTCAACCTACTTTACAGTCTCTCACAGGAACCCGACTCATCCAAAAACCGTGTAGTTCTGGCCTCTGCCCAAGACTGCAACACAGCTGGAGAGTGGTGGGAGTCAGGGCGAGGGGAGACTGTGGCAGCATCTCTACTTGTGCCTGTGAGTTAGTGAGGATTGCTGCTGTGTCATGGTTAATCACCAACTCCTCTCTGTGTTTGAAGGGAAGGAGGGCAGCTGGAGCACCCCTCAAGGACCCATAACGGAGCTGCACCGCAGGGTCTGTCAGGTGTCTGCGGAGACAAATCCAGAATCAAATTGATTTCAAAAGCCAGGAGACCCATGTGTTTACCTCATCAAGCACGCAACCGAGTGGAGAGCATAAACAAAATGAAGGGAATAGAAGGGCGAGTGGGGTTATCACGTGTATCATGTGTGCAGTGACCCCCAGTAATGAAAATCCCTGCCTCTCCACCTGCACCTTGCCAGTTTTTATATCCCACTGTATCGACGAAAGAGGAAGGTGGTTTGCTGATAAAATTCCTAGTGTTCCTGAAGCTGGATTTTCTCCAGGCGCAATTATCTTCCCAAAGCAGTCATTCCACCCTCTGTTGGGCAGATGTGAATTGCCTTGATAAGAGGACTGCCCTACCCCCCCCACACACACTCACCCCACCCCCTTCCCTGGATGTTGGTTGCTGATCTCCCTCACAGCCTCAGCTCCAGTCTGTCAGAAAATCAGCCTCAGGCTTAACTTGCATTATCAACGTGGTTGATGTAATCGCTTTCTTCCAGACTGCCCCAAAATGGCTGGTGGATGACTTCAGGGACCTGACTTGAGATTTGGAGATTTGACTGTCAATTGCACGAAAGCACAACCCTTTAATAGTCGATTTGAAAGAGAAAATGTTGTAGGGAAAAGAGGCCACCAAATTAGACAGATGATACTGTGCTGAGTTCTCAGTATGTAGGTATAGGAACTTACAACAGACGTGCTGATATATATATATATATATATATATATTTATTTATTTTATTTTTTTAAACTCCTAAATGTCTATATTTGACTCTGTCTGTCTGGATGAAGCTTTTCAAACGTGCCACATGCTGACAATGTTGGCAAAAGCAAAAGGTAGACAAAGGTTTTGCTTCCGTTATATTTGTGATTTCTTTGGAGGGCATTTTCATATTGTATTTGGAAGATCAAAGTTTCCCTCTGTATCGAATGTGGTCGTTATAAGAGGAGCAATGTCTTTGAAGAGAAGTGCACATGAACAACAAACAAGTCATTATGTAAAGTGAACCATGTAATATGGTGTTATAATGCCTTTCTAAAGTCCATACAAATGTGTATAAGCCACTGAGGGGAGAGAAAAATCTCTTTGAAATCGAAAGGTGTTAGAAGTTTGGTCTTAGATGTTAATCTGACTATAAGCAGCCATTTATAGTACAGAGACAAATCCTGCTGTCAGTGTTTGCTGGTAAAGTTCCCATCTGCATGTGAAGGAAGAAGTAATGATGCCAGTATGTGGTGTAACCAAACAGGGGAACAGCTTGATGTGTTGTAATATCCTTGCTGAGACCCTTGTTAAAGCCCATTTCCATAAAAGTAGCAGAAAGCTACACTTATTAAAGGTAGAGCAAGAATGAGATGAGGGAGGTGTCTGTGCGCTGTCATCTACATAACCCTTCTGTGGTATCTATTTCCATGCTTAGGCTTGCTTCTGTTCGCCCACAGAACGAAGGCATTAACGCCCTTTGTTCAGCAAGCTCCTGCACACATGACAGTTCATTTTCTGCATGATCTCCCAAAAGTCGATACGATCTTGTAAAGACAAATACCAGATAGCACTGGCTAACTGATGCAGTTTGGGGGTGCACCATTAATCATGCTCTCCTGGGTGGGGGTGGGGGACCAGGGGGTGATGTGTGGATCTTACCCAGCAAGTCTTCATGCATTAATAAAATTGCCAGATGATCTATGAATGAATTTGCAGCTGGTAGTGCCTTCATTACCCATGGTTCTGCAGGGTCTGGCAGCACAGGTCCGTGTCAAACGAGCAGGGAGGTAACTGGAGACATCCCTGTTGTTAAGAAGATGCGTGTGCTCAATTAAGGAGCAGGAGACGGGAATGGCACTCCAGGTCAACCACATTGTAGATGCACTATTCGACTGAAGAAGGACTCACATTGTCATTGATGCAAAACATTCAAAATGTGACTTGCATTGTGATCTGCAGCTGTGAATCTGCAGGTCTGACTGAGCGGTGACCTTCACTCGCCTAAGCTTCCTATTTACTTTCAACATAACTGCTGTGCAACATCAGATAATTGCCAGGAAATTCATAACGTCTATCCTCACTGGGAAGCATCACAAAACATACATTATTTTTGTCTAGTTCAGTGTAACAAATGAAGCATGTTATCCCACCAGTGTACGACCAGTGAAAAACACTCATGTTTGAGTACCTCAACAGTTTTCTCTACACTGTTGTGGTAATTGGGAGTATCAGTCACTCCTGCCTCTTGTCCTTACGCCAGTAGCCTACCATTTAAACCTGCAATATAGTTGATTGTAAGGGAGAAGCTGGTTCTCAAGGTAAATGTGTTGGATGAAGGAGAAATAAGCAGGTGTCACAATGAAATGGGCCAAATTGCTACAGCATCTCCAAAATGGAATGTCTCGGTGCCAGATACCACCGGGGAACCTTCAGAGGTCTTGTCGAGCCCTTGTTGAGCTTTGTTGGGGTAGAGCTGTTTTGATGGCGCACAAAGAAGCAACAGCAAAGTGGACGAGAGTGGTCATAATGTTTTGGCTGACCGTTGTGTACTGTAACACAGCCTTGGCCAGGTCATACAGAGATCAGGGAATTTGTGTGAACGCATTCACATCTTTCTAACTCCTACACAAAAAGTTGTTTGAACAAACAAGCAGGGCGGGTTTGTGTGTGGGAGGGTAACAGACCCTCTGATATTAATTCATCTGTTGGTGCTTTTAGCACCTACTGAGATTAATCAGCATAAAGTTAAATCTTTATATACCATAGTGTAGATTTTAAAGAAACATCACCATGACCATTTCTACTACTATTTTAAATGCTGTGAGAGAACTGTACCACGTGTGTGTCTGTGTGTGTGTGTGTGTGTGTGTGTGTGTGTGTATTTTTCCTCAGTTCCACCTGAAGAGTAACAGGACTGTTGAAGTGTTACTGGAGCACTGAAATGATGTTATTTGAAAAGCGAGCCATCATGTGCAGCTGTTGACTCTCATGCACAGAAATCACTGGTAACAGGTACCCAGCACTCTTCTGTGCTCATTCAGCCCAGCAGTAAGAAAAGCCCTTTGTAATGCATGGAAATATTTTCTGAATGGTCTGATTTTACCCTTGCTCCAGCGCAATTAGCCAAATTTGTGAGAGGTCCATGGACAAATTCATCACACGTTGAATAATTATTTTGCACACACATTGGTGACTTGACATTAAGTGCCAGCCAGTTTTTGTGATGGTGCCTTGAGGAATTATGTCCATGGGCAAAGCCTGATGAACAAATACTGTCTTGCGGTGGTTACTTAAATTGGTTGGTATCAGTCCAGGTTTGTAAACAGAAATGTTTTAGGGGTTTTTACATTGCGGTATGGTTAATTCATTTTTCACAATAGATTTAAAACTTGAGTGCCTGTGAGTGGGAACTGTACTGCAAGTTACATGGTTTTCAACCTTTTTTTCGATCCAATCAAGGCACAAATGATATTCACTGGCAATGTTTTGTTCCAGTCTACAAAGTGCTGTGTTCTTAAACATCACAGATGTGGCAGGGGTGGTCGACTTTGTCCCCCCGTAAAGAAGACACTGGAATTCGGTTGAATACAGAGAAAGAAACAAGTTTGAAGACATAAAATGTCACAGGGAGAGCCAAAAATAAAATTGACTTACTGACTTTCAGAATGAACATATTGTGACCATGTTCAATCCCAAAAAAATCCTTTTCATATTGATCAGTATTTAGTGAAATCCTAGTGGCTTAAAGTTTCTTTGAAAACATGCTTGCTGTTGCAAATTGGTAGTAGTGTAGTATGTAGTATAGTAAGTACAGTGCATAAATGCTCTTTTGAGCAGTGAAGATAACTCTGATTGTGAATTCTCGACCCCACTTAAGTTGTTCAGCCACCTAGTCCCATTTATTTTTTAACAACTCACTAATGAGACGACTAAAAGGAAGGTCTTTGTCATCCAGTAGACAGTTCTGAAGCTTTAAAAGCCTTGTTCCAGCAGATAGTAATGATACAGGAGACATCAGTGACTGTATGTGCTGGTCAGTGCAGTCAATGATCTTTCATTTCTTGGTTGTTTAGAGGTGGAAAGAGGTTATAGATTGCTTAAGTAATTAACAGTATTATGTATGTTCTATATATCGCTGCAAATGTGTGAGGTGTTGTTGTGCTTGGAGCTGCGTCAGTACACAGAGGAGAGTTAGAAGACAAACAGAAAGATGATTTTGCAGAGGGGCTTGAGAAGCTGCTGCTTGAGAGTCCTGCTTCGGAGATTTGACTTTGGCCAAGAAAAACTCTACCCTGTACCACAGGCCCTGTCGAACGTTGTGACATCGTTTCTCATCTGTGTTTCTGTTGCTGACATATTGATGAAACAGTTTCATGCGCTCTGCTTCATACTGTTATTGTAGAAATGAATGCCATCCCAGGCCATCTCCCTCTGTCAGAAAAACTGTTACTTGGCATCTCGACATCTCGACAGTGTCAGAGCTGAATAGCTTCCATTGTATCTCCACCTATCACAGCGTGTGGATTGAACATGGTAAATCAGTCTGCAAGAGAAACTGAGTGAATCTGTTTTCACACTGCAAGATAAGCATTATAACTATATTAGATGGAAAAATTGAAGTTTCCATTTCAATGTCTTTTAAAGCTTATGAGCCTGGCCCTCCAATTGTTGGCCATTGATGGTAAAGAGTTTTGATATAATTTATAAGGAGGAGCTGATAAGAATTACGCTCTCCCACACAACTCTGCCAGCCCACACTGATGCAGGACAGAAAACCCGAGACCCGGAGCACACACAGTGGAGAATCACAGATTATACTGGAGTCAACAACAGAAAATAAAGACTTGAAAGTTAGCATGACACACAAATAAAATATTCAACACCACTGCATTTCTGATTTCCTCATTTGCATTTGCCCAGAGAGAACGTAATTTACTTTCAACATACAGAAGTGTGAGTGGAAAGATAAATTCTGAATGTATCTCATCTTTGCGTAATGTTAAATTTGATAACACAAGCTTTAATAAAGCACAAATCCGTTAGTCATAGCTTATATTTCCCTCCCCTGAATGATTTTGGTTTATAAATCATCGCCTCTTTATTTTGCTTTGAGTAAAATGAAATGTTTACAGATGATGCTTGGTTCGTTGGATAACAACCCACTTACTTCGGAGCGGCTGGTGGATTGGGAGCAACAATTCGTCTGAGTAATCAGTGAACACAAAAAGATGTAGGGCCATCGACGGAGTTGATGACAATGTCATCAGCATTGTCAGATTCCAGAATGCAACAACGCGGCTGTTGACGCTCAGCAGTGAGTCACTTTCCGTGAACAAGAGCCTTACGAGTGCGATGGTGTGATGAACTTTATTTATCCTCAGGGGAAGTAGATAATTGCAGCTGCAAAGAAAATAAATGGATGTAAATGAGTGGAATGCATTTGGAAAAATAAAGAAACATCATAATACTGAGTTTTCAGTTCACAGAGTACGTGGTAATGCCAGACGTTTTTTTTATCATTTACTTTCTATACGGCTATACAGAGTACAAATTTGTGTTGTTTTTATACAGTAATAATATCCAGATAACATAGTAGCGTACTCTGACAGGAACCATTCTGTATCTGTAAGAGTACTTTTACCTTTGATACTTAAAATATGTTTTGCTCCTAATAATTCCTTGAAAATCACGAATGCAGGATTTACAATTAAGTATTTGTTGTGAAAGGTGCCCCTGAAAAGTTTTCTTTTAAACAAACGTTATGTTTACATTCAGGGTTACGCACCAAAATGCATTTTGTGCATCCTTGAAGTCTAACAAATGTGCTGAATGCATTTCCTTCCCCATAAATCATTTGGAAAGTTGTTTTTTTCCCCTCAAATTCAGCATTGTTTATATCCATGTTAACCAGCTTGCAGTTTTTTTCACTGGCTTTGCTGGGGCATGCTGCGTACAGCAGTGTGTTACCGCCTCCTGTAGAGCGGTGGGATAGTGTGAAACCATCGGCAGAAATAATTCCTCCTCATCTGTTATCAGCTAATTGAGTTAGCATTAAGCATATGGGCCACCACGTGTAACAACTACTAGTTTTGTATGATCTTAAAGGATCCAAAGTCTTGCACCAGGCAAATAAACAAAATTCAAGATTTGTTTAATTGGAAATATGCAACACTTGAACCTGGTCTGCCACCTCCTCCAATTACTAACATGAACCATTACCGGTGCATGTACAACGCAGCTGGGCAGGTTTCACCTCACAGTTTTAATGCACTTAGCGAAATCTTAGAAAGTGTCATCACACATTTCTTGTCAAACTCCACGTTTCTATTTGTGTGAGGAGCAGAGAGATTGTGCTGCTTAAGAGGAAGAATGAGCGGGCAATTAACAGGTCAAGATTTTCAAAATTCAAAGAGAGTTATAATAAGATAAAACTTTGCCAGGTTCAAGATAATAGGAAAGGTTAGATGATAATAGGGTAACACTGATCTTCGTGGGTATTCTTGAATCCCTGGTCTCTTCACCCACACGTTTGCTTCCTCCATATTTTTCAGATGAAAATCCCCATGTATAATGAGGACCACATAGAGGATAGTTGTCGGCTGCCAAGATAGCTCTCTAAAATGAATTAAGCTTTGGAATAATTTAAAAATGGCAAGGAGCTGCAAAGATTGGGGGGAAAATGCCCAGGGGGAAGACAGAGACCGCAACGTCACCTACAGAAGAATAAATGTAGATTTAACAAAAAAAATATATAATAATAATAATAATAATCTTACTGCGCTTTTGCATAAACTTAACCTCGGGCAGCATGTGCACCAAAAGGCAGCAGTCCAGACCTCTTGGCTGTAATGACTCTGTACTACTTACAGCTCTATCAGTTTGAATATTCAACCTGCAGTGGGTCCTGTAAGGCACGCAGGTTCGCAAGGAGTCGCCGCACTTTTCTATTCTGTGGCTATGCTATTACATATTTGCCTTATCTTTCCTGTAAGGTTCATATCATTTCAAGTGTGGCTCATCGTGGAGCGAAATCCCATTTTAGCTGTAAATTTTTACAACTCACTTAACCACACACATTCTCTTGCTCCACTCCCCCACGCCCTCCCTCTCTCTTTCTCTTTTCCCACCCTCCCGATCTTCCCACTCTTCTCTCTTTCGCTCTCTCTCTTGCTCCAGCTTCCTCTGCTCTCGGAAGAGGGTGATAAGTATAATCGTAAGTGACTGGTTCAGCTGCTTGAGCTGCCTGAGCTGCGGAGACCGATGTATTCTCACGATATCCAGGCACGGCCGTAAATGCCAGCGCACAATCCACACAGGACTCGGCCACAAACAGACACGCGCACCAATGTGCACATGCCGAACGCTCCAGGTACACTTCATTTTGCATGCTAGCTGTTAAAATGCCATAAACATGAGCATATTTACTGCAGGAGGCAGTTAGAGTTCACGTTTGCAGCACCATGGAGAGGCTTTCCTCTGTCTCCAGGGGGAAGAGCTCTGCCTAACTGCCTACATATAGAGTCTTACTGCGCTAGTTAGCGTCTCTATTTGGACACAGTGAACATCCCCTGTGTGCATGTGCGTGTGCGCGTGTGCGTATCTGTATCTGTAAATGTACATGTACATGCATAGATCTGCCTGAGAAGCCAGGTGTGCCTATGTAAAGTGTATGTTTGTCCATTAACAATTGTCATTACCTCTCGCGCAGCCGCCGTGCCTGGCTGTAGCCTCCCACTATGCCATCAAGCATCATTAGCCATCAACAGCATGGGACAAAGAGGCAGAAGCATGACTTGTTTACAGAATGAAACAGCTGGCTTGTAGACAGTAGATTGGAATTGACTACAGGGCTAGTAGACCATTACCGCGGTAGTCGCCTATTTCATCTCTTGCTGATCATCACTAAACGGGGAAAGTGATATTTAATTGAGTGAGTGGACGACGTTGGGCCAATAGGAATAATTTTTCAGTGAAATGGAATTTAAATTGAATCCTAGAGGAGGTGTTGCACTTTCAGACGAGATATCGATCACGAGGGTGACGCTTCCCCGTGCGCAGGCAGTGTTCAAATGTTGTGAATCTAGTCGGCGTGGAGCTCCTGGAGACGAAGTCCCAGAGGGAGTTCCCCACTCTGTCCTTCAGCGCAGAGTGAGTCACCGGGGGCAAGATGGAAACCACTTTTCCTCAACATGGCACCTGCGCTTAGTATCTGTCAGTGGCCAGGCCGCATATCCTCAGGCTCAATTAATCAGAAGCCCACCTTTGGAGAATTGTGCCCTGGCCCGCATTTAAAGGTACCTGCTGCCATCTGTGCCAGTTGTAACCCCTTGGCAGGGCACAAGTGGAACAGGTTGGCCTGACTTGGCAGGGGGGCAAGATGGTGTTAATACAGACTTTGGGAGATGATTTCCTTTGAGGGAGATCCAATCCAGTGTCACAGCGTGGTGCTCAGGAAGTGGTGGAGCCACGGGTTTGTAATTCAATCTGTTTCAGGTCAGCAGGGGTGGGAGGGGTGGGGGTGGGCGCAGTGTTCATGCCAATGAGTAACCCTCCATTATATCTCATCACTGAGGAAATGTTCAGTCTATTTATAAGAGAAGCCATAGGCAATCAATGAAGTCGTCAAGAGCAAAAGCAGCAGTGCATCTCCCCTTCTCTCCGTTAATCTTCAGAAATACGTCATCCTGTGGAGCTCAGCCGTTTATTATGCAGTAAAATACGTAATGTGTGTGTGTGTGTGTGGCGGCAGAATTTCAGTGTCGTTAGCCTGAACATGTGAGAGTGATGTGGTTGCGTGTCCCGCCGGGCTGCTCTAATGTATTGCTGCCATCTAGTGTTGCTCATCAAGTGCACAGGTTGATGAGCAATGTCGACTCTAACTGTGAAGCAGCAGCCTCAGGACCAGGCGAAGCGTTTCATTTGCATTTTGATCACGGCAGTGGGGAGATATTTAAAAGAATTTAGAATCATCAGAATTAATAAGTGACTGTAGAGAGCATAGAACCAGTACCAGAAAGCTGTAATGTGAATATAAAGGAGTTTTTTTGTGGGTGATTAAGGAGATGAATCACTTCAGTATTATTTATGACTTCTGGAAATGTCATTTTTCCTTGCATTAAGCTGACTGTAAGATTTAATTAATAAACTGGGGTGGGTCCAATTTTAATTAACAAGATCTGTGAAATCATTAAATCTGATTAATTTTTATAGTTGAAATACAGTTATTCTTTTATGTAGTAAAAAGATCAGCAGCTCCTCTCATCTCGGGGACCCTGTGACAGTACAGTCAGCATAAATGGGACTTCGGTATAACTTGCACCTGCACCTAAACACTTGCACCAGCATGAAGTGAAGCCAGTGTGGTGCATGAATCCACTCGAGTTTGTCTTCCTGGCATCAACTCTTTCCTGCAGCCTCGTTCTTGCACACAGGCTCTCGGGCCGTCAGTGGCAAAGACAAATAAGTTCACATTTTCTCCAGAAACGGCACAGCACAGGAGAAAAGATGACTCATTCATACAGCCTGTTTTGGCCAGTCTGAAGCCTCACTTCTCAGAAACTGGAAAATAGTGACTAACAGAGCGGTGAAACAATGACAGAGGACACAATAACCACCTTCACTTCACCCTTTTGAATAAATCTGCTGTCGAGAATTAAGAATACAACACTAAAATCCACTTGCCAATAAAAATGTATTATTCTCTGCTTCTTGCAACTTGGCTCCACTTATAAAAACCTGATAAAAGCACCCATCTACTTGGATTAATCTACACCTCTCAGTCCCCAGAGGAATATAAGCACCACCACCTCCCTTTTCAAAGCACCTCTCTCCCTGTGCTCCATCTAAATTATCAGATTAATCAAAAAGAAGTATATTGACTTTCATCCTCAAACACACGTAATGTAAATCCCTCTGTCTGGGGGGCGTAAGGAGCCATCAAAAGGAATAAATGTTTGAAGCTTTACATTCCCCCCACCCCTCGATTCTTACGAAAAGAGAAGCTGCTGAGGTGGCAATTCAACACCTTTGTTAAGAACTGGCATGTAGTCATGTGATTTTTTTTTTTTTAACATGTTGGAGGAGTAGTCTTTTGTGCAGAAATCATAAGCAAAGACATTCATGGGAAGGTACAGTTAATACATTACGCTGACCTTTTCTTCCTACACCGTCATCCCGCTCCGTCTTGTTTCTTGTCAGCAGTTTTCAGTCAGACCTCATCCAGCACTGAAAAACATCCACACATCTCCCCTAACCTCTCCTCCCGGTTTGCTTTTTCCTCTATCCCTCTCCTCCACCTGTCGTTCAAAGTGTTTCTTCATCTGTCTTTGAGACCGCGATGCAGGGAATCGCCTTCATCACGCCTGCTTTCTTCTTCATTTCTGGCCTCTCCTTCACAGATACTGCCCTCATTTCCTCCCTTTCCTGCCTGCACGCCTCCCTCCCTCTCTCCTCCTTCTCTCTCTCCCTCCATCTCCTCCGCTTGCTCAGGCGGCTTCTTTAGCTCCCCGTTTCAGCTCTGTTTTATTATTCTTTTCATCCCTCTCTTCTTTCATCTGCCTCTCTAGTTCACTTGTTCACTGGCAGAGATGTTTGAAGTCTTCAGGACATCAAGAAAACTTCTTCAGCTGTTCCCCCCCCCTCTCTCTCGCTCTCTCTCTCTCTTTCTCACTTCATTCAGCATTCCTCCTCAGTAGTTCCTCACTCTTCATCCCACAGTTTGGCTTTTACAACCTCACTTTGGATGTTTTCCTCACTTTTTTGCTTTTTGCTCCCTTTTCCTTCTTGCTGTTAACGTAATCTAGTTTTTCACAATGATTCCACTGCAGTCGCCTCCTCATCGCCTCTCATAGCTTATCCTTTAATATCCATACATCTCTCGTTACCTCTTTTCATGATTTGAATTCTAAAATTGCTTTAGCTACTGTAACATATAGATTATCTGAAAGAGTGTAAATTAGTTTTCAAATTAATTACTGAAATATGAAATTGAGCTATATACTAGTTAAGTGTGTGTTTGTGTTTGTACTCATCCTCCTCATGTGTCCCCCCCATGAGTCCTCAAGGGTCCAAATGTCAACAAATCGCAGCTGGTGTGATCCCAACACAAGTGTAATGTTCGCATTACTGCAGGCAGCTGTGTTTTTAAAAAGCAGTACCTTTGTCCTGGGGCGCACAAGTCTCTCCTACATGCTGACTGACAAAATACTTGGCTTTAATGCACAGCAGACATGATGTACAAGAAGCTGGAGGCCTGACTGCTCTGTCAGCATGTGTGCTCCAGTTGCCGGTCGTCAAGAATTGCCGAGCTGGCGCATGACGGTAGCCACGATAGATAAAAGTCATCCTGATCCATCATGTTGCAGGTATTATTAACTAAAGCTAAAGTCAGGCACACTGACCACAGCAGACCTAAGCACATACATTTAAAATTATACATTACATTTTAATTAGACTTAGACATTAGATATGTTAAGGATTTTTTGAATTTTTGAAATTATATCGTTTCTTGGGAAGCTCTGGTGCCTTTTTTGCAGGGCCCAATGTTTTATGTTTTAGCAGATCACTGGAAAATACAATCATATGTATTTGAGTATATGCACAATCACACGCTGCAGAGATCTGCAGTCTGCTGCTCTCTCAGTTTGAAAGTTCAGTCATGGATACAAAAACAGCTCAAAGCTGACCTTGGGCCAAAATTCTACAAGAAGTATTACAAATCATTTAACACATGAAAAAAAATGACTAATGCATTAATTACTCAAAGCACTCATGCGTGATTTGATGACTCCATGTTCATTAATTAAGTCTGAAAATGTGTCAAAGGAAGACAGATCAGTAAAGGTCAAGTTATTAGTCACTGAAGTATTCATGGTATTAAATTATATGGAACATAATCTGCATTGCTGATGCTCCAGTGAAATGTGTAAACAGCGTGATGCTTCTGCAAAATGAAATGCACAGCGTGGCTTCTCGTACATGTCATGGTTAATAAATGTATATACACCACTTAGCTCCGAGTGTAAATCTCACAGCAGCATCCCTCGTCTGCTTTGCACAGACAAGCTGACAGATGTACAATCCTCTGTGTGTCTGCTACTTCTCTCTGAGCCGCGTCGCAGCGTTCAGACTCTGCTCGCTAGCGAAGCCCCTCCCCATCCAAGAACACCTTCACATTTCCCAGCACAGGTAAACATGAACAGCATCCACAATCTCCTCGATAGACGTGACGGGTGAGGACGGCAGCACGTTGAAGAAGATTATGCACAAAGCTTCCGTCCAGTCCACTGCCATCTGTTGGGGTGAGAAAAACCTTAGTGACAAAACTCACAAATTTAATAATTGCAAGGAAGGAGAGAGCGGCATAGCGCCGACAGATTTCCCCCCGTTCTCCCCCTTGAGACAAAGAGAGAGATGTTCAGGAGCCTCAGTGATGAGTTTAAGTGGGGGAGCACCTTTAACCAGCACCAAAAGCTCACAATTCATAATGTTCCTCTGTGACTTTTACTCTGTCAATACAAGAGCTGCTTCATTTATGTGCAAAAATATGCAGAGGAATAGCAGACTAAGTTAAAAACTAAAACCCAGGTATGTAGCAAAACAAGATTTATCATCATGCATAAACAAACCCTGTTTGTCTTCTCTGTCATTTTCTCTTCTCTTTTTCAAAACAGTAAATAGGTTATAGGACAAATATAAAAATTTGAAACCTGTGCAAAATAAAAAATAAGCAGACAAATTTGAAGTTAATTTATTGGAAGTTCAACTACTAATTATTTTGTATCATTGATTGATATATTAATTCTTTGTGATTTGGGAAGAGAGTGTCTGACAGTGAAAGATGGAAGAAGGAAATATTAACTGGTAACTACATCAGGTTTGGTCTAGTGCAAATTAATAGTCATTTTTCATCATCATTTCATCACCTGATTACTTTCTCAATTAGTTTTAATCTATTAAATGTCAGCAAAAAAGGGCAAAAAATTATTTCCCAACTTACGTTGTCTGGTGTGATGGCATCGGATCCCTTTCTTTGTCTGACCAATGGTCTGCAAATTATTAACCTATTTAAAGTTCATTTACAGAATCATAAATAACACTGGCCATGACTAGATTCTGCTTAATCATTCATGATGAAGCAGCAACTCATATGAATTATACATTCATTTAATTAGTTCTTTTACTTTTATTCATTAACACAATTTAATTTGCGTGCGTGCTAAAGGTTAATTTCATTTGACAGTTTTATCATTTCACTTTCCTCCTCATGTCGTCGTCTCTGCGGCAGCCTCAAGCAAAGAGCCACAAGCCAGCTTTGAAACGGAAACATTAAACACCATATACTGTGTGTGCCAGCTTAAATTAGCCTTCGAGTCATGCAGAGCAGCACATTAGCTTTAATGGCTGCAGTCGCATGTATTTAGGTGACTGCGTAATGTGCTTAGAGAGCTGGGCATCCTGGTGGCACAGCAGCACAACAGAAGGTAAACAGGCCTCTGTGATTCTGCTGTTGTTTCCTGCAAAAAGTGAACATGGGAGGATGCACAGCAATAAATGCTCCGCAGAGCTGAGGGGAGTCACCGAATGATTTACAACTTCATCGCTGTGAGCAGCACATTTTACATCACGTGCAGTCATTTGATTCACAGTTATTTATGGCAAAGAGCACGGCTTTAAGAAATTCTGTGAGTCTAAAAACTGGTGTGGGTTTTCACATTCGCAAAAATTTAGCAGATTCCAAACAATGTCTGGTTCCTTTCACTTCTAATCTAGAAAACATAGAGTAAATAAGCAGTTATACCAGATGGGATTAATTTTGACCCAACCGTTCACACTTGAACTGCTTCAACTCAGCAGGCATGAAATTCTTGTTTCAGAAACCTGCCACATGTCCATGTGATTTAGGTCTAGACTTTGACAAGGCAATTTAAAAACTTTAAATTTCTTCCTTCTCTGTAGTCAGACTGAAGTGGAGCTTGTGCCTCAAATCATTTTCTTTTCACGTGACCCATTTCTAACTCGACTTCAGCTGGAGAAAGATGGCTTCATATTCTCCTGTGAGAGAATCAGTATTTTACCCTCCACAGCGGGATTCATGGCTCATCCAATTATTGCAGCTATTCAGGTTGCACTAAATCATCCTTTAACTATAACCCCTGTGCCATTTTTGTTAACTTATACTCCACAGGAACTTCAATTCAGGTTTCCTGAGGCCTGGATGTTCTGAGGCCTTTTTTGCTTCTTACCTGGACAAATTTCATTTAAGTTTGGAAACATTCTGGGAAGTTCATTTGTGGCACCTGGATGTGATGGGTATTTGAGATGACTCCCACAGCTTGGAGTGACCTTCATTGGTTCTCGGTATCTAAACTGTAGAGACCAATTGACGTTGCCATAGTTTGTGTACACCATTCAGCCACAACATTAAAACCACCTGCCTAATATTTTGTGGCAGGCCACTGCCATCAGTTCCAAAGTTTTGGCATTATCAGCATTATCTTGTAGGATGAAGTTTATATAATTTTTCAGTTTTTGGTGACCTTTTTTGTAACATTTAATGGTTATCCACTTGACTTGAACTGCTTAAATTTCCATAAAAACAAGAAAAATGATGGTGCTCGGGCTGACCACTTGTGCATGGCAATTTAAAAAAGATGACCCAAAATGAGAATGAAAATCATAACACAGAAGTGGGTTGAAGAGGACAGTTATGTACAGCATGTTGGTGTGCTGACGCCACGTGTTGTATTCATTCAGTGCGTGTGCAAACTGCAACCTACAGAGGTCACCATTGACATACAAATTATTGATGATTCTAACACACGAGAAGCCATGAGGGAGGAAATGAAGCCACTGTTTTTCTTAACAAACAAGGATTGGTTAATAATGTGCTAAAATGGAATAGATGCTATCTCTCTGCCACAGGAACTCAGACATATGGAGACAGAAGGACAGAAAGATATAGATTGTGCATGTCTGTGGAGAAACGGAGGCCATATTTCTTCTGCTGTTCAGAACAAGAATGTGGAGGAGGATGCATTAACAGCTGTCATGTGAAGTATTGCCCCCTCTGGTGGCCGTAATGTAGACCAGCCTCTAAGCAAAGGTGGTGGAGAATAACTGATGGCTCTGCTAAGTTTAGTCATTTCAGCAGCATTAAATCGACACGGGCTCTTCTCCTGGGTAATATTTCATTTTATTTGTCCTTCATTTCATGAGTTCATTTTAAGTTCTTGAAAGTTTTTCTGAAAGAACTACAGGAAAGAAACACAATAAAGGTATTTTAGTTAATTATAGATTTTCTTTTCAAAATAATATTTTAGAATTTAGAATTTTAATTTTTTTTTTAAAAAGTTGGACTTATCATACTGCACTCTTACACTGAAAATATGTGTGTTTGTTTTACACATGCCACTGTTGTAGTTTCTGGTGCATTTTTTGCAGCCATCGCTGATTTATTACATAAAGTTAAAACCGTCAGCTCCAGCTAGCAAAGGTAAAAAAAAAAAAAAAAGGTATTTAATCACAACTGTTGCAGCAGGGACCAAGGCTAAATGGATTATTGTGGAAAACAAAACTGGCACAGTACTTTATATTTGGAAACAAATTTATCTCGGGTCTCACCACAGGACAAACAAGTGCACACACACACACACACACACACACACAAGGCATCCTGTGGCCATATAGAACTACGATGTACTCAACCTTGGAATCTGCAGCAGAAGTTGATGTCAAACGGGCCTGAATGATCAACTCAGAAAACCACCCTAATGAGCCTTGAAGTGATTTGGTGAAATTCATGCAATAACACTGGGAACAGGTGCGTGCGTCTTCTGCTTCTGTCTTCGTGAGGACCAGATGATTTCACACCATCAGAGTGAGGACATTTGGGAAAGCGAGGGCATTTGGCCTGTTCTCACGACTTCAGTGTGATGTTTGAGACGTGGCGATCAGGGTTAGAGTAAAGGGCCAGGGAATTCATCATGTCACAAGGACAGAGGTGTGTCTCTGTGTGTGTCTGTGTGTCTGTGTGTGTCGATGAGGAATCATGACAGCAGACAGTGTGTGTAGATAATATTTCCCAACACACAGCTGGTGATAGTTGCCATGGGAACCGACAGGGGCAGATGGTACCCAAATGGTGCCTGGGCAACCCTCACACGCACCCACACGATAACTTGGGAAGTCATGGTAACGACTTTGTGGAAATGTGATTTATTTTACATTAGTGTTCCCCTTTGGTGCAGCACACTGTGCTCTCTACTAGTTTACTGCAGCAGATAATGAGTTCAAACACGAAACGTCAAACACCAGTGAACACGAGTTGCAAACACCAGCAGTTTAAAGGCGTGGATCCCCTCTGGAACAAGCACACACACACAAACACAGGCCTTTTACTGATGCAGGTTGTGCAGCTCCAATTTCCCAGCGGCATCAAAACAGATGAATTAACTATGGAAAATAATAAATAACATAATATTAGATAAATAATATTTACATTTGACACTACAAGTAACTACTCTCCATGTAGCTAAAGCCTGATATATCTGAGTAACTTTTGCAAAAAACCCCAAAAAACTAAGGTGCTGCTTTATAAGAATGCCCTTTTTAAAATAATGACATGCGTCTTTTAAGTGTTTCTGAAGATTGATGTCTTGAGTGGGAACAGAATGACTCAGGGCGAAGAGGCAGACAGGCTGGGGAAAATGGAAAAGTTTTTGAGCGGTGGACAAATGCATTCTTAATGTTTTTTGTCTCGTCATGGGCTTTGTTGACAATAAGAGTGGTTACCCTTAAGCTTATTAAAGTTATGATGTCTTGGAGATATGAAGCGAGTCATCTTGAAAAGGCCATTTTTGCCCTGTGAATCTGTCCCAGTACAACATTGTTTTATCATCCATTGCATATCTGTCAAAAGGTTATAGAAAAGCACTGTTTCTGGTCCATGCTGCCATCACAGACAGGGCTGTGCAGAGATAAACTTGTTCATCCTGGTGCTGTGGAAATCTCACAAAATCTCAGCTACTGCATGTAAACTGGTAACGCTTAGCTGCTGCCTGCAAGGGCCGCTGCTTAATTCTGCATCTGTGCTTTTGATGTGCGGGGGAGCGCAGAGCCGCGGCCAGGCCACGGGGCTTTGGCTCCAGAAGTGTGGCAATTGATTTGGCCCAATGTACAAGGTCAGACCGTGGAATAACAGACACACAGAGAGAAAGAGAAACAAGAGAGGCCCACAGTGCAAGGAAGGGAAGAGGGATACGATACACAGGCGGCGTTTTTTATGGGGTCACAAGTAGAATGAGAAGAAGGTGACATAAGCAATAACACATTGAAAATAACAAGCACAGCCACATTTCAAACCTTTTGGTGTTTGCAGCGGGAAATGATTTATTATAGTATTATAATTGATTTATTATCAGTCCTTCACTTTGAGGTTGAATTCCTTGTCCCTGCCATGTCCTCCACTTAAACAAAAATAAAACTTTACTCCTTACCAGCTCCGAAGATGCGGGGACATGTAGAACCTTGTCACGACATCAAGACAAAATGGCTTTACAGTATTTTGATGGAATCCAAATTAGGATAGTATCATTTATTTATTTTTTCAGGCATTATTGCTTTTATTGGACAGCAGATAAGAGAGATGGACAGGAAGCATGAGACACAGAAAACATGCAGAAGGCCCATGTTGAGAACTGAACTGGGGACAGTTAGAACTTTCTTTTACCCCAAATTAAGCTTGATTTTACTCTGTGTGTGTGTGTGAGAGAGAGACGAAGCATAGCATCATGGAGAGACGGAGTTTGTAATTTCAGGCTCGAAGAGTGTGAAGCTGGTCCCAGCACGGGGCACACTGTGTGTGAAGTTAAAAGTGATGAGTGTGAGTGTTTACGCACACACACACTTAGTATACACACACAGAGTACATACATATGTACAATACAACCACTTTTCACTTCCACATGTCCTCACCCTCTCACACTTGCAGACTTTCTCTGTCGCACACACACACACACACACACACACACACACTCAGTGGGCTGCCATCTGTTCTCACCAGTCAAGCTGTCTTGGCAGCCCCTCAGGACTGGGACACCATCAATGACTCTCTATCTCTATCTCTCTCTCTCTCTCTCTCTCTCTCTCTCTCTCTCTCACACACACACACACACACACACACACACACCATGTACAGGCCAACAGACTGAGAGGTCATAATGACTGGCACTGGTAAACTCACTTCTCCAGAGAAATGAAAAACGGCCCTGAGCATCTTTCAACAGTTGTGGAATAATCAAAATAAGTAGTCTGTGCCTGTAAACGAAAAAGATAGATACTGTGTGTCACGTAATGCTTCATATTTTGACAAATCACCTTCATTGCAGGTGACAGTGAAGCTGTATTTGGAAACATAGTAAGTAGGTTTAACTGATAATAATAATGTCTGTGCAACTTTACAGTGATGAATGCTAAAAACAGTTAATTTGCAAGTGGTGTGTTTAATCTTTGAGTGAATATATAAGGCAGTTCACCATGGCCGTTGTGGAAAGTGCAAGCCGTATTGAATTGAGAAGTACATGTATATCATGTCTGTGCGTTGAGATGTGACTGAGTCAACTGATGACCTGCTGTACGCTGCTTTTCTTTTTCCCAGTGCATGCTGGGACAAGCCCCAGCCCTCCTCAAACCCTACACAGGACAAGCAGGTTAACATCCCCTCATATGACTATTTAATCACTTTTGTTCTATTTGTTCACTTTTTCCCCATGACATTTACAAGCAGAGTTTTGCTTTCCACATTAATTTATTAAGATGATAAAAACCCAAACTTTGCGGTACCAAGCACAAACTGTTCAGTGTTGGTTTGTCTGCAATGTTTTTTTTTAGGTTAACCCACCTGGGGTCATTTAGATACTGTTGTGAGACTAATACAATTGTAATGATCTCAAAAAGAGTGGTGTTGGCAACTAGGTTACTCTGTTTAACATCTTCTGTTTGTCCTTCACAATGACCATAGTCCTCGGCAACACCCAGCTCTAATTACAGGAGGAACGCATGACCTTTGTTTACTTCTTTTGGTAAACATTGCAAGAACAACGGTAGGACTTCACCCACACACAACTCTAGTTCTCACAAACTGTGGTGGCCTGGAAATGGCATGAAGGCAGCCATCAAATTTTAATAACAGAGAGGAGTAAGTCAGTTAATTGGAAGCAGAGCTCCAACAAAAAACCTCCAGTGTGGCAATATATCATAATGTGGAAGAGTGCTCCATCTTGTTTTCTGTTATATCAACATAATGCAGGCAGAGAAAGGGGGTCATTCATCATTTACCGAACAAGTCGAGGACAGCTTTGACAGCATGCTGCTCCTTAAAAAAAGAATGATCAGAAAGAGAGGATAAAGTGTGTGTGTGTGTTTGTGAAATCAAAGAGTAAGCATGAATCTTTTTCGATGTGTCTCTCTGCTATATGATAATATAGCAGAGAGTCCCACGCTCTGTGTGATACTCTGCATGAACCCTGGGCTTAGTGCGCACGCACAGACACACACACTTACGCACTCTCACCAGCAAAGTGATATGCACACACAATCTTAAACACACACTTACAGCCAGCAGGGTATTGAGCTCCAAGTGGCTAACAAAGCGTTTTGAAGTGGGTTTTTTTGGGGGGGTTTTGTATTCATGGCAACTCATGTTGACGATGACAAAAGGCTGCAGAAGGGAGACACGTGATTGATGAGTCAGGTGGATTCCCACAGATTAAAAAAAGAAAACTACTGCAGTTTAAAGGGATTTAAGAATGTTTTTATTGTTTCTGTTGCTTTTATATTTGGTCCCTCATTAATGTGTTTTCATGTCAGTGCAATAACAGTGTGACTGGCTGTATGAACAAGAGGAGACAGTCTGATCACAATAACTTACACAGCAAACAAGCTGTTGCCTGTGTACAAGGTGTGTATGGCAAAGTAGCTCCACTATTTAATTGTCTCACTGCCTTGAATGCTAGCTATTTGGCTTTCTAGTTGTTTTCATAATTTGTATATTCATTTTAGGACCAGTATTCACAGCTTTTTTAGAAATGCAGTCACTTCTTTAATCCCACATCTTGGTGTGCAGCTCTACCCAGTCCAGAGAAAAAACACTTGTGCTGCCATTCATTCAGGGGTACAAAAATTAGCCAGCAGTAGTTGCTAATTCCCACCCTACAAACACTGCTAATTGTTAAATCCACACCCACCCTGCGGCAATGGCCTCTTGGAATCAAACTGGAAAAGGACAGTTCCAGGTTCAGTGGTTTCAAGAAGCTTACTGGCTGCTGATATAGCAAACCCAGCTCTCAGTATGGTGTAAGCAGACTAAGACGCAGGGAGAACAGCTAACAAAATCATTTGCTTTTCCAGTTTCAGCATTTGGTTTTGGTTTCCAACAAGAATGAGACAGAAAGTCAAAGAAAACAGAGAGAAGGAGCCACAGAGGGGAGAGAAGGTGAACCATGTACCAGTGAGGAGGAAAAAACCCCAGCTGACCTTGAAGAAAAGACTATTAGGGCAAATCCCTAATAGAAAAAGATGAATCTCACTGAATCACTGGTTTAATGTGTCTCATGATGTGTACTGAGGTGAATTAAGTACACATTATGTCTTTAAAGCCTTAATCTGTGGTTGCTATATGACATCCCATCAAACCACCTGTCACAGGATGATTGATTTCACATGGTGGATCATGACTGTCCGTCTGGACCTGCAGTGGTGCTCCTTAAACACGTCTTTCAAGCTGTTCAAATATATTTTACTGAATATATAGCACTTAAGGTAAGAGTTAACGGTGATTCCAATTTTTCATGGACAGAAATAGACAAGGTGCGAAAACTGAGTAGAGTGGAAAAGTAGACTGGGCTGGGTACCAGGGCCTCAGCTGGCCTCTCATAATCATGTTATGCAGTAGGCAAACACATTAGCAACAACATTAACCGATGAAAACTCATCATAATCCCTCCTGGTCAACCTCATGTCATCCGTTTACTGTTCCCAACCCAGAATATCATTTTTAATCATTTCCTCGCATTCACATTTATTTCATGAAGGTTTCTCAAGCCTCCATGAGCCTGGTAAAGACTGTCAGCATTTTGGAGAAACAAACGTAAAAAGGGGCTTTTAATAAGATCAACAGATTGATTTTAGATTGGTTTCCACTGGGATCTAAAATTTATATCAAGATAAAACATTGCATTTAAGTGTATTAATGTTTGTTTTTTTTATACACATCAGCATGTGATATTAATTTTCCTGTTGGGTTATTTTTTACATATATGTTTAGAAATACAAAACTGTTATATAACAGTGGTATATATTTCACGTGTGGACATTAAACCCTGCATGTGAGTCTGAAGGTTCAAGTGACTGTGACAGCATCCTTTATGCAGTGCTATATTAATAGCTAAGCTATTTTTCCATGATGGATCCCTTAATTCATTTTCTCCTTGTTTCCCACACCCTCCCTCCATCAGCGCTGTAATGCACACAGTAATGGTTCCAATCGTCTTATTCCTCTCTGCCCTTCATGTCCTTCTGTCTTCGCTCTGTCCCTCTGGTGCCTGTGAAGGCTTTTCCTCTCTCCTCTCTTGTCTCCATCACACATCTCGTCCTCCTTCTCTATTTCTGCACCACCGTCTTCCTGCTTTTCTCCCCCTTCTCTTTCATTTCTATTTCTCTCCATCCTGTCTTTTCTTCTCCATATCACTTTCCGGAGTGCTCTTTGTGTTTTAATCCACTTTCTATGCTTCTTTAATCTCCAGATAGCCGGAGGCCTTTTGATGGCCCTTGGATAACTCCCCATGTGTGTGAATGATGCTGTAAGTTTGTGTAAGTCGGTCTGACTGTGAACTTTTGCATAAAGAGATGGTCACTTTTCATTACTCTTTTGGCTGTTATCATAAAACTAAAAATATAGTTAGTCGGTTTACAATGTCAGTGTCGAAGTTTGGACACCCCGGCATATTCAGTTTAATTTAATTTTTCCTGTTGCCCACCCTAATTCTGTCTTCTTTCATCTTTTTGATTCTACAACACTGGAGTCTTCTCAAGGTCAAGAAATACAGTAAGTCCACTAAATGGATGCAGAACTTTATAGGGATCATAAAGTGCTAAACTGTTAGAGAGTCTTTAAATGAGATGATATACAGTATACTTTACTGGGGTGCCAAAAATGTTAATCCTGACCTTGCTGACCTTTAGCAAACACATATTTCAATCCAATTTATAGCCTGTTTTGTTTTTTGATTATTTAAATTAATGAGTGTGTTCACCACCTTCAGCACCAGCCTGTCATGTGCTGTGTATGTTTGTGTTCTTTTAAAACCTTGTATAACACTTGTCTCCCAATGGCAAAAAGCTTCAACCAGCAAGTGCCCCACATGAATGAATCTCTTGGGTAGCAAAATTGATATTTCTCACTATTGTCAAATTCCTTTATACAGCTGTCCAGCAGATACGCCTTTAGATCATGCACATTTGCTCACTGTGACCGTTTTTTGGTTTTTTTTCTCCTCATAATTTCCAAAACATTACCTTGCGTTCTACCACACCTCAATTGTAACAGTTGTCAGTAAGCTCCAAATAGCTGGTTACCTGCATCATAATGAGTTTGTAGTAAGTCACACAAGTAGAGTTTGTCTTTGACAAGGTGTTTGTTTTATGAGCATCTGCTCTTGACAAGGTAGACCTCTCGCTCTGTCCTTCTTTCTGGACCTCATTACTCTCTCTGTCTGCACACACACACACAGCAGAGTGCAGGCTGGGTTTCTGGACCTCATTAGTTTTCCAATTAGCTGCTGTCATCTGTCAACTGTCCCCTCAGTTACTTGGGGCAACCATGACGCTGCAGCCAATTCTCTGCCCTGATTCATCTCGCTGGGAACAGGTGGACTTCCTGTTTGCTTTCCACTTGAACGTTGAGATGATTCCTCGCTCCCGACAGTTCAAATGTTTGTTCCTCCTGAAGTTAGGAAACACAACATCAGAAAGCAGTGTTGTGTCCAGACTTTCATAGCAAGTATAGTATAGTTCAGATTTCCATTTTTCACAGCATTTAAAGTGATTATGCTAATCTATAGTTTATTACCTGCAGCTGATGTGAGTTGTCATGCTCCCACTTTGGAGAGGAAGAGGGAACCAGCATGAGAAACAGGTTGAGGCCACCTTAAAGTGTACACCCGGCACACACATTCATCCCACTATTCAAGATTTCTGCATTTTCATTGCATATAATATTTCCATCCATTGTGATTATGAAGTGTTCACATAAACAAACTAATAAAGTTAATGGGATGCATATTTTTGCACCAGGTTTCTATGGTATAAATTTGGTTGTTGTGTATTTAAAACACAAAATAACACTGAATATCTTATTCCAGCACAGCATTAATTATAAGTTGTGATGTTATTGCACCATTGTTTCATCATCATCATCATCATCATCACGCTGACACTTGCCTGAGCTGGAGATTCTGGGTCCTGAACACAAGCAAAAGACAAATGGCAACAAAACACAGTTGTTATGGGTGTATGTGTGTACGTGTCGGTGTGCACATTCACTGTGTGAGTGCAAAGGGTCATGCGGTTTGATGAATATCTTTTTTACAGCCCTCGCATTTATATCTGGACTTTTGAGGAGTGGCAAAAAGCCACAGTCACGCAATTAAAAACACACAAACACATAGACACGTACTGGCACATCCGTCATCAGGTTGCTGTTTACACATAGTATCTAAAAAAAACAAGTTTGACTGGCAGGGAATTTAAATTGCACCTGAGTCATGTATCAGGTGTATATTTTATTTAAGGTGTTGCTATACTATTGGTATAGTTTTTATCTGTAAATCAACCACCTTCACAAGGACTCTCTGCATAGCTGTTTATTCCTTGGTTGTGGTTCTTAGTAGGCCACATTGGTTGCACTTGACTGTGTCACTTACCCTGAGTTAAAAGTGAAGAGACCAGAACATCAACAGGTTCCAGAGTGGGCAGCGCTGTCACACCTTTGATGATGATATCAACCACACCCACTGTAGCTGCCTCTAAAAGGTGGTTAAACCAAACAGTGTTGATTATTTCGCATGATTTAACCCTGTCAACAGAGTGACTGACACTTTTTTTTTTTTTTTACAGTGAATATGGACCACACCACAGTTTTTTACATGTGAGGTTCACACTGTACAATTACAATCCAAAGGGGGTTTGATCTGTCAGTCTGTTGTAGTTCAGTAAGTTTTTATGAGCATTCAAGAAGAACACTTTAAATTAGTCACATTTGTCAAATGTTTTCTGTCTTAGCAAATATACAATGCTGTTGCAATAGAAAGAGGCTGCCACACTAAAGTGTATTTCACTTTTGTTAAATACACAAGCCTTGTTCCATCCTGTTAGACAAAGTTAGTTTGTACCATATTAAGCACATACTCCTTATATGTTCTTCCATTGTTTTCTTTTCCCAACTAGTTTCTGTACTGATTTAGTCCCAGTTTATTGCAAGTGGAACCAGGGTCAATTCTGGATCCCACAGTTTATATCTTATCTAACAGGGCATACTGGATCTTTGTTCAGCATCAATGGCAGAGGCACTTGAATTCCACCTAAGTGTGCGGAGCCTTCATCTCTCATTATTTTAATGCTTTTAAAAATGTCTGATTCTTTGTGCTGGTTTGAGCTACATTAGTTCCACAGTAATTGGAGGGAATGTGAGGAGGAGGTGATCTGATCAGTTAGACTAGAACTTAAAAGCGTGAAATGAAATGACAGCTCTCTCTCTCTCTCTCTCTCACCTCCGGGCTCCACCATCTGGTCCTGCCACCACTCTATGTCATAGATTATCAAAGTATGCTGATTCTTGAATTTTTGTGGCCATTTTATGTTTCTATAACTAAATCCATCTTCTCGAACATCTCAAAGATGCTTCGGTATTCGTGTTGCCTCTGACTTGCATGCCAAAAAATTGTGGGTTTTCCTTTGTCTTACATAAACAAATACATAATCAGATATGGTACTGAGTGCAGATTTTTTTTTGTTTTTGCTTCCCTTCTCCTCTTCTTCATCTTTGTCTTTAATCACAGACATATGCATCACGTTACTGTTTCTCTATCAGCCCAAAACAGACCTAATTACAGTGACGTGTGGCCACAGCCCAGACAAGAGCTATTGTATATATGTGTGTTTGTGTGTGTGTTGTGTGCGCATGGATCTCAATTGTGAAACCAGAGCACATTATTTCGCTGTGTTCCCGTCAGTGATGGCGGCCCATGGTGGGTGAGCGTGCGTGTGTGTATTACTGCCCAGTTGGCTGTATTCCCAGTCAAGAGGTTGGATAAACATTATGACCTTCTCACCAGACCGGGATTGAATAGCTCTGCAGTATAATTCAAAAGTGAGAACAAAACACAGTGTTGGCTTTAAGGAGAGCTGTTTTGTCCAGTCTGTCTCGCAATGACGTGTTTTTGCTAACAGCCCTCTAGTGGCCACAGTAATTATGGCAGGACAATGGCCGGAAGTGAGGTGGCATTTTTATAGAGCGGCAAAGTCCGTTTCAGGGAGGAGGTCGGGGTGGATCGTCCTATGACCTTAACCACCAGTTTATTATTGTAACCATGACAAAAGGTGACCTCTGTGACATCAATGAAGTGCTGATTTTAATCCAACCAACCAAACTGCATGTTTAGTTTTGTTAAAGTGATGATGAGGATCGGGGTACGCCTGCCCCTGGCATGCTCCAGGGGTTGTAACCGACGTGTCGGCCGTGAACATACTGTAAAACCCTGTTTATTTACAGTTCGCTCTGGAACGACTTAAAGAGCAACAACAATTCCAGGAAAAGTACATTTCTCTTCCCCACTGGTTTTCTCTGACATCTGAAGAAGGTTAGTCTTGTAACATTCACTCAGCAGGGGAGAGGGTTAGTGTCACCACCCCACCACCTTTGAAGTCAGATAATGAATTACATAACTACTGCTGTGGCTCCCAAAAGTATTTTTATTCCATTAGCTTTCGGGCTGTTGTCACTATCTGGAGGGGGATTTATAGCCAAATGATGACACAAATCCCCACATTTATCTGTGCCGCTTCTTACACAGTATTACTCCATGTTTACTGGTTCTGTGTCTGACTGCTTTTATCTTTTGTCTCGTGTGTGCGTTCGCATTGCATCGCGACTGTAGCCAAATCCACCAGGATTTGTAAATGCAAATGAGGAGCGAGGCAAAACCACAAAATGCAAAAGTGTTACTGAGCTCCTGTTTTGGCCCCTGTCTGTCTAGTCCAGGCTGTTTTCATTCACTTTGAGAAAAGGTCAGGCATGTAGACCTTGCCCTGTGGAGAGTAAAAGTAAAAGGAGAAGGTTTTTATAAATACAGCGCTAACTTTGAAGTTGGCTGACGGATTACAGAGCTGCTGTCAAGGCCCTCCTCAGAGGTTTACATTCATTCCAGTCTTATACACTGATGAATCCACCTCCACCTTCATTTGCAATATTTTCCCTGGATTATTTTGCATGTGTAGACTATTTACATGTGTTCTCTGTGGACGTTCTGTCAGGAGGACAGTTTGACCATGCAATGTGTCTCCAAGAGTCTTGGGAAAAAAAAGAGAAGGAAAAGGCTGATGTTACAAAATGTCAGAGTAGCCCTGTAATCTTCAGCAAGCACCCACTGGGAAAAAGGTAAACACTGGTAGTTTATATGAACACGCCACCACCTTCAATAAAGAATGATGGATTTCAGATCTCTGGCCCCATCACAGAACCTCCTTCCTCCTCTTATCGGCGCTGCTTTCTCCTCGTTTCACAACAGTTTGGGGTTGTTTTGCAGGAGCTGTGACGAAGCAGCAGAAATATGCTCGGAGTCTGTTTTCGAATGCTCAACGCCTTCTTACAAGGAAAAATGTCTCATTACCGAGCAGTGGTATGATGACTGAGAATGCCTCAGACAAACTTCCTCCCAGACAGCAAAGAATTCCTTTTAATCGAACAGGAATTTTATCATCCTATCTGCAAAACTCAGATTATTTCAATCACAGCCTCCTATCATCACACATGTTATGTCTAGCTTTCTTTTTCTAAGATTCTAATACAAAAATTTAGTTTCGTAAAAAAAATATATATATATAAGAGGAGATAGAGAAAATGTGGGGTGTGAAGGCAACAGTAGTACCAATAGTGATCAGGGCACTAGGGGCGGTGACCCCCAAGCTGGAAGGATGGCTCCAACAGATACCAGGAACAACATCGGAGATCTCTGTCCAAAAGAGCGCAATGCTAGGAACAGCTAAGATCCTGCACAGAACCCTCAGACTCCCAGGCCTCTGGTAGAGGACCCCGAGTCTGAAGGAAACACCGCCCAGGTGGGCGAGAGGGAGATTTTTTTTTATTTATATACATATATATATATAAAGGATGATTAACTAAATTCCCCTTTTGATCTCATAATATTACCCAAGCCAGTTGCAAATGCTGAGGACCTGAGATGACATTAAAAGCTCCAGAACATGCTATCAAGTCAATCTTTATCTGAAATTTTTTGTTTAATAACATACCGATCCCAAGCTCAGTACACTGTGAACGTCTAGTTCACTGTGCAGAAAAAGAAAACGATCCGCTGACATTGCAGCTGCGTGATTTTTACTTGAAACTTTGCTCACTCTTAAAATAATTATATTAATAATTGCAGTACATAGGAAACACAGATTTAAATTAATAAGTAAACAGCCTCATCTAATATGAATCAAATGTGCATTATCACTTGCTTCTGTGCCTCTGTTAGTTTTATGACAAACCTCAAATGACTTGACAGGACTGTCCAGTGGTGATTTGCTTGCTCCCTCTCTTTGTTTTTAGTGTTTTTACTCTCACCAGTTTTGTCTTTATTTGTCTCTGCAACCGTTTCGCTTTCCGACAGACTGTTGATGTGCTGTATCAAAGTCAGATCAATTTAACTGTTTTTGAATTGACAGTGAAGTGAACAGTGTGTCAGTTTTGAAAAGTTAATCAGCGACAGTTTTTGTATACAACCAGAGTGAGATTCTAAATTATTTGGTTTAAAAACTCTCATAGAAATGTGATCGGGTTATAGTTTGGGGTGGATGGTGAGCAGACCGAGCTTCACAGGACATGACGGAGCTACTGGCCCTTTACTGGTGGCTGAGTGACAGGTCAGACTGAAACGGTGTAGCAAGGCAGACGTTCCAGATGAGCCTGATGCTGAAGCTGAAGCTCCAGTAGGAGCCGAACAGACCTGAGACGGGCCAGGCTCGTGAGTCACTGTGGCACAGGTGCTTTGAAGCAGAACTGTCAGACTCTTGGACAACTTGTTCAAAGACTTTCTGTGGCGGAGATATCGCCTCCCTTCTGATCTCAAAGGCGTGAAAGTAGCCAGCGCCGGTGCCTCCATTATTCACCCAAACGGGATGCGACAGACATAGCTGATTTTCTCGATTCTCCTGGAGTTAGTCCACTGGCACTGATGTGCACAAACAATCACAACATTGCATCAGCTTTTGTTGTGTTTTTTTTAAAGATAGCTTTGTCCACATGACAGATCATTTCATCTTTTGTGGTGATGCACCCACCTGGGCAGTAATTAAAACTTCAGTTTCTCTTGATGTGAGCGTGATGGGATAATCTATCAGTGAGCATTGCATTGTCTGGCATGTGGCATTCACAACCCAGATGAAGGACACATATTGAAAACACAATGGTCTCCTGATGGAACTGTTTTTATATTACAAGTGCTGCTGCTGTTCTTAAAAGTGAGGATTCAAAACAAACATTGACTTTGGTACCAAAACTAACATACTGTTTTGGAAGAAGTATAATAAGAAATTTCAAATGTGACCCAGTCCTTTCTTCAATGCACTTTCCTGATTGTCCCCTGTTGCAACCGCACAAATGATTTTTGCAGGGTCTCCCAGTTGTACAACAACCCTGTGGACAAAACAAGAAAACCAGAAACAAATAAAGGCAGGAAATGCCACAAAATGAAAAGAAATGAGAAAGACATCAAATCCCAGACAATGAAATCCATGCTGCACTAACATTGGCCAGCCTCTGCTGGGAACTGTAGTGATAGGATGTGGCAAAGACAAAGCAACTGGAATGAGAAAACACCATGAATGTCTGGACAGAGAGGACAAAAAAACAAGGTGTTGGACAAGGAACAGGGAATACTGTGTTGATGCCAAAATCATTGCAGTGAGGATGGGGGGGGGGTACAGGAGAGGACAGGCTCAGCCAAATGCACGTGAGACTGCGTGGGGTGTGCTTCGCAATAAAGAATTATCCATAAGCTGCGTGTGCAGGCAGGGAAGAGGATCGCGTGAGCCTGGACGAATGAGCATGCCAAGCCGAGTCCTCCTGGGACGGACAGGAAGCCGATGGACGTGGACGTTGTGTATGAATGCGTGTGTGTGTATGCAGACGAGAGAAAAAGATGGAGAAGGGAGAGGAGGAAATGAGAGTCCTGTTTAATATAGTTCAGGCGTATGGCTATGCAGCATGCACCAGAATGGACCCCTTCACTTTCTGAAGTTTGATGCGAAACAGTAGCTATTCATTAAAAGCTTGACTTTGCTGGCCTTCCATCTACACACAATAACTCGTCATAACAGACTTTATAAATTCACCCTGGTAAAGTTACAGCCTCAGAGAAACTTTCTTCACACAAAGGCTGCAACAATCCACAGCATCGGGTGGATTCTGTGAAATTTTTCATTTCAGCATTTCAGTCATACCTAGCAACTGCGTTCCTAAGCTGGGAACCTTGTTATTTAGCCTTTAGCCACTTTTCTTTATATCTCTCTACGTTTTTCTGAGAATGATGCTCTTCTTTCTTATGTAACCTGGAAAGTTTGGATTAAAAAAAAAGTTTGAACAACTTGGCAACAGCAAAACACACCATAAACAGCCATTCGTCGTACCCTGCCAAGTGATATTATAGTGAATGAAAAGGTGGAGAAAGTGTAACCGTCAATCAGTGGTAAATGGGTGTGAGTCAGAGACGTGCTCTCTTGTGTAAGACTCCGTGGTCTTTTCAAGAAAAGTGCCCCAGGAAACGGCAGAAAGCGTAGATAACTATCTCCTCAAATGTTTGTTTTTTGTTTGAAGTCTCGCAAATAACCCCTGACACAAACCTGTGCACGCAGAGCAAGATGCTTGAGCCCGTGGCAGTTCAGCTTTTGCTTTTTGAGCATCAGTTGTGGCTGATATTTTTTCAGACTGAGCTTCTGAAATGGTTCAGGTCGGGCCACGGTGGATAAACTTTATTTGAAGTTATGTGTCTTGCCGTTGCTCACACTCCAGCACTGTGGCTGTGTACAACACTGACCTGAAAGTATTTATGTATTCAGAGACTTTTATTATTATTTTGAATGTGTTTCATTCCCAGATCAGATGACCAGAAATGGAGCGTTGCGTGTACGCAGCTGCACAAACATTCACAAACACAGCAGTGATTATTAAAATGATCAGCACCTTCACACCGTTTTACAGATCTTTAATGGCATGTTGCACTCACAGTATTCACCATCCTTAGCAGCTTTAGTCTCATATAACATCCCATCCTGTTTTTTACTGTCCCTCTCAAATGCTCCTACATCTCCACCTGCGAAGGACAAACGATGCACTTTTGCAAAGGGAAAATCCCGTTAACCACTATCATTAACTTCACAATGTTCCATTTGCTCACAAACACCCTGACTGCTGGGTGGATGTTTTCCATTGCAAAAACAAACACAACACAAATGTCTGGGTTTGTGTTTGCGGCTGTGACATCATTGACAACAACAATCAACACTGGCTTTTGCCCCTGGGAGCTTCTCTCTCTTAGGCCCTTCCTGCGCTCAGTTAAATTTCCATCCAATGATGGAATGAGGTGTCTTCAGGCATGTAGATGTACCCTATTCTGCCTTCTTGTTTTTTTACACATCTCATGAAAAGACCGAAACAAACAGCAAAGTGATCTTAACAACAAGTATGGTCTGTGTAATGTCCACAATTTGAATACTAACAAAATGGCAAATATTTGTTAATCCACAGCTGGAAATAGTCCCTCAACAGTTTATTACTGTTTGAGTAGCATTTACTTAAACTACAGCTGTTTTAGGGCCAAGGTCTTTTCCATTCAAAGTATATGTTGGAAGAGCTTATTTAATTCATTTACATTTACACTATTTATTCAACAAATAAATGCACAATTATTAACGCACAATAATTAATATTATTTGGATGTGTATGCATTAATTAAATTTCAGTAAGTGTCTAATTCCTTTTAAATAATGATTACATTAATGGGGCTAAACATGAGGTAAACTCACATAATCCAACCTAAACTTTGATTTGATGTTTACAATACATTTTAAAAACAACATGATAACTACAGTCTGAAATCACATGGACAAAAAATAACGTGATTGAGTGCACTGAGCAGCAGAGTCGTCCCCCGTCCAGGCTGCAGCTCCCTGAGGCGACTGACAGGAGCACATCAGGTCCCATCTGGCTCCGGCAGCCGCCTGTGGTGCCCTTTCACGGCACAGTGGCCCGGGATGGATTGAGTTGTCTCCTCACTACCTGCCGTCTCCGTTCACCTTGTTTTTCTCAACCCACAGGCAGCCGGTGAAATTAGTGGCAATGCATTTCGTGCACCTTCTGTTAGGATTCATGCCGCATGCGGTCAAACCCATCATGCAACCGTGCAGAAAAACACTAGAAAATTGTGCAGTGGAAATGGGCCGCCACCGGCCTCTGTGATGTGCTAACAAAGAGGAGGAATGTGTGACGTATGGCTGTATGTGACGCAGCAAAACATCCAACATTAATCTGGGTCATTCTCAGCTGCTTAAAATGCATTTCCTTAACCATTTTTTTCTGTAGCAGCACAAAAAATTGTACCTTCCCAAGCATAAAAACCCTCAACAGCTGACTGCCAGGTGTGCAGAGAAATATGGAAGCAGTCAGCTGTTTATAGAAACATCCCATATTGCCACCTAAATTTTGAGGACACACTCTCATTCCAGTTTCCAAGATTTTCAGCTTATTCCCATGGCCTCAGTGGGCTGCCTGGGGCCATGAGACCATATCCGGTATTTTACAGCCCACCCGGCCCTAACAACTGTCAAATATGAGAAGCCTCTGCAGTGTTTTGTCTACTTAGGTCAAAACCACGTGCTCGCGTGGGTTGACTTCTCTCAACTTCCTCCTTTCAGTCAATCCCATAACTGTCTACATGCAAAATGGGTCCCAAAAGATGATGATGGAGATTAGTTGTCAAATCCCACTCAGACTCAATGAGCAGCTAAAAGTGTGTCATGAAAAACTATGCGTGCCAAGGGGCGTGCACCGACTCTGAAGCACGTCAGCCGCTTCACGCAGTTGTCGCGGGGCAAAGAAAAGGGTGCTTTGTTCAGCATCGAATGTTTTTTTTCCATCCAGCCCAGACGCTGCATAAAAGTGTCAAAGTGACTCAGATTTAATACAGATTCACATTCAGTCTGCTGAATAAGAAACAACAGAGCACTGACTCAGTGCAGAAGCTGAGCCTTCTGTACTTCCTTCCCATTCTTTCAGACCTTTCGTGCTCTTCTTCACCCTCTCATGACTCATGAACAAACATGATTGTGAATGTGGAGCATTCTCATTCTTGGTTTTGCCTCCTCCGCTACATTCAGCCTGACTCGTGCGTCCGTACATGGCGAAACCCACGGAGTTCAGCTCGCTAACGTCAGACAACGCATCACGTCACGTTATCAGTCGGTCAGACTATGATTTATGGGACGTGTTGGTGGGAAATAAAGAAAATGGGACATTTCATGGTCAAAGGCAGAATTTAAAAAAATAACTCTCATTCTCTCAGTATTAAGAGTCAGTCAGATGTAACACAGAGCAAACCGCACAAACCACCAGTTTTTTTAATGCACATTTTCAGTTAGCACATTCCCCACAACTGCTGAATGAATTAATATGCAGTTTGATAAACACAATCTTGTCCTTTGTAACTGTTATATCTGTCGCTGGATTTCCTTTTACATTGAGCAGTAGAACCATGGCTGTGGTGACACACACACTTTCGTCCAGATTTTGTGGTGGATGCAATTGCTACTGCTAATTACCCAGTTCTTCTTTTTTCTCCATTTCAGACAAAAAGAAAAGTCTTGATCATTACTGAAAATGTTCAAGCCATCACTTTCTGTCAACCAGAGGATGCATGTATTTCTCTGGAAAAATCTACCTGTGTGTGTGTGTGTGGCTACCGTCAATGCTATTAGGTCACTGGACATCTGCCTGGCCCGTGTTTGCAATCCCAAGTAGCCTGAGCTGATCCTAACAGCTACATAATGAGGGTGCAAAGCAGCTGGTCTCTGTGTGGATGTGTGAGTGTGTGTCCTCGCCTTTAAATGTGGACACAAAACAGTCATTAGGTGTGTGTCTGTGACTGTGTGTTTAGCAGATAGTCAGAACACAAAGCAGCCCTTTATGGACAGAACGATATTGTCCTATTCCCTACGGAGAGGGCTGTTTGAGGACAAGGATCTGTGTTTATGTGTGTGTGTGTGTGTGTGTGTGTGTGTGTGTGTGTGTGTGTGAGTGTGTGTGCGTGCATGCATCTATGAGTGTGTCATAGGACTCCACAGATAGTTTCTACCACTGGTTAATAGCAGTTGCCTGGATTCTGGTGGAGTTTGTGCGCACATACACACACACACACGCACATACATATATGCACAATTTAGGCTAAACGTGTCTGAGTTTTTTGCCAAAGCAAAAGTCTCAGCACAGCAAGTGGTACTAAGCTTGTTATGAGAGCAAAGTTTCAAGCAAGCATCCATCTGTATACATTCCCTGTGTGTGTGTGTAAAACTTTAACAATACCCAAAATACCCAGATTTTTCAAGTTTCAAGTGAATCAAAATTATTTAGACCATAACATTTTACACTATAACCGCATGCATGTTGCGTGCATGCAACTAACAATTATTTTCATGACAGATTAATCAGATGATCATCTCCTCAGTTATTTGGATTAATTGGTTTGTCTATTAAAACTAAGGAAACAGTGAAGAGTGCCTGCTAAAGCCCAGGATGATGTATCCAAATAGCTTGCTTTAGTCAGAAATGCACAAAATATTCACTTTACAAGAAATGCAAAACGATTAATTGATTATCAAAATGTTTGATGATTACTGCAATGACGTATTATTAATAGATTTTTTTTTTACTGTTTTTAATGTTAAATTGAATAATTAAAGCTGAAAATAATGATTCTACTTATAGACACAAACTCAGGGGTGATGAGACAATTCATAGAGTGACATTAGACCAGTAGGCATTACTTCCTCCTTTGTGTGTCCTGCTTTCATTCATACCGGGGTGTGTGAGTGGAAACAGGCAGATAACCTGTTTGTAGGTGACAGCTGATAGTGTAGTTGTGTGTCTTACCTGTCGGCGCAGCTTGGAGCTGCAGCTACAGAGTCGAAGTGCTGAGCGGACGAGTGACGGAGTTTCCATGAGAGGGGAGAAGTTATCTTTGGCCTATCACAAAAATAGGAAGTCTCAGGTGTCGGCTCGTGTGTGTGTGTATGTTTTCGTGTACTTTTTCCATGAGCGAATCTTCCTCCAGTGCATTTGTAAGCACGCTTTGTGTTCTGTGTGTTTACAGACCCAAATACCTTAAGGTCACCGAGGTCAGAGTTAATCAACACAATGCCTGTAAATGATTAACCATCCTCATCAATAGCTAATCAACACAATGCAAAGTTTCCGGATCTCCCTCAGACACAGAACTAAAACACTTAGATCAGACTCCCACTCCCAATCAAAGACTTTCTTTAGCACAATAAAAATAAAAGTCAGTAAAATAGACAGAAAATTGTTTTTAAAACTTGAAAAAATTCTGAATTCTTTTTTGTCTTTATGATCATCATAGTATTATGTATTGTTCATTATGTTGTCTTTCTCCCAGCTTTACTCGGGTCTCTCTTGCAAATGAGACCTTGATCTTTAAATGACTAAAATCTTGGCCAAAAACAGATCTCAGCACAAGGTCCAGCTGGCAGTTTTCCCACAGCTTTGTTGCTGTGCTTCAAGCAACTGTGGAAGCTGTTCTTCCGCAGCATATGGAGCTTGGTCAATTATGATGAAGTGACCTGAGTGCAGGGTTCAGTCTGGTGCTTACAGGCCGTTGTTGTGCAAGGTGCCATGAGATGTCGTTGAAATCTTGAGAAAATCTCTATCAAGTGAACTTTCTTTCTGTTCAGTTTCTGTTTAGGGTAAAGAACAAACTTGATGAACACCCATTGTGTGTCTTTCATTATGTTCCTTAACCTTTTTTGGTGAAACACAGTCATTGACATGAAAGATAATGTAAACAGACTTTGTGGGAGTGGTTGTAAACACCTTCATGGCCATGAATTTTCCAAATAGCGCTTTTGGTTCATCACGTCAGACATTTTCCTCTGCAGCAGATGACTCAATCACAACGTACCTGCAGTGCATCAAACTCTGTTCATCCAGTTTCTGTGTCCTCATCTGTGCCAACGGCACATATGTCCTGGAGTTCCACGAGTGACCTTTCTGTGTGCGCTATCCCTTTACATGATATGTGAATTATTGAGTGCGGTCACGTTTCCATGGGTGTGCACCTCGTCTCGTGCCAACATCAGCTCGCTGACCTATATATCATGTTCTCAGCCTTTATGTTTACAGGAGCAGCCATAAATCTGTCACCGTTGTTTGCCCAGCACAAATGACAATACGCTGGATCATGTTTTGTCTCTAATTGTCTCCCTGTAACGTATAGGATAGTCCCTGTTTTGTTTTTTTTTTCCACAGAATCTGATCTGTGTATCTGTAATCGCTCACACGTCTGGCTGATGAGATTCAAGCCCCTCTAACAGAGGCAACGAGACACTTTAGATAAAGCCATGAGGAGGGTCATTCCCCCTGTCGAGCTGCCAGGTCACTGTCCCAAACGTCCCAAAATACCGGTGACACCAATGTCAACCAAGAGTGTACTGTATGATGGCATCTTTATTCATGCCTGCAAATATCTTGCCAAACCAATTACTTTTGAGACTATGACGTTTTAGCTTTTAATAATCCTTTAATAAATCCACCCATCATCAAATGATGAACAGGTACAAAGTGCTAAAAAATTTTGATCTAAGGACACAACCATGCAAGTGAGAAGGCACGATCTGTGACCTTTTTACGAACTACCATGATGGAAGCTGACACAGCTCACTGGCTTGGAAAAAAAAGCAAAATTATTTTTTGTTTGATTTCAGATGGTTGGAATTGCCTGATTAGGAAATGACTTTCTAATCAGCCATAATCGGTGTGTTTTGCTGAATCAGAGACAACACTTCGGCCAAAGGCAGATGGAAACAGATGCTTGGAAAGGAACTAGAAACCATGAGAACGGAAACAGCACAGATAGACGGATGTTTGAACTGGCCACCAAACCAGATTGATTGAAGCGATTTAGATGAAAAGATTGTGATGAACTGTGGAACTGTGAGTCGTACGGCAGCTCTGGAGCATCACTCTTAGCATCATCTGCTGTTTATTTAGAGTTGTACAGTGTGTTGCTCTGGGCAGAAGCAGACACCCTCAGACATCTATGTGTGTGAGTATTTTTAATCTCATGACACATCGGGATTGTAGCTCGTTTAGTTAGGTCGTGTTCTGCCTGCCTCCATTTCTTAGCTTATGTCTTTGGTCTTTTTCTGTACCTCTGTGTATTTCAACCATGTGCAACATATTAAGCCTAATTTTCCCCAGAGAAAAGACTTCTCTTCTCCACAGAGACCTCACAACCACAAATCACACAAACAAATATGTTTAACTGGTTTGTTAACCTTTTCAGTCTGTAAAACCAACTAATTTTGTGCATTTACTAGCAAAAGGATCCAAAAGGTTAAGACCGCAGTTTGTGTGTGGAGGAGAATCTCTCAAAACCTACATTCAAAGTCAAACAAATGCAGCACATCTTATTTACAAGAAATTATTAGTTATTCATCCCCATTTTAAATTTTTAAACATGAAATATCTTATTTTCTTGAGCAACAAGGTTCATGTTTGGACTCCAAATGTCTCTGAATCTCAGTGTTTTTTTTATTGCACAGGGAACAAATGGATAATATCTCCCCAGCATCTGTTCACTGAAATCTTCCATCTGACTTGGCAACAACGGGGGGGACGTGGATGGAGACAGGACACAAAGGGAGGAAATAAGAGGTAAAGCATGCAAAGTTTGTGTGAGGGGACTGAAAAAACAGAGAAATACAGATTTATTTACACAACATTTGAAGCGTATCAAGTGCATTTTTATGCAAAGTTGTGCATAGACTGTAAGCTTTAACTCTTCCATCTGTATGATAATCATGCTTTTAACTGGGTGATAACTTCCAGACTGAGAATTATCCAATTTCCTCCACAATACTATTAATAACCATCAATGAAGTAATAACTCCATAAACCTCATTTCATTCTTCAAGCCAAGTGCAGTTTCGGCTGCAGACTCAAAGGGAATAGTGCATCTCTGATTTGAAATGGGCCAGATTTCTGCCAGAAAGGTTGTCATGTGACATCTAAAAGGGGTGTGTGTGTGTGTGGGGGGGTGTCACAGCACTGATTAATCACCTGAATCATCAGCGATCTAGCCCCCTGCCTATAAAGTGGTTTCCGTTTTGCAGCGTCCCACATGGCTGCTGTCAAAAGATCCATTATCAACTGCAGCAAGCTTGTTTCAATGCTGTTAGAGTATTTTACGTGCTGTTGCTGCTGTGATGTAAAACTGAATGACCATGTTTTCTCTATCCATATCACCCCCACCCCCCATTCTTCTCCATCTACCTGCCTGTCTCTGCTTTGCAGCTGATCATAATTCAGGCCCCTGGGCGAGCCCTGACAGTTCTCATGGCCTGTATTTTCTCACCAGCGCGGACTGTGTTTCCACCTTTGGCTGCGATCCGATCACATACATATATCATATCACATCAAGCTGTGTGCCTTTACACTTTGCATGAACTTGTCTTTCCTTTCTTCAGATAAGACCATGAGATTTATATCACATTGTAATACCAGAACTAAAATTTGACTAAGGCTTAGAGTTAAAGGGGAAGTGCACTGACTTTTACACATTGTGTACATTGTGAGTCTCACAATGTTACATAAGTGCAATGCTAAATCAGTGTAGTGCCAGTATGTTTTTAGAGGTAGTATGCTAGCTCGCCTGATGCTCTTCAGTGTGTTGTTTGTGTGTGTGTGTTTGAGTGACTTTATACCCATGTGAGTCAACAGGTTGCGCACACACACAGGTTGTTAGTTTGTTACACATACACTGACAATCACTTTGATTGTGGGTCAAATACAAAATTGATGGAATATTTCTTGTGCTCCTTGCTTAGCATTAGTGGCAGCGCCTAAGGATTATGATGTCCCAGTTTTTCTTTACTTATTTTGGGAGGGGGTTGCCTTTATTGTGACAGGGTAGTGGAGGCAGGAACGTTAGGGGAGTGGTAGGGCATGATATGCATCAAATGCCCTGGGCCGGATTGGAACCTGGGCCACTGCAATAATGACTTGGGCTCAGTTGTACGTTTGGCCCTCCATTGATTTTTAGTTTTGGACAGGCTGAATTAATGAAGTGAAATGAAATGGCTATTCAGGCTGGTAAGGTACTGATAAGGATGTTATGGGCTTTAATAAACATGGCAGCCTCTTGATGCCACCAGTAAGCATTTAAATTCAAGTACATTTAAAAAAAAATATTATCTTTGTAAACCATTTTATTAATGATGTGCTGCATGGTTTTGCTTTGCCCAAGATACATGTTATTGTCTTATTTGCATTGTACTGTTTTTACCTCCCTCCCCTCAATTTAACATGCTCAGTCAGTTAGCATATAACCTTGACATGAGGGGAGTGAGTTTTTTGAATCAGCCGCAATATGGTGCAAAAAATTACATAACGTCACATGTTCTGGGAGTGAACATATGCTGCTTTCATGGTGAATTGATTTCAGTCAGAGCCAGTTTGGTTGGTTATTCCTGTTGACCTAACATCCCTGTCACCAGGGACCTCTGCACATATTTGCACACTTGCAGAAATGTGAGGTGTGAACTGTTACATAACAGGATTCACCAGCACCTACTGTATACAGACATTTTGGAAAACACACCTTAGACAGTTAGATGACAGTGAACAAACAGGGTAGACCAGGATGTGTCCATTAGTAATCTTCAGACATGAACACGGGAGGACTATGTTAGGATAACAAAGCTGTAGCTTTGTGTTTGACAGGCAGCATTGAGAATAAGCTAATTTTCCATTTCATCCTTTCTGCTATCCTGGCTCTGATGAGCTGTGATGTGTAACCAGTTTTGTGTAAACTTGTGTAGACTAGTGCTTTTCTACCGATCTACACTACGTCTTCTCTGCTAAGTACTAATGGCCTGTTTGTTTATGAGCTAACTGACGCAGATATAAGGGATTTCAAGAAGGAATCTCCACATACAAGGTATCACACTCTTTCTGAAGCCACAAAATCCAAACAAACTACAACTGATGGTGTGTTTGCCTTCTCAGTTCTTAGGTCATTTTATGTCACTGCACCAGCGTAATGACTCACTCAGACTCAGCACTGTATAAGGAAGGACAGTTTGTTTCAGTTTGGACTCTATGTGAGCATAAATCCAACAGAAGAATTTTACTTTGAAAGGACTTGTGATGTGAGAATTTGTTGAATAAATAGTCCAGGCCTTGCAGAACACTGATCTGGATTTAGTTTCAATTTCCACGTTTTTTTCATTATCTTTTTTTACGATTTTAAATTCTAGTCTTTCAGATCCACATATGCCCACAGTATTTTAGTAATGTGATTAAACTGTATAAAGTGAATTATAGAGCCTGTACAAGTACATATAATTTCATGGCAAACTTGCTTGTGGATCTGATTTCATCCGTGCCGTGGGGGCATATTTAGCTGCAGATGCAATTGCGCAAGTTGAAAATAGTTCAACATTTGGGGAACAGCATGAAAATATCAAAAAACTCAACGTTTTGCATGTCCTGAGATCAGTGCGGCTCTGAACTGTGGAATAAACACTGTACAGACATCTCTGCTGAGCATGTGAAATTTGCAGGGGTAAAGGAGGAGAAAAGTGGCCTCAGTCTGAACATGTTTAAATTGTGTAGTTTCCTGCCCATATACAAGGAATAATTAGACTAAATACATGTTGTACAGATAAAAAGTAAGGGGCTGAAACAAAAACATCCCATCTCAAATGGAAGTGGAAATTTGAGATGAGTAATTCAGAGTAACTGTGACTTTAAAGGTTTGTGTCAAATGAAAACAAGAGAAAGGAAAATTGCACCCGAAAGAAAAAAACCCATCCTGCCTCCACTGTTTAGCCTGAAAACAGACGTGAGGCCAACATGACCGTTTAAGCTGCAATTACATCCCTGCCCTGCGCAGTTAGCCCCCTTCCCCCCGTCACCTGAGAGGAATTAGTCTCAAACACCTGTGTCTGCCTCTTTGCCTGGCTGCACCTTTTTACATACCTTTCAGTCAGTTAAGCTGCTCATAATCGAACTCACGCACAAACTTTGGTCACATTTTTAATATCCACAGAATGAAAAGTGGTGCGTGCACTTCTTTATCCACTGGTTTCATCGTGGCTTCCAGAAAATAATCTGTTGCAGGGAAACAGCAAAACATAGCATGTCATTATTATCAGTAGTATATTCCCAGCATCTGTATGCAGTGTCCCTACATGCCTGCATTACCCAACACGTAAAAACCATCATTATTTCCTGCAATTGCTTTCAGCTCCTGTCTGTCTGCCTGCTGACCTGTGTGCATGCAAATCACATGGTGTTTCCCTTGCAGTCTTCTCATGTCTTTGGACTGTCACAGGAAACAGGAAACAGGAGCACCTGATGGAAACCTAGACAAACTCGGTGGGGGGAGCATGCAAATAAGAAGAATGTATTAGAAATACGGCTTCATATCCACCTTTTATTTTAGAACTGTCATATTTTGTGATCGTTTAGGTGACTAAAGAAAGTGTGCGTGACCGCACAGTTGACTTACGGTAGAAAAATCTCTCCTAATTAGGCCTCAAACTTTAATGAAAACAATAGAGAAGAATTCTGTCTTAACCAACAAAAAGGAGGCAATATCCATCTGAAGTTGTGTCTGTGACAGGGAACTGAACTGCCATCCACAAATATATAATGATTTAAAGCCCAACATGAAATGTTTATTTTCAATTTTGCATTTTTTTTTTATCATTATGAATAACTTCTTAAAACATGTTTGTCTGAGACCATGGTTTGTCCAGTTTGGGATTTTTTTTTACATGCATCATCAATGCGTCAGTAATATGACCACATATTAGTTAAATTTGACCTTGAAAAGCAGGTATCTCGTTTCAGAACTCTATGTGCCACCACGTCTGATCTTCAAAACTCAGAAGAGATTGTGTCGGGTTAGTTTCTGGCACAGAACAGGCAGCAGGTGCTCTTCCTCCAGCGGTGAACTGCTTTCAAGTTTCTATCAGTAACAGGGACATGACATCCGCTATGTTTATCATTTCCAGTAAATCTTTGACTCAAGTCATAACAGTGCTCTGACATCATGTACAAGCTGCCACGTATCTCAACTTTATTAATTATTCACATTAATTATAAAGAATCAATTGTATCACACTTAATTTCAGATACATTTTCAGATGTTTTCAGCAGTTGGAGTTGCAGGCAGTGGCCATTATAATCAACCTGAAACAGTTTTGGATGTTCTTTAGTTACAGCCTTTATCTAAATACTGTGACATTCAGTCTGGCAACCAACGCACATCATTCACAAACTGCTCCTCTCTCCCCTTTTCTCTCTGTCGGTCCTCACACCATCACCACATATCAGCCCCAAACTAAACAGCACCAACACACTCCACACATCTTCCCCCATGTTTGACTTTGGGGTAAACTGTTCAGTTTTCCCCATGAAGTAGGTCTGCACTCAGCGCAGTCACCACGTCCACTAAAAACCATTTGATGCTGTGCACATTAGCACACGAAGACAGATGGAGTTTCCAGTCGAGTGAGCAGTCCAGGTTTGTGTAACTACAAACATAGTAGTCTGTCTCTTTATGATGATGGAATCAGGTTGAAAGAAATGGAGACCAGTCCATAGGGCATATAAAAACGATGTCTTACGTGATCTCTTGAAGATGAAATTATTTCATTAAACAAACTGTATAAGGTGGTGTTTTTAGAACCAAAATGACAATTTCAAATTTGTAATTCACTCCCCCTATTTAGGTAGAAATGACCTGTTAATCAGTTGCTTCATGAAACAAGAGAAAGTGCAACAAACTGAGAAATAAGAACAAATCGAGGATCACTATTTTGAAAAAAAAAATCCACTTTAATGTAAATGATAGAGTTCTTGTTTAATGTCATTTCAAATGAGCACATTTACAGGGTGGACAGATGTAGAAGAGGTACTGCACTTAATCTGATTATAAAAAGAACAGTGAGAACAGCTGCTTGCCTTTGTTTGAGAAATGGATACCAGCTTCTTGGTAGCACCTGTTCTCACCTCATTATATTCTATACTATTCTCTATGGTTTATTGTCAGATCTGCCAATGTATATATACTCTTCTAGATAGAGAGATAAATAAACACAACCCTTTGAGATATTCTCACCAACCTTATCTAAGTTAGTGATCATGGAATAAATAAGTAAATCATCTTTGACTGATGAAGACTGGCAAATGATCTTATTTTCATCATTTCATGTCAGGTTCCTTTTGTCTGAAATAATCTATTCTTTGTTTTAAAACCCTCCTTTGACTGCCTTCAGTTTTATATCTTTCCTTTGGTGCCTGCTGAAGCTGAAGTGATCTAATGGATGAAGACAACAGACGTCCGACTGATTATCAGTCACTACGGCTGAAGACTGGAATAGGCAGCTCCCACATTTCTCTTATCCTGAGATCAGAGAGTGAGTGTCCTGCAGGGGTCACGTAGATCCTGATCTGTCACATCTCGCTGTAAACGATAGCTGGCATCATCATGTGTTATAGTTGTTCATGGCTACAGGGAGTGAAGGAGGGAGCGGCAAAAGATTTAGATTTCTCTCTCTGTGTGGCCCAGACTTTCAGGCTTTTCTATGTTCAGGCAGAAACCCAGGATTTGTGTCTTTGTGGGGCTAAATCTCAGATCTCTTGTGAAAGTCAGCCACTGAATTCAACACTGTCTGTTACATGGTCTGTCCTGAAGAGACATCACGATAGATCCGTAGCTGATTTGTTCACTTTTCAGGCTTCACCTCCCATACATGTCCAACTGTGCAGACTTGTACTCTATAGATACAAACACACGTGCATGAACAAACTGTACATACACACACACATACACAGGTCCATGCTGCAGATGGACATTTCATGGCCGCTGGTTTGAGTGATGACATGAGTTGATTGCATCAGTGTTCAGGACAGGGAGGTGAAAACAAACACACACACACACACACACACAAACTTAGCGAGAGAGCAGAGTGAACCCACACACACACAAACAAGTCCCTCATGATGCAGGGTGGTGATGAATGCTTTTTAATCCTGTGGTCAGAGTATCCCAGGCGGGAGGGGTCAGACCTTCTTCTCAGGGCTATCTCTTACAGGCCAAAGGTTCAGCCTGGTGCCATCCTCAGATACAATGCCCCCCCCACACACACACACAAATAAAGAGTGTGACTCTTGAATTGAAATGCATTTGCTGATATAACTTACCTGAAACTGGACTTGCATCATCGCCCCCCCGACTTTAAAACCAATTTATAAACCCCTGTAGGTGGTGTAGGTGGTGTTGTAACTATAACACCTAGAGCATTTTTATGCAAAATGTAGATTTTTTTTGGGCGGGGAAATTTCCTGTATCAACATCATACACCAGCAAGAATCTTCACTCCACCTAACAATGATTTATTGTTACCTTTATGTACCCAGAATGCATTAGGTCGTGTATTTTTAAGGGCCAGATGGACACCTTATGGGCGAAAAACTTGAACAGAAAATCTGTTTTTTCACTTCTTATATCACTAACCCAGTGGATTCACATGAAACTGCACAAAAAAACCTCTGCAGGATCTGATAGAAATACTAGTTAAATCGTTGTAACGCCCAAATGTTCTACACTTAATACTGTGCGAAAATGTGTTTTTTCCTCTTATCTTTGTCTCGACTCCCGTATGTTTTTTGTCAGTTATGATCGGGTCGGGAGCATCTAACGAGAAGTCACATACAGAGTCTATCACAGCAGGCATCACCCCGCCCTCATTTTTAGTGGACAATATATGTATTTTGTGTTTCAGTTTTCTTTCATCCCTCCCTCCCTTTCCACGTTCTCCACTTTTTTCCCTCGCAGGCCACAAAGTGTTTGATTCGCTGTCTGGTCGCGCATATTAATGAGAGGGGGGACAGCGGGCTGCCTTTTAAAAGAGCTGCTGCCTGCTTCTCCAACAGCAAGCGGGAGAGGGAGAGAGAAGCAGAGAGAGAAAGGAAGAGAGAGAGAGAGAGAGAGAGAGAGAGAGAGACGAGTGACTGGAGGTTCATCCAAGCGCTCAGGACGCACAGACGGAGTTGCACAATCAGCGCTCCAAAGGGACTCCAAAAAGGCTGAAAGACCCTCGGCGCTCCTTCAGTTCTGCCATCCAACACTCACCGCAAGTGGATATTATTTGCACTTCAAAAGATTCGCCTTGTTGTTGCTGTATTTACTTCGTAGATTTTTTGGAGAGCTCAGATTTTGGAGCAAAAAAAGAGAAAAAAATCCATCTTTTTTAAATTTGTGAAGACATGCATCGGTGCACAGCGGTGCTACTTTTGTTAGTGGTGGCCTTGTACCTCCTGAGCGCAGAAGGTAAACTACAATACTTATTCACGTTTCTTTTTCCTTAGTTTAAGTTCGTGATTTGTGAAATCTGGCCGTTTTGCAGTGAAGCTGTGGAAGCTATCCGGAGAAGATGCAAATGAAAAACAATCAATAGATGGAGACATGTATGTCTTTGAACGCCTCATTTGGTTTGTTATGTGTGCAAGGAGCGAAGGAAAGGAGAGTTCAGAGCAAAATTACTCGTACTATTCAGAGTTTGTTTGAATCACGCGTGAAGCTGTTGCTGGTCCGAGATCACCAAATGTCCAGCACAAGCCATGAAAGCAACAACTTAGATCAAGTGGGTCGTGACGCGTTTGCTTGCATGTTGACGCTCAGGAAAAAAATGACTTTATGTAGACATCAAAGGTTCGCCACCTGCTGTGTGCATTTTTACTCCCAATCTGGTCACAAAGGACTCAATCCAACACTTCTCTCATAACCCATAAAGGGGGATCATTTCTTTAAACCAGATCTGCAATGTTTAGAACTCTATGATGTCATTGTGACTCTTAAGTTGGCATTTTGGTCGTTTTTGCACCCAGGACACCACTCTGGGACTCTGTGTCTGGCAACTCAAATGAGGCTCACCATATGCAGCTGGAATAATTTAAAGCAGATAGTCAAGGAGAATGTGGGAGGGCGGGAGCATTCTTCTTTTAAAATAATAGATGAGATCTCACTATTATGAGTAATGAGATCTGTGTTGCAGCAAGAATTGATTTTAGGGGAAAATATATGCCTTTGTTTATGAGGGACATTATTAGTATTTGTCAGCTCCTTGAGAAATATCTCAGTTAAAATGTGTTGTGACAAAATGAGGGGAAGTTTAGTTGGACAGTTATTTTTCTGATGGCAGAAAATAGAAGCAAACAAGTACTTGAAGTCGACCCCTTCTGTCTAAGTCTGTGAGCTGGTTTCCCCTGTTACACAGTCTTGACAGTAGTATACGTGGATATACTTAACCTCGGTGTCTCCCCACTTTTATTGGCCTTTGTTGTCCAGTGTGTCCGTGCCGAGTGCTGGGACTGCTGTTGGGGGCTTGTGACAGATTTAGAGGCAGGCGGTCAGGACAGATAGCGGGTGATGGATGAAGGGAACCTTGGACTGTCCAGGTCATCACCTCCCATCAAAAATAAACAACCCAGCAAAACTCATTTCCTCTGCCTTCATTCAGCCGCATAAAAATGAAAAGGGCCAGAAAACTGAAACCTGGGAGAGATGCTGGTTTGAAATGACCAAATAAGTATACACATAATAAGTAAACACATTTAAGAAGTGGGACTGTGTGCACTGTGTGCACTGCATTTTTTAAAGTAGAATACTTTTTAATTTAAGTTGTATTTTTTTAATGTGTTGTATGTGACTTTAATTAAAACCTTCACTGTACAGTGCATGAATCAAGTAGTACATATGAGTCTTAAGCAGTGAAGTAAAGATAAACTGGGGATTTAATGAGGATTGAGAGTCAATTCACTGTCAAATCAAAAACATTCAATTTTCCATCAGTTCTCTGGAAGCAATTATGAGACTAACTTTAATCATCTTGTTGCATGGTTCAGTTTCCAGATGGTCACTTTCCATTATATCATTGTACCTTTTAAATTTCCAGTACTGCAGGTACATTATGTTACTGTTAGGAGAAAACACAAAAGACAATTTGATCATACCCGGTTTGATTTTCTCAACAGCCTACAAGTGCAGGTGCACCAGAAAAGGACCAAAGATCAGGTACAAGGATGTGCAGAAGTTGGAGATCAAACCCAAACACCCCTACTGCCAAGAGAAGATGATATTGTGAGATTCTTTTTATTTTCTTTCACTTTCATTTCTCTCCAATGATAGATATCTTTCTTGTGTCTGTCTCAGCATGAGTTTGACTCTCACAGTCTGTCAGTTCTCCCTCTTTCCGTCTTTTCCTCATCATCCTTTGTATTTCTTCTACTTCTTCCTCAGTCTCCTGGCATCTCTGTCTTTCTTTGTTCTTCCTCTTCTTCTCTTCTGTTTCTTCTTATCTCCCTGTGTGCACTACAAGTATTTGTACCTGCTTGACAACCATGCCACGACTGTACTCCAAAATACCATAAATATAATTGGCAGCTTTACAGGCATTATCAAATCATCCCGTGGTTTGTGCTTAAACCACTTAGGAGGATTTATAGTCTGATGACAGAGCGGTGATTTAATTACACCCCCACAGCCAGGAGGTAAGGTAAGGATGATTCATTGGTTGGAAAGGTGGGGAGAAAAGAAATGCAGCTTTCTGATACTTTTGAGTACTTTCTATATGATGATCTGATGAAAGGTTATGATTTTTTAATTAAAATCTTATCTTATCGAATCTTATCAAAGAGTGAAGAGCCTGTCATACCTATAAGATAACATCTTTTTTTGTATACAGTTTTCCATAATGACAAATCAAAAACTGTAATTTACGCATGTTCAAAAAAGTATGTTCACCTGTCATCTAAGAACATGGTTTTGTTTTTTCTGAAGGGGTTGTTACACCGCTGCCTAAAGCCATACTTATAGGTTTTAGCTTGGTTTATGTCCATTTTCCCCTGACCTTTGTCCCATTAAATGACAGCCTGAGCAGAGAGACAGGCATTATGTTGAATATTACAAAATAGTTCCAAATAGACATGTAGTAACCTGTATGAATTTGATGAATAAATAAACCAATTGACTTACTTATAATGTGTGCATTATGTACTATATATTTTATATATGAGTTCAAGTGTTGGGGATCGAGTATCACCCAGAGCTTGTAATATAAGATGTGATCTCTGTGTGGATTTCATGTTAAAACCACATGAAGGAACGACAGATGGGGGTGTTATGTCAGCCTCCCCAGGAGTCACTTTTCTGTTTGAAGGCAGAAACTCTGCCTCCACCTGCTGGCAAACTACAATATGACACAGAGAACACAAACTGGCCGGCATTGGACTAACTGAGAAACCAGATTGCATGGATGTAAAGCAAATCTCTTAAGTATGTAGTGTGTGTGTTCAAAGTAAGTAATAAGCAACCTTGAGATGCTTTTTTAAAATTTTAAGATATGATGTTCATTATTAACCCAAAGCACCATATTTAATTATTATCCAGGGTTTCTCCTTTTTCACATATATTTGGATACAAATGAGAATAGTATCAAAAAGCCATTTAAATTGCCTTTAGTTTTTCATAGAATTGAGAAACTGTGGAAGGAAAGGATTATCACAGAAAACTAATCTGAAATAGAACTGAAATTGATTAGATAACATGAATTCAAGACATTTCTTTTGTGTTTGATGCTGAAAACTTTAGTCGATGCATCTAAAATAAAGTTGAAATTTAGAAATTTATCAGAAACAATTGACACAATGTGAATTGTTGTCCTAATATAAGGATTTACATCCTTTCTATTTTATGCCACTATAAATTTATTATTTTTGGATCTTGGACTATTGGTCAGTATTGTTTTCCTGGGCTCTGGGAACTTAGGATGTATATATTTCATCATTTGCATAATATTACTGATGCTATTTTAAAAGTTGGTACTTAAAAGTATGGTATAGGAGTATAAAAAAGAGAAATAATACATGTTTTTATCTGTATGTGTTGATCAGTGAGTGTAGAAAATTGTGTTTGTGCGTTTATGTCTGTGTGTGTGTGTGTGTGTGTGTGTGTGTGTGTGTGTGTGTGTGTGTGTGTGTGCATACTTGCCATAAAAAGTGTTAGAAAGACCAGATCTGATTTGGTCTTGTCGACCCACAGGTCTGCGGTGTGTGTGTTACTCGGCTGATCTATTAGCATGAGATGGGGGCCACCAGCCGCTGGTGCCCAGTGAAAAATGAGCCTCAGCGGGCTCCGGAAAGCCACAGAAAGAAAGAAAGCAGGAGAGAAATGAGTGAGAGTCCCCCCTCTGGCCTTTGTTGTGGCCGCTTGGCTTACGACACTCAGTTTGGCATTCTGGGCAACCACTCCTAACCATAAACATGCACAACCTGAGAGCCTTGAATGTCCCTTTTTTCTCCTCATTTCTCTCCGTTTTCTCCATTTCATCTTTCATTTACCTTTAAATTTAAAGGCTTTTTTCCCACTTTGTCTTATCCTTTATCTTTTATAACATTTTCTGCCTCTTCTTTTTATTCTTATCAATCATTAGTGTTTCTTATTGGTGCTCTTTTTCTTTTTCTCACTCCCTCTCTTATTCTACTCCTTTCTATGCCTTTGTTAGTTGAGTGTGCATTCAGATCCTTTACTAAAGTAAAAATAGGAAGACCACACTGTAAAAACACTCCTTTAGAAGTAGAAGTTCTCACAAAATGTATTATAAGTGAAATGTACTTTAAAGTGCACTCACTGTGCAGTGTTACATTAACTGTGACAATGATATTACTGATTTGTTAAGAAACTAGAAGCATTTTAATGTTGTAGCTGGTAGAGGCAGAGATCATTTTAGTTACAGTCTATGTTTAGTTTAATAAGATCATCATATTTTTGTATATTACAGTGAATCTCAATCTACAAACCAACAGGGAAGTATTAAAATTAGCAAAAAGTGGAAATACTCATAAGCACACTTGACTGCCATCAGTTCTTTTCTTTATCTTTTGTCTGTTTGCTCTTCTGTTCTTCCTTCAGCTCTCTCATAGAGTCCCTTCTCCCCCTGTGCTCATGTAACATCTTTCTAACCATAGGAGCTCTGAGGGGCCGGCGGCAGCACTTCAGCTGCCCAGGTGAATGACAATGAGGACGAACTAAAGCTCAGATTAACACAGTAATTAGGTAAAATTTCACCCCTGCTAAGCAGCCTCAGAGATATCAGACCAGTGGCATGCATGCATTACAAAAGCACACTCATGTTCTCCATCAAACGCACACTCAAAGCTCAGTTCCTTCATAACAAAGCACACAGAGCAGCCAGACAAAACCTCAATAGCCGATCAAAGTGACGGCTGAATTGGCAGTAAAATAGATGCAAAACACTTAAATCTAATATAACTAGTGAATGCAACATTTTTATGGAGAGTCAAGCCTTTTCTCTTCCAGTCAAGTCACTGAACATTCATGGTTTGGTGAGCTTTTGAGTGTGTCACTGGATGGAGAGGCCCAATGGCATGGTGGGTGTTTTTTTCCCACATTTTCTCTTGTTTGGCCTGAATATGCCACATGCAGGCAGACTGTCTCTACCGTTGCCTTAAAGCAGAGGGCGACAGACAGAGCAACTGATTCACTGAGCGTAGATGTAACATTTTTAAGTGGCACCTCCATAATATTGCTTCATTGCCAAGAAACTGGTCACAAGCTGATCTATTGAATTGCGCTTAATTGTGGAAATGTTATTGAGGGCAGCAAAGAATAGCACCTAAAATTGGGGGGGGGGGATGGACATGTCAACTAGCTTGACCAGTTTCTATTCAGATGACTTGGACTGGCTTTCAGATGGTTGAAATAGCTCAGAAATGTATTTTTACTCTCTTCAGCTCTGCTGTCATTCATTGAAAAAATGATACAAGCTGGCTTTTGTAGTTAATCTCAACCAGTCACAAACCAGTGAAGTTAACATGATTGTCTAAATCTCTTTGTGGAGCCTGATCAAACCATTCTGTAGCCACGTGACTGCACCAGGAGCTCAAGACAAGAGCCAAATGTTCATTGCATAACCACTGCGCCAACAGTCATTATACAGTGATGAGCAGCTTCTGGTGATTCTGGGCTGATTCTGTAAAGTAAAGTAAAATCTTTGGTAATTATACCTAAGACTTTTGGGGTTTAAATGCATCTGTCCTTTTCTTGTTTTTTTCCTCCGTTTCCCTTTCACAGCGTGACGATGGAGAACGTGTCTCGGTTCAAAGGGCAGGAGTACTGTCTTCATCCCAAACTTCAGAGCACCAAGAATCTGGTCAAGTGGTTCCGCATCTGGAAGGACAAGCACAGGTAGTCATCTCCTGCCCAAATCTGAGAATAGATTAGTTTGTGGACAAGATTTAAAGGGCTTAATGTGGCCCGAGGCCTTGGAACACTGACCATGTAGTTGCAATATACTTAGTTCATGTACAGTATATATATGTATTCAAGACTGTTTTGGTTCTCAGTTAGAATGCACTGGGCAATATAACAGTATCTATCTAGCCCTGTAAATGGAAAAAGATGGATGTTCAAGGAATGGTTCAGCATTTTGGGAAATCCACTTCTTCGCCTCCTGGTGGAGAGATTTAAATATGAAGCTACAAGCTTTCAGCAGCTGGTTAGCTTAGCGTAGCATATAGACTGCTAACAAGAGGAAACAGTTAGCCTGGTTGTCCTAAGGTAACAAACCAGACCCTCTAAAAAGCCAATATGTTATATTATGTATATTTGTTAGATCTCAAGAAAAAATTTAATAAAATGTAAAAGTGACATTTCCCCATTAGTAGTAAGACATAAACATATGCTTATGAATAAAGACTGCATATACATTCCCTCTCGTCCACCTGACACAAACATATGTCCACACTTGACCTTTTGTCTAACAGCCTCTGACTCTGACTTGTAAATAGTGTCCAGTGGCTTTTCTGTGATGTTTTATTGATTTGTTTTGTTGAAACTTGTGCTTTCCCCTTCTCTCTACCATGGGGGAGGTACGAGGTCAGGGTCAGCCACAGACAAAAGCCTTGTGGAGAAGGGAGCTCTGCAGGTTACAGAGTGATTAAACCTTTTGCTCTTCCACTTACCTCCACCTGGCCAATAAATTGCACACAAGAAACATTTGATCTACAGTTGTCCAAAGATTGAAGGAAAACCCCTGGTAGAGGTGGTACATGACCCTGGGGGAAAAATGTAATATGAAGGAAGCCAAAAGAGTCAAGCTTAAAGAAAAAAACTGGACAGATGTTTTTGATCACAGCAAAATCAATCTTTATTTTTACTTCTTCCTCAGGGTGTATGAAGCCTAAATTATTGGCTGCCCGGCACGCATGGATCAAGTGTGACAAAAAGAAAAAGATGACAACACCACCATTGGGACTGTTTTTACTAAGTACAAGATGTAATCCACAATGAAACTGTACTTCTCTCTCTCCTGCCTGAGATCTGTCAAACGCATTAAGAGATATCTTTAATTTCTTGTATAAAAGCTGGTGGGCTCATTTTAGTTGGCAATCCATGTAGGTACAGTCACTCACCACTCTGTAGTTATACTTGTCAAATAGTGGACAAGACGCCAGCATCTGTGTCGAAACAGCTGTGGGTTTGTTCAAACATGATTTAAAGGGACTTCTCTTTCGCTTTGGCTTCCTGGTTTCCTTCAAAATGAAGAATGCGTCACTCTTGCAGAACGAACACTCGTCCCATTAGCGGATACAGTCTAGGTGTTTCTGCTGTTAAAATTTTCTCTATTCTGTATATTTAGTATGACAGGTGTAATATTTGTACAATGCCCACCTTTAGGAGCCAGCCAGTGTTTAAGAGGTCTTCGTAGAAATGGAACAATAAAGGTTCTCAGTGAATATGATTCTCTGTTTATGTAGAGGAGAGGCAGCGGCTACATGCGGTATAATACAGAAGTTTCTATTGTTCAGTCAGATAGAGGAGAGCTACCACTGTGTGCGCATGTGTGTATCAGGTCCGTGTTAGTCATATATCAAACACACCACTCTTCAGCACACATTTTATTAAATATTATGTCACTAATAAACCTGCAGGTTGTTGTTCCAGTACATATTAAAGCATACAAATAGTTCATATGTGCCACTGTTACATAGATTCAGTTTCTGGATTTGAGTTGGTTGCCGAAAATGGTAAGGAAGCAAGACAGTCTGCAGTTTACATCAACAAACGAAGATCTGTTATATATTTTCTGTGGTTTAAAGGTTTTTAAAGTTTTTCTGTCGATGTGAATCAATATCCAATGAAACTCTCAGTACTTCCCAAAATTCCGTAACCTTTCCGTGGCACTCAAGCCCAAGACCATTCCTAAATCTAATTATTTGTTTGTTTTTATTTTCTTAAAAAGCTATATAACTTATTAAATGTATAGCCAATATAACCCAAACAGAATTAAAGTGTGTGTGTGATGGGGACTATTTTCAGCTGTGGTTTTAGACACAAACCTATCCTATCAAACAGGCTATTAATAAGCACTTGTGAAAATAAGCACTGAGCCAGTATTTCAGATTTCCAAGCGTTATCTTTTTAGTTCTGAAAAAAAGAAAATTTGAATCAAAAGTTAAATCACATTCACTCTTCAAATATAAAACTACACTCAATTACGTAACAGTCTTCATATATATTTCACCATCTCATACAAGCCTACACAGACCCTCTGCTCTTTTAGGATCACTCTTCCAGTAGATCTCCTGAACAATACTGTTAGTTGTGTTATTATATTTGTATGCTGTGGATACAATTTGTAAAATGACTGTTGGGTGTTGTTTTGTTGCAACCAAACAGAATTCACACACAAATATATCTGCATATATACAAAAGCACCACATTTTCTTTACCTTTTGAAGAATGTGCATTACTCTTGTTTTATATCTTATATATAAATATATATAAAGGAGCATTTTGTAAATGGACCAGTATAGCCTATATGTTACTGAGAATGAATTCACCTTAAGACTTTATAGTGTCATGTGTATTGTATCACTGCATTATAGTTGTTTTTGCTTTTGTTTATTTAAGTCTTGGTTTGGTAACAGATATTTGGAGGGTGAGTGTTTGGACTGGCCCACCAAACACACATTTAGACATTCACAACTGAGTATAAAACAATAAACAGCAATAAAGTGTCTATAGAGCAACTCGGGTTTGCATTTGATTCACTGGACTGACTGAAACAAGGAAAAACAAGCGTTGTAGCAGATGTTATACAGGGCAGAGGGCAGAGCTCCTTCAAACTGCTATGAGGCAACCAGTCCACCAGGGGGCACTACGTAACAGTTGACTTTTATCAGGACAACTGCAGGCGGCAGCGCTATCATGGCATACATACGCATTATTACTCATTCACACATTTTCACACAAAAAAACCCGTCACTGTTAACGCCGAAAAATGACAAGAATGTGTGCTCAAACATTAACATTTAAATACGATTTTTAAAATTTTAATTCGGTCACGAAACGAAACAAACTCATTAACACTCGATCTTGGTTATGCAAATTGCATTGAAAGTTATATAAACAGGAAAAACATATTTTGGCACAAAGCACATGGAAATCCACTATATGAATATCAGTTTTAGTAAACACAACCGTGAGAAAAGTGTATTTAGGACTCAAGAGACGTAAAATCTCCACCCAGCCTTCACCATTAATGGTGCCTCTGATGGGTGTGTGCTACAATTAAATAAATAAATAATGGACTAGCTACGCAGTATATATATGAAATTAAGGACATGGTAAATAATATAGCCCATAAATCACCATAAAAGAGAGAGTGCATGTAGGAATGTTGTCAATTTCTGCTTCATATAACACAGCCAGACTATATCTTGTTTAAAAGACTAAAGAGACGAAATATATCTTCTTTAACATTCAACTAAGTGACACAAAAGGTGAGGGTGGTGGGTTGCACTGGAGGCAAATAAATTCGTAACTTCTGACAGTGAAACTTAGTCAAAGTGTTATCAAAGAATGCAACAATTATCTTGTCGTTTTTATGGTTGAAATTTGCTATAAAAAAAAACAACAAAAAACTGCACGCCTGCTTGTCTGCAGGGCGGGGTCAGTATTTGGCAGCTGTCTCCCGCTGTGCTCAGAGTGAGAGAGGCGGGGTCAGTATTTGGCAGGTTCGTCCCTGGAGGGTGTGTGTGCCTGGGTGTGCGTGCGCGCGCGTGTGCAGACTCGCTAAGCAACGACCTGCAAACGGGCATCCGAGTGAGTCCGAGCAAGAAAAAAAAGAGACAGGAACCACATTATTTTCGAGTGTCTTTGCAATGTTCCCGACGATATTTCTCCGCCGTCTGCTTTGATTTCGTCGAAGTTGCCGTCTCTTCAGACGCCGGCTACAAAAATACCTAAGAAGAAATTAATGCATCTTGCTCCGCGTTCCTGTTTGTTTTGACCTGGTAAGGTAACTGCTACCCCGGAGCGACTGATTAGCTTCCCCTTGCTAACAGCGCTTCCACTGGTTCGCTCAGCATCTTATAGCTAATGCTAGCCAGCTAAGCTAACTGTGCCAGACGCGTTGTGCTGTCTGTTAAATTATTTTTCCACTACAGGTGGTTTGTTTGTTTATCCGCTGGGCTCGTCTATTTATTTTGAGGGTAATGTGCAAGTGCACAGTGGCTGTTAAAACAGGTTTGTGGCTTTATTTGTGTTCATTGGAAGCTAACGGCTAACGGGTAGTTCCATCACATCTGTGGCTCCTCCGTCGACACAGCAAGCTAACTCGGACACAGAGGCAGAACAAAACAGCCACAAATAAAAAATAAAAATAATTACGATGTCGTTTTTCGGATGTCCCAGGCAAAAAACGACGAATGCCTCATGTTTTCAGCTTTTCAGACATTTGATTATACAGTTGTTTGTAGTTAGAAGCGGTGTGTTTTATTGCTTCTGCATCAAGAATGTGAGATTGCGATTGGAGAATTCACAATCACCTGGATTTGACAGTTATTGTCCACAGCAGTGTTCAGAAACACACAGCCCGTGTTTCGGGTATCTGGAGTTCACTTTTTCTTCAAGCTGTAGCCGGTAGTTTCGTTTTTCTGGTATTACTGTTGCTGGAAATATTGTTTGTGTGCTGATGCTCTGTGCCCGGTTATGAGGAAGCGTGTACTGGAATGTTCTGGTGTTTTGTGCTTAAGTGGTATCAGCCATTATAAAGTATCTTAGCTGTCCTGCTCCTCTGAGCAAGTTTTTTTAATGGTTAGTAATTGATTCAGCAGCGTCGTTTCAATGATATGGAGGATGACTTTCGTTTCTGGGCTCGCTGAAATCCTTTGCACATTGCATAATCGTGTCGGGGCATTGCCCTGAATTAGGACGGATTGGTCTCATATGGAGTGCCATGAGCGTGAGTGATGAAGGAACTGTAGTTCATTACAAATGTACACTTTAGGACATTGCTGTACACACTCGCATAACATGCATATACTTTGATTCACTCACAAACACTGCTTAGGTATGAGTGATGGTGATCACAATTGTTACAGCAGTATCTTCATTTGTATATCCGGTAGAACTGCAATGATTTGTCGAATGAAAGAAAATTAATGGGAAAATTGTGCGATAAACAATAAATCGCTTCAGTAATTTTTTAAGCAAAAATAGTAAGTTTTTGCTGGTTTCAGCTTCTTTAAATATGAACACTTGCCGCTAGAATTCATTATGAATTCATTGTAAATTGGAGGGGTTTGTGCAAAATATGTCCTGCAGCCAAGTGAAGTTTAGCCTACTTGCAAAACAGCTGGGTTATTGTTTAAGGGACAGCAGATATGTCTATAGACAGATCGGAGTAAAGGTCAACTTTGCAATGATGCTGATGTTGGAATAATGTAAGTAAAACCATTGTTGAGTCAGCTGTTGTAATACACTTTGGATTGATACCATCAACTTTACAACTCAGTTGTCAGTGTTACTGCGGTCTCATGAACAGCCCTGTGATAAAATCCTACATCCATTTTGTTAAGCCAGTTTTAGTGAGGCGTTGACCGAACGTCTTTGTCATTTTGGTGGCTGCTGTTTGTGGTGCTGTTGAGCTTGATTGCATACTACTGAGAGGCATTTCTAATACTTTCATTTACCCTCATTGACATAAAAGGGGCAGTGGTTCCACAAACTACAGCTTTCAAATAAAGATGACTCATTGCCTTTCTAAAACTATTTCAACACAAAGCATTGCAGGGCAATTATTCTAGACTAACTAGACTAGAAAGTAGTTAAAAAAATAACCTTTATAATACATTTTTCCAGACTACTAAGTGGAATCACATGTTTAGTCTGACCAACAGATTCACTGCTTTGCATGGGTTCCCAAACAAAAGCTAATCTGTGATGTTAATGTCACTTATTGTAAATGCTGAGATAACTCAGTGACTGTGATGATGAAAGGTATAGGCAGTGCTATATTTAGCATTAATTCTCATTGTGTGCGCCTCAACTCAACCCGTCATGCTTCAAGTGAGGGATCTCACATATGCACATACCAACAGTGTCAAAACTCTCAGGCCTCCTGCAGCGTGAGATAAGGCTGTGTGCGTAAAACAACCCATAGATTTTATATGGAAGGAAAACACGCGAGGCGCAAGCAATCACAGCAGTGTCATAATCAAACAGCTGCCTGCAGTGTGGGATTGTTGTTGCCAGCTCTGTGGTGTGTGGCCTGGGCGCCGAGATAAACCAGAAGTGGTCCAGTGCTCTCTTATGCTGGACCCACACTGCCAGATATTTACCAGATTTAATGAGTGACTAATCCTGGTCTGCATATGCTCACACCTGTATGACAAACATGCACCATAACCTCTTTGTTTGCTTCTTCAGTCAGTCTTTTGACTATTGTGTCTTTCCAGAGTAAGGACAGGATATTTCACAAGGATGAATAGATGGCATTTGTAACAGGCAGTGGTTTAAAGGCGTCATCAAAGCAGTGCAGTCTGTGTACCAGTGAGAGGCTGTGGAAAAAACAGAACATTGTCTCCTGGTGTATTTTAAGCCAAGAAGGGCTGAAGGCAGTTTTGCACGGTGTGGCACTGACCTGGCCCAAAGCGTGTGTAAACAGAGATGGTCCGTTAAGTGGCTGAAACAACAAAGGCTTTTACAGGAAAGTTCATCTTATTTTATGTTTTTTGTGGTATGGATATTCTGTATAAAAAGAAAACTTGTCACGAGTTATTGGTCAGGTATTTGATGAGATGTTGATGTTCTTAATTTTAACTCCTGAATACCAAACAGATTGATTACCAAAATTGCTTAGTTTTTATTATGCCTATATGTTACTGTCATTTAGTGAACAAAGAGTAGGCAGCCACAGCTTGAGTATAGAAAAAGGCAGATGGAGAAATCCTGTGCAGAGCAGCTGGTTGGGTTGAGGTAATCTGGGGGGTGACAACATGTCCTCAGCAGGTTTAAAGCCAGTGCTTTAACTGTACTCAAACTGCATCTGCTCGAGGGGTCGAGCCACTTGAGACACTGCAGAGTGACAAAAGTCACATGATGGTCATAACCTGTAACCCGTGGCACCATTTTTACATTAGTCAGAGGACCTTTGCATTATTTTAAGACATGGATTTTCTATTTGAAGGTATTTTAAAACTTGAGTGTGATGTGTGGAAGAGAGGGAGAACAAATTCTGACCATTGAGGACAGGTTATCTAGGTCTACATTTTGAAAAGGATTTATCATCTAAATTGTCAGTGGCTAATTTTTTTAAATCATGAAATCGGGAACAGAAATAATGAGCTTTATGACAGTGCATGATGAATACTGCCCAGCAAACAGTCATGCTTTTAGAATTAGGGGACATGGTTTTAGATTTTAATGTCCTCACTTAGGTCTCTCAGTTATACAGAAAACAGGTAAACAAATTGCGTGATCACTCCACATAAAGTTCACTGACAGAAATGCAAACCCATGTGTGTCTTAAAACATGTGAGGTGGGTTTGGCTTGGTGGCAACATCACACATGGACTTTACTTCTTTTTGACATATTTTGCTCATTTTGCCCCCAGTCGAGACGCTGATAAAGAGAGGAGGAAATTAATTAAGGACATCTCCAGCTACCCCAGTGCGTGCTGCTCACATGATACTGACTTGAGTGCTTTTACAGTTTAAGATGCATGTGCAAAGGAGGCATTTGACTCCCGGCAGCACAGAGCAGCGACTGAGCACCAATTGTGGCTTTAAGTGAACATTTAAGTGGCCAAGATTCGTAGGCTTAACATTAGTTATAATCACAATGCTTTACAAAAAAAGAAAAAAGGAAGGATGCACAAAGCTTTAATAACTGGTCAATTCCTTTGAACTGCACCGCCGGTTTGATTGGTCACTGCTTGCATGATCCTCTGGGTGCTCATTCACCAGCACGCTCCCACAGCTGCCGTTTTGATCTGTTGTTTACACACACACACAGATGGCAATGACAAGACTTGTACCATCCTGTGTAAGCTATTTGTTCTGTGTTAAAGACTGTTTATTCGATGATATTTAACAACAGGCTTGGGATTTCCTCATTGATTCGCTGCAGTCGCACTTCCTCATTGCACTGCCGCTGTATTCACAGAGTAGTCAGGCATGGACTGTACACAATATGAAGACAACAGATGGAGAAGGATCTCTTTTTTGGTTTAATCCAGCAAAGGCACAAGCACTCTGGCTGGTATTTTACTGTGTCTGGAAATTTCCATCAGTATGAGACAGAGCAAGAGGGAGAGGTGATGCAGATCAATACTAAATAAATCTCAATGTCATTGTCTCAGACGAGGAGCTGCTAAGTTTGGTACCTCACCTGGTCCGTGATGCACTGATGCTGCTGGCGAATTAAAGTTCTACGTTTGAATCACAGTATGGCAGTGAAAACTCTTCTTGCTCACTTCAAGAGAGATTTGCAGATGTAACTAACTATATGAATTGAGAACCGGTTGCTCATTGAGCAATCCGTTGGAATCATATGCCTCTGAGCTTATCAACCCCTTTTATCGACATCGGCATGTTTTTTTGGCAGATGCACATTTGAAAACACTGATGTCAAAACTCCTGCGTCTGCACTGCTGGAGACTTGCAACATGAAGGAGTCACAGTGACTGCGAGCGTAGCTTCAGTGCCTTTTTCCCACTTTGCTTCTGGGTTCAGACTTAGTTAACAAAATGATCACGTCACTGCTGAAAAGCTGTGTTGGCCTACTTTTTTTTCCACACAGAAATTTGATCAGGAATTGATTGAACTGAATGAATAAGCAGAATGGATAATGGCAGTGGTATCCAAAATCGGATCAATTCCCATCCCAAGTCCCAGTCAAAACTCGTTGGAAGTATTTTTCAGCGCTGTATTGTAAATGGAGCGAAGTCCTCAGCTGTCTGCAATAATGCAAAATTACATATTAATAAACAGATTAAATGATCCTTTACATTCATTTCTTCCACCTCTAATTTATGCAAAGGTAAATGCATCGAACAGGTTCAGTGTAATCCCAGCCTGAGACGATAACAGAGTTCCTTTGCATCATTAGGGGTTGAACAGCACTTAACTGAACAAAGCCTCTTTTTACTCTGTCTAATGTTCACGCTCAGTGTTTTAGATGAGTTGCCATTTGACACCAGTTAATTATTTAAACCCAGAAACACCGTCCTTTGACCAGAAAACCCACGAGTGTTACTTAAGCCAATAATCAGGAATCTGTACGAGTACAAGGGACACAGTTTTGTAGTTGAAGAAGAAGTCATTTTACATATGGAATTACAGTACAAGTTCTGTAAACAGAAATCATTTCACTGTCAAAAGGATTATTGAGGGACACTCATGGTAACAGAGCTACACTGTATGGATTATAATTTACAGGAAGATTGATTAGTGACAGGCCAAACACTTAAAATAGGGCTGTTGTGCAAATTGTGAAGACCACATGCAAAGTGTATAACCAGAATTTTCATATGAGATTTAATGAGAGCAGTATTTGTGATGAAAAGCTTTTCTTTAGAATTTAGAAAAAGCTCTGAGTTTGATTGTTTTTTAATCTGTAGGCCGGTCAAGGAACTTCACACAAAGAAAAAGAAGCTGTATGACTGTTGGCAACCCAGACGGCATCCAAGCAAACTTTATGCAAATGGCCCAAACAAAATGCTGCTTTGCCTCCTCTCCCACAGTTGCAAACACTGAGCTGCACTTGTGTTTGCACTGTAGGCTTTTCGCCGTGTCACAGACCCTCAGGCTGACAAAGAATGGAGCTTATTGTACAGTTTTTTCTCAACACTTGTTTGTCATGTCAGCCCTTGTAGTAAAGGTGCTATATGTACGTTCTCCACTGCTAAATGTGGTTTCTTGCTGAAAGCAGTTGTGGTGTTGGTGGTTGCTCCTCAGGAGCTTCAGTCATTGCTGTGTTTACAAGACAAAAGGTTTCTATACGCCCTCAGAGTGTAGTGTAGGTTCATAAAACATAGAGGCTACAAGAAACTGCAACAGCAGATTATATTTGTTATTAACTAATCTGCTGATGATTTTCTTGATTGTCTATTTGGTCTATAGAATATTAGAAATCACAGAAATAAGGCTGCAAATAATGATTGTTTTCCTTGTTAAATAATCTGTCTGTTATGTTCCCCGTTTATTGATAGGTCATTTGGTCTGTAAATGTCAGTAAATTGTGAAAAATGCCCTTACATGTCTTTGGAGTGAAGAAACCAGAAAACAGGATGATTTTTAGAAGCTGAAACCAGAAAATTTTGATTTTTTTTCACCCAATAAATGGGTCATTGATTCATTGATTTATCAGAATAATTGCTCGAATGGTTTTCTGTGAATCAACAGGTCAATTTAAACCAAACCAAATGCCATCCATTGAGAGGAAATACAAAATGTTGCATAACAAATCCAACTAATTATGACACTATTGAAAAAGATTGCTAATTAATTTTCAGCAACTCTACAACAAATGCAGTGGTCTGGGCTGCTCCGAGTGTCAGCCAAAATCCTTTTGAAAGGATAAAAAGCTTTTCTCGATCCTCCTCGTTGCCTTTCAGCATGCTCCTTGATAAGTCTGAACTCTTTAAAAATAATCATTATTATTCTTGCATACTGCCTACACATTCAGCATAAATAAAGGAAGGCTGTCTGCTAGTTCAGTCAGGGTGAGAGATAACGAGGCATGGAAAAGCACACGTCCGCCAAAGACATGTGCTTATTAATTTATCACTGACAGGGCTATGCTGGGAGGAGCTGTTAAACTAGGCTAGGACAGCGAGCTGCTGCTACTGATTCAAGGGCAAGCACTGGCTTCACTGCCCCCTCTTTACCTCGCTCACTCTTTTGCTCCTGTATCCCTCTGCCCTTCTCTGTCCGATGCTGATTTCTTCTCCACAACGCTGCCTCTCCTCCTTCATTCCTCCACCCTTCTGCATCCTCGTTTCCCAGCCTGACTCCACCCGCTGATGTCTGTCTGCACGAAACACAGGTGTTGTTTCAAAGCAAATGCTGACCCGCAAAGCCCGGCAGGCATCAAAAGCTTTGGCTAATTTGTGTGCTCAAATGAGTTCTTTGGAACCATAAATTAATAGTTTATTGAGCACTAATTTACGGTGTGTTCTGTTATACTAACAACTGACCTGATCTTAAAAAAATTCTTTTGCCACATGACAGAATTAATACTAACTGTGTCTAAATATCACCGAATTATTCCCCTGAAATAATCACCGGTTAGGATAGAAGTGGCCTTGAGTAGAAGGACAACTGTATTTCACAGTATCAGCTTCAAAGGGGAGAAGAGTAATTCAAGGTTACCAATGAATAAATGGATGGATCAAAATATTAATTAATACAGAAAAAATATACATTTTAGGGTATAACTTATTTCAGTTTTTATCCCAGATTGCTGCCCAGCTAACTAAGATTTCTTTCTGTCTACTTAACCTGTTAGAAGTGAGTTTGTTTGTCAGACAGTAGTGGCAACTGAATATGTATGAACGTGACAGCACTGATGAGATAACATGTATTTCAGTGCATGTCGGAAACAGCAGTGATAGACAAGCAAATGGCCCGATTACATGTAAAGTAACGTCATGCTAAGCAAACAAAAAAAGTGTACAGGTGCAGGCCAAAAACAAGAAAAAAAGTCTTTCTGTATATATAGCCTGTTTTTTGTATCTGTTTTGTGTTGGAGTTCTGCATGACAAAGACCTCCATAGGTCAAGCTGTTGCATCACCAAACACTTTTGGGAGCTTGAAACTGTCAACATCGGACAAACTCTACATTCTGACCACAGATAAAAAGATGAATAGGTAGACGGCAGGTCAGGCTTGTCGGCCAGACAGACAGATTGGCACAGCTTATGTGCCTGCATGCTTCTGAATTCGGGTTCGGTTAGCAGAGTTCAAAATATTCACGTTAAGATTGTTTTGTATCCACCGTTACTAACTGAAAATAGAGCTGCCATTACCACTTGCTTACTCAGTCATCAGAATGCAGATCAACAGTCAGTTTGATAATCGATTATTTCCATCACTTCTGAAACAAAAAGCCAAAAATTCTCGTTGTCATCATCTTTAATGTTTGGATTTGCTGATTTCTCTGTCCTTAATGAAAAATGTGTTTGGGTCTTGGACCTTTCGTTTGATGAAACAAGAAATTAGCTGGTGCCACTTTGGACTTCAGTACAAACCATTAATTTAAAACCAAATGAGTAATCTACTAATTTTTAAGTATTTTACATAGACCATTCCCCTGATGACAAACAGTCACTGGTCTCATTGCAAGTGAAGAACTTGTTTACAAGTCAGAAACCCAAAGTCGTTGTGGCCAGCGCGAGCCTCAGGGGAGGGACGAGGATGACGTCTGGATGCTGACCTGCACATTTTTGCAGAGTAATCCCCAAATATGCATGCGCGTCTAAACTGATTAAGAGCCATAGTGAAATGTAGAAAGAGACAGCCAAACTCATAGTGTGAAATATAGACATATAAAATGTCACGCCTCTTGGCAATCCATTGTTGAGATACTGTCGACCTTAGTATCCAGATATCAGTCAGTCCTCACCTCTGGCCTACTGCCACGAATCAAACTCATGGCAGACAGTTTCAAATGTCCGCAAACAGCTTCTAAATTCAACTTGTTTTTATTTAGATTTGCACTTGTATTTACTTGTCAGTTGCCATGAAATGTATATTTTCTGACAGGATGTCTCTACAGCCCGTGTCTGGAACTGCTGAGTTTTAAAAGAGACACGTGTGATGCAAGGTTTCTGTTCCACTTGTGACACAGCAGATAAGGATTTAAGTCACATGCCCAGCGATAGATGGAAAAGATTCGGATCTGCCTCATGCAGATATGAGCCACATTTGTTTGTCCTTATATGTGTGCTTTTTTTTGTCTTTGGTTGTGTGCATATTTGAATGCAACATTCCATCCTACAAGGAAGTTTTGTGCTGCATCAGGGTCACAGGATGTTTGTGTGAAGAAGGGACTTGATAAGTCGACGCATATATGCGCAGAAGTACCATACAATTATCGTCACCCTGGTGGTTTTGTGTTGGTTCAGGCCAGAGGGCAGAGTTCACTGGGCTCCTTTATTGATGAGGTATTTTTCTGCTTGTTTTACCTTTTTAAAATCTTAAGTAAACAGACTGGCCAGCCCAGAGATCAGGATTTCTGTTGTGACCGAAGGATATTTTCTCTTTTCTCTTTAGGTTTAAACTGATATAATCAAACTTGATGCAATCTGTTTAGATTTTTTTTTACTACCCTGGGGTTTGTTGGGGATTCCTGCTGTCCAACCTTTCTTTCTCTGTCTTCTACTTCACTGATTTTGGCCGACCGTGATGGTTCGGCCTGTGCTGCTGACAGACTATGCAGCATTTAACTGGTTTTACTCTTTTTTATTTTTGGGATTTTACAACATGATGCAACTGGGAGGAAATTTGCTGGTTTATTAATAACGTCTTGTGAATATTTAATCTTTGCTTTTTGGTCATGCACTTGGTTTCGATGGAACTGAGGCTTAAGGTGGATCATGTTAACCACAACGTTTTTTTTTTTTATTCCTCATATGTATTGTTGTATGTTGTATTGTTGTTGTGTGATGTATTATGTAATGTTTTCACGAAATAAGAATGTGCACTTCTATTCAGTGATCAATGGGGTTTCGCTTGCATATGCAATGGTCATTTCTATTATTAATATATTTAGTATATCAGGTCAGGTCCTTCAGGTAAACTTGTGCAAATCAGGGCATCAGGGCTTGTTTTTGTTGATACTCTTGTACCAGTTTGCAGTGGAGAGTCGGGTCACCTTGTCTTCTCTAAATATTTCCTGCTTGGTTTTGCCTGTTTGTTCTGTAGCTGTTGGTTTTGTATTACATTCATTGCTCTTGCTGACTCAAAAGAACTGAGCCAGTATTCAGGTTAAATGTCTCCGTAAAGTAAACTTCACAGGGTTGAACAGTATTGCAGGTATTAAACCTGCAGCATTGAACAGCTGCAGCCCTGCAGACCACTGTGCGGGCTTCATCTCTGAAAACGGAAATCTGATGTACAGTAAGCTTATTTAAATTCACTGCTGCCGCCACCGCTGTGGTAGAGCCATCATTTTCATCCATGTTTTTAAGTGTCTCTTAAAGCTCAGACAAGATTTTGTCATCATAAAGTACTAATTTCATCTTTTCTGTCCTTGACTGCCACCGGGTTAAAAAAACAACAACAACACTGGTCCTATTAACACCTGGGGTAGATAGTCAGAAGTTCGACACCACAGATACCAGACCTCTGTGTTACAAAGTACTTGATCAAAAATAGGCACTTACATGCACTTGACTGGCAAGCAGACTGCCTTCTCATTAAAATTAGTCTGACTGTGGCTTGAACTATGTCTCCCCTTGTGTACATTTGTACTGTGAGTTGTTCTCATATTCGCTGCTTCCCCCCTTTCCCTTCTGGTCCTCAGGCTCAGCACTGTCTTAACTTTCCTCCTAACAGTGCCCTTCATTGTTGAACAGGAGGTTGTCATGCGTGATATCTAGGATTAAGATGCTAAGACAGACGGACAGAGGCACAGACGCAGCCATTCTAGACTGCTCCATTACTGACCAAATCCTCACTATAGAGGCCTTTTAGGGTCAGTTTTCATGGCAGACGAGGCACTGGTTTGGGAACACAGTGTTCACTAATCTCCCAGTGTCACTGTCCTCATCTGTCTCAAATGTGTTGAGCCTGGCAGTAGCAGGAGCAACTTTGTCTGGTACTGTGCTTGATGAAAGTAATGATCAGTATTCAAGAAATTTAATTTATTTAATTATTGACTTAAAACAAACTGGTTTGTTGTATGTTTTTGATTTCAGTAGTAAGAGCCCTGAACCCAGTACAAGAATTTCAGTTCCAATAGCAGGATTTTCTGTAGCTTTTAAAGAGGCTTACATCCTAGCATCAGAGGTTCTGTTGGTTTTGGAAAGAACAGAGGCTTGAAAAATGCCTTTTAGAGGACTGAGCAATCTTTGTGAGCAAACATAATGCTCCTGAATCCCGGATTTGCTAATGCTAAGTAAAGCAAAACCCTGAAAATAAAGTTGGATCCTTTAGCCGGTAACAAAGCAAAAGAAAGCACTGGAGTTGAAGTTACATATATATTATAATGAAAATGAATGGTGGAAAAAGATACTGGGTGAAAATTAGGATTTGTTTAAGGACTTAATTCCCAAAAAAGCGTTCGCTTAAAGGAGTATTGCGCTAGTCCCTATAAGGAAACTATGGCCAATGAAATAAATAAATTGGGAGGTGAGGAGACTAAAAGAAAATCTCCTGTATCAGTGGGAGGTGCAGTTTGAAATTCCGCTCAGGTTCAGATGAGTTCATATGGGCTTTAATCCCTATCCAGGCCTTGGCGGGCCAGGCCAAGCAATGTGCACCCAGGTAGTGCTAATGAACTGACCAGTGGAGTTAGCAGTGAGTTTCCTTCATTATTTTCGAGCCCTGTTGGATGTGAATCATCCCCAAAAGAATCTCTGCTAGTTAGTTACCATGCTGATTAAATACTGTGAGTGAATACTGCTTCCTCTGTCTTGGTATTAAAGGGTCCCTCCTGCCTTCTCCTGTCATATTGCTTCTTGTACCGGTGAGTCATACAAACCCATAGGTTGAATTTTTTCACTTCATTCATAACGTCACAAGGTGGCTTGTTGTTGGCAGGTGTAAGCAAAAGACTTCCTGGACACCGCGGGGTTGTTGTGTTCTCCTCGGAGCTGTCCATTATAAAGATGCATGCATTTAAGAGCAACTTTGGATATGTATACATATTGTAACATATTATGTAACCATCATAAGAGAACAGTGTCTCCCTGCTAAAATCACCATTTTTTTAACAAGCGTTTGGCACAGAAACACATCTGCCACGGAGCCAGGTCCAAAGGAACACGGCCTCCTCTGAAAACTCGAGCTCTGAATCAGCACTGCCCCACAAAACTGGTGATAACATTTAGTGTACTTAAAAGGCCATGGCAAGGATTTTGGTTTTGCATTAACCAAAAAAAATGTTAAAAGTCAAAGTTAATTTTAGAGTGACGGTTTAGTCAGTGTGTCTGTCATGACTGTGGATTTTATTCTTGTTCAGTCATACCAAATAAAAATGTTAGTCAAATGGAATGGTGAATGATTTAGCTCCTTGCTTTTCCTTTATGCCACAGCTAGTTACAGGAGCATTTTCTTTGTGTCTGAAATGTGTGAAGCACTGCATACACTGCAGTTTTCATAACATGGCACAGGGTTTTCATATACATATGGGATTTGCCAGACCTTTTTTAAAAAGTGCTTGTTATTGGATTGTACTTGATCTGATACTTGGCCAGATTACTTGATTGAACATCGTTTGAGCAGCCTTGCGTACTTGTGATTAAGTGATCTAATTTTTTCTGCCGATGCTTCTGAAGAAGATTTTATCTCTGACAAACTCATTGGTCCTTCTCCCTCTGGCCCACTCAGTGTCGTTCTGACTCCACAACACTCCCAAAAGTAGAGCGGAGTTGTTAATATTTTACCACGTGGTCATATTCCCATATAGGCTAAGCCAACAGGGACTGCCTCAAAGGGCAGTTTCTCTCCACACACACTGTCACACACTCAAACTAACACACATTTGCCACTGTCAACACCAACGCACACACACGCTCACAAACAGACACGAGTGCAACATGCTGAGCTATTTCCTCTCTCAGACGACTGGTCTGCTCTGAGCACCAGCCTCATTTTGACTCATTGACAGCCTCATCAAGCACACATGCACATGCATGGAAACCTTAAGACATGTATGCATACACACACAAACACACACAGTGGAAATCTTTATCGGTGGCACGCACAGTATGTTGAAGGGTTGTTTTACTGTTCAATGCAAAGGTATTCCATTCTATTTATCACTTTCAATTTTTTTTTATTTGAAAATAAAGTGAAGACTAGTAAGAACCTGTACCAGAAAATAAGAATCAGAAAGTAGAATCAGGAGGCACCTGAACGATAATGGGTTTGCAGGAAACAGGTGTTGCTCTTACATAATATGCATCCTTCTCTTTGTGCACAAAATGTTTGACCTAGCAAACGAAGACAGCAGGTTTTAAGAACAGCGAACAGTAAAAACCACAGACATTGTGCAGCTTCAGACACTTTTGCATCATATTACAATAGACAGTAGCAAACGAGATGTTTACAAACATACCAGTGATATTTACTTAACAAATTCCATCTTTTCCTCTCTCCTCAACTCTGTCTCCACCCACGTTCTTTCTTTTTCTCTGACTTCTTCTTCTGCAATCATCTCCTCTCCTGCATTCCTCCCTCCTCTCGCTTTCCTCCGCGCCTCTCCTCAGTGCGACTGAAAGGGAATCCTGCAAGAGGGATTAGCGGTCCGTCAATGAGGAACTACCGGCTCATCTTCTGCCACAACCTGAAGCAGCCATAGATGGTTCAGCGGTTCACTGGCCAGGGGAGGAGAGGATAGGACACACTTTAACTGCTACACGGTGAGCGCACACACACACACACACACACACACACACACACACACACACACACACACACACACACACACACAGCTGCTAATGTATTCTATGACGTGCACGTTTGTCTCATAGAGGGTTCCCACTGACTCCTCCGAATAACGGGTCACATGTACTCTCAAATGTATATGTTTTATATTTAATATTTCCAAGTGTGTGTTATGCAAACTATAAAAAATTCAAAAAGGCATACATACAGTATTTACAAACATATGTGAGTATTGAAAATAATGCAGGTCTTAATTGAGATCTTGTTCTTATAAATTTCTACCGTTGGCCCATTGTCATTTATTTAGCCTAGCTGCTAACAACATTTTGACTTAGCAAACTTACTAAAACCTCATGCAAAAATAATATGAAAGACTTAATAAAATTCCTTACTAGCTGATGTGTTTTGTAATGACATGTTACAAAACAACAAGTTGACCATAAATACAACAACAACATGTTATGAACTGAGTGAGGGGACTAGTAAACATCACTTCAAATCAGTCTCAAGAGAAGAATCCTATCGAGCCGCCTCATATTTTAATGTCTGTCTATTTGTATCTACTGGTCATTGTGCCCCAAATGTATGGCTTTTGCTTTTACCATAAATGGTCATATTCTGATAGCTTTAAAGATCTGTATGTTCTTAAATATACTGTAAGAATTTAACCAGGATAGGAAATAATCTTTTTCAACATTTGGCCATGTTCCTCCTCCACTGATGAGCAGACCGTATGCCATCTGCCACTGTTTGCGTTCAGATTACTCACCAACCAACCATCATCAAAGTCAAATTTATAATAGAAGAGATTGTTGCAGGTTCTTGTTTTCTTCAGCCTGTTTTGCACAGATTTTTTTGTTTTTTTTCTCTGACTCAGCAATTGACCACTTTTCCTTTGCATGGGAAATAAGAAGTGGTGATTGACAGAAGACACGTGTCAGAGGGATGGGAATTAAATTCAATCAAAATGGCCTCTAAATGATGATTATGTAACAAACAACTGGACAAGTATATTAACAAAAAACACTGCTGACAGGAGTGAGACCAGGCGTGCTCTTCTGCTATTGAAGCCCAATTGCCTCAAGGTTCGACATGGTGTGCGTTCAGTGCTTTTCTGCTCACCACAGGAGTAAAGAGTGGTTATTTGTGTTACTCTGGTATGCTGTCAGCTCAAACCAGTCTGACCATTCTGCTCTGACCTTTGTCATCAACATGGTGTGTATGTCCACAGAACTGCTGCTGTTGTTGTTCTCACCATTCTGAGTAAAAACTCAAGGGGCTGTTGTGTGTGAAAATCCCAGCAGATTTTGCTGACAAAGTGCTCCTCCTCCACCTGTTCTTTCTCCTAAAGGAGCCAGGTGTAACTAACGGTTGCAGGTGTTTGCAGGTATTGCCACTGTCTTTCCTCCCCTTTCCCACTCCCACTCCTCCCCCTCCTCTCTTTTCTTGGCTGGATGACAGATATGTAAAAAATGAGCAAAACCAACCACTCATAAGTTTCAGGGTGGTGTGCTCATTTTTTGTTTGTGAAAAGCAGCAGCAACAACATCTTTCCTTTTGTTATCTCCTTGGATCTCTATATCTGTCTTGATGATTGTGTGCTTTGCACTCTTTGGATTGCAGCATAGGAGTGAAGATGAAAACCAAGGCACTCATTTGGTAAATCCTACCATCTCTGTACTTTTTTGTCTGATTTCCCCCTCTCCATTTTCCCTTTTCGTTTCGAAGACGTGAAGTCTTGGCGGGTTTGTGGTGAGGAGGAGGAGGAGGAGGAGGAGGTGGAGGCCATGAGGAAGAGCGTGTCTCTGTTGCCAGGCAATGAGGGCGGGAGCTCAGCCAGCACCACGCGGGTTTTTGGCGTTCCATTGGAGGAGGTGTCACGCACTCACACAATCAGTGGCCACGAGGTTCCTGCACTGGTGAAACACATTGTCGACTACATCGAGGAGCACGGTGAGTGGCAGACATGCACACATGTAAAAGCCTTTCTTCATAATTAGCTGCTTTCCCCATTTCTCCCATTTCTGTGAAATCAAAATTCACAAATTTAAAATATCTGAATATTAATCAATACTGATGAGGCCAGTGCAACAATTTCATTAAACTTGAATTTCTACCAAATCAGTGAAACTGGTGTCTTGATGTTCATGACTCATACACACCTACATGTCCATGGTGATGTATTTTAGTCATTTGTCTGTTAAAACCTCATCTTTCCTGCTTTTTAAAAAATGACTGATGAATCAGAGATTAAGGAATTGTCATGTTTGTTTTTTTTTAAAGGAAACTGTCAACTAAATTACTAATCCAACTGTAGCAGAGAATATACATTTATTCATGTTTAATGAACCATTTTTATTTGATTTATTTGGTCACATTTGTGCTTTAGCCATCTTTTATTGACATGATTTAAGCGGCTTCACAGAGTCTTGTATTTACCCTTATCGTAAATTTATTGGGTATTTATAATGGATTATGCTCCACTGATATTTGTCCCTGCACAGATCAGCCCTAACCCTAAACAACAATTAAGATGGCACATGAGAACTACTGCATATGTAGTATGGATGTAGTCCCAGAGTAAGCGGTTCCATCTGGAAGCCTTCAACGGTAGCCATAACATCTGGATTATCTTTCAATCTATAGCCTGATGTAGCTGGATAGCTGGACATGAAATTTTAAGTATTAAACCAAACACAGAGATCCATAGTAACATTTCACAATACTTGAAATTGAAATAAGAAAACAGGGATACTAACTGCTGCTGTTGCACCTTTGTGCAGTTGGCCCACTCATCACTTCTAAGTGTTTACAGTCACATGCCCTCTGATGTTGCAATCTCCCAGACACACACTGTTGCTGTTGACTTGCCGTGACTGCTCTTGCATCATGATAAAACAATATGTTGTTCGTGGAGTCTGAATTTAAGTGATAAGATGAACTCTGAATACAGGTGGAGACAGCTCCACGGTCCACTTCCTCATTCATCACGTAACCACTCAGAACAGAAGAGCTTAACAGTGGAGAGAGGAACCTGTAGGGCCTTTCCTACATCTGCCCCCCACACCCCCCAGAATATTTCTCAGCAGGAATGTCAGTCTTATGTCATTTTCTTTGTGAGTTCCGATTAGCGGTTTTAGTGCTCTGAGGGATGAGGTGGATAAAAATTGAACAATTTTGTCATCAGCCAAATTTGAAGAATTGAAACTAACAAGCGAGAGTCAGCATTTATCTGCTTTTGGCTGGTAATGGTACTGACTTCATAACCCTGTCAACACCAGCTTTGTAGGGTCGCATAACTCATATGTAGCTCTTAGACAGGCAGACACCTAAATAGCCACCTAACCACCTAGCCACAACCCTCATGCAATGGATGCATTATTGGTTATGTACCCTGGATAAATGGATAAATAGATAATACTTTTATTTACTTTATTAGTTTAACTTGTTTGACTAAATCTCATTATCTCTGGTCCTTCATCTTTATCTGCTTTACAATCACCTCATTTGTAGAACTGAGTTACTTCCTGTGTGACAGTAGAGGCAATGGCTATAAAAATGCCTCCCATGAAATGCAGGAAAATCATGAAGTCAGTAAATGAGTTGGAATAATTACTAAATAAAGGGAAGCATCCTCAAGATTGATATGTAAATAATATTCAGATTTGAAGCTTACAGGGCAGGTCAACAGGACCCGGGACACGCTGGACATATCTAAATATATAGAAAAAATACAAGTGTGTTGTAGAGGCATTTTCATTGCCCCCGGGGTTTTGAAAAATGAATCAGTACATCAAGAAATCAATATCTACAGTGACAAGTTAAACAGTAGAAAAAGCTTCATTTTATAAATTCTTTTTTGAGTCTTCCATTTGCAGAGAGTGCTGTAAGTCACAACATGATGAAATTTTCGTGTAAAACCTGTCAAGCCACTGTCAAGTTGGTTTTTAACTACAGGAAGGAGATTTCACCTCGAGTCCCCTCAAGTGAGCAGTGAAGCAGGCCGGTGGTTTGTTTGACCTGGGGGCTGCTCGACCATATGAGGTTATGTAATAAATCTTTAATCTTCCCGAGCTCTGCTGGCACATTAATTAGAGCGGTGCTGCCAGTCCAGGAGTTATTCAGCCAGTGAAAAGTAATAAGTAATCACCTATTTCATTTGTGTGTGATGCTTGAGGTCTTAGCAGAAGACAGTGTGTTGAAAACATGAGGTAAAAGGTAATTTGATGTAAGACAGAGATGGAAAATTGAAAGTACCTGAATCACCCGTGACAGATTGAATTCCTTACACTGTCTGAACAGGGGCCGAAGGTTTAGGCAGATCTCTCTTCTGTAGGATTGAGCAGCGTTTTAATCCAATCATTAACCAACAATGTTTGTGGAGATCATCGACCACACGCGCCACATGACATTGTGATGGGAATAGGTTGTTTAACTTTTTACTGATATGAGTGCAGTTGTTTCAACTGCAACCTTCTTGTCAATTTGCTGCTGTTTATCTCAGTTCTATTGTGGAGTCCTGTGGAACAGCTGAGCTAAAACATTATGTAATCAGTTGTGTTAATCAGTGGGTGAAAAGGAATCAGGAAGAATCATCAGGCAGTTATTTCATAATCGGCAAGCCCCACCATAACCAATTACACACCTTGAAGCATCGCCCATTGTTCCTATACCCCCAGGTTCTTTTGGCCGTCATCAGTAATCATGACAAGTAATTACTCGCAGTGTAACAGGATTAGCAACAAGTGACAGCACTGGGTGGGAATGGAGAAAATAAATCAGTCTGAAGGCGTTGGTATGCATCAAACAAAGAGCTTGTCATCTTAGATTGGTTTTTTCCCATTCAAAATTTCGGCTAACATTCAGTGTATGCAGACTATAAATCTCAAGCCCTCTTTCTTTTTTTTTACCACTTCACACAACTTATTTCCATCACTTTCATTTGAAAAACCAAGTGCAACACTATGAAAACCTTGAAGGAGAGATTGTTCAAAATTGTGCTTTGTTACCCCCATGTGTACAATTCATTGTATCCCACCCTCTCTGTTACAGCAGGGTTATTCTCCAGCCTCTCACTGAGGCCTTTTACAACAGGCATAACATTATAGCCTGTAGACATGTTGGGAAACTCTAAAGGCAAATTTGTTTGTTTGTTTGTAAGCATACCTTTTTAGCCACTGCTGAACAGACTGAAACAAACACAAAGTATAACAAAACAGGCCAATCTGCATTGTCTTTGACAGCCATTGTTTTCACAGGTTTTCCTCTCGTTACATAAAAGGCTTGCCAGGATTGGCAAAAAGTTAATGGAATAGGGTTTACATGTAGACAAACATCTGAATAGTAGAATACTGTTGTTGTACATACTTCATATATAAGCAAGTTTTCCCACTTCATTCATCCAGTCAGATTTAAAAACAGCTTTACAAACAGATCATGCATGAATGGAACAGAGTCATTCGCCCACATATGAATAAATGACTAGCAATAATTATCACTGTATGTGTCATCAGGTCACCTGGACCTTGAGGGGCTCTTCCTTGTTAATGGCAACGCAGAGCGTGTGGATTGGCTGCGTCAGCGCTACGACAGTGGTGAGGAGGTGGAGCTGGAGAAGGAGGCCGACCTGGCATCGGCGGTCAGTCTGCTGCGACTCTTCCTGCAAGAGCTTCCTGAGCCCGTCATACCAACGGCAATACAGGGACACATACTACAGCTACACCAAGGTGTGTGAGAGGGACTTCTCATCCACATCAAATACCACTCTGCATGTTTCTCCACTCACTCACCCTGCCCTCTTTCTCTTTTGAAATACTCTTTTGAATACAGAACCAAAAGTACTGGTTAGTGCCCAAGCGTACCTAATAGCAAGGCACAAAAACTGTGAATCACGCGCTATTGTCCACCATTTTGGATTTTTTCCAAGTTGACATTACATTTTGTCAAGCTGTTTTGACTGTGGCCATGGAGGCAGATGTTGGTTATCTAAGGTGTGAATACACAGTACAGTGGTCAGATTGATAAATGAAGTGGAAACCAGCTAAAACAACTCCCCCTTAACAATTGGCTGAGTAGTCTGCGTTTGTATGTCTTCTGTTTTCAGATTCAGTTATTGTCCTTCCATTTATTTATGTCTCTTATCTTTGCCTCTGCTGTATCACTTTGTAGCAACTTTAATTAAAAATAATTACAGTAATTACAGTGAGTATGTGATGTTGTCTGCAATGACTGTTATGAAAATGTTAATAGTCACATATAATCGTAACGAGAAGTCTGGTTTTTCAACATCCCCAGATTACAGCAATGAAGAGGAGCTATGTAGAAACCTGAAGTACCTGCTGCAGCAGCTTCCTCTGTTGAACTATGGTCTGCTTCGTTTCCTGTGCCGCTTCCTGACCAGCGTGGCCTCACTTCAGCAGGAGAGCTGGAACATTGGGACACTGGCCGCCGTCTTCGGACCAGACATCTTCCAGTAAGATATCTGGGCAAGCCACGGCTTTTTAATAACTGCAATTCACAGAATCACCATACCTGTTGAGTACAAACAAATCAAAGTTGATTTTGCTGAGGCCTTACATGTGACACCACAGCTAATTCAGCCACAGATTGGACTGACAGCTGTACGGACATGCCCCCTTTATTTGATTCTAACCAAGGAGGAGTCCAGGCATGGGAAAAATGTGTCATTTTACATAATTCTACCAAGAGCCTTAATATGAAGATTTTTTGCGTAAGCTGACAGAGGCACTTTTAGCTTATCAGCTTATTCAGCCACCGGAGTTACCTAAAACTAATTAACACAACTCTTCTTCTCATCTTCCACCTGCAGTCTGTCCACAGAAGGAGAGGACCTTCGAGACCAGGAGTCTGTCAGCAGAGTCCTGGCAGAGCTGCTGGACAACCAGGAGGGCCTGTTTGACTCAGAGGACGATGACGTCTCCACGACCAACGACTACAGCTCCATTAATGAACAGGTACTGCCCATCTCCTTTTTTTGAACTTCTACATCTTCTCTTTCTCTATCTCCTTTATACTGTGCATCTATATCTGCATCTATATCTTGAAATATACAAATAGTTTACATGGCACATTGGCGATTTTTATGGTGATGTTTCTGTGTTTCTGAGCCAGTATATGAATGTGAATGAATATGGGGTAAATTTTGTTTAAGCTGTCACAGTGAAACATTTCATTATCTCTCACAGAGAGTTTGTCTTTTTTTAAACTCAGTCCTCATTGTAGTTTTTGTTCTCTCCATCCTACACATCCACTTTTCCATCCTGCTGTAATGGTTCAGTTTCCCCTTTGGGGTCAATAAAGTGTGTTTTATCCATTTTAGGACTCTCTGTAGTTACCCCCCTCACCACAGTCAATAAATCTACTATTTATACAATAAATGTCTTTGAAGTGATGACACATTAACCAACAAATAAAGTAAAAATTGGGAAAAATATAAAACAAAAAAGTGCTATTGAGAGCAAAACATAATCTCGACATTGTTGGGAGGCTGTTTGCTCAATGCTAGAAAAAAATCCCTTATGAATACAGGAATTAACATTCCTGACATAACAGAGAAAAAGTTCAACTTACAAAACTCATCAAAATCCCCTTTGTCTTTTTTTTTCTTCCACTTTAATGATTTCAAATACTAGAATGTGGCATTTAAGTCTGCCAGGGTCGGGGGTGAAATTCCTTCTCAGTTAAAATACAGAGAAAACAGACAAATCCTTCTATAAAAAGTGAAAGATTGAAATTTTGGGATGTAACTCACACCTGCTTTGTGGAAAAAGGCAAAGCCTAAATAACAGATTTAGTAGAGAGACATGATTCATAAAGCTGAGTCCAAAGTGGTTTGGTCTGTGAATTTGTTACACTTCAGATTTTTTACAAACTGTCAGGTCATTATTCCCATACTCGATGTATTCCTGCACTGATTTCCTCCTTTACAAAAATGATTTATAATATATTTATTATATTATTTAATTATTGAAAAAGTGGAGTTTTAACAAAAAGTTGTTTTTTTTTTTACTCCAGTTAGTTTTGTGTAAACAAACACAGACACAAAAGAAACTTGGATCAAAGAATTTTAGTTTAGGCATCATTAACATCATTAATCATTATCATCATTAATTGTCGGCACCCCCAGCAGTAAATATATTTAATGGTCACAAGTGATTACGATCACTGTATATATTAAAAGATCAGGCTGTGGGTTAGTGTACATATTCACAGGCACTGAATGACCACATGCTCTAACGAAGAACAGTGACGTCATCCAGGTTGAGCATGATTATTGATTATCTGCACTGGGTTAGGCCAAAGTTGTGTTGTTTAGGAATGTCACTGACGTTGATCTTCAGTTGTGCTCAAGCCCTCCAGCAATTTTTGTACTCCACTATGTAATGTTGCCGAACAGAAAGTTCCTCTATCAACAACACATTTCTTAAAGAAGAACCACACCCAAACACATTCCCCACACACACAGACACACACCTAATGTACACAGAGCGTTGAATAAACTCTTTGGCTTTGTCCTGCTAATCATTCCAGTTGTTGTCTTAGACCTACAGTACATTGAGCACGCAGAACGTGACTGGCAGACTGGGCAAACACGAAGGCATTTCCTCTGTTACCCAGCAACACAACTTCACCATCGGGTACAAAGAGAGGCACAGTTAACTTTTAACTTTTCAGTGGCCTGATTACATTGTATTATTATATATGATACAGAAACACAAATTATGAAACCACTCTGTATCTTGCATTGCCTTTCTACTGTAATTCCTGTCACATTTAAGATTGCATTGTCCCAACACAGCCAGGGCATTGTAAAGGTCATGTTTAAATGTTGAAGTAAAAGGCTGCAGACAGTTATTGTGAAAGTCTGCACCAAAGAGATGGAGAAACCTTACTATCAACAATAGGCAAACTATCCACAAGCTTACCACTGCGTGCTTTATTCCTTCTCCCTCAGTCAGTATTGGTTTGTTCCATACTGCAGTACTGCAAGAAAGTCTCCTTTATTTTTACTGTCCTTGTAATTTTGAGTCCTTCTAGTCATTATATGTCATATTCTTCCTTTATCCAGGAAAAAAGTCTAAGCTGTTACAGAAGCCCTGGCTTGTAAAAGAAAGATAATAAGATTGAAACTGAGCTCAGCACAACAATAAGGTTTAGTAGAAATGTCGTCCATGCAACTCACTGAATTTCATTTTTATTTTCCGAATTGAATTTCCTTATCTTTGTCAGTCTTTCCTTCTGTCTTTCACTGTGATTTTACTGGCCGACCTGTCAGATGAATGTGAATATAACATTACCCAGAGACAGAATGTGAAAAGGAGGAAGACAAAGCAGAAAGTGAGAGAAATCATCTGTGCAGCGAGCTCTGCGTCTTACATAAGAGAGAGGGCAAAAAGTAGGTGGTTTAGAGAGGGAGAGAAAGCAGGAAGGAGATGGGGAAGAACAAAAAGAAGGGAGAGATGGGGAGAAGAGGGGAAGCCAGTGATGATGTAACCATGCAACTCACACCTACAGCTCCTGCACTGCACTGGGGATGGCTCTCTGTGAGAACGAACACTGATGATGGGGATTATCTCCCAAACACACACACACACACACACACAAAAGCACGCACACACTCAGAAGAGTAAGATAACAGTGGCTCACAATTTAAATAAAACAAAGCACAAATCGACAATTCATGTTTTAAGAAATGGAGAGATGATGCAAGGGATAGAAGGGACACAGAGAATCACACAGAAAGAAGTGGACTATCGTTTGTTGTTTGGGTATAACTCAATGAGGCTGGCATGGATCAGTGAAGTGATTTGAAGTGCCAGACTGGATCTTGGCTTGTTTTGTCGGCAAAATGAAAGTCAGTGGAATTATTGTTTAGGTGAGAGTGAAACTTTGCTTGTTGTTGTTGTTGTTGTTGTTGCTATTGACGATACCAGTGGGTATGTTTGATGCAGAGCCTGACAAAAAATTTTCACTGCTGAAAAAAAACTTAAATTGCAAATTACTGACACATTTGTTTTAGATACGAGTATAAAATTTCACCGTCTCTGGGTTCAGAACTGAGTCTGTGATGTTTTTGGCCCAGTTTGGAACAATGACTGGACTTTCAGAGAGTCCGTTTTGATCCCACAGCACACATTTTCTCAGTATAAACTCCAGATGGAAAACACAGTGCAGTGATAATCAACCACGTTACGTCCTTTAGCATTATAAATCAACATGCTCTCTTGAATTATACAGTCCAGATCACCATGTGTTAAAGGGGCTATATCTGCCACACAATTCTTTCAGTATCGATGGAAACTAGCTCAAATAAAAGCTAAGATGTGGCACTTTAATCTACTGCTATTATTTTATTTCAAACTGAATGTGCTGAAGCATGGAGCCTGAAGAACAAAAAATGTGTCCAAATACTTTTGGTCTGAACAGTAGCCTCATAGAAATGGAGGAACAGGGTATAGTTGGATCAGTGTGTAGTGGACATTAAGTGGGCAGACCATCCTCTCCTAACAAGATTTTACAGCTGCTGTTGACCGGGATGGAGAGAAAACAAAACATGGCTCGTAGGCTTGATTTGATTTGTTTCTTAAGCCCCATGGCAAATTTACATGTCAGTCTCATATCTGACTAAAACCCCACGAGTCATTTTTAGATTAAAATGACTGGTGATCTTACTGGGTCTGAAAGCCACTGTGTTAACATAAAGACACAGGAGCACAAGGTAAAATATGCAAACAGAGAAATTAATTGCATGCTGAATAGCTGGCAAAAACACTTTACATGCAGTATGTGAGCAATAAGGAATTAAAACAAGCCCATTCACATCTTCTTATTCAATTCATATGCATCACTGTGCAATATAAAACAGGCACCATATTCTCAACTTCTCTAAATAAATGGTAAAACTGCTAAGAAAATGAAATTAGAAAGCTTCACGTTAACATACAGATGAAGCCACCAGTGGAAGGTATTCCATGTCTGAAAGGGGCTTCAGTGGCAGCTTCATTAGCCTGCTAACACAGTGTTGGACAAGACTGAGGTCTGTCATCTTAATTAATTAGCCTTTTAATGAAAGCCTTACATCCCCACATCTGTTTAACCTAAGTGGATAAATGAATCAGGATGTTCCGGGTTACTTCGCCTGTGCCAACTTATTCCAGTGAGTCTGGAGCTCAGCCACATTAGATGCCGCAGCGAATGTATAACTGCACCCTGGACTGTGGACATTAATGAAGACTGATGTTACAAATACCAGATGTCACAATTTTCGCCAGCAGGGAACATCTGACATAGATTGGAACACACACACTTATATTATAAGATGTTGAGCAGTACCATTTAAGATGGAACATGGAGTTATTAAAGAAGGAGGTGATGGCCTATTTGGGCAGGAATGGATGTTTATGATATCTCTTTAAGGGGACATGTATTATGAACACACACTCCCACACACAGCCGGACTGTTGATGTATTTGCTGTGACTGTGTGTTATGAGTCGTTGGAGAGAATATGTCTGTCAATCAGTTGTTAACACATTTGGAGGTTAGGATGAAAGCCACATCACACAGCCCACTCACTGCTGGAGCGTTAGGCTGGAGGACTGTGCAGCCACATGGGGAAGGATGAGCAAGAAAACAAGGTAGTTTGGCCTTCTACACAAAGCCACTTGAATGCTAACATGTTTATTCTGAAGGCAAAATATTCTTGACATAACGCTCCTTTGGGTCCCTCACTGTTTTGCAAGTGCCCTGCAGTTTAAAATGCAATCAGTGCTCAAGCTCAGAAAGGAGACTTGAATAAAATCAGATTATTCTTTGTCATCGGTGAGCAGCGCAGTATTTTGATTCACCAGTCATCAATGTGAATTCATTCCTTAATCTGTCTGGCAGTTGTTCTCTTCAGGCATTTTCAGTGATTTTCCTCCTGCATGTCTAATGATGCACTGTCATTGCCAGGTGTGATTGTCAATAATGGCTTGAATGACAGGGTGATTGACTGAATACCTGACAACCACAAGTTGAAGTGAAACCAGGGTTGAATACAATATTGACATGGGTTTGTGATGGAAGAACTACAGTAGGTCATCTAATCTGCATCAGGTGGTACATGTCCCTAGTCCAGTGTGTCAGTGAACAAATAAACATATTTATCGCAGGTGATTAGATTGTAAAACTGGTAGCGTCTACTGTCTGAACAGTAGGGGGGGGGGCTAGCACTCAAAAGAAAAGAAAGATCTATAGAACCGAAATATTAGATTGTCACTGAAGGATAGAAATCAAGACCAGCCTCAAATCCATAATTGGATAAATCTTCAATTCCTCATAACTGGAGAGGTTTCAAAATGAGAACAAAGTGTGAGCACCGCATTGATTGATTGTGCCTGAACTAGTAGAGGAATGAAGGGGGGTACAAAAGAGCCGTGAGAATCACAGATCACGGTTACAGTTTGGTCACAGACTCGACTGACCAGTGTCAGTTAACAGCCAAACTTGTTTTCTCACGTTTTCCATCCCTCGACTCTGGACCCAACCCAGACCCAAATCAGGGCCTGGGTCACAACCTTTTTTATGACTCCATTTTCTTCCACACATGCATCATACAGAGGTTTGCTTACATAAAAAGCACACTGACGCTTGATGTAAACGTCATAATACACAGAAACTCACAGCAACTGCTTTTTTTAACTCAGTGATTTGTGACTTAATGTAATTAAAATTTTCCACGGTTAAATAAGGGGATAATATTTCCAGTCCTGCGAATGACCATGCCAGGTCATTCTGACTTGGGATTTAACGAGTCTTATCCCCTGATATTGTTACGTCACCTCAAAGGCTTTCTGATGACTTACTCAGCAGAGCCCTGATCATATTCACTGCTCTGTTCAGGCAGTTTGAACAGATGCCTATAGTTCAGGGGGGAGTTATGCATTCATGCTTCATTGTTCATTATCAGGGCTTTCCACAAAGATATGGAATAGCCTGCAAGGAAATTTATATACCTGATTGAAAACATGTAGGGAATTATTGTGCAGGAGAATTAGGCTCATTATGTGTTTAGCCCACACAGTCTGTAAATAGCCACGTCTATCCATGTGATACGTATTGTAGTGGGTTTTAAGCCATTTATGAAATGCTTGTATGCTTCCTATAAATGCTAACTAGGGTGGCTAACTGTTAAGTGCTATTTGGATGTAATTGAAACAGCTAGTACAAGGCACTAGGGTGCAGATTTGGAATGTACTTTCTTGTTTTATGATCATGTACACTAAGTGCAAAAGGGCTGTGTGAGGTGATGTACAGCGTGTGCTGATTTGTCATTACTTGTCATATTTGGCCATATAATTTATCAGTTTTGTTAACATTTTACAGGCGCCTACACATAAAGATGCACATCGCAGTGCAGTTTTGCAGGGCGGCATGCCAACACAAACAACATTGTCACTGCTACGATGAACTTTGAGAAGCTTTTTAATATTCTAGTCAATAAAGATAAGATATGAAACATGACTGAAGTTGTCAGTAGGTCGTATTTTCTCTCTCACACACACACACCCCTGTGAGTCATAATCTGTGTGCCACACGTAACAGTGCAAGAATTCCCCGACAGCCAATCGGAGCTCTTGAAAAAGAGATGTTTCCATAGTAACGAAACAGTGACAGCAGCAGATGGGGTTGTGAAGCAGAGGGGCAAATGAAGGGTGGGTGGGTGGGTGGAGAGGATGAATGGAGCGACTTGAAGTGGAAAAGAAAGTCAGGTTCATGACCTTTTAACCCATCAACAGGGTTTTTTCACAGTTCAGTTCAGTGAATGAAGCAGCACATGTCAAAGTTTTTGGTGTCATTGGTATTATTCAGTAATGTAGTTTCAGTTGGTGATGTTACAAAATAACAACAACAACAAATAACAAAATATAACCAAGGTTTACTTTAAAAAGTGACTTATCTCTTAAAATTGGCAGAAAAGAAAGAGGGGATTTTATCCTAAACGGCAGCTCTAGGAGTTCTGTTTGTGTGTCTTGTTAACACGCCATCAGCTATTGGGTTTATTATTATATTATTTAGTTATTTCTGCCTATGTACTTACTCTCCTCCCCTTCTCTTCTTCTCGTCCTTAATTCCTTCTCTCCCTTCCTGTCAGATTCACTACTTTATGCCTTCCATCGCTCCCCTCCTTCTCTTTCCTCTGGCACTCAACCCTTTTTTCACTCCCTCTATCCATTGCCTTTTACATCTGCCTTAGGCTAAAGTATCTCCAGTGAAAATAAGAATTTATTGTTCTTTTACATTATATATTGTTATTGTCATTATCATTTTCTATGTACTGTATATGTAACCTTTAGCTCCCGGCTCCAGTTTTTTCCCCAACTTGTAAAGTATAGCAGATGTAGCCCTCATGTCCTTAAAGTTCTTCTTTTCTGAGAGCACTTCTCATCATCTTTCACAGCCGTGTTCCCATTAGCTTTCTTTTCTCTATAAATGCTCTAAAACTTCAAATGTATTTCACTGAACAAAATGGGATACAACCAGGCAAGGTCTTGCTCATAATAGGAAGCAGCCTTGAATATCAGTCATGGAATATTTGCAATATCCATTTTGAAGTACTGTATATGTCGAGTAGTAGGATGATTCTGACAGTGTGTCATGGTGGGCTACTTTACGTGTTACATCATTTGTAATGTGACTGTCACGTACGGGTACATTGCTAAGTCACCATGAAGATATATATCACTGTGCCCTACTTTAAACCCTCCTTCTTCCCCCGCTCTATCTCTCCTTCCAAGAAAATGTTGGGGTTTTTTGTTGTGTATGATTCTGTCTTGCTACTTTCCACTGTATTTGTGGTGTCAACATGTAACTCATTATATTCATGTATATTTAGATGTCTTATGGAATAAACAATAATGTCTTGTTCCTGTCACATACCCACACATTGCATATCTGTGTGTGGGGCAAGAGAGGATATTTGATGATGCAAACAGACTATCAACACCTTTCCTTGAATCTCCCTAACTTGAAATCTGATCTGCTCATCTCTCTACTGGTTAGTTCATCTCCAGACACTGAAAGAGAAATGAATAGGGAAAGGAGGGTGTTTTTTAAATTCTTATTTTCTTAATTATTTTTTAAATTTAATTAATGCCTTTAATAAAGCATGGTGAAGGGGAATTATTAATATTTAGCCAGCAGTAATATTATCCCTGCAGTATAAGGTCGGAATCAAATCATAATGTTGCAAATGCTTTCTAGAAGGACTCTGAACTCTGTCTTGAATGTGGGAATTTCTGGACCAAATTAGTTAAGTCAATCTTCCTAATAACTGTGACCTCTTAGCTGAGTGTGACTCTGTCTTCATTCTGGGGCTAAAGATTTTGAATAGGAACTGTTATCTCCTCCTCTGAAGTCCCTCTTGAGGCTGTTAAATGTCAGTGTGAATAAAGGCCACATACAGTAAATCCCTGCTTCTAATCCTGTGCTCATCAGATGTTCTCTTAACCTTCAACATCAAAAAGTCCTGCTTGATTTTTTTTTTTTTTTTTTTTTTACAGTCCGCATTTCAAAATTTTGGCAGCCATTCCAAACAGTAACAACTCAAGAGATATCCCCATGTCATACCTGTGCCTGTAACATTGCCCCTGTAATTAACAGTGTGGCCAGCTGTTTTTTAATAAATGAACACATTTTTAGTGTTAAACTTTCATGTCCTCTCATACCTCGTCTTCAGATCACAGAGCTGTTGGACGATGACAAGTGCGAGGCAGAATGTGAAGAGCTGCCCCAGGACGGGGAAGAGGCTCCTGCCTCCTCCGACTCACCACAACACACGCACACTGATGACAGCCCTGCAGCCAGGTGAGCTACTGTATTTCATATATTTAGACAGTCATTTAAAAACAAAAAAACGTGAGAGATTTCCAGAATAGGTTTGAGAAGGGGATATGACACATGGCAAAGTTCCCAGACTGGCTGTAAAGACCAGAGCATCACAGTTGTAAGGTTCGCAACCAGACGACAAACATCTGCTACACACATGTAGATGCTCACGTACACGGGATAATACGTCTCTTTGCAGACTGAAGGGCCAGAGTTCAATCCCTGTGCAGGAACATGGCTGGTTCTTCTGTCTGGCTGATCTCTTTTAAGTTGATTAGCGAGCACCACACCCACACTACTGTATATAGACACCTACACATTTTACACCATGAACTTTAGCATATACCTGAAGAGAGCACAGTGAGCGTATGATGTAGCAATGCACAATCAAGATGCTTCTAAAAATATGGGAAAAGTCTTTAATGTTACTCTTGTTTGAATCCAAGTGTTATTCTGTTGTCTTCAGGTAAAAGCAGAGAACACACACAAACAACAAGTGAATAGAAGGTAGTGATGAATTCTTTTAACATAAATAAAATTGGTTTATTTAATAGTGTGAAGTTTTGAGGCAAAAAAACCAACCAGAAATCAATGAAGACAGGATTATCATTTCGCTTTAAATGGGTTTATATCCCAAATGAACAATTTATTTTTATGTGAAAATATTCTTAACTCAGTAAGATAGATTTACTGTGGAAGATTTATTGATAATGTTCCCTTCATCACTTGCCTCCAGATCACACGGTAGTTTATGCCCTCTTTTACAACTGTGCCGCACTTTATTACAGTGCCATTATGGCTATGTTTTATTTTATAAGAGACCATTTTGTGTGTTCAATTGGTTTTAATTATTCTCCAGTGGCAGCTGTGTTTAAAGCACACACAATGAGTCAAACTACAGCTTGTCAACACTTACCTGAGCTCAGTGGGTTTCCATGCTTTGTGCACAAACATAAGTCTCATCCACACAAGATTCATTGTCTTGATGTGGAGCCCTCAGTCAGAAAGAACATGGACAGTCTCTCTGCACATCATTCACACTAATTAAACAGCCAACATGCAACAACTGTGTAGACACTTGCAGTAAGCTGGCTGGAAATGAACACATTGACTGTGTGTGTGTGTTTATGTTGCGCTCAGCCTCTGACTGATCTCAGAACTCACCAGGAACTTCCAATTATTTCCGTCTTTTCCCGCTGCTTGTCTGTGTATGTAAAGCAGATTGAAGTTGAAACATTTTTAACTCATGCAGAGATATTTTTGCGCCGCTCCTGTGCCGTCACACATTCAGATCCTGTGTGACTGTTGTTTGAACCAGATCTTTAGCATGACCTGTGCACACTGCATTGCACCATTTGCTCTGTTGCCTGCTACCTGTTAGATAACAACAAAGTTGTAAAGCGGCGTATGACAATAAATGAGTCCTGTCTGATTCCTGACAACACGCAGTGCTGTCTGTGTGTGTCAGGGTCATGCTGGTTAGTTGTCTTGTCCTACTGGCCTTTAAGATGATTACAGACAGTAATCTGTAATCCACATACACACAGTCTCAGTCCCTTCTCTGACGGTATACACACACATGCTCACTTGACTTAAACCATGCAGAGCCTGCAGTCTGAGTGTGTCACTCACAGAAAAAGGCCTTTAATGGCACAAGACAGCATTTTGACATGTTACATGTTACATGTGCTGCCAGGATGTTGCTGTTCCACTCCACTGTCAGCTCATCAGTCTGAGCTGTGATACACAGGGTCATGGATAACAGCCACGTTCAGGCTGCCTGTGCGTATCTCTGTCATCTGTGTATGGGTGTCTGCATCTGTGGTATCTAACTGGTTTAGCAGCTGTACATTGGTTGCATAGCAGCACAAAAAGATTCCTCTTTGTGTGTCTCACTTTGCATGTCTGTTGCACTGGAGGAGGGTTTTAGGTGAAGCAGTGATGCTCAGACTTCTATTTAATCATTACTGATGACGATAGAGGAGGGTGACGTTCAGAAAATCATTTAAAGCGAAAGACACTGGCCAGAACGTTTTGATGTTTGACTCATGTGATTGTTTTTAGTTGGTGATACGTCTCTGTTAGCCGTGGCTAGCCTGCAGCCATCAGCTCTGTGACCTTCCCTAACCTCAGTGTCTGGTCTGGAGGATTATTGCTGTATTTGTAAGACCCAGGGGGCCACGGCCTACACCACAAAGCCATTTAAAACAGTGTTGACCAAAAGTGTCACAAAACACATGCGAGTCTTGTTACTTCTGTTCTTCTTTACTTCTTACTTTCCCTGTTTTATGTTGAAACGCCACAGATAAGACAAGCAGAAATGCCTTCAAGTATCTTATTTGTGCCAGATCCCGAACACATTTCCTTCTTGATCCTGACACATAGACGCACTTTCTTGGAAGTTTTCTTCAAAACTGATTATATTATGATGAATAATAGATATGTTGTAATGTTCATGGTCTTTTTGATAAACTGAAAACTTTTTCTTGATCTCAATAACAACAAAAGAGAGGAGCAACATTATTGTCAGGCACTGTGACATCTGTATCTCAGACCGATATTATGAGCAGCAAGTCTTTGAGTAGCTCCATATAATCGACGGATGACTGTTAACACATGAAACACTGAGCGAAAAGGTGAGAATGACCCTTTATGATTGATTGATTGTTTTTGCTTTCAGGAGACCGCTGTCATATGCTGTTGTTCCCTCTGGCCAGTCCTCCAACTAATACGAGAGATCTGTAGCTGAAAAAATGTCTTTACTTGTATCACAGATTGTTATTCATTCGTATTCATTCATTTGTTTCCTCCAATTCGGTCCTGCACAGTGTAGTGTTACCTTCACTGTCTCAAAAATGTTTCTTATGAGATTATAACACTGAGTGCTGTCTGGAGGATTTTGATGCGTCAGCATACGTATGTAGTTGTGAGGGCAGCTCACTGTTCTATGTGTTTATCAGCTACTCTCTGACACATAACTGGCTGTGACAGCTCCAGTAATGCAGACAAAGTTCCCGTCTTGGGACTCAACATTAACCGTGGCTGAGTTGTTTGTCTAGAACTTGACAGACAGGGATGTCTGTCCTCTGTGCCTGTTGCACTGTTCCCTTAATAGACTCTGTCAGCCCATCACACACACACACACACACACACATACACACACCTTACATGCTGACAGCCTCTGCTCATTTCAAATCTACCCTCTTCCCTCCCTCTTGTCTCTGCTGTGCTGTAATGTTTTCTCCCCGTCTGTGGAAAGTATTTTTTGATGAGGCTGCTGAAATGTCCCGGCAGACCCAGGAAAAGGTTCTCCGGGGATGCACTTCTGGCCCCGCCGCGACCCAGGGGGGTATTAGTGGGGGGAGGGGAATGAGAGTCAGAGGGCAGAGAAAGTCACGAGGGAGCGCGGAGAGGGTGCGAGAACTGGAAAGTGTTCCTGCTTGTGAACGATTTATCGATTTTTTTTTTTTTTTCAGTCTGAGTGAAAACGCAGTATCAGACCTCGAGAGGAAAAAGGTCAAGCCAGAAGATGACATTTAAACACATTATAAAACACTTGTCTTCAATTTGCCTCGATTCCTGCTTGTCATTCCCCACTGTTAAAACCATCATGCCGTCCTAGCAGGGTTGACACACACACACACACACACACACGCACGCACGCACGCATGCATCTCATGTTGCAAATAGCAAGTTTTGTACCTCTTCAGGGTCCTCTCACTGAATTTGTTTTTCCTCCTGCTGGTTATACAGTTTGTGGTTTGGAATTGATTTATATTCCAATTGTAACACCACACCATGCCGGAGCGGAGAGTTGGTGCCAACAACATGCACCTGCACAGCCACAAACACACAGACACATACACATACACCCGTCTCTTTGAGGTCGTGTACATTTGGCACGACCAAAATGATGTGAATTCATGGCATATCACGCTGTGACGAGATGACCGATGTGATGAGTCACACAAAATTCTGGTCGCAATCTGTGTCAGGCCGATCAATATGGATTGGGAACGTGTTGTTTCACTATCATGTAAATGAAAAAATATATATAGCAGAGCAGAGGCTCATCATCCATGACACTAAAGAGTAAGGCTGTTTGCGTGCATATGGGTTTGTATGTTTTGTTTTGTTTTTTTTCCAATAAAGCAGCAGCCAGTATATTTTGCATCAATGCATATTGTTTTGGATTTGCTGCCAGAGCTCCAAATCAGCTGTTGAGGGACGTGTCTCGAAGTGAAACAACTCTTAGAGCAGTCATTTTGAAGTGTAGCCCTGTTACTGTATGTGGGATATGTGAGTAATGTCAACCTGTGCTGCACCTCTGTTGGCCTCACGTTGTGGTGACACGGGTCATGAGATCAGACTGTACTGTATGTGTGTCAGTGGTGACCCCGTTCTTTTGGCTTCCCTTTAGTGCTCTGGCCCATCCGCTGCATGTCTGTGACAAGTGCATGTTTAATGTAATAGAGTATGTCAACATGACCTATACACAGATACATATAAAGTATATAGGTCAGTACAGCAGTATCAGCTGTGTTGACCTAGTTTGTATGGATTACAAACGAGCCATTTCCTCAGACTGACACCAAAGGAAGCCAGAGTTACACACAAACTGTTTTTTTTCCTATTCTCACCAAAATACTGTGCAAAGTGTTTCACCCAGTAAGCTTTTTAAAGTGAAGTGCTGTTTATTAGATCCTGGTAACTGGCCTAAATACTTTCACTTAACTTTTAAATTATTCTCTGTAGAATGAGAGGTTTGATGCACACAGGAAGTGATTTATCATAATTTATCATCAGAGCATGAAATATTTTCGGAGAAAATGCTGACATCCTGGAGTAATGACTTCAAGTATAATGGGAGTTTTTTGGTTCATTCTTGCATAGTTAGCATATAGCTCCAACAGCCTACAGACATTATAGCACAGTGATAACTTCTCTTCACATTACTGTAAAAATGCACTAACCATTGAACCTGATACATAACCTATCTCAAGAGAGCTCTGTATGTCATTGTAAGGCATAGGAAGTATTTATTCATATGGATTCTGATATGATATATATATATATATATATATTTTCCTAGCTGTTGAATAGATACTGTTTATGTCCTCCCACTCCTTCCCTCAGTTTGTCTTCACTTCATGTCCTGCTTTCCCCCTTACCTTCACCCTTCACTTGTCGATTGTGTCGAGGTCTTGGCACAAGCAGCGGGCACAAAGTGTAATGTGATATACTAACTGACCTAGATAGCACCACTCTTTTCCATGTACTATCAGTTCTCACCCTCAGTCCTGGTACGGCAGTCCGACGTGTCTTTCTAAGGAGTACTCGAGCTCCTAAATCATCACGGAAAACTATTTGCATTGATTGTCATACCACAGGCTGCCGCTGAAGAGTCTCTGTGTCAATGCCTTGCCACAGTAGCTGCTGTGTGTTGATGATAGAAGATAAAGAGAAAGTTCTAGGTCAGCGGAGTTCAGCGGAGCCAACATAAATACCAGGCAGGGTGAATTAGCACCAAACTGGAGCCACACCAGTGTTAATGATTCATGGCCAAAGTTGCATAACATTTATTCTTACTTGTCCTATTTTTTCCTTGAGGAATTTATGGAATGACATAGAGTTTAGACAGGTGTTTCCCAGACAGGAAACATAATACAGTTTAAAATAAACTCCGTTAGCCAGTCGGGGACTATGAGCTGTCAGTCAGCTCATAAAGCATACTTTATACCACAGTGAATTTTACTTTTATTCAGGGAACTTTTATCCCTGTTCCGTCTCTTTCACTCTTTTGATGATCAGCTCGCTCTGACTCCCTGTCACCCCCTTTATCGTCCCCTTTTGGTCGATAATGTATTAAATTTTAATAGGCTGCCATTACCAAAGTCTCGGGGGGCGGGGGATGATATATAAGACAAAGGTGTGTTTGACTTTGTGCTAATGTGCAATTTGTGTGTTTGTGTGTGCACATGCCATTACGCAGCACACTGGGTCGGCTGCAATAACTGCTGAGAGTATAGTCACTGAGTGGCCCAAAAGAATCAAGTCATCCTCCCACTTTCTGCCTCATGACTGGCTCACAGGACTCATTCCCTCCTCCTGATTGGCCCACAGCTTCGGCCCCTCCCATCCCATTGGTCCTGCAGGGGCTGTTGCCTGGTTACATCAGAAGCTCATATATTTTAGCAAGACTCTAGATGTTTACTGCAGCACTTTTACAGACAGAGTGCAGAGTGAGACAGCCTCACTTATTCTCTCTCGCTCTCTGTCTCACACACACACACACAAACACACAGACTCACACACACACACATTCAGAGGACACCGCAGAATGCACCCAGGCGATACCCTGGCTCTGCTGCTAGACCTGCTGGTGCTGACGCTGACTCCTCAAAGTGCTCAGCTGGGATAACCGACGTCCTGGACACGAGGCCGAGCCGCAGACCTAACAGATACTGAGAGAGACAGAACCTGGACCGAGTGTTCGCGCAGAACAGGCTGTGCGGATGGCTACGGCTCCTGCAGGGGATGCTTCAAGTTGTTGACAGGCAAAGAGGAGAAAGAGACAGAAATTGTGCCGAGTTCAGTTAAAAGTCAAGCTGACTTTCCCTGCTGGATGTTTGAAAAATAAAAACAGCCCGGACTTCAGTAACCTGTACGTCAGCTTGCTGACTGCACTGCACGGAAAAAAGAGGACGAAGAGAGACAACGGGGACACTGACAGAAACATCCTACCATCTTAAAAAGACAGCCCCCACACTGAGACACCTACGAGGCTGGATCCATTGACATAGAAAACCCCAAAACAAAACAAAGAGGACAGATCACAGTGAGAGAAATCACAGCTGGAAAAATGAGAATGGCCTGTGACATTCTGCTGCAGAGGTAAACACGCAGGTTACGTAACTTCTGTCGTCCGACTGGAATAAAGGATTGGACGCATGAATGGATGGTCGGAGAAGAGAGCAAATGTGTTGGGGTGATAGATGAATGAATGAATGAATGAGCAATGGTGGGAGAAAGGTGCATGGGAAGAATCTCAACAAGGGACACAGATTGGGTGAATGAAGTGCAGTGATTAACAAAAAAAAATAGCTGGAAGAACGGATTAACTTGTGAATGGCGGAATGAATTGGGGGGAAACATTCATGCTGAGAGATTTAAAGCCTTCCATTTTTTCTCCTAATGAATGGAAGCGATGAGGTGTGATTGTGCTTCTTGCTCATTGCTTTGTTACCAGGGAGAGATGAAAGGAACGAGGAACTCTCTCTTCTTCTTTTACAGGAATAGAAAAAGAGCAGGAGAGGATGCAGAGAAATTACTTAACAGCTGATTTTATGTTACATAATTTAAGTATTAAGAAAGAGAGAGGGGGTTGCTGGGAATGTGTCAGCATTTTTATCTACCAAGGGGAAGGAGTTGGAGGCTGTTGTCACCCTGAATAAGCATTTTCTCAAATGAAGCCATCATTAATAAAACCCACCTTTTGTAATATATCTGACAAATGTAAGCAGCTCCTGTCACTTCTTAACATTACTTGGTACCTGGTTTTCAAAAACTGGTTTAAATATTTGCTCACTATGTGTCAATTAGAGAAGTGGTGTGGAAATGTGGTGTCATTTCCATTTTTGTTTCTGCCATGGTGAATTTGGAGTAGTAATTGATCCTTTTTAAGAAAAAAAATCCAGTTTGTCCGTTGTAAGATTATTTGCTTATTTTCTGTTTTTTATGATGGTTATTTACTGAAAATGGAACAGAACTAAAACACGTACTCAAGTAATCAATGGTTGTGGTCAGTTCACAGAAAAATAATTGGCAATGATTTTCTTGAAGAGTAAGTTACTTGTTTCAGTCTTTTTTTCAAGCTAACTTTCTGACATTTTAATGACTTAACTTTTCTGAAGTAATTTCTGAATGACTTAACAAACCTTTGTTTTGCAAATGTTTGGAACATTTATCACTATGACAGGAACCTGTGATGAGATGCCAGACACTGTTATATATTTCACCAACATAGTGTTTATTTATGTCCAGTTATACACATACTTATCCCATGCTGGAAAATATAACAGTTTTAGGGCAGGTTAGTCTTGTATCATCTCTTTGTGTCTCTGCAAGAGAAGTGATGAATTAAAAGGGGGTTGAGGAGGGAGAAAAGGGCTGCATAAGATTTGTTGAGTCAGTTTAACAAGTTAAATCCTTCATCGCACACAGCCACATCAGTGGGATAATTAAGAGCAAATGAATGAAGGAATGTTGGTCATTGGTCATATATATTCACAAGCCAGTGAGCGGTATCCAGGCAGAAAACTTAAACAGCGCTCTCAAGTCTGTGACCAGCTCTGTGTTCGATCTGCAGAGGGTTTGAATGCAAACATCTGTTGTGAGAGTCTATGAGAGTTTCTTGGCTATGACGTGAAGGACTATAAATGTTCAGTGTTTCAGAGGCAGCGGGAAGAGCTGTTTATGACATGTAAGATGATGCTTGACATTCTGTGTGTGTGTGTGTGTGGGAAGGAAAGGCTTACAGAAACCAAGCACACGTCTGATGTAGTTGCAAATTACAGCAGTGAAATATGTCTTCTTGTGCAGGCTGGCGCATGTGTTTGTTTGTGTGTGTAGATTCATAGACTGCAATTCTCTTTACCTTCCAGCCAGACCAGAGTTTGCTGACAACAGCACTTTGAAAACGCAACTAACCTCAAGCTCACCTTATATATACACACACACTTTAATGCATACTCTCTGTGTCTGTTTCCTTTACACTGAGCCCTCAGCATAATTGTTGAAAGTAATGCAAGAACTCCCTCGAATAGCCTTTTTCCTTTTTGACGTCAGAACTGAGATTTTTTTTATTTTTTGCTGACATTTTACTTTGTGTTTTGAATGCAGCAGACAAAACCACGGCCAGTCTGAGATGCTTTCTTGTTTAGTCATTCAGCCAGCTGAGACCATGCCACCGATACACAGCCCAGCATTTCAGCTCTGCCGTACATACTCCTAGCCGTGGGAAACCAATACTCTTGCCCTGTGTTTGAGTTGTATACACACAGTGCTGCTGTCTGTTTAGAGTTGATCCAGTTGATTACACAACAGAAAAAAATTAACTTGGCTATTTTGGCCACAATACTGGACAATATACTTTTAAAATGTGGCATCAGGGTGAAAAAAGAACCTGAGCTCAGAGCAGATTATGAAAATAAACAGAAAAGAAATTCTAAATGTTGTGGCAGATTATAGTCATATAGTCACGAACATGTGAGGGTCATATTCCTTCTAGAGATACACACTGTTAGAGTACAGGATAATTAGAAGCATAATAAATGTAGCATAAATATAAATATAGCTGGTTATGTTGTAAATGTCGTTTTTTTCTCAAAATGAAATCAAAAGTGCATTATTCAGCCCTCATGTGAAGCACGTACATGCCTGCATTTCCCTGCCTACTAAGTGTGTCACTGCTGCATTCACACTCAGAGATCTGGTTAGTAAACAGCACTGATGCGATTTCAGTGAATCTCGCAAGTGTTCGCGTTCATTTTACTCTGCCCCTCACCTCACATGTTTTTTGTACAGTATGTACAGTATTTGATAAAGCAACTTGTGAAATAAAAAATAGTAAACTAATAATGACAAATGTGTTTTAACCTTAACTGATATAAAAAAAATCAAATCATGACAGACGGCAGCCGTAGAAGTTGGACAGCATGTGGTCGGTGAAATGTGGCATCCATCATCGGTTACTGAATAGATTAAACTTTGACCGTTTGTTAACAGCTATGCAAAGTCATAAAATCTAAGTAGCTGTCTGCTTTGATCACTATCAAAGGTTTTACAGTATTACTGACAACACACTGTGAGCCAATGGCGTGTCTCCGTGAGACATCATCAAGGTCTTATCTTTGTCTGTGGCTATTCCTCCCACCGTACCTGGAGGGCAGGAGCTGATCTAATCCGACCCACTTGGAGAACAAGCCTTTATTCGCCAACTGGTGCTCCATTGGCACCCTACATGTGGCAGCTTAAGGCCAAACACTGCAGCAGAAATTATTTTTTAACTTTTATATGTCATTAAACATGTTGGAAGACACACAAGAAGTTTTTAAAAATGTGCATACTGTTAGCTGCATTGGCAACATGTGCATCCAATATGGATCTCCAATGAAATTACCAGTCCTCTAAAAATATGACAAGCTATAACATATGAAAAAATGTGATTGTTACAGAAAATAAATTTTAAAATTTTAAAACAGAATGGAAACTTTTTAGCCAAATTTTACTAAATGCTAATTAATGATGTTTGAGAGTGTATAATTGATAAAAGCATAAATGGAGACTCAGGTGTCATTTTCCCTTCAAAGCAAAAGTCCTTTGCAAGATACACTGCTCTCTTCAGTCCCAGTGCTGTAAACCATGTATGTTAGCATCACAGCTGCACCGTATGATAAGTAAAAGTAAAGGAAAACTGCAAGAAATTTCCTGCAACATAATCAAAACCGCTCTCTCCATGATCCTATTTGCCCCTCATATTGACCTAGCCAGGGAAGAAATACCCTAAAGGGCTCTGAAAGAGGGTGTCATGTATGGTCGTCTAGGGCTCAACTGACACTGACAGAAATGTTATCTTTGCTGCCTCAGGAGCATGAGAAAGACAGAAATATCCCACAGGGCCCAACAGCGGCTTTAGTTCAAGTCCTTGGGGGTAAAATGGTGTAAGATCAGATGTTATCTTTGCTACTTAAGGCCCGAGGAGGTTACGTAACATCCTACAGGGTCCTATCAAGGATCTATTGTTAGTGATACAGCCACCCAGCGTGGTCCCCTGTTGTACAACTCAGCTGGGAAGCCTGCTGTCAGATGATATCTGTGCCTGCAAAGGGACGGCCTCTGCTGCCGGGAACCTGCAGGGTATATATATTACTGCTTAATGGTTGTTGTCTCCATGTTGACATACACAATAACAAAAGAAAGGAGAAGATCTGAAACTCAGTCCGTATAATCACTGATTCCAAAAATATACGAAAGATTTGGGGATAGACAAAATGTTGTAGATCATATTACAACATTATCCAAGTTAATCAAATGGGGAAAAGAAAGCGTTATTGTTTTGTGTGTCTGTTCTCTTCCCTCGCGCCCTCTGTTCGATCTCTGCACCGTTAGCAACTCTGGTCCTCCTTCTTTGTCTCTCTCTCCATCACGCACGCACATGGACGGCCGAGGGAACGGCGTCAGAAAGGGAATGTGAGACATTTGTAACACCCAGTCTGTTCAAAAAGGAGGGAGGAGGAGAGGGGATTGAAGGAGGAGAAAGGAGACTTGAGGGAGGAAGATAGAGAAGGACAAAGAGATAAGCAAAGGGGGGAGATGATAATGATGATGAAAAAAGAACGTTGCAGTAAGAATGATGTGGCAGAATAAGGGAAAGGGGAAGATGGTATAAGGGAGGAAGAGCGGGTCAAAGAGGTAGGTGAGAATAAACAATAAAGTGATGAGTAAATGGAGAGAAAAACTGAGGAGAACAGGAGCAAATTGAATTGAAATAAAATCATACTGATAAAAAAGAGAGAATCAGAAGAAAAGATGGCTAGAGAATAACAAATAGGGACAGCGTTATTGTTTCCTAAATGCCATCAATAATTCAGTTTGTATCAATCCAAATAAGACTCCTTGCTGCGTTAGGAGTGTGCGTGTCTGTGTCTGTGTGTGTGTGTGTGAGTGTGAGTGTGAGTGTGACTGAGTAGTTGTGTTTAAGAACCACCGCATACATGCACACATTAGGCTTGCATAACCTGAGATGAGTTTGACTGCCTGAGTCACAAATACAAACGTGCACACAGCGTATATGAGACTCACCCGTGCACTTGGGCCCCGTCTGAATGACCTTGCTTTGTGTGTTTGTGCGTGTGTAGGATAGTTATATAAATCTGGAGTCCTAGCGTGCCTGTCACCGAGTGTGTTTGCAAGGCCAGCGGCAGGCTGCTGAAGGAACAAGCACGTCTCAGCCGCCTCCCTCTTTCTTACACACAAACACACACTTCCTCGCTTGCAGGAGGAACATCCAAGAACAAATACGACATGACACACACCCTTCTATCAGATCAGCAGGGTTTAGCGGAGCTCTGTAGCCTAAATAACAATCTGCCCACCCAGAGTGGCGCCACTGACTGAAACTCTGTGTATGTGTGTGTGTGTGTGTGTGTGGTGCATGGTGCATTACTTGAGATTATATATATTTGGCACAAGAGCTCTTAGGTTAGGAGACAACTGCAGTAAGAACATAAACTCTTCGCTGTAACTGTAATAGATGTGTCTTTCATTCTTTTGACCTTCTCAACTCGGCACCTGGTCTTTGCTCTGTGGCTCTAACACCAGGTCTGCACAGGTTATGGTCACAGGTCACATCACTGTCTCTCCTCTTCCCTGTTTTGGCTCTTGCTGCCCAACACCCATGCCCCCAAAAGGTCATTTCATGTCAGTATGGAAAGAGAGTGGAGGAGTACGTGATGTTCTAACCAGGTCCCCCCCCCCCACTCCCCTCTCTCTACAGCTCCCATCTCTCCCCAATATCCATCCTGCCTGCTGACTCTGCTGAGTAAGTCCCCTCTCACACACGCGCGCACACACACACACACACACACACACACACACACACTCACATACTCACATACTCTAATACCTATTCACAAACCCATACATAGGCACTCTTTTCCATACACACACACTCATAGTTGCATCTAAAATTCTAGCTACCAAAGAAACTAGTCTGAAAAACAAGTAATTGGAAATATAATCTTTAAGCAGCTAGTTTTATCCTGCAATTTTTATTTAGAAAATAATATATAAACTGCAAATGAGTGTTAAAAGAGAGCATGTGATTAGCTGAGGGGTGAAAAGGGAGTAAAGGACCATCATCTGCTCAAGAGGCAGATAAAATAACAGGATGAAGAGATAAAATGTACAGGCAGTGCTGAGGAGAGTTGAGCTGGGAGGTTAAGAGGAAGTAATAAGGAGGAAAGCTGACCTTTTGATTTGATTCTGAAGCCAAACTAACGTTTTGAATGACTTGCTGCTTTCACAGCTCCAAGGACACACAATCAGCAGTCACATGACTACAGGCTTTTGGTCTGTTAAAGGGGCAATGTGTAATAACAGGCCAACTGTCAAATTCATACCCCAAAACAAACAAGGAAATACACTCTTTGGTCCCTCCTCCCCCTTGTGATCTTAAAAAAAGAATATTTATACAGCATTAATGCTAATCTTCCGAACAAGTATTGGAAAACTTGTTACTTGATTTTCATTCGCCAGACGTCATGTTAACTGTTTGGACATTTACACAGGTGCATTAGATAGCTGCAAGGGCCTCGGTTGCCTCAACAGGCTTTTGTCCCTGAGTGTAATTAATGTTTTCACTTTCCACTGGCTACCAGGATGTGTTCAAAAGGCCTGTCCTCTGTCGGGGGGCATGGAAGGATTAACAGGAAATTTAGACAAATGAACGGGGCTTCTCTGAGCTGTTTGATTTTTGTATGAGTAGATGTGGCTGTGCTTGTGTGTGATGAGTTGTTATTGTTAGTGGAGCCCGAGTTGCTGCTGCAGGCAGAAGGTGTGTGTTTGGCTGACATATCCACAGCTCACATTTATTTGACCTGAGTCCTGCACCTTTATGAGCTTTTGCCTTAAATGGGCATAGTTGTGTAATCCAAACGCAGTTATATTTCAGTTCATAGTCTTCCACTGAAAACCGTGCAATTGTTTTGGTGACAATGCAGCATCTGTAGCCAGTTTAATTGAGGAACAAGAGCCGATATTTGATTTACAGTAAATATACAGAAACAAGGTTGGGGAAACATAGATTAAACCTGATTAAGAGATGTCAGGGGAGTAGATGGAGGGGAGGAGATGAAGATCACTGGGAGCTTTAGTGTCTTTTTCTACCAGGTCCTTAACCTTTACAGCTGGAGGAGAGACAACAGGTTGCAAGAACTCGGAATACATACTAATCACACACACATGGTCCAATAAATAAGACAAGTGAAATAATATTTTAGCCTACCCAGCTGTTAGATGTGAGTGTCATAGAGGTCTTACCTTTTATAAGATGTAATGTCCTTTCCTTTCTGCTCCTCAACTCTAATTTAACTATTATTAATCGTAATTAATTAATCTAAGCAGGACCAGGTTATTGACTTAATATGGATTTGTTGAAAAGATCAGAAGGGAAAAGAAAACCTCTCAGGGATTATTAGGATATCAGAAATTATACATTATTCACTTTTAGTAGATGTCACTTATCTTATAACCTGTTGGCATGAAGCTAAACCCATCAGTTAGTCATTTAAAGCCGCAGCCATTTGTCTGTTAATTGATTAGAAGAGGTCTGTTTCTATTCATTAATAGAGGTTGATGACAGGTAGGATTATGTGAAGAGGATTAAATGTGGTTCCAGAGATGAGGGTTTAACCTGCGCATCATTACTGGGTACTTCCAAAGCCTACTCTGAAATCAAACCTCTTAATTAAATGGGTGAATAAAATCCACTAAGCTTATGGGATTCACTATAAGTGAACAAAAGAGCACAGAAATGATTCTCTCACAGAGACAATTCAGCAGTTACATTTTATTGAACTGCAGTGTTAAAACATCACAGTAATCAGTTTTTGTTCTGGTTGATTGGAAAGCAGATTGCCTTAAAGATTACAAAACAACTCCACCATTGGGTTTCTGTTGCTGTGGGAATTTGTGGTATAGTTGTATAGCCCTATATTTGTGTTTTGAATATACTGCTTTATACAGTGTAGGCTGCAGTACACCATTACATCATCTTTATGAGGAGCAATGGTGGTACTCGCCATATTTTATTTTAAAAGGGCAGACAGAATAACACTGGATTCTCTGTTTAGTTTAGACTTTGCAGCACTTACTGGCTGACTTCTTAATGTAGTCATCAGAATAATTTTACAGACATTAATTTATTTGTATCTGTCAGATACACAAAAACCTTAAAATGCTCTGCATCACTGCTGCTTGAATTATGGTTAGGACTGTTAGTAAATTGAGCTTTTTTACTGTTTGAAACTACAGTGGTCTCTACCAGCCAGCCAACCAGCACCCAAACTGAGTCCAAAACAAAAGTTGACTTGAGGTTGTTAGGTTATGTGAATGTACTTGGATATTTTTACTGGCAGTGGTGTGAACTTTCCTGCAGTGGAGACCTACCACTACTGAGCAGAGAACGCATGTTCATAGGATCTTATCCAAGGTAGTAAAGTTAAAGGTAAATCTTTAGCTGTGGTCCTGTGTGGACAAACTCATCAGTAAACTGAGCTGTGACATTTTACCCTCATTACAGCACAACTAAATTCCTTTCAGTGGAGAAACAAGGACTCATTATAAAACATGGTTTTAAACACAGGCTGCAAGTTAAAAAATGTTTAGGTCATTTGACAGTATTAAAAAAAACTGATTTATTCATGCATTCATTAAGTAAGAACATATAATCATTAATGTTACCATTTTAAGTATTGTTGATGAAGCTAATTTTCATCCCGTTTAAAAACCATGACAAACAGGAGACATACTACAAACGTTCAGGTCACCCTTATGAGCTAAATGATTGATTAGGTGTATTTCACCCCTCAGAAGTTAGGATACAGCACAAAACCTAAAAACATGTTACACTAAATACAATTTTAGTCAAACCTTAATGCATCTACACACACAGTAAAAATATACATACTGTAGGAATCTCTGTGAACTGAATGAAGTCCATATATTTTTGTGTTTCTGTTTCTGCCCCCTGCCCCCTGAACAACACCCCCCCTCACCATTTGCACTACTTTGCACTGCCAGACACTTCAACCACATGTATATAACCCCTACCTCCTTTTAGATTGTGTTCTAACTTATTTACTTTTATTCTATTATTTTTATTCTGCTATACCTCTATTATTATTGTTGTGGTTGTTGTTGTTGTTGCTTTCATTTTTCATGCTGCTTTTTTAATTTTTTAATTTTTCTTATTCTGCACCTGACACCAAAGCAAATTCCTAGTGCTGTAACCTGACCGTTACTGCTCCTGGCAATAAAAATCTTTCTGATTCTGATTCTGATTCTGATTTCCCAGTATCATTCAAAGAACCATCAGGGCTGCAGTGGAGCAGCACTTCTTTGAGCTGAAGACCTCCATCGACCAAGACCTCAGCAGCTACGAAAGCCAGGGGTGAGACTGTGCAAACACACAAAAAAACTGATGCAGTGCAATACAGATAAACATCTACATAGAAACACTTCACGCTGAATTTCATACACAACATTGGCAACACTTTACAGTTGCACCTGCTGGAAGAAACACGCATCACACAGATTCCTTGGTGGCTCAAAGTGGCATTGGATGACTCTAAAGAAACATATTTGAAATGGTGAACATTGTGTACGAAGGCACAAAGCCAAACACACGGCTTTGGTTTCCAGGAAACATTTCGACAGCAGTGACGTTAATAGGCGCATTTTTGCGTGTTGAGGGGAGCAGCTGTTCAGTGGTCAGTCACCTCCAAGACAAAATGAGACGTTCAGGAGTTTGTGAGTTTCCAGCTTCAGGGAGACATGACACCATAAACGTTTCACAGCACATGCTAAAATAGGCAGTTGATCCCCCTGCTCAGCAAAGTCTTAAGTTATTAGTTTGTATTTACAATGTATGTACTTTAATTATTTCATTAACTTTTTGACCACCCCACCCTAGGGTAAGTCCCAGTGATCCAGCAGACGAGGGTTGCCATGGAGACGATGAGCAGCAAACGGACCCCGAGGACAGTCCCTGCAACACCGAAGGGGAGAATTCGGAGACTGCGCACAGCATGCAACAAAGCCAGGCCGACACGCAGGTTGGCGGGTGACACACACATAAACATGTATTTATACCCCACATATGCATATACAGTACCTGCATGTGCACAAAGACACTATCAGTGCTTAGGCTTTCATCCCACTACACATCGAGCATACACACCAGCACAGAATCACCCATGTTTCACACACATCCTAAATGGTAAAGTGAGTGTAACCATGGCAAACGCATAACTGTTTCCCTGGTGTACAGAAATTGAAAGTGAAAATGTCTGATAAAACAAACAGACACACACACACACACACACACACAGACTAGTTGCTGTGTGGGCTGGCAGCATATTTCCCATAACTTAACCTCCTTCCTCTCATTGTGTGGGTTCATCCCTAGGCTGAATGTTTGATATCATCAGCACAGTCCATTTTTGTTCTGCTGTGGTTGCTACAATAGCTAGAATTCTACCAGGGTCACAGGCATAGACAGCTATCGCACAAACGCACACATTCAGACACACACACACATCATCAGTGAATACTTGGATATACAGTATACAGGCAGTGCTTTGTTCCTGCATCTAGTCATGAGGGAATGACATAAGTGTTGTTCAGTGGGAAAGAGGTGAAAAACAATCTTTAAGCCGAGACGGTCTGCAGTCTGCAGTGTCCACTTTTTGCAGCAAATCGATCAGTTCCTCAGTAGGACTGTAGGTCTGAAAATGTTTAGAGCTGACAAGTTAAGATGGTGTGACAAACATGTTGGTGTTGGTCGGCTCAGTTGGAGAGAATGGGATTTTCCTTGTGTCCGCAATAAGTAAAGGATAAGCCACAGTAGAAACATCATACTTACTCTGCAGGTGTTCCATATGGAGTAGATGAACTGATTTGTGTGAGCATTACAGTATAACATTTCCATATTAATTAGGTAACAGATTTTTTTTTTTTTTTTTTTTTTTTTTGGGTTAGAATGCCTGTCGGCATCGCAAGGCAACTTTATTTATGTAGTGTGTTTGATACCTGTGGTATCAAGGAATGATTACACTAATTTTTTCCTGAGTATTTTATAGATTTAATTTAAGCATCATCTTTTGGAGTGGCAAGGAGTGCAGAACACATTTGAAAAATTTATTTCTGTCATGTATTTGTATTTAAGGTGAAACCCAAAAAGCCCAGTGTTCAAAGGAAGTGAAACTCGCCACACATGATGCTGGGAATTTCTAAGAACAGGGATGCACCTAAGTCACAATTTAACACAGTTTCTATTCTTGCCCATTTATGTGTCTTGCTCCACTCTTTTAGCTTTGTTTGCCTCTGATTCTCATTTATTAAAACAACAACATTCATCTCCAATTCTTGCTGCTGCTTTCTCTCCCAGGATTCACCAGACTCTGGCGCCACCCTGGAGGAGAGCTTGGGAATGGACCTGGATGCAGAGGCTGTCCGAGATGCTGAGAACAACATCAACACTGCCAGGTGAGCCGCCTGATTCACAGCTAGCGTTCAAGCCTTCAGTACATTTTGTTTAATGCCAAATAACAATCAAATTTATCAGAGTGACATGCTTCTTTATACAAGGAGGTCATGTTTCAGAAGAATTAATAATTCAAAAGTTCAAAGAACACTTCAACTAAAGTTAAATTTAATTTCACTGTGGTACATTCAGTGGATGCTTGTGTCGAATGAAGCCTGGTAAATGTCAGTGATGAGGAGAGGGGATGTCCTTCCGTCCCACAGCATGAAATCCTTTATCTTTAAAACATGCAAACTGTGCATGCAGCGATGTTTTCGGATCACTTGACACCTCATGTGACTAAATCACTTCAACGTGCTGCAAGGGGTCGTTTTTTATGCTGCATTTGGAAAAAAATCTTCATTATTTCCGTCTCTTTCACACATAGCACACATTAACTCCCACTGCATAATGTGTTGTCTAACACCTCATGCTTGTAGTGGTGTGCATGCAGAGTATCTGTAGCTACAAATTGCTTATGCCCCCTGAATGCCTCACAGGTGTGTGGCTGTAAATTAGTTTGAAAACAGTGAAAAAAGGTGCCTGATGTAGGATTTACCAAAGCTGAAATAGAGTGATTTCATCTATCCAGTAGAGCCTGTGTATGAGAAACACTGCATACTCATATCATGCTTGTGACTGTTAACAAGAATAGATAATGTATCCCATTCAATTAGCATGCAGCATTTAAACTATAAAACTGATTCAGGCGCTCAGTACTTTAATGCTGTTTCACACCTATTGAGGAAACGTGGACAAAAGTTAATATGCAAGATAAAACAAATTGTCAGTCGATAGCTCTGATTTCAATGGCAACAAATGGAGGATGGTAGATGTTCCCCCCACGAGAAGTCGTTCATAGTGTGGAAAAGTTTTTATTTGTGTGACTGTGGTGCGACTCTTGTTCTGACTAAAAATACTTTGGGATCACCAAATTAGTTATCATCATTTACATTTTACTGGTAAGTAAAATGTAAATGATAATTTACTGGTAATTTTACTGGTCAATTTTTTTTTAGCTTAAAGCCAAATATGTGTCTTGCTTGCTTTTAACAGCTACCTAAGAAAAATCTACACTTTTCTAGATTCGTTTGAACAGTAATAACCACCAACTCTGATCTAACATCTGAGCAGAAATATCGAAAAAGGTAAAAAGCTCGAGGACTGTATATCTAACTGTATTTGTTGAACTGTGATTTCAGGCAGGACAATCAACCCTGTGACACCATGGAGCAGACTGACATCATAAGCTGTGTAAGTATCAGTATGTGGGAGCGTATTGTGTTGATGATCTGTATAAACATTAAGAAGAATATTACCTTCAATTTCTGCCACGCCATCTTTCAGTTTGTTCCCCTCTAAGTTCTCTCTGTCCAATGCACCGTTTGCTTCAGTTACTTGCATCTTTTTGCTTCTGTAACCCCTCCCTCTCCCTCCAGGACTCTGGTCCATGCCACTGCGATCAGAACGCCAACACCAGCGAGACCAACAGGAACCACCCGTCGCCATGCCAACCAAACTCTGGCCCCAGCCCCCACCTCCAACTCTTTCCCGACAACCAGTGGGAAGGTGGGAATCTGCTCGTCTCCTCAATACCAGCACACTCTTCATTAGCGAGAGAAAAAACAACAGAAAATACAAATCATTAAAGGTGTTAGAGATCTGGTATCCAGGGTATGAGATTCTGAGTTGTAGAGTCAGACAGCAATTGCATAGCAACAATCAGTATATTTACAACAATTCCCCAAATACTGGAGGATAAGTTACTTCATATATTATTCAACGATTTTTAAGCTTTTTTTATGCAAAAATTGGAAACATTTCCTGGTTTGAGCTTCTCATATGTGAGAATTTGACAAAACAAGACAATGAAAAACAATTTTTCAGAATTTTTAGTATAGAATCAATTAGTCAAGAACATAAGCATCAGATTACCCAATAATTGCTAATTATTTACAGACCTACTTCAACAACTGACTTTTAGGCCATTAGAAAATTAAATATTTAAAAAAAATCATGTCTGTGTTAAAGCTGCATCCAACCACTAATTCTTAACTATCATCTTTATCACTTGATTTGATAATTCATATATTAATAACGAAATTAAATTTTACACCAAACACACACACTGAATGAGTGAAGTTGTTAGGAATGGATGACCTACTCCTCTTTTCTGCTACCTCTCTCCCGTCCCTCTTCCTGCCCCTTCCTCTCATGGCCCTCCTCCTCCTCCTCCTCCTTGTCTTCCTTCCATCCCAACAGCATCATCCCCCTCCCATCTCCACCTCCCTCCCATAGACTTCTCATGTATGCATCTGCAAAAAGAAGGCCAAGGTAAGTAGATTCGTATCTACCCAGCCATCCACCAGTCGACCCATCCTTTCCTCACCTTTCATCCTTTCTTCTTTTACGGTGGTTGCTGGCTGGTTTGGACACAGTTTGGGAAGCTTAATGAACGTATTCTCACTTTTCAATGTATTTGCGTGATACTAATGATGACTAAATCCCTGCATGTAAAACACTTGCCAGACTTGATAAGACAGCTGGTTTTACTTTCCCTTGTTGCTCTTCCCTCCTGCTGCAGGGTCACATGGCAGATTGATCAGGACATGTTTCTGTTCTGAATAAACTGTTTCTCTGTACTTCAACCACATCTCGTTATCTTTCTGACCCCCTCTTTTTTCCCTTTCAACGCGGCTCCTTACCATAGCGTTGACAATGAATGACTCAGCAGGGTGCTGAAGAAAATATATTTTTGTGTGTGTGAATGTATCAGCTCTAATGCCCCGACCCAGGCAGCTTTTGTGTGTGTCATATTGAAATGCACTCCGCCTGTTTCATGTGCAGTAGGACAGTCAGGTCACCTCTCCTTCCTTCCCTTAGCTCTGCTGACCTTCTCTGACTCCCAATCCTGTCTCTTCTCTCCTCTCTCCAGACCCCATCCCGGCTTACAAATCCTGGCAGGATGACAACGAGAGCGGAGAGGCGCAGCTCTCCCCGCTGGCTGGTCGCATGGTTCCCCTTCCCCCGCTGCCCCTTGAGGAGGACGGTGAGGACGAGGAGAGGGAGGGAGGGCGGGACGCCTCCCCCTCCTCCTCCCGCTCCCACCCTCACCTGCTGGCGCGGCGCTTCCTCGACTTCGGAGCGCACGGTGCCCAGCGCTTCCTTCAGCAGGACCCAGACGCCACCTCACCCACCAAAGCACAGAGGTAGGATGGAGTACAGGCGACGCCACTGGATTCCGTTTGTGGGTTTCAAGTGTGTAGTCACGCCTGCAGCGATTCACTTTGTTCCACGTCAGATCGTTAATGTCTGGTTTGTGGGGAACTGTGGGCAGTTCATTCACACCTGTGTCCTCTTTCACTCGCAGGCCTCGGCGAGCATCGTTCGGCTCCAAAGAGGCGATAAGAGGAGGAGACTCAGTGACCCACCAACTCAACAAGAAGCTACAGCACCTGAAGAAGAAAATCAAACAGTTTGAAGAGCAGTTTGAGAAGGAGAGGAACTATAAGGTAAAAAAAAAATATATATATACACAATAGAAGTAACTTTTTGTATTACTGAGCAGTCAAATTAACAAACTATTAAAAAGTTAGTTAATAAAAGTAGAAATGAAAAGTCCTAATCACATGCATCCTATTTAAAAGCATTGATTGATCCTGCACAGCATCAATCACTTCTGCGAACTTTAAGACATTTCATTCCTTATACCTTCATCCTTCTCCTCCTGCTCCACTTCCATCCTGTAACTTGTTTTCACCCCTCTCTTTTCTTTCTCTCTCCATCCCTCTCCTCTTTTTCTATGAATTTCAGCAGATGAAAGTCTCAAGTGTGAATGAATTCAGAACAAGTGATGGGGGACTTTTTCATTCTTTCAGTGTGTGATCCATTGCACCTGTATGAGACTTTAAAATTCAAGGACCATGTAGTAAACTTAAAATTTTAAATTACATACCAACTCTTCTCCTCTCCTCTTCTGCCTCCTCCTCCTCCTCCCTCTGCAGCCTTCTCATGGAGACAAGGCAGCTAACCCCAAGGTCCTCAAATGGATGACCGACCTCACCAAGATCCGCCGGCAGATTAAAGGTAGAGCCACTCACTCTTTTTCCTGTGAATGTTTGTCGGGGTTAGAGTGCGTTTGTACGCCATCTTGTTCCATGCTGGACGGCTTGACCCTCCCCACTCCTAACCTTTGACCTTTGTAACGACACCGCATGTATGCTGGTTTTAACACGCACACGCCAGGGGTTGACGTGGCTCTCATAATGCGTGGCTTCCACCCTCCAATGTGCTGGCGCGTCCTTGTGAACCCACATTCATTACCTGAGGTGCGTTCAGTACGGTGAAACTGGGAAACACTCTGCTCTGCAGAACTGATATTAAAGGGGGGACTTACAAGAACCAAGTAGACTGAATCTGAATGATTTCTACATTGTGTTTTCTCCGACGCCGTCCGTTGCTTCACCATACTGAACGAGCCCCATGACACTGGTTGACCTCCTCTCTCCGAGGTGATGCCTCTCCTTTTTGGAGATCGCAGTGGCCAAAACATCTCTCTCTCTCTCTCTCTCTCTCTCTGTTTCAAATAAAAATTGAAAAACAACAATAACGCGAGCACCCGCTCTCCACTTTCCTCCCTCCTCCTCCTCCTCCTATCGCCCAACGGCCGATTGATTGATTGATTGACTGACTGATCGGCCAACCAGGACGCCAGCACCACCTTTTACCCAGAAGCACGCTGAGGCACCAGGCTTTGCTCCATTCACACAGACGCCACCATGCTCCCTACCCCCCTCCCTCCTCCTCCTCCTCCTCCTCCTCCTCTATCTGCTCACCTCCCCATCACACACTCACCCCCCCACTCCACCCCTACTCAGGCCTGAGCTCTAGACCGTTTCACCTCAGTAAGTACCAACCCCTCAGTAAGTAGACATTACATACACTGCTGACAGTCACAATGAGGCGGCATTGTGAGAGCATCTTGTTTCTTTGTTTTGGTGGATTTCTTGTTGGAACAGCATGTTGACACGAGTTATATAAAGCAGCGCTACCTCTAAAAGGTCAAGTAAGGCAGATGAGAGTTTTTGATTACAACATAACAGCAGTATATTTGAGGTGTTCATTGATAAGTAGACATGTTTAGACATGGACTATTTTCTGACTATTTTCTTAAGTAAATCTCACGTTCACCAGTTTTACGTGGAAACGGCTCGTCAACGTATCACAGTGGTTTCCAATCAGCAACACTGTGTCTCAGTCCATAACCATCAGATTAACCCAGGGACTTGTTATTTTTCAACAATGTTGCATACACTGTTAAAAAAAATGTTCAGGAATTGTTTTTTGCTTGCTGTATTTGGGCTTTTACTTGTTGTGGTGGTGTGTTTTTGTTCTGTGTGTGTATGTGTGTGTTGCGTTAGCATGCCCATGTTTCTCCTCATAGTGATTAGCTCTCCTTCCCCACCGCAGCTGTCTGTTAAATTCCTGCACGTCTGGCCGTCCAATCAGAGACATTTAATGCGCTACCTGGAGGCTTATGGGTTTCTCCCCATTGTCACACTTTACCATCCTCGTTCCTTCCTTCATATTTAATTTCTCTCTGTCTCCTCCCTCCCTCTCTTCCCCCATCACATTACACCTACATCCTCAGATGCCAAACACCGTGCAGAGAGCGAGCTCGGCCCCCAGACTCGTCCTCGGAGCAACACCTTGCCCAAAAGTTTTGGCTCCACATTGGATCAAGGTACCTATGATGCAGCGGGGGAGGTCAAGGGTCCACATCCCACCAGGGAGGAAACACTGGAGCTGATCCAGCACAGGGTCAAAGGGAAGAGGCAGGAGGACGGGTGGCCTGATGACATCAAGGTGGGTAGCTGCTTCTTTTTCTAGGGAATGGATCAGGAAGCATGTTTAAGGCCCTGCACACCCACAGGCGTTCACTTTATTAATATCTGCCACTTGCAGAAGACATTGGAATAGAAAGGCAGTTTCATGTTTACATCACTGTTACACGATTAACTGTCTGACTTTCTGTCTGTGCAGAAGATGACTAAGGAGCAGTTGTCCTGTGAGAAAACAGTCCTGCAGAAGAACCTGCTGCACTATGAAGGCCTGCACGGCCGACCGGTAGGTTGCCAGCCTCACAAATCCCGCTTTAGGTTTATTCTTGTCAGACTGTTTCTAACCGGTTCTGCCTCTCTCAGGTGACTAGAGAGGAGTGGCTGGTGGTGAAGCCTCTGTACGATCGCTACAGATTGGTGAACCAGATGCTCACCAGAGTCAGCATCACACCCATCACAGTAAGTACACGTGCACACTGCTTCATTTGTTACATGAACGCGCTCAAGAATCATCTAAGCTACTTGAAACATTATAAAACATTACATATACATAAAATACCAACTTACATGCTCTCATCTGCCTGTAATAATAATCCCCCTTCCTCCTTGTCTATCCCAGGTGTCCCCATCCAGTAAGAGGCGGAGTCAAACCCTTCAGCCAATCATAGAAGGCGAAACTGCTCATTTCTGGGAGGAGATCAAAGAGGAGGACGAGGAGGAGGAGGAGGAGGAGGAGCAGAAAGGTGGTGGTGACGGAGAAGAAGATGAGAGGGAGGAGGAGAGGGATGAGGAGGAAGAGGAGGAGGAAGAGGAGGGAGAGAGCAGCGGTGGGGAGATGCAGAGCTCCGAGGTCATCATGGCCGTTGACCTTGTGACGCCCGGCGACACGCAACTGAGGAGCCAGAGCCAAGCTAACAGACAGAGTGACTGTCCAATGAGAGCCAAGCTGGAGGAGGGGTCGGGGAGGCTGGCGCTGGACCTGCGGCTCTCCAGCTCCAACGCCTCGTCCATGTAAGTGTGCGAAACAAATGCACAGTTAATGTGCATCCTCTTACACAGGTCGAAGGAGAACGCATATGTCACACATACAGTTTACTGGGTCTAATTCTCACTACTGTGCCTTTTTGAGTATGGGTCATACTTACTTTGCACTTCAACACCTCTGCAGACTCCACTAAAACCATATCCTAAAGCTTCACAGCAAAAAAGATGCTTTGATTTTTTTGCAGACACTGGCAGGAATAAGACAGATTTTATCTGCCGAGCGTGTACACGTCTCCAAGCTCATAGCTGCAGACACACACACACCTTTAATCTCCTCTGTCAGATCAGACTCGTGCATCCAGGTCTTTTTCCTGGACATGATCCTGATTGATCCCTCACGCCACCACAGTTCACTTCCTGCCCTCTTTTTCTGCTCTGACCTCTTTATGTATGGGTCAAGATCCAAGTGGTTCCTGTCAGGGGAAGAAAACATAGTTTAAATATTTGAAATAACCAAGTTACAACATCTTTGGTCTGTCTTACTTTGCTTTACTGATTAAACTTGTATACTGTGTACTTGTGTATTGTAATTGTATTACGTTACTCTTATGGCAGAGTGTGTAGCTGCATGTGTCTCATCATCTTTCAGGCCAGAGCTGCTGGAACAGCTGTGGAAAGCCAGGGCAGAGAAGAAGAAACTGAGGAAGACCATCAGAGAGTTTGAGGAAGATTTCTATCAGCATAATGGGAGGTTGGTTTGGAGAGTGGGGCACTCACACGATCACACACCCTCACATGGCTCATCGCGTCACACACTTAGCCTTAGCCAAGTAAGTCAACTGAAATCATCTCCAAAATCCAGTCATATTATCAGAGGAACACAATCACTTCACTGTAAATACCAAGCCATTTCAGTTAGTCTCGTATAATAACTCAGTGGGATAAAAATAATAAACCAGAGCGTTTTTGCCTCATGTAAAACACTGAATTGAATTTTCTTGTTTTTTTTTAAAGGTGCTCTACAAATAAACTTGGAAATGTCCTGACAACTGTCTGTGTATTAAGCCATAAAAATGTAATAAAAATGTCATAGTATATTAAGGAATAAATACATTAGACCATTGTCAGCAGCCGACAGTGGATGTTTCAGCAGGAATAAAAAAAAGGTCTTTTTTGTGTGGATTTTCTGTGATTCACTTTGCAAAAGGGACTCTTAAACAACTTTGTTTAATATTTAAAATTATTATCCATTGTCAGCCAATTCTGAATGTGTAAACAATTGAGTTGTTTTGGAGAGTTTCAGTGCCTTGCTCAAAGGCAAGCTTGGACAGGACATGAAAAGTAAAGCTGACTCTCCCCTCTCTCTCCTTGGCTGCAGAAACGTTCAGAAGGAGGATCGAGTGCCGATGCTGGAGGAGTACAAAGAGTACAAGAGGATCAAGGCCAAACTCCGCCTCCTTGAAGTCCTCATCAGCAAACAGGATTCCTCCAAATCCATTTAGACCCCCACCACCACCACACACACACACACACACGCTATTGACGCACACATCTCAGTACATGTCATCGCTGCTGCGAGGTCCCGCCCAAAGGTGTCCGTCACACCTGGGAGGGTTTAACACACACTCCAGCCAACAAAGGAAACCGCATCAAGTCGAGACTGTCGGTCAGAAGTCACGATCACCGTTCAGTATGCTACAGTCACGTCATGGAGAAACCACGTCAGACTGACAGAATGCTTTATGTACATGCAACAGATCCAAAATTGAACTCTTAATTTCCCCCAATACACTGATCTCACTTGTATCGTCGTAGTTACAGGTCTTCCTAAATGCAGGCAACTATCCACTAACATTTAGGAGAGACTTTCATACCTAACCTGTACTTTGACTACAGGAACCAAAGTAAAGTTTTGGTTTTTAGGGTCATAGGTTCTGCCTACAGAAAGTCTCTGAGGTAATATTTTCTGCTGTCTCAGAAACCACTAAACGTGGCCAACAACCACCCAAAAGACTGCAGCTGTTTGTGTACAGCATTCATTCAGACAGCAACCAAACACTGGTTGTAAATCCTATCAAAGGAGGGGAGTTTCTTCCTGATTAGACACTTGAAAGTAAGTAATTTGTAAGCAAACAATTTGAAAACAACATTTCAAAGACTTTTTATTACTTAATCAGTCTGATTTGCCAAATCATTGTTAGCCCAGTGGCAAGACTGTAAAAGACGAAAGTGCTACAATCACTTTTAGCTGCTGTGCTCGTTGGTGTTCCCATTAGTGGGCACTATGTTTTATTTAATATTTTACAGCCAACCATGCACTGAAATGTCACATCGTTGTACAATTTTGATCACTCAACTATTGACTATTAACGTTTGTTAGTTTAAAAAACTGAGTCATTGTCATGTGTCATTATCTGTGTGCAACTGCAGGTGTTTTCCTTGTTGATGTCAGAATTCGCTAATGTGTACAAAGTTGTCTTTTGCCAAAGCTCAGTTTTATTAACGACCTTCAAAGGTGACACAAGACGTGCACATTTAGAGTCCTTTTCCCCCTGACGTGACTGCAGCGCCTCCGCCAGTGAAACATTAATCACAGCCGATTCCTACTGCCTCCTCTGACTTCATATCATCTGAAAAAAGAAAACAGAGCAACAGTTTAAAAACACGGGGCAAAATAATCATTATTATTATTATCACTGTGTTCACCATCATCATCATCGTCCCGCCGACTTGACTTAAGACTTTGCACTTGTGTCTAATTTCCTCCTCCTCTGACAAAGAGAAAACATTCTGACTCTTAATTTCAGGAACTTTTCCTTTGTTGATCTTTGTTCTTCTTTATTTTTTTTTCCTTTCTGACACACATCTTATTGGACAGCTTGAGGACTGGCTTTTCAGACGCTCTTCACACAAGACACACGTTTGTTTGTTTGGGACACGGTTCAGTGTAAAAAGTCCTTCTCTTTGCCTTGCTTCAGGGAGTCATGATTTTAAACCGTATCTTAAAATTTGCCTCCTTGGTGCGAGGCGGCATTTTACTCTGTCTGTAAAACTTCACTTCACATCCTTGAAGCTTCTGACTGATTTTAAGGTTAATTCACACAGTTTAAAAAACAAGTTTGTGCGTGTGTTGTTCTAAAACTGTACTCATGTTTGAGAGACATTGCCATACACTTCAAGTGAAAAAGAATATCTGTTGTATTCCAAGGGAAAATGGAAAAAAGTATTATCTCCCAGTGTGACCTTGGAACTGTTGTGAAAAGATGCTTCTCATTTTCCTGCTCATTTATTTCTTTTTTTCAGCATTTTCTCCCACTTTTTGTCTCTGTTTTGGTGTTTTCTTTTTTTTTTTTAACAAATTAACCAAACTTAGTTTACTATGAATGTCTTGCAGAAAGTGCTTTTAAGTTGTTGTTAGTTAAGTTCTGAGTTTTGAAGTCATATATTCATGATTTTGATATTGCTGGCAGCACGTAAAGGCATCATTAGACTGAAGATATTCATAGGAAACACAGTTCTTCTCAGATTAGCAGATTTCAATATATCGATGGATACGGTTGTTGCAAAAACCATCTGGAAAACTCAGCACTAACCGTGGCAGTTGTTGACATTTTTCTTGTTTTTCAGTTAACTTGGTTTAGTTTGCTGCATGGAGATGCGGCAGGTCCAGAGGGATTATTGGAGATGAACACTGAGGAGAGGAACCTGTATCTGTTCCACGTTGCTATTGCTTCTCTGAAAACAAAAGCATGTTGATTACAGGTGAAGGAAGTCGTCCAGTTTCCTGAGGGGTGGGTTTGGGGGTTGGAGGGCAGAGGCGGCGCTGAAGGGTCTGATTAAGTGCCATCAGCATCATGTCCACAACACAGGGAGAGAACAGTGAACAAGGTAAACTTAAAAGCAACCTCAGCTGTGTTTCTGTCCTCGGTTCAAGTCGGCAGTTCCAGTAAAGTTTCATTTCCTGCTGGCAGGTGAAATGAGGGCAGATGAGGAGAATATACATTTTGGGATTTGGTGCATGCCAACCAGTTTGTCCTCTCATTTTTCCATCTTTTCTTGTATCAGATCAGATTCAAGATGTCACAGTTTGATTTAAAATGTGGGACAGTCATTGAGTTTTGGCTTTCGCTGGTAAGTTAAATAACCGGCTGATTAGGTGGTAAAGTTCTATTGTCAGAACCTCAGTAGCTGGTTAAGTGTGGGATGTGTTAGCTATTGAAGGCAGATAAGACTAAAAAAATGTGCTTTTCTTACTGTATCAATGTACATTTACCTGCCGGAATCAAAGTTGACTGCAGTCTTTTTTCTGTCGGTGGATGGCAGATGTGACGGTTTGAAATCAAAGTTTTGAATGAAACTTAAAGTTGAACTTTTTGTGTTTGTGAACAAAAACGGGGGGTGGGGGGTGTCGGGAAGGTAAAGGAGAATATTTGATGTAAAAAGATGTTATTTGCACAGCATTCACGAAATGCAGCCCTTTTTATTTTGTTTTTTCCATTTGTATTTCTAAAGACGAAGCACTACTTCTATACAAATATAAATATATACTGTACATAAAAAAAGACCCGAAGGAATGAATGTCAGAAATGTTTAAATTATTTCAAACATTGTGTTTGGCCCCCTTTTGCTTCAGTATATTTGTGATACCCTGAGAATGTGTTTTTTATCATTATAAATATTACTATTACTATCATAATAATTATTTTGCGTGATAATGACAATAATAATCCTTTTGTATCTACTCACTAATTGTAAAACCAGCTGTAGAAGTTAGTCTGGCACTGTGTGTGGCTAATCAAACATGAACCTGCTCCGTTCCCTGATTTATTTTGTCACCCTGTGTTAAAGTTAAAATAGAAGCAGTACTGTAGTAAGCTTGCATGGCAAACAAGAACATAATTGTACAAAAAAACATGATGTATTGTTTCTGTTGTTTGTGCCATGAAGAAGCAGCAATAATAAAACTTTACAGTATCGGGGTCATGGGTAGTGATGGGTTGGATCGACTGTGAATATCTGAGGTACAGGTTTTTGGGGTTTTTTTAGTCTAGCTTAACTATTTGACATACACACATGCTCACACTCTCAGCTTTGATGGACATTTACCACTGTTGTCAGTGTAGTGTTCATGTTGGCGCTGCCTAAAAACCAAAATATGAATAAATTTGTTGAAGATGAAGGTGAACGGGGTTTGAAAAACCAATGACAGATGTGTGATATCTGAAAACATTCCAGTTTTTAATTATCATTTAAAAAATGGAAATATTCAATCATCTGTCTCTGGAGGGTTTTTTTTTCCTTTCACGTTTTTACATTTGAATTGTTTGGCACCTCAGTTTCTTAAAAAAAACAAAACATTTTGTTTTACATTGTGCTTGCAACAGAGTGTGTAAAACGTCATGTGTAAACTGTAAATGTATCTTGTCTCAGTCAGTGTATTGTATGTTTCATCTCACACTTAACACCTGAAGTTGTGCATGGTTGTTTCACGCACACACCTGGAATTCACAGCAGAAGTCAGTGTCAAACATGTCTCACAGGTCCCTGAGGTCCAACCCCTGGAAGAAATGATCAGGTTTTTCAAAACAGAAGTGATCAAATGTACATCTTAAAATTCTGTGAAAGGATTTTTCAGTAGAGGGCTTAAAATTTAACAGGACAAATGGTCTGGTTTATAGACTTGTTCAAGAAAGCTGGAAAATTGGAACATCAGGGGTTGAAGAAAGCAGAGCCAAGAAAAAAAGATTTGTTCCGGCAGTGTTTTTTGTTTGATTTTTGTTCTATTCACAAATCCTAGTTACGATTGGATTCATGAACTTCATGGCATCTTTGACTCTGACTTTTGCTTTAAATTCCTTCGACCGAAGAGAATTTCTGGAGGGCTGGGTTGTAAACTGATCCTGCTTCCTCCAGGTGATCTGTGTTTTGATCACATCAATATATTGTATGTATCTGTAAATGTTTTCATACATTGTGAATGCTGTTTTTCTGTTAATCCCTCATTAACAAAAACAATGAGACAATACAATCAGTACCATGTACAAATGAAAATAAATAGAGAAGCTTGCCACATCAGTTCTCCTCATTCTTAATTCAAATAAACAGAAGAAAGATGTTAACAGGGCATACTATTAAGAGAAAAGTCTGCTCTGCTAACCAACTGTATAAATGAATGATAAGTCACAGCTTTGGCTTTTATAATGAGTAGCATACTAGTTACTTATGATACTATGTCTTTCATGACATCTTTATGCCTTGCCATATTACATATTTTTTGTCTTTCATTTTTAATACCTTATACCAGAAGATTATTTCATTCATTTTTTTAACTCCTCAGACATTTTTCACAATGGTAGTAATGCCTTGTTTTAATGGCATCTTTAATAGCATTTTTATACCATACTATAATAAGACTTCGATAAACCTTAATATCTTACAACTTTTTTGTGTTTTTAATGTGAAATTTTCTTAAAAACATCGGCGTATGAAGATCTTTTTACATTTCATTGACATACTATGTTTTTTTGTTTTTGCTTTATTTTTTTAAAATCATTTTTACGCTAGACTATAGTCGGACATTTTTTATTATTTTTGAAACATGTTGTACTATGAAGGTTTAAGAAACATAATTCATTGACAGTTTTTTGCATTTTTATGAAATATACTGGAACATTTTAAGACTTTTGTTTTTTCTGATATTTTTTTTTTTTGTCACAAAGAATAATATTGACTTATTTTGAGTTTTTGACACATTTTATGCAACAAAATATTAATGAAATTGCTTATTTAATTTTAGTACATTTTGAGCTGCTCATATTTTTTGACATGTTTCTGTTTCATAAACCCTCCATAGTATAAAAAAGGATTAAAATGGTCATAACCCAGCATGTATCACAAATGTAAAGAACGCTATACTATCCTATGTGTTACAAACGCTAAAATGTCAAGAAATACTGCCATATTTTATGATGTTGAAAAAAATGGGTTTTAAAGGGAAAACAGTTCATAACTTTGCAATAAAAGATGTTAAACATGCAGAAAAGGAAAAAAAGGGGCATAGTTTAGTATGTCAAAAACAGAAAAAAACGACATAGTATAGTATGTCGAAAAATGCGAAAAATGTCAAAAATGAAAAATGATAAAAATGCCCTGAAACATCATAGAACAGTCTCATATGAATCCTCCATAGCATAAAAGATGTTAAACATGCAGAAAAGGGCAAAAAGGGCATATATTAGTATGTCTCAAAAACAGAAAAAAACGACATAGTATAGTATGTCGAAAAATGCAAAAAATGTCAAAAAATGAAAAATGATAAAAATGCCCTGAAACATCATAGAACAGTCTCATATGAATCCTCCATAGCATAAAAGATGTTAAACATGCAGAAAAGGGCAAAAAGGGCATATATTAGTATGTCTCAAAAACAGAAAAAAACGACATAGTATAGTATGTCGAAAAATGCAAAAAAAAATGTCAAAAATGAAAAATGATAAAATGCCCTGAATGTCTAGAACAGTCTCATATGAATCCTCCATAGCATAAAAGATGTTAAACATGCAGAAAAGGGCAAAAAGGGCATATATTAGTATGTCTCAAAAACAGAAAAAAACGACATAGTATAGTATGTCGAAAAATGCAAAAAATGTCAAAAAATGAAAAATGATAAAAATGCCCTGAAAAATGTCTAGAACAGTCTCATATGAATCTCCATAGCATAAAAGATGTTAAACATGCAGAAAAGGGCAAAAAGGGCATATTTTAGTATGTCTCAAAAACAGAAAAAAATGACATAGTATAGTATGTCGAAAAATGCAAAAAATGTCAAAAAATGAAAAATGATAAAAATGCCCTGAAATGTCCTAGAACAGTCTCATATGAATCCTCCATAGCATAAAAGATGTTAAACATGCAGAAAAGGGCAAAAAGGGCATATATTAGTATGTCTCAAAAACAGAAAAAAATGACATAGTATAGTATGTCGAAAAATGCAAAAAATGTCAAAAATGAAAAATGATAAAAATGCCCTGAAATGTCATAGAACAGTCTCATATGAATCCTCCATAGCATAAAAGATGTTAAACATGCAGAAAAGGGCTAAAAGGGCATAGTATAGTATGTCACAAAAACAGAAAAAAACGACATAGTATAGTATGTCGAAAAATGCGAAAAATGTCAAAAAATGAAAAATGATAAAAATGCCCTGAAACATCATAGAACAGTCTCATATGAATCCTCCATAGCATAAAAGATGTTAAACATGCAGAAAAGGGCAAAAAGGGCATATTTTAGTATGTCTCAAAAACAGAAAAAAATGACATAGTATAGTATGTCGAAAAATGCAAAAAATGTCAAAAAATGAAAAATGATGAAAATGCCCTGAAACGTCATAGAACAGTCTCATATGAATCCTCCATAGCATAAAAGATGTTAAACATGCAGAAAAGGGCAAAAAAGGGCATATTTTAGTATGTCTCAAAAACAGAAAAAAACGACATAGTATAGTATGTCGAAAAATGCGAAAAAAGTCAAAAAATGAAAAATGATAAAAATGCCCTGAAATGTCATAGAACAGTCTCATATGAATGTCTCCATAGCATAAAAGATGTTAAACATGCAGAAAAGGGCTGAAAAAAAAAGGGCATATATTAGTATGTCTAAAAAAACAAAAAAAAAACATAGTATAGTATGTCAAAAAAAAAAAAAATGCAAAAAATGTCAAAAATGAAAAATGATAAAATGCCCTGAAATGTCCTAGAACAGTCTCATATGAATCCTCCATAGCATAAAAGATGTTAAACATGCAGAAAAGGGCAAAAAGGGCATATTTTAGTATGTCTCAAAAACAGAAAAAAACGACATAGTATAGTATGTCGAAAAATGCAAAAAATGTCAAAAAATGAAAAATGATAAAAATGCCCTGAAATGTCCTAGAACAGTCTCATATGAATCCTCCATAGCATAAAAGATGTTAAACATGCAGAAAAGGGCAAAAAGGGCATATTTTAGTATGTCTCAAAAACAGAAAAAAACGACATAGTATAGTATGTCTCAAAAAATGAAAAAAAAAAATCTCAAAAATGAAAAATGATAAAAATGCCCTGAAATGTCTCTAGAACAGTCTCATATGAATCCTCCATAGCATAAAAGATGTTAAACATGCAGAAAAGGGCAAAAAAGGGCATATTTTAGTATGTCTCAAAAACAGAAAAAATGACATAGGGAAATATACATTTCAAAAAACAAAACAAACATTTTGATACTGTATAATTTGTGGTATAATGTACATAGCAAGAAAACTGATCATGCAGGGTAGTTTTTTTTTTAGGACAAATTACTGTTGTGTCTAAGTCTTTAAAACTTATTTTTAACATGTAGTTACTATTTCTGTTTGCCAGTTAAGTGTGTTGTAAACTTAATTGGCATTGACAGCAGAGTTTCTGATATTAAAATGAAGCCTCAGCAGTTGTGTGTGAACAAATGTCGTAAATACTTACAATTATTTACCCCCCTCTAGTGGACACCAGCAGTAGAAAACACTTGTATTTTCACATTTTGTCACAATATCTAAGGCACAGATGTCACTTATAATGCACATGCTGTCACATGTAACACGGCCACAGTGAAGGACTTCAAGTCAGTACATTTACTCAACTTCTGTACTTGCAAGCAAATTTGAGGTACTTGGGATTTTTTTAGGCTTTGTATTTAATCATGAATAAAATAAAATATACTGTATAATTTTATAATATTTAATGTATTATTACCGATTAAACTCACCCTATGGTGAGAGTATACCGAACTCTGCTATCCCTAACCCTAACAATGAAGTACCATTTTCATATTAATAAAGAAACACAAATTACCCAGTTATATAGATAGGGACTGTTGCACATAATGACTACTTTTACTTAAATGAGTACTTCTCCCATATTCACCCCTTGTTTTTGTGAGAGATTATATTCTGGTATGACACACTAATCGCTTGCACCCTCTAGTGGACATCAACAGTTGAGGTTAAAAATAAACATACCTGCATTCATGAGCCCTTTTTATCTGTTAAAACCTTATTTAAAATGCATTTTTAGGGTCAACATATTTCATACATCATTATCATGTATATATTATTTTCTTATGAACAGCTCTATCGCTCGCAGATTGATTCAATCTTCATTTAAACCCTTATTGTCGACCACTACTGGAAACTCGACTTGAGAAATGCAGTGAGTTTTTTTGTTTGGCTTTTTTTTTTTAAAATAAAGGTTTATTCACAACTGTGAAAGTGGGTTCAGTTCTGAGGCTTTATCTAATTCAATGCAATTTTACAACAATAAGAGGTGCAAACAAACAAATAAACAAAAAAGGGATAATTAGTTGCTCCGAAACTATTCTGTGTATGTCCTCACAATGAACAGAGACGAAGTGCCTGAGAGTCAAAATATAAATGAAGTCTCTGTTGTATTGCTGAAGGAAAAGCTTTGTGCTCATGTATTTTTGTCTGTTCAATCCAAATTGTAGGACAGGAATAGGAAATTAATTTAATACAAAAAGATCCCAAAGTGGTAAATGCATAATGTGACTAATTCAGTTAAACAAGCACAAGTCAGTTTAGAGTATCTTTTGGTAACAGTAGGCCTGCTTAATGTTTGTGTTCTTAAACTTACTGAAAATCAGAATGCATCCAAATCCTTTGCTCTCTCAAGTATGAATATGCACGAGTAAAAACTCAACGAACCACATGATCTTGCTATATCAGGCATTCAGTTCACAACATTCACTGCAACTGGTAAGAAGATAATCTGAAATCTTGTAAGGAATACACCATTTGACAAAACAGCTTTGCCTCAAGGTCCATTTAGTAGCTGTTCTGGTGCTTTTGGCCAGTGGCTCACAAACTGAGGTCAACATGGGAGCTGAGCACCAACAGCTTTATGTTGACTGAGGAAACTTGATTTGCTTGTGAAAGCTGTGATATGGTTGAAACAGCTACTAAAAAGGAGTACACATGAAAGAAGAAAGACACATTCATCCGTCTCAGTGTATGATTTGTAACATAGATGGAGCTAATGTCACACACAAGACCTGGAGATTGACCAAACATACAAAACCAACTGTATAGTCTTTGTATTTTATATACTTCTTTGTCAAAGGACTTTGAAATCACAACCAGTTGTACACAGAAATGAAATCTTTTCTGCATAGAATAAAAGCTATGGCACCAATTAGTCAGCTAAATAACTACATCTAAAATACCCACCATCATCTGAATGAATTTGAACAGAGCACAAAGTGTAATGTTAGGATGAGGAAAATAAAGACCTGAATAAATGCTATGTAATGAAATGGACCAAAACAATAAATAGAAAATCTTAAACCTGCATGTTTTACATTATAATTTCTACAGTGCATTTTGACACACTCCCTTTAACGATGAACAGAAATAATTTATCATTTCAGTTTGCTACTAAAAGATAAAAACATTTCCAGCATTATTCTGATGTTTATAACTGGCACATATTTTATAATTTTTGATGATATTATTGGCCTTTTAGTGTTGAGTTTAAATGCTCCCATGTGTACGATGAAGAACGGAGACAATCCAACAGCAGGTCAGCGATCTGGTTGGTCAGTGAGACAGACAGGCAGACATCCGACTGTCCAGTCAGCAAGACGGCTGGCCAGCCAGCCTGCATCAGTCAGTGCAAGTGTTAAGTAGTGTGCATCAGTAGTGTGTCCACAAAGAATCAAGTCCTGCTGTGCCTAATCAGATCAGCTGGCCTGGGTCTGAAGCCACACAAGTGGTCAACCTCTTTTAGAGAACAAATTCAAAAATATTAAATATTATACATTTACATTACATTTGCTTATATGATATTTTTCAATACTCATTAAATTGTTCTTAAGTCTCTAGGTTGAGAACATCTGTGGCCCTTTGCAAATAGCACAGCAGCTCTCTGCAAAGCTGGTTCTCATTTAGCTCAACTGCTGGAGCTGCTGCTGACAGCCTGCACAGGAATCAATCAGCTTGGTATATTTCTCCAAATTGAGCTGAGCAAAAGTTGCCATAAAATGATTTATATTCAAGGACCCATGGCAAAAAAGGCTCCCATGGCGTGCCCAGATTATCCAGATGAGCAGGTTCTGCCTGAAATTTAGCACAGAGCAAGGTTTATGCAGTCTGTTGACTGAGTTGATGTTTCTGGCAGCTGGTGTTTTAAAGTTTCCCAGGTTTGATACGCTCCATCACACAATGCTACATTTACAACATGGGGCTATCTAAAGCACTTTCACTCCGTTTGGCCCATTGATGTCAGTTCCCTCGTGACAGCAAGTCTTTCCAACATCACGGCCGGAGTCAGTATTATGTCAGCTGATACAGCTGCTTGTTATGTGCTTGAAAGATGAGTTCTCATAAGCCGGCTCTCCTGTGAGATGGCGACAAAATGAGTCTGTGGGTTTAGCCCCAAACCCCCTCTCCTCCCCCCCTCATCAAGGTCCATCTGTGATTGTGTCCGTTGAGGATTGAGAGCATCCCATCCCTTTGCAGTCCTTCTCTGTTTGCCTCGAGCGTCAGACATCACTGTGAGTCCGTCTTTGAAAGTGGCTGCAGATGCGCAAGCTGACGCTGTGGTGTGCCGGCGGTCATAATGGTTTGTCAATAACTGCAACTCCTGGGGGAATGAGACCATGACAGACAGTGAGACAGAGAGAATCCTCTACCCAGATGGGTGAAATGAAGAAAAGACTCATATTATATTGCCTGTGGTATGATCAGCTGCGACATACCGGCATAACTTCGTCCATTGGTCATATTCGTGGGGATGAGGCTCCACTTGTCTGTGGCTGGGTTGTAAAACTCCACGGAGGACAGGTTACAGGACCCATCGTCTCCTCCGATCACATACAGCAGCCCGTTAATGGCACAGACACCTTGAGGAGTTAAACAATTAGCATCTTTGGTTGATCCTGATCTTTTTCCCTGGACCCAGTGAAAAATCGAGACTAAATCACTTGAGTAAATAACATTAGAATTATTATATCTTAACCAGATTTTCAACCTGAGCACGTGCTGATAAAGTCTTAGGATCAAAACATAAAGCATTTGCAGACTTTTTCAAATTCAAGATCCATTACCACTGATCTAACATCAACATCAGCCTCTTGTGCATGTTGTGAGTCTGTGGGTGTTATCTGACCTGCATTTCGTCTGCACATGTTCATGTCACAGACCAGTCTCCACGAGTTGGTCTGTGGGTCGTAAACCTCAACACTCTTCCTCACTAGAGGTCCGTCATGACCTCCTGCCGCGTACAGCTGCCCGCCCAACACACCCACACCTGGAGGCAGCGGTGTGAACATAGATGACGTCATAGTAGTAGTGGTTGAAGTTGTTGTGTTGTCCTATTACCATTTGATTTAATATATAATTTTGATGTTTATATATTCAAATAGAAAAAATGGTGCTCAACACTGTTGCAAGCACATTGCAACAGCGCTTCAATGAAATGTAGCAGTTGTGTTGTTTCTCTGATTCTTGTTTATACAAGTGCAGACACTGGGTGGTACTGCTGCTCCAGAGAAAACGCACAGCACTACATTACTACAATACAGCATCAATTTGAAATGATCATCACTTGTCTGTGTGCATCTTTTCTATTGAGCCACTACCGATCGTACAAGAGATTCTGTTTGCTGCTCCCAGTGTGCATTATGTACTATGCAGTTTGTAGACTAAGGCAAAGTGTAGTAGGGTTGCAACAATGCACCAATAATATTGGTTTTTATCAATAACAAAAAAATCTGTTTCCATTAGTTGGGTCTTTCTCACAGCAGTGATGAGGTCAATCCCTGTCTCACAGAGCGCAGCAGAGTAGTAACTTCATTTGTTTGTTACTACGCTTCGAGTGCGTAACTTTAGGAGCGGAGCTCCAGCACTCCAGCACCTCGTTCTGCTCTGTGAGGCAAGAGGCAACCCCGTCAGCGCCCCAAGAGCACCCCAACTAATAAAACCCCTTTTTTTATGAATAAAAATCTATACTATGGATTCATTGTTGCAGCCCTGGTGTGTAGTGTGTGTGTACCTGCTCCACTGCGCCGTGTGCTCATATCAGCGATGTAGCACCACTGATCAGTGACAGGGTCGTATTCTTCCACCGTGCTCAGACACTGACGTGATGCTCCATCATAGCCTCCAACTGCATACAACTTACCTACAGAAACACACACACGTGGTCATCTAAATCAGTGATATCTGAACTGGTGTTTCCATTGAAATGGCATCCGGAATAATGAATAAAGGACGCACACTCTTACCGTCAACCACCCCTACACCCACACTGCTGCGCCTCGTGTTCATGGATGCTACATACGTCCACTCGTTGGTTTTGTAACTGTAGGCTTCTACTGTTGACAAACCTAAAAGAGCGAGAGACAGAGAGAGATGCGAGGGTGGAGAGAGACAAAAGAGAACAGCACACAAAGGCAAGAAAATTAGTTAACACAAACAGGTCAGAAAAAGAGGACGTGTGGTGATCAGTCTGTGGGTGTAGCTAGTAGAGGTGTGAAGAGAGGAAAATGGCTCCACTGTCTCTTTTGTGTACTACTCTATAAGTAGACAGCTGTGCTAGGGCAAGCAATTATATGTGCTTACTCTCAGGAGGTAATGAGCGAGAGCAAGCAGATCATGATGCTAAGTCAGACAGGGAAAATTGTTTCAAAGAACTGCTCAGGGGAACCTAAATCAGCATTTTGCTCTGTCAGCAAAGTCCTTTACGTTACCTGCCCCATGTTTACTGCTCACACATCGTTCATTTCATCACTTCACTTTTTCCAGAAATTTTTTGATTTATCTGTCGTCAACTGGCTTCCTGCCATCCATACCAAAGCAGAACTTAAAACTCATTCATGTCACATTATTTTCCCACAGAGTTCTGTACGATACACACCTGCAGACTTTTAACAATCCATGTCATAGTAAGGTTCTTTTCAGCTCAACTGCTTTGGCAGAGTTTGCAATCAAAGTTTGAACAGGAGCAAGAATATCTTTAAACCATAGCACCTAAACATACACATCGCTTGTTTCTTATTTCAGTTCTTATTTGTTTTGAAGGCCAACACAGTATCCAGGATTATACAACCTGTATGTTCAGCTATGAATATTCCTCAGGAAACTTTCTTCTACACAAAACAATTGTAATAATATGATCAAATTAATTCTGAGCGAATGCATTGTGTTTTCCAAATGTGCACTGCAGCTATTTCTCACCAGTGGACAAAAATAAATTATTAACCACACACCTATGCAAACCTATGATGTGTATACAAGTGTGTGTGTGTGTGTGTGTACCTATGCTTCCATTGAAGCCCCCCACCGCGTACAGTAAATCCCCCAGCACAGCAGCTCCCAGTGTGCTGCGTCTCTCCTGCATACTCGCCACCGCACTCCACTGGTCTCTGGCTCCGTCGTACACGTCCACCGTCCGTTCCCGCAGCGAACTGTTGAACCCCCCGACTGCGTACACGTGGCCCGCCATGGAAACAATACCTGGGAGAAGTAGAGAGAAGGAAATCTAAATCAAAATAGACATATTTGTAACAGGTGGTGTTATAATACTTAAGTGCTTCAATAAACTCAGTGACGCTTAAAAGTTGAATTTTTACAAACATTGTGTCAGCTGACTTGTTGATTCAAACGTATGGAGCAGGAACTTCTTCATTGTTGTGTTGTATGATATTTCCATTATTGTTTCAGTAAAGGTACATAACCTGCAGTAAAAATATTTTATTTTAACACTTTGTAGCATCTAGTCTCATACAGGTCTGACGAGGACTCGAGTTGCCTGCCTCTGAACAATGCAGGTGTTTGTGCAGAACCAACGAGCTACTCGTCCTTGAATATGCAGCTGTCTTTTCTTAGCAGGCGGGCAACACAGCACATCCTGACTCGGCCTCCTCTGCTCTTTTCTCAATATAACATCTGAACACTCCCTATACTGACATCAATCTGCAATCAGGCCACGAAGACTACTTTGTCTGTGCGACATCTCTCCAATTTTCAGATTTCCACAGGCATACATAAGATACTTTAATTGACCTGCTCGGCAGCGCCTCGAAGGAAGGTCAGCTACTTGGTACCAGCGGTCTTCCTGGAAGTCGTAACACTCCACATTGCGGATCGCCTTTGGAGCCTGACCACCAACTACAATCATTACCTGCGCGCGTGCACACAGACACACACAGACACACACACACACACACACACACACAGAATAAATAAATAAGTGATAATGTGAGTTTATAGTTTGTCAGTCAGTGAACGACGTGAGATGCATGCGTTTACTCACCTTGGGGATGCTGATCGGTGTTCTTGGTCGGGTTCTGTCGGTCTTGATGAGGTGCCGCTGGTCAGCTGGCAGCAGGTGATACTTCATTGCTTCTATAAGAAAATCTTTGCACGTGTTGTTATTCTTTATCAAAGCCTCTTCCTCCACAATCTGAAAAAGAGACACATTTCAGCCAAATCTTCCCTCTATTTAACAAACAATATAACTGTAAAAACATTCAGTGGAATACTTGTATACAAGAACATCTTTAGAAAATCTCTAGAATTTATAGAAAGCTGAGCACAGGAGAGAATTTATTTTACCTGTACCAGGTAATCCCTGGACAGTAGTGGAAGCCTGACATGCTCCATCAGTTTGGGCATGAACTCCAGACGAGCTGGCTTGTCGTGCTTGATCCAAGCTATCATAGCCTCGAACACCTGGGAGAGAGGCAGACAGCAGAGAGCAGTGAGAGACAGGATGCCACTGGGTAATATGCATGATATACATATAGATATACAAATATAATAAATGAGGAGACAAAGACTCTGCTAGAGTTCCAAGAGTTGCGTTTCCCAATGTCCAAAATGTGCGAGTATGGGTTTTCATACGGCATACAACAATTTTTAAGAAGGCTCTGTTTGATGCAAACACACATCCTTCGTGTGGACAATGCATGTGACACAACTCAGCAGTGAGTTTAACTCACTGTCTTTCTCAAGTTTGCATGAAACTCATCGTTCAAGCTGCAGTTACTGTAAAAGATATATATAATAAATAAATAAAAGCAATAAAATAATATATATATATATATATAAAATATAATAATAGAATAGAATAGAATATGGAATGCTTGTGCTTCACTCCTAGTGACAGCAGTCAGGACACCACACCCCACTGGTAATCTAATACACACATTCACACCACATCATCTCCTATTGCCTGTGGAGCAGCTCCACCAGAGCAAATGAGGGACCAAGCACCGCTCCTGTTACACACAAAGGGACATTAACAATGATAGTTGAAGGAAAGACGGTTGATACTCAATGACTCCCTAAACTCCTTCCTCTTCTGGGGTTGAAACTAGTTGACTTCTAAACTGAAACCAGAAACCCACCGACAGACTGCACAAGATACCGCCACTTGAATATGATACAATGCAACACAACAATAGTATCATGAAAAGGTATGTGTGTTTTCAAACTGTAATCACGGGTATCTGAGCTAAAGCTATCAAGAAAATTGATCAGTCCTGTTTTACAATGACTGCTTAAAGATGTGGGGGTCTTGGTATCCATATTCCTGTACTGAACCCTCCACCAATAAATTGTAGCAGATAATTCAGTGGGAACTGAATGTGTCTCCAGATGAAGCCGGCAGTCAGCAGTCACCTTGACAGCATGATGACACACAGATGTTCGCTCAGACTCCTGTCGACTGGCTAACGGCACACAGACGCCGTCCTCTGCTGGCCAAAGTCGGCTTGTCAGGCACATCAAGTGTGATGAGGACATCTGCCTTCAGTTCTCCCATAGTCAGTTGACTCAGAGGTTGCACCAATGCATCAACTCTGGGGGACAGGCAGGTTTGTCATCTGTATATTAACTTGGTCAGGTGCTTGTGGTTCGTTGGCTCATTTTTTTTTTCTTCTCCATTCCATCTCATCTACAAATAGGAGAGCTGTATCGTTGTCTCTCCTGCTTTACCACTTTAACACCGAATTGAATGCATCCGTTCATCATCTTGGGTGTGAAAACATCAGATTCCCAAACAAATCAGAGACAGGCAAAGCTGGCATGTTGATCACAGCTCAGTTATGAAATCACACAGCAGCAAGGAGTGTCACTACTGCACTGTCCGGAAACCTGAGCTGAGAGTGTCGCAGCAGCCAACAAATGACTCACGCTGACCGGCATTGTGCTGCCCTCCATTTCCATCCCCCGCCTCAACTTCCATCAGAGTTAGTTTTAAGGTTTTGTCATTTTGAGACAAGACTTGATCTGGAAAGTTTGCAGCCTGCCGTACTGTTGCTCTTGCATTGCTCCGTGTGTTGTGAGGCAGCTAAAAACAAACGCGAGTTGGCTAACAAAGTGCAAGACAACTTGGGGTCTTCTTCACACATATGTTGACTTTTGGAGGACAATCCTATCTCCCACATTTCTAGCAGTCATCATCTGTTGTTTTGTGTTCCTGGAAAATCCCTTATGCACGTTACTCTCACATATTTTCACCATCGAGACAAGCTTTGATGTAAGAGTTGAATTGTATTAATTGTGTTGTCTGACCTTCTCCTCTGTGGAGACTGTGAGTTTGTCGCTGGAGATGAGGCTGCACGCCTGCTGCAGAGTAAGGCCCAGAAACTCCTCACCCTGTACCACCTCTGTGAAATGCTGCTCTGAGAGACAAAAACATGCTGCGTTACACACAATGCAATCAAATAGTTTTCCTAATAAGCTCTGTGACATGCAAATCAATCAGTCCTCCAACATGAACAAGTTTAACAACATTATGTCTCAAACTCCTTGGACATGCAGCAGTTCAGCATTTTTCAGGTCTGGTGAAATTAACCATTACATTAAAGTACCACTGAACATCACTTCGCAAACACATACACACAGTGGCAAAGATGACTCAGGACGTGTGGTGCGAACAGCGAGAAGCTTACCAGCGTATGCATGCGCCTGATTGAGAAGCTGTGTGCATGTGTGCAGGTCAGCAAAGGCTCTGATGCCCAGACAGTTGGTGGGGTGAAGCTGAGACTGCAGGAACTCGCAACAAACCTGACGAACATCCATCAGCTGGAGGAGACTCGCTGCTGGCAGCAGAACCTGCAAAGAGGGCGCAGACACACACACGTCATGAAAACAGTCAATTTCAAAATACAACTGGAATTTTCTTGGTGGAAGAACTTGATCTTGGTCGTCTTACATAATCAAATATGCCACAAGGGTTTAAAAGTAAATTTAGTTACCACCCACAGCCACAGATTTGAAAAACATTTTGTGGCAGGAAGTCAGGTCGTCATTGACCCGAACAACCACGCTCCCTGAGAACAACTCATTACTTCAACGACCTTGACCTCATCCTTTGAGTGTGAGGCGCTACAATCCCCTCTGTTTTCCAGCTGCGCTCCAGCCACATGTTTTCTAGAAGAAGCATGAGACCAACTGGAGCTACGCTCATAGCAAGTGCCACACACAGGGAGACGGGACTGAGGGTGATACAAGCGACGCCACACTGGGCAGGGACTCCATTTGTTCTCAAAGCAGCCTTAAACTATGCTCAAGATGCTGGAAATGTTTCTTTGCGACTCTGCTCCATACTGACACCAATGATCACAAAATTTCCACGTTTGTCAGATCTACCACATCCTAAAGGTGTGCTATGGGATTCAGCTGTAGTGAAAGGAGACGCCATTAAACACCAAACTCATTGTTGTATTAATGAGCTCAGGCTGAGATGGCTTTTGCTTTGTGACATGCTCCATTTTCATGCTGTAAAGCAACCATTAGTTAGTAGCAGTTCTGTTCTGTCCCAACAGCTGTAAAGACTGGTTATGAGTTAGAGTGGCCTGTCTGTCAGCTAAAACCAGTCTTTTTTTTTTCTTTTTCTCACCATTCTGAGTAAAAACTCTAGAGAATGCTGTGTGTGAAAATCCCAGGAGATCAGCAGTTTCAGATAAACTCAAACCAGCCGTTCTGGCACCAATAATAATGCCACGGTCAAAACCACTGACATCACATTCTTCCCTGTTCTGATGGGATTGGCCGACTGGACAATTGCATGAAAAAGCAGGTGTACAGGTGTTCCTAATAAAGTGCTCAGTGGGTGTATGTTCTACAGCTAAAGCACAAAGTTTAAACTGATGAAAAGTAAAAGAAATCTTCAACTGAATATGAGCCCCTAGTCAAAACATGCACGTCTCACATTTACACGACAGCCAATCAGGCAGGCACGCTGCTAACAGTGGGAGGATTTCCTGCCTCTCTCCATGCACACTTCCTGTGCTAATAATCAGAGGAAGTATCCAGCCTGCAGCCTGATCCTGGTGCATTTATTCCTCCCGGCAGCAGGGACGTGCGGTTACCAAGCGTTAATGCCACGGCGATAAACAAGCCCTCATTTGTGTGCTTTCACAGCAAAACTCACAAGCATTACCAGCTCTCACACTCTTTGAAGTAAACGTCTGCTCCTCAGGCAGGTTCGTTTTGGCCACTCTGAACTTTAACTGAAAAACCAAGGAATTAAAGCGATCAGGCCTTCGGGGAAAGTCTTGCCTCGTGACAAGCAAAAAGCACTGACATTTGTAAAAAAAAAAAAAAAAAATCATTAAAAAGAACGAAATGAAGAAATGAACGACACGACCAAACAGCAGCATTACCCTTTTCTACTCATTTTATCTTAGATGTACAGATTTATTTAAGTTATTTTTTATGACTTGTGCTCAAACCAGTGAACAAAAAAAAAAGGTCTGGGTACAGAAAAAAACAGCGGCAAGATATTTCCTCCTCAACAACCGGGAAGTTTTGTAATTGTCTGACTAAGATCGTCTCTTGTAAAACTGGAGTTTAAAACAAGGTAAAAGCCAACATAACGGAAAATAGAGACATCAAGTAAAAACAGGAAGACATTCTTCACTTTTTCATTCCCTTGCTCCTCGCTCTGCCTTCTCATGAACACACATTCTCACCTGGACGTTGTCTTCAGTGACCTCAATCTCAGCAGTGTAGATGTAATCAACCAGTTTTCTTAGGGTCTGACCGTCCACCTCTCTGATCTCCACTTGATGGGCCTTGCTCTCACTCATATCACCTGCACGCAGAGAAACACACACACAGTTAAGCAGATAACAGCGCATACACACCTACATCAGATATGATGCCAAGCAAATAGCAGTGTATGTCTACCTGTGAACATGGCACAGAAGTAGGGGCTACAGGATGCCAAGACCACCCTGTGAGCTGGCACCTCAACACTGCCTGCAACCAGCTGGACATCACACAGCATCTTTTTACTGGAGGTAGAAGTGATGCAGAGAAAGACAGGAAGAAATCACATTTGTTATCTGCATTTATTCAATAGTCTGTGATAAACTTGTGTATAGATAAGTAAGCATACAGGACACAGGAAATTGGTGCATCCTTGAAAACAAGAATGAGCAGGACAGTTGCCTGCAAATGTGCAATGTAAAGTGTTGGAGATTGTACTGCACAGACAACATGGACTTGTTCCAGCTGGGAGTTTCATGTTTCAGTGTCACGACCAGGCAAGACTGACATACCAACTTTAACCGGACTTGGTAACGCATCATGTGTTAACCTTTGCCCTTTCTGACGAGGACAAGAATTTTTCTTTTGCCCAGTCAAGATGCTCAGAGTCAAACGCAGCATCTTGCTTTGAGGCATCTTTGCCAGCAGACAGAGTGGGATCTCCTCGATCTCTTCCTAAATGGATTTCTGCCCGTGGAACACTTTATTATTGGCACAAGAACAGACACTTACTTTTCAATTCTGAAGGACAGACACGAAAACCTGATATCGATGAAATGTCCCAGATAGCCGAGAGGTTTCTATCAACCTGAAGCTACTAATGAGGAATGAAAGGTCGATAGCCATCAACTGTTCTTTTTTTGTTTTGTTTTTGAGTTAAAGTTTTCTGTTTCAAAATTAATCAGTATCTCCTTAGGTAGAAGTAATTCACTGCTGCACTGACATTTGTCAGACACACCAGGTGAACTGTGCTGTCTTGTGTACATCATTTCTGTACAAAGCAGACTGCACCTCTTTGCTTGGCCAATGTGAAATACACTGTCAGCGAACGCACCTCCTCAGGTCGTTCATCAGCTGGAAAGCTTTCCTCATGTGCGTCTGGTTGAAGGTGTGCATCCCTCCATTCACTGTGTCCTCCTCCGAGTCCGTGGTGCCGTTTGGATGCGTCGAGGCCGGTGTGGCCACCAGACTGGTGAGACATGAGAGGCAGTGTCTGGATCATCGGAGATAGATGGTGACCCAACAGTTAAGAACAGACCAGTTCACCTTTTATTAAGTGACGGTGGGAAAGTGACCCCATTATTTTTGCCCCATGTTATCTTACATGAAAATCATTCCAACGAGAGCCACACATTAACGTGCACATTTTTAATTTGAAATGAAGTGGACACTTATGTCAGATCAGTGCTCAGTATTGGCAGATAACCTGAGTTATCAGATTTAGCACCAGGGAAGAAAAAAAATGGACGAGTCCATCCCTGCCTATTTGACAAAGGATCTCTGTTGCATTGCAGGTAATTGTTTTCCACTATTCCTTGACCCACATCCTACAAACATATTCAAGATTCATGGGGATTTAAAAGATAAGGGTGCCATTGTTCATATTGTTTCTTATTGTGAACAAATCCCATGATCCCAATGATCCCAAGGCCAAAACCAACAATGTGTTAGTTGTCCTTCCAGCTGGACACAGTAGTTTTTAGCAAACATTACTTAAAAAGGAGAAAATAGTGCATCTGTTAGGGGCTATTTTCAGCCGTGGATTAATTCTCATTTGGTACACTACCAAGTACATAGCTAGTTTATCAACAGAAAATTAATCTGTAACAACTTTAATAGCTGATTAACCAACTTGTGTAATTTGCCTCCTGCCTCTCAAATGCAAATGTGTCTGGTTTCCAAATACACATACACAAATATGCAAAGAAGGGAGGAAAAACAAAAATATTTCCTGTTCATCTTAGTGTTTTACAAAGCAGCCTGACCACACAGGAAAAGAAAAAAAACCCTAAATCTACCACAGAACAACACGAAATCTAAGTTTCAATTCGATACTTCAACCAAACCTGCTCTGCTCCGACCTGAGAGCAGGTGGCAGGAGGAGAACAGAGAAGAGAAAACATGGCAAACTCACGGAACTGAGCTGAGGGGACATTTGCATGGTTTAATGTTTTGGGGTTGTTGGGTTTTTTTTACAGTGTTTGCTTGAAAATTCCCGACTGTGTCCACCGTGCATGTACTGCACTGTAAGTTATCTGGACTCTCGTAATGACCCATCCTCTGACCACAAACACAGTTTGAACAAATAATGATGCAGCACTTACAAGCCATGGGAATGTCGTGTCGAGCCAGTAAACAACAACGGGAGTCGGTGAACTAAATACTAGTGAACAGATCGGAGAGAGTTTGTCTCCTTGTGTCCAAAAGTCCAAAGGTGTGAGGCAGGAAATTGTGTTTGTTTTGAGTTTGCTGTGCCGCAAGTTGTCAGGCAGGCTAGCTCTTAGCTTTGCTAAAGATTTAACTATCATAAGCTTAAATTAGCTGCCGTTAACTTCCAAAAAATCACCGGTCATACCGTGGCCGTGACCACTTTTGGAAGCCGGAATACTTTCAGTTCACTGTCTATAAGTAACGACTTGATGGCAGTTCCCAAATGTGAACTTGGAGTTTGGTTTTGAGCAGCAAACGATGGTAGCTAACTTACCGAAGCTAACTAGTGAACGAGGCTAGCTTGAGTTCGTCTGCTGTGAAAGTGCTCTTTTTGACTGTCCTTGTTAGATTTACGGTCAATAGATCGCGTGGCCTAAATGTCACCCAACAGACGCAAAAGCAGCGAGAATCCCAGATTTACCAAATAATCTCTACCGCTCAGCCAACTCACCCCAACAACACACCGTCCATCCTTACGGAGCCAGAGAGCACCGCAGGCATGAGTGCTGCTCAGAGATCCTGTATCACCGGGAGGAATCACTCTGTAGCTTAAAAAAAGGCACCGCCATACGTCGCTCACTACGCTATGACTGACCTGCTGCAGGAAAGCAAAACAAATCAAACGGAAACAACTCCGGATTAACTACCCTCACGTCACTCCATCTAATGGGGGTTTCTTAATATACGTTCTTTCATTCGCCATTTCTTTAACCATTATCTGATCTTTCGTGGACTGTGCGTCTCATTTTCAAAATATTTTCATAGTGTATATTTAGTCATCTTGTATTGATGATTTATAAACAGCCTATTTGCATTTTTTTGTTTCAGAGGTCCCACAGGTCACTTACTGACTGTTTAAGTAAAATATATATAATTTGTAACTGTTTTTTAAATGAAGCCTCAGCAGTACTTTATAGAATTTTATGATACTTTTTTAACTCACCTATTTATGGGTCATTTCATACTGGCTTGTCTCCCTTTGGCGCAGTACATCATCTTAATGCCTTTTTAGATCTTACTGTATGTATAACACACTAAATTACCTTTTCTCTTGTTTATATTCATCTTCTAATAGTCACTACATGCCAGGGTGCCTGCTGATTAGCACAAAAACAATCAAGTCATGTAAGTTTACTCATAAAAACCAGCTGTCCTAACACAGTGTATTTCTAACTTTTCTAACTAACTGTATTTCTAACTCTAACGGACAGAGACAGGAGCAGGATCAATAGACTGATCAGGAGAGCAAGCTCTGTCCTGGACTGTACCCTGGACTCTGTAGAGGATGTGGGGGAGAGAAGGATGTTAGCTAAGCTGACATCCATAATGGATAACACCTCTCACCCCCTACATGACACGGTGGGGTCCCTGAGCAGCTCCTTCAGCAGCAGACTGTTACACCCACGGTGTAAGAAGGAGAGGTTCCGCAGGTCCTTCATCCCAACCGCTGTCAGGCTCTACAACACATCCACTACCTGAAATCTGTTGTTGGAACTGTGGTCACATCACCATACTCGTCATATAATATATCAGTCCATAATTTTTTCTTTTTCTTTTTTACAATTGTTGTACAATTGACTTCTTGTTTCTCCTGTCAGCAACGCTGACAACTCTGTAAATTATGCTCACTTTGTCTTTCTTTCTTTTGTTTCTTTTCACCTTTCCTCTGCTGCTGTAACATGTATATTTCCCCATTGTGGGATTAATAAAGCTAATCTAATCTAATCTAACAAATATTTGGACCAGTTTGATTCATAGTCTGCCACTACACATCCCAGCAATTTCAAATAAACACACTATTAAAAGAATAATGATGCATGATGATACCAAGGGAGTCATTGAGTTTTTTTTAAGTTTTCTTTAAGCAAACGCTAGACCCTTTCAAGAAAATTGTGTATTTAACAACCACCTGGCTGCATGTGTGTGGGTTAATGAATGTAGACATAACTCAATTTTCTATTGAAACAAAACTGTTGTCATGGTAGAATTGAAAAACCCCACCATAACCAAAAGTAGTTCACAATATGCAACAATTTTAATTTTGCAGAACATTGATGTATTCCCTGAAGTATAAAAAAAAGCTAATGAAATTGGACTTCAGTTCCCAAAATTGAGTATTTGATCACTGTATTGAAGATTTACATATTAATTTTCAAGAAACTGCAAACACAGGATGAAAAAGTTGTGCTGTAGGTGATAAACGTGCTCAGCTCTTTCGACCTCCAAAGTGTTAGCCCTGGCAGTATAAAATGGCCGATGAACATGAAATGCAGTAATTTGTAGGAAGCACTACCTCCTGGTGGTAGCTTTAGGAACTCAGTTCACAAGACCACAAAACGCAGAGGAGGCAGTTTGTCCAAGATGAAAAGCCGCAAACCGCAGCGACCCCAATGCACTAGTGAAATGTAACCCAAACAATGTGAATCAAGACCGCGAGATTTGATAGATTTTCAAAACATTAAAAACTTTAATAAAAGCAGAATACAACATAGGGGCAAACTGAACACATGATTTCAAAGTTTTAATCTTAACAAAAGAGCCTGTGGACCTAATGGGACGGGAGAAGTGGGAAAAAAAGTAATTTACAGTCAACAAAACAGTCCGTGACATTTCTCAGAAAAAATACTTTGTCACGAAAATGTTTCAGATCAAGAAACTCAAGCTATCGAGTCCCATGCTGCCTGACACTGCCACCAACTTCACTTAAAACCCTGAGTTCATGATGCAAAAACAACTGACACATATGGCTGGTTTGCAAGACAAACAAACTTTGAGTTGAGAAGCAGGGACTGACATTGATTACGGCTTTACAAACGGTTCAAAACAAGTCTTTCCCCAAACATAACAAAAGTACAATTCAATAATTCACAATTCTTAGTAGTAAAGTCCATAATGTGTGGAATAGGAGGACAGATGGGGTCCGGGTAGAGGTGGGGGTGGGGGAGGGGGGCAGGACCCAGAGGGCAGTCTCATTCATTGCGTTTGGGTGATGGGCACTGCCTCCCTAAATTGAACAACAAAGACTCCCCACCCCCACCGGGGCTTGTGTCATGAGTGTGTACGTGTGTGTGTGTAAATTCAAGTCCGTTGTAATCAGAAATTTCCCCATGAACATCTCAAAACTGGAGGAAACGACTAATAGCCGCCGCCAAATCCTCCACCTCTGCCGTAGCCCCCGCCACCGCCGCCGCCTCTGTTGTAAGGAGCCCCGCTCCTGTAGGAATAGTTGCCCCCCTTCATTGCACCATAATTCGAGTGCTGCTGTCCGTAGCCGTCCCCAAAGTCACCATTACTGTACCCACCCCCCATCTGGTTGTCGTATTCTTCATAGCCCCCGTAGCCCCCGTAGCCTCCACCGCCGTTATAACCCCCGCCATAACCGTAGCCACCTCCGTAATTGCCGCCGTAGCCACCTCCGTAGCCGCCGCCTCCTCTTCCGCCGCCATAGTTTTGCATCCCTCGCCCTCGCCCCCTTCCTCCTCGGCCGCCGGTGGACATCTCCTGCTTGGTCAGGGCTTTCTTCACCTCTACCTTGTTCCCGTTGATGGTGTGGTACTTTGTCAGCACGGCTTTGGTGGCGGAGTCGGTGTCCTCAAAGAAGACAAAGCCGAAGCCTCTCTTCCTGCCGGTCTGCTTGTCAGAGATGATCTCGGCCTTCTCCACCACGCCGAACTGAGAGAAGTACTCGGTCAGGTTGTCTGGCTCAATGTGGTCTTTCACGCCGCCGACAAATATTTTCTTGACGTTGGCGAGGATGTCCGGGTTGTTCGCGTCCTCTCGAGCTATGGCCCTTTTCAGTTCCACGTTGTTGCCTTCGACGACATGTGGCTTAGCCGCCATTGCTGCGTCGGCCTCCCCCGGTGTTGAGTAGGTGATAAAGCCGAAACAGCGGGACCGTCCGAGTTGCTGGTTCATGACCACGACGCAGTCGCTGAGCGTCCCGTACTGCTCGAAATACTTGCGGAGGCCATCTTCTGTGGTCTCCACATTCAGGCCTCCCACAAAGAGCTTGCAAAGTTTGGCCGTCATGATTGAATTGCTCCTGGGGAAGGTATGCTGAGACGGTCCCTCTTCTTCTTCAATGGACGACGTCAGGGCGGGCCGTTTGACTCACTCGCTATCCTAAGGCGTACACGTCGCTGATTGGCCGTCTTGAAAAAATCACCACCCACATTGGCTAGTGAGCGACTCACGTGACTGCCGCCTTCAAGTTCTGTCGGAAATCTTAAGTTTTCTTTTCTCGAAGCGCTGAATTCCATCCTTTGTGGTGGTTATGTTCCATTTCTCTCAGACTGCTGCTGCCTCGGATATCTCACTGTATAAAAGTTAGGTACAAGCATTAATTTACCCATTCTTCGCTGCAATATGACATGCAATAAAGACCCCAAAAGGGAAAGGAACGGCCCAATTGCACTAACTCGTCAGTTTATTAGAATACACCAAGCTAATGGAATCAAATACAATTATCTCATAATAAATCTTCTTCGATGAAGCTTGAAACTGTGTTACTGGGATTATGGTGTAATGGATTTACAGTTTATGTACATGAGTAATATGGGCTCTGTGGCTGGGATGACATCTCAAATCTGTATATTAAAGTTGTGAAATGCATTTAAAAACAGTTTAAACTACAGCTAAATTATGTTAAGTTATGTAATGGCTTAGGTTAGCTGGACTCTGTCGTTTCACAACAAATGCACCTTTCTTCCCCCAGCCTGCTGAAAAATAAATAAATAAAACAACCACTTGAGTTGCTATTACTGTTCAGTTCATAAGAACGTACACCAAATTAAAACATGTTGAAACACACTTGCATTCTAGGCCAGTACTTGCTGTAATTATTTTTTAGGCACAGACTTCTCGCCAGGAAAGCTGCACAGTTGGTTTTGGGGAGCCACCCAGCTGTTCAACCAGGTCTTCAAATTTCTTTCAAAATGTACCACTACACTTCTCAGCTCCTCATCTTTAAACCTGATTCCTAATTTGCATTCTTAATACTTCCAAGTTGCTGTGTGGCGCTTCTGACCTGTAGTATCACTCTTGTAACAGTCTAATCAGATGGAGGACCCCACTGTTTGTATCTTATATAACACGGTCTTGCCAATTATTTTACATAATTCCACTGATTTACAGGTAGCACTGTGCCAAGATAAACAGCATTGCAACATCAAATACAATGAAGATGACTACAAGCCATTAAACATGAATGTAAGAAAAATATGACTTAAGATATATATGCTTTGCAAATGTTTTACAGGGAAATGTTTTGTGCGTGGGTGTCACTTGACAGTCAAAGTAACTTTTAAAACTCTACAGGGCACCTTTAAATTTGCCACAATATTTGTACTTTAAATATCAAGCTACAGAAACCAGGCTCAAAATTAACTCAAGGCTCTTGCTCGTACTAACACCAACATTTTAAAGTTTAAAATTTTCTTCAAAGCCATGAAAACGTACTCAGGAGATTGTAAGATTCCAATCTGGTTGAATAAATCAACTACTAACTTAGGATCTCTGGTCTCACAAACGGAATGAAAATAATCAGTGTGAGAACCAACCTCAGTTTGACCCCTTTGTGATATGCATCATTGGAAGAGGGGGCATGCAACCAAACTGTGCTCACAATCACAAGAAAAAGAAGTAATGTAACAAGTCTCAGGATAGAAAAATATAAAGATTTATTGTGAATTCGTAAAAAGCACGGCCAACATAACAGATGTTTCCTTTTCCTACGGGATGATCAGAAGAACCATATCCTATAAAAAGTAAGAGAACAAAAGTAAAATTTACACTCCGATCACCAGGTCAGACATCACTCAGTCATTTTCTCACACAAATTATGGAGATTTATGTGTCCGTTTGGTTTCCTGAAATACCAGTGCCATTAAATGGGATCGGGTAACTTTCCAAACAAATGCAACATTTCTGTCTTTATCTGTGAGAACAAGACAGCCTTGAAGCCTTTAACTTTGTATGCAACAATAAAATAAAAAAACAACATTGACACACAAAGCTATGGCCGACAATAACATTTCTTTTAGATTGGGGCTAGCAGACACCATTACAAAGCCAAAATCTCAGGATTTAATCGGCATGAACGTGCCACTCACTGGCTTCTGCATCCCCAAGGTCAGTGAAACACACATGGTCATAAACCTGCAGAAATGTTTCACTTGTGGTGGAGGAACAACAAACCACAAATGCATAAACTTTTTTTAAGTGCACAAATTGACCCATTGGGGCATTTATTTAATGACTTAAATTTATTTTGCACCACCCCCTCCTCATGTGGCAACATATTTTACAACACCTGCTGCCTTTGAAGTTTCAAGTGTATTGTTGTACAGGGAAATACGGCATCCACTAGCAATGCCACACAACGCTAGGGGAATGAGATGGACCTTCACAACTTATTTTTCAGCAAAGCGCATTTCGTATAATTGCAGACAAGCACATGGCTGTTTTTTTTACTGCTGTCAGCTTTGGTTACTTACTACCTGTTTACCAACAGACCTTTTCTTATCTTTGATTATTGCTTTAATGGATTTTAAACTTTTCCCCCCCACAGTGTCAGGATGTATGAGCATGTGAGTTTCCATCTTGTTCTGTGTTTTGAAACAGTTTTGTCTGCAGACAAATGTTGCCTCCAAGCTTAGTTATACTGAACTGTTAACATATAAGATGTCCAGTAAAGCAAGTCGCATTTCATGAACACATGCCTTACAAAAGGAGTATTTACCCTTGAGCTATAGTCAAGTATAACTGTACTTTGTTTTTTCCCAACTAAAAACAATGCTGTACAGCTATATCACACAAGTCACACACTTCTGTGGATTAATCCCAGTCAGCTATTAGAAACAGAAGATAAGATAATCATTGTCATTTAATCTACTTTGAAACCCACAGTGCCCAAATGCAAACTTCTTTTCCTGGAAAATCAGTAGCATCCAATGTGACCCCTGTTAAATCTAAACAAGATGATTGAAGTAAAAAAAACAGTTTTCGTTGTTAAAACAAAATCTAGTCTTTATTCTTTGCGTATGTTAAAGCCACTCAAATCCAACATCAAAAATACTAAACCTGTGAAGAGGGGTCACGTCGATGGTGTTTCATTTTAGAGGTCACATGCCATAAAGGTCAGAAATCCCTGTCTGAAGAGGCATAATGGATCACTTCACATGGCCACCATATACAGTCAGTGCTTTTGGAAAAGAACATTCATGATTGCACTGGAGCACTGTGTTCTCAAATCGCCTCCAAAACTGAAACCGAACACATCTCTACACATCTAAAAAAACCCAAACAAAAATCTTTCAGATTAAAACACTGTTAAACTCAAATGCCCACAGTGTGGAATCCTTTGTGAAAACTTGACTTCACCTGAGGGGGAGAAGGCACAACCACTCCCGGTCTCCCCGTCGGTGTGGAAACACACACCCCATCATTTTCGGGGTGATGTCCTCGTGCCCAGGTTACCGTAGCAACCTGGAGGAGATGGAAGAGAAACAGAGTGAGAAACTGTACAGAACAAGGGTTCCTGGAGGAGACACCACTTGTTCCCTTTAATGATGGAACAAAATTTGGGTCCCCACCACCCAGTTCAAATTAAGGTAATAACCCCCTTTTGTTAATTTAAGATTAGCTATATAAAAAAGGAGTATTGAGCTATGAAGTGTCAGTTATATCGTTTAAGATTAAATGATGGCACATGTTAGTGTACCATCTCAAAGATATTCCATACATGGTTGACCAACACAGAGTGAAGACAGGTTGATTTACATACCTAGTTTGCTGGATGTGGATATCCTAAAGAGATATTTCAGACTCCTATCACAATCGACCCCAGGTAATCAACAGGGTCCTGATGTAGCCTACAAACAAACTGCTACGGCTATTTTGGCTGGGGTAGCCTACCGGAATACGAGTAAGAACACCTAAATGTAGGAATAATCAAAGATAAATATCAGAGCCCTCATGTCCACATAGAGATATGTATTCAAATATGTAAAAGGAAAAATAAGAAGGTTATATTAGCAATGTCTACAAACCACATAATTTTAAAAACAAGGTCAAACCCTACAAAGCCTACATGCATTGGCTGTGGGTAGACTACAACTTCTGTAACCATTTCACCCACCTGAGAGTAAGGGAATAAACTGTGGGACAGATGCCATGTAACTAAAGATCAAGATGGTGCCCCTTATAAAACCTGTGGATGAACTTGAGGAAGCCTGGTTAAATAAGTAAAATAACTAAGCTAAGTGGTATAACGTTTTATTTAAAATGAACATACATAAGCATACCAAAGTGTTCTTAACAGTAGGTTTGTTCTCCAGACATGAAAGTTTTACAATATACATTAGATATTGCTACAGGTAGATGGAAAATGAACAATATTTAGACTGAAACTAGTACTATGGAGAGTTTGAGTACACTGTGGGGAAGGAAACAAGGAAACTGGATCCTGCAGTGTCACGTTCCCGCCTTTGCTGAATGACCCAAGTAAATATACAAATCGCTGTGTTCAGCATAACAAAGCTATGAAATCCAAAATCCACATAACATGCTGTCTCATCCTCGTTACAATGAAATGCACGATAGATTTACTCCAGAAAACAAAAACCTCTAACCTAAGTCTAAACTGCTTAAAAATGTAAATATTTAAGATAATCAGAACTTGTCAGCAAAACAATCCTACAAAGAAAGTTTCAAAAAAAAAAAACACAACGAGTGAACGCAAATTCTTTTTTAAAAAAATAATAAACTCTAAACGACAGCCACACGCCGTTGGCGTTGGTACATAAAAGGGGATCGATGTGTGTATTATTCTTCATGTCAATGTGTCCTAGTAGAGAACGGCAACAACCGCTGCTCGTTACTATCGGATTTTCTGGGAGATGACCTTCCTACCTGTTTGGGGGGTTTGAGGTCTTCATTTTGATTAGGGGGTCTCTGTGTCCGTATCTCTGCCATGGTTGGGGTTTCACGGCAGACGCCCCGTAACTGAATTTGAGTTTTGGCGTTCAAATCCTGGCTGGAGGTAACTCGTGGCGGAGGGGGTGGGGTTTGGGTGGTTGACTCGCCATTCCTGCTGTCCCTTTTAGTAGCCGCCGCCGTAGCCCCCTCTCGGGTAGCCGCCGCCGCCGCCGCCTCTGGAGTAGGGTGCAGCGCTCCTCTGGCCGCCGAAGGGCCCCTTCATGGGGCCATAACCAGACGAGTGCTGGCCATAGCCGCTGCCAAACTCGTTGTAACCATTTCCACCACCATAGCCGCTCCCCTGTTCCCCATAGCCACCCCCATACGGCCCGCCGTAACCTCCGTAGCCGCCACAATTGTAGCCTCCGCCATTTCCGTAGTTGTAGTTTCCGCCGTAGTCCCTGCTGCCGTAGCCATTTTGATTTCCCCTCATGCCTCTACCCGGTCTGCCCCTCGGAGCCATACCGCTTCTGTTGGCCGCCTGCATCTCCTGTTTAGTCAGGGCTTTCTTAACCTCGACTTTGTGTCCGTTGACGGTGTGGAACTTCACCACGACCGCTTTGTCGGCCGCGTCGTGGTCGGTGAAGTACACAAAGCCAAACCCCCTTTTCTTTCCGGTCTCCTTCTCTGAGATGACTTCGGCCTTCTCGATCTGGCCGTACTGGGAGAAATAATCAGTGAGGTGTTCCTCTTCGATGTCGTCCTTCAGGCCGCCAACGAAGATTTTCTTTACCTTAGCGAGTGCCTCGGGCTTGTTGGCGTCTTCTCTCGCCACGGCCCGCTTCAATTCGACTGCGTTGCCGTCGACGGTGTGCGGCCTAGCCGCCATTGCCGCGTCGGCCTCCTCCGGCGTGGAGTAGGTTACAAAGCCGAAGCAGCGGGACCGCTGCAGCTGCTTGTTCACGACCACGACGCAGTCGGTGAGCGTACCGTACTGCTCGAAATGCTTGCGCAGACCATCGTCGTCGGTGTCCACGTTCAGTCCACCGACGAAAAGTTTACAAAGCTGGTCGGTCATATTTATGTTTTTTTTCTTTTGAATGACGGCGTTTCGCTCTCGTCTCGACGTGTCCGGTCGTCGGTTAACCTTAAAATGGTGGCGGGGGAAGCGCGTCGCTCTATTTATAGCGGGGGGCGAAGCCTACGAAGTCGGCGCCACCTCTTCCGGTACACGACTCGTTCCTTTGTTTTGTGTCGAAAAAACATAACCGATACTCTGAACGTACAAAACCACACATTATAAAATTACGGCCGTGATTTCGAAGTACGGGAGAAAGTAAGTTGTACAAGCTTAGTCATACTGCACTGTTCATCAGTCACGATGTTGAGATCACAAATTGAAGGCTGAGGTAATAAAATGATCTGCATGGGGGCATAAAGGACACACGGTGCTGTCTGATAAATTTCTTAATCCAAAAATCAAAGGAAATGTGGAGCCATGTGCAAATACAGTTAAAAATCAGAAGACAGCACATGTGGCATGGCCTTGGGATTTCTTTGTACATCATATTTTGAGAAATGGTTGCTCATCTTATCATACCTGACAGAAGGAAAACTCGTGGCCCAGGTTAAAACGTTTCAATTTCAGGAGACTAAAAGTGAGTGAACATGCAACAAATCCAAAAACATGTCCAATTCAGTTTTTTTCCCCAGAATGTAAGGCAGACATTAGAACAATTTTCATCAGTCACCAGAACTACAATAATCAATCAAGTAGTCAATTGATCTCTGTCTACTATCTCTGTTTAATATCAGAAATTTCATTATCTTTGGGTTTTGGACCACTGGGTCAAAGAAAACAACTTAAATATGTTACAGTGGAATTTTGAAAGTTGTCATGGTGGTCTTCATTTTCTTCACAATCATTTGTGAAGAAAATGAATATCATCATATATGAAAAAAAAAGTCTTGTTAGTTGCTTGCAGCACCCCAAAATCCTGAAGTAAGAGCACACACAAAAGCCTCACTGGTAACAGATGCATTGTTTTTGGAGCAAATTGTAATTTGCACCTCAGTGGTGTTGAAAAATTAAAGGTTAGTTTCCGGTTTGGGAGAAAAATAGTAAAATATCATGATTTAAGCGCCTGGGTTGGCATGAAGTCTATTACAGATAAGTGATCAGCACCATAGGACATTACCATCTGTATGCATGCTTTTCACTGCTAGACCAAAAAACGCCCACACAGAATCCTCCTCTGACCATGGGGATCCAGGCGGTTTAAGGTGGAAGATGCAACACACGGTGGCATTTCCACATCAATGTCACATCACACCTACCAGAATTTATGGTAATGCTGATTTTAGAGCCCATGGAGCAGACACTGCAAATAAAGAAACACTGAAATCAAAGTTCACTGAAATCTTTATGAGGCATATTGCTCATGAAACAATCCCTTTATCTATTCTACCAACACAAACACACAGGACAGTCTGTGTCTTTACAAATAACAGTTCCAAATCATTGATGGACACAAATGAGGCAATGTTTGATTTGTCAATAAACATCAAACAAATTGATACGACTGACCACAAGACTGATCATGTTGAACAGAAAACTGCACTTTTGGATCGGCTTTGGTCAGGTGTTTTGTGTATTTTCAGAATTATTTGTGCATTAATTGACAATGAAGTCAAATTTCATGTCATATTAATCCACATTCCATCTTGTTCTGTTCCCATTTCTAGTCCATTCATCTTCTACAGAAAGTCATGTTTTCAGATGACTAATAGCAAAGTTGTTCCTTATAGGTTTGCAAGAAAAGGCAGAATTCTTCAATCTACAGCCCCCAGCTGAGATTTCTTCCCTGCCTCTTAGTGTGTTTTTAAAATAAATGATTGCATGAAACTACAGGAAATGTTGGTGCTTTGTCTGCTCAGTTAACCCTGTAGAGTGTTGGTACCACAAGTAGCTTTAACAAATGCAGAATTTAAAAAGATGAATATCATTACAGTCCTTCTCTTTATTTCCTTGTTCACTGTTGGAAAAATAGTTCTGAAATTAAAATGATCTGGGTAAGGTTGAATTAAGTAAAAACGCCCAGTTTTCTCAAAGACAAGTTCACTGAAAAGTACTCATTCTTTTAGCTGAAGAACAAAAAGGGAAATTGGTACAGAACAGCTGAAAATGGCAAACCTCACACAAAAAAGGAAGACAATTTGCTCTTTAAAAAAATGGTTGCCTCATTTGGAATATTGCGTAAACGTCATTATGGCAGTAAATACCATAATCAATATTAAAAGTTTGTGAAACCAAGAGCCTCCCGTGTTGGCTGAGGACATTGCGGGCTATATCATGTCAACAATAGCCAAGAAAAGACTTGGTCAGCTCACACAGCAATCTTCGCAGAAGGTTAATCTTTGTTGTCATCACTTGTCCCTCAAAACCCTTAAATTTTACATTAGGGTGTTCAAATCCTACCTAATATTTACATTTAAAAAGGAGCCTCCTGCAGCCCAATCAAGCTCCAGGTTCATAGCCACAGAGGGGTTAAATGCAAAAATGTTAGGCAGTTAAAGGAGGCATTTAACATATATGCCGTCAACAACCCACCCAAGAGCATGTGGCTAGAATACAACAGCATGCATCACATAAAAAGATGCTAATATGAGACCAGACAGCCATGTTCGTTTAAAATAAAAAAAGGCCCAAATCTCATGTGTTAATCTGGTTAATGAGGTGAGTTAACACAGTCCTGCCACGTCATTTAAGTAACAAAGGAACACAACTAGTAAAATGGAAAAAAGGCAAAGTAACATCAAGTTTTTATTTGTTGTAGTAAAATCAAACATCTACCTAGCAGTTTTGTCACCCCCTCAGTCCTCTTTTCTCTACTCTCTCATCTTCAGAGTGAAGGCCTGTGAGATAATGACAGTGTCGATAGTCCATGTGCTTGAATGAATCAGATCAAACAACTTCTAGCCACATCGAAAACAGTCTGAAAGGAGACGAGCCCAGTTTCTGTGTGATGAAAAGGGAGGGAATGGAGAGAGAGGGGTGAATAGGAGTCAGTCATGTATGGGGGGGGGGGTCGTTGTAGGTTATTCTGGGTGAGTCGGTGTGTATGTGGGGGAGGGGGCGGGTGATAGACGGGCACTGGATCACAGCTCCAGAGGTGGCTCTCTGAGTATGCCAGGTCACAGGTGATGGATGAAGGGCTGTATTTAATCATGTTAACCATCAGACGGGGTTATCTGAATGATCACATGATGTAGACCTTCTCAGCCTGAGAGAAGTTGAAGACTTCTTTGGTTCTGGGACACACCACTTTGTCATCTTGGCGGATGGACAGAAGAGACTGGAAGAGATAATAAAGACGGGATAAATAATCGCAAAGAAAAACTGCCATCACAGTTTTTAAGAACTTTTTACTTTCATGTTTCACATCTTTACACAGCCCCTGTGCACTTGGACTGTAGTTCATCTTGCATTGTACTCACATTGTAGCCATAGACATATCCATTTGGAAGCATCATCGGAGGGTTGTTTTCATTCATGACCTCCCCAGAGATCTTACAGACTAGTCTGGAGTTGGCACAGTGAGCCATGGGTAGTGGTTGGGCCAACTTGTTTAGAGATTTACTGCACACTGGGCAGTCTGGGTTCTTCGAGGTACCATCCTCCTTGTAGCACTGACTGGATTGGGCATGAAGGTTAAGGAGGTTAATTTATTTCTTTTAGTCTCTGCTTTCCCTTATTCACCATAAAAGTAATCAATTTTTGTATCCTTAAATAGTTTTAGAAGTTTACTACAAATTTACTACAACTCTCAGACAAAAAAAAACATGTAGGCTTTACTATACGTACACTTAGGCTAATCTGCCTTGAACCCTTTCATAATACAGTTGTCACCTTGCTAATCACTGTCAGCAGAGACTCAGGTCTGCAGTGTAGCTTCACTGATAAATCTGAGGACTTCACTAAATTTAAACTGAACAAATTATCAGCTAAAGGTAAGGTTTCACCCCCGTCTGTCCACCTACCACTCCCTGTCTTGACTGTCCCTCTGTGTGCGATGTTTCCATCTCTCATGACATTTAAAAGTCACGTATGATTTTATTAATTTCCATTTCCATTGTCGACGTTAGTTCCCCAAAGCCAGGCAGCAAAGCCAGCATCTGTCTAACACTATTACTATGTGTGTTATGGTAGGATACGGTGTCTTGATGGCAGACAGACCAGCCTGTAGGGTGATAGTGAACACAGAGTTGTTTCCAAGCTGGTGCAGTCTGTAGTTATCATATCGGAACTGCTGGATCAGCATCTTCCAGCGGGCTGGATCCAAAAGATCCTGATGGAACACAAACAAAAGAGAAACAGGAGAGGTTGTTTATTTTCTTACACATTTTACTCAAGGGGCCACTGGAAACAGGAAGTATTATCATGCACCTCTACAATTCAGGCAGAAGAATGAGAATGTTTTGGTAATAACCACAGTATACAGGAGAAGAGTTGGGCAACCTGTTTTGCAACAATTTACAAGTGTGTCAACCACAAGTGTGGCTGGTACAAAGTCATAACTCATGACCTTGAGACCAACAATAGCTTTAAGTCAACCCTTCAGTATATTATGTTGTATTTGGTGGATTACTTTCTACTCTCTTTGGCAAATGGAAACTTTTCCCTCCATTAAGACAGCAATGTGGAAAACTAACTATCTGTTCCACTGTCATGAGTGGTAACAGCAATACCCATCACACCCTGTGCATATAATGGTGTTATATAGTCTCTTTTTGGCTTCCACAGTTAATTAAATGTGGGTCGTGGTGATACTACAGACTATCTGCCCAAAGTAAATCTGCCTATTCACACAGTAACTTGCTCCCCAGTTACATGCATTGGTTTCAAAGAAACTGAACAACTCTCTGCTTATCAAACACAGCTGAGGTACTGTGCAAGTGTTTTCACTAAAGACAGCATGTACTGTGTAAATGCTTTGATGATGATAATAAATGTGCAGATGTGCAAATATACAAATATGCTGGCAAAAGACAAAAGGTCTGGGTTCAGCTTCTGTCAAACTGGCACAAGTTGTCATTCTAATTTGGCTGGAGTCGATCTACTATGTTGAAAGAGCCAAAAGCTTTTAGTGATAAATCATTGATGTAATGATGCCAGGATACAAATCTATTTCTCAGAAGATTAAAAATAACAACACTGCTCTCTAAAACAGCTGCCCAAGGACAAGTCTAAATGGACTCAAGTGGAAGCTGAGTTCTTTTTTTTTTAACTGAGGGCGCCCTCTAGTGACTGGTCTGTTGCCATAGCACATTCTCTGCTTGATCTCTATGAAGTTCCACTAAAATAATTTGAGTGGTGTATTCTTGATGCAATTTTAAAAAGCATTTGTTGGATGTGTAAAATGTGTCTGAGCAAACAGTCATATTTATGTACGTTTACAATGGTTAGGACCGGAAATGTTACCCTGTATGGAGAGATGTGTGTATCTGATGGGAAGGCCAGCATCCCCATCACCTGCCGAACCTCATCCAACTGTCCACCTTCTGCTTGGCTGAAGTGTTTCCTTGCATGTCTGACAGAAAAAAAGACAAACACGTGCATAGGATGAACAGTTAATACATCCCACGTGTTAATGTTGTACTAGCCTTAATAAACAGGTCGTTTGTCCACATTTGTAACGATACAGTGTGTGATGTGGTTCTATGTTCAGTACCTGACTGCATCCATGCGCTTGTTTTGTCGAATGAGCTCAATGAACTCCTGGATTCTCAGACTGAACTCAAGACAGCTCTGCCAAAGAAACAAGACAAAGATGCCATTGAGTTTAAGACACTTTCGTGCTGCAAAGCCCTCAGAAGTTATCTTCTGTATCTGGTGAACCCAGGACATACTGCTGCATGGAGACAGATCTCATGTAACCACTGTGGTACTGGGGGATCCCAAAGCTGCCTGTTATCGACCGTTGTTTGTTGACCAATGTTTTTTGTTTTTTGTTTTTTTTTTTAAATAGGAAAATGTGCTGCTAAAATCTTCCTGAAGAAGATAATACAAGTGGAAATTTCACAAGGACAGGAAAAAAGACAAAAGTAAAAAAAACAGCCTTATAACTGTGCACTTTTTGAGGCATCAATCTACTACAGTGTTGACTGTGTTAAGTACCAGCTAACTGGGAATATTATTGTGTTCCTGCAGGTCTGAACTCTTCTTAGCACTTTCTGGTTTAATAGGATAATCCTAGGATTAACACTTTAACTTACTAAACACCCAGAATGAGTTATTTAATCTTACCATGTCTGTTTTAGAAATCGTTACACTACTGAAGGCTGTTCAGAAAGAAATATTCAACATAAACAAATTGCATTTGTCCATATCTTTCTGTTTGCTTGAGATAGAATGCTTGATGTCTTTTGTTAGTCATGGACATTGCTTTTAAGTATTTTCTCAGGCATTTTGGATTCATGGGGTTCAATTTTCTTTCTTAATTAACTACCTTCATTTTGCGGAGGCGAGATTTATTGTCGTGGCACCAGGCTAGACAGGTGGCTGTCTCCTGCCTCTCCAGAGACTCCTCCACTTCCTTCGCTGTGAGGAACATCTCAATGTTTACCAGATCCTAAAAAAGATAGGTGAGTTGATGTGTTAACATTAAAAAAAATGTTAAAAATACGGCCATCAGAAACTAAGAACACAACTAAAACACAAGTGAGAAATGAAGTTTAAATTCATAAACAACTGACAAACAGCAAAGGAATTAACTAATCAAAAAGCCAAGTGTCCCAGTCAATACACGCACAGTAAATGTGCATGTGGCAAAAGTGATAGTTTGTGTTTCAAACTATCTGTGAATATTACTTATTTAGTTTTCTCAAAGACGTAAGACTACATGAACTGCAAAGAACTCCCAAGACTGTTGAATGACCATGAGAAAAAACATACTACTGACACAGACAATTACCTCTATACCGCTCTGTCTGGCCAATTTAACAGCCGTGTTGTAGTAACCGCAGCGCAGCAGATGCTCCACCATCATGCGGTCCATGCGCTTCTTCTTCCACAGGTTGACCGAGGCTGGCTGGTCACTGCTGTGCTCCTTCAGGTGCTCGATGCGACGCTTGCACAGCTTGGCGCTCTCGTCCTCTGCTTGGATGGACTCGGCAGCCTACAGGACACACACACAGAAAGATATTTAGACTACGTCCCTCTGCACAAGCTGGAGTTTGTTGGTATGTGATGAGTATTTGCTGGACAACATTGTGCCAGAGAGTGTGTTTTGATCGCTTGTTTTTCTGTGTTGTTTTAGGAGAGGCTTGATAGAAAAACTGGCCAGGTAGCATTCCACTGCTGCCAAACACAATCCACCAAGGAAAACAGCTACAATAATGGGCTTTTGTCAACAGGGGCCGGGTAAAAATGGCTTTTAACAGTTGGCTCCAGCTGGAGGGAGAGCTTGTTTATAGATGGGATGGTGCCAGCAGTGTATTTTTCTGTTATATCTCCAACCACCAAAAGCAGGAGTTTGAAAATGATGAAATGAAAAACTGTACTGAACTGTAGTTTTAAGAGAGCAAACGGAGCTTAAAAACACAAGACACACGACAACTCTGATCAGCTTTACCAGAACACAGAGATGAGAGGCATCTACTCTGCTCAGATCAGGCAGAAAATGTCATAAGTTAAAATGTCCCTTTTGTCTCATTTATCCACTCATGTTTTTAAACAGAAGGTGGTGGTAGAGTTCCATTTTCTCGTCTGTAAAATTGCACTGAAGTAAAAGAGAAATAACAGGAAGAGAACTGTGTTTGTTTCACATGAAATGGGGTAGCTGAGGTTTCAAATTCCAATACTGACCAAAGGGGCAAGGCCTCAGCCGAACTGGAAGGACTCACCAATCGTACTTGTGCATGTTTGTATTTAAAGTGTGCCTCTGTGTGCTCACCTTCCTCTTCAGGGCGCTGAGCTTCTCCACCACTCCATCCAGCAGCGACACCACGGAGTCGACCACCGGGAAGCTGCTCAGGGTCTTCTCCAGCTCTGCGACCACCATGGTCACGTGGCTCGTCTCGCGGTCGATGTTCTTCTGAGCCGCTCTGAAACGTTTGTTCAGAGTCTCGTAGGGGACCTGGGAAACACAGCAAGGCGTTCGGGTTTGGCGGCAGCACAGAGCATTATAGAGGCCGAAGTTCAGGACATTTCCGCAAAAAGCTGAGTGCACGAACCTCTCAATGGAAACAAAATGAAGCAGGGAGCAGATAAGCCTGGTGCCTACTTTTTCCAAGATAATACTGCCTAGTTACCACGCCGACATGTATATTTGGCTTGAGTAACATATAAACAATCTGGTAAAATGTAATGGCGATACTTTCTAAATATTAGCCAATCTCTATATATTCTTTTCAAAAATTACAGTCAGTCGCAGCAGATTCAGAAACCTCACCCAGAGCACAGAGAGGCCTAAACAAATGCATGCATAAAAAGTATGTCCTCCACTGGCATGTAGCTGCAGATCACACTTGAATGCTTGTGGTGCATAAAGCATAATGACCTCGAGGTGATTACCCATGATCAAACCAGTGTTTTTCTCCCTTCTACTCCAATACAAGATGACTTCACAGATACTTGTGAACAGGCTTCATGTGACTGTTGTGCTTCGTTCTCTGAGGTACTGACTTAAAACAAAAAACACCAGGAGAGCTTTGATCGATTGAAAGTTGGTTCTTTTAAAGTCAGAGCCAAGATCTTCTCACAAATGACTTTAATTGGACAAAAAGTAAAGACAGCATGATAGAATGTTGTTGTTTAGCTGGACCTTGAACTGTGACTGGACTGTGAACAGTTTTGTGTGCACTAGTAAATATTCAGTACTATCCTGCTGGCAGAAACAGAGGGCTTATTCTGCCCAGGAATGTGCACAGCCACTGTATGAAAGGGGGAAAGATGGAAAAGACATTGCGCTTACGTCAGCCTCTCCAGCATTTATTTTTCCCCGATAGCTACGTTAAGATAAAGTTTGGCCTCCAACACGTTTGACTGGTCAGTGTTTGACCAGAAAATATTGATTCTTAGTGACACACTTGGCTGAAGATCAACAAATTAATTGTGGGTCACAAAATGAAGAACTCAGCAGCCAGACAGATGGTGAAGATTGCAGCAAGATGTAGAGAGAGCCAAATTAAGTCATCACATATTCATAGACTTTCTGGCGTGTAACAAGTAGGCTTTGGCAAAACAGAGATAGACCTGGAAAAACACAGACCTATGTCAACTGGTAGCATGGCATGCACCAGTCCAACTTCTTTTCTCCTAATATGGTTCCAATACTCTCAGTGTACCTGCCAATAGAGTCGGCCCTTTTTTAAATTTAGAAGCTGTGGTGAACTCACTTGATCAATTTCATGTAATTGCTGTGGCACTAAAATCTGAGTCGGGGACCTGCAGTGACGGAAAGAATGTAACTGACAGAGGAAACACAGAATTTAGAATGATATTTACAAACCAAGATGTTTAATGTGGATCACTCATGTCATGGCCAATTGGATTGGCTTATGGTCGGTGCCGCTACTGATCGGGCCCTATCTGATCAGTGCATCCCTGCTGGTGGAGATCTATCCACACCCTTTCTATTAAAACTGATGATTTCTCATATGAAATTCACTATATTGCCAAATATACTAATGACGTTATACAAAATGACTTATACCATGAGAAGGTTTCTATTTTACATTGCTCAAGCTCAGAGTTGTTGAAATTTATTTTAAAAGATGCAAGAAATTGATGAGATTTTTCCTTCACCTTCAACAGATTTGTGCTAAATATTCCTTTTTTTGACTATGACGGGCTATTATAGCTTTTACTGTATATGATGTTACTCTTTTCCCTGGGACCTTGATTGGCTTGACAGTAGACAGTCAAATGTGGACATTCAGTCATGTCTAAATATTAGGCAGCTGTTGTAGCTGCAGCTGTTTCTTAATCTATTGGGAGGTGACACCTTCAAGCCCACTCCTAACAGCACACATCTCATTACTGATCATCAGAATGCATTTTTTTAGAAAGCCTGAATGATATTTTGGACTCACCTTGAAATGCAGACATGGTATCTTAAATATTCAGCATTGCAACACCAACAGACTGTAGTGGGCCTGGATTTTCAGCATTCAGGTTAATAACCAGCAAACTACTACCTAAGGTGGTATGTTAATTGAGAACACATGAATATGAAGGTTACCATTTCCCTTAGGAATACTTGTGGTAAACCTTCCACTGATGTGACAGAGGAAAAATGCACAAAAACATCCTCAAGGACATCATATCAACACATGCTGTATTTTGTTGGCAATGCAGATCAGTAGCTTCCCCAGTGTCTGTGACAGGCAACACTGTGACATTATAATTCTGCTGCAAATGTAATCCACCACTGCCCACCCCCCAGCTGTAGACTCCCCCATTTGATCCCAATTACAACCATCACTCCTGTCTTAAAATGGTGCCCATCATGTATCATCACCCTTACTGCAGCATCCAACCAAAGGCAAGACACATCGCCAAAACCACAGCCGTGCTTTCTGCACACGGCATCGCCAGCAGCATTAATCATGGCATCACTATTTAGTTACCACACGAAAGCTGTTTATACATTGCTACTCACGGCCGTGCTGGGTATGACGACGCTGCCTTTCTGCCTGAGACGGCTGAGCACAGGAAGCAGCCCGGACCTGTATCAGCTCGTCGTTTTAGCTGCGGTGTCGCAGCAATGTTGTGCGGAATGGAGGAACGGTGCGTGTGCGCGGCGGCAGGCTGTGATTTCTCTCGCTGGCCATTTTGAGGTGCACAGAGGCGGCAGCAGCGATCTGATGACACTGCGCTAACACGCAGGGGCTGCCCTCTCAGCGTAACGGGCTCTCTCTCTCACACAACCCGGATGATTTCCACCGATCAGCCCGGCTACGATCTGCATGCTCAATATTACATGCATTGCACACTATTCGTCTTTAGCGACAATTAAAAAAAGGTAAGATACTGGTTTTGCCACAGCATTCAAGCTACCAGGTCAACCACGTCTGCCTGATATTACACTGACGACGTCTGTGGTTGTTGAAAGAAGGGGCAACCATGTTGTTTGGTGGTTTGGCAGTGCCATGTACTATAACGTTCACATCAAGTCCCCACTAATGCCAACTGGCAAACGGCCGAGTGTCCACCTTCTCTTTGGCGTCAAGGCTAAATTCGTTAACGTGTAACAACCGTAGCTCCGTAACTGACATGCCGTAACTACAGCGTGTTCGGGCCATCTTGTCAAAAACAACAGGCTTAAACTTGAGTTAACATTTCTGAGGCCCTCGACGCGCTCAACGCAAACAATACAGGCCAAATAAAGATATGAAGATGCCAACAAACTAGCCACCAGATATTGTAAGTTATCCAACTACGCAGTCTTTACCGTCCCTTTTCAAACACAAGGTAGTTAACCTGGATGCTGCTACCTGGCTAAGCTAGTCCAGCTAACGTTAGCCTCCCTGTCAAGTTCGCTGCCCTCGTTATCTAAAGGACTACTATTTCCCACTTTTCAAATGACACCAAGCGAAACGCCTGCTTCAGCAACACGGGGATCGTTAGACTAACAATACATGCCACTTCCAGGTTTGGTTTACCTTCAGGGTGGGATATTCTTGGACTTTGAGAGCCATGGACAGTTGAGATGCTGTCTCCTGCACCGCCATCTTGGTTTTGTGGCTTTCTTGTGGTTGTTTGTGTTTTTTCCCATCAACTCAGAATGGCCTGAGCGCTCACTACCGCCACCTGGTGGGACGGTGTCAACACTGACAATCAATATTAGTTTTTCCCAAATGCTTTCCTTATAGGCCCACAATTTAAGTATTTGTTGATGCCCAGGTTCGCAAAAAAGAATGATGTGAGTGAAGAGGAGGGCTTGTTTTTGACGGTCATTACTAAACTTTACAGATGACAAGCAACAACATGTGAGAAATCAAACTAGCAAGTGGCAAAAAAAAAGTGTGATGCTAGTGGAGGTGAAGAAAAAAAGCAATCATCATCGTTGAGTCCCGCCTGGGTTATAGTTCAAGATGACCACAAGAAATAACATTATTTCATCATCACAGTATTTTATTCCAGTAATGATAAAATGAACCAATATTTTAAAAGAGATTGTTTCATCCTATCTTTTCACTATATGACATCTGGGTACATATTGTGTAATTTTTAAACTAAAGATTATGGACCATATGACACCCCCCAACACACACACGGCCACATTTCTTTTCCTGGGTGACTGAGAGCACCCTCCCCAGGTCGTGATGAACATATTGCCATTGGCCACCATCCAGTGCCAAGCTGTGCTGATTGGCTGGCACAAAACTGGAATCGCTTACAATTGGCCCATTATCTGCTGCAGGCCCCACAGCCCCACTCCACAACACAGCTTTGGAACAAAGTAGAACTGTGGACACAGCGACAGGAAGGTGATGCAAGGTTTGTGTGATGTATTTTTGGCCCCACTTCCCGTGTGTGTTGTGTGCATACACATGTGTCACTGACAGCTGTGCTGCGGTTAGAAGAGATAACTCAACAACAAAAAGCCAAATAAGGTGGAAATGAAAGTGTTTGTATTTCTAAAATAACGGCTTACTTGTGTGACTGTATAAACATGTTAATGTTCATGACACACTGAGTATTCTTCATTCATATAGGACTTGGCATGGAAGTGGGCATCTATGCCTGTTTAAAATGGATTTTGCCCAGAGTGGTGCTTTAATGTTGGTGCAACTTACTGAATCTAGTCTCTTTAGAGTGTATGCTCTGAACCCTAGGTGAGCAGTGTACAACTTTTTATGTATATAATAATGTATGTATATAATTTGTAAACCAAATTATTTTTTTCACTCAACCATGGGTGCTCAGTTACAACTGTATATTTAGCCATGAATAGATTTAGCCAGCCTGTTCCAAGTTACTGTCAAAAGTGAAGTTTATCTGTGATTCACACATCACTGGCATGTAAGGCCTGAATTAGACTACATTTTGGATGTGCAAACAAGAAGCAGACAAGCTTGTACACTTGTTCTGGTACCAATTTGCAAAAACAATAGAGGTGAAACATTAAATTTATTAACTGATCAGCAACGGAAAGAAAATTAATTGGCAATTATTTTGATTATCAATTAAATTTTCAAGCAAAACTGCTCAGCATTATTGTTCCAGCTCCTCAGATGTGTTATGTGGCAGTAAAATTTTCTCCTTGGATTTTAGACAGCTGGGCTGACAAATCACAACAACTGGAGACGTCGCTTCTGGATTTTGAAACTTGTTCACAAATATATATAATATTTGTGAACATTTTCTTACAATTTATAGACCCCGAAATGACATAATTATCTTGTAAAATGGATCCCCTGGGTTATGACTGATGTCAAATGCGAGCTGTTTAAATATTTGTCATATCAATACATCATCCGTTATACTGTACCCTTCCTCCTACTCCTACTGTTTTTTCTTTTGCAACCCCCTTTATGATCATATCTCATCCACCCTTCTTTCCCTCCTTTAGTCATGTTTTCCCCACACCTGCTCCTCCTTCTTTCATCTCTCCTCCTTGTCCCACCTACTCCACCTTTTTTTGCTCTTCTATTCACACCTCCCCTCCCTTCTTCTCTTTGCGTGGGTTAGATACTTCATGCCTGCGGTACCTGCCCCCTTCTATAGCAGATTAGATTGCCAGTTTCTCCAGTATCTGCTCTCTCCTCTGTAGTAGCGCCTACCTTTTTTAGCTCATGTCAGTATCCATATATACAGTGTGCTGTCTGTGTTTGTGCGTACATCTGCAGGTTTGCAGCTTGTGTGATTGCTACGGTCTGTGTGTGTGTGTGTGTGTGTATCCACTTGTCTCATGCATCTTTTTGTGTGTTTGTTGCAGCTGCATTGTATTGCAGCTTCTGTACTGTATATTTACTGTATATTTATTCATCTGTGCACAAGCTTGTATATATGTGCATGTGCAGGCATGAATATTTGTAATTCTGAGTTTATGTGTGCGTATGTGCGTGTGTGTTTGCGATAGCGCTGGGTCTCGCTGGCTGTCAGTCTTGATAAGGCCAGCGGCTGGGAGGCGTCGGACGGGGCCGGCGCTCGCCCGGCCTCCGCGTGGTGGATCTGCTGAAAAGGAGCTGAACCATTAGACACGCTGCAGTGACTACAGAGAGAAGAGAAGGGGTGTGGGAGGTGGGGAGGGTCGAGATATACAGCGTGAAAGCCTGAGATGGAAAAACAGGGTGAAAGAGATGCAGGAATGGGGGGTGGTGGTGATGGAGTGAGAATGAGATTGAGAGTGAATTTGGGAGTGATAGAAGACAGAAAGCAAGATGGGCAGATGGAGGAATGGGAGGTAAAGAGATAGATAGAGGAGATGTGGGGGAAAACAGAGAGGGGAGGTGTGGGAGGAAGGTAGATGGGGATACACAGTGAAGAGAGACAGGGCAAGGAAGGGAGAGGTAGAGGAGATGGAGGAGAAGAGAAATTGAAGAGGAGGATGAGAGGAAAAAAAGAAAAACAGTGGGAGTGGGTTGATAAGCAGAGGAGAGGTTGTAACTGTTAGTATCCACCCTGACAAAATATACACGTGAACATCACTTCTTGGTTGCACAGATGAAAGACTGTTAAGTAATCAGACCGTGAAACCTTTTTACATCTATCTTCTGTCATCTCTCTCCTTTCCTTACGTTTTCTCTTTCACATTCTCCCACATGAGCAACACTGAATATTCTATTGATCATGAAATGTTCCTGAGCATTTCTCTCTACCCCCATCCATCCCTGTGTAGCTAGAACAATCCAGATATCATCTCCCTGTGCTGTCTTCTCCCCTTACTCTCCTAATTTAGAAGCAAATGTGTTTCACGTTTTCCTCCATCTCCTGGGCAATATTTTGAGTCTTGTGTGTAAGGGGTATAGCTGGAGCGAAATCGCCATTGTCATCGAGATAAATGTGTGTGCAGGTTTTCACATTGGCAACTCTCGGCTGTCAGTTTGAATTTGGTGTGAGAACCAAAGCTGGACTTGTGCACCAAACTAACATCATGTCATACATCAAGCATTGTTATATTCAATCATTGAAGACACACAGCATCACAGCATCATTTTACAATTAGCAAATTAATCAGTTTAGGGATTAAATTGACATAATTTGTTGGGTTTTAATGTAGCGCACCATCCAGCAGATCAAGTGCTTCTTTAAATCTTCAAATAGCACCACCCCCTCACATAGCTTCTGAACCACATAGTAAACTATTAAAGTGGCTGTGATGATTTGATCATTATTTATGCTTCTAGTCACATATATCACCAAAAACACATTTTGTTGGACTACAGCACTGAGTTCAGAAAAGAGGAACAAGGTGCCATGTATTTTTGTTTTTTGTCTGAAACCCAGGCTCTGATTTGTTAGGAGCAGCTGTCGCTATCAGATGCAATTTAAAAAAGGTGACTTCAAGTCAGCATAACTTGCATAAAAGATCATAAGAGGCTTTTTAAAAACTACTTTACCACCTGCTCCACTGCTGATGCAAACACAGATCTGAATCTTCCCCCACACTGACTACTCCTGGTGTGAACATACACTTAGAGTGGCAGCAAACTAGGTGGTCACAAAAAATGCACATTGCCTATTTTCCTTTAACGTAGAAAAGTTATTACATTACATCTGTTTAATCATTCTGTTCAGAATAAAGCCATAAGTGGGGGACAGGAATGATGATGGGAGGGGGGTGTGACTGGGTTATGAGTCAGCAGCCTACCAACAGTGTTGAAAATGACAGTTTCCCTGATCCTGTGCCTCTTTTTGGATTTGAACATCTCATCGCCCACTGGCCGTCTATGACATTTACCAATAGTGGAGATGTGATGTAACCATCATTGCAGTTAAACTAGATTAGACCCTGGCAGTTAGAGGGGTGTCGAGCACTGCTTGTATCACTGTGGTTATCAAATGGCAGAAGGTACATACAGTAGGTGTTATGTAGGTACCAGAACAAAGCACAGAGAGGGAAAGTTGCAGTGCTAACGTACTGTTGCATACAAATAACTGATTAAAGATACTATAAAATGCCAGCCATATTTACATGCACATGAAAAGTAGTACTTTAATACTTGAATGTTACATCTTGTGGGAAATGAAATCAGAAAACTGAACCTGAAACAGAGAAATCAGTACCTGTTGCAAAGTACAGAAACAAAACAACACTATGATACAGAGACTGAGTTAATTTGACCTTTTGGAGCCACAATTTTACCATTTATAGGTCATAGATAAACATTATTGAATGGAAATGGCACAGTTGTCGGTAGTTAAAATAATTCTATTAAATGTTTGATACAGATAACAGATTAAACTAAAAAGGGTAACACATGCTGTTTGCCCCATAAATAATAATCAGCTCATTCACCACAAACTTCTCATTACTAATAATTACAAAGCACTACAAAGGTTGCATTTAAAGAACAGGTGGAGAGTATGTTCAGAATCAGATTTTATTCAAATTACTTCAAAAAGTGAAGTTTGATATCAGATGTGATACTGTTTAAACACTTAGCTGATTTACTCTTTTAGAAATAGCTGATTATGGATTTTTGAAAGTGTAATTTATTATTTAGCATTGTCTAACAGTGAAATAACCTATTTATTTGCATGTTTGAATGTTCTGAGAGAAGGCCAACACACTTGGATCTCACACTTGAACTGAATTTATCTAATTGAAAAAATTAAATTTATAAAGTTGATATTAAAAGAACCAAAGCAATTGAATTCAATTTGGTGGTGGAGACTCTTTTGCGGGGTTTGTCATTATTTATCAAAAGCACACACTAATTGTAGTGTCACAACAACTTCTTGCTCATTAAAATTAAGTTTTACAAGCTGTGTGATTGTTTTCCAGATATGAGAGAGAACAAGCTTTTCCCTCTCTTGCTGCAGCCGCGTCATTGCATAACTCTTCTTTTTTTTCTTTTTTCCCCTCCCTGTCGTCTTTCAGGAAACAAAAGATGAATTTTGGCCGGTGTTAGCTCCTCCCCATTCCTGCTCTCTCTCTCACACACAACGCACAGTCTCTCACTCTTTCGCTCTTGTACACTCTCTCCCTTGCCCTCCTGCTTCCATAAATGCAGCACTGCTCATATTCAGTGTGTGTGTGTGTGTATGCGTGTCTGTGTGTTGGAAAGCGATGGAAAGACACAGAGATTTGCTGTAATAGAAAGTGAGAAAGGGAGGGGAGGTAGCTAGAGACGGCAGGGAGGGAGGGGTAAGACAGATAGAGAGAGCGGGCAAGTGAAAGGGACGGAAGGGAGGGGAGAGATAGAGAGAGAGAGAAAGAGAGAGCGAGAGAGAGAAAAGAGGGGGAGCACATGTGTATGCTTGTCACTAAGGGGCTGGGAGAAGGACTAAGGGAAGCGAGGTAGCTGGCCACAGCCGCCATATGCTGACTGGATTCCTGTTCATGTCTGCTGTGTGAAGACTGTAGGTTTCTGTTGTGCGCTGGCTGGCTGGGGAACACACCATGGGAAGCTCGCATCTCCTCAACAAAGGCATGCCTCTAGGTAAACAACTAGCACTCTGCTTTTATGTGGGGAACTGTGTGTGTGTGTGTGTGTGTGTGTGTGTGTGTGTGTGTGTGTCTGTGTGTGTGTGCCAATATTTGTGAACTCAGTGTACATTATTCTGCCTTCCTCCTCCCCTCCCCCTTCTCTCTCTTCCTCTCCCTTTTTCTGTCTCCTCCTTCAATCCTTAATTCTCTCACTCTATTATCTTTTTTTTTATCGCTCAGCCTTTCTCTCGCCGCACAAGAATGGTTAGCCTTTTCTCTGTAGCTCTGTGTGTGTGTCTTCTGTGTGTGTGTGTGTGTGTGTGAAGAGGCAAATCTCTGCTATTGAAGGCTGCTTGAACACCTCCATTTGTGGCGACAGAAATAGATCTGTCTCCTTCGAAGGACATGACACATATTTCCCTTTCATCGTACTTCTTGAACGCCTTCACTAACAGCGCACACACATGTATGGGGAACTCAAGTGACAAAAATATTCAGGTGTACGCATGCATGCACGCAGCTGGAGTCGAACACAGGTGATAGATGCACCTTACGATATGGTCTGGAAAAGACTATTCGAGAAAATAGGATCAAGGTAGGGTTGCAAGAAATAAGGAAGGGGGATGTAGTGGAGCAGGAGGAGGAGGAGGGTGTGAGAATTAATGATCATCCAGTTTAAAGCAGATTTATTGTCTCTGTGGTCACCTAAAGATGGATTTGTGAAGCTGTCTCTCCCCAAAAGAAACCAGAGATTGTAATCTGTGATGTCATCAACAGGCTGCGGGCTGTGTCTCGTGATGACATCAAAGATGCCCCCCCCTTTTTATTTTCCCTCGTGTTGGGGGAGAGATTCTCCATATCCGCCCCAACAATTCCCTAACAGCTCCAGAGTCCAAGGTCACGGGGAATAGCGGCTGTGAATTATGGTTTGGGGGAGGTTTGCCCTTTTAAGATGCTTGTGTACAACTCACCACCAGCTAAAAACTATGGACCTGACCTGACCATCTGATCTGTTTGGGCGCACAATGAAGACCATTGAACCTTTAAGGCTTGCTCTAAAATCGGTGACTGATGTATTGGATTGTTTTGGCAGGCAGGGGTCCTCTTAACTGTGATTATCAAGTTGTGTCTGATCTGATTAGGAAGACGCCAAAAGATCAGTCAGTCACTTCTGACATCAGATTTTCCATATGAGAGACTGAAGTGTAATCTTATTGTTAATTTGGCTAATTTGACGGGTGTGTTTGATTTTACAGAATGATGTTACGAGCCATTTTAAAAGAATAATGTGACTGTGCTTGATTACCTCAGATAATTTCCCATCTGGAGGTCAGATCTGCTTATAAAGTCAAAGGATACTTGTTGTGACATGTTGCCAACTCCAGAAAACCTCCACCCAATGTCACCTGAAAGTAGCTGAAAAGTCATGAAACAAACCTGCAGAACAGGCTAAACATAGGTTAGAAACAGCGATGAACAGACAGCTGGTTTTAATGGATTAACTGTGTAAACATAAAACTACTCATAAGCTTTACATATCCACTACTACACAGAGCAGTGTTGGGAAGAGTTAGACGTTCCAGCCTTTATACACTTGCATCTACCATAGTGCACACAGATTTGAAATGCTGAAATATCATATTGCTTAATTGCTTTCACGCTTATTTGAATTGCACCATGATCACAGATGAGCATTTTGGGTTGAGCGTTTGATTTACGCTGGGTCTCACTGATCTAAAAAAGAAAGAAACCTATGCAGGTATAATCAAATGCACTTAGAAATCTATAAAGCTGGAAGTGCTCAGCAAAGAGACATGTAGTAACAACCACTTAAAGGCAAAGTCTATTATGTCTAATGCAAACAAGAAAATGCTGGAGCTCAAAAGGGAAGCAATAGTGAAAGATCTACCAGCTGCTGCTGAAAGGCTGGGCATTTCAAGGCATGACATACACAGTGAAGATTAGCTGAGATAATACTTGCCAGTTACATTAAGGTACAGGAAAACAACTTGTATGTTTTATCATGAAATGTTATCAAAAAGGAAAATGTAACTGAGAGGCAGGACAGTTTGACGGACAGCTAAATAACAGTGCCATCATTTACAGGAAAAATAACAGGCCTGGAATGTAACATCCCAAAGCAACAATTAGTGGCAAGACTATAATTCAACCTATGACCCCTTAATGAAAAGGACACATTTCTCAGAAACATGCATTGTTTTTATTAATTTATATGTCAGGTTAGTCTGTGCGGTGTTAGCTCCTGCAGCTGGAGCAACCCGCTCAGCTGGTTGCCACGTCGCTGTGTGCTGACAGGGTTTTGCCATTGGTGTCATCACACACAAATTTGCATTCACCATTTGCACCCAAGGGGCTCGCATTTTATTAGGTGGCACGGTGGCCCAGTGACTTTGGTTGTCTCCCTGTTTTTAATCAGCACCTTGCCTTTTTGTCAAAGAAATAGAAATAGAAAAAAAACAGAAATGCGCCTGCTGCATGAGCACATATTGCAGATCCACTGTGGTCATCTGTACATAACTGAGTACAAAATTAATTTAGCCCTGCTTAAATCATCTCCACTAGTCATTACAAGTCAGTAACACTCATGAATAAATAAATATTAGATAAATAAACCAACTCTAATTAACATATGTGAAACTGAACATTTTTTAATTTGGCTGGGGAAGCCCTTGAACCCACTCAAAGACCCCCTATGGGTCTGTGGACCCCAGTTTGGGAACCCTTAATCTAAATACAATAAATGTCTCGTAGCTTTAATAATCCATTAATGGGGCAAATTTACTCCAGAGCATCCAGACTGACCCCAATCCAATCGAAACTTCAAAGTGATTATGATTTTCCTCTGCATATTAACAGTTAATCCAATAGAATGGGCCATACAATAATCCAGTTATGGACAATATTCAAATGTAGTATTTCCTGCAGCGTGCGTACTGTATAAGACAATACTTTTGGTTTGTGGCACTTTACAGTTCAGCATTGTCCAGTGGTGACACTCCTCACACTCAATGTGTACAGTGGTGCAGAGCCATTTTCCTCTTTTCAGGTTGTTAACTATATTCTAGATTCAGGGGCCTACAGGATGAAAGTAATTTATTATTTCAAAATTTAAAAAAAACTATGATTAAATCTGATGAAATGAACATACTTTTTCATTTTCCAACCCCCTGGAAAGGCTGCATATAAAGCCTGCAATATTCTAAAGGTTTTTCTCTGGTCTCTGAATCAGTGCAGGGGTGTGTGGGGGGGCTGGTATAGTGGATACTACCGTATAACTTTATTGATCTATTGATCTAGATCTAGGCACTGGTTATGTAAAGCTGGGCTTTCAAACCCTAACACATTTTGCCTGCACATAAAGGCAAGTAGACCTGCTATAATTAATTTGAATTAATCGGCAGCAACTGAGCTGCTGCAAAACACAACCTTTCTCCTTCTCTGTTTTGATGCTGGTGTCATAGCAATGAAAACCAAAAGCTGACGAACCTGAACTGGCTTGCTGATACAGTACCTGCAAATTAAAACCTTGTGCATGTGTGTGTGTGTGTGTGTGACAGAGAGAGAGAGAGAGAGAGAGATAGGGACCTGCAGAGTGATAATTTTTTATGTGTAAGCACTTGTATGTATCATATATCTCTGCATATTAGTTATGTCAACCTGCATGAATCAGTGTGCTGAGTGTGCACCTGTATTTTTGTATATGTGGGTGGGGCAGAATGTGTGTGCGTGTGTGTGTGTGTGTGTCTGTGGAGAGTGGTGAAGGATGTGTCTGTTGTCTTTCCTCCATGGGAGCTAAAGTGTGGTTAGGGAGAGACAGAGGACAAAAACAAAGAATAAAAGAGCACTTTGTACCTGCACATTTTTTGACGTGGGCTTTTCTCATTTTCAGAGAGACTGCCAGAACAGGAGGGGGAAAAAAAGGAAACGGCAAGGGAGATAAAGAAAGCCTGAGGGAAATGAGACTGAAATGAGAGATGAACATCTGAGACTGAGGCTACAACAGATGAAGGGATGGTGAAGGGGGGAATAAAAGACAGATACAGGGGCTTTTTCACCACATCATGCTACCGCATGCCACAAGAGTCACTATAAAATCAGCCGTGTTGTGGCTCAATGGTTGGTTGCAGGCGGCTGACTGATCACAGGTGCTGACAGTAACACTCCCCACTCTTGTCTCTCTCTCTCTCAGAAATAATAAAAAAAGAATACAAACACTGTAGCTGAAATGTAAATGTGTCATCTCACCTAGATTCATTTTCAGTTCAGTCGGAAAAGGGATTGAAAAGAGATTTAACTGAGGAGGTCTGACAAAAACAACTGAAAATGTTCCGTGAAGGTGTGTGTGTGTGTGTGTGTGTGTGTGTGTGTGAATTGCAGTTTGAATGTTTGAGTGGACTCTTCCTTTGACCTGAATGATTCTGATAGACTGTATGTGCTATGGCTATGAAAGTGAGAGGTGTTTGTGGGCGGCTGGCTTTCCTGTTCAGCTCAGCTCCACCTAAATTTAATTCACGTATATTATACGTGAATCAGATTTAGGTGGAGCTGCAGCTATTATTGTCACAACTGATTAATCAGCTGATGGTTTTCTCAGTTCGGTGACAAATTCTTTGGCCAAAAATCAAACAAAAAGTAAATAGTAAATATAATTTCCCGCAGTCTAAAATAGTGTCTCCAACCAATAGTGCAAAAGACAAAGATAGTCAGACTACCAAGATGTAAAACAGAGAGTAGTTGCATAAATGGCTAATCAGTTTTCCGCTGTAGATTTATGTGCTACGTTCAAGTTTGACCCACAGGGGCTCTGAAAGTGAAAACCCCTTGTTATAAGAGTGCGTGGGGTCAGAGCCAGAGACTTGCAGCTGGTTTTGGCAGATCACATTCTATCGAGGCTGGCAGACTTCCCGGTGACCTGCACATTTCAAAACACAAGAAAATTGCTGATCTCTGACATTGCCCCTGTTGACTGACAGTCTGAAAACATTGTTTCGTTCCTCGGGGACAAACATCCAGCTGTTCTCGTGAGCTGGTCAGTGACAGCTGGATACAGGCAGGCTGCAGGGCTTTCCCACTGGCTTTCTCATGCTGCAGTCCCAGCGGTCATTGGCAGATGCTTTTTCCATCTCTAAATGTCAGTCAAACGGCTTTAGTCTGAATACAAATTTTCTGGGACACAATTTTCATATGGGGGTTGGGGGTCCCATTAAGTGACCCAGGCCCTTAAGGCAGAGATATTATTATGGCTGTCGTTCTTATTTAAAAATGTCTTCCTAATGAAACTTTATTTGCTTCCCTTTCTGATTGGCCTTCATCTGCATTGTTGCGTGGCCTCAAAATGTTTACCAAATACAGTAGTGAATCTGAATCAAAGCATAGTTGCAGAGACACCCTGGATAAACGGCAAGAGCAGAGCTGGAGCTGTGACCCTGCAGGCTGTGAAGAGGGCTGTTTGCACTGTGAGAGCTCCCAGCAGTCACCCAACCCCAGGGCAAAGAGGGGGTAGAGAGAAAGACAGAGTGTGTACTGGAGTATTGAATGTAATGAGAACTGGAGAGCAGAGATGGAAGAGATGGATGAGGTTCTAGAGTTTTGGAATTGAGCGGAAAGTCTTGGCAATTATTTAATATAATGGAAAATTTAATGAGCATTTAATGTGAAAAGCGGGAAAACACATTAAAGAAAAGAGACCAGGAGATAGTGGCCATTTGAGTTTGTTTAATTTAAGAAGTCAAAAGAATTAGCATGGATTTACAATGATGAGCTTAAGTTTGTGTGTGGTAGAGGCAGACACAGAGAGGGAGAGAACAGATGGGTGTTTTATCATATAGTGGAGTTACTGCTCAGCAGCCAGTCGTGCTGGTCCTTCCAAGGTCAGCTTGGTGCTGGAATGAGAGCTATTTCCTCCCTGACTCTGACCAAGCGTGAGCTGGAGACTTGTCTGGAATCTCTGTTACTTTCCAAAATCGCCATTCTTCTGCACAACTGACTGGACTGGCCACATTTCAGTGTTTTGTTCAAGCAAGCGCCTTGTAACGTTTCCTGTCTCTGAATCACACTTTATTCCAAAGTGTTTTGTAGCTCCAGTGAAATCTCATAAAAGACGGGTCTATAGGCTTGTGCAGCACCTACATGCAAGCGTGCTTCTTATGATTAAATCATAGTTACAACGAGGACTGTGTTCAAGCCTCACAGTACTTTTCGTTCTTTGTCGAATTACAATTTCTCAGCTATGCGCCATTGATTTTGTATTGATGTGTAAGTGCAATGGCCTCTGGTCAAATCCTATTACGGAAAAGCTAATGTTTTACCCGACCAAGTAAGGCACCGTGAGCAGGATTTGAGTTTCACCTTAGTGGTCTTGGGGCTGCTTCATCAGATCAGGTTTCACGCTGTAATGTGATGATGGAGATAAGAAGACAATACAGGAATTAAGTGATGGCATGAGCTATCTTGGTGTCTCAGTGACAAAAATGTGCTCTATTCAATTATGTTTTAAAAGTGAAAGCAGGTAGTGATATTATTTAGGTACAGAAAGCAGAATCAGGGAAACCAGGATTTTAGATATTTAGTCAATGCTGTGGCTGTAGATGCAAAAATGAGTTTGAAATTCCTGATCCTAACAGTGTGCACTAATCCATGGTTTGAGTAACATGGCCCTGTTTCCTCTTGCACAAAGTGCACTCCCACTGTGCAATACATGCAGGGGGAAGTATGCTAGTTTAAAAATAACTCATGAGAATACTGTTTCAAAAGATCCAGTTTTTGAATTGGCATGGAGGTACTCTCAAAGCTGTCCATTCACGACTTCAAATCTAAATAATGATGTTTCACAGTGTAGTGGGGAGTGAATACAGGCACTTCATTTCTGTTCTCCAGATACAGAACCTACATGCTTGCACTTTGTCACTACTAAACCTTGAACACTGCAGCACAGTGGAGAGTGAACCAGAAATCCATGTAATTACTGTATACATTATTTCCCCATGCATGCACACTGGCTCACTTAACAACCAGAGAAAAACCACAGAGAGAGAAAAAAATCCCCACAGCTTTAAGACTCAGCAGTATGTTTTTAGACAAGCATTTGCTTTCTGCAGCAGCATTTTATATGAGAAAGAGGAAGATCATCCATCTGCATTTGCTCAGAGAAGTTTACTGCATACTTTTTTCAATATCTCCCTTCCTTCTCATTCATATTGGAAAAAAAAAGATTTGGGGGTGCAGGAGAAATCTAAATGAAGTAGGAATATAAAGTAGAGAGAGCACAAGGAAGTACAGGAAAACAGGTAAATTAGAAAAACACAACTGGAAAGCAAGGAAAATCAGAGATTAATGATACATGCTGGTTGCATCCGTATTATTTCAGCTGGGACTTTTCCTTTAATTTATTTTGCTCATGGGCTATTTAATGATAGCTCTTGAGGGAAGCGTACTGCTCAGTATCCCTGGCCAAATTTTCCAAACTAATTTGTGGGACTGAAGCTGCCAAACATCTGTCCTCAAGTCTGATTCTCAGGGATCCTTGGCATTGAGAATATTGTAAGAGACCGTAGAAAGCTGATTTTGAAATGACTGGTTTAATGATTGGGCTACTCTCTCGTGATGTTAGCTCAAGCAGCTGGAAAATTGGGTCCATCTGGGGGTCTGAGTTGCAAAAAAAAAGTTTCAGGAGAAATATTTTCAGAGAAATGACAGAGGCGGCTACTTATTTGAGATGTCAGCCTGTTCATCTCAGCTGGGGAAAATGTCAGGAATGAGTGATGAGTTTTGAGTCGGCATCAGCACAGACAGGCATAACTCTGGACTTATTTCATCGACAGTGTCTTAGAGGGCTGTCAAAACTTTTCATGTCAAAGAGACTTAATTACATACACAGTGTTTGAGATATCCTTCTGAATTGACATCTGTCTGTCCCTCTGATGTCTTGGTTATCAGTCAGTATGTCAGCCAGTGATCTGAAATTATTAACCCTTCAGTTAACTGAGACAAACCATACATCCAGCAGGAAAATGGCAGGGGGTGGGGGGTGTTAAGCAAAATGAATAAATGCATGTTTTCCTGCTCCACCGCTGTTCTTGTGTAACCTGAACAAAGGCCCACTTGTTAAATGGTGCTTAACCTCCTGTAAGGCCTGGCAGTGCTCTCAGGGTAATGGTTTAATCTGAAGAGATGATTTAATAAAAGATCCCGTGAAGAGGTTGCAGGGTGGTTCCCACTCTTACTCAGGTATTGACAGATTTTCAGTTTCTGTCCATCTCTCGTGGCAGATCTCACCCTCCTCACTGACATTTCAAAGGTTTTAATGCTATGAAATGTCAAATTTTTGTTGCCTATCTGCAAATTAACACCCAACTGCAACCACTATGTGCTAGATGAGTGAGTTATTGAGACACAATCTAGAGCTTCAGGTTACATGCTCAGTTGCTTTCTGGCCAGGACTGCCCCATTTCTTTTCCAAGTAAGGTGTTCCCAAGGGTCATTCTAACTGGCCCTTGGGGCGAGCACATACATTCACCATGAATATGACAACTCAATTAAAGTAATGTGAACAGGTTGAAATACAAAAAGATACGTCATGTGGGTTTTTTTGCATCCTGATTTTTAATTCTGTAGGGATATTCTGAATGTCTGAGGGCATTTTCCTTCGAGGGTTAGTCTCTTTCTCTCTGTTTTTTGGTCTGTTATATCTTTTACAAGCCTTACTATAGTACCGACCTCATCCATCTTTCCAATTACTGCCTGTTTCAAAGAGTCAGCAACCTTCATCAAAAAGTCAGTAATAATTAAACTGAAACTATTTATTTTTTGAGATGCAATAAAGAGGAAAACATCTGTGAAACACGACCTCTCTCAACAGGATTTAGCTCTGCAGCAGATAGACAGCTGCTCAGGGAATTGTTGTCTTCTTTTTTTTTTTTGATCCACGCTCTTTATGTCAGTTGTCATAGCAACTGCATTGGTCTCAGAACAGAAACATTATGGGATGCAGATGGAGCAGGACCTCATCTGTGCCCAGGAGTAGCCGCATATCTCCAGTTTTGGATTTCATAACTGATACAAAACCCAGAGAAATTTTTAAGCAGCGCCTCTATTCCACTATTTTCTATCGTTGTCTCCTCCACTACCACTTTTATTCTATCCATTTGACACTTATTTCTTTTCTTTTCTCTTCTTTTGTGTATGTTCATGTGTGTAGGCATCAGGCCACCCATCATGAATGGGCCCATGCACCCGCGCCCCCTGGTGGCGCTGCTAGACGGGCGTGACTGCACCGTGGAGATGCCCATCCTGAAAGACGTAGCCACTGTGGCCTTCTGTGATGCTCAGTCCACACAGGAGATCCACGAGAAGGTAACAAACACATGCATACATATGCAGCTGTTATGTTGTCACCAACACCGCCTTTAATTGTAAAAGAAATGGTGCCAAATTTATAAAACAAAAATATATGTCAGGCTGCAAAACATCCTTCTAGAAATCTGAGGCAACACATGCTGCGTCCGTGTTTCTTTCTATAAGACATGTAATCCACGCTCTGATTTGGAAAAATGACCATGAAGACATGACATTGTTCAGAGCAACTTAGACGTGTCAACAAACCGCCGCTAACTGGCAGTTACAGTACATCTAAATAAAATACAATATTAACGCCAATACAATTTATTCAGTTAATTTAAAAGGAGCATATGCAGTTACACTCTATAAAGTGTTACTGTAACTTTTCTAAATGCATTCACAACTGAATAAAAAAAGGCAGTTTGGGCAATTTAAATAATTTGGATAGCATTGGGGATAACCATTCTGGAATAATACAGGAACTCTCCCCAGTTGGAAAAACCAGGGCGATTTCCTGGTTTTCCCATTCTGCATGTATGAATGAATGAATGCAGTATTAACACCAGAGGTATCGTCAGGAACAGAGGAGCTGAAGCGATCAAAAGTACGTTGGCTGTGCTAATGCTAATGCTTTACAATGGCAAAGGGATGAAAAGAACAAAGGACACAAAGACAAAATGAGTGGAGAAGACGAAATGAAAGCAGAGGGGGCACACTTAAAATGTGGGTCAGGCTCAGATTGTGCCACAGCCTCTGTGGATTGGAAATGGGTTTGTATGTCTGGCAGGGTTACGTCTGGTCCTGGGCCTCTGCCAGGCACACTCTCTCTGTGAGCACACTCAGTAGGCCAGAGCGTGGGAGAAACAGATGGCTCTCCCTCGCTCTCACCCTCTGTCTTTTGATCTCCCTCTCTCTCTGGCTCTCTAGTACGCAGCCACCTCGTCGTGTAATTAAAAGGGCTGTTTTATTGTAATTGAGCTGCATGTCATTTCCACCTTCTCTCGCACACACGAAGAGGAGGGCTGGCAATGACAGGAAAGGATGGGAAGATTAACTGGGAATCAATTAAGAGGTGACGGCTGGTTTTCACCGCGCTACATATTCCTGTTCTTTATGATAATCAAATGATCTGCTTTTCGAGGTAAAATATTTCGCTGTCAATTAAGTGAATAAGCAGTCATCTAAGCAGAAGCCCTCGAGAGAGTAAGACTCCTGCTGATGTTAGTCAGTTTCATTAGACGCGGAGACACCTTATCCCTACCCAAGTTTCCATGGTAATATTCAGGAAATGCTGTAATTTCACGTGGGTAAAATATAAACAAACAGCATGTGAGAATGATACAAAAGACATCTCCAGAAAGAGCCTTAATTGAGCTACTTCATGGCGCATTGTGACAGTGAACTCAGTGAACAGTGTCTGCTTTCCGCACAGCCACGCTTGTGCTCACACCTACACAAAACGCCCTGAATACGTTGCTCTTACTCTTTGTCTATGCAGCTTTCAGTTCAAATGTTCAGACGGCCTATTGTTCTGCAAGCAGATAGACCTGTATGCATGCAGGGGTGTGTACACACAGGGAGTGGACAGATTTCGTTAATTCACGCACAAATGCGTGGGTATTCTATCTCTATTGTTCAACCATGTGTGTTGTGTTCAGGTGCTGAATGAGGCTGTAGGAGCTCTGATGTACCACACCATCACTCTGATGAGAGAAGACCTGGAGAAGTTCAAAGCTCTGCGTATCATCGTCCGCATCGGCAGCGGCTACGACAACATCGACATCAAATCTGCTGGTGAACTGGGTGAGAACACGCACTCGCACACACGCATACACACACACACACACACACACACACACACACACAGATAGAAGAGAGGGCGTGTACTGTTTATTGTTTTGGTTTAATGTCTATGTTGTCACTTTTATTGGATAGCTGCCTCTTTAATGTTTTGCTGTTATTCTTGTTTTGATGTCGATCTCTGCTCCTAATTGTGTCTTTCACTTTCTTTGTAATTTCTTACAGTTTAGTATAAGTTTTACTGTTAGGCACTTAAAAAACTCTTTTCAGAGAAGTGTGATATAAATAAAGTTATTATTCTCCTAGCTCTCAGTGTGTGCTGCCATGTTTGCAAGTCTGTAATATTTGTACAGAAAAAGTGATTTGAAAAAAAAATTTTTGTAATGTCCACTATCTTCTGCCACCAACAGGCTCTGCCCTTTTAAGCGTTGCCAGCCGTGTTTGTACAGAAATCTGCTGACACTTTACCTACAACTTGCAAAATAGCTTCTGCCAAACTTCATCTTTTCCCTCAAATGGCCCAGAAAATGCTATTACTAATCCTTATCTGCCTTCTGGTCACACAGGCATCGCTGTATGCAACATGCCGGCAGCATCAGTGGAGGAGACAGCGGACTCCACGCTGTGCCACATCCTCACCTTGTACCGACGCACCACCTGGCTGCATCAGGTTTGTAGCCCTGTGTGGATGATGCAAGGGAATAAAATGAACTAGTTTAAATGTGCTGGTTAGAGGTGTACGTTTGGTCACATCACAGTTTTAGTTTGGACAGTTGCTAATAATTGTCCACTGACAAATCAGCAAAATTGAAACATTTCGTTTCCTTTAGAAATGTTGCTGTATTTGAAAGACGTTGATGTAAGATATAGAAGGTACAGTAAAATGATTTGTTCCTCAAATCAGTTATAATTATTATTTAGACTTATTTTTTAATCATGATCATAATACCTCAAAGGATTTAGACTCTTTGCACTCATTAAGTGCAAAGACCTGACATTATGACATTCACCTGGGTCAAGTTAACCTGTTATGTTTTTGTTGCCTTGTCATTTTGTAATAACGAAGTGATTTTCATGCCAGGCTCTCCGGGAAGGAACACGGGTTCAGAGCGTGGAACAGATCCGAGAGGTGGCGTCAGGGGCAGCGAGGATCAGAGGAGAGACGCTGGGACTCATAGGGCTTGGTGAGTAATGCCGAAAGTTTTTTCCTGAGTGCACTGGCCACAGTTGGGTTGGATAGTCAATAGAGCAGGTTGCTGTGTAGGGAAACACAAGTGATTTTTTTTTTTTACCATGGCCCTGTTTTACTCTCTTTTCCATTTTCTTTTATTGGGAAGTTTTGTACTTAGCTCAGCTAAATTGGCTTCCCAAGGAGTTACTGCCAATAAAATATAAGCGGATTAAACCAGAAGTGGAATGCAAATCTCTTTCCTGTACAGTCTGAGCATTTTCCAGCAATAATGAGCAGATGTGCCAGAGCATTATGTAATTTGTACGAGGTAAAAAAAAAAAAGAGAGAGAGAGAATATGAGCTGCACCGAAATGTCAGATATTGTGTTTTTTATGTTCCAATTGAATGAGTATTCATGTGTACTAAATTTGTGAAAATGCACCTGTGTGTGTAATAATGAGTGCGCCTGTGTGCATTCATGTGTTTCTAGGTCGAGTGGGCCAGGCTGTAGCCCTGCGAGCCAAGGCCTTTGGCTTCAATGTGATTTTCTATGACCCTTATTTGGCTGACGGAGTAGAAAGATCCCTGGGACTACAAAGGGTCACCACACTACAGGTAGTACACACACACATGCACACAAACACACACGGGTACAAACAGTGAGGCCATTTTGCTGCTGTGAATTCAGCAAGCACCGCGACTGTTTCCAGCACTTGTGTGTTTTATGAACAGAAAAAATGTTTACATTCATCTGTCCAAAGCATTTTCATTGACTAGCACAGCTAACAGTCACTAACAGGAATGTGGTGATGCCATAAAAGAACGACAAGCTAATCAGTCGCCAGTGTTTGTTTCCTTTGAAAATAATTCAGGTTCCTTCATCATAGAGCAGACTTGTTTTTGCGGTTGCACAGAGAGATGCTGGCAGTTTTTATTAAATTTCTCTGCATGTAACACTGGTATCAGCAAAAAAGAAATATCTGCATGACAGCAGCACTGGATATTTAACTTCCACTTACAGAAACTCCTGCTAGGGTTTTGACCTACAGGAGTCCAGCACTGGCATAGCATTGAGAAAGGATTCACACCAAATCTTCTTTTTACTGGGGGAAAATAATACATTGTCTCTTTTTTTCTTGGCTGACAAAACAATGCTTACTTTACAAGCCACCATGACAAATGTGTATTTACCGGCATGCTGCTCAAAGTGCATGGCAAGTGGGGCACCTTCTTGTGCTTATTGTCAGTAACTATGATGATGTAAAATAAGATGTTTAAATCTTTTGGTTTTCCTTATCTTCACGTCTCAGTGCAAGCTGTCTGTCTCTCTCCTCAGGACCTGCTCTTCCATTCAGACTGCGTCTCCCTGCACTGCAGCCTGAACGAACACAACCACCACCTGATCAACGACTTCACCATCAAACAGGTGGGGGGGGGACGCATGCACGCATTCACGCACACACACACACACACACACACACACAGTGTTTTATTTTTTCAACTACATCAACTACTGAATCCAAGACCATTAATATTAAATAAGTAGATATGCTGACACGTCCTTTACCAACATACAGATGAATGAGGTTCTCTACTGTGTGCACTTCATGCGATGACCGATACACTATATAATATCACTGGCTCTACTTCAGCCCAAAGGATTATGGCTTTCAATCAGTTCTGACCTTGCTGGAGGTAGGAAGGTGAAAAGAAATATGGATCCATAAAATATCATATATTTGATATCATTCTGTTAAGTGTCACTGGGAATATCTGATCTGACATTTTCTATGGACAATGAATTTCTAAGCTTTTATTTACAAGTTTTGTTGCTCTGTACATCTGCACTTCAAAGCTCAACACTGAGAATAATGAATTTCTATTGACTGTCCCTTGACCAAGTTGCATCATATTTTTAAATCACTACTTATATGTGTGTCAATGTGTTAAAGATGCGTCAGGGGGCGTTCCTGGTAAACACAGCCAGGGGGGGTTTGGTGGACGAGAAGGCCCTGGCTCAGGCCCTGAAGGAGGGGAGGATACGTGGAGCTGCTCTGGATGTTCATGAGACAGAGCCTTTCAGGTAATAAACTCACTGATTTTACACACAATGTTACACTGCTTTCTGTGGTTCCCTACTAGATGCAGAACATGTGTTTAAAACTAGAACTAATTAATTAACTAATTATTAAGAATTAATTATTCTTACCCTATATTTTGCAACACAGGTATTTGAGGATACAAATTAGTTTCTCTACTATTATGATGGTTTGAATATAAATAACATTATAAAAGTATTATGCAACAAAATGTGAACAGAGAGGATGATGCTAGGGCTACAACTAATGGTTATTTTTCAGTTTACCATAACAGAGGGCATACAACACATACTAATTTCACACAGGGAAACATCTTTTGACTGTGGGATGGAAGTGAATAGTCAATTAACAGAAAATTAAATGACATTGTCATTATCATCTGAAAACCAAAAATGCAAAAATGTCAAATGTGATGCTGTGAATATCTTTTCATTTTGTCTGTTCATCAGACAAAAAAAGGCCAGTTACTGGACAGGAACTGCTGCAGCTCTAACTCCTTGCACTGTTTGTTTTGTTTCAGTTTCAGTCAGGGCCCACTAAAAGACGCCCCCAACCTGATCTGCACCCCACATGCTGCCTGGTACAGTGAACAGGCATCACTCGAAATGAGAGAGGAGGCAGCCAGGGAGATCCGAAGGGCCATCACAGGTACTACACACACACACACACACACACACACACACACACACACACACACACACACACACACACACATTGATGGAAAACATGACCCCCCCTGCTATAAAAAAAAGTAAACACAAGTATAAAGGGAGATATTTCCAGGAATTCTGCTACTGTTGAGCATAAAGAAGCATCCTTAATCTTTCAGCAGAGAGAGGCTGAAAGTCATTTTGTCATCTGCCGGCTTTTTCTATCCTTTTTTTCTTGTTCTTTGCTCTCTCTCTCTTTTGCTTTCTCTGGTTTGTGGTTTCCCCAGTGGCTTGGTCTGTTTAATCATGCACACCTTTTGCCTCTCTGCAGAAACTGGGTTAGTATTATTAAAAATATATATATATGTATATAGAAAGTGGAAAAATATCACACCTGTTCTGAAATGTAGGGCAGTAACACTAAGTAGTTCCCCCATGTGCCTTAGAGAACCTGAACTATTCATTGCATTTTTTATTTAACTTTAGCACCTCATATTTCACTCTCTCTTTCTTTTGCGACATCTCTTGTTTTCAGGTCGAATCCCAGACAGTCTGAAGAACTGCGTGAATAAAGAGTTCCTCACCCAGAACAACCACTGGGCAGGAGTTGACCCAGCCACCGTCCACCCCGAGCTAAACGGGGCTTATAGGTAACAGCACAACCTGTGGTAGTCAGTTCAGTTTGATTTTTCGACTCATACAGACGTGCCAAATCTCTTGGAAATACAGACTTAAATACCAATGAAAGCAGAAGGTTTTATCTTTTCTCAAAAAGTGTTACTCAAAACATGTTCATCCCTTGTTTTTATGACCTGTTGCAGTGTATGATAAATTTACTTTTAGATATTTTTGGGGCCAGTGTCTCTGTATGTCTACAGCATAGCTAGAAATAACACTGCATTTATTTAGTAGTGCTGGGCAGAAATTTCCAGTTGCAACAACAAGTCTATGGACAGTGGATGCTCTGCTAGCATCCACCAATACCTCAGTGACCTCAACAGCAAACAGATACCAACATCAAGGCACAGCTGGCATTTTCCACACCTTTAACTGTTCTTTCATCTGCCAATCAAGTCACCTGGGATGCCAACTGCTGCAGCAGCATGTTGAGGGTCAATCGAGACTTTTTTTTATAGATCTATACTGCTCATATGAAGCCTGATCGATCACTGTCCTTATGTTCTTGCAGCTCACTGTGCAGGGGCTGCTAGCTGTCAAAAAGGCTCACTACCCTTTAGTCCTGAAACACTAAAACTGCATTAACATTTGAGTGTCTCGCTGATGTCAGGGATGAGGATCCTTTCTTCTTCACACATTATGCAAAACACTACAGGACCTTATACAGAATATCATGGGGGACCAATAAAAACAATCCGTGGTGCAGGCTAGAATATCTCTAAAGGTCAGTTTACCTGAAATGCAAAAGAATATTTTTTTACTATTTATTATTTATTTACTCACTTTCCATGGCCATGAAGATGGTTTTGTGATATATACTTCTCTGACATTTTGCTAGCACCCCAGTACAAAAGACCTGAATTGAATTTTGTTCCTGCTGTTCACCGGCATTGAGAAATGACATTTTAAAAATTCAATAACATAGCAGTTACTTTCCACTGGGGAGGCAGACCCTATGAAAACAGTTGACAGTGTGCTAAACAGAGTAATGAGGACACTGATTGTGGACAAAAGATGGTGCTGTTTAATATTTGACATGCAAGTGCCACAGATGAATTCTTCATGGCAAGACACCACTATGGACTGATTTGTAATTTAGTTGGAAGGACCCTTTAACGTAGCTGCTAAGCAAATTAATGTAGATCTAATTCTGACCGACTTTAAGAGAAGATCAAATATTTCTAACTGTAGTCTTAGTTGCACTGTCATCGCTCAGTTTTGCATACCCCCCACCCCCAGATATCCTCCAGGAGTCGTGAGCTTGCCAGCCGGCGGCCTCCCGCCTCCAGTGGAAGGCATCGTGCCCAGCGCCGTGCCCATCACACACACCCTTCCGCCCGCTGTCACACACCCTCCTCATGCACCGTCTCCTGGACAAAACACAATGAAGCCATCAGAGGGCGACAGAGAGCAGCATCCGAATGACCAACTGTAGCCACACTCATTCAAACAAACACACACACACACACACACACACACACACACACACACACACATACAAACACACCATGCCCATGTTGTCTGGTAACTGGAGTATGTTGGCATGGCAATCAGTGTCAAAGCGGTAAGTTTCAAAGTGCGTCAGATCGACAGGTTGAAGTCCCAAAAACAATTGATTAAAAAATCTCTGGCAATTGATTCTGAGCAGCCAGTTCACTCTCCAAGGAGGAAGAAGAAGAAGAAGAGGAGGAGGATAAGGAGGATAAGGAGGAGTGGATATCTGTTAAATGCTGCAATCAAGCGTGAGACGGTTGTTCTTGCCACAACTAGAAGTCCTGAGAAAGACTATAAAACTCAATGTCCCCAGGTTGATCTTCACATAATAACTTTAGTTGAGTTTTAAATAGTTTCCTCTGCCAGAAGTAAAATGAAAAAACAAAACAAAAAACAAACAAAAATAAAACCCAATAAGCAACTCTAGATTTGGAAAGAAAAAAAAATACTGAATCAAATTCTGCTGTCTTAGACTATAGTGTGTCCAAAGTTAGAGGAGCGGGTTTCATGTCTTTCTCTCCTTTTTCTGTGTCCTTTCCTTAGTTTGATGTACAAGCAAAAGTAGTAGGTAATGAAATGAATGTAACCTGTCTGTGTACAGTTTTTAGACTCACGGCAAGAAGACACTGATATTTGTATTCCAGTCAGAACAAAAACAAGAGTTATGTGAGCTCTCTATGTAGCCAAACTGGTTTCAGAATACAATATCTTTTTTTTATGTGTCCCCAAATTCACAACCCCCCTCCCCCCCAAAAAAACAAAAAACAAGAGGCAGCTTTTTGCACACCATCTCAGGAAATTCAGTTTCCGCAGTTGGTATATTATTTTTTTACATTTTTTTGTTCCTTTTTATGCCACTTAGTGCTTTTGTTTTTCTACCTGCTTGCCTTTTTGTGTCTCTCTACATTAGAAAAAGAACAACAGCTGAAGTCGATCTAATGTTTGCTTTTGTTTGTTATGTTAAAGGGGCACGTGATTGTGCTCTTGGACTTGTGTAAACGTTTGACCCAAATCGAGGGGGTTGTGGGAGGAAAGGCTGCAGGAAGGTGGTAAAATGGTATGCCAGACTAGGGTGACTTCATCCCTACTTGTGTTTTTTGTGGTTGCGTAAGACAAAGCAGGTGGTCCATAAGGTGATTCGCTGAGTGTTTGTAGCAGTTTACAGTTTGAGAAGCAAATCTCATAAAAAGGTACAAATCTTTATCTTCGTCATGTCTTATGATCTAGTACTTCCACCATCACACGGTTAGAGTTCCTCACGCCCCATAATTAGAAAATGAAGAGTGAACAGTGGTGAATGAGTGTGTTGCTTCATGCTGCCAAAAAAAACTATTATGTTGCCCCATCAAATAACTCTGCCCCTTTCTCATCTTTCAACCATTTCCAGTTCTCATTTGACGTTATATTCACTCGTCCCCAATGTCTTATTGAGTAAAGGGCAGTCACTGGTTACTGACAAAGGAAGAACAGTTGTGTGCTTGACGTGAGGACAAACCAAATTTTAATTTTCTGCTCCCAAAGTCAAGCTTTCAAGACTTTTAAAATGGCTTCTCAGTTTAAACTCTAAAAGAGGAACAACCTGCTTATGCGAATGAAAAATCTACAGTGATGTGAGAGACATCATATATGCACAGTGAAGATGTTTAATGATAGCATGTCAGAATGTACGGATTGCTCCATTCTAGTATCCCTTTAACATTTCATGATGGCTCCTTCCTGAGTATACCTTTTAGGCACCCTCTGTGGCCTCTGTGTCTATGTGTACATATGGTGTTCTGCCTGCCTGTGTCAATGTGACTTGGTTGTATCTGTGTCTAAATAAGCAGCACTGGGAGGGGGGGGTGGTGGTGGTAAGTATTCTCCACAAGGCATCATTACAAAGACTGTCCCCTAAATACGCAAAAACACACTGTGTTAAAAAATGTTAAAAAATAAAATAAAAATGTAAGGTAGCAAGCTGAGCCAGTTATTTTACTGGTTATGTTCCCACAGTTTAAAGAAAATCCAGAATATTTATTACTGATTCCAGCCAATGCGTTGCTGATGTTAGCAGGCCAGTGAAGTGATGGTGCTGTCCCCCTTCTACCAGCAGCTGAGTGGTACAAACAGTCCACTGTTGCCTACCTGGTCCTGTTCATGGTGAGGTAGTAAGCATAGCGATCAGGGATGGAAATTTCACTAGCCGCTGGTAAGTGTTTTGCAGCCCAGGCTAGTGTCAAGTTCTCACTAGAATCTGAATTGGGGTGTCCAGTACAGAGGGTGTTGAGATGACATTTAACAGTAACGCACAGTCAAGCCACAAAATCCTGACAGGAATGCTGGAGTATTTTGAACTTCACTCTTCACGTTGCCGCACCAGATGCCTGTCGCTACGTGGGGAAGAAGCTCTTTGCTAGTACTTCCTAATATGAACTCTAAGCATTCCTTATCCAAACCAGTGGGTGCCACAAGTAAAAATGGCAGACTCGCTTTTAAAGTGTCGAGGTGCTCCTTGAATTTCCATCCCTGGTGGTAACATACAGTCCACTGTTGCCCACCTTGGTCCCCTTTATGGTAAAGTAGTAGGCGTAGCAATATACAGTATACATATTCTATATTCTACAGTAAATATCATTATTTTTGGTCAAAACTGACAACCTGACAAAGATATGTTTGTGACTGTATGCATTTGTATGAATTATTTTAAAAGGAAATAAACTGTGGAAAGGTGAAATTTGCTTTGGAGGTCCTCATTTTTTGGAAGTAGCTGGCTTTGTAAAACTATCGGATAGCAATGTAAGTAGAGATTGCTGATATAGGGGAAATGCTCCATTAAAAGCTTCTCTACAGTCCTTTTAAAGTTTCTTTTGCAGCCCGTACAGACATGCAGTTTCAGAGATGTGGGGGTATTCCAATTATACTGCAAACTAATCCTTTAAAGTATGTGCTATTATGTAATAATACAAGCACTGCAGAAATGGAGGTAAATGCAAAATATTGTGCTCCTCTGTTATAAAAGTAAAAGCAATCACTTATGCTCTTTCTTGCCCAGGATAAGCACCAGCTCCTAGTTGCCTCCACCAGGTGTCACTGCTGTGGCGAAAGACATGCAAGCCAGCTGACATCTGAATCTGGATTTGCTCTAATGATGCCTCTTGCATCTGTTTTCCAGTTTAATTTATTTAAGCATTACATTTATATTCATCTTTGTGTATTCATGCAGACATAGAAAGTGCACCTGTGTCACAGCAGTTTAGTGGCTGTTAACGCGTCTTGTGGCAGACAAATCAGACCTCATACAAGAAACACAAGCCCATAGAATGAAAAATTCATTAATAAGGCGTAGAAACAAATTATTATATGAAAAGTATATTTTACACTGCCTGTCTTTGTGTGTGAGGTGGAGCTAGGTATCAAAAACAATGATATTAAAAACAAAAGAGAACTCATGTTCATTTGCAATTACTCAAGTGTTGGATATTTGCAGTGAGGAAATAAACTGGATATGGTCTGATTCTAGTTAGAACATTTAATGTCTTGTAAAAACAGTGGGAGAAAAATTATGCATCCAGCTTGTACATTTAAGGTAATGTCTGATTCACACAGGATGGAGAGCCCCCCAAGAGTAAATTATACTGTTTTATAGATGCTTGCCCAAGTGAGCTAAGTTAGAATAAAGTTGTTTTTATGTAGAAATATGATACAGCATAAATATTCAAGAATCTATTCAACAGTTACAAGTTGAAATTTTGAGAGGCAGGAGCCAAATCTATTCTTCTGCTGTCTTTGTCTACCAGAGGAGCAGAAATGTTTGTTAGCTGCCAATCACGTGGAATCTCATCTTGAAGCGAGTGAGGCTGACATCAGACATTGGACATGGAAAGACTTCTACTACATCTCTTTGTCTTTGTTTTTCTCTTTATCTGTGCTTTACATCCTACAAACCCCCCAAAACCTCTCCATTACACTCTGTCCCTTTCTCCTTCCTCTCCTCCTCTCTGGTTCATCCACTCAGGGTTACAGCCACTGGAGCAGGCGCTCCGGCAGCTGGAAACTCAAGATGGTTTAATCTAAAACTCAGGAAGCAGGATGGGAACCAGATGCAGTTTTTTAAAAAAAAACAAAACACAAGCAAAGGGCACATTTTATTCAGCTGGCCCGGGGACCTCCAAAGGGCACTGTGCAAAAGGGAGGAGAAATTTTCATGAGTCTGCAGGATCTTTTATGGAGGAAATAAGTGTCCGCTTAAACCTCAAGACCAGAAGTGTCAGCGCCGACCATCATCAGACCTAAATTCAAAGGTTAGAGACATTACGCGAGCCCTAAATATTTTCTGAGCAGTCATATCTTCCATTGTGGATGTAGACTAAGCTTGAAGATTTAAGAGATGCTGGCTTGTTATAAAAGGAGGAAAATTTGGAGAAAGGATAGGTGAATGACTAACACTCTCCGCTCCCTCAGGAAATAACTCCTGCCCCTGGGCAAAGCACTTAACATTAATCCATGTTATGGAATAATGCTGTTTAACAGGATTCAAGAGGAAGAGTGACGCTTTTTGCCCTAGTTAAAACCTTATAGTTAATTTAAGCTGCTGAAACAAGACAATGCAACTCTGTATACACTAGTGAAACAGCTCTTGCAAATGGACAAATTACAAGAGAGGTCTTTGCAGTCAGACTGACCCCATGAATTATATTTTTGGTCCCTCATAGCAAAAGTTTCTCAACACCTTGATAAAAAGAGTAAAGCTGTCATCTTTCCTTTATTTTCTTGTTTTCTGCCACCAAATGCAATGAGAGATGCAAGTCTTTTGGTGCAACTGGCATCAATGTTTGTTTTTTGTTGTCATGGGAAATAGATTGATTATAACAAGTACTGTATATTATCATCCCTGATCAAGTAAAAACAATTTAAGTTTTTCGGCGGTACTATCTGTTAAGAATGTTACTCACATTTCAAAATGGCTGTTGTGACTTTTTAAAATTATTTTTGCCTTGTATTGGCAATAAGGTATAGTTTACATATAAATTATAGACCTATTCATAATTTAAAAAAATTATAAAATAGATGTCTGTCTACCCAGGTCAGTACAAAGTGCTTACTGTATGTTGAAGGGATGAGAATCACGTGAATGCAGAGGCCTTGGGTTATGTTTAAAAGGAACAGTAAAGGAAAATGATAGTTTGACAATTTACCTGCAATCTGCCATTCACAGCCTACTGACTGCTGCTGCTTCCACTTCTGTTTCATACAATGTCATGCAAGTTTTGGACCACACACTTGGATCACTTATGACATGTTAAATTCTTGTTATGTCAGCTTTGGAAACCCGCTGTTGAAAGTACTGAACGTGTCAAAGATGTATGTGTGCATGAGGGGGGGTCACGGCTTTAACAGATGAATTGGTCGATGATGGACATGGAGGAAATGGGTGGATTTTCACAGCTCCTCTTTGCATCTCCCTTTCCTCTCCCTCCACTCTTCTCACTTTCCCTCTAACATCTCCCCTCGCCTCTCTGTGGTTTCCTCTTACGTTTTTCTGTTCCACTCCCCGCCCCCCACCCCCCCCAACTGGGCACTGTTCAAATAATGCCAAACAGAGGGTTGCTATCCACAAAAATGTGGTGGAATACAGTGGCTGCCCTAACACCGAGAAGGTGAGGCACCCTGCTGAGATGATTTCCCCGCCAAATGCAGGATTTCCATTAGCATTTTGTTTCAGTGGCGGGTTTCAGTGTCAGATGGGTCCACATACTGTTTCATAGGGCCCTTCCACCCTGCCAAGAAAAATGTTATAAACACCAGACACATGCTTGTAAATGCTGGCTCCTGCTTGAGATGTGCCAACTCCATTGGCTGCTTTGGCAGATCAACGTGATTTTGTTGGTGGCAAGAACAAATTTTGCACTTCCAATGTGTCTGCTATTTTGTCTCAATTCATCAATTTTCACAATGAAAACTGGCCACAACTGTGCCACACACGTTGAAAATGTGTTGTGGCACTAGGCTGCATCATTAAAATGTCGACAACGGACTGGAGTTAGCTTGAAAATCCCCCATTTCTTTGACCTGTTACTAGTTTTGGCAGCAAATGTTACCAAGGTGATGATATAGAGATGCAGCCCAAATCTCCTGCAGGATTTTGTCCATTTGCAGGAAATATTTCAACCCTTTGAGTAGCTCTCAACCAAAACACCAAACATGCAGGGTTTTTTTGCTGTTGTAATTTATGCCTTTGAATGCCTCATTCAATTTCAGAGGTTTTAACAAGGTGAAAAACTGGCTCCAACTCCTTAACTGGGTCTGGTAAAGTAGATTATGCTGTTATCTCTGGCCTACAGGGCTTTGTTAGACCCATACAGTGTTGGAAGATGTAGTGCAATAGTTTATATGAAAAGTAAATAGAATGTTGGATAGGCCCTGCACTGTTGGAGAAACCAAGAGGAAACAAATGCAGACAAAGAGTATGAGTAAGACAGCTAAAGATACAAGCAGAAATGAGGGAGAGAAGACAGAGGAAGCAGAGACAGAAATGGATGGGGGGTGATTGATGAGGTGACAAAGGCCCCTCAAATAAAACAAGAAATATCTGTTACCACAACACATTTTATTGACCTAAAATCAGGCTTTTTTTCAGTTATTCTGTTTACATTTTTTCCACTGGATCCCCGGTCACGTTTTCCCTCAACGTGTTGTGTATCTGTGAGTGTCTGTGTGTGTGTGTGTTTCCCAAACAAGTCTGTTTTAGGTGGTGACCCAGTTTCAGCAGCCAGGTTTCTGGGGTTTACTGTTTTTTTTCCTGCCCAAACGTGTCTGAGGTAGGAGGAGCTGATGCTTGACAGACGCCATGTGGTTCATATAAACACACACGTGGAGAAAAACACACAAGTCGATGTAGGACTATATGCATGCACACATACACATGCATAAAATATAAATAGAGGATGAACAAAATAGGAGAAACACTACTTTTATTATGAATAGATGCTTCAGGGGCTACAAAGTCCCTTTTCTTTAGTTTCTTTTGCCCATCCCAAAAGACAGAAACACAAATCCAATCTAAATGCCCTGCTATTTTTTTAAACATTTATGTATATGTAAGTAAGTATTTTTGTAGTAATATACTAATACATTTGCAGTATTCATATTAAGTCATATTAAGGGTCATACTGAATCAGTGTGCAGTGATCAGCAGTGTGAATCTCTTAAAGCACACCTCATAGGCTTCATTGTGAGCTACAACTTAAATCTATGTATAACACAAAGCTGCATACATCCATTGGTACAATAGTGATCATCAAACCCCTGTCAGAACTTCACTTCTTCCACTCGTAATAGTGGTGGTTGGGGGGTATAAAAATTTTACATGGGTTTTAAAGACATTTCACATACCCACAACTTAACCCATGCCTCAAACTGACTGCCGACTTTCATAGACCTTCTTTGTCTTCGCAGTATAAAACCACAACAGCCTTGTTCAACTTTAATCCCAAACAGGATATTTCCAAGAAACATTCAACCATCTGCAGAAGCCCCCAGTAGTGTTTGAACAAATCAAGAGTAGGTTTCTTCTAGGAATGGAGAATAAATTCACATCAAATGGCAGCGCTTCATTCCGTCATAGATTAATAACAGCCCGTTTTCCAAACGTCGATCCAGGAAGCTGTTTCAGAGACGACTCCCTCATATGACTTCAGAGTGTAAAGGCCAGCACAGATGATCTTACATATTATACACACAGGGATATACAAAGCAGACAGACAGGCGTACAGCCAGGATAATTGGGAGAATGCCAGTAATTGTAGAGATCCAGGATTGTGCATTTCTCCACCAACAGTACAGCAGTGGGACCTCTGCTGCCTGATTATCTAACACAGGGGACCTGCAGGGTCAATCCAAAAAAATCATATTGTTGATTTTTGACATGGTTATTCCTTTTAAGGGACACAAAACGGGCTGGGGAGCTGTAGCCTGTTGCACCAGCTGCACTTTGATTGCAAATATGAGTCAACACCAACTGTTACATTCTAACTCTTGTTGCAAACTTTACAACTGCTTGCTGTAAGGGCAAATGCAGCCTCTGTACATGCCTGAATTGAACTCAATCATCCATGATCAAAACCAACCTAATTTTCCTGTGTGCAAGTGCTTTTTTTTAGTACCCCAGCTGCTGGTTTTGGCAAACCAACTATCTTTGATTTCTCACTGAAGGATTTTTGCCTTTTTAGCCTCATTATTATCTTCATCACTTGCATGGTCACCTCCTCACACTGACAGACAACTGCACCAACGGAAACTCTCAACTCTCAATAAACTCTGAGCCACGTGTGAGCTCTTTCTGTGCATGAACTGATGTTGAATTGACACACAGCTGCTCAGGAAACATGCAGTAGCCAAGTGTTCAATTACTACTGAACCCTTTGCAACGTGTGCAATTTGCATTAAAAGGCCTATATCTCAGACACACTTCATTCTGCTCTGACATAAACCTACTCAAACTACATCTGAAACTTCCACTTTAATCTAGTATCTATTTATTTTGTTTAAAACTTAATGTGCTGAAGGACCTGAGGCACAAAAAAGTATAACTGTCTAAATCATTTTGATAATGAAGATGAGTTTGGAAATAGAAAAAAGTGAGTTGGGTTGGTTTTGAACTGTACATTAAAGACATCATTGTGAGTCAGTAAAGTGAACTCGTTACATGATTACAACTATTTCCATTCCAGCAATGTCAAGTTATGGCAATACAGCTGCATTATGTCTCAGGAGTTTCTCTTCAGCCTCTCTTGTCTGTTTTTACTCCTACTGGTTTGTGTTTCTGCTGAATGACAAATATACAGGTTTCAAATTCATGTGACGAGGATGATCCAGATAATAATGCTGTAACAGTATTCCCATATGTGTTATTTCAGTCTCAGTGGAAAACTAGTTGTACCTCTTTGACAGATGTACTACATCCATAACAACCCACACCTCTTTCAATATTTTGCCCCAAAACTGTATGAAAACAAACAGCTTCAGATTGTAAAATAAAAAAGTAAATAACAGATGCCATTCTCATTTAACTGAAGCTCTAACTCAGAAATCTTTCAGTGAGAGAGTGAAAAAAAAGAGGTCAATCTGCTCAAAAAAAAGTGCAGCTAATAAACAGGCTTGCTTTAAATTTCCAGCAACATGGCTGCTCTCCAGGCCAGATGTACATATCTTCTGGTTTAAAAACGAGGACGGCTTTTTCTCCGGGCTTTCTGGGTTAGATGTCTGGATTTTAACGACTGTTGAATGGATGAAGATTAAGATTCATTCCAAAAATGCAATGATGCAGTAAATATCTTGCATATGTTCTGAGTTGGTTCTTGTATCCAAGGCAACAAGTGATTATTGCATCCAAAATGGAGACATTTCAGTGCAAACTTTTACACATTGTTGACCAATGTTATGCAAAGTTAGGTTTACCGTAAACATTGTAAATTAACCTCTGCAAGAATGGAGACAGTCGGTTCCAAACCACATTCTCCAGCACAATTTGCATCTTAGAAATAATATGGTTATTAAGTATAACTATAAATGTGAGTGTGTGCCATTAAGATCATTGCCGTGAGTGGTGCTGCAGCATCTTCAGTGTCTGTCTGCATTACCCTCCCAGCATTGCTCAGAGAGACAGACAGGTGTAGAAACTGAGGTGACGGGCCCCACCACCACCACCCAGCTGGTTCCAGATTTCTGGGTCCAGATCTCACATCCATCATCATTATTTCATTAAAAGAGAAACCTGAGAGGCGACCGGCTGGCGAGGTAATTTACACAGACTATTGTGCAGTAACCGCTCACACCTATGAAAACAGCGTGTGGAACTCATTACTCTGTCGAGAAGTCCCAGGAAACCAGAGGTAGGAAGAAACGGATTGTGGTATTACAGTGATCTCATTAAAAAATAATAACTCTTATCTTACTGTAAACGTTACAAAATCGTTACATAAATGTGTCAGTATATCAGATTTCTACCTGAATTTCATAAACTTATTTTGACTTTGGAGACAGTGTCAGATATACAATATATTTTCACACAATGTACTTCACATAACTGTTGAACATTTGGGATAATGAATTGTTTCAACACTGTATAATATATGAGGCTTGGAGAAAGTCAAGAAAATAACCAAGAACCTACACAAGTGTGATGCAGTGAATTACACATCACACAGGCAGGACAGCAGCCTGGGACAGGAAACTACATGTACTCTAATTATTGACCAACATTGGTCATGGGTTCTCAAATACAAAACACAAGTTGTTTGGTCTCATTTTAAGCATTCTAAACCCAAAATGAGAAGATATTTCTTTTCTTTTGTAAAAACAGTTTCAACTGTGAAAATCCATGTATTGCGTATTAGCGCTAACAAATGTGGCAGCTTGTATAACTCAAAGCTTTTAGTCCATTTCCCCTTGAACTTTACTCAAATGTCAAAATGAATGAAGGCTAATGCTCTTTTGGCACAAAGACGTCTCAGTAGTACACAAAAAGGTTACAGAAGAAATTGACCAGAACCAACTTTGGAAATACTGTGTCCACTGAAATGAGAAAGTGTAGTGTCTGTTGGTATCTGCTGGGTGACTAAAGCACCTATGCCCCCTCTTTGTTCTTTCATTTTCGCATTTTTGGTTGCTTTTTGGGACCATCTGTGGCAACGTACATTCCAGGTGGCGTGCATGGTGCACAGTCACATATAACATTCAATATAATAGAATATATAGAATATTTACATTAAATTTTGTAATATCTGTATTCAGACACAGACAGTTAAAGTATTGGACAAATTTAAATTTTTACCTGATGATGACACTGGATGAATAGTCAGGTTACTGCTGAAATTATTACAATTCATCTTCAGGGGACAGGAATGTGTTAACTTTAGCAAATTTTAGGGTGATTCATAGTTGTTAATGTATGAAATATGGAAATACTCGAAATGTGGGTGGACAAATATCCTTTTTCCAAAGGTTCACAACTATCTGGAGATTCCCATAAGGAACAATACTCGCATGCAGGCATATGCACGGTCCACGTCACCTAAATGCCTTGCACTGCCCCGTTGCACTTCATATGAGATTCTACTGAATGTCATCAACACACATCACCTGGCAGCTGGTGACTGTGATATTGAATTGCACCTGCTTTGACGCATTGAATGGTCTAGAAAAAAACCCATTCTCCTTCCACCTGTCGAATCCTTCACGAAGGAAGGTGATTTACTGGGTGAGGGAACAGAGGTTCCATTTGGGTTCACCTGGTCAGCCAGGTTCATGGAAACAGCAGGAGCAAATGATATGCATATGATATGTGTGTGGCTCTGTTTTTAAGAATCACAGGATTTCTGGGCAGCAGCGCAGAATTACATTAACGGTTCCTCAGAGACAGGACAGTAAATCCCTGAAGAGAGAGGGACAACAGAAGACACAAGATGACGCTCCTGGCTGACTTAGTGAAAGCTGATAAGGTGTGCGAGTGTGTGTGTGAGAGTGTCGAGTGTGTCACCGTATGCTTGTGGTGTGTGTATGTATATACCGTGTGTATTAAAGTGTCTTATCCTGCAATAATGCCATGAAGAAATATCTGTATTTTTATGAGACTTCATGCATGTGCATGGATGTGTCTTCTTTCTCTTCAGGCCTCACATAATAACAAAAACAGAGAGTCTATAAATTCTTCGTTCTGCAGACATCTGGTCTAATATCAAACCACATCTTCACTGAAGGTTTTTGTATGTGTTCTTGCATTTTCATTTATCCTGTTCTTTATTCATGGGTGTAGTCGTGTCACTCTGACTGTATGAGAAGAGCATGCTCTCCACTGTTTTGCATGCATGCTACAGTAACTTTAGCCATTAAAGAGGCTTTAATTTACATAACGTACTGACCAGAGTTTGACACACCACTGGGGGGGATACAATGCAAAGTGTTGTTGAAGTGTCGTTATGCAATGCCTCAGTTGTGTGGAAACCCTGTATAGCTGCTTTTGGCCTTTGCTTCATTTTCACCTTGACTTTAAAGCTGACATCATCCCACAACATGCAGAGGGAATGACATGACCTTCATGTCTGCCGAAACCATTCAAAGACTGTTGTGGAATTTTTTAAATATCCGTTGGCGTCACCTGGAAATGAGAATATTTTTTTCTCTCTCTTTTGTCTGCACTGCAAAAGTGATCCATCTTGACAAGTCATTCAGTGTAGTCTTGAGACAAAAAATCTTACTTTTCTAAAAGCACGTGAGGCAAAATTTGCCAAAGAGCTGAGGTCATTTGACTAAAGCAAACTGTCTTGCTGAAGCAATTTTCAAGTGACGTTATCTTGATAGCTTTGGAGCAAAATCCTCCCTAATTCATAATGTCATCACTGCACTGGGAACAAGTGAAATTATCACACACATTCTCACCTTTCTTTAAAACTAAATTGTAAGATGGACTTCGTAGGATGAAAAATATACATACCTCTTTACAGAGTAAAGCTTTTCTTTCGACTGCAGTGATAATTTAACATCCTCCCCGTCTCCTCATTTCCAAACTATTAGTAACTCATCTGCATCGAAGTCCAACAGCTGGACAGACTTCTGTCCAACAGATGTTTCTTGCCTTCCATCACTGAGAGATGTTCCAGCAATCACAAGTCAAAGAACAGAGGACCTGACATTGGCTGGTCTATGAGGTGCGGGTATCCTCAGTATCAAGTATTTTATTTCATCCAAATTAGTGGAAAGATCAAGGGACTGAGGTTCATCTGCCCTTAAAGGTCATGAGACAACCAATTCAGATTTTTATTTTATCTTCATCGAAAAAAAGCTGTTTCATCAGTTGCTGATGTTACTTAGCAGCTCCAGTACAGCTCCACTGCTTTCTCTCAGTGAGCTGAACACAAAATATTGCAAAAGCCACACAATGGTAAGATGACATAACTGAGATGCTAACTGAAAACCTTTTATATATATATATATGGAATGTAAATTCACTGTGGAGGCCACAAACCTCTGCATTATAAATTTGTTCTGCCTTTGAAGTTAATAATTTGCCTCAATCCTCAAACCAGCATTTAATCATCATGTAGAGGCAAACAACCAGTCAAGGCCTCTGTGTGCAGTACACACAAACCCTGATCGTTTTACCACATCGTGCTCAGAGAAGGCAGAGCCACTGGTTTGATTGCATTTGATTACATATTCAGAATTCGTGAAAAACAGCAATTTTCCACAATAGATTTGTAGCGTTCTTAAATTACTTTGGAGGCAGGTGTGTAATCTGATTTCAACTCTCTAATCAACTTCAACTTGTAAGAGTCAACGTGATATGCGAACTGCAGAGGGTCCATCTGTGCTGCTGTGGCATAAGAGAGGTGGAGCTCTGAGGTTAAGGCTGTACTTCTTTGGGTCATGGCGATGATAGGAGCTGTTCCTCCTATGTGCCCAACACAGTATTTCAATGTATGGCCACAGATGTTATCTGGGCCAGGGGCTTTCTCGGGCTGGTGTCCTTTTCAAGCTTACCAAAGAATCAACGCTGACAGCAATAGGGTCGCCCGGAGTCACGTTGCTGATGGTGCTTGCCATCGGTGATCAATGGTCTTTCTTAAACCTTGCATAGAAAGAGCTTAGATCATTGGGGAGGTATTCATCAGTACTCCAAGAAATACAGTCAGGTCTGAGGTCTCTAACGAATTTAACTGCTGCCACTGAATTGCCAGGCTGCCCGGAAATTACAAACAGCACACTGAGGTGGCATTTGTTTTTAAGTACTGGTGCTTCACAGCCACCATTCGTGAGTGTCTGTGCAAACCTGATAGAGAGCTCTTGGCCATATCCATCCTTTTTGTCTACCAAGAGAATTTCCCCAGCTATTTCTTCACTCTATTTTTATGCGAACGCTGCCTATGAACACATCATGGTTACCGTAAACAGACTGGAACTGATTTCGCCTCACGCTCCCAGATTTATTTTGGGAGATTTTAACCACTGATCTGTGGAAAAATCACTGAGAATATTCCAGCAAAACATCACGTGTGCAACACATTTTCACAGGAATCTGTTCTGAAATTGGTCAAGTCTAAAAAACAATGGATTGTGCATGGCACCAATGATGATTATCTGTCTGCATAAAGAATATAGTTCCTACCAAAATAATCAACATTTTTCCCAACAATAAACCTTGAGTCAAAAAACATCTTATCAACACTGAATTAATAACAGTAAAGTCCACAAACACCACTATGCAAGAGTAGCACCACAGACATGATTTACACATAACTGTAATTTTAATTTTCCTCTGTGGGCCCTTTACCTTTTTGATAATCTTTTACTGTAAATGAGCAACTTCAGCTTCCCCTTTATAAACTGGGTGTGATCATGACGATGGTGATTATTATGATTGTTGCGTGTTCTAACTGTTGCTTTGCTTCTGTTATTTATTTATTGGCCAAGCATGTTGCAAATGTTATCTTTCTACTTATACATCTAAAACCCAAACATCGAAATATGGTAGAATAAAATCAAGCATGAGCATGGAAAGAAACACAAACCAAACTCAAAGGATCTTAAGTATTCTAACTGAGCTGCCTATCCACGTTTTTTTATTGAGATAAATTTCACTTCAACTGTGTCTGCTCTTTTTTTAGAGACACATTTCAAGCAAACAGTAGCCTTACTCTTAGTTGTAGTTATGCCGGTGTAATAAGCTTTATTTATGGATGTTGTGGCTTTGTTTTGACAATGAGGCACAGATGTACTGGTGGGTATCCAGCAATGAAATTTATGGGCCTAGACTGTCACTGTCTGACAATGTTTGATTCAGGAGGGGTGTCTGTCTGTCTGTTCCACTCACAGAAGATGTGAGACACTGACCATGACTCAATGTTTTTCAGATCATGTTGCAACAGCGTAGCTGGCCCGGTAAATACACCAACCTGAAGCAAACAGGTTTTTATGTTTGATCGAGTGATAGGTCCTGAGGATGACAGTGCAAGAAGAGAGTCTAAGCTTTGAATTGACAGCCTGAAATGTCAGCCATAAAAAATGTTAGCTGTTGCTGTTTTATTTACTTTAAATGCTAATGTCATCTTTAAAGTAGGGGGCATTTGAATGTCTTTTTTATTACAGTCATTACAGTTTTACTTTTAGCCTGTTATATCGGCCTCAAGTCTGGGGGAAAGTCTTAATTTTCAGGGACAACCTGCGTCACATTTAAAAAAAATTAGACCTGGGAGCTCTCCAGTGTCAACACAGTCTTCTCCTTTTGACCAAGGATATACTACACTGGACCAGTTGGGACTGAAAGGCCTTGGTTGCTTAGGGAGTGGAAACTTTTGTTCATTTTTTCTTCTTAACTTGGTCCAGGGTGTAAATTGGCCTCATTAAACCCATAACCAATTCTTTAATGTAGCTTAAAGACACGGTTGTGGTTTCATGTCACAATTAGAGGTTTCGTGTGATCAACTTGACTTTACTCTGCTGTCAGTGGTCAATAGCAGATGACTGTGTTTATGCTGGAAAGCTCCAAGGTGTTTTAGATGAAAAAAGAAGTAGATATGCTTCCAACCCTGAGAGAAATCAAATTTTTGCAATAATTCAAAATCTTTTAATGGTCATTGTGCAATGTTTTCCAGTCAGAATATCCATCTGTGTGGCAGTGAATCGGAACTACAGTCCAATTTTTCTTGCTTTTGACAAATTTAACATGCTTATCAAGCTGCTTTTTCACCTTGACTTTTTTGTCTCAGATTCAACAACAGCCCAACACCATTGCACTTTGCTAAATTTTTCAGCTGCTAATTTAAATCAACAGCATGCTTCCACAACATCACCAACACCTTTCTGTAGTTTGGACATCACTTTAATCACCTCTAAAAATGAGCATTGTGCAGCAGGTCGTATTTCAGCCAACAAGATGAAAAAGAGACTAGACAAGGCTTGGCTTGACTTTATTTAACTGGGGCTTTACATCCTATGCTTTTTGCATTACAATGCATAAACATCGCAGAATCAGGCCTTAATGCTTAACTGTTGCTCCCGTTTCCTCCCTTGTTTGAATCTCCCTGTCGCCCTATTCAGACATGTCAACAAAACACACATGGAGAAAACCGAGACTGGCTTCATTACCGTCTTCTCTTGTGAAAATACATTTTGGAACTACTGTAACCTGACAAAGTTGGACCACACTGTGTCGCGGCTGCAGCGCCATATTTCAAGTCAGAACTTTGAAGGCTGAAACCTGCAATGAAGCACAGGACTACTGTGCTGGAAAACGGATCTTTCATTAAATGTTTTTTTTCCTTTCTTTTCCCCATTTTTGTTGCAAAGGGGCCCTGTAAATCATGTCCTTTATACCTCCGGCCGGGGGTTCACCGCCTCACCGCAGGGTGGGAGGACAGCATGATGGGAAAAACATGATTGGATCTCAGTATAGTGGGACAGAAAGAGAGCGAGAGGAAGAAAAAAGGGCAAAAGAGAATGAGGGGCTGTGAAGTAAGCAGGACGAGGCATCTAATCTAGAGGACAGAGAGACACAAAGGCAGCAGGGGGTAAAATATTGTAATATTGTGAGACAGAGGAAGAGAAATAAAGACAGAAGAATATGAAGTTATAAAGAAATAAAAATCTGACTTCCTATTTCAAAACATTTTAAGCAATCATAGTCATGTCTCATTAGCTGAAAAAAGGAAACAAAAAAGGACCCAGTTTCACATTTTTCATCAAGTGCTGGGGAAAAATCCAAATAACTTTTTTTCCAAGAATTTTTATTGAGAAATACAACCCACTAGTCCTGCCTTCTGCAGCTAAATGACAACCATTCTACATATTTAGATCATGCCGCCTTTTGCAGGTAATAATGCATGGCCAATGTTTATTAATGCAATGCATATTAATGTAACAATTAGTCAAACAATAGATAATGCAAAAAACAAAAATTTCAACACTGTCAGCACCTGGGGCAGCAGTGGCTGTGACTCACAGCTCATAGAGTTAATTCAGACATTTCCACTTTGCGCTCCCTCTCTGAGTTGTAACTGGCTCAAATCTGAACACACAGAATTAATACATGATTTTAGAATCAGTGTGACTTGCACTTTCAGAGGATATCATTAACCCCATCACAAATAATGGTCCGTGAAGCTGCTCAGAAATCAGAAAAAAGACGCTCCTCATCTAGAGCCTGAGAAATATTACGTCTTTAAGTTTTTTCATTATCAAAGTGGTCAGTGGTTGTTTTCAGTGCAAATACTACTGTTAAAAGCAAATTCATCACAGTTTGAATGCTGCCACGTTGTGTCAATTTTCCCACTTTTTCAGACTTGATAACAGCAACAGGTCCTGACCCACCTCCAGGAGTCTCAACGAGGAGACACTTAAAATAATATAAGAATATATAATGGGAAATTGATTGCCCATGCAATCTATTGCGACATTAAACTAATTTCCCAAATCTCAATCTGGCAAAGGTTTTTGCTCATCCACGTGACCACGTGATCCACATGTGAATCTGCTTTGTGCAGCTTTTAAAAAGTCTATCTATTAAAATTGAACAATGTGACCCAGGTGCCAACTGTGCAGCCAATCACTGTGAAAGACACACGAACGAGCGAGAGGTAGCGAGAACAGCAGACTCAGCAGCTGTGATTTCCTAATGGTGAATTTATATGTGCTGTGTTTTAATACTCTGCAGTCACCTAATACCCTGGACCAGAGATGTTCATCCATAATTCTCAGATATAAATCGCTTTGGTCCTGACATCTAATATTGGTTTGTCTGGCTGTGGTGGGTTTTGGTGATTGATGGCACAAACATTCAACAAAGTGAGTTACAATACCAGCAGTCTGTTTCTGTGGAGTCAAACAGTAGGACTCAGATAATATATCATCATGGGGTTGAGGTAGGTCACACTGTTTATACAACTGAAATCCTGTACAACCAAAGTTTTAAGAAGCCAATATCAAGGTCTATACAGGTGAAAGCAGCAGTGTCCTCACAGTTGAATTACAAAATATTACTTTATTGTAGAACAAAGAAGCCTCAGAAACATTAGACTTTAAACACGAGCGGAGGTTATGCAAAGCCAGGCCGATCCATGTGTTGCATGGACATATAATATCACTACAGGTCTGCTGCCTCCTGTTTTCACTCTGACCTGCAGCTTCCATTACAGGGGGCATTCACTCTCACACACACACACACACACACACACACACACACACACACACATTTATCCAGAAATGTGCAAATAAATCCAAATGTACACAAACTGGTCCCACACAGAGGAGGAAATTATTCCTGGAAATCAGGGGTGATTATTGCTGCAACAAGGCCCGGGGGATGTGTTGAGTGGAGAAAACAGTGTGAAAATGTTAAGACCAGGTGTCGGTGAGAGGTAAGAGTCAGTGTGATTGTGTATAAAAGAAAGTAATAGACAGGGAGAAAGTGACTGATTCATTAGAAATGACTTGACTGATGTGTCTGGACTTTTGTTTTACTCTGTGCGCTTTCTTTGTTTATGCATGTGTGTTCAACAAAGACAGAGAATGAAAACAATGACCTCATATCCTGCCACCATAGCAACACGGGCAAAAAAGTTAACAACAACAAGCTCTGTTATTTTGTTTACAGGCTGTCCGGCTCACTGGGCTGACATATGGTGGCTCCTTGGCGGCCCTCAGCATCTTGAAATTCACCCGGTCACTGAAATCAGTGTGTTCAGTCCCACTTCCTACTTTCTGTTGGAGAGTTCAATGATGTTACTTGGCAGCAAATCCAATTCCAGCCTGTAAACCAGTACCGGATGATATTTCTTTGCAATGAAAGATCACGCCTCCACATAAAAAGATTGAATCAGTTTCACAACCTTCACAGAGGCAAGTGGGTGCTGCGTAGGACAAGCGTTGTAATCTGCAAGTCACTTGATATTTACATATGCACTAATTCTTCCTGTAATGCAATCATGTACTGCAATTTTAACTGTGCTGACTAAAGCACAGCTACTGCATAAATCCTTTCTTTTCCCTTCTGATTATGGATAGTAGTGCAATTTCTGAGAGCACACAAAAAGCAAGACACAGAACAGTGCAGTTCATCGCAACTGAAACAGTATTCTCCTGCAGACCATGCTTTATTCACATCATCACATTTTTTGTGGCTATCTCATCATCAGGGTGGTGGCTACCAAGGATTCGATGACCACATTGATAAAGGCAAGAATGCATCCAAGAAGACACATGCAAGAAGACATCCTCAGTAGTTACCACCCTGATGAGGGTGAGATAGCAGATAGAAAATGTTTCGGGGATAAAGCACAGGGAACTGGAGTCAAGGTGTGCTGCGTGTTATAATTTTGACAAACCACATGGAGGTCTGAAAAGGGCCTGTCCAAGTCAAACAGTTTACACTGGCTCTGACATTAATCTTCTTGCTTCTTCACAGTGTCCCATTAAACTGCAGGATCTGCAGGTTTTTCAGGAAGATTGCTTTTCCATGTACCAACCACTAACCTCCAATTAAATCTTTAATTACTGTCAGTTAAATGCTCAAGCTATAATGTAAACAAAAGTATTGAACCTGCTCCCATACTGACAAACTGGCAGGTCTTTTATCGTACTGAATAAAACTTGATATATTCTTCTATTAGAGCTGGAATGTTCCGTTCATATGTCAGTTTCCAATCACTGCTTTTCTGTTTTGTAGCACTGGAAGTAACATATCTTTGCTTTTGGACATAAAAAGCTATCTGAAATTGTGAAGAATACTTCTCTTCTTTTCAGATTTCTCTGTATCAGACATTTTATAGAGTCAGACTAAACCTTTTTATTGATTGAAAAATGATCCTTGATTTGTTTAAATCAGTAAGGACAGCAGTAAAAAAGTCAGATTTCCAAATAAATAAATAAAAACATATCTTACTGATATATTTTTTCATAAATAAGTGTCTAAAACTACAGTATACATGCAAATATTGTCATTTAGATGGTGAAACAATTTTTTAAAATTTAGGACAGAAATTGTTGGGCCAGGTCAGTCTGTTTTGTCGATGTAAATCAAATTTAAAATTGTGTGATGCAAATGTCTAATTTCCTTGGAGTGCCTTGAAAACACAAGATATGAAACAATTTCCTATAATTTATAAATGGTCAAGTTCCAGATAAGCAGATCACCTGAAGTGAATTTAAGTGAGAGACTACAGAGTGCATTGCCTGAAGATTTATTCTGCTCTCATATTATTATTATTATTACCACTGAAATATATAGGATGTTGACAATAAACCTACCTCCCCACCACAATATGAAGCCATATCCTCAACTCCCACCACAACTGCAGCAGCAGATAAGTGCCAGACTTGCCTCTGCTGCTCCAGTCCCTCATGGTGCTTCCTGACCTATATTCTCTCAGACCCTTGTCTCCTGTGGTATTTACAGCTTCCTTTCAAACAGACTACAACTGAATATTTTCCAACACAAACACACCATCAGCTCTGAATGGTGCCAGCATGTTTTAAATCAATCAGTTTTGCAGTCATATGCTGAAAACATGAAGCAAAAATAGGCCAGCGTGCACTTGTAAAAGTGTTTCATCACCACAGCAACATGAGAGGCAATAATATAACAACACAATTGGACTCCATGGACAGTGTCACTTCTGTACGGTTCATTACAGTAAATTAAGCATTCACTGCAGTGATTCCACCAGGATTTTTTTTCATCAGCCTAATCCTCAGCCCTTGCATTAGACCACAAGCTACAGTAAAATCTGACATTAGCTAGCGTTAGCATTACTTAGCCACTTAGTGTTTACTGTTGTTCTCTTCTTGAGACAAGATATAATGTTGATAAACTGCATCCGTATTATCTTGGCATCATGTAACTGGATATGTTGGAGTAGTAGTATCTTGGAGTGAAAAAGGTGTATGTGCACTCAGTGGACTTTATTAGTCATTCAATCCCCCTACTCAGTGCACTTCTATAAATTAATCCTAAAAAGTTTGTTAAATGTTTGGAGAGAGTGAGCTGGTGTGGAGTTCAGAGCAAAGAAATTTGAGAATGTGTCTCAACTTCCTATATCTGTCATTTCAAATTAAAACATGTCTGCAGAGTCATGTAAATGCAACTTCATGACATTTCATGAAGTTTCTGAATCAGTGGCGGTAAGAATCTTGCTGTGGCAGGCCGCCACGGCAAGATGGAATGGAAACACTGCACTAATATTCACACAGCAAAGTATCAAATATTTCTATAAAAGGCTGTAGAATGGCACAGAAATGACACGGTGTGTGTGTGTGTGTGTGTGTGTGGGGGGGGTAGATAAATGCACATGAAACTTTCATGCAGATGATACGGTCAAGAGCTCCAGTGTAAGTGAGTAAGTGGACATTGAGAGGAGATTGTTTCATAATTTGCAGTTGTAACGGCTAAGAATGAATGCTGAAGGTCAACATGACAGAAAAATCCTCAAGGTCCTCAGAATAATATAAAGTTCCACTTCCATGACAACCAAGCAAACTTCATCTTGTTGAAATCTCCAGAGGTAGTGTGTAACTGGACCCTGAGTGGAGACAGTTTTTATCTACTGACAGGTCTACATGTAATTAAGATATATACAACTGCTACTACTTACAATAACTTAATACTTTATTGATCCCTGTGGGGCAATTCAGCTCTCGAGGGAGGTCGGGGGTTGCATGCCTGCAGCAAAGCAACAGACTAGGAGTTGGTTTGGATTCAGAGGCTTGATCCAGGACACAGCAGTGCAGCAGTGTAGATGTCTGCAGACAAAGGAATATAAAAGATGTCTCAATCAAGTTCCTGCATCCTTTTTAGATGCAAGGTACCTTGCATGTAGGGAGGAATTCAGGATGCAATGTGGTGTGTGCCATGTACATTTGGGACCTTTCATAAATTACGCCAACAGTACTATGTGTCACAGAGAACAGAACTGAAAACCACTCACTTCAGCCATATTGCTCACACTTCTCCCTTCTCTCCTGTTGCTCGACTACCCTCGATAAACCTGCACACAGTACAGCACTGTTCAGCGTGCAAGTGTTATGGAGGCGGTGAGTTAACTTTCCTTTTTCAAAAGGCAGTGACTGAAGCAGACTGGACTCCAGTGTTGGTGCTTGTAAGAAACGTGACCATATGGAAGTCATTAGATGTGGGCTGATTCAGCACGCTGGCATATTTGTGTGTTTGCACGTGAGTGTGTAGAGTGTTGTCTGCCACCTCCAGGTTCAGTAAGTCAAACACCACACCCTGACCTCCACACGCACACACACACACACACACACATTCCTATTGGAGTCTGGCTTCTTCGGCCCAGTGTGGACCATTATTTTTCATCATTTTTAAAAAACAAAAAACAACATTTTATGACTTGTTTTATAATATAAGTACAGAATAGCTCATGCATTTTTGTTCTAAAAATGCTAAAAATGATCAAGGGGGGACTTGTAACCCTGGCCAATGACACAGCAAACATTTAACTCACATGACTGATCGGCTATTTTCACTTCTACAGAAGAAGAAGCAGCCTCATTTTGCCTGACTTTATAAGCCCCTGAAAAACACTGAGTATCAATGATCTCAATGAGATCAATGAGGTATGCACATCAACTGTGTCATAGGCAATATAACTTCCGACATGAGTTTAAAACCAGTACTGGGACTGGATGTAGCTGAGATTCAATCTCAGCACTTCAACCTCATCAAGAGACATTTAAAGAATTGTAGAAATTATTAGCCTCATTGGTCTTATTTGTAGGTATAGGGACCTATAGTATCACACTGTGATGTGACACTCTTCCCATGGAGCTGCACATGACCCCTGGCTGTGCATCCAGAACTGCTGAACCCATTAGCCAGTTAATGGTGTACTTATAAAGAGTAGGAGAGTGATGGAGGGAAAGCCAAAGTCAAAGGGCATGAAGGGGGCAGGGAAGTCATTGACGAGCAGAGAGAGAGAGAGAGCCCGAGAGAGTTTTAGCAAGTAGCAAGGAGGGGAATGGTGCGAGAGGGGGAAAGGGGGGAGACAAAGGGGGAAAGGAGGGAAGGGGGAGAGGAGAGAGAGAGCAGTGAACCTCCTGAAAGACATAAATAGGCGAAAGAGGACTTGGAATATCGCAGTCACTCTTCCCGACAGCCACATCCACCGCTCTCCTCTCCCCTTCTCCTCACCACCACTCATCATCTGCTGCAGACCTTCATTCATCTGGAACCCTGAGAAAAGCCGGTGAGTAGTTTCTGCACTGCACCATCATCTTGTTGCAACACAACAGTACAGAGAGACTTACATTTAGAAGACAGCATCACCCTACACAAACTGATGTGTGTGAAAGTTGTATTTAAGAAAGCTATCAAGTCTGACGAGGAAGTGTGAGTATAACAGTGTATATGGATGACATGTATTACTGCATATTTTGGATATTGTGGCAGATCTGACAAATGTTATACAAATCTGGCTCTACTTTTGTGTTGTAACTGCAATAGTACTTCAAATCAATGAGAAAGTTTACACAATTACAAACGCTAATTTATGCCATGCATTGACATGGCATTTCACTCATTGTGCATGCTGTTCATGTATGCATCTCTTGGAAACAACATGTTTGCCACATAAAGAATAATTGTCCCTCAAAGGAACATTTAACACCAGGACAAATTACTGCTCCCTCTCTGGAGAACTGAAATACAGGATTGTGAGGGTGACATGACATTGTGAGGTGCTCCTGCCAATCTTGCCATATTTAACTTGACAAGGGTAAAGAGTGGAGAACAAACAGTGGAAAGGATTTTAATGAAATGTTCCCTCTGACTCACATGCCCCACTGCAACTCAACAGTGATAGTGCAGCCGGACACTTTGCCCTTTTCTCTAATTCTCCACGTCCTTTTGCCATCTGCCAGATCTGACAGGAAAAGAACAGCTCCAAGTAGAGAAGTCAAAATAAATTAAAAAAATAATTAACAGACTGCAAATCATCACACTGCAAAGGTTTTGAATGTATATGCAATAGATATAACTGTGTAAAAGAATATATAATAAATATAATATAATACCACGATCTATGAATCCTTAGAACCTAGACAAGACATTTATGGTAGAAATTGTTCAAGGTGTCCTAAATTATATCTATATTTATAGCTATAGCAACAGCAATGCAAAGAGCAAGAAAAAGTATGTAGTAGTGTATGTGGTGAATACACATGTACATACATATTTGCGGATGGATGACTCAGCTTGACAAAGATGTTAAAACTGACTTTTCTCCTTTCTTTGTATTCCCTTTAATATATCTCCTCCAGGTCCCTCATCATCATGGACACCACAACGAGCATCCTCTCCATCTCAGAGGCGCTGTGCCATCTCATCGTCATGGTGCTGACGCTGGGCCATGGCCTTCATTCAATGCCTGTTCCTACTGATGTCCCCATGTGCACGGCTTCAGAAACTGCTCAGTACAGCCTAACCTTTACCGGCAAATGGAGCCAGGCAGCTTTCCCTAAACAGTATCCTGTCTACCGTCCTCCTGCACAGTGGTCAAACCTAATTGGTAAGCAAGCAGAGTGGAACTACTTCTTTACAGTTTCTTATTATTACAAGGAGGTAATTCTGATTAGTTCAGTAGCAGAAAGCAAATGTAGGAATGTTCCCTCTACTGACCCACTGCTTAGTGCTTGAAGCTGATTTCTAAAATCAGAGAAAGCCATTAAAGAAAATTATCCCAGGTCAGCATATATCCAATAAATGAAAAAATCGCACATGATAAAAGTAGAGCACATTCATAAATTTACAAAATCCTATCCTAAAGTAAGAATCCTAAAGTTACTTTAAAGCAATAAAAGAAATCTTCTCAAGTATGCACATAAAATACAGTCATGCAGTACTTTAGTATCTTATACAAAAATAATACTTCTTTTAATATGCCTCAGCATAGAAGTACATAAACTGACTATGGCAGACATAAGCCTGTTGCAGCATCCATCCCTGACCCTCTCCTTTCCCTCCCCCGTCCTTCTCTCTGCTCGTAGGGGTGACCCACAGCTCTGACTACCACATGTGGCAGCGTAATGAGTTTGCCAGCAATGGAGTGAGGGAGTTTGCGGAGAAAGGCGAGGCTTGGACGCTCATGAAGGAAGTTGAGGCGGCCGGCGAACGCATCCAAAGTGTTTATGGGATCCTCTCCGCTCCTGCTGTTGTGGGAGGAACAGGCCAGATGAATACCGAGTTTGAGGTCTTCGCCAGGCACTCCTATGTAAGTCACTCAACACCTGGACTCCTTCAGTCTGGGTCAGAGCATTAGGTGCATCAGATGCCTTTGCCGATGGGTCAATATGCGTAACAGTTAGTGTGATGCTTTTTAGTCAAGGACAGAGGACTTCCTTAAAATTGACAGTCCTTCCATAGTTCCTATAATTAAGCAGTGAAAAAAATCATTCATTTTAGTTTTCCAAATACGTTAAGTGTTCTGCACAGGTGGGTTACATCTGTTTATAATATGCTTCCTTTTTCGTGTGTTGAGGACGTTGTGCTGCCATGTCACAGCAATATAATTACGTAAAACTCTGTGATGTGAGATTGAGGACAAGTTTCTTTTTCGCCAAGTTATAACTTATAATAATTCTGCTACGTAATGATAATAAAAAAAGTAATGTCATGAGAAAGAGGTCGATACAGGAAAATTGTTAGTGCTACTACAAAACCAGCTCAGTACTGTTTTTTCCATATGCTGACCTGGAGTTAGCTTCCGAAAACCTAATTTATGTGTCTAAAAATTATGTAAAACTCTGCAGGTGCTGGCTGTTAACCTACCTGCTAATGAGTCCCTGGGTATGGTCATAAATTTTGGAACACATCTGACCAAACACTATGTTAGGCTTAGGCCGAGACACACTTGGGGGAAAGAGAGGGAACAGAGGTTTGGTTTCGAGGTGACAGACATGGGAAAAAGTCCAGGTGGAGACTGAAGGTGTTCACCTGGACAAAACAAACTGTACTTTGGCTTTGCTTGTGTACATTTACGATATATGGATAGATTAAACATATTAAACAACGGTGAAATACATTGTCATTTGATATACACATCATATGTGTTTCACTTAAAGGGCAAAACCACTAATTTTATCCAACATATGCAGAGAAAAAGTCGTGGAAATCCTTTTGTGGCCTGGGGGAACTAACCCTGCTGCATAGATTATAACACTTTAATTGTCGATTGTGAAGCAAGCACTTATTTGGATGTCAGGATAGTGCCGCTAAATTGGTGAGTTTCAAATGAAGGATGGATGGCGGTGTTTTATAGGTAAAATAAGGATCATAAAGGCCTCATTTTAATGGAACTTCCAAAGGAATGTAATTATTTCTTCCAGTTTCTTTGAACCCATAATTGTTTCATTTCTATTCGTAACTTAATGAGTATAATTGGAAAATGACTTCAGCTCAGAAGACACTTACCCATTTCTTCCTTTGTGGCTTTAACCCACAGTCCTGACAAATGAATCATATGTGGCTACATAAAAATAACAACCCATTTCTCTTTCCCACCCATGTCTCCTCATCTTGCTGCTCCATCCTCATATTGCTCCATCTTCCTCCCCATGCTTTACTACCTCCATCTGCAGCTGTCATTTATCGTGCGCCTCGTCCCAAGTCCAGACTGGTTTGTGGGCGTGGACAGCATTGACCTGTGTGACGGTGACCACTGGAAAGATAGTGTCTCGCTGGAGCTTTTCCCATACGATGCAGGAACTGACAGCGGGTTCACCTTCTCCTCTCCAAACTTTGAAACCATCCCACAGGACAAAATCACACAGGTGGGTCAACCAAACCACCAAAAACGTGAGCTATGTGACCCTGATCTCTCGCAACCTATATCAACCTATATCGCAACCTGTATCAACAGCTGACCATTTTCCCTCCACAGATCACCTCCTCCTTCCCTAGCCACCCTGCCAACTCCTTTTTCTACCCCCGCCTGAAGCACCTTCCACCCATCGCTAAGGTAAAGCTGACAAAGATAAAGAAAAACAACCAGATCATCAGCTTACCTGTGGAGCCCACCCAGTCAAACCAACTGCCAACAGGAAACGAGATAGAAGACAAGCTCATAAGTAAGTCTGACTTCTTCAAATATGCAGAATTTCTACATTCATACTGACTGAAAAAGCTCTTTTCATGTACTGGCACAGCACTGTCTAAAATCTGGTATACTTATATAAGGGACTTGCATGACAGTATTACTATTTTTTTTTAAATGAATGATCCCAACCATTAAAGACATTACATGACACACTTATACATATCCAGCAAAATATGTTTAAACATAGATGAGTAAGATCAGCAGTTATACAATGTACTTGCAATATTCCACCATTCTTACCAGGCTGCCTTTCCCCACTCTATTTGAGCTTATAGAATAATACTTTGCACATTTAAACCAAAAGAAAGTATATGTGCAAATCTAATATAAGGGTTTAACATAATACTAGGAACTGTCTTTTGCTGACTCAGATGAAAGCATTTGAAAACTATTACAGGCCACACACAAACTCAATTACTTTCAACCAGAAACCAGGGAAGCCAGACGAGTGCAGGGCAACAGAAAATGCCAGGGGCACATCTGGCATCCAGTGGAAAAGTCTGAAGATGACAGATGGAGAAAGTGAAAGGACATCTTGAAAAAACTATGTCGAAATTATGTACAGCAGTTCTTAGGTCGTGACCCAAAATAGGATGCAGACACGCATGCTTTAACAAGTCCTGGATCCATAAATTGAAGCTGGATTTGCTTAATGTTGGTTCCCAGACTGTTAAATTTCAAGACTCCCTGTTGCAGTGGTAACAGTAAAACAGTCTAATGGCAAGGATGAACAGAGAGACAGCTTGGAAAAATAAAGATGCAGAATGTGTAGAGGTATTAGTAAAGCCAACAATGCAGTGGTTAAACAACCTGTCTGCGTGACTGATGTTCTCTAATGTGACAGGTAAGGGGAAAATAAGCTTTTATAAAAACACAATTGATCACAGAAAGTCTAAATAGATGACTTGACCAGGAAAAAGTTTCTTTAAGGGGGAAAAAAGAAAGAAATAGCGTGTCAAACTGGCAGTCGAGCTGACATTGTGGTAATCAGTCACTGCTGGGAGTGAGTGTAAAGGTTTGACTCAGCATCGCAGACTGCAAGTCCGTTCCCCTGACTACCCGTCAACAAATAACAGAAAGGGGCCAAAAATCTGTTGGGATTTCCTGCCCTGCTCCCAATGCACCATCCTGCCCCTCCAACTGTTTATCCCTCCCTCCCTTCATTATCCCTCCATCTTTTTCATGCTCGGGGGGGGCGGCTTGGGGAACAATTTTCATTACAGATTAGCAATCACCTGCACTAGATTTTATTTTGGAATACAGCACTGACATAAAATAGGATAAATCAGCATTGCTTCTCAGAGCATCTTAACAAGTTATCCATCCCTCTGTCCTTAATGGACACACAAGATGAACAGAGATGTCAAAATCAGCCTAAATTTGACGTGTGAGTTCCATCCCTCTGTCTGTCTGTCCATGGATGCGCCTCCCGTCCTTCTGTTTTTCTACTCTTTACCGGACAACTAAGTCTGTGATACATATCAGCTGAATGCAAGTTCACAACAAGGTTGGCTGAGGTAGCATGGCAAATTTACGATGCTGGAGAAAGGGAGACTGAAAGCAATGAAGAAAAAGAAACATGATATAACATGATTTAATTGATCGCTTTACTGAAAAATGAACAAAAGGGAGGCAGCACACTTTCCCTCTCTTATAGCTGAGGTGTCTTTTAGCAAGGCACTCAATCTCTGCTTCAGTCACACGAAGAAGTTTTCTAACATAGAGCAAGCACAATCAGCAAAATAACTGAAGGTTAAAAAAATCAGGAGTATATTTAAAATATACAGTTGGAGAAAAGTATTCAACACAAGTGTTTTTTGTAAACAGAGTTCCAATGCAGCTTTTCACATAAAATTACATGTAATAAAGTGAAATGGCAGGAAAAAGTATTGAAAGCACTAACTGAAAGTGGTTTAATAGTTGGTGGAGAAGCCTTTGTTTGCAATGACAGTTTCAAGAGACTTCTTATATGAGGAAACTAATCAGTGCTAAGGAGTTATTATTATATATTATCCATTATTCTATACAGACTTTCTTTAAGACTGAGAATCTTGATCTTGAGTTCCTTCTACAAATGGGTTTAAGTTTGGTGACTGACTGGGCCAAGAACTTCCTTTTCTTCATCTGGAACAAACTGAAAGCACTGTTTGCAGTATGCTTTGGATCATTGTCCTGCTGGAAGATCTACCCATGACTCATCCTCGTCCTCCTGGTGGATGGCAACAGATTCAACTCAAAAATTTCCTGGTGCAGGGCTGCATTCATTTCCCTTCAATAATACGGATTCTGTCCATATCATGAGATGAGAAACAGCCCCATACCATGATGCTTCCACCTCCAAAATAAACTGTCACTTTGGTATTTTAGAATCATTCTGCATTCTCACAGTAACTCACAGGTTTTTCCAAATCTTGTCAAGCAAAGTTTAAACAAACTTAAACATGCATTGTTTCCAATAATGGAGTTTACCAGGGAGACTGTGCACTGAGCTTGTTGCAGTGGAGAGCATTGCCTACTGTGGAAACTGCACCTGTTGCCTCCAGTTAGACTTAGAGTAGTTGCAAAGGTCTTGGGAGAGTTCTTTGCCTCTATACAGTATGAAATGTTACATGTGTGAAATCTTGGTAACAAATTATTTGAATACTAGCATTAAGAGGCAGGTAGGACTTATTCTTTCTGACCAATCAACTGGCCTTAACCCAGCTGATTGTACTTCACACAGTTAGGAGGTAGAACTACTTTAATCAGTTGGTGCCTTGCCTTGGCATGATCAAAACTTGAATGAATTTGCTGCAGTGGAACTGTGTTAAGTAAAAAAAAAAAAGAAAAGAAAGAAAAATCACCCATTGTAACTCCAATAGCCATCACTGCCAAGAATATATAACAAGAGGTTATGCATTCAAAAAGCTTGGCACAATCAGCCTGACACTATTTACAGGAATTTCCATTCATTATTGTATTAATTTTAAGACAAATAAGGGTTAAAAAGCTGCAATTTCACTGACCATGACTTATTCCACCCACCCCCACCCCCGTGCAGATACACCTCTGGACTGTGAGGTGTCAGCGTGGTCTCCCTGGGGCTTGTGCAAAGGCAAGTGTGGAGAATCAGGCGTGCGCCACCGCACACGCTACATCCTCATGCATCCGGCCAACAACGGAGCAGCGTGCCCCCTGCTGGAGGAAGAGAGGAAGTGCTTCCCAGACAACTGCTTATGACTAGGCCTGGAAAGGAGGGAGCATAAAGAGGGGAAGCAGCAGAAAGAGAAGAAAGAGAGGAAAGGCCGAAAAGGGAGAAAGGGACGAAGACGGAGAAACAATAGCAAAAGGTCCACGGCACATTCACATGAGGCATAAATATGACCAACCAGATTCCCTTATTTCTGCCCTGGCCATGCCCTGTTTCTGTGCAAACGACTGATGATTGATTGTCTGTTATATTGGGAGAGTTAGACTGCACAAAAAGTCTCATCCTCAAGCCACACTGACAGATCTGACATCACTTGAGAGGTTTAATTTGGAAAAACAGCTCAACACCAATTCAGCTTTGACATTTTATCCAAATTGTCTTGGAATAAAACAGTGCTATTGGAAATTTACCATTTACTAAAAACACAATTTACCACCGGGTTTGTTTTGACACTTGTGTAGAACACAAGTTTATTTGACCATAAATGACACTTAACATCTGAAGTCCCAATATCCAAGAAATATTTAATACAGAAAATCCAAAAAATATCAGCTACAGCAGGGGAAAACATGATGCCTTGATAGCTCGATAGATAAGTAGTACTAGTAGCAATGTGAGTCAGAGATAGAAACTTAAGTACGACATTCAATGCACAATGTTTACAGAGACTTTGTGGTTATTTTCCTGAAGACAAAGAAAATATTTATTTACAGGATTTTAACCTGTACTGTACAGTATATGAAATCTGTTAGTTATAATTTGTATTCCTTTCTGTTATTGAGATATTAGTTCAATACAGAAAATTGTTTTTTGTAAAAAAAAAAAAAAACAACTAAAAATGTACAAAATGTATGTTTTCTGTATGGTCAATAAAGTGTAAATAAGATATCAATAACAGTTTCTCCAAGAAAGGGACGCTCCTTTTTGAAGGAAGCAGGTATATGTTGAATTATATCTGCAGGTTGAACTTTAGGTAATTCCTATGAGCATGGAATTTCATGTGAGAAAAATGGAATTCCATGGTAAGGACTTAACTAATTCTTTTTGCCGTTGCTCAGTGCAATGCATGACCTACAAATCTGAACCACACATTTGGGTTTACTTACAAATGGGCTCTCAAGGGTTATAAATTAGTGTTATAAAAACTGGGGCTGCAGGATCAAATTGAGTGCAGAGACAAATGCTTTAAACGGGATGATCTGGGTTCAGTCCCCAGTGCTGGCTGGAAGTCACCATGATGAAGTGTTGGTGAGCACTTTTATCCATTTTATGACCAACTATTCAAAACAGTTCACCAAATGTGGATTTTAGATCACATGACCTGAGGTTTTATAGAGATTACTTCATGCTCTAACGCCCAGTGCAGCTCAAAACCACTATGAAGCTGGAGTCCCATTTGATGGACAGAACAGAGACCACTTACATGTGAAGTGACCTATTTTTTAATATGTGAAATAGATAAAATAACTCATGACCCGTCCCACCCCCTTTCCCAACAAGCAACACAGAAACCATACTGTAGATGACAGATTGTATAGCAATAACAACTAAACATCTGGTGCATGAGGGAGCTCCTTCCGTTCTGCAGGACAAGGGAGAGGAAAAATACTGAGATAAAGAACCAGGAGACAGAAGAGGAGCAGATACTGTTTCTGGCTTTCCTTTACAACAGTTTCATCAGCTAAGTCTGAGAACGGTAAGAGTTAAGTAAGCCCGACATAGTATATGATTAAGAATATATGATGGGGTATACATTCTACCAAGTGGCTAAGAATTTGTTTTGGTTTTTTTCGGGATGAACAAAAATTGGTACAATCTCCCCCCATGAGAGAGAATAGGGAGAAAAAAATGTAATCTCAGGCATTTTGACCGTGGAATGATTGATAGTGCCAGACGAGCTGGTTTGAGTATTTCTGAAATCTCGACCTCCTAGGATTTACACGCACAGTAACTTTTAGTCAGAATGGCAAGGAAAACAAGAAACATCCAGTGAACAGCAGCTATGTGGACAGAAATGTCTTGTTGATCACAGAGGTCAGAGGACAATGACCTGACTGGTTGGAGTGGTAACAGATAACCACTGTAACTGGTGAGTAGAAAAGCATCACAAATGCACATGTCAGGCAGATTGGGCCACGTTGGGTTCCACTCCTGTCAGCCAAGAACAGGAATGTGACACAGGCTCACCAAAACCAAAGACTTGAAAATGTAGCCTGGTGTGATGGATCTTAATTTCTGCAGTGGTAGACTGATGAGTTTGACATCAATAAATTCAGGGACCCCTCACGAATGTGCACCTGATAAATCTGCAAAAGTTTAATGTTATGTAACACAATCATGGAGCAGAGTCTATAAGAAACATTTCCAACATCTTGTGGAAGCCATGCCTTGAAGGTCTGAGGCTGTTTTGATTCTAAAGGAAGGCCCTACCTGGAATTAATATGGTCTTTCTAAAGAAATGCTTGGGGAGCATGTTGCAAAGTACTATATATAAATACTATATCAACAACTGATCACAGTACAATGAGGTAGCAGTAGTGCCAAATGGCAGTGAATTACACATTATTAATGCTAGTACTCATATGTTTGGAAGACTAGCGTTAGACTAAGGTTTGCAGAAATGACAAAAACCCATGGTCTTTTAAAACTGAATCTAATATTTTAATGGCAGATATAATAAACCTATTGATTTAGCATTCACACCTTCTGTAAAACTACTGCAGTGTGGGAGGAGAGGAGTCTTTGCTTACTTTAGAGGTGACAGCTTTTGCAGATGCTTAACATGAGAAGGGTTTGTTCTGTGTGTGGGTGGATTGGGGTTTACTTTATAAGTGACCTCATCTAAGGTAAGCATATGGCAACTATTGTACATAATGGCTTGGATTACATTTTCCACTCAAGTTCCAAAGAGATTTGGACTCACTTTTGAACTGTACTAACAGACACAGTGATCCTCATTGTGTAAGAGGTTGAAAGGTGAACACTGTATTTTTTATGCATCCGAGAGTAGCCAAAAGGGACAATCAAATAAAGCCTCCATAGTTCAGCACTTTTGATATAGTGTGGTAAATACAGATAAAGCATTTGACCCACTGGTGGAAACAAGACCCAGTGCTTTTATATTAAACTAACTGCTAGAAATTTTCTTTGTTGCTGCAATGGAAATGCTACATGTCCCAGAAACTTGTTTGAAAAGGTACGATGCTATTCTTGTTTAGGTCTATTCTTGTCATTGCTGGTTGTTCTGTATCTGGTGCGAGTGGGAAGTCCATCACTAGCCTTATCAATACTTTGCTATTGGCTCCCTGGTTAACCAGTCATGACACGACCAGAATGACTCATCACACAAAGCAGCACCTGCGAATTTCTCACACCTTTTAAAGCCCCTGTAGCCCTCCACTTTAGAGAAAAAACTGCTATAGGACATGAGTGTTTGGGTATAGTTAATGAAAAATACCTCAACTTTGACTTAAAATTTGTAATCTACAACAGAAAACGGTTTATCAGAACTGCAGGTGAAACAGCTGGTCAACATCAAGTGCGCTGCAATCTGATAGCTCATTGTTAACTGAAAATGGGTTTTCGAGGCATTGTCCTTCTGGTCCAGTGTTACCTGATGTTGGCAGCAGCCATGTATTTTGATCTCGGAGAACAGGAGGAAAAGTGCATCATTGAGGAGATTCCTGAAGACACGCTGGTGACTGGTGAGTCCTGCCGAGGGAATATTCCTCCTGAGTGCCGTTTGCAATCTCAACAGTAGAAACAAATCTGGAATTAGATGTTGATAAATGTTTTGTGAATTGCCATGTGATTGCTGAATCACACAGTAGATATAGCTATATGCACTTCTGTGATAATATAACTTAATTCAGCAAGTACAAAAGTCATTTATTACTTTACTTATACAACACACACTCTTCCTCAAAACTGTTTTGTTCAATAAGAAATAGCCATGGATGTGTGAGAAATGCAATTTGTCCTAAAATGATAGACAGAAAGGAAATCACAATATGAAATGCATAATTTAGATTTCCTTGCAAATGATACAAGACAGTTTTTGGCCTTGACTACATTTCTGTGTGTTTGTGCATATGTACAGTATGTGAATGCACTCATGTGTGAGAGTCTCTTACCATCAGGTTACTTCTTGTTGGAGCCTTGGGATTTGAGGACGTCCACCCACTCCCCTCACTTTGGTGTCACTGTGACAGTCAGAGACCCGAACCATGAGGTACTGCACTCAAAGGAGAGCTTCATCACCAAGCCAGGGTCACACAAACATGTGTGTGACAGTACACTAAATCATGTGCTGTCTGGTTCTCCCATTCAAAACCAACATAAACAAGGACAAAATGCACATTTAAAATTCTTACTTAAGTTAAGCACGGCAGGTTTTGGTTGATAACTTGTACTGCAGGGCTAAAAAATGAATATACAACAGAAATAATCTACCAGCTGTATTTGCTTCTTTTTTCTCTTTTCTTATATAAACACGTTATGTCTTTGTCTTGACCAACTAAAAAGAACCAAAGTATAAACACAACCACATCTCCAATTTGTTGACTCATAGCTGAGCAAATGTTGGCCTAACAGCCTGTTTCCATCTCTCCAGGTTCTGATGACAAAACGCTATGGTAAATTTGGTAAATTCACCTTCACAGCTCACGCCTCTGGTCAGCACTACCTCTGCTTCCAAACCAACTCCACGAGGTTTGCCGTCTTTGCTGGGGAAAGGCTGGTGAGACCTGTTGACACACACACAAGTTTTAAAAAGAGAAAAATATATGCAGAATAAGATTCAACACTGAAATAATGCAAAGTTTTTTTCATGCACTGAGTCTAAAAAGACAAATATTCACTAGTTTCCAGCTTTTCAAATGTGAGGATTGGTTGCTTGTGCTTACTGTATGTTCAACCTTAGCTTTTTTGTTAAAAATGATACTTTTACCTCTTTATTTCTTAAAAAATATAAATTCAAATGAGACAAAATGAATGAAGTTCAGAGGGTAAATTTCTTACTTATGATTTCTGACATTTGTGATGAGGGGAGGGGTCAGAGGCAGACACTGTTTAACTTTACACACAGACAAATCATACATTTTTTTTAGAGTAATAACAGGAAAGGAGCATAATCTTGCAATATCCCCCCATTGTTATATACAGAAGCTACATTTGGATGTTCAGATGGGAGAGCACTCGATGGACCCCAATATTGACAAGACTAAAGACAACATGGACAATCTGGAGAAAAGCCTCAGCCACCTCATAGATCAGATGGTGTACATCACCAGGCAGCAGGAATACCAGAGGGTAAAGGACAAGTATTTGTTCTGTTATCATTCACCTTGTAGTGAAATGCCACAGAATGTAAGATCTTTCTTTTTGAAAATGTAACATCAAACTTTCCTGTCTCTCTCCGCCACCTTTATTATTGTCTGCTCTCAATCAGGAGAAAGAGGAGGTGTTTCGTCAGATCAGCGAGGACACCAACAGTAAAGTGTTGTGGTGGGCTGTGGTACAGACCTCTATTCTGTTGTCAGTTGGTTTTTGGCAGATGAAACGACTCAAAGACTTCTTCATTGCCAAGAAGCTGGTTTAACGGCGACCAGCCAACACTGCACGTGTCGTTCACCTCATTGTATGTCTTGCCCACACCTGTCCAAGTGCTTACTGCTATTATACTGTAACCTGCAACATGGATGCCTTATTCCCAGAAATACTACCAACTTAAAAACTTTCCAGTTGCCACAGTTGGATTTGGATATGGGAATTGCATGTAAAAAATAAAAGTACATAAGAATACATAAGAATTGGATATCATCCATTATACCTTATATGTCTTTTTATTGACAGCAAAACAAAAGGTCTCAGTCCATACATGAACTACCGTTGCGGACGCCACCTGTTGGACACAATAATGTGAAATGATATTTTAACATATTAAAATAATTATTGAATTGATTTGTTATTACTTCTGATTTTTCAGGATATATATGAGCTCTAACTTACCTCAATATTTCAACATCTTTTAAGAGCCTTGCAGCTTCCGCAATGTAATGTAAACTGTGAGCTAAAGGCTTATAAAAACTGACGTCACTACGTACTCGGAGGTAAAAATTTAAAATAGAAATATATAGGAGCTGTGACGCTACCTTCTACCCGTAATTAATAGACAAATGATACGTCTATCATTAGATGACGAAAGTAAAATGTAAAGAGTAGAGTTGAGAAGTGACCTCATAGCTTTGCTTCTTCAGATCATTACTTAACGTAACATAACATTAGCTTGCTCTTTATAATGTAGCATTTAGCTTCCCCGGCAGCGGGATATTCCGAGCCAGGTAAACTATTAACCGTGTTTTATATGTAAATGACTGTAAGAAGGGGTAATCCGGGCTATAAAGATACGAAATTTGAAAGAAATACATCAACGAATTAAACGCACTTTCGTGACCTTTGATCGGTAGGTTAACGCTGACCTTCGTGGTGTGGTCGGGGTCTGCTTAAGCAACGTGACAAAGAGACGACTGGTTGGGGTGAGACAAGTTTTGGTTCAGATTTAGGAATTACCGACAAGACACACATCTACACAGCACAACTCCTCACTGAGCTTTTAAAATAAGTGAGCTGGCCTCTTCTTTTTCAGGTCCTAGATGTCTTACTGGATCTGCTGCAACTCCTGCTTCCTCCCCCCCAGTGCTGACAGAAACTTGGCTGTGACATCGTGTCGCCATGTCATCTGCAGCAGCTGTTCCCAGACAGGTGAGTGGCGTCCTCCCGCAGCTCCGGGCAGGTGAACGCGTGATTAGACAGGGACATCTGTTGGACTTCAAGCGATACTGCAGGCTTGGTTACTCAATTTTATAAGTGGTGCATTCCACACAAGAACTTTTAACTGAAGTTTTCCTCGGCCAGGCCCTCTTCAAAGACCCGTACTCAGTAAACTTTCACAGGGAGACACGTGTGAGACAGTACTTGATGGCACACTGGGTTGGATATTGTTCCTGGCCATGATTACGATAAAGATGGGACAATGAAATCTTTTATCCTGTCATGCTGTGTGACTGAGTGCTTATTGTCATATCCTCAAATGAAATAAGAGTGTTACACCACTCAACGTTGGTTATGGGGCCTCTTGAAGTACTCATGGGGGTCCCTTGATCCCTCTTTGGGAACCACTGATCATATTCATAAGCCACAGGTCTGTTCCCGATGGGTCTAATTTCAGTCAAAGTCTGGCAGCCGGGGTTAGATCAAGGGGATACATGTAATTAATTTAGTGTCGCAAATGGAAACCCTTTGAAAACTCCTCTTTTGTTCAGTTTATGTGCTGGATTCAATCTCTGCATGTCTTCTATTGAATCCACCACTGCAGCAATGAGGCATTTTATCTGTTGCTTTGTAATTGCAGTTGTTCATATTTTCTTTCAGGCACACAAGGAAAGTGTTTAATATGCAAAGCCGAATGCAAAGTATCACCTCTCTCCAACAAAGTGAGCATCTTTTCTCCCATTTCATGGCATCGTTGTGTGGTTGTGGTGCTGTCTGAGCAAGATAACATCACACTTTATATAACTTCATCAAAAGACATACAATCCTCCAGTCATTATGGTCATATGACGTGTCTGTTTCAGAGCAGCTCGGAGGTGAAGGCCTTTTTTTCTGACATCAGTGCTGTGGCAAATGAACACTTCACGGAAGTCACCAAGGTCTGGTCCTTTTCTTCCTGTACATCACAAAATAGTCTTGTTATACCTGCATCAACCTTATAACAATCTCAACAATATTGTGACTCAGCAATATGTCTGTCTGTAGAGTTACTGTATATATGCATTTTTATATTATATATTAGTGCAGACTGCACATAACACTGATTTTTTTCCTTCTCTTAGATTGTAATGTTCCAGGCAAGCCATCGAAAGAGACTGCTGACTCACTACAAGGAGAAGGCGAGAGACATTTATCTTGTCACACTGGATGTTTGTGGGCATGTATGCGTGTGTTATCTGGGTTTGCTTTTCTTCATTTGGCAGGTAATGGTCAATGTATTTGCTACCAGTGCTATTCCTGCACTGATGCATCACCAATTGTTTTATCCATTACAGAACGAGAAACTAGAGGAGGTATTAGGCAAGATGAAGCAAGAAATGCAGAAGATGACAAAGTAAGTTAAACCATAAGTTTGTAACGCAATTTGATACAGATTTCTAAACTGCAGAATATGAAAAGTTGGATGCCTTCCTTATTGATGTTTGTTTTTTCACTTTAAAGGAAGTTGAATGAACAGAGCGACTACATCTCAAAACTAGAAAACTGTCTTCAGCATCAGAGGTACAGCATAGAGTATATACACAGTAATTATTAAAGACAATCATATTACATCTGCACATATTGACATCCTGATAGCATGAACATTAAAAAGATGAGTAACCCATTATAAAGAAAAAAAACACCTTGTCTTCTTGACAAAGTTTTTCTCCTCTTCTTTTTCCAAGACTTAAGGCCTTTTAAAATATATGTTTGCAGGGCAAACAGTTTGTTGATGCTTGTAAATTTGACCTGCAGCTGGAGTTTTCCTACTTTAACAGCCACCGTGCTGGGTAATCAACTAGTCTTTAATCATTCCACAAACCAGACGATCCTGAAAAATATTTAATTTTCCAAAATGTTTGCTAACAATCATTTGGCTGATGTTTCACTTCAGTTTCCTGTTCTCTAGATTGCTTTCTATCAATAAAACCTTTAATGAATTGGAATTTAGTGCTGGCTTTGGCTGCACCTCAGCATATAAAGTTTACAAGACGCTGGCTGTTATGCCTCACCTCTCGCTAGGTGTCACTCCTGGCACGTCTCCTCCTGGCCCGTTACAGCCAGAAGTGAATGAGTTTAAAGGAACAGCAGAGTTTTTGAAGACAGACGGTCAAGTTAGGATAAACTGATAAAATATTTGTTATCCTCAAAGAGCTCTTCAGCATTCATCATTCATTGGGTCTTTTTAAATGTTGTGTTGAATACAACTAACATATGCAAAGAAGTGATTTGTCTGGCATTTTCACACCTTGAAGGGTACTCACACATTCTCTCATACTCACATTCAAACCGACAATTATGTCTAAAGCAACTATGACTGCTCTGTGTTCTGTTAAAAAGTGATTAACCTTGTCTGTTGCTGTTCTCACTCAGTGTCAAAGCTCCATCAGTTTCTCAGATGAACTCCAGTCACCAAACCACACATGGACATAAGTCGGGTAAATGAACTCTCAATTTAATGACGCTCTAGCATTATATTGGTCTAATTACCAAACTGGTATAACATCTAATATATTTGAAACACCCTGACCTGCTATTCACACTCACATCAATACTAATGTTATCATACTTAATATGGCCATACACAAAGTGCTGCTCTCATACATCATATGTGCTATTGTATTACTTTACTCCTTTATCATATGTTGCTGATATTCTCCTCACTTTAAAGAGAAAAGAAAAGAGACATATGTCTTAAAATAAGTGCAGAGCACAGTGAGAGGTAAAAGTTCATCGATACTCAGGGGTTAATAGTTCAATCAAAGGTAAACAGCTCAACGATAAATTTGTCACGACAAAGATCACTTCAATTAGTAGACATAAACCACATTCCTGACAATTTATACGTCATGATTTGACATTCAGAAGTGTTTTATTTTTAAAGCTGGCCAGTCAAGGCGACTACTTGTTGCATCATGTCTGTTCAACAAAACTCTGGGTAATACTGATAAGGAAATGCACAGCCAAACAGGATGGGCCAGTTGTACAAAAAAGGGTAAACGCTAGCAGCACCAGAAACTCCTATGACCCCGGTCGGGTTAGACAGCTGGGCAACTGTCCAACTGGCCCCAGTCAGTGTTTCCCCTTTGAACATGTATTCATCTACCGCATAACTACTAATGTCTCTTTATCTATAATAGTTTCCAGTAGATCTTGATATGTTACTGCTTTGTTTTGCCAATAGTCTTGCCGATCTCAAATAAAGCCATGATGTCCCTGTCACGACACTCCTCAGCCACTAATGTGTGAGTATTGCCTCTTCTTTAATTTCTGCCCCTCTCTTCACATCATCGGCCCTCTCAGTTCTGCTCTCTTCACCTCATCTAATGCTTTGTTTATTTGTTTTTCATCCTGCCCTTATTTGTCTCTCTCCATGCCACAGACCTCATATGAGAGGGAGAGTGTAGGAGGTATTCCACAGTGCAAACAAGCTATAACCTGGGTTCAGCCCTGGTGTCTTATGTTAGCTTTAGCTGCTGTATAGCTTTGCCCTGCCCTTCAGCTGTCTACACACACACACACACACACACACACACACACACACACACACACACACACACACACACACACACACACACACACACCTGAATAAGCCAAGCTTTGCTTGGGTTAAGTCAGGAATCCCTGTTGGGTTTCCAAGACACCGCTGACACAGGACTGATTGATTGGCTGGCTGAATTTAATAGCGCAAATGTTGTTTTATCCTCTGAGACTTTAGATATTTCTACTGAGAGAAAGCAGCATAGACGACGGGTAGCGGATATTAACACCGTTTGCAATATTACAACCATGGATGCAGGGTGAATTAATTGTTGATCTAAAAAGCTCACTTTACATTTTTACTGATGGATGTCATGCAAAGGTATTTCGATTTTTTTCTTCTAAATACTTCGATTTTTGTGAATTGTATTAGAAATTTGGTCTCAGTAAAATCTAATATTAATTTGATTGAATTTCATTTTGAAAAGCCAAGCAAAACCACTTGGAATGAAACCATGAATGTTGCTGTTGCAAAGATCCTTGGCTTCTTATAAAGCAGTTCAGGCACCACTGCTGTTCTCAGTCAAATGAACCTGACTAATGAAGTGTGCTCTCCTGTCTGGCAGCACTGAAAACATGGAGGTGGATGAAAAGAGTCTGTTCAGAAAAGTAAGTTCCATTATTTTATTATGTCCATAATTGTTCTTTCTACAATGTACTCTTTAGATCTCTCAAGATCTTGGCATTTAATTTATGACTTTAGGACTCGAAAAATAAAAGAAGTGACAGAACAAGCAGATTAAAAAAAATTGTGATTTGTAACGTGTCTCTCTGTGCGTCTCCATCTTTCAGCCTAACATGGTTCGCAAAGTGTCGTTAGTCAATCCTGCTAAAGATGAACGAATAGGTATGTGATTTGTCATAACTCTTTGCTTCTAACATACAAGCACATTGCGAATGGCTGGAAAATAGGTTATGCTACCTAGGTAATAACACAAATAAGTCTCAGTCTGTCTCTTTCTACTAAATCTATTGTATGTGATAATTTCACTGAAATCATCTGACAAAATCATCTTTCAACCCAACTTTGTTTGGGGGTTATGGAGACCACAGTTGACCACCCATGTTGATTAAACCGGAGCAGATGTTGTCACTTGTTATGTTTAGGATTATACATGGTGAGTTCCCCCTCTTTAATTATGTGATTTAGCCCCTTAAGGGATTTGACCTCAGTTATGGTGGATAAACTGGGTGACAGCCCTGAAATCCCAATGGCAAAGTGTACATTCTCACTATATCTATAAGAGCGTTCGGTTAAGTAAATATTATATGGAGGAAAACCATCATATTTAACCTGCATCAGATTGACTGCGTTGTTTAAATGCTTAGAAGACAATTTGATTTATTGATGACATGTGCCATTTATTATTCTCGTCCCTGTTCATACATGCTCGGTGTCCTTTTGATTGTTTTGATTGATTTGATTGACTCACCCACTCATCTTATCTACTTGGAAGATTTTTCCAAATAAAACTTGCAGCAAAGTCTGCAGTGACCCAAAAATATGTTACATTTTTAAAATCATGATAAGCCATAAATCGTTATATCTGTAAGACCTGTGTTATGGATTAACCATGCATTTATCTGGTGTCTTATTCAGGCAATGTCCCTCACAGATCATTGATTCAGAGAACGCTGGCCAAGCACACTGCTCACTTAGCAACAGTCAGGTGATTCATATCATTTATTACCTGCGTCATCAAATCTGTCTGTATCACAACACGGTTTTCAGCGGTACATTCAAGTCCAGTAACGCATTCATTTTGCTTTTCATAGCTCAACTTGGCAAAAAGTCTGGTGATTCTATGGGAATAAATCTATGCTTTTTAAAATTTATTGGAGACACATCACTGAGCCACTTAGTAATGATGCATCTCTAATAAATTGTACTCAGTGACAAGGAAGGATTGATCCTTAACATTTGCTAAAAAGTACAGTGACTAGCCATTGTAGGCCAACACTGAGCCTTCGTTAAAAGAGAAAGTAAGAAAGCTGTGGACAAAAACAAAAGCACTGTATGAAATATCACTAAGAAATATGTAGCTGTTTTACAGGTATTTGATGTAACTATTTGCAGTGTTTAAAATAAAAGCTTTTGAGAAAAACAGGATCTTCTATAAGGTGACAGTGAAGTTAATGCTGGAGCCAGGAACAACATCTCTTAAAACAAAACAACAACATAGGATTTTCAGCAAACAAGGATGAAGAAAAATCAGAAACTCTTGATGAATTTTGTAAAATGCACCTGCATCATGTGAGTAAGTCCTCCTCTCCTCTCTCAGTCATTTTCAGAGCGCTCCAGTGACCCCAGATGGTTCATCCGGTCGGGGTTCAGGGTGTAAGTCTCCCATCTTCAAACCTCCCGCCTCCTTCAGACACTCCATGCCCTCCCTGGTCGGCCCTCCTTCTAAACAAACACACACACACAAATAAACTGTTGTGAAGCCTCCAGAGGAAATACACCTGGCCACCAACATGTACAAAGAGGCATTTATGTCTCTTACAAACCAAAATGAGTCATTAGCTTATGTGTGTTGTTCCTTTTTAACAATGCTGGACTCACAGGTGAAATTAAAGTCATTCAGCTTGAACCTGTGCCATGATGTAACTGTATACTTGTATGTCAAAACTCAAATTCAGTGGTGTTGAATTGCAATTCTTCCTGTTGCCCAATTGATTAAACTGGTAAAAAAAAAAAAAACAACATGATATCCTGATGAATTCTGGTCTGCTGTTTTGTGTTTGGGGACTGGTATGCAGTCAAAAGTTGCATGGTACAGCCGTGCCACTGAAGGCCATTAAAAGTGAGTTGTAATCCAGCAGAGACCTACAGGCCTCAACCCACCAGCACCAGTTCAGTTTACAAAAACCTGGGATTATGTTCATGAAAAAATTATGTCCAATTACAATACTAGTCTTCAAGGTTGACAGACTCGAACTGCGCTAACATTAACAAAAGCCTTCAGGCAGCGACACAGTTAACTACCTTTAATGAGTTGCCGCTCTCCTGGCCTGCTGTGTGTAACCTCAGCAACGTGACTCCTGATTTCACCCTCCAATCTTGTTACAAAGCAGCTGCAAGTGAAGGCAAAGAAAACTGTAGCCATATAGAAAGATGATATCACCTGAAGTCATCGCAAGCAAGGGGAAAGCCGACCCGGTGAAGCGGGCGGCGAGGGCGGCCTGATGTGTTCAGACAGGTTGATTCTGTCTTTGTCGACCTGCGTTTTTGCCTCCATTGTCCCGGGTTGTCAGAGTAGTGAATGGTGTCTATTGAAGAGGGCTCAGGTGTGACTGTGTGTGTGTGCGTTCTGGGTCTGCGCACGCTATACTCAGGCACTTCTATGAATGTGTGTGTGAAGTTAAAGGGTATTGTACGGAGTCAGTAGGCTTGATCCTCCTCTGCGCTCCAGTGGGATTTGAGGTCGTTTCCTGTTTTTTAAGGTCCACTTAGAGAGAAATGGCTCCCCGGGGCAGCCTGAGCTGTCATGGTGTCACACACTGACAGGGAGAAGACTAAATCAAAGTAATCTCTCCCTAATGCACACACACACACACACACACACACACACACACACACACACACACACACACAAGATGATCTTTGTGTTGTACGGCATATAATTACAATAATAATGTATGTGGTGCACTTTACTTTCTTTTTTTAAGTCACATTTCACCAAGATACGTCCTCTCTCTCTCTCTCTCTCTCACACACACACACACACACACACACACACACACACACACACTGTCTTTATCTCTCTCTCACTTTCTCTTGCACACACACACACACACACACACACACACCTCTACATGGCTCCAGGCTGTACAAATGAGCCCTGCCACTTCAGAGAGCTAAAGAAAACTATTCTGATGTCAGTGGTAATTATTCAGCAGCGTGTTCCCACAGCTTGTCCACCCCTCCTTCGCTCACTCTCTCTCCCTCTCTCCATCTCCTCTGTCTTTCTGTGTGTGTGTGAGAGAGAAAGAGAAGCTTCTCTCTTAATCTGATCCAGATTTCACACTTTGTCACTCAGTTTTTCAGTCGCGTACCTTTTGGTGCTGTAAGTGTAATCCCCTCTAGGCAAGACACGACATGAACTAAATGATTTCACACACAAGCTATTTGTCTTTCTGAGGTGTGCAGTCAGTGTTGCTGTGTAGGTCTGCAGTGTATAATCTATGATCCCCGTTACCTGTTATTGTTTGACATTTATGTGTGGGGAAAAAAGGGGAAGATTAATGAAGATGTTCTTGTTCAAACTTTACCCCAAAAATGCCACCATGGAGGATTTCTGAATTCAAGTTATTTCTGCACTCATACCCTGGAACCAAACCTTTACTATACTGGGAGTATTTGAAACACATGTTCCTTTAAGTATCTACTTTTGTGCAGTTTGAAGATACACTACCACGTGCACCTTTCATAGATCAGTTAGTCCTAAGGGTTTAGGAGCATTGCAACTCCCAAATTGAAAGAAAAGAAGACAAAAATATCTGTTGCAAAAAACTATGATTTCAAATTCTACTTTTGTAAAAATCCTTGTTTTGTTTTTTTCTTGACATCCTCAAGAGTTTGACCTTTTCAAGCTCACTTCACAGACATTTGAGTTTTCAATCACTCATCAGGGTTGGCCTTCTGTTCCCTCCTCCTCCTCACATGTCAAAGAGCAATCCAAGTTGCTCCAGAATAGCATTAGCAGGGTGGCAGCATGTGTGGGTGGGTGAATGGATACAATTATAAAATGTTTGGCCTGATAAGGTGGAAAAGAGATTTGCCATTTATGCTGGACATTAAATTGATTGGCCTGTAGATGGCACTGTAGTCTATCTCAGTCCAGTATCATGATAGCTGCAGTGAGCATTCCTTCACTGTGTGAGTGACGGTCTTTGGACCACAGCTGCCTCTGATAGGGATCTGCAGGATGAGGAAGGGACGCTCAGGAGGTCACACACACACACACACACACACACACACATCTATTCACATCTGCTGCTTTTGAAGTGGGTCAAAATTATGAGATTAAGGAATTGTCGGACACACAAATGTACACAGACAGGCAGTGTGTCGTTGCATTTTAGAGGAAGAGAGCTTAATAGGGGTGGTTTATGAGTCAAGGAGGAACAGGTGAGGATGGGTGACCTGAACCACTACACCCCACAACACACACACACACACACAGGCATCCCACATGTGAAGGCAGGCAGGCAGGCAGGCAGGCTGCTGCCTTTGAAGGGGCCTGGCCTCCTCCAACTGTCCCATGCATGCTTGAGTGATGTCAGCATGCCTGTGGAAAGATTCCTTTCCTGTCATAGACACACACACACACACACAAACATGCACGCACACATTACTACTTTATCACACACACGCACACCAGCTTTTGCTTTGCCATTTTACTACTTTCCCAAACAAATGCACACATTATTGCTTGTATATCACACAATGACTCTGACTTACTTCCTCTCTTTTTCTTTCTTTCTCTCTCTCTCTCTCTCTCACACACACACACACACACACACACAGACGCACACTTGGCAGGATGTGCGGAGAAAAAGGGGTCGAAAGACAACACCGAGATTAGGAGGCTTTTGTCACGGCTCTGTGGCAGACTTTAAAGGCCTTGGCTCTCATCCCATCTGCCAGATTTCTTTCTTTTCTCACCCTGTTTGTCCACATCCCTCACTTTTCACAGGGTGGGGGTAAACATGTGGTACAGAGAGAGGGAGAAAGGGAGTGAGGGAGGGATAGGTGGAAGAAGGATGTAAGCAGTCTGCTGCCCCCTTTTAGCCTCTTTTTTGTGTTTTTGTTTTCCTAGATTTAATGGTGGCTTTGTTGCTGTGTGGAAGATGAGTGGAGCGAGGGAGAGGTATGCAAACAGCACTTCAATGCCAGCCAGGTGTCTACGTTCTTCCCATCTGTGTGTGCATGTGTGTGTACGTGTGTGTGCTCACACCGTGCACATGAGCTTTTGTATATGTGTACATGGGTGTGCGTGTGTTGCATGTACACTTCCCCGGATGGTGTCAATCTGTTTTCCAGGTGAGAGGGTGTGCATATAGGTATTTCTATGAGTAGATGTGTGCTTTTGTGTGTGTGTGTGTGTGTGAGAGAGAGAGAGAGAAAGAGAGAGAGATCTTCATGGTCACTGACTCCATTCACCTGAGCACTCCTTTTCACAGTGAAAAGGCAGTTGCCGGTAAAAAGCTTCTTTGGACAGCTTCTCCTCATCACCAACCACAGCTGCTGCTGACTCAAGCTTGCAGGAATCTCCTCCATGGGTTCACAACAGTTTCACCAGCCACCCGCACACTAGACTAGGAAAAGGTTCTGCAAGCCCTCGAGCTCTAAAGGACTACGCATTTGGCTTTGAAATGGGCAGAATTTTCACTGATGATTGTGATGGTTTAAGTGCTCAGAAAGAAGATGTTCAGATAAATGAATGAACACAGAGGGGAGGAGCTTGCAGGTGCTGAACCTTTCAGAGAATTCAGAAGTTCAAAATGTCAACGTTTTCATTCCTGGGTCTTTGGTATCTGTTGGTACAAAATCTAAAAATTTTGATCAGGGATACTCCACTGCTCAAACAACCACTAAACAATTGAAAAACTTTTACAGTGCTATATCAAACTATGTTTTCTAAAGGTTTATTAAAGTTAATGAAACAAAAATACAATGAAAAACATTATATACACATTAAAAGCTTAGAAATATACTTCACTACATGAATGTAAACCATCCAACCAGCTCAACTGGCTCCAAGCTACCTTGTTAAATCTGTAAGATTTTAAAGAAATGTTTACATTGGTTATGTTAGGAATTAGTTTATGATTTAGTTTCTAATTTATTTTAGATGGTCACTTGTGACTTGATAGCTGCATGTATGTTTTATCAGGCTTTTGTGTAACAGTATCCCTTGGCCTGATACTTTTTGTGTTTATTGTTGTGTCACTTTTACTGTACACTGACTCTTTGCCTGACCTCTCACAGAAAAGCTTATAATCCCAGTGAGACTTTCACCAGGTTAAACAAAGGTTAAACAAAAATACACAATGGATACCTCTGTGGGCTGCACTAGAATCATACACCAACATGAAATGTTTTGTGTTTTTCACCAAGTAATTAAAATCTATTAAACTGTTAGATTGGGACTGGAGATGATTCTTTTTAAGATTTTTACCGAATGCTTTACTGAAAGTATTGTTACTGTAACTTTAATAAACATTGCATTCCCCTCTCATTCGACACTTGCATGCTCTCCACTGATCTCCTCTCCATTTTCTCATCTCCTCTCATCGGCACAGAGCAGCAGTGAGCTCAACACATCTGTCAGCAGCTCAGCTCTGTGTCATCCTCCTCCTCCTCCCTGCTTTTCTTCATCTTTTCCCTCTCTGTCTGTCCTCCCGATTGTCCTCCTCCCCCTAACTCTTCAAGTCAATCAAATTCACGGGAGATAACCAGGAACACAAGCACCAAAAAAAGCAGGAAAAGGCTAAACTCTGAGATAAGACAAGAATGAGTTGAATGTCAAGGATAGAAACAACCCGAGAAAGTCACATACGTATTTTCCTTGTCTAGTATCATTTACCCTCCTCAAATCTGACGCTTACAGAAATGTTGAGTGTAATATATCTTTCACAGCTTTAAATCTTACATGTTACTTGCTCTGCTATTTATTTATCACCAGTGAAGCTTTCCAGATGCATGGATATCCATGGGTTCCAGATTTGTAAATCCCTGGGTTAGGTCATTGTTACTGTTGACTTTGCAAAAATTGCAAAACCACAAATTCCTGTGAGGTATTTTCCTGCTCTGTATATTTTCATTTTATCTTCTTTTTACCCTTGCAGGTCCAATATCTCTTGCCTAATTTTTGACCTCCCAATCCAGAGAGACATGAGACAGAATATGTGTAGTAATGACACTAGTTTGGTCAGAACATTTAATACATGAGGGGATACATGGGTCAGTCCGGTCCAGTCAAGGCAAAGGCTGATCTAATTTAAAAGAGATTTGGAAAAAGGAGGGACGCAAAGAAAATACAGGGCATTAGAACTTTTTTCAGCAATACTTTTAAACTATTAACTCTTTCAAAAATAAAATTAGGATTGTCATGTGAATAAACACTGGCTTGCTAGTCTCTGTTGTGTATTGATAAATTGCAATAATTGAATTTAATGGAGTTAATGCCAGTTCATGGGACCTTCATTCATCTCAACACCAGAAGTCTATAGGCCGTTTTCAGGTAAAACCTTATGGATGGATTACCAAACGGTCCTATTGAGCACAGACCCAGGTTCCCAAGGATGTATGTGATGTGTATGCAATGTACATTAAATGACTGTTATCAAAGCTGTACTTATCAATATATTATACATGAAAATGACGACTTTTGTTTGTGCATTGCTGGTGTGTTCTCACATCCTGCCTTCTTGCCATCCTCCATCCTTTTTTTCAGTGCTGTCCTTTCAACAGTAGTTTCTTTCATCATCATCCTCTTCTAAAATGAGTCAGAGCGGGAGAGAGAGAGACACCGGGCCTTCACACCCTCCACCTGCACGCAACGCTTGTCCATGTGTCATCTCTCCAGACAGACGTGTTGACAGATGAAGCCCCGGCTGTAGCCCTCACAATTGAGGGGTTACAACTATTTAGAGAAGGACATTCACTTGAAGACAGTCCCATGGTGCAGTGAGGTATTGTACTAGATGGGACTGGAATCCCTGTTTGCATTGAAGCACTGAGACAGACAATTCTGGGAAACTGAAAAAAAAGGCGGAAAAGATTCTTGGATGGGATTTAACTTTTAGGAACAAAGGCAATATCTGAGATTTTACTTTTTTAATGGCACCAATAACATGATTACAATGGGAGAAAACAAACTTTTATCCTACATGATGATAGACTGTACAAGATTGTCGATACAAAGATTTTCGATAAGATTTTGTATATTCTGTCGGCATGTATAAATACAGTATCTTACAATGACATGAACAAGGTAATTTGCTACATAGCTTACATTATGACTATAACACAAAATCCACTCATGCAGTATAATGCCCAATTATATGAAAAATAACATAACATGTTTAAAAGAAAATAAATTAGAAGCACGCCTTTTTGAATCTTGAGACAATTTAGCATTTACAATGTTTGGCAGGCCAATGTGTTGCTACAGCTACAGTATGGTCCAAAACATTCTCACTAAATCACATAACTTTTTTTAATCATTTCAACACTAATGCCATTTCATGTACATACTCATACTAGTGGTAAGTGCACATATATACAGTCTGTCTTTTGGCAGTCCATTAGCTTTGACACATAAAAACTTACCGGTTTAACGTGAAATGAGGGGAAAAAATAGCAGTGATTTTACTGAAGATTTAGATTACTTTTGGGACAATTTTCACCCGAGCAATACTAGAAGAAAAAACAAAACTCAAAAATGAAATAAGACGCTACAGCTGTTGTCCAGGGTGACTGTGTCAGCAAACGTTTCAGAAAAGATGGGGAGGACAAGAAAAACATCTCAAAGGGAGAGCACAAATGCAATATTTCAAAAGCTATTTATAATTTAAGATGTTGCTGCAGGGGCATATAAATGAACATGTGTCTCCCTTTGGAAGTGTACAATAATAAGCATAAGCTGTACAGAATCTGCATGCTTTTTCTTTGCTGTTCTGATGTTCTTTAATTTAGTGGGTTTGTACAGAGAGGGGAGGGCACTGGAAGAATGAATCAAGAGGACAACATGGTCAGAAGCTTGCTGTGTGCATGCTGTTGAACTTGGCTAGAAACATTTAAGTCTGAACAGATTTTTGTACAGACTCGCAGAAAATCACATCAGTAAGTAAGATACACAGAGAACTTCACAGGTATCAAACTAATTTTCTTGAAGCAACTTCAAAATGTTTGCCCAGAGATTTGATATTGTACCAGAGAGGATTATAAAAAAAGTCATATATGATTTATCAATATTAACACATTTGTACATTTTCCTACTTGAGGTTAAAGATTTATGTGCAAAAATATATGCTGAAGAAAAACCACATGTATAACCCAGTTTACCAGGTGATTTCAATATATCACTTCCTGTCACATGGTTGTTTAAACTCAGTTGTAAAGTTGTCACTGTTTAGATGTCCCAAAGAAAAGGAGCTGAGGGAAGTGTCACCTTAATGAAGTACAAATACAATCAACTACATGGCAGGCACAAAGTTTCTTTCATATTTAACATATACACAGTACTTTTCTACTTTCCCCCTAGTTTTTTGTGTTCAAACATCTCTGGACAGAGTCACCCCGCTGACATGTGCCTTTTCAGAAAGAGCTGTAATGTAAAACAGCTGAAACCTAAATCTTATCTTAGCATATCATTTTACAAAGTTTCTATTCAGTGGTTGGATTCATGAGCCCACGCAAGAACAAGATGGACACCTGAGGAAGAGCAAGTCTATTATAAATGGCTGCCCACTGAGAAGGTTTGCTGTGGCTGGTGTATTTCTCTTTTTTCTTATGAGGTTGTGGTCGGTCGAAACAAGAAGCTTTCCTAACAGCTACCAGGAGCACTGAGACATTTAATGCAATGATATGCTGAGACTATATGGTAGTGTAGTTATCTCTAAACACTTCCAGGAAGAAAATCCAGCAAGCTATTGTAGTGTGAAAAAAGTGAAACCATGATTAATTTGTACTGGTGAAAACATGTTTCTGGGCTTGAGAAATGTATTTCTTTAATTTCTGTGGGTTTTAACTGATCCCTGAAATCTTCCTCCTGATGCAATGGGTCCGTGGGGTCTTGAAAGGTCAAATACAAGATGACTACCTTGCAACTAGGACCTCAGCTTTAAACCCACCCTGTCATGAGCTTACGATGACTAGCAAAACAACACTCTTCCTGAGTTTTTATGAAGTGTACTAATTGCTTTATTCCCCACAGCTGCTGATGACCTCACTAACACACCTGCTTTCAGTTTGGCTGATTAGACCTCTGTTCACGATGAAGCATGGAGGAATGGCATTAGGAAGATACCTATGTTTGACCATATTTGATAGAGTAATGAGAGTCATAATGATCCTGCATTTCCCCATCCTAAAAAGTGCAACAAAAATTTAAAGGAGAGTGAAGGAAATCAAGCTGAGTTTAGAAAAGGTGACAACACCTGTGGCAGTTGTACAATTGGTGATCTAATTTTACTCAAATAGCAAGAAAAGCCATAAAACTCACATGTAAATCCATTTAAAACCCATTTGTAGATCTCATTATTTAAAATTCTTGTAAAAGGGGTTGAGTAAAATCAGTGGTAACTCTAAATCAAAACATAGAGAACTCAAACATCCCAGATGCTTCCGTGAACTTAATATTACAATTCACTCCCATTGTACAGTACCAAGGCAAGTGTAGATACTTCGATGCTTGGTGTCATATTATTGTCATAGTGATCAACATTCATCATCATGCTCTAAATGTATAACAATACTGCTATTCAGTTCAGTTACACCATAATTTTAACTATTAAGTATCTTTAAGGTGTTGATACCAGCATTTCATATTTTCTTGAAAAGGATGATAGATGGCACTGCAGGTGGAAGCTGCCCATTATCCAAATTTAGCTTCTTCAGATTAAAACAAGAGATGACAGAAGTCTCCAGATGCCCTGTTCGGTTACACCACTGCTCATCTTGTGTGGTGCTTGAAGAAGAGTTGAGTGTCATCCTTGAGTTACAAAGTCTTTCTCTTTGAAGCCCTTCAAATCTTATAACAGATTAACAAGGACCTGCGATTCATCCGAAGATCTGAGAGTGATCCATGAAATCTGGAAACAATTCTTAGAAGGCACCGTTTTACACTGAAGCACTGTTGATGATCCCTTTGCGCTGTATGCTGATCAGGTCCAACATATGACATGTGATGAGAACTGATACCTTTCATCCCTCTCACGTTTGAAACCAGAAATCATCAAGTAAAGCTGAAATAGGAAATGCCACCATTCTCCAGGAAGCAAAGAGGCGGAAACTGTCAGTGGAGTCATCTAATGATTGCTTCTGCAACTGCCATCTGTACTTGCATCGTAGCTGCTGCTATAATCAGTCTACTAAGAGACATGTATCAGTTCTGGTTCCACACAGCAGCCAGACAGCAGCTGGACATCTATCGAGCAGCTGTTGGCCCACCAGATGCAGAAACCCGGGCGTGGATACAGTGGTGTTTGTCATGAGTTGTGGTTCTTATGGCTCAGTTGGGCCGACGCCTGAGATATACGCCAAAGTTAAGCTATTACATTACACATATGCTATATTGTTCTTTATAGATTACCCAGGACGAAGTAGCATGCTAAATGCCATATAATCATATTCCATTATATACACGAGTGACTATATTTGGAGCCTCGGAGCGTAAGCGAGCTGTATTTGCACTGTTACTGAGGAGGCTGTTGTTGTGTCCAAAATAGAAAGAGAACAGAAACGGATGAATTGGTGGGTTGCTGTAAAGTTACCTTGAAGCTCTGAGTTCACTGTTGCCTTAAATAAGGCCTCTGAGCAATTTCTACATTTACAGAGGAGATTTATTTAACCAGAGGCTTGAATAAAACATATTTCTGGGATTGTAATGGTTTGGCTCCCAGTTTGGCCAAAAACGAAGATCTTTGTCTTCTCTCTTTACATTCTTCATTGTTTGTGTCTTGAGTAAGTCCATTTGCACACAACATGTGGCTGCAGCAAAATGAGGAACAGTAGCATGATCCCGTGTTTCTTTGTATGAATCCACACGGTCTCTTGCATGTGGCTTTCCTTGTTCTTTGCTCTGTACGTCAGCAGTTAGAGTGAACTGTTGTGACTGAGTCTGCGCGCACTGCAACATGTTCATGTAAGAGTTGAATGTGAAACACCGGAGCTTCGCCGCTGGCCTCGCTGCTAACACTGGTAGTGAATGTGCTGGTGCTGGTGCACTTTCCCGTCCACGTGCGAATGCGTGTGTGTGTGAATGTCCGTGTAGATCTTTGGATAGACCTTCGGTGCCAGCGCAGCACCTCCCTGAGCCAGGAGCAGCTGCTGATGGGCAACATAGTCCTCGTACGAGAGGCAATCTTTATCCCCATTTGCTGACTGAGGAGGCAGCGCCGGGCAGGCTCGCTCACGACTGGATGCAGGTAGACGCTGTGGAGCAGGCAGAGCAGAGGAGGAAGAAGAGGAGGAAGAGGAGCAGGTACGTTTTGATTGGCAGAACCAGAGGAGGGCGGTTCCCAAGATGAAGGCGACACCTGCTGGTATTCCAATAATGACGGGCCAGGGTAGGCTTGGGGACGTCGCTGTGGGGACAGAGTTGATTTGTGGCTTCAGATCTGCGAAAGAACAAGAGGTGCGGAAATTAATGAAAGGTCGTCCCGCTGAAACTGTAAATCATCTGTCTCGATTTTAATATAATAAACTTATGTTGATTGTGAAGCTGACGTAAGAAAAGGAGCATTGTTGGTTTGTTGGGCGAGTTCAGCAGCATACTGGTAATGATGATTTTAAACCACAGAGATAAAGACTTGATGTGCTTGCACTTATTTTTAATCTTTCTTCCTCTGACCTGGCAGGACAGTCAGGTAGGCGCTCCTGAAGCTGTAGCCCATGGTGTTGGCTCCCAGGCAGATGTACATGCCAGCATCTTCCTCCTTGGCTCGGGTTATCAGCAGCTTGTTGAGGTACGACCCATCAGGACGGGACCAAACCTCTCCGGTGGGCAGGACCACGAAGCGATGGTCTCCAACCTTTGAATAAAATTAAATGTAAGTAAATTCAGATATCAGAACTAGTTGACCATAATCTGTCTCAGACGACTTCTTCTACGACTGCTTGGCAGAGCATGTGCTTGTACCTCTATGGTGGAGTTAAATTTGTTCTCGTCACCGGGTTCGACTCTTTTAAGCCACTGGATGACCGGCTTGACGTCGCTGCGGACTTTACACTGGAAAGATGTGGTTCCTCCGTAGTCCACGGTGGTGTTGACAGGGTGAGTACCAGTTAGGATGGGTTTTGAGTTGGTACGCTCTGCAGAAAGAGACACGGACGATACAAAAACACAGGCACATAGTGATATTGATTTAGTAAAATTAATTTACACCAATGAAAAGCACAGGGAGGAAAGTGTACACATTCTTTTTATGTAATTTATGTGAACTGAGTGAATCTTAAAAAGAACACATTGGTGCTGGGAGAATATAATATGGTTTGAAAGCATTGTTTGCACATTATCTGCTGGGCTCAACACCACATCCTCCCTCTCGGCTGCAGATAGACTAACAGATCCCTTATCTTCAGCCCCCGCCTTCTCTCCCTCAGTTTATACAGCAGAATAAACACACCTGCTGCAGACATTCAATAGTCTCCTTTTTACTGTCTGTTCATGCAATCTCACGGGAACACAGCCCGAGAAAAGAGATTTTTAGATTTTAAAAAAAATTCTTGTTTGACATCAGCTGTTTCGAAATTTGTCTTTAGCAAAATTTAAAAAGGCATTCTCAGTGTTGGCTATTTCAGAGGATTAATTCATGCAGTTGGAAAGGACTTTAGTTTCCAAACTGTCAGTGACTTTCAGGGAGGCTTGCAAGATGAAGAAAAGTTGCAGGTTTGAGACTCAAAGACCGCCTCGCGGTGTTAGCTCTGATTTCTTTGTTGTTGTGGTAATCATGGCTATGTAACAAAGCAATGCAAAGGAATCACACTTGCAAACAATGCTAGAACTCATTCAGTTTAAATATCGAGGGTAAAAGTAAAATAATTAAATGAATAAATAAGATCTTTGGGCATTTAATTAAATGCTCCAGGGAATGAAATTAAATCTCATCTTTTTGTTTTGCAAATCAGGTACAAACCCATGCATGGCCATCAGGTAATAATAATATAATTTCACTGAGAATTAAAAGAATAATGCTTCTGTTGTACTATGCTGAAGTAATCTCTATTGGATTGATATGTTTTATAAGGCCTGTTTTCTTTCTTTTAGATTTGTTTCTAACAGAATGAATGACTGACAACTGAGCGAATCTCGACTGATAGAGAAAATGTCACATTTGACATGAGCGAGCAGTGGTTTGATTTGCTTCCTCTCTTGTCTGTGTGTGTGCATGTGCGCGTCTTTTAGGAAAGCACAATACAGCTGTAGTTTAATGTACAACAGATGTGGGGAGTAAAGCGACGGTCAGGGGAGCCGGCTTGCGCCTCTCAACAGAGCTATAACGCTCGGTAACCTGCACTTCGGTGCACAAATTCAACACTCAACACCAAACAGCTCAACATTAAATCATTCAGCATAGCAAAAAAAACGGCTTTTTCAGCTTTCCAGCACACCTCATCCATCAAAAAAACAGTCACAACTCTTCATAACACACGTTCTGCTCTCAACAGTAAAACTAGACCTTTTTTAGATGAAACCTGCAGCCAGCTCACCTTCCAGACTGGAAAACCTGCTGAGCATTCCTCATCCACTTGACTGATTTTTACTGACAGGACTGGTGGTCATCAATAAATGCCACTGAAGCGATAGGAGACTTTTAAAAACTATTTTAAAATCTTCTATTCTCGGTGCAACTGAACTCATCCAATTTAAAAAAGCGTGTTACGTAACCTAATCTCCTTCGCTTTCTAAATGTCAAATCCAGAATAACACAACTGCAATGTTCAAATCATGTACAACTAGTATTTGTTACTGTAGGTGAACACATAATGTGTTGGACAGTATCGGATAAATCTGCTGATGACTGATTATTCATATGTTTTTTTCTTCAAACTTGATACAAGTCCACACTCGGCACCATGAGCAATCGCTTATGAAAACCAAGCATAATTTCTTTGCCAACAAATTGTTTCAGTGGATGAAAAGTTAATTATGGTGTTCTTGATCATATGATCTCGGACATTCTACACAATAACTTTATTGTGAGTCAGAATGGAAACATAACCCATTTCAAACCCTGACATCGAGTCATAAAGGCCTCTAGGCCATAAAATAACTGACATGCTATGTATGTTTGGGTGAGAGGACTGACAGGAACAACTCACACACCGCAGCTCCAGAAATGTGCCTTCAGATGTGTCACGATGCAAAGCGACAACAAGCCTTTTTTGCAGGCACATTTTTAGGATGCTTCATGCCCCCAAAGTAGAGCTGAAATAAATTTGATGATGAATTTGATAACTGACAAATATGATTAGCGACTAATTGACTGACCAAAAACATTCAAGCTGCTTACAATATGCTGAATATCTTTGCACTGTTGGTCGGATGAGACAAGCACCTTTGACAGAACTGATCGTGACGATAAACACAGTGAGAAAATGACCTGCACTTAGTTACTTTCTAGCCATGTTTCTATTAATAAATATTAATAAAATTAACCTCTCTTTTGATCATTGGGATTGGGAATCTGGGAACAGTCACTTCAATGTTGACAGTTCTTCCTAGTTTCAACCAATCTGACAGCAAAGGCGGCAGCATGCCATCGCCTTTTTCCTATTTGATAACTGAGCTGTAGTTTGAGGTGGAGCACCCTGTTCCTCTCTCTGAAATGCACAGTTGTTGTTGCTTTATATGACTATGGTATGTGACTGTATATGTGACTCACGTATGACTTCCACTTTATAGGTGGCGTTGATCTCCCCTGCCCTGTTGGAGACGTGGCAGGTGTACTTCCCGCTGTGCTCCGGCGTCAGGTTCTTCAGACTAAGAGTCCACTTCTTCTTCTTCCCGTCTCCACCGTCCTCGTCCACCAGCGGCCGACTGTCCTTCAGCCAGATGATGTCGGGGCGAGGGTTACCACTCGCCGTGCACTTGAGGCGCACTGAGCTGCCCACGGGCCGAGCGATGACGCGCTTTCTCATCTTTGCCGGCTGGGTGAAACGTGGACGTACTGCAAGTGGAAAGAAGGATTTAGGAGTATTTAGGCACAAATCTGTTGTTGTAAAAATTGTCTTGTTACTAGCTGCTTGTAGAATATTGGAGCTTGGTGTGAAATTACAATTTCAAAAAAAAAAGATTCAAATAACACACAAAAACTCTTTTTCAGCCTCTCAGTCAGCTGCAGATGTGAAAGAGGGGCAGAAAAGGAGAAAACAGAAAAAGTTATGAGGAGAGATAAATGGTTTAAAGAGCAGTTTTATATTTACAAGCACTGTTCTGTTCCCCACAGCAGTGAAAGGACAACAGCTTGGGAAAGATCTTGGAATTCATAAGATTCTTATTTGACACTTTTATTAGAAGTAATGAGCGATCAAAGCCACGTTATCTGAAGAGGCTGTGGCACAGAAGGACGCTTCAGAAACGTTTCAAGCCTCCTGTGTTTCAGATTGCATTAGCATTCCACTTCCTAGAGGTGACTGCTGCTAATAAAGAAATTAAAACATTGTTAGCATTTTGAGGAGGACATATCCTCAAATTTATTTTGAAGGTTTTTTTTCTTAAAACCCTATTGTGCACTTCTCTCATTTTTTGGAAAGTGTTATCAGATTAGGCTGTGGCAAAATACCAACTTTTCTTTAGGATGAAATAAAATTTTTTGTTTTACCACCACTTTTACAGAAGAATTAATCAGAATGTTTGGTAAGATATGAATAAGCTTTTTCAGAAAAGATGTCATGATAAGAGGTGCTGTTGAGTAGGCGCTGCTGAACTCTATAATTATGCCAATATTATACGCATGTTTGCTTCGCTTTATGAACTGTGTTGCTGTGCCCCAGCTACGAGACCTGATTTTATTGGCTGACCCCTTGTTTATGCATGCGGACATCTGCAGCAACTAATGCCATTACAAATTAACTTTGTGTCCCATGAATTTGCAGCACTGTTGCATAACCTTCCATGATACACCGTGAAATCAATTTTTTCAAAGCTAATAATAATCTGCATCTACACACAAGCACATATTTGTTCCTTGTGTGAAAAGACTTCTGTTTTCCCTTTTTACAACATGGTGACATGTGTTTCCATGAGGTTTAGAAAAGTGGAAAAATGGATTTAAGGCAAAAAACTGAATGACCTCAGCCTGTACAGAATTTTCTTTTATAAAAAAAACTGAGAGAATTTGAGGAGTGAATAGGAGACATAGATGGATTTTTTTTTTTTTTTTGCAGTGTAAGGAGCGGTAGACAGACTGAGGTCATCTCAGCAGGCAGTGCCAGGAATTCAACATGCCAACGTGGCGGTGTGCCTCATGGTATATACAATCTAATTTGCTGTAATGAACCCTAATTGTTTTGTTTAAGAAAAAAAAATGTAATCACTTCCTCTTCTCTCTCTGACACAAAAGACTCACATGACTCACACACACACACACACGCACACAAAAGCATGCACACACTCCAGATTCGGTATTTTCCACTGATCCAGCACCTAATGCCCCCAGTTTGTGTGCCTCTGCTGCTCTTATAATAAGCCACAGCCTTGCCTCCATGAGAGCTCCATGTAAAACCCAGAAACCCGCTGCACAACTATGTACAAAGGCTGCAAATATCCGGTCATGAATGCATATCTGTCATAAAAAGCCGCACAAGATGACTGGCATCAAACCAACACATCACATTCACCCGTGTAAATCCTTTTTTACAAAACATAAAATGGCTAGTTAACCCCGTACACCTAATCAAACAACCACATCCCTGCAAACAGTTGCATGACTTCACCCCTTTTAGCCATTCAAAGATACATGTTCCTCCTTATAATCCACATAAAATGCCCAGGCACCAACCCCCACGCATCTATTCACACACACACATCTCTCTTTAAAGAAAACATACACAACAATCAACGAACAGTGAAAACAGATCAAAGAGGGGAACAAAACAACTATCCAGCAGGGACGCAGGAGAGGAAATCATTCACAGGAGCGCTTGATTTTTACAGCCCTCATGTTGTAGCCACAGCAGATAACCATCAACCGGGGTGATAAATCACCCTCAAACTACTGCAGTTGCGTCTCTTTCTCTGGACACAGTTATTATTCTAGCTCCGGATAAACAAACAGCGGGGAGAGTTATGTGACGGGTCTGCGCGCTCAAATCTGGAGATTTCACTACGGCTGCTTTACTCAGCGGAATATAGCTCTTTGCAGGCCGAGCCGAAGCTGGGCAGGATGACAAACAAAACATACCCCAAAGGCTTTTAAGTCTCGCCTCTGTCCTCCGTGAGTCTGAGAAAAGCTACTGGACTACAGCTGAACTGTGACCAGACTGAGTCAGTACGTCTAACAGAGGATGAGGAGCAGAAGACCATGATTAACAGCTTAATGTTTTGGCAATGTCTGACTCTGATGAGATAGACTCAACTGCACTTGCTTCAACTAAAATGAACTGAGCAGGAGGAGAAGCGCAGCTGATCTGAAATGACCTGTATGGGGAAAAAATATGAAACTGAAGAATGAAGAATATACAGCAAGGTGTAACTGAAATGAACTGATTTACAATGTCTGCACCGAAACCAAGTCAAACAGACACTAAGGAGAAAACAGATGGAAAGCGAAAGAGCGAAGTTCACATTAAGGTTATAGCGCACACAAGACTAAAAACAGACGAATAAAATTGGAGTGATGGCAGAAAAGTAAGAACGGAGAGAAAGAGACTGAGTTAAAACAATGAAAAAAGGAAAAGGTAAGAGAGAGGGCACGGAGAGGTGGAAAGAAGGAAGAAAAGAAAGCAGAGAGGCAAACTGAGAAAGCGTACGGGGTGAGAGCCAGGACGGGCGAAAGGGCAGGCTTGTTCTGGGTCTCAGGGGTCACTTCAACGCCACACTTCACAGTGTAAAAATACTACTGACTCTCTGACAGGCCGCCTTTGATCAGCCAGAGAGAGAGAGGGAAAGAGAGAAGAGAGAGAGAGAGAGAGAGAGTCTGTGTGAGAAAGCCCAACATTTGATTTACAGTAGACTCAGGAGATTTTTGCTCAGTGAGGCTCCTCTTGACTTGGGTGTCTTACGTGAGGGCTTGTCCAGCATTAAAATTAGGGTAGGGTCTAATGAAGTGAGGATGTCGAATATCACCTCTATAGCTTAGTAACTCACACATATTTTGCTTGTTTATCAGCAAAAGGAACATTAATCCATATTTATTAGGATCACGTAAAATACAACTGGTTAACTGAGTGAGCCTGAAGCTTACCTCCTGGGTGAACCTTGCTCACATACAGTGACAAAGGCAGAGAGACAAAGATTTCACTGCTGTGTGGCTGGAGTGGCCTCATTTACTTTAATAAAGGTGGCTGCAGTTTTCACGCAGGACTCAAGCTGGTCTCAATGCTGCCTAAACCAAAGCAGTGAGTGTGTGTGTGTCTGTGTGTATGTCTGTGTGTGTTGGGGGTTGTGCGAGAGTGCAGAGAGGAAAGTAGATAAAGAGAAAGAATGTGTGATAAAAAAAACCCACAACGTGAGAATACAGCAAAAGCACAAACGTTTCAAGTGTTAAGTGTGCTTTGACGTTTATGACAGAGAAGATGTGGGGGGGTGGGAAGGGGGGATAAAAGGATAACAACAGGCAAAGAAAGGAGGGTCAGGTTACATGACAGGGGTCCAGGGAGACTTGGGGGAGGGGTGGGGGGGGGCCTACCAGATCACACCTCACACAAATAGACTGCTCTCCACTCTGTCAGAGCCAATTATCTACACAAACAGCCCCCCTGGTGTGCACCCGTGTGTATTTCTGTACTACTGTGTGTGTGTGTGTGTGTGTGTGTGTTTGGGCATACACCCTCACCTTCTCCCCTCTGACGTTCAGCTAGGTGTTTATTGCACAATCTGCTACTGTATTTAAAAAACAAAAAAAACAATTTCACACTCTCCACTATCTAAAGTGTCAATTCTCGGCTTCCTTTCCGTTTCCATAGTTTCATAAGGTCTACAGTCACGAGATCGGAGCTGTTCGGAGCTCTTACCCAGTTTCCCAGCCAGCTCGGGGGCATGTTCAGAGTCACCGTTGGCCGTCCCTGCTCCGCCTCTTGAGCTGGAGTCATCTGGTGATGTGGAGAGAAAAGACATACTTATGAGTAGCTGATGACAAATAACATGCAGTCCTCTACAGAGATACAGGAAACTCTCGTAATCAGAAAAAAAATATCGCCTTGAACTTAAATTGTCAGTGCTGAATTGCCTTGATGAGGTCATGATTACTGCTTCCATCTGTAGCTCCAGTTAGATCACAATATGCATTAATTATGTGCGCAAACACACCAAAGGGGTGACACAAAGCCTCGGGGGTGGATAGGTTTTAGGAGGAATTTGTCTGTTTTCTATCAGCATCTGACAGTTGTATTACGCGATGTCGTCTGAGCACGGGATCATGACATGCCATTATGTTTTTTTGACATAAATTCGAGAATCTGCAAATTGGAGGCAGACTGATGCAGACTTAGGGAAGTGGTGAATTATCACTTTTAGCAGTTGAGAATATGTCGACCTGAAGTACACAGTTTTTTAAAACTTAAGGAGTAAAACACGGGGGGATCAGTGGTTAGGCTGATGATATAGAGACCGGCGACTCAATTTCTGCGAGCAGCAGGTCAGAACATGAGATGAAGATGAAAAACCAATGTGAACATGAAGCCAGCACCACAAATGCAATGCAACACTCACGCACGGCGCCACATGCTGAAACTTTCAAACTCACTTTGCAGCCAGTTGCTCTGCCCGCAACACCCCCACCATGCATATCAAACGTCTCAGCAATGGACCAGAACCACATTTCTTGTCAAATGAGAACAAATAACAACACAGTGTATCTGCCCAATAGTGTGACTGTTCCAGAGACTTGGTGCTGCTGCTGCAAATCACTGGTGATGAAAGCCATAGAATTAATGTTACAGAACCCCAATCATGCCTCTACCATTTAAGATGCCAGAGAGAAAGCATGGTTGTGAGTTGAATTTCCTCAGATTACCATTCAGGGAAAAATGACATGGCACAAAGCAAAAAATCTTCTATGAGCACCCTTTACTGTAGATGTCTACACTCACCGGCCACTTTATTAGGTACACCTGTCCAACTGCTCGTTAACACTTAATTTCTAATCAGCCAATCACATGGCGGCAACTCAGTGCATTTAGGCATGTAGACATGGTCAAGACAATCTCCTGCAGTTCAAACCGAGCATCAGTATGGGGAAGAAAGGTGATTTGAGTGACTTTGTACGTGGCATGGTTGTTGGTGCCAGAAGGGCTGGTCTGAGTATTTCAGAAACTGCTGATCTACTGGGATTTTCACGCACAACCATCTCTAGGGTTTACAGAGAATGGTCCGAAAAAGAAAAAATATCCAGTGAGCGGCAGTTCTGTGGGCGGAAATGCCTTGTTGATGCCAGAGGTCAGAGGAGAATGGCCAGACTGGTTCGAGCTGATAGAAAGGCAACAGTGACTCAAATAACCACCCGTTACAACCAAGGTAGGCAGAAGAGCATCTCTGAACGCACAGTACGTCGAACTTTGAGGCAGATGGGCTACAGCAGCAGAAGACCACGCCGGGTGCCACTCCTTTCAGCTAAGAACAGGAAACTGAGGCTACAATTTGCACAAGCTCATCGAAATTGGACAATAGAAGATTGGAAAAACGTTGCCTGGTCTGATGAGTCTCGATTTCTGCTGCGACATTCGGATGGTAGGGTCAGAATTTGGCGTCAACAACATGAAAGCATGGATCCATCCTGCCTTGTATCAACGGTTCAGGCTGGTGGTGGTGGTGTAATGGTGTGGGGAATATTTTCTTGGCACTCTTTGGGCCCCTTGGTACCAATTGAGCATCGTTGCAACGCTACAGCCTACCTGAGTATTGTTGCTGACCATGTCCATCCCTTTATGACCACAATGTACCCAACTTCTGATGGCTACTTTCAGCAGGATAATGCACCATGTCATAGAGCTGGAATCATCTCAGACTGGTTTCTTGAACATGACAATGAGTTCACTGTACTCAAATGGCCTCCACAGTCACCAGATCTCAATCCAATAGAGCATCTTTGGGATGTGGTGGAACGGGAGATTCGCATTATGGATGTGCAGCCGACAAATCTGCGCCAACTGTGTGATGCCATCATGTCAATATGGACCAAACTCTCTGAGGAATGCTTCCAGCACCTTGTTGAATCTATGCCACAAAGAATTGAGGAAGTTCTGAAGGCAAAAGGGGGTCCAACCCGTTACTAGCATGGTGTACCTAATAAAGTGGCCGGTGAGTGTAAATGCCATTCTGCAGGATCATGTTGCTTTTGCTTTCATGCTGGTGTATCAGTTTCCATCAGTCAGTGGGTCTTCCCATTGATTACCAAAAAAGACACAAAAATCTGTCTGGACCTTCACGCTAGGAACCACTTCAAGATGGAACCAATGTATCCAAGGGGCCCTTTAACAGGGAGGCAGGCAGGGCTGATACAGTACAACATCAGGTCTGTCAAAATACATGGTGTGTGTGTGTGTGTGTGTGTGTGCGGTCAACTTGGCTTGAACCTGAAACTTCAACCAAAACCTGATGGTAGTTCTAGAAAGAAAGAAAATTGACTGAACAGCCTTGGACCACCTGCAGAAAGTAAATGAGAGCGTGCACGTAATTGTAAATGGATATGTTTATCACGCATGTTGGTACATACGAAGGACGTGTGCGTGGACTTTCGGAGGACCACCTGAGAGCTCAGAGTGTTTAATGCAGCGCCAAATGTCTTTAAAGCATCACTATTTGGATGATGGAATAAAAGACGCACATGAAATGAAAACACGCGGCATGACCTGCATCCTTGGGCCTGGTATTAATAGCAGGCAGGCCGCGTGGTGCAGGCCCCGCGCGTGTGTGAGTATCATTGTGTGCAATATGAATTCCTGCATGGGTGTGTCCATGCATGTGTGTGGGTGCGTGCGTTCTGGCGTTATTTAGCTAAATGGTAACTTGAGGTGCTGGTATTCCCGTCAAACCTCGCTCTTCCTTCCCTCCCTCCCGTCCTCCTGCTTCGTGCGCAGCCTTTTCTGAGAAGGGGCAGCGCGTTTGAAACCGAGCGGCACAGGGGTCTGATCTGAAGGGGGGAACACGGTTTAGCGTGCTTAACAGCTAGCACCCCACACCCCCCAAGGCCTGGTGCGAGCCTGTAAACCTTAGTTGGCAGCCCTCCTACAGACCCTCTCACAGAGGGAGGGCTGGACCGCTTCCACAGTCTGTACAATGCAGCCATACATCCAAAGTATCACAGTATTTTACTTATTCAAAACATATATACTGTGATACAGAGATAGCAACCAAAAAGAGGCTACATAAAATCAACTAGCATGTGGCATAATAAGCTACATAAGCTACACACACATAAAACAAATCCAGAGGGTTGTGTCTCCACTTCTGTCCTTGGTTGAGTGCTAGATGTGGATTGGTTGCTGTATAAATATCTGATTGCCTCAATAGGTACAGTGCCAATTACTTTAAATACCGTCATCTGTCTCTGCTGGGGATGTGCACCCACAGTTGTGTCGCTGATGAAGGTGACTGCTTCTCTTCTCAGAATAAAGTGACTTCTCCTTTGGCATTAACAAATCCAGGACCTTCATCAACACCAACAGCATGGAAAATGAGCTGCGTTTTCAAAGATGTTCAGACTTTAAGGAAGAGCTAAGCATCCTCATTCAATTTACTTTAAATTTTCAGGAAGTCAAATGACTGCACTATAACAAAAATGTTGTTTTAACAGTTTTTCTAACCCTATGATCTATAATGTGTTTTAAAGATGATTTCAACACTTGTAAAAATGTATTAATGTGTGATGATAAAGGCATCACAGACACATCACTTCACTCATGACTCGAAGAGGAAGCTTTCGTCCAAAGATGTTCAGCAAATGGTGTGTGTGTGGTCTGACTTGGTGTAGTGTTATGAACTCCTGCTGAAAAAGCCATTCCCTTACATATTATCCACTTTTAGGATGTGACACCTTTTAAAACCTTCTGCTTTGTCAGCGTGTTTGACATCCAGGCTTCAGAAAAGCATTTTCGCCACCGCTGTCGAGTTTTACACCTTTTCCTCCTTCTCCTCTTCCTCCTGTTATATGAGTGCCAGGTTGGGAGGGTGGGGGGAGGGGGGGTGGACTTCACGTTTTCAACTGCTTGTTTCAAATTGAACACACACAGAGTAGAAAACATATTCCCTCCCAGCTTCAGCTGTTTTCAATAAACAAAATGTTTTCTTCTGATCCCGTTCCACTGTCTAATGTTAGGCCAGATACTTTGGTTGGCACCTACAAAGACCAATACACGCACATACAGTACATGTACACACCCAGTACATGAGTGTGCGCACAGGCAAATACTGATAGATGCACACAGTTATGCATACACAAAAGCAAGTGATATTTATATTAAAAGAACATATACAGAATACTGTTGTGACATATGTGGTTGCCTACTACACAAGTTACTTTGGTGTTTAGCAAGGGGCACACATTTTGGTTTAAATGTAGGGACACATCTACTGGGAATTCCTCAAAGCCAGCATTATTCGAGCAGAGCGGTCTGTTTTTATACTGTTGAAGTGAATAACATACTGCATACTGTGAAACTTTTGGCAGTTCATGTGACGTGACGGCCTGACCCAGTCAGCGTATGAAGAGAAGGAAATGTTTGCTACGAATGTGCTTCGCACACTAATGGCAATCATTTGGTCGTCCTTCAGCCGAGGGACGGGCCACATGGATAAAATCTTCCGTCATGCTAATTGTAATTTTATACTGTGATACTGATACTTACCGTGGTGATTTGAATTTTCTGGGAAAATCCATTCAGAAACTGAAATTATCACTGCTTTATAGCGGTCCTGACAACAAAAGGGAGAACTTCCACAGGAGAAATGGTCCAGAAGAATCTCCAGTGGGTCAAACATTGCGGTGTTTTTCTTTTGTGTGTTTGTATGTTAATGAGTGGTGAAGGCAGACTGGCAGTGAAACAATAAATAAGAACAGACAAAAGTAGGTATATGACCAAAAAATGTTGAACGCAGTTTCATACAAACTAAAAGGATCAGCGTGGATAAAAAGAAAAAAAATACTGACACAAAACATTGTAAAACTAAGAAGAGAGCAAACATGACCAAATAATAATAATAAAAAAAACAATTCACTTTGATGCTGCTGTATCCTTTGCTTTTGCCATATGCTTCCGATTAATGTCTATTTTTTTTTTACATCACGTTGCTCTTGTCTTTGCTCTTGTCCCACGTGTATCGTTTTGAAGGGTTGCAGATGATGTGGGAGGATTTTTTTTATGTGACCATGAAAGAGCTGCTTATAAAGACTTCAAATGTTGCCTGGGAGTCTGTAATTTGCATTTCTGCAACCTTGTGTCGAATGCTACTACAGTTTTTTTGTTTGTTTTGAATTTTGAACATCTTTCTTTGAGCAAAGAGCTTAAATATATCGGCCCTTTTTATTATTTATGAGTGGAGCACTCTCTCCTCCTCACACTTGCTTTGCATCTTTGTTTCATTCTGTCTTTGTTTTTTTATTCCTCCCTCTTTGAATCTTCATGAGGTGGGTGGGGGGCAACAGTTCACACATTCATTGGCTGGGTACCCCTGTGAGTATATGTGTATTTGTATAACCCCTTCTTGTATTTACTTTCATGTCTGTAGAGAAAAGGCAGTGATTGGGCATGTGCACGCTCAGAAATATGAGTCCCAACAGTCCAGTGTGTCGTGTATCTGTATGAGTGTGTGTGTATGTACGTGCGAGCGTGTCCGGGGGGGGGGGTATGTTTTCTTAAAGGGTCGTGTCCTTCCAGATTTTAATATGGAGACACTGGATATGCGGACAGAACCTCTGTGTGCGCTCGTGTTAAAGCCAGTGTGTGAGGTGTTTCTGTGTCAGCTCCCGCTGACCCCTGGTTGTCGCCGTCATCAGCGCCAAAACCCGCACCGGTCCTGTCCTGGGTCCGACAAACCCAGGTTTCACACAGGCACAGCTCGCCTCAGACTTTAAATCAGATCTACCACGAATCAAGTTTTGCATATTATTTTGCCAAACCTTTTACTTTTTCATCTTTTTCTTTTTCATCAAAGAGATGGAGGAGAAAAAAGATTTGTCTATAAAAAAAAGGGATCCCTGGCTCAATGTCATCTCCATTTAAAACAATGGATTTCCAGACTTTTGACACATTAAAAAAACTAAAAAACCTTTTCCTGGGGAAGATTTTGTTTAGTTTCCAAGAGGAACTGACGCACTTCACATTTTCAGTTTGTTTAGAGAAGCGGTAGTGACTACTGAAAAGACAAAGAAGAGCAGTTTGAGCTTAAAAAAACTTGCAGAAAGCATGTCCAAGGACTTCAGAACCAGAGAACCAGATCATTTGCCTCTTCAGTTGAGTTTCACTTACAGTGACCTCCGGTAGGTGCAATGATAGTGACCGCAGAGATGTGTGGATTACTTGAATGCCAGGATCTGTCCTCCTCCAAGCCGGTCCACTCTAACAACCCTGCAGAATAAACAGCCTCTGTCCTTCAGCAGGCGGTTGGCCTGTCAGTGCACTGACCACCTACTAAAGCACACACTGTCATTATAACTCTGTGAGCTCAATGATACTCGGAAACAACATAACCGCACGCTGTGCGGTTCGTCTTGATGTTGTATGCCTCTTATTTTGGGTAATGGAATAACACACATTTTTGACACTGGAGGGGTAAAGAGAGACAAACATCCACAATCTCTCTCTCTCTTTTTATGTTCATCTCTGTCTCTCTCTCTCTCTCTCTCTCTCTCACACACACAAAGTATTGCGCCACAGTTGTCCTGCACCTTGACCCCACATTCCCAACGTACTTTTCTCTCCAGCTGCAGTCATTTCGGGAATATTTCATTGCAAGATATTGCAACATTATGCACAGTGTTGTCGTAATGATTGAGTGGATTTACATGCTGCGGCTCTGGAACTAAAATATAATAGATGTTATGTGGAAACCTTCTGTCCACAGTGCGGGTCGTGTTTCAGATGTCATTAGCAGCTCATGTAATCCTCTATGGAGACTAACTGTTAAATGCAGCGAGGAACAAGCCAAACCACTGATGATAGACTGCTCATTGTAAAAACAGACATGAATATGAATGTGAATATTTTTTTTCTTCTTAATTTGTTAAGAGAATAAATAAATATGTGAATAAAAGGTTTTATAGTCAATATTTTATCTATATCTCTATATATATATATCAATATTTTTGTGAATCAGCCAGGAGTTCAGGGTCATGATATAGAAATTTATTATTATTATCATTATAATTACAGTAGTATTATTATTGTTATTAATAACAATAATAATAATAACAACAATAATAATAATAATAATAATAATAATAATAAGCTCACAAACACTGACACTGATGAGACACTGATGAGTCATATATATATATACATATAATGCTGGAATCATTAGATGATTAATCAAAAAGGTGACTGCAAAACTGCAAAAAATATAACGTAATCACTCCATATTTGATGTTTTTTGGCCTCCTTGGACAATGGTGGCAATCTTTTCAAAAGATGAACTGATAATGAAAATAATCCTCAGTTTCAGCTGTAAGTCTTTCCTGTGACCTTTATGCTACTGTCCCTTTAACCCTCTAATTAGCAGGCCATAAGATTGTCTTCTTAAAAGGTCATTTCAAAAACATGCTAATGTATGATGAAAAAAATCACACACAGACATACACAGAAATGTCACTGTGATTTATGTTACTGCCTGTGGAGAGGCTGTGTATGGAAATCATTACAACTTGTGCTGCTACATAGTCCTCAATAAACTGCAAGAGAGAGAGAAAGAGAGAGAGAGACAGAGAGAGAGCGAAGGAGACACCGAAGGCGGCTGCGACGGAGAAAAAGAGGGAATGCGACGGGATCCGAGTGACTTTTAGAAGAGGTCAAGAGGCAGCGGGAGAGAGATGAAAAGCCGGTGTCGGAGGGGGGAAAGGTGACAGTGCAGAGAGAGAGATTTATTAAGTGTAACCACAGAGCGGACGATCGCACACTACAGTTAACTGCTACTCTGTGTGACCGACAACACTGGTTTACATGTCAGATTAACAGCTAATGTGTGTGTACAAGTGATTCAGTGATTTTTATGAAACTTTGGAAAAAGGCATCACCTCAAATGCACATCATCAGTGCAGTCACTGCCCACTAAATCCTCTGGACTTAGACACAGACACATACACACACACAACCAATTTCTAAGTTAAAAATCCTCATAAGGTAAACAGAATTTGCTCTGAAATGTTTCTGGAACATTTGATCTCATTTCCCCTCATCATACCCATGTAGACACACACCCACACAACACACACATGCACACCCCAACACCTGACATTGGTTTCTGCTCTGGATATTCATCCCACCCCTCCCAAGACCAGGCCAAGGCAACAACAATTTTTTTACGAGTGCAACTTTACGATGCTATTTACAAATGCGATTACAAGTTGTGGCATTCTGAGCGCGGGCTCTCTGAAATATGATGAACACACGTCAACGTTGGGCTGAGAATTGCTTCCAGCTTTCTGACCTGTTTGGTACGAAACTACACGTGTGAGCAAACGACACACACGCAGATCTGGGTATGTGATTGATGTGTTACCACATGAGTCTCACTCCTTCCTTTGCAGGTTTAGGTAAAGAAATAAAGAAAGAGACAGAGAAAGAGGTTGTGGAGATTTATATGGCTTAATCCTCAGTATATGTATAGTAATGTATTGTGAAATATAGTGACATTCAGGTTCCACACTTAAGTATGGAGAACAAATAATCACCTCAATAACTTTAGTACTGACTGAAAGGGCCAAAATCATGAGATGATTTATCGATCAGGTGACTTAGGCCACAAGATTGTCCTCTTTCATCATTTCAGAAAGTCAAGAAGATGCCACTGCCAAAAAAACTATGCACATCTAAAGTGTGCACTTTTGTCCACGTGTACATTTTAACAGTTTCTTAAAGTGGAACCTGTTACTACGGCTGTAGTCTTGGAACTTGAGAGTGAGCGGTCTAAGTTTTTCCAGAGTCACTGGATCCAAAAAGACTTTTGTCATCGATTCATATCACTTCTTTACTTTAATGGAACAAAATGTGCAATGTTTCACTCACAACTGAATTAGATTGCCAGAAGACTGACTGTGAAATGAGCTGCGGGTCAAAGATCAGACAGAGCAGCATTTGCACAAAAAATACCAAAGGTTTCAAACAGTATCATAATCCCATTAGTTTAGCTGTAAATTAAAACAATGAGATGGCAGCCCTGAGATTAAAAAAAGTTCTTCCTTCATCCATGGCAAAACTTCTCACCATATTTTCATTGAGACTGGTGAAGAAGGGATTTGAAATGGACCAAAACCAAACATGACCTCTTTAATGAAGTTGATTATCTACAGTGGATCAATTAAATTAATTAATCAAGTAAATCAAAACTTGTACGGCATCACAAACACACAGCACACACCAAATTGGTACCCAGGATTTTTTAAAGGACATGTGCCGGTCACAAGGTAAAACATGCACAAAGGGGTGACTGGTGTACACATCTGACCACAGATGGGTACAAAGGCAGCAAACAATCGAAAAAGAAAGGCAGTCTTCACAGTGAAGTGTTTGCTGAGGCAAAGTTTCAACCATCAAAGTCTTTGCCAGGCCAAAAAAAAACCTGACCAAGACCTTGACTGCCGAAATACTGCCAAATTAAACAATGTTCACTGCACACACTCCCTTTCTGTTCCAATTGCATGGTAAAACCGTCCAAAGTTTCATTACAAAATGGCCCATTTTTATCATTCAGTAATTCTAGTCACGGTAGAAATTAGAACATGGGCAGCAGGCGGAGAGGAAAAAAAACCTGGTGATCAATATGAGGAGATGCAAACCGTTTTTATAACCTTGTGCCCAGCTGGTCCAGCTTGCTCTCCTCGCTGCAGCAAAAACCCACTGTGTGTATTGTTAAGGATGATTGGAGGTGTTTAACATTTCAGGCTTATCTATCTCATAATGCCCGCGCTCTCCACCTTCTCTGTCTGCGTTCTCCCCCTGCAGAAGCAAACACTGAGTCTGTAAGTTTCTGCAGGGAAGTCAAACACAGCTTTGTTCTGCTCGCAGACTAAACAAAAACAGTTTCAGGGGGGAAACCTTTTGTGCGCCAGCATCACGTTAGAGAGGGTGAGAGAACAAGACAAATAAAGAGCGATGGTGCACGCATCTGTGAACATGTGGATAGGTGTGTGTGTGTGTCTAACTCTAAGCAGGGCTCTGTATTTCCTGAAGCCTAGCGGTTCGGAGTTTGATCTTATGCCATGAATGGGGCTCAACACACTAATTACAGCCACCTGTGTGTGCATGTATGTGTGTGTGTGCGTACAGTATGAGTGGTTGCATGAGGGAGGAGGGTGACTGTATGGTTATGAAAAAAAACGCAACCTGCTGTTTCCACTCTGTCCATGCACACACACATGCATGCACACAGGCACGCAACATAATGCAGCATCATACTTTGAGAAGGAAGAAGTGCTGTTTCCACACTTGGGTTAACCTCCAGTGTGTGTGTGTGTGTGTGTGTGTGTGTGTGTGTGTGTCTGGTATGCATCAGGCCTGTTAAATTCACTTTGGCCTTGGCCATTTCTCACAACCAGGATGTCTGAGTTTGTCCGTCCAGCTGTCAGTCACTCAGTAAGTCCAGGAACAATGCGGACAAACAATTTTAAAGCTAAACTCACTTTAAAAAACCCAACACACTCTTCAGGGTTTAAAGGGAGGGGGTGGGGGGCAGGAATCGAGGCAGACTGGGCCGTTTGCCAGTTGCTTCATTGATTCATCAAACCACTGACATTGTGCTCACCAGGAATTCCCTCCAACTCTTGAAGCAGCTTCCTTTGAGCTTGTTTTCTACATGTGTGTAACAATATCTGATGACAAACTGTCTCAGTTTTACAAAACTCTCCAATAATATCAAATCAAATGTGACATTTGGTAACTCAATGACCTCAAACCGACCTTCTCACACTTGATACATGCTGTTTTTTTGCTGCTTCTCTGTCTGTTTTCTTTCATATACCTGAAGCTTTTTCCAGGAAAGACCAACCAGATACCATTAAAGAGCTCAATCACAATCATGATTCACCACTGCATTGCTTACCTTTGTGTCACTGACTAAATCAGTTTGAAAGTCTTGTGCAGCTTCCGAAATGCGCGCTCTGTGTGTGTTTTACGATAAGGACAGCAAGTAACTAACTATGCGATCAATCAGAAAGCCACAAACTATACACACGCGGCATGCTTGAAGATTAAACAGGCGTTTTTATGGCAAAAGTAGGATATGTTAGTATGATCACAGCTCAAACATCTGGTGCTCCTCTGCTCTGTTTCACTCCTAAACAATGTAATCGTAAAGTTTTTTTTTCCTTGAGAGTGCATATGGGCTTAGGATGAAGGTCAGGCAGTAGTTGAATGGAGTGTTGAATAACAGGAAAGAAAAACGCCATTGAGAACAGAAAAGCCCCCAAAGTTCCCAGTTTCTCTTGACAAAATCCTCAATAAGATAACCCTTCCAGGTAACTAATTTAAGCCAAGGGAGCAGAGTTTGGGCTAAAACTGCACAGCAATAAAACTCTGTTCCAAAAAGTAAAATCCACACCCCTAAGGGCTGAAAATAGTTCCAGACCCCCTCAGCACTGCAGCCTCTATAGATCCATTGTGCAGCTGAATTACACTGTACTGCTCTCTCTCTCTCTCTCTCTCTGTTCTCACCCTAAACCATATCCATTTCTAAACTTACTCGGTATTCAACTTGTAAAGCTCCAAGACGCTCTCATCCACACTGCGGCAGAAGAGCGAAGGAGCAGCATCAAATCTCCATCATTAGTGTGACATACGTTGCATCCAGCTGTAGTCGACAGAGAAGAGAGGCTACGAAGGGTCAGCTGAGGAAAGGATGACAATTCAATCTCAACTAAAAAACAACTTGTAACCCAACAGTCTTAAAGGGGGTGTAGGGGTGAACAGTTTGTTGGATAGCTGCGTCCGATCAGTGGTGTGACTGTGACCAAAATCCACAATCCAACATCCCCAACCACCTCTGTGGCTGGGATTAGCCAGCTGTGCACAGGTGGGATATCTGACAGATTTCTTTTTTAGCAGTTAAACCTCACTGTGGCTGCTGGAATACATTTGATATCCCACAGGAAAAATAAAGACAAATGAAGAAAATGCTGTGAGAAATGTAAAGTAAATTGCACTGCTTTTCTTTTCTTTTAAACCACGTGTGTGAAAGTGTTTTGGGGTAGATTTCTCCTTTGGGTATCCTTGAGCAAGAAACTAAATCCCTATCTACTGTCGTACTGCTGACCCTGGCCCCTAACCTGGGAGAAGCAGAGGAAAGGAACTTTTTTCCACTGGGGATTAATAAAGTATCACATTATATACTCATTCTGGCTCCAAGTATTTCTGTTAATCTTTCTGTGAAACTGTTGCTTCACTGCGGCAGTGAGGGGAACGAAGAGAAAGTTCAACTATGTCGCTTTCTAGCTGACATGGCAAAAATCCTGCCGCGTTCAATTTCCATCTCATTGTATCCACATACACAAAATGTGATTAACGTGCCACAGTTTTTACGTGGCATCAATAAGCTCGGCTCCATTTTCCGGCAGAGTTACTCGCACTGGTGCATTTGCAAACGCTGCGGCCAGGCACGAGCCATTTACCCTCGGTGGTCAGGTTTAGGTTAACTACAAAGCCTGGGTTTGGTTATGACATCAAAAATGTTGAGAAAACCAATGTTGAGAAAATACACGAAGAACATCGGGCCCCTTCCAACGCCGAACATGGACTGTGTCAGAGCGTAAAATGTCAACAGAGCGATGAAATAACATACAGGCACGAGGCACAAGTGGTTCCACACTCACTCATAAATGTCACACAGTGATGGGGTTTATGGGCTCTGAAAACATACAGTTGGGGATCAGGTTTTTGGTTTGCTGTGGGTGCGTGTTAATACATATTTGGATCTGGATAAGTTAATTTTGTTGTTTGAAGCCTGAGCATAAAAGAAAGAAGGAAAGAAGGTTGCCTCCTTGTCTTCCTTCTCTTTCTTTTCTCCATTTCCACATGCATGTGTACGTGTGTGCGTGCCTTAATCTTTGCATCTGTAGCGCGTGTGCTTATTTTCAGTCACTGTTTTACATCACTGTTCACACTTCATTGACGGAGCAGAGGGGTCAAGCACGCAACACAGACTGAGATTTCCCCAAACGGAGACGACGTGGACATCCACGCGGGGAATCTGGCAGCAGCCGGAAACTTTTACCGTCCACCCGGCACATCTACGTGATGGAGGCAATCCAGTCAAGGACAGAAATGATTCAGGGAATTACCGAATTACTTCATGTACAACCAGCTTGGGGGGGGGGGTCTCTAAGATCACAGAAGGGGAAAGGAACCGTGTGCCGACATACAGTTTGTAGGTTACATATGTGTGACACCAGAGGAATGCAGATTGCTCTGACTCAACTAAACAAACGTGGTTCTAAAGGAAATTTTACCCTGAATTAATGCAAAGACAAAATGGTAGTAAACTTTACTGCATAGGAGTTTTCGCTCAAATTTTGACAACATCTTTATACTTGAGCCACAAATGGCAACATAAACAATAAGACAATAAGTCTTTTAATGGTTTCAGTCATGACCAGGGAGCAAACTAAAGGCTGTTGCTCTGGAAAACAATACTATCCCAATTTATGACTCTCTGCTCTGCAGATGGATGAAGTGACTGACAGTGACAGATTTACTGATGGTGATGATTTGAGAAAAAAATAGAGCCAATAGAGCCACTGCAAACAAATTGTTCACTTGCATGAAAGTGGCTGATCTGAAATGCGAAGACAGCGTGAAGATCAGCAAAGACGGGGCTCAGGCGATGGCTCAAGGAAACGAGGAGGGCTGTGAGCGCTAGTCACGTGCGTTTCCCCCCGTGCGCAGTGGACACGCTGTATGATGCACCGATTACCTAAAGAACTGAGTCCTGAGCTGCACCATGTAATGACAAGACATCTGTGCCACAAGACATCTGTGTGAATCAAAATGTCGATTTTTTTCTGCACCCATGAAGAAAGGGGACCTGATCGCAGCTGTTTTGTTTCAAAGTGAGTCCCGATGGCTGTCACGTGGCAAAGTTTGGACTTGCAGGATGAGATCAGAATCTTCTTGGAGGAAGAGGGTGGACTTTTTTTTGCAATAACAACTTCCTTGTGACACTTTAATAACCTCTGTGACACATTTCAGAAAGGTTGTGAAGTGAATCTGCAGACGCATGGCACCGACACACACCTTCCACAGCCGGCAGATAAAATCACTCGCTGCTCACAGTATAGACACGGAGGTCAACAAGCTGCAGAATACGGCCATCTCATGTATGAAAACCCATATCTCTGCCTGACAATAACACTTCCAGAGGTATTTCCCCATGCAAGATGCTGCAAAATACGACCAGATCTGCGACCCCTTCGATGCAGCAGCAGCAGCTGACAGCAGCACTGCAGGGGAGGAACAGTTCACTGATGTCACCAGTTTAAGTCCAAGACACTGGCTGCACTGGAGTCGGTAAACCTGCCATTTTTGAGGCTTTTTGTGAAAGCAATGAATGCTGTTAAAAATTTAGAAGATGCGTGCTACGACTTTTAATTGCTTCCACACTAAAAGGGAACTAGTTCCTCATGTAGTCCATGCTTGTTGTCTGGGATAAAGGTATAGATCAGTGGTTATCATCCAAAAGAGGTGCAAGAGAGCTTGCAAAATTACAAACAGGATAAGAAATCAAGAAAAAAAATGCTGTAACATTAATTGCAAACAAAAACATCCTGTTACGTAGGGATACAGCTGGTCATTGCATCATTTCTAAAGGGCTACAAGCTAAAATGTTTTGAGGGGGAGCTAACCTCTGACAGGATTCAGATGGTGAACTGTCTATTTAAGGTCCACCTCTTCAGATATATTTAGTAATTTGCTCTAAGCTCAAACCATCCTGGCTCATGAAAAAAGCCAGTGTCATGTCCCAAAAATAGATGATGTCTCCATCAGTTTAGTATTGCCTGTCATGCCAAGTGAAGGTCCACTGCTCACCAAGAGGAAGAGACATGGCAGTGAAATTTTAAGGATGACGGATAGTGAAATCACTTGTCGATGTGCTCGTGGAGCCTCGTGTATCATCCTTAAACTGTTCTGCTGGCTTAAAAAGACGTGAAGTTAATAAAGATGTTTGGTCCAAAGGTGAGAAAGCAACAGTTGTATAAATATGTGCTACTGAATGCAACTTTATGTGTGCATGCATTGTGTATGTAGGTTTATCCTTATTGTTATAAACTTATTTTAATTTACATAAGAATTCCTGTTTTTATGTGTCTGGGTGTTTTAGTGTTATTGAATGTGTGTGGGTCTTTAAGTGTGTTAATGTGCATGAGTGCACGTCTGAATGCATTTGCACACATGTACACAATGTGTACTTGTTAGTGGACGTGTGTATTAGTACATCTGCATGCCCTTAACGTCAGGACACTTTTCTTTTGCATTTGTGTGGGTGTAATGCATCATACCTGTGTGCGTGTGTGAGTTTGAGTGTGTCTTGAGTGCGCGTGTGTTCGTCCAGCTGCTGCGTGTGTAACTCTAGTAAACATCAAGGCAGCGCCTTGCTTTGCTGAATTAATGAATCTCTCACATCCATCGCCACGTGCCGCCTTTGAAACGCACACCGCCGGCCGCGGCCCAGCACTTTGAACTCTCAATCATTCTCTCCCTCGCGCCCACCCTGCTCTTCCCTGTATCAAATTATACTCTGGCTAAATAGCTACTCATTAGTACTTTGGTCGTTTTCTCCCCGTTTGACCTCTTTCTCATCTTACATTCCTGAATTTGTTTTTCACGGCGGTGCCGTCGGTGCGATCGCAGCTGCTGTGAGGCGGAGAAGACATGAAGAAAGAGCTATTTTTTATGTTTAGAGTCTAAAAACAACATCACTCCTCCATTTTAAACCTTGCTTAAATTATTTCAGTCACACAAAACTCATCTACTCTATTACAGACCATTTATTCATCAGTCCTTATCTCCTTTTCTGGCTTCTACAGCCAGATTCCAATTACTTCTCAGTTTTTGCTTAATCAGTACACTGCACTACTACAGTGAACAAGTTACAGTTTAAAGCCAATCTAAATGAGTAACTACATAACAAATACATATCACATGAAAATATAATTGAATTTATCTTTACTTACCTATTACTTTAACTAGTGCTCTTCTGTCTACATGTTCTCTGTGAATATATATTTAATTGCAGAGCAAAGAAAGGCTATCTATGCTGACTCATAAGAGGAATCAGGTGCACTGACATTTTACATTATCTGTTCCTCATGACCCTAATGTAGATAAACATCCGTCTAGGATTCCACAGCAAAATAATCCAAAAACTTTAAATTACTAGTAGACTAGCAGCAGACTGCTGAGTGGAGACTGAAGCCCACTGTGATCCCTGCATGAATGTAAGAGAGGCCTAAAAAAACAGTCGCACTTCAAAGCAACTGAATGAACCTCCTCATGTCACGTGCGTGCGTGAGCCTTGCACACTCTACTATTCACACTATTTCTTGCATACATGTTCATAGGTTGCCAATGAGGAAACGAACTTGTGTGTGTGTGGTGTGTTGAGAATCCACAGCCGTCCTGTTTAACTTCAAAGATGCTGGCGCGCTCTGCCGTGTCAGGCTCCACGCTGACAGGTCTTCTTTGATGAACAACTATTTACAACGATGTAAAACTAACCCGCTCGTCGCGATGCACCCGCTGGGCATTGTTTGGACATGACTCACCCCGGCGTCTGCTTTGTTCGTGGGTTACTCAGAGCTGTTTTTTTCTTTTTGGATGAATAAAAATGCAACTTTTTTAAAAGATCTTCGCCCAGTGGGATGCTCCCTCGCCACCGCTTACTCACCTCCATTAGTTGCACAACATTTCATCGAGGCAGCTGACTGTATATGTTCGGTCTTGTAGCACAAGCCTGCTCCAAGTTTAGACACTGAAACTGCACACAATGTGTCGGGCAGTTGTTTTACCACACGTCCGTGGGTGTGATGTGTCCTTGCCTAAAAAAGCAGCAAGTCAGCTGCTGTCATCTATGGCAAATTTTCCACTTGGGCTCACCAAATCTTTTCCAATCTCTCTTGGATCCATTCAGAAGTGCACTTTGAGGGAAAACAATCGCAGTATTCTTATTTTCAGAAATGGTGACATGCTCAGCTGGATAGCTGCAGAAAACCAGTAGGAGAGTACAGTAGGAGGAGAAGGTCGTCTGTGGGCTGACAGGGGCTTAACGCTGCGGCTTGTTCCCATTGTTTAACAACATGTCTGACAGCATCTACACATCCTCTGCTCCCCCTTCCTTTTTTTTTTTTTACTTCTGTTTCCAGTTGTTGGGAGAGCTTTGGTCTTTGGGCCAAGTTAGAGTTAGAGCAGAGAAACAAAGAGGGCACACTCGGCTTGTCACGGTGACTTAAATCAGACACATGTTGCCACAAAGTGCTCCCAACTAAAGCAACACTCATACAGACAAACTGTGGAACTGAGGATGTGAGCCTTGAGTGACAGCAGCTCAAAACCACTGCTGAGTGATGTGAACGCTGCTGAGTCCAGTGTGTTAGATACTGAAAGAACCGCAAAAAAGTTGCGCACAGTCAAGGTTGAACGAATATCTTCAATCAATACAAATATAGTTTGCACACAAATGAAAACTGGAGTGAGGACAGAGGAATGTAATGAAGAGATTGTGGTAATGGCCACAGAGTGTGTGTGTGTGTGTGTGTGTGTGTGTGTGTGTGTGTGTGAGAGAGAGTATCACATTTCAGCATGCTGTCACACTGATCAAACTTCCAGGCTGACAGCAGAGGCGCCGCAAAAAACATTGCTGTGTTTGCCTAAGAACCTTTGGAGCTACTACACACACACACACACACACACACACACACTTTCTCAAGACAACACAGCGAAAACATATTGTGCATGCATTTATGTGAAATATAATGCGATGGAATGCAGTGCAACATTATGC